>OY744562.1:1131302-3557135 GCA_963556235.1 Cryptophagus acutangulus
GGTTGCATACACAATAAAATAAGGCTCAACTCAATTTTATTTTTACATGCAACCAGCAATACATGTGTTTCGTATAGATGGTTGCATGTATAACTAAACAATTTAAATTTGCGCTTATTTAAATTAAGTAAATATGATTTAAAAATTGTATAAATATTAGGTACGAATGGATGAAATCTTAGAGCTAGACCGACTTCGAGAATATAATCACTACGATATCGAACTTGATTTTGCTAATGTAGTTTCAAAAGTAATAATTTTAATTGAAGCGAATATTTGTAGAGCGCAAATTCGCGTTTCTTCATTAGCGTCCGATTGCCAATTTATTATGCAGGTAATTAAAAATTGCGCCAACGAATTTTTCTCTATTAAATTAATTAATTAATTTCAAGACGGTAACTCGCTTGTCTCGCGCTCTATTCGAAATCGCAAAAGACAAAGACTACGCTCTACAAGTGCAGCGCACTTTAAACATGTCGCAAATGCTAGAACAGCAATATTGGTATGAATCCCACCCGCTACTGCAATTTAAAGAATTAATACCGCATTTAACAACCCATCGCTCGATGGATATATTGAATATGGACGTTCCGGCTTTGAAGGAGCTGTCCGAACGCGAACTAGAATCGATGTTTCGCAGTCGGCATGTAGCGAATAGAGTGCTGCATTATTGCAATGTATTTCCCATCGTCGACCTGGACGTTACAGTCAAGCCGATCACAGACGGCGTGATTCGCATCCAGTTGCACATTTTACCGGCGTTCAAATGGGATAATAGCACGCATGGGACGGTGCAGCATTATTATGCGTGGGTCGAGGATCCGACACACGACAGTATTTATCACATGGAGACGTTTGTAGTGACTAAGCGCACTTGCGTTTCGGGCGATCCGATTGAGCTCGTTTTCACAGTGCCGCTCACTAAGCCGCTGAGTTTGGAGTATGTGGTCAAGGTGGCGAACAGCCAATTCATGCGTACGTTTATTAATTAATTAAGGGTAAAATTTGTAGCTAAATTGATGGGTTTATAGATTCCGACAGCTTTGAAATAATTAATTTGCCCGATTTGAAGCTATTAACGAGCGATTCGTACCAAACAAAAATTCTGGACGTGCAACCCTTACCTAAAAGTGTCCTCCACAAGTCGCAATTCGAAGACTTGTACCCGTTCACCCACTTTAACGCGGTGCAAAGCCAAGTTTTCCATTCCTGCTACAATACAGACACGCCCATTATACTAGGTGCCCCCACCGGTTCGGGCAAAACGATCGTAGCCGAACTATGCATCTTGCGCCAATTCATCGAGAAGCCGCACTTGAAAGTGGTGTACATCGCGCCGATGAAAGCCCTGGTACGCGAACGCGTGCTCGATTGGTCCGTCAAGTTCGCCAAAATTAATAAGCGCGTAGTGGAGGTGACTGGCGATATAACGCCGCGATCGGAGCTGATCCGCTCGGCGCATATTATAATTACGACACCCGAGAAATGGGATGCGATGAGTCGGAATTATAATGAGAAAGCGTTTGTTAAGCAAGTCGGTTTGATGGTTATTGATGAGATCCATTTGTTGGGCGAGGATCGCGGGCCCGTTTTGGAGGTAATCGTTTCGCGCATGAATTGCATCAATGCGAAGACGCAGAAGTTTGTGCGAATTGTCGGATTGTCGACGGCGATGGCGAATCCGGGCGATTTGGCCTATTGGTTGAACGCTGATAAAGTGAGTTAATTAATTAAATATTGCAGACAAGCTAAATTAATTTGTAGCGCGGGTTGTTTAATTTCAGCTCTGCAGTGCGTCCAGTCCCACTAGAAATCCACCTGCAAGGCTTTGCGGTGAAACATTACTGTCCGCGGATGGCGGCGATGAACAAGTCGGTGTATCAAGCGATCGGGCAATACGCGACGACCAGTTCCGCGTTGATATTCGTCTCATCGCGTAAGCAAACGCGCATCACCGGTTACGAACTCATGAAGTTCCTGATGGCGGAGAATAACCCGCAGAAGTGGATGCATTTGGATGCGGCCGAGCTGGATGCCGTTAAAGACCGATTGATCGATCAGGATTTAAGTCAGTTGTTGACGTTTGGGATCGGGATGCATCATGCGGGTTTAACCGAGTCGGACCGATCGGTTGTGGAGGAGTTGTACGTGAAGCAGAAGATCCAGGTGTTGATTGCCACGGCGACGTTGGCGTGGGGCGTTAATTTCCCCGCGCGGCTTGTAATTGTTAAGGGGACCGAGTATTTTGATGGGGCGACGAAGCGATATGTGGATATGCCCGTTACGGATGTGATTCAGATGGTCGGACGGGCGGGAAGGCCGCAGTTTGATACGACTGGGTTTGCGTGCGTTTTCGTGCAGGAGAACAAGAAGAATTTCTATCGCAAGTTTTTGTTTGAACCCTTTCCGGTCGAGTCGAATTTGTTGCAATTTTTGGACGAGCATGTTAATGCGGAAATTGCGAATGGGAATATTACGAGTAAGGGGCAATTGGTGGAGTTTATAGAGTCGACGTTCTTTTATCGGAGGCTGTTAGCGAATCCGTCGTATTATCAGATGGATGCGAATGGGAATCCGGATGATTATGTGAGCGATTTGGCGGAGGTGGTGGTGGCCAGGTTGCAGGAGAAGCTGTGTGTTGCGATTCAGGAAGATGAGGTTTGTAATTAATTAATTAACTAATTATTGAAGTAATTAATATTTTTATTTAGAAAATGAAGCATTTGTATGAGTCGACTTTCCTGGGAATGCTGGCAAGTCAGTATTACTTATCTTATAAGTCGGTTTACTTTTTAAGTGAGACGATGGATGCCGATAGTTCTATGGACGAATTATTGTCGCTGATTTGCCAAGTCGAAGAGTACGCACTTTTTCCAGTGCGACATAATGAGGATAATATTAATATAGAGCTGGCGAAGGATTTAGGGATTGTTACTACGTTCGCACCGGATTCGCCGTGTCTTAAAGTCATGCTAATGGTTAAGTGCTATTTATTAGGCTTAAGTTTACCCAATCAGGATTACGCTATCGATTTGAAGAACGTTTTGGATCAAATTATCCGGATAATTCACGTATGCATTTTATTATTAATTTTTGTACAATATATTTATTAATTAATTGTAGGCTATGATGAACTTGGCCGCTAGTAGGAATTGGTTCGATTGCACAGTGCGATTGATCCATTTCTGTCAAATGTTGATCCAAGGGCAATTGTTTTCCGTGACGAATTTATTAATGCTGCCACATATCACGCAAGAGAAGTATATTTTAATTGCAGAAGCCTTGAGGCGAGCCAATTTAATTAGTACGGCGGATATTTCCATTCCGCACTTAAGAGCGATCACACAAAATAAGGAATCTAAAAATTCGGAGGTGAAGAAAGTTTTTGAGGGCGTAATAGGTTTTAAATCCACGGCAGATGTGTTTCGAGTGATTGCCGATTTGCCTATGTTGACTGTTAGAACGATTGTGAAGAGTCATGGAAGTAATGAAAGGCTTGCGATTAGTACGCAGGGCAAATTTATAGAGGTGGAAGGAAAAGCGAAGGCGCAGTGCATTTTCCAGTTCGATATACATCGCGATGGTTCGCCTAAGATGAATGTGTTTAGCAAAAGGTTTAATAAGATCAAGGAAGAGTTCTGGTTCCTGGTGTTCGTCGCCGATGGGGAATTAATTTTCCGCAAGTTTTCCTTCGCGAAAAAGCAGAAGACTATCGACGTTCCAATAGAATTACCGGAAAGACTAGGTATTTATAATTTTGATTTGCATATATTGAGCGATTGCTATATTGGGTTAGATCAATTGATTAGTTACAAGGTGAAAATAACAGAGTAAACGTAATTTATTGAACAAAAGGTTTTATTTTAATTATTAGTTTGTTATGTAATGCCAAAGGGATATTATAGGTTTAGAGCAGAGGTGTCCAAACTTTTTGCTGCGAGGGCCAGTTTGGTATTTAAATTCATTAGCGGGGGCCAAGCATTGTAAATATGTGAATTAAAAAACCTTATTACAAGTAAAGCAGCATTGAATTTTATTTTTTATAGTAAATTACCGTAAATAAATTACGGTAATTTTATAGTATTTTACGTAAATAAAAAATTACGTAAAATATAAATGTAGCGCCACGCTACATTTATATTTTACGAAATTTTTCAAAATCCATGGCGGGCCGGATAAAATCGCCCGCCGGGCCGTGTTTGGCCCGCGGGCCGTAGTTTGGACACCTCTGGTTTAGAGTAAGTTAAACTACATGTCCCGTTTGAACGTCTTCCCTATTTGGGCGTCAGTATGATACTAATTATTCCTAATTGACATTTTAGACCTTAAAAGTGTACTCGACAGCTTTTTGTGGGTTCATGTCCTCTTTCGATATTATAGCTATTATTGCATTATTGGCATCCGCCAATATTTTAATTATTAATTATAGAAAGGTGCGGTCGAAATTAATTCGAAAAATGTACAAAAAGGACACAATTTTATTCAAATTAGGTACAATTAATTAAATTCTGTTAAAAAACATTCTAAATACAAAATAATACAGTCAAAGTCTTCTTAAATTCTAAGGGACATGGCATTTAATACCAAAACGAAACACAAAATGCATAATTTGTACGTAAAGTAATTTAATACGGTCTAGGTCTGCCTCCATCGCGACCACCTCCTCCACTGCCACGATCCCTATAAAAAAAACAATCAAATTACACCGCGATTCATTTAATTGCATCAAAAATAATTTAGTAAACTAAAGAAAAATTGTTTCTCCAGACAGGATACACTAGACGACACCTAATAAGTTCGCTGTGTGTTTTAAAAGAGATTCTTACTCTGCCCACATCATACAGTCAAATAAAACTATTAAAAAATTCTATTTGAGAGCGGATGCGGGCCAACCTAAAAGAAATAGTCAATTAAATTAATATAGGGCAAAACTAACCTGTCACCGCCGCCACGTCCTCGTCCACCACCTCCTCCAAATCCGCGGCCGCCTCCACGACCTCCGCCGCTTCCAAAACCGCCGCCGCCGCCGCCACGACCTCCACTACCTCTATCACCTCCTCTAAATCCACCACCGCCACCTCGACGATCTCTACCACCATCCCGGTCTCGTCCACCGCCGCCCCTCCTATCATCCCCACCACTGCCACCTCCAGCGCCCTCTGGCTTATCCTCATTGCAACGATTGCATTGATTCCTCCAAGCGAAATTCGTGTTTCCACATTCCGGATTCGGGCATTTCCAATCACCATCCCGAGATTCACGGTCCCGTCCGCCGCCTCCTCCACCACCACCGCCTCCATGTCCGCTATCGCGACCTCCGCGTGGTCCGCCAAAACCACCTCCACCGCCGCCACCTCGGCCTCTTCCACCTCCACGGCCGCCGCCACCTCCGCCTCCTACACCGCCGCCGGCACCTCCACTCCAGTTATCCTTCTTTGTGGCCAATTGGACTTTGATTGTATTGCCGCGGAAATCTTTGCCATCGAACCAGGAGATTGCTGATTGCGCAGCATCGGCGTCGTCGTAAGTAACAGTAGCTTCTCCTTTCGATAGGCCGGTCTGTTTGTCTTTGTATAGCCAGATTTTGCGTTTTTGCGTGCGTTTATCCATCTAACAAAAATTATATTTGTATTGCCGGTTGCATAATTTTATTTAATAATATCGGAAGAGAAAATAATTGTTTCAGACCGAAAATCTTGATTAGATAAGTAAAATCCATACAAGATTTTACTTTCTGAATTTCATATAGCGGATATTCAAAATCGAACTAGTATTTAATTTATACAAGCACAGAGTGCATCCCGCATTAGTAATTTATAGTCACAATTTAAATATTTACCTTAATAATTCCAATGGAGCCGAAATGCTGACCAATATCGTCCTCATTCAAATCAGTGTTCATTCCAGACACAAATACAGTATCTTGTTGGACAACCAGGTTTCCATCACCACCTGTAATTTAACAGTTCAATTAATACCCTCGTAATTTTAGCAGGGTTTCATTAAAAACTAAGCTTGAGAACCTTTTATTCAATAAGTTTGGAAGATGTACCAATTAAATTTAATTGTAAAGTCACAGCTTGATTTGATCAGATCCTAGTACCACTATTTAAGTTTCAACCTTTTTACTAAACCTTCTGATAGCTTAGCAATGTTGAAAATATATCAGAAAATTCGAAACCTTAAATACTAGACCATTTGTGTTTTTATTGCGCAAATACCTCTTCTTTAAACCAGTATTTTTTTAATTTTTGATAAGCTTTTAATTTTTTTTGGATCAACCAGTACTACTTCAGTCGAGTAGCACTTCTGTATATTTCCAACAAAACTATTATTATTTAGAATACAAGAAAGAGAAAACACGTAAATCAACGTTTAGTTTTTTCTTTTTCTCCGTATAGTCAAAAAAACAACCATTTTTCCCTAACTTCGAGAAATATAGCTTTGGAAGAGCGATGAACATTTATTTCGATTATTTTGTTCGCAGTTTAAGCGCGGTTCTAACACAAATCAATCAAACTAAATTAACTGCGGCGCAAAACAATCGGAATGTTAATAAAAAAATGACTTAAATAAAATAAATTGAATTAAAAATGCATCTTCCAAAGCACAACTGTAAAATATACCAATTAAAAAAAATGCAACTCAAGTCATTTTGACTTGGCGCGTTTACCTTTGTTAAAACCACCCCTGTTGCCGCCTCTAAAACAGAAGTAAATCATCAGTAGTTGTTGCGAATGCAGGGAGAGGAGACAGGGTGAATGAACCCTTAAACCTCCAACCAGAAGTGTTGAGAGCAACATGTCAAAAATATACCTTTTTCTTCATCCAGCTTGGGATTACCTAATGTCAGAGTCATTTTTGTTCGTTCGTCAGTCAGTCAAAGTAGAAGCAGTCTTTATTAGTTATTTACCCCTTAAAATCAACCTTTACCAATTTTTTGATAATTTAACCCTCGTATTACTACTTAAGTCAAGGGCGCCCTTATTTTTATCGCTAAATTAATTGTTGAAATCAACCTGGAATATTGGCAATGCAGAGAAAGGCAAACCTATAAAATTTAATTGTATTTATTCGGTCGTAAAGATTTATTGGCAGTAAATATTTTATGCGAGGCAGCTGGAAATAAATTCCCAAACTGTAAAAACTCGATGCAAAAGCCTTAGGCTTCTTGTATATTTTATAATACCCAATTTATTTACTTAGTCGAGTATATACCAAATAATTTACGCTTACGCTTAGAACTCTTCGTATTTCACCCTCAAAAATCAACTTTTACCTAGTTTAATGTCAACCCTTGCAGTACTACTTAAAAATACCCGTAAATTGTACCTGGAATTTAATTGTTTAAAACCAAGTTTTGTACCACAAATTGCAACCTTTCTAATTTCTAAGAAAACCATTTTTTTTGTACACCAAGTATTTAAACCTGCCTAAAAATAAACCCCCTTTTGAGCATTTCTTAACTCAACAAATCCAGTTAGCACTTAACTGAATTTTACTAAAAACTAATAAACAATAATTGTTTATAAAAAATTGTTACGCATTTTCGCAAACCCCTATTCTTGCGCGCAAAATTGTATCGTCAAGTCCAAAGAAAAAATAAATATAAATTTTCACTCATTTCACATCTCTGAAAACTTAATTATGCATTATTTAAACAAGACAACCAATGCAAATATTGAGAATCGATTACAACACAAATACAATCAGTTAACAATTTAACATCTCAGACGTTCATGTTAACTCTACCAGTATATTTTCACTCACCACTTCTTATGACGCTTCTTTTCATGTTTAATTATACTTTCTTAATTTGTACTAATTAATTTAAAGTAAGATAACTTACCCATAAGAATCACGACGATCCATATCGCGTTTGCCATAATCGCCACCGCCGCCACGGTCTCTACCTCCACCTCCGCCACCTAGCGACCAAAATTGGTATTAATAAAAATTAAATGAATCAATGCAAAATAATTACCTCCATATCCGCTATTTCCTCCGTAGCTGCCCCCACCCCCACTATTTCCACCATAACCGCCGCCACCGGCTCCATTACCGTAGCCACCGCCGCCTCCACCACCACCTCCGGAGCCGTAACCACCGCTACCGCCTCCGGATTGATTATAACCGCCGGAATTGCCGCCTTTAAACACAAAAAATAATTAGAAACGTATTTAAATTCATTAAATTATTTTGTAATAACAAATTTAAACCCCTTGATTTATAGGACTAAACCAAGAGACAACAAATTCGCCATATTTAATCTGCGAAATAGTAGGAGGGAATGCACTAAGGATGCGGCGTAAACCCATGCCTATGTCGCATTTGAACTAATTCTTATGTAACGTAGGTAAAGTACCTTGATTTTGGCCATAGCCGCCGCCACTGCCTCCGGAAGACCCGCGGTTTTGATTCCATCCGCCCATGGCCCCACCGGCACTTGGCGCACCCCCTTGTTGTGCTTGATAGCCACCGGAAGCTGGTGCTCCGTAGGTATTTGGATACGCCGTAGTTGGAGGAGGTTGAGAGTAATCTCCGTAACCTCCGCCGCCTACATTACCATAACCTTCACAAACAACAAAAAATTAATGTTTAACAAATCATAAGTGACGCCGCCGCATCCAAAATGGAGGCAGCTTTCGCCGCATTTGGATCGGGATCGATGAAATATGTGGATTATTTGGTGCATTATTTGGCAATGCACCAAATAAAGGTGACAAATTGGACGGATGGTTGAGGACTATTCAAATAAAAGTGGACTTACCGTCACCCATTTGGAATTGGTGAAGTTTGACTGGAGTTTTATTATTGCAAATGGAACACGTCTAATAATGGCGAAGTCGATGCAGGAAATGAGATAAAAAAGTAAATAGGAGTAGGAGATAGAAGTAGGAATAGGAAGGGGGCAGTTTGAAGTTTGATTGGACGTTTTCTGGCGTCCGCGCTCTAGATGAAAATTTAAGGGGTAATATGCAACCAGTAATACATTTATATTATAATTTATATTGATTGAAAGGAAAGTATGCAACCAGTATTACTATTGTAGTATAATTTATACTGATGGAATTGCTGGTTGCATATATAAGTGCGCAGCAAGTCTTGTTACTGCAACTTCAGATACCTTTATTCAATTAATTATGTACAAAATCGATTTCTAATATTAATTTTAATTCTGAGGAGCAGATTGTTGCTGCGAATTCTTATAAACTATTTCCAAAGCAGTCGTAATAGTACGCACATCGCCCTCAATGGTTTTAGCCCAGTTTTCTACGTCTCCCAACTCTTTTAATGCACTGCTAAAGTTTTCTACCAAGTTCAGCCATTGCTGCGTTTGTTTGGAAAAATTGGTTGCACTTGTATGCAGCTGTTTTGCTTCTGCATCCAGTTTTTTCTGGTTCAAGTAAGCTTGGGCTACCCTGTAATAATTGCATTATTAATACTTAGGGGGTAAAAAGGGGTTTATTCATGCTTTACCCAACGTTTAGATGGTCAACAAGGGCTTGGGTCAAATCGCTCGCAGCTGCACAAGCTTCTTTTCGCTTGGTTTCTAGAAAATATTAATCAATTTTTTGGTTGGGTAATAATTTTGGGAATTGGGGTAATTACCTTGGATTTCTTTTTTAATAACTTGTTTTGATTGGTGAGCTTTTACCATAGAAGAAAGCATTTTTGTTAATAAGCTGCAATTTTGACAGTAGTTTAAATGCAACCAAAATAGTTCAAATGTTTGCCACATGGCATTGTGCAAGTGACGTAATAGTAAATAAATAAATAAATGGTCGCCTTATAAACCCGTTTGTTATCCAGAAAGTGGATATTTAAAGCGAAATAATGTCGTCCCTTAATTTATTAGTGCAAATAATAAAAGTATCACTTGCTGCAACAAGCCTAGTGACTTGTTTCTTCACAATAATCGACTTCACATGGTTTTTATCTGTGCCCAATTTAACGAACAAAACTTTGCATGCAAACCAAGGTAATTTAAATAATTAACAACAAAGTTTTATAATTTAAAGCGTATTTGTAGATATTTGGTTAAAAGCATCATGGGATTTATTTATTAACATGAGCCTAGTGAGCGCATTCATTTTGCAGCATTCCCTACTCGCGATCAAGCACGTTAAAGAATTTGTAGGCAAGTATGAGTTGCAAGATATCTATCGTAGTTTGTACGTTATTAGCACCGCGCTAGTATTAAGTTGTCTTGTGAATAATTGGCATTCATCCGAAATTGTTTTTTGGAAGTTGAATTTAAATTACAAACCAGTTTGGTGGATATATGTCAGCGTGCATTCTGTGGCTTGGATGCTTATTTACATCGGGAATTTGTGCACAGACGTTACGGAATTAATAGGAATTAAACAGGCAAATATATAGTTCACAAAATAAAATTAAATACTAACGTTAATAATTTATTTTAAGGTTTATTATAGCATTGTGCATATGCCTGATCCAAGTGTCCGAAAATCGATGCAATTACAGCGTTTAAACTCGCATATGAGACATCCAAGCTTCTTAGCCTTCGTTTTAATATTCTGGCTGTGTCCGATAATGAGGTAAACTATTTTAAATTTACTTACTTAACTTTAAATGATTTTATTCACATTTTTAGCATTGATCGATTAATTTTATCATCAGTGCTTACAATTTACATGTATTTAGCTTGGAATACTGACGAACGCGATTATGATTACCAGGAATATCAATACAATCGCAAATATCACGAATTAGAACGTTTACAACGATCTACGGGTTAAATTAACCCTCATTTTTATTTATATGCATCCCTCATTTTTCAATTAAATCATCTAAGTGCACTTAATATTATTTATATAAACTAAATTTAAATAATTTCGGTTCGGTTTGTTTTAATATTAATAAATTTTTTATTTTTGTGTGTAAATTTGAATTTTGTGCTATAGTTTCTCCCTCTACCACTTCCGGTGCGTAGTGGTAGTTCAAATGACTTGCTGTCCGGTTTCGATTTGTCTTTAGTTGTGTGTTCGCCATTTTGTGTGTGTGTTGCAATTGAGGGTGCATTATCGTGATTTTCTTGTGTTTTAATCAATCAAATGAAACGAAAAACATTCTAACCATGTATTAATCACTTAAACTTAACTGCAAGTGACACAGCATATAAAATGACGCAGTTTTTACCACCTAATCTTCTGGCATTGTTTGCCCCACGCGATCCCATTCCATATTTACCACCCGTAGCCAAGCTACCACACGAGAAAAAGTCCAGGGGATACTTGGGCGTCGGTGCATTTCTGCTTGACTTTGAGGTAAGCTTTAAATTAATCGAGAATATTCAGTTATTAAGAAAAAAAATTAGGACCCTAAAGAGACACCCCCGCCAACGCGGGTAGAAACTAGAGATGAACGACTTGAACGGAGACGCAAAGAACGGGCCGAACAAGTGGCTTACAAACTCGAACAAGAAATCGCAGTTTGGGATCCACAAACCGCGGCCAACATAACGGGCGATCCGTTTAAAACGCTATTTGTTGCTAGAATTGTGAGTTGAAGCATTTATTAAATTTATTTGCGGATATATAATTAATTTCTATTTGTCTGTTTAGAATTATGATACTTCCGAATCAAAGCTACGCAGAGAGTTCGAGGTTTACGGTCCGATAAAGAAGGTAATTAACTATATTAAGGTCGCTTAACTATTTAGTAATTCATATTTTTGTCGGCAGATTGTGCTGATTCATAATACTGTGAACGGAAAGCCAAGAGGATATGCCTTTATCGAGTATGAACACGAGAGGGACATGCATTGTGAGTAAACCGCCAAATTACCATCAAATCGAACGATATGCCAATTTAAATGATTAGTTAAGAAATGATTTAAAGTGGCATAGAATCAGAAAAGTGATAACTAAGCGCGCTTAGAGTATGTAGCCAGCAACTCTCCGAAACATAATTTAGCCATTTCAAGAATGCTAAAGTGAAATTAATTTTTTTCTATTTTTTATACAGTCCGAGCTGCAGGCAACTAGTGCCGTTTGTCCCCCAAACTTCCGCTTTTTGCTGGCTATATAGGTTTGTATGTGTGGTAAGAACCCTGCATACAAATAGAACATTTTAATATTTTTTTTTTGAATTGTTTGTCGGGGTTTTAATTTTTAAGCATAGTCAATTTTCATTTTTAAAAATTAATCGGATTGTTCTGGAATATTTTAAGTAAATTTGGGTTTGCGCCAGTCACAGTAAGTAAATTGCGCACCAGGTAAAAGATAAGTAAAAATATAACTGGAGTCCTCTGAGTCTCAGCAGATCGCGATGATTTTGTACGATCTCGCTAAAATTACAATTAAGATGTTTTAATTAACGTAAGTAATTATCCAGGGTAGGTATATTTCATTTATACCTATTTTTTGATAAACTAACTCCACAATCAAACCGGTAGTCATTAGTTTGTATTTTTTTTCTTTGTATTATAAATCGCGCTGCTACAATTAATTAGAATTCTAACGTGCCAAGTCAAAAAAAAGTTTATCCAAATTTAAGTAAAGAGAAAATTAAAAGCTTTACATGTTATCATGTCAAAATGTATTTTTTTTCCAATAGTAAAACATGTAGAGTTTTTATATTGTTGCCAAACTGGAAGGGTTCGGCCAATTTAATTAACCAATACATTTTTACAGCCGCTTACAAACATGCTGACGGTAAGAAAATTGATGGTCGCCGAGTACTAGTTGATGTCGAAAGGGCACGTACGGTCAAAGGTTGGCTGCCCCGGCGATTAGGTAGGTTTTATTACTCTTTTAAAGGGGCAACACTATTGGTAGGCAACTCTACATACACCAAATACTTTAATCTTCATTTATCCGATTTTTGTAAATTTTTTCTGGATCTTTGGCATGTATAGTGTGTTGCCTACCGCAATATTAATTCGCCTGAGTTGTTCATTTGCGAAGTTCTCAATACTTCGCCAATCTGTTACCTCTAGGCAAATCAAACTAAATCTTACCAAGTACCTTATCTAATTAAAAGTCCATTTTAATTAGTATACTTGCGAGTTTACAATCATCGATTTGAATTTACTTGCATAGCTAACTGTTTTATTTTACAATAGGTGGCGGTTTGGGAGGCACCCGACGCGGCGGCCCCGAGGTAAATATTAAGCATTCAGGCCGTGAAGACAACGAACGTGAACGAGAACGCTACCGCTTGGAGCGCGAGCGTGAAGAACGAGGTGGGGGAGCAGGAGGTGGCGGTGGTAGGGAACGTAATAATGCGGGTGCCGGCGGTGATAGAGACAGGGAGAGGGATCGAGATAGGGGCGGTGGGGTGCCATTCGAGCGACGCCGATCGAGATCGAGAGAACGTCGTCGTCGATCGCGCTCACGTTCGCCTCGGCGCGAAAAGCGTAGGAGGAGTAAGGAGAGGGTGCGAGGAGATGATTTCGAGGAAAATGCGTTTGAGGTGCGTGCACCACGAGAGAAAGAGCGCGATAGGGATCGGGATAAGGATAGGAAACGAAGGAGGTCGAAGTCGAAGGATAGGGATCGCGAGAGGAAAAGGGAGAGGAGGGAGAGACGCGAAAGGGAGCGTGGGGAGCGGTTGGAGTATATTAAGACGGACGATGGTGGGGAAGTTAGGATTAAGGAGGAACCGGTCGATGGTAAGTGTCTTATTTTTCGTGTAATAAATGTTTATTGTGTTGACGTTTTTATTTTTGACAGCTGTCATTTTTTTGTGTTGACAGCTGTCTGTTTTGTGATTTGTGCAATTTGGTTCGGGTTCATTTCATCGTTTCGGTGCTGTGTTTCATTTTCATTCATCATGCTCATTTTTTAGCGCTGAACGGTACGGAACGAACCAATTTGCTAGATAATTTTGTAAAAGGGAGGCTACAGGGCCTATAGTCTTGGAGCTTTGACTATATGGTAGTATATGCTTCGTACATTCTCAAAATTGTTCAATTATATAATTACTTTAAATATTTGTTGTGTTTTGTGTCGAATAATATTGTCGTTCTAGATTATCCGGATTATCAACAGTATCAAGCACAGGATTACGATCAGACGAATGTGAAATACGAAGATGATGATGAGCAGAAATACGAGCCGGAGACTAAAAATAACGGTAGTCGTCATTTTAATGAGGAGTATGAAGAAGGTGAAGCCTATTGAGTAGTGTATAAAATTTATTTATATGATTGAAACCCTTATTATTAACTTAATTAGTAATTTTAAATCAATTTTGCTACAACGTTCTCGTAGTAAGTAATTGGCCAATTTTTAAAGCAATTTTCAATAACAGGTAAGATATTGAAAACAAAAAAATAATGTGTATAATTGTGACGTGCCTGTTTAGTGTGTTGCATACTTTTGACTAATCATAATTGATAATTACTACAGATATATTCAACAATTTGATTCACAGTTGTGTCAGGAAATGTAAATTGGTACATTAAATAATTAATTGAATAATTTTTGTATTTTCAATGCCTATTCTCAAAATTAGCAAGTAAAAATTTATGTCAAAAAACAAGATAGGCAATAAAATTACAAATTAGTACTGCCGTACCACTTGTATATTAATCCGATCAAGTTATGCAACTAAACATACACGAATATTGATTGTAGCTAACTTCACATGTAAGCAAACGTCAAATGAAAAAAAAAATGCTAGGTTATGTTTACTAGTAATGAACGATTATTTTAAGTTTACACGCAAAAATGTCTGTTTTAAATGAACTAAATGAAGCACTGGATGCAAAACACGACCAAAGTATAAAGCAAATCTTGAATAAACTATCAACTCAGGGAACAGACATCGAATTAACAAATAGTGAAATTGTTCATAAATTATTGAACAACACATCAAACATTAGCTTAGGAACCGAAACAGTGGCCGAATGGGCGAAAGTGGAGCACAATCGGATTATTCTAACTGACACAGTGATCATCCAGTCGTTACTAAACCTACTAGAGCAAAGCAAAGACGAAGATATCCTTTTAAATGTGATTCGAGCACTAGGCAACATTTGTTACGAGAACGAGCTAGCTTGCAATCTAATCGACGAAAAGAATGGCTTGGACGCACTATTCAAAGTACTTAAGAGCGATGCCAGTCGCACGTTGCCCAATAGCGCCATCACGACGAAAGCGTGTGGGTTCCTTATGAATCTGCTGGTTACCCACGAAACGTTACGGAAATCCGCGCTGAAGAAGGGAATTATGGAGATACTGGCGAGTGTGCTCGATCGGTACAAAAGCAACTTTAACGAGAACGAAACTAAGACTAGCTTAATGTCCTTTTCATTAGCCATTTTAAATACAGTTTGTGATTATTTAGACGAACAGAATATTGTATTCAGCCCCGAATTGTGCAATGTTATTATAGACGTTTTGAAAACGTCGAACAAACCGGAAGTCGCAGTGACGTGCATTGAAATATTGCATGGGCAATCGGAAAAAGGTGAAGCAATTTTATTACGATTTTTTACGGTATTAATTGTTGGTTTTTTAGATGAAATTAAGACGCTGCTCGCCACATCGGGCATTTGCGAGCTCCTTTTTGACCGAATCGAGCAATACCGACACGAAGTTAATGACGAAGAGAGTCGAGCGGTGCTGAAAATGGCGTGCGATTTGATCGTTATCATTTTGACGGGCGACGATTGCATGTTTTTGTTATACGACAATGGTCGCGGGATTGTTTATAAGAATATGATCTCCTGGCTGGACTCGGACGATCAAGATTTACTTACTACCGGCGTTTTAGCGGTGGGCAACTTCGCGCGGAAAGACATACATTGCATTGAAATGGTGCAAAACGGCATATCGCGGAAATTAATTGGTAAATAAATATTTTAAAATGAGTTAACAAATATTAATAATATTTTGCAGCGCTACTATCGAAGTACAACTCGCCCACCAGCAACATTACGATTCAACACGCCTTGCTAAGCACCCTTAAAAACTTGCTAATCCCACAAGCCAACAAATCGCAAGTTCTACAAGAAGGCCTGATCGAAGTGATCTACCCAATGATCAAGATCGATCAACTCCTAGTCGTCTTCAAACTGCTCGGCACGTTTCGCATGGTCATCGACAATCAAGAAGCGGCTGCGCTGGACTTGATAAGTCGCGTCGATTTCCTGGAAAAAATCATATATTGGTGTTACAACTCGGATCATCTCGGCATACGAGGCGAAGTGCCCCGATTGTTAGCGTGGCTCATCAAAAACTGCCACTCGTTCAAACCGTTCGCTAATTTACTGGCGATTAACGACAGTGTGAAATGTCTGGTCGAAATGATCGCATCGAATCACGCCGTGATGCAGAACGAGGCGTTTTATGCGCTCACGCTGCTCTGTGTGGGATGTGCAACGACGAATGCAAACTGTGATACTAATACTAGAGCTCGATTTGTCGGGCAGCTGATGGAAGCGGAGACGGCGAAGAATTTGCAATTTGTGGTCAATAAGTACGGGGAGAAGATGGATCAGCATACGGTGGAGAATTTGGTGGCTTTGTTGGAGCAGTTGTTGCAAATGCCGCAAGTGGCGGCTGATTTGAAGGAGGTGGACATAGGTGGCGCTTTGGAGAAGTTGGTGCATGTGGACGGGAAGTTGAAAGGTAGGATTCGGGCTTTTGTGAGGGATGTCAATCAATGATGAGGTAGATTTGAACTAAATTGGTTATTTTTTTATTTTTGGGTTGGTAGCTGCTTAATTTTTGCATTGATAATGGCGGGCGATAAATGTTTGATAATATTTTGGAGGAAACGCGCCCGTTAGCTTTAAGCAACTAGATTTGTTTTACCAATTGAAATCTACCTCTTCAGTAATTGTGCATATTTATTTAGTATTCGTTGATTGTTGTCTTTTATTATTTAGGTGTAGCAACAATTCCTGTTTCAATTTGTTTTTATAAGTCGCCTTTTAGCGGCTTTGTTAAATATTTAAATTATTACTGTATAGTTTAAGTTCGCTAATACCATTTCGGTTTTTTTTTTGTTTTTCATTTTAAATGGGGTTGGTATTAGTGGAATTAGTCTCTAGTTGCCTTTATCCATTAGGTATTTCAATTGACAGGTAGACAGCTGTCACCTGTCACAATTTTTAATGCCTAATTGCATGGTTTTATAAAAATTACGCGAGTAAAAAGAAAACGCGAAAAAAAATGTTAATATTATAGTAGTTTATTTACAATTCGAACATTTACAAGTTGCATGCTTTTTAAAACAAAAATCACATTTTACTAATTAATTGTCTTGCCCTATATCTATTTGTCTCAACAAAAAAAAAACATCACGAAAATTCTATCCTTAATAGTTGTAATTTAAAGATTCTTGAATAATTTATCGTAGTGTATAATTGCATAATAAAAATTATAACATCTTTTATTCACTTTTTGGTTTAATGGCTACCAAATTTAAATGTAGCGGTAACTTTTATGCAACCAGCAATACGCACGGGAAATATATGTTTATGCACTATTTGCCTTCTTGTAAACGATCGATGTAACAACACTACCAACTTTTCCGCCGAATTTGAATTGAGGAGTCGGAATTTCTTCGAATAACTCGAATTTCCCCATAAATTGGGCATTCAATTCACTTTGCGTCCAATTACAAGACGTTATAATAAAATAGCCATCATCCGTTAAATGCTGGTGAACGCACTCGATGTATTTCCCCCGATTTTCAGTCGCACTTTCGCTCAAGCTAATCGCATCGTATGTTCCTTTATCGTGCACAATATCATAAATATCGGTTAAATTATCGCTTAAAATATCACACGTGAAGTAATCGATATGGTGAATATTTTTGGCGGCGATGCTTTGAGCTAGTTCGATGGCTTTCGGTGAATAGTCAGTCCCGTGCAGATTCGTGAAGCCTTCACTAGCCAGTTCAATTAATAGCATACCATTTCCACAACCAATATCAATTATTTTAGCGGATTTGTCGACTAATTTCTTTTGTAACCAGCGAATTATTCGGTCGACTATATCTTCACCGAACCAGACTTCTCCTGGATCACCATGGCTTTTGAAATTTGCGATTTCTTCATTGTAGCGAGATTCCCAGTATTCTTTTGTGCCCAATTCACAAGAATCTAGCTCTTCCATCTGGAAAATAATATTTGAATTTAGCGCTTTTAAAATTACGAGCTCCATCTTGGTTGAAATTATTCAACCACGTGCTCCATTGCATCTACTGCTACATAGATGGCGACAGTTCATCTTTTAGACAGTTGTGTTGTGATTAAAAGTAGGGTTAAGAATTTTGTTTTTTTCAAAAGTCAAAACGAATGATGGACGACTTTAAAATCGAAGATTTAGACTTGTACGAGTTGCTGGAAATCGACATAAACAGCGATGCCAACGAAGTAAGTGACTGCCTTTCTATAAATTCCATTTGTAACAGCATTTTGTTTCAGATTAAAAAAGCTTACCGCAAAAAAGCATTGCAATGCCATCCGGATAAAAACCCTGACGACCCAAATGCCTCCAAGAAATTCCACCAGCTCTCCAAAGTGCTTGAAGTCTTGACAGACTTATCAGCAAAAGCCGCGTATGATAAAATATTACGAGGCAAGAAAGAGGCTGCTTTGCGACACAAAGAATTGGATGGCAAACGGAGGAAATTTAAGGAGGACTTGGAGGCTCGAGAGAAGGGTGGTCAAGCCGCGAAGTTCAAGTCGCAAGCCGAAACATTGCGGGCAGAAATTGAGAGGTTGCATAAAGAAGGGTGCAGACAAGTGGAAGAGGAGGTTGAGTATGTTTTGCGAAAGCTGAAGGAAGACAAAGCGAACAAGGATGAACTGTGGGATAGTTCTAAACATAGAATTAAAATTAAATGGAAAGCGAGAAAAAATGATCCGAGTAATGGTGGATATAGCCAGGAAATGCTGACTACGTTTTTATCGAAGGTGAGTGTTTAAAGATAGGCAACTAAATGTACGTCATTTCACTTAAAATGCATTTTTATGAAGACTGTTGTGATAATAATTTTCTATTATTTGCAGTATGGTGACATTCACGCATTGGTAATGTCCCCCAATAAAAAAGGAAGTGCATTGGTAGAATTTAAGGAGAAAAGTGCTGCTGAATTAGCAGTCGAGATTGAAGTGGGTTTGACAGAAAATCCTTTAAGTTTGGAATGGATTAACGGTCCTCCACAGTCTAGTAATCAGCGCAGTAAATTATACAAAGACACGGATTTCGAGAGTGTTATTTTAACGCAATTGCGGCAAGCTGAAGAACGCAAACGGCTTATAGAACAAATGATGGCAGAGGATGCTGACAGTTAAGATATCATGTGACTAAAACTTTTAAATAATTGTTCTACTCACGGTTTATTGATGTTTGTTGTGCTTGTGATTATAGTGAAGTAAGCAAGGTTATTGATGCACGTGCTTATTCAAGAACCTGTCACTGATCAGCTGATGCTATTCTATCTCTCCCATATTTTTTAAAATTGTCATTCTCTAACACTATAATTGTATAAAATTTAGTGGTAACGAGTTCTGTAATTATTGGTAACAAATTGCTGCTACCCGAAACAGATGGCGCAGGTGTACTTGCAGAGCTCTGTAATTGTTGACAACGATTTAATTTTACTCCACTAGATGACGCAGGTGTGGTTACAGCGCTCTGTAATTGTTGGTAACTAATTAGCGTTACTCGGAACAGATGGCGCAGCTGTTTTTACAGAACTCTGTAAATGTTGGTAACGAGTTACTGTTATTCGAAAGCAGATGCCGCAGGTGTGTTTACAGAGCTCTGTTATTTAGAAGCGATGCAAGCTAGATGTTTTGAATCATTGCCAGCTCAACCTTTTAACGCTTCGAAGTAATGCAAGCACAACGCTCTCTCAATTCTTTTTCTTGTTTAGTATATTTCTATGCGTGATGAGAGTCAGTCGTATTTACAACTTTGAATTTTCAGAATGAAATGGACATCGAAACGCAACATTCACCAAGACTTTTAATGGTAAGCTTAACTGGCAATTTAAATAATTATCAATTTAATTCTTTTTTGTTATCAATTTTATTTTTGTAACATTTAGTGGAGCATGTTTCAATTTTCTAAATGGACTGGTAAATTTTTGGCATTTTTGGTTTATCTTAATTATTTTTTTAAAAAAAAACTAATCACACGATTGACCTGAAACTTGCTGAATCTTTTAATTACGAGGTGCTTAATCAGCATGCCAATTTTCAAAGAAATCTAATTTTTGAAAAAATTTGAAAATTATCAAAGACTATAGTCTTTGTTCATTTTTCGACCAAAATATCGATTTTTCGCCAATCTTTACGAAATTTAGCAGGGTGATTAAGCACCTCGTAATTATGAGATTCAGCAAGTTTCAGGTCAATCGTATGATTAGTTTTTTTTTTTTTTTTTTAATAATAATTAAGGTAAATTTTTTAAAAAAAAACTAATCACACGATTGACCTGAAACTTAGTGAATATCTTAATTTCGAGGTGCTTAATCAGCATGCCAATTTTGAAAGAAATCTAATTTTTGAAAAAATTTGAAAATTAACAAAGACTTTGTTCATTTTTGGCCCAAAAAATCGATTTTTGTCCGATCTTTACGATATTTGGCATGGTGATTAAGCAGCTCAAAATTAAGAGATTCAGCAAGTTTCAGGTCAATCAATTGATTCGTTTTTAAGTAAAAAAATAATTAAGGTAAACCAAAAAGTGCTAAAAATTGACCTTAATTATTAGTTTTCAATAAACCATTTTAATTAGTTATTTGGTTTGTTTCAGAAGTCATAGGAAATTTGCATCGGCAGCAATTGAACTACTTATGGAAAAGAAGACGAGAAATAAAATGTGTTCGTGTTACGTGCTTGTGCAACTCTTATTACGGCAACGCAGATGCTACGTATTTATTTATAAGTTTCATTCAAAAAGTCGCCTTACAACTTATACCACCTGGTATAGTTAGCATGAAACGACAGGCCATTTTGCACTGATTTTAAAAATGTGCAACACTCTGTATAAAAAGGTTCCTAAACCTTGTAATTAATTATTTAAGATATTTTTTAAATGTGTCAATATCTTTTGTAACACTCTGTATAATTGTATAAATTTAGCATTAATATGTTGGCTTTTTTGCGCTGCATCCAAAATGGTGCAACACTCTGTATAAATGTCTGTATATTGCTTGTAATTAATTATTTAAAGATATTTGTAAAAATGTGGTTGTCATTACGTATAGAACACCCTGTATATATGTACAATTTATTGCTGATTCATGAATAAAGAATTTTTACTGAATTTTCTGCGTCATTGTTTTCTTTAAAACACCCTGTATAAACGTCTAAATTACACCAATTGTGTCTAATTTTCCCGCCAAAATCTCTATCAGGCGTAAAAACTACGTGAAATATGTTTTTGAATCAAAATAAAAATTTTGGAGAAAATGTCCTCTTGACACACCCTGTATAAATAATAGAAGGGCTAAATCTCTTCTCTCTGCATCGCCTGTATATTTTGTATCAGGAGCAAGTCGAATCTGCGCATGCGCGGCACCTCCTCGCCTTTCTGTGGTCCTGATAAAAAATCCGAGATTTGCATCTTTTTTCCCGAAAAATTTAAACAAAAATCGAACAAATAAAAATTTTCGAGAAAATGTCCTCTTGATCCACCCCGTGGTTTTTGTCCTCTTGATGCACCCTGTATAAGTATCAGGCGCATACCTCCTCGCCTTTCTGCGATCCTGATAGCCCATCCCAGATTTTCGTGATTTTCAGCGTTTTTCGTTCTTTTTGATGCTCGAAACTTCGAAAAACAACGAAAAACGCTAAAAATCACGAAAATCTGGGATGGGCTATCAGGATAGCAGAAAGGCGAGGAGGTATGCGCCTGATACTTATACAGGGTGTATCAAGAGGACAAAAATTACGGGGTGGATCAAGAGGACATTTTCTCGAAAATTTTTATTTGTTCGATTTTTGTTTAAATTTTTCGGGAAAAAAGATGCAAATCTCGGATTTTTTATCAGGACCACAGAAAGGCGAGGAGGTGCCGCGCATGCGCAGATTCGACAAGCTCCTGATACAAAATATACAGGCGATGCAGAGAGAAGAGATTTAGCCCTTCTATTATTTATACAGGGTGTGTCAAGAGGACATTTTCTCCAAAATTTTTACTTTGTTTCAAAAACATATTCCACGTAGTTTTTACGCCTGAAAGAGATTTTGGCGGGAAAATTAGACTCAATTGATGTAATTTAAGCGTTTATTTAGTTATACAGGGTGTATCAAAGAAAACAAAAACGCAGAAAATTCAGTAAAAATTCCTTATTCATAAATCAGCAATAAATTGTACAATTATACAGGGTGTTATATGCGTAATGACAATCACATTTTTACAAATATCTTTAAATAATTAATTACAAGCTATACACAGACATTTATACAGAGTGTTGCACCATTTTGGATGCAACGCAAAAAAACCAATCTATTCATGCTAAATTTATACAATTATACAGAGTGTTACTAAAGATATTGACACATTTATAAAATATCTTAAATAATTAATTACAAGCTTTAGGAACATTTTTATACAGAGTGTTAAACATTTTTAAAATCAGTGCAAAATGGCCTGTCGTTTCATGCTAACTATACCGGGTGGTATTAGTTGTAAAGCGACTTTTTGAAAGAAAGTTATAAATAAATATGTAGCATCTGCGCTGCCCTAATATGAGTTGCACAAGCACGTAACACGAACACATTTTACTTCTCGTCTTCTTTTCCATAAGTAGTTCAATTGCTGCCGATGAAATGGGCATGCAAAATCTCAAAGTTTGCAGCGCTTCTAAATTACAGAACTCTGTAAACACACCTGCGTCATCTGTTTCGAGTAGCGCTAACTTCTTACCAACAATTACAGAGCTCTCTAAACACACCTGCGTCATCTGTTTCGAGTAGCGCTAACTTCTTGCCTACAATTACAGAGCTCTGTAGACACACTTGCGCCATCTAGATTCGACCCAGTTAATTGTCTATTCCCGTCTTGATAGCGCCATCTAGTATAAAACGGTTGACTAGAGCTAAGAGGAAACACGTGGATGTTATTGGTTTTGAATTGTTACTTTTGAAAACTTCGATAATATACCAACAATGAATTAGAAATGAATTGTTGAATGAATTTAGGTATTTCTGTTTTTATATTTGAATAGGTCGTTCTATTAGAACAGCCTAGAATTAACTAAAAGTTTAAAAATGCTAAATGAACACAATAAACAATAAATACAAATGCTTAAAAATAAATAAAATCAATCAACAATAAAAACTAAAAACAAATACAATCAATCTAAAATTAAAAATCTCCTTTACAATGGATTAGATTACATCTTACAATCTAAATATACGACAATATATAATATAATTTCAACTTTACCCAAATCGAATACAATTCCAAGGAACTGCAAATTTCTAGAAAGTATGGGCATTCCGACAAACGCCACATCCCAAAGCAAACTCTTCCCCAGTGGGAGGATGTTTCACATGCAAGGGACACTCATCCCCATCCAACTGCTTCGCTTTCGCACCTGCCGGACAAACCGGCAACTCACTCTTCGATAAATTAGTCACTCTCTGAAAATCATCGTGACACGGATTGCAGAAATGCGTCGTCCCAAAGCAGAAGAACACCGCCACTGAACAACAATAGCGGCATTTATACTCCAAGAAATCAGTGCCATGTTTCGGGCACATTTGCGCTCTGGTCACATCGGAACAAGCGCCGCACACCAACTCAGTCGGATCGTAGTTCTCGCCCACTTCTGCATCGCAGCGCGCTTCACCGCCGTAATATGCCTGAATAAAAATATTAAAACTGATTCAAACAATTAATTATTTAATTTTACCTTGTTACACTTGTAGCAAACATAATAAGCGTATCGATCCATCGCATACGACGCGGAATCGTTGAAAAATCGAGCGCCTGGCGTCACAATCGCATCAACCGTATGCAACCCTTCATACTCCAAGCGCATCAGCGCTTTGCGACGCACATCTTTGTACAATTCCTGCACCGGAGCCAAAAGTTCATCTAAAGTAAAGTGTTCCATATCGTCCTTGCAGATCGGACAAAGGGAAAAGGAAAATGTGATCCTTGGACCGGCCCATCGCTTCATAAGTACTGCTTTGCAACAGTGCAAATGGAATACATGCCCACATTTCAACTAAAAGTAAAGTTATTAATATAGGCAACCAGCAATACGCGTATTTGGTCCTTACTTGAATTGCAGGCGCGCAAGATAAAGCTTCCGTAAAGCAAATCATGCACATATCGTCTGCGTCCTGCTTTAAAGACGTATCATTTGAACACCCGTGAAGACATGGAAGGCATACAGCTTCGCTCAAGACGCCCCCGCACATGTGGCCGCAGTTTAACAGCTTAGCGCACGCTGTTCTTCCATATTCCTGCAATGTTTCATTCAACAAAAATTAAACGGCCTTTCATACAAATTTAACAAATTTTTACCTGACACTCATGATCGGCACAAACATTCCCAATCGCCAACAACCCCGAATTGCCCGTCGTCCCGCAAAAGCGACAAACCCCACTAATCCCAGCCCCGCGACTCCTAGTCCCACCCTCGCGATACTCAATTAGCGCCTTCAAAGTCCGCGCATCGGCCAACGCAAGCAACCAGAATAATTTCGTCCGACCGCAACCCTCATGCAACTCCACCTTAATCGCTTCCTCTTCCTCCTTGCAAACCTGCCGCTGATGATTCCTAGTCTTGCGATGCAGATGCAAAAAGCGATCGCAATCCCCGCACAAATTCCCGCAAGAATTGCACTGAATCACCGCCTTGGTATCGCCATCGTCGTGATTCGTGCAGGTGGGACGTGGTGGCGCGGGTTGCCCGTCGGGATTGCTACTCGTCCATTGACCACTCGATAGTCGATCGACATGGTCTTTGTCTAGCACGCAAAGCGAAGCGAGTGCTAGCCAAAGCGTAGGGGTGCGAAGGCACGCGTTTGGCACTCGCTGCTCTTCGCTAAGTTGCGTTAGATGGAGGATATTCTCGGCAATTGCGCCTTTCGTTATGTTCGCCCAGGTTTCGGACAGTTTTCCCTGAAATAAATTATTGTTAGTATTTAAGGGTAGTGGGGGCGGTTTAGTCTTACAGCTGCCATGTCTTTGATTAAATGCACGATGACTTCGGCTAGTTTTCGGTTAACTGAACCGCGCAACCACCAGCGGGCGCCAATATAGTCTTTGGGGTGCATTGAAGTCGAAAGGGTGACTGTGTTAATTTCCTTCGCGGCCCCCGTTGAGGAGGTTTTGCCCTTTATTTTTACTTGGACCGTTAGAGCTTTCGCTATGACGCTCAGGAAGACATCCAGGATGCCCAAACTACCACAAATAAATCTTGTCTAAGTAACTTAATTAATTAGCGAAGGAAATAATTACCTATGCATATCAAAACTTCCATTAGCCCCCTTATTAATCACGGAAACAATGCTGAAATCCTTCGGCGGCAAATTGCTAACCCCTAGCGCCTTCGCAAAAGCTTCCGGCGAGACTTCCGGCAACATCCGCCGCAACAACGAAGTAACTTGCCGTTGCACCCTTGCGCTACCCGTATGCAACAAACTCAGCAAATCCCCCAAAAGGCCCCCTTGATGCGACAAATACGCCCGCCCGACCGAACTGCCCGAAAGAGCCAACACCATCGACAACATCTCGAAGCAATACGTATCGCTACTCTTCGCCACGTCTTGACTAGTCGTCGAAACCCCGGAAGACGAACAGGAATACAACTCCCATTCGTCATGCACTCGCTCAGTCTCTTTGCGAATCGCTTGCACGATGTGCACAATCACTTGCTTCTGCAAATGCGTTAATTTGCTGCGACTGAAGAGGATTCCGACCATATGCTCGCGAAGCTCGTTACTCTCCTCAAGCGGCTCCAAGCTTTCGCTGGCCGAAACAGAACCGCTATCCGTCGTCGCGTTGATGTTAATCCCGCCGTCTTCGCCTTGGATTAACTTCCCAAACACTTGCGAGGTGATTAACCGAAACACGCGCAAAGTTTCGGCTTCACAGCTTCGCTGTTGGATCGTCGCGGCACTCAATTGCTTCCCAACTTGAAGCGACTCGCCTTCGATTTTACCCAACACGCGAATTTGCCGAACGCGCACCGAATTGTCCGGCCCTTTCAACTCCAGTCGCACGACATTATCGTGCGACTCCGTAATCGGACAATTCACCCAACCGCCCAGCAGCCTCGTCTCCACTTCAAGCGTCCGCAGTTTTAAAAGCTCGTCCGTATTGGGCCCCGAATAAAACGTAATCGTCGACACTTTATTCCCCAAATCGCGACAATTATCGACATGCACGCAAATCACCGCCGGATGACTACTCGGCGCGCAAATGAGCGTCAAACTCTTCGTCTTGTTGCGATCCTCGTCGCCCGATTCCCAAAACGTCTCCGTACTCCCATCCGTCAAGCTGGCAATCATCGCTTGCCGACTTGACGCTTTAATCTCAAGCGTTGGCGTTAAATCCTTCAACGCTTCCACAGTCGCGGTGATTTGATTCAACGCGCTGTCGTGCATCGACACGGCGCAGTCTTCAAACTCTTCGCTACGCGACAATATCTTACTAATATTGCTGAAGACTTGCGAGCGATGAAGGAAGGAATGATCGGACGTAGCGAATCTCAACCCCCAACAACGGACGGCCATTTGTTGCAACGCCGAACCCATCGGCAGTAGCACCATCAAATCGGCAACCGTTTGAAGAAGCGCGTGGAATGTGCTGGGTAGCGGATGAACGGCATCGCCCGCGATCGTTATATCGGACAGCGGATGCTCGCACACGTTGAAATCCTGGTCCTCGATTTTCCGGAGCGGCCGATTGTCTTCCTCCGGTTCGATTTCAATCTCAACGGGCGTTAAGGAGGTTACAAACCACCACAGTAAGTCGTGCAGACAAATCGGCTGCGTTACGGAACGCAGCAGCCAATTGAGCGCTTGCATCGCGTACACGCGGCACATTGCTTTGCGCAGCGCTTGCTTCATTGCGAGTTGCAGCGATTCCAAATCGTGCTGCTGCAAGATAAATTGGAGAACTGGTCGCTTAAGTAGACTTAAGCGCTCCTCGACTTCGTCCTCGTAATCGCTCCCTTTAACTATCGACGATAAGTCGCGCTTTGGTATCAATTTCTGCAGCGCTTTCGACGGATTGCAAAGTAAGGACGATCCACCCTCATTCGCGATTTCGCTACTACTATTATTCCGCTTCCGCATCATAATAATCCGCCCGTCGAATCCGGTCTTCGACCACGGAATCCCGTTAGTTCCCATTGAAACCGATCGGTGAAATCGCATCCCTTTACTGCTATCCGAATCGTTATCCGAAACGGACACCTCGGACAACGGCCTTTGGCCGCTTGATGAAGACGACGGTCCTCCCGGCACGATAAACCCATCAAGCACGTTCTGCTTGCGCAAAATCTCCTCGTAATAAGTCTGATCAAAATTCGCCAAATTAGCGCCAAGCGCTTGCAAGCACTGGAACGGCGGAATCGCGCCAAACGGGCCACTTAGCTCCGGTGGTGAACTGTTCTCCGAAACCGGTGGCATCACGCTCACCGAACTTCTGCGTTGCGATGTCATCCCGTTATCCGCAGAACTCGCCAAATCGAGCAGGAACATCGCGTTGTTCTTCATGATAACGTGGGCATCGTTGCTGGAGGAATGGCTGGGCGACGATAGCATTAACGGCTTAATCACCGCGCTCTTCTTCCCGCCCGATTTGCCCTTATTGTTAATCTGCTTGCCACCGCGGAACAACTTAATATTCTTCTCGCGACAACTTTCGCACAGTAAATACCACGAACTCCCCGGTACGCCGCCATCCCCGCAATTTCCCGCCCAACCAAGACAATAATTCCCCCCCGAGTTGTACCCTTTACCGCCGGAATGCTGCCCGCAACCCGGATGCGCTTGATGCATGTGGTACGTAACCGGATGCGGAAAATTCTCGCCGCACAGTTCGCAAAGCGTGTCAACCCCCGCTGGATGAAAAGTCGACAATCCAATATCCTCCAGGTAATTGCGAGGCGGCACTTTCTTCTTCCGATTGCGCTTGCTCTCCTTCTCGACGATCACATTCTTATCCTTCGCGTTGATCTGCACCTTCTTGCGATGCACCGGACTGACCACGACCATATTCTGCGCAATCGCTTGCGAACAATTCACCGACAAATCCTCCCACAAGTAAACCAGAGACTTCAACGCGGGTGGCAGCACGGAAATCGTCTGGTTCTGATACCCGCCGTTATTAAAGCTATCAACGGCTTCCTCTTTGATGGCAGCAGCGCCACTCAACTTGCGACTGCCGCGATTGCGGTTCGCGCTTGCGTTCGCCGCAGAACGCGTCAGCGATTCCAAAGTCGCCGGTTGGATATGCAAGTAATTACTCGCAGCATTGCTCACTTCCACCGAATGACGTTGCCTCGCTTTCTCCTCCTTGCTCAACTCTTGTCGCCGTTTATCCACCGCCAACTCCGAGTGTCGCGTCACAACCAGCGCACCTTGTTTCGGCAAACTTGGGTAGAATTTGAGGAAGGAGGCGCAAGCCATTGCGTCGTGCACGATGCCTTCGTGCCATAAAAACGCGGCGAACACCGCACGCAAGGATTCGGCGACTGAAGGACTCATCGCTTGCTTTGCCGCTTCGCTACTGTTTAGTACTTTCGAAGTCGCGGGGAGTTGTTGAAGATTCGCGGGCGATATAGCGCGCTTTGGTCGCACTTTACGCACTAGCTTTGGGGAGATTTTTTCCTCTTTCGGAGCGCTTCCGATACTAAAATGCGATTTAATCGGTTGCGTGTTATTATCGGGCGATGTTTGAGTGCCCGTTTGGGTCAATTTCGGCGAACTGGGCGGCGTAACTTCCGGTTGCGTCGATTGCGACGAGTCTTTCGTCAGACTGCTGACCAAAGCGCTCGTGTCGGATTGATTAGAGCCTCTTCGCGTTAATACCAAACTGGAGTCTTGCATTAAACTGGAGCGCGGAGGAATCGCAACCGGACTTGAGCTGCGGCTGCGACTCCTCGGCGGCAATTTCGGGCTTAGTGAGCGCTTTGGCGTATCCGGTGGGGTACCGTTGCCATTTGCGCCACTTGTTTCCTTCACCACTTCGTCCGGTTTAAAATACTTGGGCAAGCTTGTTAATTTCGCTTCTTTGCGTTCGCGTTTCGGCACTTTCGGCGACTCAGATCGCACTAAATTATCGCCAAACACGAATGGATTGGTCGAAGCAAACTCGGCCGAAGCGACTTGGTTTTGCACGGCGAAGGAAAAATCAAATCCGCGTTTGTCGGAACTTTTGTCCGATAAATCGTTTACGTTTCCTAAATAGAGGATGTTGTTTTGGCCCATTGCTAAGGACCAGGCTTCGCCTGGTTCAGTGTTGAAGCAGTACTTTTCTCTGGTGGCATCGTCTAGTAGTACCCAGCAACCATCGGCGTTTACGTTGTATTCGGTTACGCCGATTCGGTTGCCGAGGACTAGCATGCCGACAGGGGGCGCTTTTAAGCTGGGTCGACTGCGGACGTTGTGACCGGAAGCTCCGCATTTTATTACTTGGTAGTATGAGGAGCTGTTGTTTGGTTTCATTCTGGTTTGGTATGGGGAATAATATTGTTACAAAAATGTGTCTTTAGAGTAGAATAATGGCATAAAATGACATAAACAATTTGGAAATAAACCGAACCGTTCGCTCCGTACCGGTAGAAAATGGTACTAATTTATAATCATACTTTTCTTTGAAAATACGCGATTTAACTAATTTTGTCTTCGAATATTTTGTGATTTTCTGATACTTTTAGTTCATTGTAATACTTTTACTTTGTGATACTTTAAGTTAATTGTGTGGTTTGTGAATAAACGCGATTGTTTATAGCGTCCGCAGCGCCACCACCGAACAATGAATTTGCCAATAATAAATAAATCAAAAATAAACTCACTTTGTATGAATTTCCGGCAACTTCCGCATGATAGTGTCCGTAATAACTTGATCCAGCGTTGATTTCGGCTCCTCGACCGGCAACAAAAGCGTTTTGCCCAAATGCTGATTATATTGCAAGCACCACGCTTCAATCACAGCATTACTGCAGTACTGCTTGATCGTATCGACGGATAAGCGCAACCAAACGCCATCATCATTATGAATCTTATAGAAACAAATTAAAAAATAAATACTAATCCACTAAATAAAAAACCCAAACTACCTCATCAATAAACGCAATAGTCCCATTGACATGCACAATCCCAATTTGCTCGCTTTGCAAACTAGGATGCGCTCGAATTCGCAATCCAGCCGAATTCTTCGCGACAAACTTCCGCAATTTACTTGGCTGATGCGTCGATTTCTTCGCGGTATTTTGACTTGGAGGCGTCATCCCTTGCGGAGGCTCTTTTACCTCGACTTTAAATATTTCCTCCATGTCATACCCATCAATATTCACTACAATCGAGTAGCAGCCCACCGAAGCGGGCGTCCAAGTCGCACTATAAGTGCCATCGCAATTTGGACGCACAAGCATATTTTCGCTGGAGCGCTTTACGGGGGGCGAAGTGTAGCGGAGCTCTTCGAAGGAGTAATTTTGGTAGGGCTATATTTTAATTATTTGGTTAATTTTATATCTAATTTTAAAGGAGAATTAATTACCTTCATTACGGTAATCGAATGGAAACACATTTTATCGCGAATGGTTGGTTCGTAAGAATGATGGAGCGGCGGGGGCGGTAAACCGCCGAATGTTAAAGGATCCGGTTGGCTTACTCTTCGCATTTTGCGACCTGCATCGCAATCGCCGAGTTCCTTTTTATCGATAGGTATCGCTTTCACATCGACCTTCATATTTGGCACATGAACCAAATCCGAATATTGATCGCGCGTTAAAACTGTAATAATCGCCGGCCATCCGCATCTTAAGTCTTCTCTGGCGTACAGCACTTGGCATTTTCCTGGATCTACGCGACTTCCCGGTTGCAACCATTGCGCCAATCTACCACCACTAGATCCGGCAATGCAACTCACAAAATCGCGCAGGAATAATCGCTCATTTGAATGCACGCTGCAATAAATGCGGAAAGTTAGCACCCGCCATGATTTCAAAAGTAAAGTAAGGTAGGCAACCAGTAATTCGCCATTTGAACTTCCTACTCAAACAATTATTTATCTGCATTGTTGAAAACCACTCAAACTAAATTCAAATAATGTTAATCAAACAATTCATATTTACCAATGGCTTAGAAGAAATTAAAACAAATAAACCCCATATCAAAAAAAAATAAAAAAAACGATAAGGGTACCCATTAATAAAGACAACAAAAGCCATGTGACTTATCTTAAGCAGCATTAATAAAGGACAACAAATCACGAATTAATGCATTAAAAAGAGAGAGGATCATCAACAAAACCATTCAAAATCCCACACCACAACTCCATCTAGAAAACCTCGCTCTCGCTTAGTCAGTGAATAGTTCTTGGTGCAGCGGCAGTGCACTTCGAATTGCAACAAAAGAAAAAAAATAGACTAAAAAGGTCATCCGGACATGCACTGTGCATGTCGCAACACGCACAAACGTGTCGGCCAAAATTAATTAGATGAATTAGATTAGATTAGATTAGATTAATTATGTTATTCGCCTCCAATTAAATAATTAAATAATGAGTGCTTTAAAATGGTTGTGGGTTTGTGGCTGATTTACTGTGGATGCACCCTTCTTTTTTTCCTTCTACCTGCTGCTGGTGCGGTCCAGAATCAAAATAATGCAACAATATGCAACCTATCTGGCTGCAATTGCACCAAGAGAGCTACTTGGATTATTGCGAATTGTAGCTTTACTGAAGACGAGGCAAGTATCTTTTTTCGTAGAGAAAAAACTGGTTTTAATTTTTAATTAATCGAGTCTACTCGGAAAAAATTAACGCACGGTTCCAAGTAGATGATTTAAATGTTGCTGCTTATAGGAAGCTGATTATTTATCATTTCTATTTACATAGCATATAGCAAATCAATTTATAAACAATAATTAAAGGGTGTGTCTGAATTGAATTGAAGGACATAAAAAGCAATTTAGTTTGAGTTTACCAGCTTTTCAACATCCACTACCAAAAATAGTAGTAAAGCATTTTCATAATGATTGGTATTTGCTTTGAATGAATAATAAGACAGGAAATGATAGGCTGAAACTGAATAATTCATCAAGAAGATTTTTGAACCATAAAACTGGTTGGTAAACATTTACAAACAGTTGTAACACAAATATTGTTACAATATTCCTTCAAGTTTATTATATTTAGCCTAAACATTTCTGTCATTTTGGCAAACACTCTGCTGGTGCACATAAAAATAGATTTTGATATACATTACTTCATTCTTTCAAACATGATACAATTTTTCGTAAACAGGTAAAATAACATTGGATGAGGAAATTTCAATCAAGAGCGCGACGCGTAAATATTAATATTCTTAAACAAATTAAAAGACGAAAAAAAAGATTTCAAAGCAGACACAAGTATTTGGGAGGATAATAAAATAGCTTTCTCGATGTCTGGCACATGGTTCTCTCTATGCATATATACAAAACTAGTCGATTTTTTTTTATTGCATAGCGAAAGAAAATATATAAAGTAAAGATGACGCACTAATTTACTAAACTCTAATAATTTATTCTTTCTCACATAAAGTGCGATAAGAAATTTCGAATCATAAATCAAAAAGCGCCCCGAAAGTTAATATAAAACTTTTGTCTTTGCTTGTTTGATAATTTTAGATGAACTTCCTGTTGTTAACACAAGCAAAAAAATCCATCAGCTTTATTTCTGGCTACTGAACCAACATCACTGAATATATAATCAAGCATTCAAATTATCCGAAATAATCTGCATATAATGACAATAGAATTTAGGTCAAAATTGAAATTATTTGAATTATTTTCGTCTAGATAAAAATTGTAGCAGGTGCCATACAAGATACAGTGAAATTAATGAATGCAGTCGCCCTCACTATTCATTAATTAGCTTAATGGCTAGTGAAAGACAAGTTTTGTATATTCATAATATGCATTTACATTTTTAATTTATTAAGGTTGCTTACCGTAATGTAATTATTTTCAAGGAAATTCGCTAGAAGAATTTCAAATGTTTGCATTGCATGATTATTATAAAGATTAAAACAGTCGGTCAGTGTCCTTAACATTAATTAGAAAAATGCTGATTAACTTCTGCATTCTAGGGAATTTAATAAATAAGTTGGCAATGCGTTTGAAATGGCGTCAATTCACATAACCTACGATATGAAATAAAAATTATTGACAAGCATCAAAATAGTCAGCCATCTTTATTTCCTCCCTAAGTTGGTCACACTGTACCATTTAAACTTTCGCGCTATATAAATTGCAAGATAAATTCATTCAAACTGACATCACAGCAAAAAAATTCGCAGCATCCCAATTAATTAACATTCCCAAATGAATCTTTCAGCAGTCTTTAACGAGACAATTCTCTTTCAATTCCCACATTTACATAATAAACAAAAGCCACCCCATTTTTATAAATAGCATTTTATTATCAGCCCGGTGATATTTTCGCTTGAACCGAAGTAAAAGTCAAATTACCGAAGAAATATGCCTCATAAAAAATTCAATTAGTAGTTGATTCCATTTTTAGCGTTCAACTTTCACTTGACTAAACTGCTGAATGAGTTACACTTGTAACACCCGCTTGTATAACATTTACATACATTTACCAAGTTGTGCCAAACTCAACAATATCAATTTACACGAATGCGACAAAGAATAAATAAATCTAATCAGGTGACTAAAAGAAAGACACCCAGACTGAAAATATCTGCTCGCAATGCGTTTCGTCTTTGTTTATTAATTTATATACACGCTGCAATTTCTATTTATACACCTGTGTGAGAAGCTGCAACGACTTGCATCTAATATTTCACCGCAAACTCGCGTTTTCTTACATTACCCACAACAAACAATCATTTGATCACACAAGGGGTGCAAGAACAACAAGGGGATGACTTCCGGATATCAATTAACATGGCGCACCAAATGTGGGTTTAATGAACCGTTTCGTCAATTGAAAAACCTTTAGCTCAGCAAATGTATCAGACTTTATATTATCTTTAATTGTTTATGTGAAAGGTCAACAAGTTTATTCTGGAAAGAAGACACGGTGACGAATTACGTTTCATTTGGGGTAGATTTGAATTTTAAACGTGCAGTGGTACCAACTATTAAATGGCTGCGCATCATTTGAGCTAATGTGTGTTTATTTTAATCTTGTTTTTGTTTAATTAAACAATATTTGCGGTTTATTGATAGGAAACAAGAAAAAAGATTACGTCTAGTAACTTGAAACTGGAATGTGTATGTTGATAATTAATACACATCCGTTTTAAAGCTATAATTAAGAGCGTACTACTACACTTTGTATAATAAAATTTAAATTGATATTGACTAGAACAATTATATGTTGGCGAGAGTTTTGTAGCAGGTAGGTAATGATGAATGATGACACCGATTCCAAAAGATGATTCGTATATTAACAGATGTGATACAAAAAAATGTGTGTGTGTGCAAGTACAATTCAAACGGAAGTGACTCGATTAAGCAAGCGTCTCAAGTTACGGCAATGTCAACTAACTAATATGTAAACACGATAGATGGCGGTACGAAATACAATTTGGCATTATGTCGCTATCACTATGACTTTACAACATTATATACGTACGTTTAATATTAATAAAAACGTAGAATTTTCTCTTCATTGCATTTTAATATCTATTATTCAGTAGCAGAATTAAAGTGGGTGCGCCCCCTCGCTTATAAATCATAATTCTCTACACCCATATTTTCTACTCAATTAGATGGACTTTTACTTTTTAATAGAACCATATGGAAAAAATCATGAACAACAAATTAGATTGTTATTTGAATTTTGGCGCAAATTTAAAATTTAAATTCTACCATTTATAACTTTGTTAACATATTTTCTTTAAGCTGCAACATCTGCTATTTATAATTTCCTATTGTTTATTTTGTTTATTACAAAAGTATACATGTTACTCATTATCTCTGTGGCATGATAAAAGTGACTCACAATTTACGACTTAAATTAACTTTATAATATCTTTTGCAGAATGTAGAGCCAACTTCAAACACCCTTTTTAACGAAATACTAATAAATGGAGGCAATCTAATCAATATCAAACCAGGGACTTTCAATTCAATGCCGGCATTAGGCCTAGTGCACATAAAAAATGCGAAAAAAGTCCTAATCGATTCGAAATCCTTCCAAAATCTAAACTCAACTAGCCTACTAATCCGTATAGAGAACTGTGATCAATTAATTATTAAGACTGGAGCGTTCGACAATTTACTGGTAAGTCTGCACTTTCTGCAAGCGCATCAACTTTACTAATCTAATCGCTTTGCAGGGATATGTTGATGCAGAAATAATAAACACTAAGTATGCTTCGATTGAAAAAGCCGCATTCAATCGGCTGCGTATGAGCGAATTCGTAAACATTGCACAACTCGTCTTAGCTGAGGGCACCTTCGAGTTTAAAGGTCAGGGCAATCAGCAGCGACACGGACCAACGACCAAAGTAATCGAAATTATCAACAAACTAATTTCTAGTACTCACCAATTAATATTCTAGATAAAATTCGACCGAGTCACCATGGACAAAATTCCACCAAACACATTTTTCTCCTCAGTGGCCGACATTACGATCAGCAATTCGAAAATCAACCTAATCGAATCGATGGCGTTTTTCGCCTACGAAATTCCAGCAGTCACACTTTTCAATACAATAATCACGCGAATTAAAGCCGAAGCTTTTAGTGACCACACTTTAATTACGACATTAAAAATCGAAAAATGCACTATAGCGCAACTGGATTCGAACGCAATTCGCGCAGGGATCGGCCATTTAACTGTTACCCTTTCCAAGTAAGAATAGATTGAACGCAACCAGCAATACATGTCATTAATTATTTTTTAGTTTAACAGATGTCGAAGCGGGCGCTTTTAATTGCACCACCGCAATGGTGGAATTTAGCGGCAACCAAATTCAAAACTTACGACGAAGTTCTTTAGTATTCAACAATTGGAATAGAATTCAAATCGAACAAAACCTAATAAAGAATTTATACGCTAATTTTATCGAAGCCTCAAACGGCGAAGCCATCAACTTTAAATTCACCGCAAACGAAATATATAATATCGAACAGAGCGCTTTGAGTTTCGTCCCCCAACTGGGCAAGATAGTCGACTACTACGACAATTATATTCATCAACCATGCCACTGCTATATCGATGCCTGGCTTATCAAACTGACAAACAGCACAAACATCGATAGAGTGAAAGCGACCACTTTCTGCATGGTTGATGAGCGAATCGCACAATGCTACAACCTAACCGAAACTCTAATGAACATTCTAAAATACAACTTAACCGTCTGCCTGAACGAAACAATCTGCAAAACGGACGAAGGGGAAGAAGTAATAATCGAAACCACTACGAAATTGTGGTTGGACCACGAAATCGACCAGCACAACCGAAACTGGTGGCTAATACTTATCGTCACCGCTTTGGCGCTGATCGCACTAAGCATTATCGGCACCTTAATAATACTACTAATCCGCGGAAGTAAATGGCTGAAACGTAAAGGCTACCTGCGAAACATCCACTACAGCTCAAACGACCATCAGGAAGAAAACACTATCGTCACAATCGACGAAGACACCCTAGAAATCCCGGAAGAATTAACCGTAGACTTCCTACACAAACTGTCCGAACGTTTGGACAACCCCGAAACGCACCAAGAAGCTTCCGCTATGATTGAACGATTGTACGAAATGTTCATCGTGGACGACAGCTACGGTGCCAATAATAATAGACAAGAAGAGGAAGCACATTTATACGAAGAATTGGGCAACTTAAACCTGCAAATTCCGCCGCCACCCTACGAAGAACAAGAAACCAACCAAGCGAGCAATATTTTAAGCACTGATGCGCGCTCGATTTTGAAACTGATGGAGGAGAAATTCAATCTGCAGCTGTACGCGGATAAAGATGATGAGGTGCTTTTGAATTTGAATAGTCGGTCAGCTGCGGATTTAGCAAAAGTGTCCGATTATTCGGAGCCACAAGATGCGATCGCTATTGGACATTTATATAGCGAATTGAAGGAGAAGAATAGTAGCGATTCGCTGAAGTCGAATCATAGCAAACGGATGGCCTTAAGGCCTCTGCCTGATAAGCCATTAAATGAAGCTGGACCTTCTACGAAACTTTGATTCCAATTGACGGTTTAGTGATCGCAAGCCTTTTGTTTGAGCAAGCCTGTGATAATTGTACAGTTTTAAGTAAGAGACTCGAGGATATGAATTTTACTATGATAGTGTATATTTTGTAATTCTATGTAAATTTTATAAGAGTAATTAAACCATTATTGACTATAATTCGTCGTGATTTTATTATAAAATCTATACTAATGTAGCACACAAGTGTTCATCTACTAATTGGATTAGTTAGTTGAGATGTGAACGTCAAGCGACTAATAAAAAAAGTCGCTGCAAATTATCTAGACCACTCATCGCTTAATTGACCCTTTGGTTTGATTCGTTCGCAGAGAAAGCATTCAACTAATAAAAGCAGCCCGAAAATTAATTAACTATGAGATGAACGGAGATGCAACTAGCAAACTAGGTAATTTATGTGTAAGTGGAATCATTTAGTACTCTCGTCGAGTTGAGTTCAGTGCAACTGGCAATCTTCTACTATTATTATTATTACGCAAGGTAAATAATATAATTAATTAATTTCCTATTCGAAATTTCCAATAGTTTAGTGAGTGCGCGCTATTGGAAAACGTCGCTCGTCGGCGCCGCCTTGACCGACGTTGCCATAGCAACTTGGCGTCATAACAAGTAAACTTTTTGCAAAAACGTAATAAAATCTCCTGACGTTTGCCAATACGCTCCATCAGCACAAAACAATAATTACACTTTTAACAAACAGTCAGTCGAGCTGTGCGTTTTATTTAACACGGTCGCAACGAACGTGCATTATTGATATTCCAACTCACGTTTCATGCGAGTCGTAAAATCACAGTAATAAAATAATAGTAAAAGGTGAGAAAATCGAAGCTTTTTCTAATTAGGATGCGTTTAACACACACTCGAACAAAAAAATGTTTGGCAACTTTTTCAAGGTGCGTGATGTCATGATGTATTAACAATATAAATAGAAACAGAGCAAATAAAACTGACTAACTAGTACATTAAAATTAATCCTACGCGAAAATTGAATGGAAAAACTATCAGCAATAAATATATTTTATTGCGGCATAAAATTGGTGTCGAATTTCAAATCTCGCGCGCGGAAAATTAATTCGAATTCAAATGGAATTAATTTAAATAAAAGGAATTGCATTTGCATTATTGCAATAGCTCCAGTTTATGTTACTGCAAAGGTGCGGTGCATTTCCTGATCCATTCTTTGGCTATCTGCCATGCCTTTCAAGCAATTCAACAATTTCATGAATGAAAAAAATAATCGTTGATCTGGTTTTCGTCATATAGAAATTTCTGGCTAGCATAACTCACACCAGTTTTGAAAATAAACAGCCTGTGACAATATTCGGTCGAAACATGCTTGCTTCGTAAATAAAACCGCGGATATGTCGATATACCTTTGGTTTTGTGAAAATAGCATCATATCGATATTGTACGTGTGCGAGTGCGCTTCGCTTAATCGCTGATAACAAAATAATCATCTCACTTGCAGTTTTTCTTATCGCACTTTCGAGATAAAGCCGAAATTAACGCGCACGTAATTAAAATCGAAATCTAGTGGCAAATAAGTGAATGCAAGAATTTTCTTAACAAGGTAATAATAATTATGTAGTTTGTTAATATAAAAGAATCTTTGTTTAAAGTATTTGTTCAATATCTTAGCATTTTTTATCGAGTGCGTCATAAAAATAGTTTAATTTAATTTCAATTCTAATCTTATCACGATTCAAGTAAACAAAGATTATTCATACTTTTAATGATTCCACCTACATTATTAGAGTAAACAAACGTTATTTAAACAGCTGAACCAAAAGTTCCATTATTTAAATGTTTAAATTTTGAAAACAGGTAAATTTAGTGTATTGTTGGTTGCCTAATATTTGCTTATTTCCTATAGGTCAATACGTCATGTAGCTGATTCAAATTGAGGAAATGATGAAAACCCCAATTGTATTAACCACAATCCTAATCACACTATCAATTTCCAAATTAACAACCGCAATTCTATCCGGTTACGATGAGGATATTACAAATAATCGGCAATTTAGGTGCCGATGGGAGGGCGGAAATGTCCATGGGGTGACTTGCTTATGTGAAGACTATGCAGAGGTAATTAAAAAATACCATATTTTTCCCTAAACTAAATAAATCAATACAATTAGGAGATGTACATACAAAAAGGCTCAATCCCAGCATACGACACTAGTCGCATCCAGATCGCTAACTGCCCACAAGTGAAATTCGGGCCGCACGCAATAGAAGACATGCGAAACTTGCGCGAAATTTCCCTAAACCAAATCAAAAACCTCATCTTTGAAGAAACTAGCATAAACTGGCACGGCACCATTCACGACTCTAACAACCTAAACGTACCATCCTTAAAAGTATCCATAAAAAACAGCAACATTTCCCTAATCTCCAGTCGAGCTTTCCAAGGAAGAATCAACGAAATCTCTATAGAAAACTCGCACATCCACACTATCCTACCATTCGCCTTTTCAAATCTCCTACAAACCGAACTGATATCGCTCAAAAACCTCGTACTAAACAACACAGCTTCGCAATCGTTCAAAAAATTCCAGACTGAAAATCTGCTACTCACTTCCGTGAAAGCGAAAATGCTGGAAAGCCGGACTTTCCAAGACGTAACGGTCACCAACAATTTAATAATCGATCAGTGCGAGTTCGAAACAGTGCGGCCTGGTGCGTTCGTCATAAACAATCCGAAAACCTTCCAAGTGACTAACAGCAAAATAACGCAACTGGACGGCGAAGCATTTAAAGTGCAAACGCGCGGAAGTGTCCTATTCAAAAATAACGATTTCAAAGTGGTCAACGACGGTGCGTTTCGGGGAATCACCGTAAATCATGAAGAAACTTCGAATTCAAACTTGAAAGTTATCCACTTCGACTCGAACACTTTCACGGCAATAACGCGCGATTCGCTAAGCGTGGTGGATTTCGCAAAGAAATTCACCAATATGAACATTAACGAGCAGTGCGATTGCAAAAGTATCGAACATAAAATTAAAGAGGTCGAATTCTATTCGGAAATTCGCTGTTTGTACGATGACGAATTCGTAACAATTCAAGATTTCAAATCTAACATGTGTTCAATTATTACTAGTCATGCGACTACATTCATTATTATCGGCGTCGTATGTATACTATTTATTATAGTAGGAACTGCATTGACTGTGTATTATAAGAAAGTGTATCGAAGTCGCAAATATGGACATAAAGGCGATAAACAGCCTGCTAATTTAAGTTTGATTGTTCCCGATGGTCGGACTTATCGCGAGACTGAACTGCATGTGATTATCGAGAAAACCGATCTCTTAACTACCGATCTTTAATTTGAAACCGCGAAAGTTTTAAATTTAAATTATATCGGTCAGGCAACTTGTAATACATGTGTATTGTGTGTTGCATAAGTATAGTACTATACTATATAGCAGTGTATTGTGGGTTGCCTAGACGTTTGTATTATTAATATTAATTAATCACTCGATTAATCACAAATAGCTCAAATGATTGTATAGAATCGCACCGACCGATACCAATGTTAATTGCACTAAGCAACTAGTATTATAATTTATCGTTAATTATTTGCCGATTTCACTAGTTACTCTTGTTGATACCACTTTATAATTTTGTTCTGTGATAATTTACCCTTTAAGACTAATAAAAAAAATAGAAAATAAATTTGTTTCACTCACCTATACGGTAGCAATCCATCTAAGGCCTGATGCACAGTCGGCGGACAGCTAAGGGCCAATCCTTTGCTCAATAACGTCCCGTGAATGTTGAAAGTCTGCGTCGCAAGTACTTCTGCCATTTCAATATCGACATCTGCTTCATCTAAACCGAAACAATTAATTACACAATTATTGCGACAGCAAAATAAAGTTCTTACCTCCCAACGAAGGCAAAATTAAATCCTTCTTCATTAAGCTAGCGGCACACATGCCGCCCAAAAACGATAGCTCCGCCTCTAAATGCTTCATCCCGCACGAAACGTTCGAACTAACTTCGGGCGGCCACTCGTACCCAATAGCCAAACACTTGAACCCATACGAACTAGCTCTATCGTCTTTCAGGTAATCCGAGGCAGTTTCTAGTGAGAAAATCACCTCGTTTCCGGGCAAAATAACCGAATTGGCGGGCCACTGCATGCTGCTTGTAAATTTGTGCAGCACTGGCCAATAAGGCAGTGGCGGCGATTCGCACTCATCGAAATCGAAAGTTTTCGCGGCGCCCTTTTTGTTAAGGGTGTTCACAGCAGGTACGTACAGCTGCAGCGAATCTTCCGGTTGCACAGTGGCGCACGCTTGATCGAATTCCAACGACATCCATTTTACACTGTCGGGGAATAAAACGCGGTAGTTCGAAACTGTGCCCGGTTTATAAGGGTGATCGCTTTGCACCCAGGTGTAATGATGGCTAGTTGTATTCGTTTTGCTATCAATTAATTCTTGATATGCTGGATTTGAGGATGTAAGCGATTTGCTCGAAAAGGGATTAGTTGTTCCGAGCAGGTTTAGCGCCGCTACATGCGGCAGAAGTTCTTTGATTAAGCTCAAAATGTGAACTGCGCTCTAAAATGCCAACTTTAGTACTCAAACTTAACGTGATAAATTGTTTAGCTACCTTTGAATCGCTAGTAGCCAGCGGACTAATATGCGCTAGCACCAGCGGCAGCAAAGTGGTAACCACACAAGCGCCGCTCAAAATATCAGCAGTCGGCAATTCGTCCGCTTTTTCGCGTGCTAGCACCATCAACTTGGACGTATTATGAATGATAGCACTAGTCATGGAAAGCGCAGCTTTCCTCGCTTGCTGTTCCAACTTGGTGGTGGACGTCCGACCACATTCAACCGGATTACTAAATCGCACAAATTAAACTCGCAATCGAATCGAACAATTGGAATAAACAAACCTGTAGTACAAAACAACAGGAATTTGTCCTCGTGTAAGTGTCGTGCCATTAAAACTTAGTGAACATGTAGAAAATGTAAAAGTTGTATTATCAGAGCCTTTAACTGAATTTAAACCTCCATCACCATTGTTAGTTCGACCGCCGTGATTGCGTAACCGAATAGCGTATTTAATGTTTTCCTGACAACCAAGCGAATTAATTTTCAACATGCAAATGCGTGCAACGACTTATTAGTTTTCTATCGGTCTACAAAACTACTATAAATTGATCAATTTACCTTAATTGGAACGGCGCGATCGAATTTGATCTCGATTATATCCGGCGCAAAATCTTCCGGTCCAAACGACCCGCGAGTTATTTCCAGGCTGTTCCATCGATGGGTGTGAGTTAAACTTTCCGAACCATTCAAAGAACTCTATTTAACGCAAAAGAAATTCAAATTACGTCGCCATATTAAATTTAAACAATCGAGTTAGGCAACTCACAATACGTTTCTCGTTTGTTGGGTTGCCTAAGTTTGGCGCAAATTAATAAAATAAAATTAACTTACGTCTTCTAATAGTTCCAATTCGTATTCGTAATGTCCGATTCCTCCATAAACTCCAACCCCAACGATGGAAATACCGCCATGGTCCACTTGGAAGCAAATACCATCCGGAGAACCGTTTCCAGTGTTCCAAGTGCGACTTTGGTTGGTGCGAGTGAATCTAGATGGCGTCATATGCAATATTCTGCCGCAAGCACTTTGAAGATCTTCCTATAATTATAAATTCTAATTAAATACCATCAGTACTATTATTTAAATTAGCTATTTACTTCGGTAGTATTGCATTGATGCACCAGTTCAGCGATAACTCTCGCCAATAGATGGCAGCAATGTCGCGTTAGCCCTGACGAAGTAGGTTGGTGATTTTTCTGCAGGCTTTGCAGTACCGGATCGGATACTAAGTTGATTAAACGATCTAGTACTTCGCTCCATTGCCAGGTTAAGCCGGAGTAACTAGATTCCATCTGGCTCTTATAACTCATTTGCTCGACGAGAATCGGATAATGATGAACGTCGGAAATGCTCATCATTGGCAGTCCAGTATTGTCGGACGGACTCAATCCGCGATGGACGGAGCTTTCCGAACTAACTGTGTGGCCCACGAGCGGAAAAGTGCTTCGCAATCGAACGCTAGGCGAGCAAAGCGCGCATAAAACGGCACTTAGCAAGCGCTGGGGTGCAGTACTAGCAGTCAGTTCCTTATTCTCTGATAATAAATCGCACAAGCAAGTCCACTTCAAATACGCGGTCGGATAAAATCCGTGAAAGCACGCAACAAAAGTGCTATGCGTTTCTTCTAAAATTCCCCGCATCATCGCCTTCAACTTGGACTTCTTCCCTTGCACCACCACATTATCCGACAATATCTGCTTCAATAACGTACGCACATCGCCCACACTTTCCGCCAAATGCACATTCTCCAACGGCACCTTCCGATTATTAATCAAATTCGGATAGATCTCATTAGTATAATTCCTCAGCAGCCGCAAACTCGCGCGACTGATATAAACCAACCGCTCCAGCTCCAAATTCGTGTACATATTCTTCGCGGACTGTCCTTCCACGACACCCCACTTAAAGGTATTCCAAGACCACTGCAGAAGCGACAGCAAACTCGAAAAGCACTCTTTGGTCACCATCCGCGAGAAATCCTTCGTCAAAATCTGCACGGGCTCTACCACATCGAGCTGCCGCGGCGGCGAGTGGATCTCCGGCGTGATGATCTTATACAGCAACTGCGGAATCTGCCCGGCATTCACATCCGTTCCATTATTCGACTTCTTCGACGACTTGAAATAGAACAAAACTTGGTCCTCCGTAGTGACCATTGTCTGCCCTGAAGAGCCGCAATCGCTACTCGGCCCACTGATCCGACAAAACGCAACGTACCAGCGATGCGCTTGCAAATGCACTGGCTCCTCAAAAAGCATGGGGAACTTCTGCCTTGGTCCGCACTCGTACGGCACCTCATCAGTCTCACTCAACAACTCGCCGTCGCCTTCTTGCTCGCCGCCATCCGGCCCGATATCGAACAACTTCAACTTGGCGGTGTATTCGCCTCGGCCTCCAAACAAACCAAAACCGCCCAATAGAATATCGGTATCAGCCATGAAGCGTATGGCTTCGATGCTGTGCCCCGAATAGCCCCAACCGCCACCGTGACTTTCAAAGCGGTTCACGTTTTGGAAGTCTTCTTTCGAGTATTGCTTCCCAGCTACAAGCTGTCGATCCTCCACTTCTTCCTTGATGGTTGTAATTTGCATTTCATGCGCTAACGCTAAAGTGTCAAGGCAGCAAAGTAAGTTGATTGCCGCTTGGAAGCGAGTTACATGGCAATTCGTGATGACTGGCAATGCAAGTTCGGGCGATAAAATTGATTTGTCGCCTTTAATTAGTTGCAATTCGGTTGAAATCACATTGTAGCATGACAATTCGTTAATTGCTGGATTGTACGACCAGAGTACGTTATAAATCGGGTCCAAACAGACGGTTTTGTTGCAAAAATCCATTTGATCGTTGCCTTTGAAAGAGTTGCAACTGCCGTCGCGTTTGTTAATCGCAAGACATCGGAAGCTTTTTGCGGTCTCTTCGTGGTTTGGAATGAGGACGATTAAGTACTTATTGGCGGTAACTGTCGATTTGCTTATGCTAATCGAATTAATTAGACTTTCGTCGATTTTTAGGAAGGTTTGGTCGCCGGACGCGCCGACCCAGGTCGCGCGACGACCATGTCTTGGCCCAATGTTGGTAATATGGCCTGGAATGCAGTACCATGGGGTTCGGGGGTTGCTATAACGCGAGCTGCTGCTTTGGCCTGGTTGGGAAGCGTCTTGGGATGGGGGTAGACGTCCCAATTGCCCTTTCTGAATTACGGGAAGGGTTGTTAATAGTGATGGGATAAATTATTTAAAGGTATTCTTGCCTGATTGCTGCCAAATGTGTAAACTTCCCCTTTGCTAGTGAGTATTACAGTATGATTGCTTCCAGCGGCAATGTGCACCGCACTGCTGGGTAGTTTCACTGATTGTATGCTATTTTTGGCTAAGATATCGCCGCAGCCTAGTTGGCCGTATAAGTTTGAGCCAAAAGTGTACACATGTCCATTTTGCAATAGGAGAACAGTATGATGAAGACCGCAAGCAATTTGTATTACTGGACTTTCAGAAGCTAATTGCAATTTAGCGGGCGGCAAACAAGCGATTCTAGTTGCATCGCGTTCCACATCTGACCCAGTTTCTTTTACTAAATTGGTTAAACATTGAGTTAACAGTGTATTTTTGTCAGAAAAATAAAGTTATAGCCGGAAAATTGTCCATTAATTTAAAATTTAAAAAATGGCGGCAGTTGTATGCAACCAGCAATACACCAATTTTAGTTAATCCCGTTTTAAAGCTAGTAATTTAATTAATACATTTTGGAACTTTCTCTTTTAGTTTATGACTTAAACCGGCTGCGCAATATTAATTAATTTTTAATTAGTATCGCGGCTCAATGGTCTAGGGGTATGATTCTCGCTTTGGGTGCGAGAGGTCCCGGGTTCAAATCCCGGTTGAGCCCAATTTTTGCGCAAATTTTACACATTATTTTAATAAAACAAATTAAAAATCACTCACCAGTTCCCAAAATATTCGACTGCCTCACAACATTGCTCGATCGGTGCGTCGGCGTTGCGGTAACTGCTGCCTTCGACTTAACTTTACCGGCTTGCTTACTAGAACCAGCCACCGATTTGCGACTACGATTCTTGCGCTCTTCCAATCGACTTTGTATCTGCAATTCAATCAATTCAAATTAAAATCTAGACAGAAAACCAGAACAAGAAACCCACTTGTTCTTGTAGTTTTGTTCGCTGTCGCGGTGGAATCATAGCATTATCCCGAAAAATCAAATCCAACCGCATCATTCCCGCCAAATCTGCCAGCTCAGAGTTATCCACTACTTCTCGAGCGCAGATTCGACAGCATCCGCAAATGGAGCACCCACTATCGCCCTCACCACAGCCGCATTCTTGGCCCTGATATCGTTCAGAACTCATCGAAGATAAGCAACTGATCGAATAGCCTGTGCATTCGCGACAAACTGTGCAAATCATGCACATGTCATCATGCCAGGAGTGCATTCCTGGAGGGCACATAATTTGCTGCTGCAATTCAGCAGCAGGATTGCCGTCTGATCCGTTGGGGACGTTTTCGGATACTTTATGATTGTCGTCGGTATCGTCGTAGAGATCGTTGTCGTCTTGAGTTCCGCAAGTTTCCATTGCTACAACGTGTGGGGGTGCTCCTGAAAAGAAGCATATTTGTGAGGGGGGTAGTTCAATGTAGGCAACCAATAATACACCAGAGTATTGTTAGTTGCAGCATAAGTTTTTCGCATATGGAGTATTATATTAATTAGCAGACGTTGCAACTTTCTTTTTTATGATTTAAGCTGGCTAATCGAAATTAATTGGATTTTTATAAGTATGGCGGCTCAATGGTCTAGGGGTATGATTCTCGCTTTGGGTGCGAGAGGTCCCGGGTTCAAATCCCGGTTGAGCCCAATGTTTTGCATTTTGCTTAATTAATTGAAATTAATTTGAAATTTACAGCTAGTTTTAATTATTAAAAATATAAACTATTTCAAAAGAATGTGATTTAATTCCGTGTGAATAAATTTCCTTGTAATTTAAATCCTATGCAATTTTTTTGCAATCATGCAATGTAGTAATTAAAATATATAAATAAACTAATTAGTTTATTCAGCAAGCAAAAAATTGGGCTCAACCGGGATTTGAACCCGGGACCTCTCGCACCCAAAGCGAGAATCATACCCCTAGACCATTGAGCCGCTATACAAATAGAAACAAAATTTCTTGTCTTAACCCCCATTCAATAAATAAATCTACTAATCAGCAATATAACAATAAAGAATGCAATAAAATAAAATACTTTATAAATAAATGATGCACTATCTACCATTCTATATTATTCGCGCAATAAAATTTACAACTTTCAAGATTTAGTTCGCAAATTAAATTAATTCTTCAAAGTGAAAGCACGATTGACCGCAATATAAAAACGAAGGTCGCGATTTTTAATGCTTTTACTTGCATAGCGGCTCAATGGTCTAGGCCCTAGACCATTGAGCCGCAATCATACCCCTAGACTCTAGGGGTATGATTCTCGCTTTGGGTGCGAGAGGTCCCGGGTTCAAATCCCGGTTGAGCCCATTTTTTGTCAAATTTTACTTAATATTATAATTCCAAACCGAAATATCGAACAGTGTACTAGTAGTTTTCAAATTTTAAAAACCTAATTTAAATTTTTTACCGCATCGGAGTAATTCAACCAGCAATACAACAAATAAAATAATCAAAAATTCAACTCACCCTCTTTAGTTGCAGCAAAATCCCTTCCGCACTGGTACTTATTATTAAACCCGAACGTAAACACTTGCCCTTTACTCGTAAGAGCCACTGCATGCGCCTTCCCGAGCGCCACTTGCGTTATAAACTCCCCTTTCAAATTACAAACCAACCCACTCGCACTATCCGTATGGGCCGTATCTTTCCCAAACACAAACAGTTCCCCATCCCGATTCACTAACGCCGTTGTCCCATTATTACAAGCAGCCCCAACCATAAACTGTCCATCCACCTTAATCATTTTCTTCACTTTAACCGGCTTTGGTTGGCGTCGGACTTTACTCTGATCGCCATCTTCACCCCTTCGTGCGGTACCCGTAAAAAACACACTGCCGTCTTCAGTCAACAAAACGGCGTGTAGGCCATCATGTCCTACCGCAACATGCGTCACTTTCGGGGCTTTAGATAGTACCAACTCCGACCATTTACCAGTGCGGACGCCCGCTTGTTTAATGCCAAGCGCCGATGGTTTGCCGCAGTAGAGGATTTTTCCACTAATCGTACGAATTAAGCCAAACTCTTTGCCGCAAGAAATCGTCGCGATTTCCTCTTCGTTGCCGGTATTCACTGTATGGTTACCTTCGTCTTCGAATGAAGCAGAGCCGAAGACGTCTACGCACTTGCGAGCCAGTTTTAGAGGTAGTTCACTGACTAAAGTGGCTGGCACTGTGTTTTGGTTTAGCATTCGTACTACAAAACCGTCCTAGAAAAGTTTGTTAATTAATATATAAATTTAGGGCTGAAAATTGTGGCCCTTACATCTTTGGCGGGTGAGATGGTGCCCAAGCAGTCGCCGTCAGAGAAAACGACACTGGTGGTAGCATCGCGACTGTGGAGTGAAACCGAACCGGAGATTAAAAGATTCGTTCGGTCGACTATTAAGAATTCGCCGCCTTTTCGGCCGAATAGTTTCAAATATAAGCTTCCCTGTGAGAAATTAAGTTGTAAAATGTATTATGTGTTGTCTACTTTCGCACTTACCGAGCAATAAACCAGCGTTCCACTATCATTCGGATAGAAATCAGGCTTCCACATTGCAACATGCCCTTTGATAGTCCCACCATATCCACTTCCAATCTTTAGCAAGCCTCTCGACGTGAACAAATATAAAAATTGTCCATCACTAGCCAAAGACTTCAGCACTAAATTTCCCACATCATCCGGCAACTTGACACTAAATGCATCAATCTTCGAATTAACTGGCACTCCATGAGTGATCCAATCGGGCCGATTAAGTTTTCCCAATAGAACACCATGCACACTTCGCTGCAAAGCCGACAAAACCGCAGGCATGTGGATGTTCTGCACTGAAAGCGCTCTGGGGCACATTAAAAGTGCAGCTGCAGCTGAGAGATATTTTCCAGTGTCGCCGCGTACGACGACTAGCGATAATAAACAAGCACAAGCAATTGCGGTCAAGTGGCTGCCATCGTTGGCGACTGAGCTTTCAGGACCGTGCAAAGTAGCCAAGTCGAGAAGCAGCTCGAAAAGTGGATCGATTACATTGCCTGGTTCAGATTTTAAACCTTCCGGCGTTTGTCCTTGCAGCACGTCCAGCAATGCAGACAAGGCTTTAGTGCAAAGCACCGGGTGGCTAGTGCGGCTTTCTTTAATGAGTTCGAAAACCGATCGCAAACCTAATCCCACAATCTTCGACACTTTAATCGGCATAAAAGTGCTGCTTTGGGTGTTATCGTCAGTATCGCTCTCGATTTCGCTTTGGTCTGCCATCGGAGCACTACAGCTGCTCTGTAAATACTCTTGACTAGCATGTCGCATCCAGCGATCAAGCACTGCTAATCGAATCGATGCAAAAACGGCGAAAGCGGAAGCATTACCTGGCAATTCGATATCGGGCGGCGATTGAAAGTCGGTCTCGCACATGAGTTCGACTTTATTCTTCGGTTTCGAGCGAGATTTCGTCTGTTTCTTCTTCATTTTCTTCCATTCCAAGCGTTTTCTGTTCGAAATTGAGGTTAGAATTTTGTTGTTATTGAAATTAGTTTGCAATTAATATTCTTACTTTAGATTGTCAGGGTGTACTTTGTAGGCTTCGTGGTAGTAGTTGCCAAAGTCTTCAGGTTCGGGTAACATCTTGTAAGGGTGTATTTAGTTTAGTTGGAAAAAATATCGATTTTCTTCACCGCGTGAATCATAACACTATTATTGATTTTTAATTTTGATGCACTTTATGTATTAAGTCGAATTGATGGAATGGATTTAGTTGAATTTAAGCACTCTTTTGTTTAGATTCACGATAAATTAATGCTTATTCGGCACGAATTTTTATATTAATAAAGGAATTAAAATCACGCACCGGCAACAGAACAACAACAACTGGCGGATGAATGACGAACTAATAAAAATGGGCAACCACATCCAGTAGTTTTAAAAATAACCACTTCCTGTTAAAAAAGAAACACAATTGCTATAATATAAAATATAATAATATTTGTTTAATGTATTAAATGGATTTTAAATTTATAACTGCTATTTATAGTTAGAAGCAATATAAATACAAATTTGCAACCAGCAATACAACAATTTCATCATGGCCGCGGGGCGCCTAGATTCAAATAAAAACGCAACTAGCAAAACAACCATAATAATTACTATTGCATACGTTCATCAACAGTTTATTAATTAATTTTAATTAAATAACTTGAATCTAATATATTCATTAGATGCAATCCACTTAATTAAAAAAATATTTTCAATTTAATTTAATTAAACTATCAGGTGAATGAACTTCGACCATAATATCTCTCAATATACCCAATTAGATAAAAAAATACTTTATACACGCAAGTGCTCAACAAAAAATGAATCATATATCTAATCATATGCGAGTCTCCGCCATAGATAGACTGAACGTCGTCCTTGATCCTTGAGCCCGTTCAATCCCGCAACCTCAACAAAAAGAATCATACCCATTCAGTCAACACTAATGTGCAGTCAGTGCTAATTAAAAATAATCCAAACAGTGCATCCATACAATAATGAATCTGTCGCGTTTGCGTTTAATCACCTTCGATGTGACCGACACACTATTAAAGTTCCGCTCGACGCCCGGCCAGCAATACGGGGAAATCGGCGCTATGTACGGCGTCCTTTGTGACAACAACTCGCTAAGCGCCAATTTCAAAGCACATTGGCGCAAAATGAATCAAGAACATCCCAATTTCGGCTTAACCACCGGCTTGGGATGGGAAAGTTGGTGGAAAATGATCGTCCACGGAACGTTTAAAGACTCCAAGTTCAATTTGGCTGAAAAAAAGCTTGACGCCATCTCTTCGCATTTAATTGAAGTTTACAAAACGTCTGCCTGTTGGCAGCAATGCTATGGAGCATCCGGCTTGCTGTCGTACATCCGACATAAGCGGATTCCAATGGCGGTAATTTCAAACTTCGATCCGAGATTGAGTACTACTTTGGAGAATACGAAGTTGAGGCACTATTTTAAATTTGTCCTGACGTCTTATGAAGTGGGATTTGAGAAGCCCGATAAAAGAATCTTTGAAGAAGCTATGACGATGAGTGGCTTGGATGATTTGAAAGGAGAAGAATGTCTGCATATTGGTGATACCGCCGTTTTGGATTACTTTGGGGCTCGAAATAGTGGCTGGAATAGTGTTTTGATTGATGATCGAGATAAACTGGTGTTGAAGCAGAAATATCCGGATTTGGATATGAAATTTGTGTTTCCTAGTTTGTATCTTTTGCATAAATATTTTGCGGTTGCGGCTGATGACAAGCTTAGTGCTCAATCTATAGCGTGATTACAAGGTCCATCAATCATGGACTTTACTACTATCTGTGTTTATTTTTAATTCTGAATTTCGTGTATTTATTTTGTGTAGTTATAAAAATGTAATAAACTTGTTGCCAAAATGTTAAAATAAATATTTATGTCCATAAAAATATTTGTTGCAAATGTGCCATTTGAAATATAAGTATTGCTGGTTGCATACTCGCATATTTTCCAAAATATGATTTTTTAAATAAAATTACCGGCACTTCTTAGAAGCGCATGTATTCCTGAAAAGGCTTGCGCCATTCCCGTTCCCACCCTTCGCCCTAAATCCTGCAGGAGCAGGATCAGCTGTTCAACGTATAAATTCCCGTTTCAGTGTATGTTTACATCCCGTGAGATTAATTTCTATCCCCTATAATCCAATTAAAGCAAGTGATTAAGTGATGTTGCTTTACAAACAACAGAATAAACGATGACTTTTTTGAAACATTGTGTAATTTTTACATTTTTACTTGAAACTATTTCCACTTCTAGCAGTATTTCTACCACATCGAAAATCGGTAATCAAATAATTTAAAAAGGTTCAAATTTAATTAACGATTTGTTTCAATAGAAATAGCAAATCCTTGTTCTTTACCGAAACTGGCATTGAATGGAAGCCAAACGGAACAAGGAGAGCATCGTATAAAAAACGAATACACTTCCGTTACGGAAGTGAAATTTTCCGGTTTAATTGGCCCGTTAAGTGAAAAACGCCTTTGCAAAATTAAATGCATCGATGGCAAGTGGGTGGGCCCTTTATGCCTTGAAAAACAAAGTAAGTGGAATAGAAAAACGAATAGAAAACTATTAATTAACGCGAATTGAAATAGATAATGGAAGATATCATCCATTGTTCCGCACTTGCAAGCTGGACCATATTAATCCGCATCTTGCAGTCACTTTTCGAAACGTGTCAATACAAGTAAGCCTTATTATTTTAAATTACCCCCTTTCTAATTAAATATATGAACCCCTCTAGACATTAGGCTGGGAGTTTCCCCATGGGGCGCAACTACAAATTAGATGTAAAGAAATTGGATTGTACAAACTTTTGGGAACAGCCGCCCCTAAATGCCAAAATGGGGAATGGTCCTCTAGATTACCATCGTGCGTGCCCACCACATTTCTCACAAACTTAACAGGTACTTACTCACAAACTTACTCACAAACTTAACTAATTAAAAACACGTCCATCTTTGACGTTTAAATTCAAACTATTAAGGTTATGTTGCAAAGTTGCTAACTCTCAGTTTGACCAACACATAAACAAAAAATATCATGGCGCGACTTTCAAATATTCCGCAATTAAAATCTAAATAAAATTTATAGAGGATGCACCACCTACCATTTTAATCAAAATCCCGTCTGGCTCTGCATCCATCGAACCCGGCGGCGAATTGGCGGTATTCCCCGGCTCCACGCTCCATTTCGAATGCCTTTTCGCTCGAAGATTCGGCTCACCAGATTGGACTTGGACATCTCCTTTAGGGCAATACCTAACAGGATGGGCAATTGCACCCGATGAACGCGATTGGAAATATCGACTATCGATCTACTATTCCAAACCGCACGATTCCGGCACGTTTACCTGTGCGACGCCTAGGGGAATCACCAACAGCATCACTTTACATGTCGCTTGTAACTAGTTTAAAATTAATCTTACCTTAAATTAATCAAACGCTTGCAGCTGTCCATTGCGAAGCCATTGTAGTCCATCACATGCACTTAAGTGTGCGGCTAGAAGGCACTCGATTAGGCCACACCGCCATTTTTCAATGCCCAAGAGGCTTCTACGTGGAAGGCGAATCTAACTTGACGTGTCAAGCTTCCGGACATTGGTCGGCACCGGTGCCAACCTGTGAGCTTGTCAAATGTATTCCCCTAGATTCACCGGATGCTTTGATGGACGAACCACATCTTCAACTTGAGGAATATAATAATAGTTATGGCGGTAGAGCTATATTCAGCTGTAATTGGGGGTATAAATTAATAGGACCCCCTGGAGTTGAATGCGAATTGAGCGGAAATTGGTCGGGACCGCTTCCGAAATGCACACGTAAGTGAAGTTAGCTTCAGATACTTCAAGCTTGATATTCCAGGCAACCAGTAATACATTTTTGGCGTTTCTTTTGTATTTTTATAGCAATCCAATGCCCACCACCGGTTATTCCGACAAATGGCCACCTGATTCAATCGGAAGCACCTGGAATGGACGGCGGTCGATACGCCGTGGGCAGTTTAGTGCAATTTGCATGCACTGGAACGCATCTGCTCCAAGGTGAGGCCAGTATAATTTGTACTGAAACCGGATTCTGGTCTCATCCACCGCCGTTTTGCAAAGAAATTTAGTACATTTATAACGCAGTTAGTTATTGTATAAGTCGATGTATTATTATAACGATTTTAAAATAAATACTGTTACTCGATTACCATGCGTATGAGATTCGCCTACTATCGTAATTACTAATTAGCTTCCGCAAATAGACAGAAAAAATGCATTTTCGAGAGAAAGTAATCCGATAAATTGCATAAAATTAGCAAACATCCAAATTGCGACATTAGCGCCATTATTTAAATTATTCTGTTAGGGACTTTTTGGTTTGAAAGCCATTTCATGTACATTAAACCTTGACGGTTGTTTTCAAAGATTACGTTTGAATTATTTAATATAATTAATTAATTCTGGTATTTGCGTTAGCATTAATTGCATTACGGAAACCAATTTTTGGAATTATATCACCTTTTGTTTGTCACAATTAGAAATAGTAGGAGAATGTTAACGATGGATATTTTGTAATTGAAACTACTTAACTTAAGGTAAGCAAAAACATTCGATTATCAAATGTTGAAATGCATAAAGAATTATATAAGCGAATCATTCAATACAATAGTCGTTCCTTAATCAAAAAATCTGTTGCACAAAATCAAATTATAAAACATAGTGAGGGCTTATATAATAGAATAGTTTTTAATTCAGCACATCAAAGAATGTAGAACAGAAACTATGGTTAGATTTAGCCCAAATAAAAAAAGGATTCTTATATAATTTACAATACGACATAATTGCTTATATTTTTTGTCGAAAACTTATAATAATTGCTACTAAATACACGAATGAAATTTTAGAAAAATAATTGACAAAAGCTAATTTTCTAGCATTATTAGCTAAACTTCCTTGTTATATAAGAATAGTTTTTCTAATTAGAGAAGATGTAATAATATTTAATAAACCTAATTTCATCATAATAATAATAAAACCCAGAAATAATTAATGGCGGATTTTAAATTAGTTGCAATATCGACAACCAATCAGAAGCCTTTAAACTAATGACGTAGCTCCAATGGTACTTGCTATACCAACATTTAAATTATTTGGTCCAGTTGTGCCACTTCCTGGGGGCAAAATGTAATAAACGAGTCTATGTTTGTAACACTAACCCAGCTAAAGGAGATAAAATTATGCAATAATTCGTATTGTATTATATAACTTTCTTCGAGAGTGTGTCATGTTTGCATTCGTAGTTCTTTATTAATATCTACGAGACCCACAAAAATCGATAAACGAACTTAGCGATATAGTGAAAGTTAGGCTTTTACATAATTATATAATTTGAAATATATGATTCTAGTCTGGTGTACATATTACGTTTTTATTCATAATGCAAGCAGTAATGCACCAGATTCCTTTTTAGGTCAACAGATTAATTAAATCCACCTTATTTTTTAAATTAGGCGCCATTAATTTTGTTTGTTAGGGTTATTGCAAGTTTCAAGATGGCACTAACGATAAAAAATGGCTGCCAAGCGTCCTAAATTTGAACGACCAGGAAATAATTTCGCAAATCCTTTAATCTATAAATAAACAACCAAATAGCAGAAAGAGGCAAATATTTAAATATTGCAATTGCAAAATCTAATGTAAAAATAGGTAAAAGTCAATCAGAGTGTTCACTTCCACTTGCAGGAGCAAGAAAGTGAAATGTATGGGGAAATTAAGCGAGCGAAAGAGACCAACGGGTTTGCACAATATTTTCCAAGTAATGCTTAAGAGGGGATCCTCAATTAAACTCCTCTAATACTTTAAAATACAATACTTGCTCGTTTTCAGATCAGTTTCGACTTTTGCACAGAATCTTACAGACTTCTGTGATACTTGCAACTTTTATATTAACCGGTAAGTAGAGTGCTAGTGACAAATAAGTGCATCTAAAATTAAGTAAAAATAAGTGAGCGGAGCTTTACTGGACTTAAGTTAAGTGATTTTTTTGGGGTAAATTAAGTTAATTTCGGGTTTATCCTCCTGGTGGCCAAAAATTGCACCAAGTGAAAATCTATTATGGCCTCCTAAATCGCGCTTGTTATTAATGGCACTTTTAAAATATTTTTATCATTAAATTACAATACTTTTTATATATATACAATCAAAAAAGTGCATTATACTTTCACCAGTCAATGCACTTTTATGCAATTTCTAATTATTCCGACTCGTCTTCATTCATTAAATAAAAATTTGACCCACAAACAAAAAACTAGACCCGGAATATAAAAAATAACCTCATAGTAACCTACTTTCAAGACAACAAGTCCATTTAATGCGTCAGAAAATGTGCAGGCAGCAAATATGATGTAACACCTTACATTTTACAATTACGCAACAACTTTCACTCCTAAAGGTTGCTTCACACTTAACGCCAATAAAGCTCCGCCCACTTATTTCTACTTGACATTTCTTACGTCAATTAAATTGTAGGGATTTTGAAAAAGCATCGAAATGTCTGATCGCAAGTGGGTGAGTGAACCAGAAGAGTACGTTTGTACCTTATCGGCGGAAACTCAAGCCATGGCTAAAGAGGAGCTACGCGAAGACGACAATAGTCGTGAAAGTGCGTTGGCCTCTATGCGTGAATGGATCAGTCAAAATCCGAAAATTAAAAATGTTCGCATGGGTTTGTTCAATTAAAATTATAATTAAACAATCCACCACACAAATATTTTTAGATTCGAAATTTTTGTTGCGCTTTCTGCGCTTTAAAAAGTTCCATGTAGTCTTGGCGCAAGAAGCGCTGGAGCGCTATGTGCTTTTGCGTCAAACTTTCGGAGTGGCCTTTAATTGCTTGGACATAACCATCCCAATGATGCAGGATTTGACCACTTTGGGCTACTTATTCGCGTGCCCCAAAAGGGACAGCAAAGGCAGACGAGTAATCATTGCCAGACCAGGTCAGAATAATTCGGAAATCCGACGAAAAAAATTGCACAAATCATTTCCTTCACGCTTTAGTAGAAATTTAGCGACTTTTATAATCATACAATTCATTTCAGCCTCATTTTTAATTATTTAACACTTGCTGACTAATTTATAATCAAATTATTCTCTTATTCTGTCCACAAAGGTGTTTTTGATCTTGACAAATTTACTAACGCGGATATGTGCCGCATCCATGGAATCGTTTATGAAACTTTGATGGAAGATGAAGAGAACCAAATTCGCGGTTTCGTGCATTTCGCTGATGGCCAAGGGGTTGGATTCTCCTATTTGACTTTGTTTACTATTCGCGAAGCGGTGCGCATTGTGAAAAACGGTGAAGTAAGTATAAAAGCGCGAAAGATTTGAATACGATGTATTTTGGGTTGCCTATACAAATATCTACAAATTTCTTAATAATTCAAATATTTTGCTAGAAAACTCTTCCAATGAGACACAAAGAGGTCCATTGCATCAACGCCCACCCTTCCATGAAATTCGCTTTGGATTTCGGGATGAGCTTGATCTCCGAAAAAATTAAAAGCCGTGTCCGTCTTTACACCAATTTGAATGAAGCTATCACTGCTGGCCATTTGGAGACCGATGTCTTGCCGAAGGAATACGGTGGCACTCAGCCAATGTCCGAAATGATTGGTACAATAATTAAATTTCCATTTAAAATTATTAATTTAAATTATTGCAGCTCTGTGGCGAGATGAATTAATGAAGTCGCATCCGACTTTAATGTCGCACGATTTAATGGAAGTGGAAGAGTCCTTGTTCAGTGCCAAGGCTAAGGAAGGGGCAGTTTCAGCGTTGAAGCGTGGAGGAATTTCTTGTGGGTCTGAAGGGGATTCTTTGTGTGGAATCACAGGGAATTTCAGAAAATTGGAAGTAGATTAGTTTGAAGGAATCGTTCATTAATTCATTAATCATTAGATTTAAGTTTTCATTTTGTCGGATTAGAAGATGTTCATTTTTCGTTTATATTGTTGTTATTAATTACGGTTTTATTTTAAAGCAAAATGGGCAAGTTTCCTTAATTTTTGATTGTATCTATCATAATAAAATCGATGTAACTATCCCAAAAATGTCGTTATATTTAAATCAAGTATCACAAAATTTACAATTCCATTTGCATCTTGGAGGCAAGTCCTTTCAGTCCTTTAAATTCAACATCATGGTTGCGCAGCACCCTATCAATGCGCCCCTCATCCCTATTAGGCCCCATTTGTATGGCCAGCCAATTCGCAGCATCGCTTTGCGAAAACTGTTCGAAAACCACAACTTCACTGCTTGCAAACTCATTTGCAAAGCCATCACTCACTAGTTTTACATCACCGTAATTAATCGAATAGTTCAAATCACCATCAGCGTACTGATAATTAAAAATAGGCACTACAAGTAACCGTCGCACATTTTTTAATTCAAACGCTTTAATCAAATTGATTGTATCAACCAAATTTGCCGCTTGCAAATTGTCTATTACGAGTATCACAAATTTACGACCGTTCACCGCACTTAGCATCGCGTTTATTTTGATTTCATTTGTTAATTGCCCGCCGTAAAATTCGAACGTATTATAAGGAAACATATTTTTGAGCTGCGATGCTAAGAAAGTCTTGCCTACGCCGTTTGAGCCAATTAGACTAATTATTTGCACTTTGTGGGGCCAATTGTTAATAGACGTTAAAGCATTTAGGATGGCTCGCACGGGTTCGGCTTGCAAGTACACTTTTTCGCCTAGTACTTTTAGCTCGCAATTAAAATTGATTTCGGTATTAGAGTGGTTTAAGTTTGAATAGAAATGGCACGCACAGATTGAGCAAATAACCGCAAGAATAATGTACAAATAGTTTATACCGGCCTTTTGACTTGTCGGACGAACTGCAAGTTGGCGACTGCTTTCATTACTAGAGCTCGACAATTGTAGGCTGCTGTCGTCTTCGTAGCAGAATCGCCCCGCAGTTGGTTGTTGTTGTTGCTGTTTTTCGTCGAAAGAATGGTCGACATCCATTGGAACCACATCGGGTGGATTAAATGGTTTTTCGATTTGGTTCCAGCGACGTTTAGGCCCCATTACAGCGTTTCTTAAACCGGAGATGTCTTCGAGAGATGCCACATTGGTCTTGTCTATAATTAGAAACAATTCTTAGCAAGATGTGTGGCAATATGAAATTTTAAAGGTTATCTTTAAGATGCACACTTACGATCTAATTTGCCACAAATAATTTCTCTTATCAAGGTTTTTTTAACTGGGTCTTGAAACACTTGTTCAACTGCAACTCTCGTGTAAATTGGGACCAAGTTTTTCTTCGGCTTTAGTATGCCTGATAATGATGGGATCAAATTTAATACTTTTTCTTCAGAATTATTCATTACTTACGTTTACTTCAGTAATTAAAATTTAAAAGAAGATAAACAAAAATTAAACTAAACTATCCGGCAAAACAGTTGAACTGAAACTGTCAGAAAATCATGGCTACCAATATTTTGTTACCAACACACTAAAGTTACTATTAATTATTTAGCAACATAAGCAAAATATTAATTAATAATAATTAATAATTGTATGAGCAAAATAATAATAACAATTTATTTTTATATTAACGTAACACTAGATTTCTATTTATTTAGTTGAACAGTTTCTAGAATCTCGTCAGATGGCGCAATTTTGTTTATGTAATTTAATACTTGCAAAACATTAGTGAAGTATTTTTGTTGATTACAGTGTAATGTAAACAATAACTAATCTTTCGAATTAAAAACAACTGATTCATATGTTTTTTAATTAATTCACAAATGTAATCTAGACTGTCACTTTTGTTATTGAATTAATTCTAGATGGCGCAAATTTTTGACAGAAGTTAACGGTTATAAAAATTGATTGGGCATTTTAGTTCATTATAATTTATTATTCGATGAATTGTTTTAAATCGGACTTTCTAATTAGTTAATAATTAAGTGGCTTATAGTTTAAACTGTTAATTGAACTCGCAAATAATAGCACATGCGTATTGAGCAAAAAGAGATTGTAATATTTTTGTGCATGTGTTGTGTGTTGCGTGAGTTTCCACTAGGACGATGATTGGTGATAAATTTAGTGTAAAGTGGTGAAAGTGTATTGAAAGACTTGATGATGGTCTTGGACCATTTCAGTTGTCCCTATTTCTCAAAAACCACTCAGACTTTTTGGATAAAAGCCCCGTGTATCCCTAAGAAAGCTTCAAGCGTTTTTGAAGCTTTCGAGGCCGTGTTCATGGAACTATGAACCTAGACTCGTTGTCTTTTACTTTGTCACAAATCAGTTATTTAGTTGCGTCGTTAACTAAAAAGAACTACAAACAAGTAGTTGAAGACCTAACAAAGGTGAGTCAAAACAAATCAATTTCCAGCTACAATATGGCAGATTGCGAGTTTGCACTAAAAAAGTGTCGCCATGTTCAGATCTCGGTCATGTCGACAACCTCATTACCGACCGAGACCACCAACACGATGAACAAAGGTGTTTTGATTATTGTTTTTTTTTCGCATTTTTACCATGCAAAAAAACGGAAACTTGTGTTACTCGATAAGTTTACTTACTAGTTTTTATTGTCGCAGCTCGTCACTTTGCATGGTGTGGAGGCGGACCGTCACTTGCTCCAATGTTTATTCTCCTCGGTGGACTTTACTGAGTCTACTACCAAAATCTTAATTACATCTCCCCAAAGCCAAGCTCTACTAGATCAGTGTTCTAGTCTACTCAATAAACCATCACTGTTGACTGCAGTCTGTTACATCACGGACAATTCGCTAGTTAACCAAAAAGTAAGTCTAATTAGTTAATCGTAAAATATCTGTCAGTTTGGGGACACATTCTGGAGTTTGCACTTACATTCAGTAAATTCAACAACAATTGTGTTAGATACATATTAATATTATACTTCTTATGTGCCACATAACCTCATAATTATTTGCGTTATTTATAATTGTTGCAAATATTTATAAAACTGATTAATACATTATTTATTAATTGCCACTTTGTGAAACTTATGCAAATTAAAAACCAATATGGCACCCTCAGTAACTTCACGTCAGTGCCACATAACCTAAAATTAAGTGTCCAATTTAACCACCAAATTTTTATTTTACAGACATTAAAATTCGGTCCTCAATTCTTCCCGCAGTTGAGCAAGTGCCTTCGCCTCTCAGCTGTTCAGGAAGTAATCTTCGCATTAGCCTTACGTCACTCATCCAACCCCGATCTCACAAATCTCGCCCAACTCCAACTGCGTGCAAGTGTACCCGCCTTGGTGCAATCCTACATTGACACCGAAGGCAGTACACGACAACACGAAGGCGGCTTACACGAAACCACCCCCGAAGTGCTCCATCTAATTTTATCCACTGTGCTACAAACACCCAAAGAAGTCGGCCTGTCCAACGACATTCACGCCACCTTCTTAAAAACCTTGCAAAAAGACTTTCCAAAAGAGCAAGTACCCATCGTACTTGCACCATTAGTGTACCCCGAACAGTGCGAACTCACACCGGAAATGGCATCCGAGGGCCCCGGTTTATCCGGGGGCATGCTAGAAACATCACTAGCCGATTTAGTGAGTGAGCTCGGCTACGGCTTTACAGCTTCAGCCGATGAATGCCGAAGCAACCTAATCAAATTAGGCGGCTCGGAAATATCGCCAGCGATTGTAGCAAGAGTGCTAGCGGTCATGTGTCGAACACACAGCGGTCTTGAAGATTCGCAGCTGATTCAAGCGCCAGGTGCGCCGTTTAACAAAAGCGCACCGGATCGACCCACTTGGAACGTCGAAGTGTTCGTTCAAGTGCTCAAAGAGGTCGTGCCCAATTTGCAATGGACTAGTGTAGTAAGCGAACTCGACCATCATGAGTTCGTTATAAAAGATCGACAAGGGCTTTGTTTGCTGATGACGGCATTGCGATTAGGTTTGCAAGTGGGATTCCTGCAGGAAGCCTTCCCGATTGACCAATTCTATAGGCGCTGGACGAATGTTGAGGGCCAGTTCAGCTTGATGCAGCAGATCTTGAGCAATCCCGATGTCTTTTGCTTCGCAGACTACCAATGCATTTCCGTTGCGGTCGATGTGCTGAAAACGCCGCCCGAACAGGATGGAAAAGATCTGGCGAATTGGCGGTCGCTCAGTTTGGTGGAATTGCTGCTGAATTTGAGTGAGTGCGGTTTTTATTCTCACGTACAAGAGTTGTTCAAAGTTCCGGTGCATGGCTGTCCAGATGTACTCGTTTTGGCATTGTTACAAATTTCCGGACCGGTTACTATGCTACGGCAAGAATTGCTGACAAATTTGATTCCGATTTTCCTGGGAAATCATCCGAACTCGGCGATTATCTTGCACCATGCTTGGCATACGCAGAATATCAATATCAAGCCGATTATAATGCACGCGATGGCCGAGTGGTATGTGCGAGGCGAGTGCGATCAGACTCGCTTGTCGCGCATTTTGGACGTCGCGCAAGATTTGAAAGCGTTGTCGATGTTGTTGAACGCGCAAAGTGCCCAGTCGTATCCGTTCATTATCGATTTGGCGTGTTTGGCATCGCGTCGCGAGTATTTGAAGCTGGAAAAGTGGCTGTCCGATAAAATCCATGAACATGGGGAGATGTTTGTTATGGCTTGTATTAAGTTTCTGCATCGAAGATGCCCACAGATTGGCAAAGGAGAGGATAATGTGTCCAAGATCGCACCGTTGCCGAATGAGACTTTGACGACGATTGTGATTTGTCTGCAGAATTGCGCGAATAGTGTGGCACATGAATGTCACGAAGCGATTGTTAATGTCGTTGGGAATTGTACGTTGGTTTTGAAGTCGAGGCAGCAGCAAGTGCAAGCACAACAAGCGCAAGCACAGCAGCAGCAGCAGCAACAACAACAACAGCAGCAGCAACAAGTGCAACAGCCGACGACGATTCTGCGATCGAGGACTGTCGATGGTGGATTGAATTCTTCCGTTTTTGCAACGCCGTTGTATAATCATTCGAGTGTGGATTCGATTGGGGGGCTTAATTCAAATTTGGGCAATTTGAATCTGGGTGGTGGACCGACCAGTTCGAGCTTTAATATTCAGAGTAAGTGTTTTTTAATTTGGGGTTGATTTATAATTTGATGAAGGGGAATATTTTTCTTTGAATGTTGTGTTTTTTGTTATCAAAGTTGAAAGGGGCACTAATATTGTTAAATAAATACGCGAGATGATTTCACTGTCAATTTGACATGCAAAAGGAACGGTACTAAATTTTTGAGGTTGGAGGTGTGCTGCCTGTCAATTGTTGACAGGTGGTTTTGTCACTGTTAAATTATCTGTCCAAATCTTCTAAATGTGCTTGCAAATTTTAATAATAAGTGCTTCAACCACCTTTTTGTAATAATTATAAATTATCGAACAAAGATGGCCCAAAATTCAAATAATTACCTTCAAAAATATGATTTTTGGCCTTTGTTCAAACCATGGGCTAACAACTGCATTATTGCAGGTGGTCTTGGTCAATTAGTGCAATCGCCCGGTTCGCCTTCCCGCATTCTAAACGCGGGCCCATCAAACAGCCCATTTTCCGTAATGCCCATCCAGCATCAAGGTTCATCCTCATCCATAGTACTAGGCGTCAACCAAATTAGCACTTTAGCTCGAATGGGGCAAAATCAAAGTATTGACAAACGTCCCGAATGCAATTTGTTTCCCGACATCCCATCGCACGTGTCCAAAGAAATCGAAGATGAAGCCAATAGTTACTTTCAAAGAATCTACAATCATCCACCTCATCCCACTTTAACCATTGACGATGTCCTAGATATGTTGAAAAAGTTCCAAGATTCGAATAGCAAGCGAGAGAAGGAGGTTTTCAATTGCATGTTGCGCAATTTGTTCGAAGAGTACAAATTCTTCCCGCAATACCCCGATAAAGAGTTACACGTTACAGCGCAACTTTTCGGCGGAATAATCGAACGGGGCATTGTTACGTCGTATGTAGCCCTTGGATTGGCACTGCGCTTCGTTTTGGAAGCGCTGAAGAAGCCAGAAGGTTCGAAAATGTACTATTTCGGTACAGCGGCACTCGACAAGTTCAAAAATCGACTGAAAGAGTACCATAAGTACTGCGAACATGTACGAGCCATTCCGCATTTCAACGAATTTCCAGCACATTTGCAGGAGTATGTGGAGTATGGCCTGCAGAGTTCGGAGCCGCCAGGTAAACCAGAAGGTCCAGTATTGCCAGCCAGTTTGCAAGCGATGCTGGCGCCACTTAATACACCGGTGACGGTTTATAAAAGTAGCGTTGCAGTAAGTTCGGCGGTTGTCGCTAAAGTTATCACATCGGGAGCGGCCAATACTTTGGGAACAAGACCATCAATTGCTAATGCGACGAATATCGATACATTGTTGGTGGCGACTGAGAAGGAAGAGAAAGCCATAGCGCCCCCTGAATCGTTGCAGGACAAGACTGCGTTTATTTTCAATAATTTGAGCCAGTTGAATTTGAAGAGTAAGTGCGATGAATTGCGGGAATTGGTAACGGAGGAGTACTATCCATGGCTGTCGCAGTACCTTGTAATGAAGCGTGCGTCGATTGAATTTAACTTTCACGTTTTGTACTCGAATTTCCTGGACACGCTTAATTTCCAAGAAGTCTACCGTATGGTCACCAAGGAGACTTTCAGGAACATTCGGGTGCTATTGCGCTCGGATAAAGCGATCGCTAATTTCTCCGATCGCTCGCTCTTGAAGAACTTGGGCCATTGGCTCGGTATGTTAACATTATCGCGCAATCGACCCATTCTGCAAATCGACATCGATTTAAAATCGTTGCTGGTTGAAGCTTACAGCAAAGGCCAACAAGAATTGCTGTACGTCGTACCATTTGTGGCCAAAGTACTAGAATCCTGCGCTAAAAGCAAAGTGTTCAAACCGAACAATCCGTGGACCATGGCGATTATGAACGTCTTGGCCGAGTTGCATCAAGAGCCCGACTTGAAGTTAACGTTAAAATTCGAGATTGAAGTGTTGTGCAAGAATTTGGAGATCGATGTGGCCAATTTGAAGCCTAGCTGCTATTTAAAGGATCCAGAACGGCGCAATAAGATTGAATACCAGCTGTCGCAGCCCAGTAAGAAAGAGGCGATTGCTCCACCGCCGCCTGCGGCAGTGCAAGCTGTTGCTTTGAACGATGCGGAGTTGGTTAGCATTACCGGCCAGACGAATAGTCCGGTCGTGGTGCAGAATAATGCGAGTACAACGCCGACATCGGCCCTCGGCGCGCCTCCTGAGCCCAGATTCACGTACACCGAGATCCAAGTGGCCGGGTTGCATGGCATTCAGAGTCACATAGTGGTGAGTCCGGCGATTTTGTTGTTCCAAACGCAACCGCAGTTGAAACAGTTTGTGCGAACGGCAATCGAGCGAGCGGTGCAAGAATGGATTGGCCCGGTGGTGGATCGGTCGATGAAGATTGCGTTGCAGACGTGCGATCAAATTATCCGGAAGGATTTCGCTTTGGATCCGGATGAGAATAAGATGAGACTGGCGGCGCATTATATGGTGCGGACGTTGACGGCGGGCATGGCGATGATCACTTGTCGGGAGCAGCTGCTCAATACGATTAATACGCATATGAAGCAAGCGTTGTTGGCCAGTTTGATTACGCCGACGGTCCAGCAGAAGGAGATGATTGAGCAAGCGGCCAGTGTCGTTGCGGCCGATAATGTGGAGTTGGCCTGCGTTTTCGTGCAGAAGACTGCGGTTGAGAAGGCGATTCCTGAGATTGATAAGCGACTGTTGAATGAGTACGAGTTGCGGAAGATTGCACGAGTCGAGGGGAAGTAAGTATTTTAATTTCCAGTATTAAGGTTGGTTTTAATACCTTTGGATTGATTGTAGTCGATACTGCGATCCAGTGGCGCTGACTTATCAAGCCGAACGAATGCCCGAACAAATCCGTTTGAAGTCTGGTGGAATATCCAGCTCACAGATGGCGGTGTATGAAGAGTTTGCCCGGAATATTCCCGGCTTTTTGCCGAACGAACGCGATACTTCGCTGGTGATTCAAAAGCAGAATTTGACGCCGATTGAGGCGCAACAGCCGCATCCAACGACACCGTTTGCCATTCCGCAAGCGACTCTTCCAAGCGATGATATGCCTTTATTGTACGATAAGCTGCAGATGGAGATTGAGCCTTTTATTCAAGCGACCAATGGACAACAGCAGTATGCTAGTATGAATTCTAACATGCGAGTTATCAGGGATTGTTTGTTGCATACGTTGCGGATCCGCGATGTTAATCCACCGCAAGCGCTAGTACAAAAGGTCCGTATCGCTAATTTTCCCTCAAATTGACACTAATTTAGTTTGGTTTGTTTAGTGCGTGGAAAGCCTGCAAGAAAGCCTGGTGAGTTCGTTCGACGATGCCGATCCGTGCCTGGTCAAATTCAAGGAAATCATTCTTCGCATCTTGAAGGCAATGCAAGATCCGCGCGTGTTTGGCCCGCAATGGACCAACAAAGTGGTCACACGCTGTTTGACTGAATGTCGCGAAGACGTTCGCTATAATCTCGATTCACTTGATACGCTAATCCGATCCGGGTTTGTAAATGTGCCACAGTTTGATGCATCGCTCGCACAATCGATGGAGAATGGTCTGAATCATGTGTGTGTCAATTTTGCCATGCAATTGGTGCAGGTCTATTTGATTGAAGAGCGATCCACTCAGTTGATGGCTGAGACGGATTTGTGCAATACGATTGAAGTGCTTGCGAAAATTCAGACGCATACAAGACAACCGCCTGAGGGGCTTTACAATATTATTGATATGTTGCGGCAGAATCATGATGCGTATTTGGGCGATCGGCCGACTATCGGGCCCACTGTTCATATCCATAATGGAATTATGCAGGTAGGCTTTCATAATTTGCGGGCGAAATGCATTGTTTAATATTATTTTCTTTTTAATTAAAGGTTCGCACCCATTCGTACGAAGATCCACCAGGCCTCGTTGAGAAAACCGACTTTCTGCTGCGCGATTGGATCAACATCTACAACAATCAGCACCAAACGCGCGATTCAACCAAAGCCTTCAGTCTGTTTGTCCATCAAATGAATGTGCATGGCATTCTGAAAACCGACGATTTAATCACACGTTTCTTTAGATTGTCCACTCAACTGTGCGTGGAAACCGTCTATCGCACTCTGGCCGACAAAGCAGGCGTTCCGCTACCCGTTTCGCAACTCCGCTCGAAATGCTATCTCACATTGGACGCTTTTGTGCGCTTAGTAGCGCTGCTTGTGAAACATTCCGGTGACAGCACTAATACTAGTACGAAGATACATTTACTCAACAAAGTGCTCGGAATTGTGGCTGGATGTTTGCTGCAAGACCACGATCATCGTGCGATTGAGTTCCAGCAGTTGCCCTATCAGCGGATTTTCACCTTGCTGTTTTTAGAGCTGAATGCAAGCGAGCCCGTGCTAGAAGCGATTAATTTCCATGTATTGACGGCGTTCTGTCACACGTTGCACATTTTGCGGCCATCCAAAGCGGCCGGATTTTGCTATGCTTGGTTAGAGCTGGTCTCTCATCGGGTGTTTATGGGGCGAATGCTGGCGAGTACACCACAACAGAAGACCTGGCCACTCTACGCCCAACTGATGATTGACTTGTTCAAGTATTTGGCGCCGTTTTTGCGCAATGCCGAACTAGCGAAACCGGTGACGATGCTTTACAAGGGCACTTTGCGGGTGCTGCTGGTGTTGCTGCATGATTTCCCCGAGTTCCTGTGCGACTATCACTATGGATTTTGCGATGTCATCCCGCCGAATTGCATACAAATGCGCAACTTGATTTTGTCGGCGTTCCCTCGTAACATGCGATTGCCCGATCCGTTCACTCCCAATCTCAAGGTCGATTTGCTTCCAGATATATCGTACGGTCCACGAATTCTATCGAATGTGGCCGGTATGATTACGCCTGATCAGTTCAAAAAGGATGTGGATTCGTATTTGAAGGCGCGCGCGCCCGTTACTTTTTTGTCGGAGTTGAGGAGTAATTTGCAAGTGTCGAACGAGCCCGGTGTGCGATACAATATTCCATTGATGAATGCGTTGGTGCTGTATGTGGGCACGCAAGCGATTACGTTTATTCGAGGAAAGGGCCATACGCCGAATATGTCGACGATTGCACATAGTGCGCATATGGATATTTTCCAGAATTTGGCAGTGGACTTGGACACGGAAGGGCGATATTTGTTCTTGAACGCGATTGCGAATCAGTTGCGGTATCCGAATAGCCATACGCATTATTTCTCGTGCACGTTGCTGTATTTGTTCGCCGAAGCGAATACTGAAGCGATTCAAGAGCAGATCACCAGGGTGCTGTTGGAGAGGCTGATTGTGAATCGGCCGCATCCGTGGGGGTTGTTGATTACTTTCATCGAGTTGATTAAGAATCCCACATATCGCTTCTGGCAGCATGAGTTTGTCCATTGTGCGCCCGAGATTGCAAAGTAAGTTTTTTTGGTTCGGCCAAAATTCCGGATTGTTTTTGATTGCTTTTTTGGTTTTTGTTGGTATTGCAGGTTGTTCGAGTCCGTTGCCAGGTCCTGTATGGTCAAGTCGACCGTTCAGTCACAAGAGGCGGAGATACAAGAGTGATAAACATTTTTGTGATTTGTACATAGGATTTTGTGAATTTTTTTTTAGTTTGTTTTAACGGCTTAATTTAATTTTTAGTTTTTACGTTTGTTTCGGGATTTTTGCATTTTAGTTTCTTCTCTTTAGTGTTTAAGATAATAGTGTATAGATTACTTAGGGATGTACCATATTTAGGTATTTGTAAGAAATTTTCAAGTATTTGTAACTATTATACATATAATGTGAATGTAATAAATGGTTTTCAATGTTTTCTGCATTAAATTGTTGTTTTATTTTTGAAAAATATTAATTTGCATAAAAGTTATTAAAAAGTGCCGAAGTTATTATTTCAAATTTGATGAATTTTTAAAATAAATAATTAAAAACGTAATAAAATATACAAGTGACATACTGTTGGAGAACCCTTGATGTATGAAACACGAGCTTTTTGAATTTTTGAAAAATATTAATTTGCATAAAAGTTATTAAAAAGGGCCGAAGTTATTATTTCAAATTTTATAAATTTTTCCCCCTCAAACTTTTTCAAAAAAATTAAATTAGGCCACCAACAATACAAATCAAGTTCCAAAAAAAGCCATAAGAGGCGCTATACTTGTTATTGTTTTTGACATACGTCAAAGTTAAGCTGTTTATCATAAAAAATGTACATTTTAAGGCCAAAATCGAAATAGAAACTGAAATAATTATAATAAAATGAAGCCAAACTTGTTAGAATTCCTACTAATAATCTACATTCTTATTTTCGTAAAAAACTCCTCTTCATCTATTTCATCACAGTACAAAGAACGTAAGTTAAAAATATGACTAATCTAATCCTACTCTAATCTTAATTAATAAATAATTATTATCCACACACAGTTCCACTGGAAAGCCCCAATATATGTTCGGAAGTAACCACACGCAAAATCCGATTAAACAAACACGATAAAACAGCACTCATTGTTAAACAAACACGATTATCAGATCACACTTTGAGTTGGAACCAAAATTACTATTGCAAATTCCAAGTAAATTCCGCGTACGATGACCGAAGCGGCGGCGGAATTATAGCAGTCATACAATTCCTAAATTTCCGCCGGAATCTAGTTACGGACGAATGCATCGATTACGTGCAATTTCGATCGAAAGATAAACAACTATCGCAAAAATACTGTGGCCTTATCAATGCATCGATTGCCATGAACTTGCCTGATATAGATCCGTTCAAAAAGCTTAATTACGATACTGGCTACATCGATAAAAATGGGGAAATGGATGTTTATATTAATGTGTCGCTTAGGCCTTTAGAATTTGGACAGAAAACCGAATTGCAAATTGTCTTTACCTCTTACAAGCGTAATATTAATTAATTAATTGAGACAAACTATTACTTAACTGAATTATTTTTAGATTGTTCAAGTGTTAAGCACGACGACAAATTGCTACCGTGCGACACCTTCAAAGTATTCTGCATTCACGAAGACTTTTTTAATGATAATATTATTAATTGCCCGTATAATGGGTGCACTGATGAAAATGGTTGCCTAAAAAACGTACTACTATTCTTCTAATTTACGTTAATTAAGATTTATACTAAATTTAATTTATTTCAGGATAAATCGCGACAGTCAATAGGCAACAAAGTATTAATCGGTTCAATTTCAGCTCTCTTTATAATGTTTGCACTGTTCATTTTGGGTATTTGGGCGTGCAAACGACACGAAATCTTCTGCTGGTCGAAGGAATTTCTCGTATTCCAATTCGCCCAGCAGGATGGACCTAGTGCTATACCACAAACAGGAAACATTCCAACTGTGCGTCCAGAACCAATGAGTAGTCTGGTAATTAACAAATTAATTCATACAACCAACTATACATATATGACTGTATTGCTGGTTGCCTGAACTAACGTAAAATCAAATTTTAAAAATTATGCACGCAACTAACAATACTTATATGTTTACTGTATTGCTGGTTGTCTGAATTTGAATTTTGAAAATATTTTGCAGCCAATGACTGAATTGCCTAGTAGCAGTAGCCGATTAGCGCAAGAGACTCAAGCGTCTTCGTCCGATCCACCACCATCGTACGATAGCCTATTTCCGAATTCCAAATAAGTTTAAATGAATAAAAATGTGACAATTAATGATAGTTAGATGTTATCCGAATTGATATGTTTTTTTAAGATAGTCAATATTTATTTGTATGAATAGCGTTAATTAACTGATACCTATAGATAAGATTATTTTTATATAAAATATATTTGTATATAGGCAATATTTTTCCATGTGCAAAATAATGTATATACCAACATAATTAAATTAACATTTTTATATAACAATTTGTCCGTCTATTTATTTGCCGTCAATTAATTAATTAATAAAATGCTGGATTGAGAAAAAAAATAGCGTAAATAAAGTGATAAAACGGATCCAAATGATATTTATAATCGCAACAGGTACAAACAACAGAGTGGTGTACATATAGAACAACATACGCCAGTCTCGCTGCTCATTTTTATCTAAACGACGAACTCGCATAGCGGTCGCGGTGGATTTTAACAAGAAGTCAACGAAAATAGACTCCTGAAGGCCATCGTCCGAATTTACATTTGGGCTTTGGAAATGTGCAATCGTCGACAAATAAAAAATAATGGAAGTGTTTTTCAAAAACTGTTCGATTCTGCTCGTAATTAGTGTAATTGCTTTGAATTTTGTGTGTAAAGTTCAAACGAAACCCAGTAAGTAATATTATAATTAATTAGTAAAAACAAATCTGATATAACGCTAGTCTGCACGTATTTATAAATTTTATCAACACTATAATTGAATTGTTTATTAATATTAGCGCTATGTATAAGGTTAATATACCATTAACAATTGTTGTTATTATTTTATTTATGTGAGATTAATTATTGTGGCTTAAGAGAAATTCAATTAACTGTACTTAGCACAATTCTAATATTTAAGTGCCAATAATTGTGTTGTACTGAATGTAAGCTTAGCAATAATAATTTACGGATTAGAAAGTCATAATAAAATGACAAGAAAGTCTAAAAATAAACAATCTAGCCGAAATTTAAAAAATCAACCATTCAATTTCTAAAATTAGAACTATTTTCAAGACCATTCAAATTCGAAAAACATGTTTATAATTATTTAGTCAAAAAATGCGAATTAAATTTCGGTCTATTTATTTTTAGCTAGTTTTATGTTGTGTCTATATTTGCTAAAGTTATTATTGTTCAAAGTTGCATTAATTAGACAAGCACAACATATTTTTGTTAAAATTAAAATGCGTAGGTAGTACTTACATACGGGGTGGTGTAAAAAACAAATTAGCGTTTTCCATTAGCACCGCATCTCGTCATCCGCCGTTTTCCATTAGCACGCGCAAGTTTTCTTCAAATTTGAATATCCATTAGTAAAATCAGTGGAGATCCTAAAATAAAAAAATCCTTAATTAAGTTTTCAATTATTTTTTATTCTAATGGGTTGTTTGTAATTGCATTTTGGAATTTTTTTGAATGCGATTTTAACGAGCTGATTTACAAGTAAAGATTTGTTGTTCAAAGAACAGGATTATACCATAAATTACTTTGAGTAGTTTTTTCCTAAATTTGCTTATCAACTTTCAAATATTTATTTATGATTAAATTATAAAAGTAACTTTAGAATACTATTAAAAAATAACTGGATTTCAATTAATCAAAGTGCAAAATGCTCTCAAGGTCACCGAGGTAGTAAATATTTTTTTATATTAAAATCACATGTTAGATTTTAGGACGTCATCAATAGTTTAGTGCTAATTTTGTTAATTTAAATGTTAAAAAAAGCAAACAATACCAAAAATAGGCATTAACATATCTCAATAACAAAATTCAAGACTTGACACACATTTTCTAATTGAAAATTTAATAATTAAATTGATTTAACCTGCTATTTGTCTTTTCATGTGAATGAATGATAATAATGAACAATTACATAACATGAATTTTAAACAATAACAAATAATTAAATTTCCATGTTTTGAATTTGTACACTATTACAACAAAGGTCAAAGTAATTGATCTTTTAAATAGCCCCATATGCACATATTAAATTCGAAATTATTATTATTACTTAGGCGAATCGAATTTGAATGCCATGGAAATAGACTATTATGCCGATGCAAGGAAAATTGTTGAGGTCCTGCAGCGGAACCAGGAGAAGAAAATGAACGACGAGGAACAAGACCAGCAAGGCGAATCGATTTACATTCCCAATAAATTCATCGTTTATGTGAAAGAACGAAGAGAATTTGACAACAATTCGGAACCGACAGGTAAACATTTCAAAATTCTAACCTACAACTATGACGCTAATGTCAAAATAATTGTCAGTGCCACCAACTTTGTAATTTAAAGGTCACTAAACCAGGAAATCTAGCAAAGGCGATCTATTTTAGCATTTTTGAATATTAAACTAAAAAATCATTTATTTACTTTGCATTGTAAAGTAAATATATGTAACGATTAATGTTATTTTCGAATCATTTTATCGTACATCGTTAAACACAATTGTTTTCCTACACTTTCGTACGTAACTACATTTTTTATTGCACTATCAAAAATAATTACCTTTATCATTTCAAACTCAAACTATTATGCATAATAATGCACACAATTAAAAGCATATTACTTCGAACTCACATAAAAGCATGCTACTCTTTTTCGATCCGATCTACTTTAAAGGTTATGTACAATTTTTTAAAAATTTGACATATCAAGAATAATCAAATCAATCTAACCTAATTTTTGTTGTCAACTAGAAGGAAGATCACCATCTTTGGACTCATGGTCCGTAGTGTGGTATATCGCTTCCTTCGGCGGCCTAATTGCCTTTTTCCTAGTGGTATCCTGCTCAGAATGGTGCTGCCGCCGCAACGCACGCAATAATTGCACTCGTAATGCAGTGCTACCAACTCAAGCGACCACTTCCGATTCACCCCCACCCTCATACGACCAATTCGCCCCGCCTTCGTACGAAAGCTGCACCGAAAAAAGCGAATTCGACGTTTACGTGGTGCCAGTGCATGCTTTTAGCACTATTATCGAAGGGGGTGTTGATGATGCACCCCCTTCGTATGTCAGCGCCAGCACCGGCGGGTTTTGTCCCGCTTATCCGGCGACGCCACCGCCACCTTTGCGCGAGCTACAATTAAATCCTGCCACAATCGTTCGCGAGCATTCGCAGTGATTAACGTACTATATTAGAAATATCGAAGACTTTTTGTAAGTTGAATCATTCCATTTTGTAAAAAGTGTGTTCATTTACATTAAATGGATTTGTGACTGATTATTATGAGCTGTGAACGTTTGTTATTTAGGTATATCACGTGTTATAAAAAATTGTGATAATAGTGATTTAGTGAGGATAAACTTTTATGTGTAATTTTAGACGAATGTGTGAGAAATTGTCGCACTTTTCTATTTTGATGTTGATTTGTACCTGCTTTTCAATATGTTACTATAAGAACTGTTAATTTATTTAGACCATAATGAGTAAAATAAACTATTATTCTATTAAGCTTTGTTTTACTAATGGGCTTTGAATTTAGATTAGATTGGATGCAACCAGCAATACAGTGTATTTGAATTTTAATTACGATTGTTGAATTAACATTAATACGCACAAACACAATTAATCAAATTATGTATTTATTTTATGCGCATTATAATGTTATTATTGTTTTACTTGCTTATTATTAGATTTTTGAGAAATAATGCGGTAAACAGTTTCTCAATAATGCAACCAACAATACATTTAGCTACTACTTTATAAAACTTTTAAATATTAATTAATTTGCAGACATTAATTAAACAAAAAATATTAATTAGCTGATTTTAAAATGTAAATATAAAATTAATAATAAGTATAATAATAAATAATTATTTAGACGGCCATGGTAAGAAGTAGCCATTACTTTTATAACAAACGCAACCAGCAATACAATTTTATACAAAGAATTTGAATTTAAATCGTTTAATTATGCAAATAAATTAATTACTTAGCTTGACCATACATAAAAAAAAGCAAAAATAGCAAAATTTTATTTTTTTCTAGCTTGTTTTCTATAGATATCGTGTGAATCACTAACTTTACTTTGCATATTAACAAACAAAACGTGTTTGGACGTTTATTCATTAATTTATTAAACAATTATATGTCTAAAAATTCTTGAAATAATATATTAGTAATGCAAAAATCCCTACTCTAATTGTTTATTTAACACAATTCTGACGTCATCACCATAATTTCAACTATTCATCAAACATTAAAATCGTATTAACAAATAGATTTTTAAAAAACATGTATAGGTAAATGCATCACCAAGGTTAATTGCATGCAAATTGCACCGCACTATATTATTGTAAACTGTACATTCATTCAGACCAAATAAGTAGCCAAAGCAAACAAAAAATAATAAGATAAAATAACAAAAATAAAAATAATACAAATTACAAATACAAAAAGTTGAAAACGCTGCGATCAAGGCCAGTTTCAAACTCGATCTGTCTGCAAAAATTTATTCTACACACAATAAAAAAATCACGTTACTATTTCATTAGCTTCGTTTTAATATGTAATTAATAATTATGTGAGCGGTTCTTTGAATATAATAATCGAATTAAATTAATTCGTTTGAACAGAGTCCATCTAACAGTCCTCGGGCGATTTTATTGCAAAGCGATTTCTACTGGTACAACAAGTTGTTATAAATAATGTATGATAGTTTATTAACACACAATAAACGTAAAAAAAATTAAAACTCAAAAAATAATGTTAATTTATAATTTTTTAAAAGCATGTGTAATTTAAAAATTATTCAATTCTACTTCTCACGTAGAGAATTATTTTTAATTTAATTAGTCAATTTTATTAATTAATATTTATAATATAATACGCTATTTAAATGCATTCAGTGTGCACGAATTTTCCTATTGGAAAACGCGACAATTAAAAATATTCCAGCGCCAGTTTTTTTTTCTTTGAAACGATACAATTAATTATTAATTACTATATCGAATTATGAAGTTTATAATTAAATGGCATTAAGTATAATTAAATCCATGAAGCCCGCATCAAATTAAGGAAACTACATAAAACTAGTAAAATAAAAAGTCTGAAGCAATTCGCATAAATATTGTGCAAAAGTCGCGAGTCCACATAAAAAAATTCCCCGATTCGTATCGAAAAAAGAGAGATAAACTTTAGGTGATCATGTGATGAGAAGCTAAGCCGGACAAGGAAAGTGGAATTAAAAGCAACTAGAAACAGCAAAGCAAAGAAATAAAACGAACCAAACGCAGTTTGAAACTTTTCATCCATCACTTGCTCGCGGTTCGTCAAAGTGCGCTCGTTGCGTGAAAACTTGCTCGAAACCGGTGCTCCATTAATATTCCACGTGTTTTAATGTGCACTTTCAATTGGGGAAAATCCACCAAAGAATTTCAATATGATTAATCGATTTTTCTACTATTTATTAATTAGTTAGTGCAATTAATTAATTGGGCAAAATGTGGTTCTTTGTTCTACTGAAGGTTATCATTGTTGTAGTGGGATGCAGTCAAAGGGTGGTGACCCTTAGGGTGGGCACAACTAGTGAGTATTTATTTCAATTTGCGTCACTATCACTTCAAAGGTCATTTAATTATATTAATAAAACGTTGATAATTGTGTTTTTTGAGTTAAATATATGCTTAGTGGGTTAATTGCCAATAATACTTATTGTAGGGGTCAAATTTGATTTATAATTTTCCTTATCAGCTTTCTGTTTTTCAAAACAAATCGTTATTCATTCAATTCCTGGGTGTTTATCAATTATCAGGCAGTGTGGTATTTTCTTGATTAAATTAAAATGCAATATTAAATTCAAACGCAAAAGAAATCAAAATATCTATATCGATCAATGCTCTTTATATTCAATTGAGTCAATTTAAATTCGGCAATTTGGACAATTTTTATTTGATTACTAATTAATCTGTATTGTTTGATAGAAGCAAATTATAGAAAATAATAGATGTTGCGACCTTGGTCGACGTTTAAAAATAGCAAATTATTTGTCATTAATATTTACGTTTTGACTAAATAATTTTATAAGGAGAGAACTGTATAATTTTTATGATATTCGTTTGTGTTTATTTATAGCTATTATAATGTAACATATAAATACCAAACCGATTTTTGCACGATCTGAAAAACAAAGCTATAAATTGTTGTTTTTTTAATCAGCAACAAACAACATTTATACAATAAATGATTAAAATTTTAATTATATGTATTGCTGGTTGCGTTCCGGAAACAAATTTTAAAACTTAGTCGCCATATTTAAAACTATAAAGTATTACTGGTTGCATTCTAAATATCCTAATTTTTTAAATAGCGCTTTGCGGTCCAGAAAAAGAGGTCCAACTGACCGAGAATGGTGAAAAATCATCGGAAATACTCACCCTAGAAGCTCCAAACAGTCCCAGAATCTGCAAGCTGCACATTTCGGCCCCCAAAACCCACGTAATCAACTTGCAGTTCCTTAGAGAAAAGAACTCATCTCTAGATCCTTTTAATAGCAGCAGCAAAATTCCATCATGTATGATGAGCATTGTAAGTTTATTCACACACAACCTTGGAATGCTGAAACAAAAATTCCTTTTAGCACCATGCAGAATATATTAATATTATTTATTTTCTAATTAGTATTTAGCAGAAGAACCGCAAATCACGTTCTGGAAAGGCGATCTTTGTTCATCTACTGGACATCTACCTGAACTCGATCTACTAACACCCGATTTTCGGATTGTTTGGACACCGGCGGCCAGTCCGATAAATGTTAAACTTGTAGTTACCGCTGTAGGAAGAGGCATTTCAACTTGCCAAAAGCCGGGTCAACATACATGCATGCGAATCGGCAGATCGCCCATGCTATGCATTTCTGATCAACTCATCTGCGACGGTATCGAAAATTGCCCAAAAAGTTCAACAAAAAGCGACGAAAATAAAAATATGTGCGACCAATATTTCGTTACGCAACAAATTATGGAGCTAATTAAAAGTCATAGATCATCGTTGGGGAGGACTGAAGTTGATACGGAAGAGGATTTTTTGAAACGTAAGTCCCGTTTGCTACATAACCTCACATTACAATCGTTAAACTTAGACTTACCGGATTGAAGCGAATTTTATAGCATTTTGCTGCTATTGTTCTTAGAATTTGAACTTGATTGTTAAATACACTAGCACTCACTTATAATTTACGCGAAACGGCAATTAAAACGAAATAAAACCCGCACTTGTGACGTTAGTCAACCATCTTTGAAAACTAGTAATATCGAACTGCCAACTTTATAAAGTAAAAATTACTGGTGGTGGTGGTTCTTTTAAAATTGTTAATACCTCCACTTCTACATAAATAATCTCGACTAATTTCATTATTTAAATATCTTTGCCAATTAAATATAAATACAATCGGAAACAAATTTAGTAACATAACCTGCAAACTTTGAATTTTTTTCCTATTTTTTTTTATATAGTGTTAAGGCCTGCATCCAAAGAACCAGCAACCACCGAAAAACCACACTTACCCTCAAAACCATCAGACTCCGTCTCGCAAATGCTGGCAAAATACGGCCCATGGGGCTACCTAATGCTGGGCCTGTTCATTTGCGGCGTAGTGCTAATTTTCTGCGGCATGTGGGAATATTGCTTCCGCAAACCCAAAGAATCCGTCAACATCGAATCGAGTGACTTGCAATCACACCCCACGCAAGTGCTAGTATTCGGATCGTCGGATCAAGAACCCACTGGTACCCTACCCCCCAATTACGACGAATTGGATCAGCCACCCTCGTATATCACACTGTTTCCAAATTGCAAGTCGGGTACTAGTGAGCGTGAGGGTGCTACAAACAGTCTAAGCATCGAGAATGTTAGCCAAGTGCAAATTAGTTTAGAGACAACTTAACGATGGTTAATGTTAATTAATTTAATAGTGATAATGTGATATATTTCGACTGAGTTTTTTATTTTGTAATTAATTAATTAATTAATGCTGTACAGAAGTTAATTTTGTTCTATAACTGAGTTTCAAGTCCTCGTTTATTTTTTGTACCTTTAAATTGTAAGAATAGAGTTGACAAATATATATTTTTAATACATTTATTTTGCGTTTTATTGCGGAAAGGAATTTTTAAAAATAAAAATCGTCTAAAGATATATATTTTTATTAAGTTAACATATTGATTGATATAAACTAAACCCTAATACACATCATATAAATACCCCTAATAATATACAAACATTATTTACATCACATCACATTAAATTTTTGGCTTAATCTTAATTAATACTAAAACAAAACAGATTGCTTCAATTTCAAGTCTTATCATCGCTACATAAAATGACACCAAACTACCTCTAACCTAGACCCATTATCCCACCTTAAACAATTGCTTATGCGTATTGAAATGCACAATATGATGCCGCCCGTGCCTCACATCCGTGTCCGAACTGCAACCCGCCGGCTCGTGCTCCACGGAACTCTGCGCAGACAAATGCAATCCGTGCCTACACTTCGGAATCGCCCCCGTCAGCCTGGAATCCGAACTAATCGCCCTCTCCAACCTATGCCCCGCTCCATCCCTCCTCCTACTCCTACTCCTATGCGTGCAATCGGAAGCATTCGAACTCCGTCGTTTCGCCGAGCAAGATTCCAACCCCGCAGGGATGCGCGGCGAGCACGAATGCGAACTACGCCTTGACGCATCACCATTCGCCACTTCTTCCTCCACTTTGCGCTGCCTGCGCAACGGATTGCGCCGCCTATCGCGAATGCGCAGCGTTACCGGACACTCCAAATGCAAATCCATCGCCATGGAGCCTTGACTTCCGGTTGTGTGCAAACTGTCACGGCTTAAACTACAAAATCAGCTTGAAATCCTACAAAAATCCATTAAGAAAGCTTACCGATAGTTTCCGGAGCCTTCGTCCACGGACAGCGCATGTCGATGGAGCAATCCGGGATTGAGCAACGCGCACGCGGCAAAAGTGCGGCGCGCGGCTGCGGTTTTCACTGAAGGCGGCTTAATTGGCGCGCGATTCAAAATTGGTGACGTCTGCTCCGCGCTGTTTGCGCGCTCTAGGTGCAAGTTGGGAGCGGATGGACTTCTTTTAATCGAGTTCTATTATAAATAAACTACTAATAAAGCGTACTAAACAAAGGAAATAAATTACTTGTCGGGGTAGTTTGAGTGAGCCTCGATTGGCATCAATGGCAAGGCCTCGGGAAAAGTGCATAAAGGATTGCGTTAACGCTCTGCGATCGGTTATTTGTGCCGTTCCCGTTTGTGAGCCGGAAGTCCGCAGGGATCCATGGCCGGTGTAGGCTCCATGAGTGCATATACTGGTGGGGGGACCGGTGGCGCTCAATTTGAATCGAGCGGGCACCACTTTAGCTGCGGAGTCGCGAGCTTCGAACGTCATCACACATGCGGCTACTACTATAAAACCTTTTTAAAAATATTTGTTAATTAGTAATTAATTGGTGGGTTGAAATGCAAACCTCCCACTCCCATGACAATGGGTCCAGCATACGATAAATTATTTAAATGGAATCCACGTGACTCATTTTTGATTCTCACCGTGTGATTTCCTCTAATTTCTTGAGCAATTGACAGGTGATCAGCGTAATACCCTTTAAAAATTTGAAATTAGGGGGAGAAGTGGAGATTGGAGGGTTGTTTACCTATGGTGGCCATTGCAGCACCTAAAATCATAAGCAAAAGACCCAAACTCAACGCTTTGCACGCATTCCACAAACATTTCCCATTCACTTTGCCACGCACCACTTGCACATTCCACTCAGCTCCAGAGGCTGGATGCGCTCTTCGCACCAGCTCCGAAGACCCGCCACGAGCCCAACCGCCTCCCATGAAAGCACTTCTTTGATTCATGTTTGGGATGAAACTGAACGAAATAATTGGCGGAGAAATTTCGCTTGCGGATTGCGCTTACCAGAAAATTCCCTGAGAAGTCGAATTAGAATCTGGATGTTGAGGCACTCACTATTAGAATTGGAAAAGATAGAAAAAGAAAAGCAGCCATCAGGATTTTTGATCTCGTTTAGAATTGCAACAGGTTCAAATCATGCGCTATACTATTCTATGTGGAAGCTGCAGGAATATCGATCCGAGCCTCTCGGCGTTCCACATTCAAGAAATAAATAAGCGCTTTCCTGAAAAATAAGCGTCTTTTCAATTTTCCAAGCCTTTCAAAAGCAATTTCGGCCACAATTGCCATCATAAACTATTAATAGCGTCTATTTATAACTTGTCGCACAAAATGCAAGAAGCACTTTCACGAATCGCTCCTCAAGCGCGCCAATCGCCCCCGCAAAATCCTCCAAAACCCAAAAAACTACGTAAATAAATTAATTTTCGAAAAATAAATACATTTATCGAGACTTATTATTGACAAGTGGTGAAAAAAATTTGAATGCATAACATCACGTGTCGTCGGTGATGCGCGCGTTCGGCTTGAAAGTCGCCATGGCAACGCAGGACAGCATCTCCAGGGCACTAGACGAGACACAGTCGGTGCAGGTAGCACGAGGTGAATCAATGCAGCAGCCGTGATGCAAGGACCCCCCGATGGTCAACGCAGGCCACGGGACCGAACCGGACCCGTGGATACTGGACCCGGAGCTGAGACATCACATCCAGAATTGTCCATGTCCTTGCAACCATATGGGTTATGGCAACTTGCTCGATTATCATCATCACTATCATCACCATCAGGTTAGTTGTTTTTGTTGTTGTTTTTTTGGTTGTTTGTTTGTGGGAAAGTAGGACGCTGCCGGAAATGTAGGTCAGTCAGACAGATTATTGGTGCGCCATGCATTTATTGGCGTCATTAATCATGCAATTTGGAAGTTTGTTTTGTTTAATTTTTGGATTATAAGTTTTGATTGATTTTTGTTTGCGTTGTAATTAGTTTTTGACCTATTTGATTAGTTCGGTGGCTTCATTGTAATTGACTTCGCGTTATATGCAAGTTTTCGTTTCGATATTTGCAATAATAATAATAATAATAATAATAATGGCGCTGAAAATGAATGATATTATTCAGTGAGTTTATATTATACTGAACAATAAAGTTGTTCTATCAGTTTGTAGAGGTGTATATAGGTATTTGTAAATTTAGATGTTCATCGAACAATACTCTCTTCCACATTATCGAACATAGAAGCGCTTTCAAAACACTTTCTATCTTTAGTCATAGCTTTCAAAGCAAGTTTCTATTAACATCGCTTTTTTTAATTTCTGCGAGCTTTTTGTTGCTAAAATGTGCAACTCGAATTAATTTAACGCTCAAATGAACGCATTTCAGTCACAAAGAAAGTTTAAATATCGCGGAATATTGGAACCGTTAAAATTCAAATTTAACCGCCATTATTCAAAATTCAACGGTCGCCTAGATATTAACCTTCACAAATTAATTCTAGTTACCACCATGCCCGCGCGACATACCCACCCAAGAAACCTCCTTCAACCTAGTGCCTCAATATTACAACAGCATTAGAGAATACGAACCCTACCAATATCGTTCATCATCCCTCGAATCCTGCTCATGCAGCAGCGACAGCTCGTCCAGTCGGACCACATTCCGTGGTCCCTGGTGCATTTGTCTAGTCATCTGCATTGTCGTCGCTACCCTTACAGCGGGTTTAAGCCTCCCGCTCGCATTAAATCCCCAAGCGCGGCCCCAAACGCCGCAAGAACGCCTCGACGCGGTCCGCCGGCTTCTCAAAGACACCGCGCCACTCATCGACGGCCACAACGACCTGCCGTGGAACCTTCGCAAATTCGTGCACAACAAAATCGGCCGATTGAATTTGAGTGCGATTGAAGATGTGGAGCCGTGGTCGACCAGTAAATGGTCGCACACGGATCTGCCGCGACTTCGGGCCGGACTTTTGGGTGCGCAGTTCTGGTCGGCTTATGTGCCTTGTAAAGCGCAGCATCGCGATGCCGTGCAGATAACGTTGGAGCAGATTGATGTTATTCGGAGACTTGTGGAGATCAATTCGAAGGATTTCGCGATGGTGCGAAGTGTGGAGGAGATCTGGAGGGTCCATAAGGAAGGAGGACGGCTGGCTTGTTTGATTGGAGTCGAAGGGGGCCATGCTCTTGGAAATTCGCTGGCGGTTTTGCGCACTTTTTACAATCTTGGAGCGAGGTAAGTGACATTTTTAGGTTAGGAGGGTATTTGTAATGGCCACCGGAAGTTGGTTGTTCTCAAACGTTAGTGACTTTTGTATTACCAACGGTAGGAACATAAAAGTAACTAATTTTCAAATAATATAGGTATCTAACAATTACACACTCCTGTGATACGCCTTGGGCGAAAGGAACGGATTCGCAGCATCCCGAAGGATTAACCAAATTCGGGAAGAGCATCATCCGCGAAATGAATCGACTGGGAATGATCATCGATCTATCTCACACATCTATTAACACTGCCAAAGCGGCTTTAAATGCGTCACATGCCCCTGTGATTTTCTCGCATTCGAGCGCTTTCTCCCTCTGCAATTCCACGCGAAATGTGCCCGACGACATTTTGAAATTGGTCGCATTTAATGGCGGAATTGTAATGGTGAACTTTTACACTTTGCATGTGACTTGTAACGATACTGCCACTTTACAAGATGTTATCAAACATATTAATCACGTACGAGCGGTGGCTGGGATCGCACATGTCGGACTTGGTGCCGGATATGACGGGATTAATATTACGCCGACTGGATTAGAGGATGTTTCCAAGTACCCCTATTTGTTGGCCGAACTTTTGGCCGACGAAACTTGGAGTGAAAAGGATATTGCGTTGTTGGCTGGTTTGAATTTGTTGCGCGTTTTCGAGCAAGTCGAGAAAGTCAGGGATGAATGGAGGCTTGCTGACGTTTTGCCGGCGGAAGATTTAGCACCCCCGATGGACAATCGGTGCTCTTCCATTTATTCTTGACCTTTGCTACCCTTTTAGAGCGTTTGTGCAGGTAGCTAAGTGTTGTAGGATTTTGTTAACCGGCGCTGTTCATTTAAATGTAATTAATTTCGATAGATTAATAAGATCCAAGGCAGAAAATGCGTTAATGGTAATATATAGTGTTCATTAGATATATTAACCAAAAGAAAATGCGCACAATTTTGTAATTTATTTACATTCTAACTAGATTGTAAGCAGTTAATGTAGAAATCTGTAAGTAAATTTAAATTTAATGTTTGTATCGTAATATTCATGATTTGCTTTGCTAAGATTTTTTCTAATAATTAAAGAATATAAGAAAAATCATCAAATGTGCTGTGTACCTTAAAACGTTAAAATTTATGTCGACGTAAAAATATAAAGATGCGGTGTTAATGTATACGGATTTTCAAATCAAAAATTCCATCCAATCTCAAAGGCATAAAGAAGACGTTGATTAAGGATACTATAAGGCTTCTTGTCATCCTGTATAGATTTTACCGAGCAAACCAAAAACAATTCTGTATTACTCACAAATTGTACAAAATATTCCATTAAATTAATGTAGGATAATATACATATATTATAGCAGCTGATCTATATTTTTGTGGCCGAAATGTTACAGTTAAATGTATGAAAGACACCTTTATAATAGTTACAATATTTTACCTTCATCTAATAATCCAAAGAAAGTTTATACGTTGTTACGTTTATATACATTTTGTAGACGCATATATTTATGTAGATTGACCAAGTATATTTTAATATAGTTGAAATAAAACCATTTAAATTACTCTTTAGAGCTTTATTCAAATTTAAATAAAAATATCGCGCCTCAAACCCTATTGGTCACAAATCCAATATGGCCTATCGTCAAAACAGTGAACTAAATTTTCAAATTTAAAAATGGCGCTCTACTCAACTCAATCTCATTGGTCACGATCCAAAATGGCCTGATTGTCAAAAAAGTAAGGTTAAAAAACCATAATCAAACGCGAGTGTGTTTATTTTAATTTAATTTAAGTAAGTTTTACAATGGCAGTGCAACTAATAGACTTGTGCCCAAACCGTGCCCTTCTCGATCCAAACTTCGACGGATACAAACTTTCACTCGACCAAATCTCAACAAACAAAAAGGAACTAAACATTCCCTTGGATCGAATTACAATTGATCCATGCCAATATTCATTCTTGCACGCCCGCATCTACGGCCTACACAACCATCTCATCGGCGAATCAATCGAAGGTAATGATTCTATTTATTTTATCGACCAAAATCGCAACATTTGCAAAACGTATCTCGACCCATTCACGAACGAATTAATCGAGCCCATCCCAATCTGGGAGATACCAAAGGACAAAATGCGTAAGCCAGGCGATTACAACGTCTGCTTACAATTAGTAAACGAAAATCTAGCCGTGTTAACCGACGGTGCCGGCCAACTGTACGTTTTGGACACCGGCTCGCGAAACGACGATGACACGTTCACATCGCTATACTCCGACGTCGTAATCGATTCTGAAAGCAACTACATACTGACGGATGCCGTCGAGCACAACAACGAGCTGCATGTTCTGCTCACAAGCATCCAGCAAGAGCCCAATGAAAAACACTGCACCGTTTTGTACTGGATTACTTTATCGCAAGTGGACGAAATTTGGGGCCAAACTGCTTTGCGTCAATTGAAATCCAAGGGGGCGGTTGAGTACGCCGCGCTGGAGAAAACTTGTGGGGCTGTTTATGTTGTCAGCGAGAACGGGTGCAAGTTTATAATTAATTCCGAGCATCCGATTGTGGAAATCGAGGAAACTGAGGGGGCTGAAGTGAAAAAGGCGTACGTTTGGTCGCAGACGATTGAGGATTTGAGCGTGAAGGTCTCCTTGCCGAAGAATTTCGTAGAGAATTTGATAGAAGTAGTGGCAGATAGCCAAAACTTGTTCGTGAAGTACGATAGTGATAAATTGTTTGATGGAAAATTGCAACATAAAGTGGATGGTGCATTGGCTAGTTGGCGGATTAAGAATGGTTTGCTTGAGGTCGTTTTGAACAAGGATGAAGAGGGGTTGATGTGGACCAGTTTGGTCGAGGGTGGCGACGTTAATGGGGAGTTTGTTCTGGATGGGTGCATTTTAGAAAATAAACTTGCACATTTGACGAGCTCCAAGCAGGTAATTTTATTATTGCGCTGTTTGTGACTTGTTTCAAATATATTGTTCTTAAAAATAGGAGCAGCCACATACTGGCGCGACCTTCAACAGCCAGCAAATCGAAGAATGCGATTTCGATGCGGACAAAACCCTCATTTTCGAGCGGATTGACTGCATAACTAACGCTGTAACGCACAAAATTCATCTGGGATCGCATCAAATCCTCCTCACTTGCGATTTAGATCGACAGCAACCAGTTGCTTTGGGCATACGACACGATGTGGACGTCTGCATTTGGCAACCGAAATTCACCGAGTCCTTCACGATACAGCACGAGGGAACGTTGCACGCTTTCGGATACGTTCAGGTAATTAACTAATTAAACATCCATTCGAATACTTACTAATTTAATTAAATTCCAGGCTTCCAAGCAACAGAGAAAATTCACCGTCTGCTCCCAGGACTTAAGCTACTCGGCCATCTGCGAAACTGGAAGACATCTCTTCATTTATCGGCAGAATAAAGCAGTAAACTCAGGTGAGTTGCGAAATCGCGCTACAGGTCGTCCCATTCGCAACATTGCGCAACAACAAGTTGTTAATATTCCTAGCGAGGAAGTTTTGGGCATTTACGCCACCAATAAGGCTCTTTTTATATTAGGCGATAGTTATATTATGCATTTAAAAATGTGAATAAATTTAGTTTAAACGCGCTCGTTTTAGGCAACCAGCAATACACATGCATCGGGGGATTTACCGATATGTGTGGACTTATGTTAGTATTGCCGGTTGCCTAAAATGGGCGCACAATTTTGTCACCTGTCAAATTTATAACATTTCGACTCATTTTTAAAATTCCCAGTATGAATTCCTCATAATGCCCATCATAAAGAAACCTTGCACATATTCAGCCGATTTAAAAAAACCTTGTTACTATAAGCAAACGATAATGGAAGATAATAATAATAATAAACCGCGAAACTCAAAAAAGAAACTAATGCAAGACATTTTTTACAACAATAAAGTTATCCTGAAATTTAGCTTAACTCCAAGCGATAACAAGGACGATTTTGTGAAAGTTAATGGCCCTGTTTTCATCCGACGTTCGCTAATCAAACCGAAAGAAGGCAAGAAAAGTATACAATTGAAACTTAAGAGGGATTCAATTACTCCGCCACAAAAATTACTTCAAGTATCGCCAGAAATTACAGTTCACGAACCAGAAAAAAAAATTCGCGTATCGCCAGAAATAATTGTTCACGAACCAGAAACAGTCAAACAAAAGCCATCAATCGAAAAACTGCAACTAAAACCCGTAAGCAAAGCCGAAGTTAAACCGAAATCAATTCTATCTGTTGAAACCGACGGAAATCTTTCCAAATCGGAATCAACCCAGGAAATAAAATCATTTGACCAATCAAATGGAACAGACGGATCTGAAATCGAAAAAAGGCACAGCTCGGAAACGAGCGTCGTTATAATTAAAAAGATCTTGCCGATCGCGCTCGCGACAACGAGCGCGGAAGATGAAAGCGCCAGCATTGCAAGCAGTAAACTATCAGCGAAACTACCTAAACCCAGTCCTAGATCCGAGACTAGATCCAAACCCGAGACATATTCGAAACAGTTGGAAGAAGACTTAAGACTATACGAGGACAGTTTTAAAAGCGTGGACGGATTGGGCTTGAAAAAATACCATTATTTAATGATCGACGCGACAACTAGCACGACAATGTTAGCGTACTTGCTGCAAGCCGAGCAAAGCCCGAAACGTGTAAGCATGAGCAGCAAACCCGAGGAAATCTTCGAAAAAGCGGAAATAGCGGAACCAATAAGTCCGCCTTCGCCGCCGGGAGAACGCTTGTCGACCATTCCGATAACGCCCACTTTCGGCGCCCTTTCTTCGGATTACCAGAACTACATACAGCGGCAAAGGAATCTAGAAGAGGCTTCTTATCTTACTATTGATAGTTTGCCATTGGGGGGGACTGGGCCGACAAGACGAATTAGCTGGAATGAGGATCAGATTGTGCAAAGTGGGGCGATCAGTCGTCCGCCCCAATTGGGGCGCTTAATGGAAGAAGAGCTGCCCGAGAAATTGGCGAGGGGAGGTTCGGATGAAAGTGTACTGATGGTTCGACCGAAGAAGGAGTTGAGCCAGAAATATGTTAATATTCAAACGCCGGAACCAGAGCCCCCATTCCAGGTATATAAATAATTTATTGAATGATTTAAAAAAATAAGCCACATTTCCAGCACCCACTACTAATGGAAAACTTGCGCCACTTCCAAGAAACGCAGGAAGAAGCCGATCTTAAGCGCGCGAAAATAGCGAGATCGTATTTGGCCCAGAAGTCGTCCAATATTTCGCAAAACGAAGAAGAGATTCATGCCACCACTTTCAATGTGGATTTGAAAGAAAAGAAGAAACCAACGAAACCTCCACCAGAAGAAGAAGAGGAGGAAGTGTTGCTGGATGAGAATTTGATGAAGAAATTGGACAGGATTATAGTGCCAGTCAAAACGTCGAGTCAAGAAGCGAATCTGAATGTAGTGAAGCGAAAATTGCAGGAGTTTAGGGCACGCGATTCGATGATGTTGCATGCGGGCGATTCGCATCCTTTAATAACGGGCGATTTAGAAACGGTGGGCGATCCGGATCACAAGAAAAATGGTGGAAAACAAAAAGAGAGGAAGAATTCGAAAAAACATTAGTTCTATTTTAGTATTTTGAATAAAGCAGTTAAGATTTTCTAGTCACAATATCGTGGCAAGCTTTGTCTATAGTAGGGTAGTCGTAACTGAAGCCTAGACTTAGAGGGCGTTTGGGAAGCACTTTCTGACCTTCAGTTATCATTTTCGCTCGTTCGTAGCCTAGGAGCAGGTTCAGTACGAATTTCGGAGTGGCAAGCAGGGCTGGACGATTGAGAGCTTTAGCAAACGCCTGCAAACAATTATTTAAAAATATAACAAGGGAATAGGGATGGAAATTAGTAACTACCTTAGAGAAGTCACCATTAGTAGCGGATTCCGGCGCAACCCCGTTCAAAATCCCGCAAACGCTATCCTGCTCCAACGCAAATAGAATCATCCTGCAAAGATCGTCGATATGGATCCAAGGAAGAAACTGCAACCCATTTCCCACAGGGCCCCCCAGCCCCAAATAAAACGGCAAGTAGAGCTGTCTAATCATCCCACCATTTCGCCCCAAAACCACCCCGCTTCTTATAGTAACCACTCGGCAATTATTCTCAATCTCCGCCGCTTTCTCCCATTCTTTACACAATTTCGAGAAGAAATCGAAGATTTCCACTTCAGATTCTTCGGTATACGTTACATTATTCTGGTTCGGCTTGTAAACTCCAACACCCGACATCGAGACGAATACTTTCGGCTTGTTCGGTGAAGCGTTTTTGATACATTTCGCCAAAGCCCTGGTGGTGTTAATGCGGGAGTTGAAGATGTTTTGTTTAAAGCCAGCCGTCCAGCGTTGAGTGGAATCCATGACGTTTTGGCCGGCAAGGTTGACAACACCGGTGGTGTCGTTGGGGAGGCCCTGCGTTTGCAGGTCGGTCCAGGATATTCTTTGAGGGCCCGGCATGCGGGATATGGTGGTGACGGCATAGCCTTTGTTGCGTAGAATGGGGATTAAGTGGGTGCCGATAAAGCCGGTGCCACCGCCTAGGAGTAGAATAGGACTGATTGAGTTTTGAGTAGGGTTGGAACTGGGGTGGTTTGGTTGGAGGGTGTGTTTTGCTTACCTACGACAATGTGGCCTGACATTTCTGGATTTTGATTGCTAAGTTGCTGCACTAATTAATATGATGCACTAATTAACATATTAAACAGTTATATTATATAAATAAATAACTTCACTCATTTTTTTGAAGTACACTACCAAAATAAACACTTGAACTATTGGTGGTAATTTTTTGAACTATTAGACGCACACTAATTTTAAAATTTAATAACAAATGCTTTTAGTTATTGCAAAATAATTAATATAATAAATAAAGCTAAGTATTTACAGAATATTTATTAAATAAATTTAATTTAAGTCGCATTAACATATAAAAATAAATACAATCCTCTTCTTCTTCTTCATTTCTAACTTCAGTCAGTCTAATGTCACCGCTCGCCAAACAAACTAACCTCAAATAAATTCTTTGATTCGCTTAAACAAAGCAAACTTTACAATTTCTTGTGCTAAAAATGCTGTGAACAGTTTTTCACAACCAACAAACACCATGGAGCTAACCATATCCGACCACGTGGAGCTACTATTCTTTGATACGTTCGCTCATGACAACACTGAGGTAAACATTCTCTTAACTACCTCAACTAATCTAAATCCTTAGAAATATGCATTGCAGGAGCTCAATCTAGACTTGGTACAGTTTCCCAAGCCAGTCTACGTAACAGAAGTGCGAATAATTCCGCTAGGAGCACGGGTACAAGCTGATTTTCCAGGTGGCGTGCGATTAGGAGCCACTAATCCCAGCCAATTCAAAATTGAATTTTTTGTCAACGATTTGGGGAAACCAGGAGCAAGCACTTTTGAAACGCTCGGCGGATTCCAATACGACCAGAATGGCTGCATTAATCTCGACTGCGTTCCAGACGAAACTATCCGGAAAATACCGACAGACGGATTAGTTTTGCGAGGTAATATTAATAATAATTCATTAATTCATTTTAAACTACATTTATTGTTGTATTTTGTCCAAATTTGGCTATATTGCAAGTTTATTGTGGTTAAATGTACATAGGTCACCAGCAATACATGTGTATTTTGTGTTGCCTATTGCGGTACAACCTAATTATATTTTTTAATTGCGTAGGATGGTACACAACAATTACTCTAGCGGTCTACGGCACGCTAACAAAAAATATAACCGAACAAATCGTCCAGCCCGTCGTAAATCCAGCGTTGCCTACTCAACCAAACACAATCGCGGACGCACAACAAATAATCTCGAGCAGCTCCGTGGATGCCGATTGGCAATCGGAACCGGTAGTGCCAGTTCCAGTTGAGTTCAATGCCCAAGCCTCTACCAGTTATCAACCCTACACACAGCCTGAGCCGCCCTACAATCCGGAATTCGGTGAGTATTACAATGATGTACCCAAAGATCCAAGGAGTTATCATCACACGCCGGAGCCGGAGTGGGAGTCGAAGGGCCGGACTAGGAGCAGCGATACTGATAGGGACAGAGAGCGCGATCGCGGCAGAGATGTCAGCTACTCGGTGAGTTATACTAAAGTTAGGCAACCAGCAATACATCCAGTCCCATAGCAACGTGAACCAAAGGTAACGCTATTTGTTTTTATTGTTTATAGAAGTCAACAAGTTTAGATCGTCCCGAACCAAGTGACCGTCGCGACCGCGAAAAACGCTACTCACGCTCTCAAAGCCGCGACCGGCAAACAAAAGACTACCGCGATCGCGACCACGATTGGGATCACGACCGTTCGGATTATCGCGATCGCGACCACGATTGGGATAGAGATCGGGGTCGTGAACGTGACCGTGATCGCTATAAGCACGACGATAACTATCGGCGCTATAATCGCGACGAACGCGAAGAGCGAAAGCGACCGCGCACACCGCCGCCAATGCCTTCGCCCAAACGGCCGCACACGCCGCCGCATAGCGACCACAAAGAGCCTACGCCACCGGAAACTGAAAATCTATCTGAAGAGGAAGTGAAGTTGGATAGTAAGAAGTTGAAGGAGAAGAGCAAGAGTCCGGCGAAGGAAGTGAAAGAAGTGCACACGCCGCCACTGGATGATAATGTCACCTTGCAAATGGATGTAGAGGAGTTCGAGCCGATTTTGAGTGACGAGGATATTTTGGATGACGGCGAGCATTATCAGGATGTCGACTACGATTACAGTACGTATACAAATAACGATGATATTATTAAATTGTTTACGCCCGGGGTGAGCGATTTGCTCAAGTATAACAAAAAGCGCAATTTTAAAACAGTTGACGGCGAAATAATTGTCGACGATGCGCTTTTGAATATAATAGCGATCGCTGACGACTATTTCAAGTCGAGTATTACCAAATACGAGCCAGCGAGTTTCAAGCGACATAACAAAGAGATCAAAGAGGAGTTTATACATTTGTGCGAGAAGCTTATAAGCACTGTGGGCCCAAGCGATATTTTCTGCGATATTATTGAATTATTTGGCGCTAATTTGAAGGACGTGGAATTTAAGGCGCAAGTGCAGTTTATAGTCGATACAATCATCGACTGGCTTAAGATAGCGCTGACTTATGAGATGGCCAACGCGCAAGAGCAGCCCGCTTATAAGATACGGCATATTAAATGCGGCGTGCGTTTGGCGGAATGGTGTGCGACTAGCGCTAAGTTTTTGGAGCTTTTGTGGCAGCAGTCTTTTAATATGCATAAGATTTTGTTGAGCCTGTACGAGCAGGAATTTATGGCGCTCAGTATTAAGTTAATGGTGCTTAAAGCGCTGGATACTTATCTACTGCATAAGTTCGCAGTGGAGAAGTTCCTACAAGGCGGGGAAGATTTGCCGAAGGAAAACGGGTACCACGTTAATTTACCTGTAGCCGAATGCAATGGATATAAAATACTCGTGAAGTATATCCGAGCTAATCCGCTAGTGCGCATTAAATTCAGCTTGAATTCCATTCTAAAAAAGCTGAACTTGTACGAAGTGCTCGACAAATTGTCGCAGATTTTAAGCAAATCTAGCGAACTTTCCCCAGACGATTTAACTTTCATCACCAAATCCTTGGAGCAAATCGCGGGTTACATCCAATCGGGCACCTTCGTCGTTTCGCAGCCCAAACGCTTCCTTCCAGTAAGCGAACAATTCGAATTCCAGCGCAATATAAATCGCGCCGACTTAACAGGCTACTTCCAAATGTTCAATCTGCTGCAATGCTTCGTCGTGCTGCTCAGTTGTCCTGCTACGTTAAACCTAGCGGCGATTCGCACGAATATATTAGAAATGCTGGCGCGCTTGCAGGAGACGAGCGAAGGATTGCGATATTTAGCGAACAACACCGAAGCAATTAATTTATTACTGAAGTGTCTATTGAAGAGCGACGAGGAATTGCAGCTGCAATACGCCCTGCAAGGCGACATCGAATGCAAGTCGCACAATTTGGGATTGCAGCTCAGCTACAAGCTGCAAGGATTGTACCACATTGACAGTCTAATGGAACTTGGGGGCGATTTCGAAAACGGCGACGTCATCGATCAGCTGCATCCGCTGCTTTGTTTGACCTTTACGAACGTAGGCAAAGTGGCGATCGCGCAGCTGTTCGGCTTACAGGACAATGTGCGAGCGATATTGCAATATCTCGAAGTGATCGCCGTGAATTCGAAAGAGAAGTCCGAAAGTTTGCTTGGGCGGATCAAGAAATCGACGGGCTTGGCGTATATAATCGATTTACTGAGCATAAGTGTGAAGACGGTGTCGAATGTCGCGCTGATGGAGAAGCATTCCAAGCTGATATTGCAGATCATCAATTTGCAGGAGTTGTTTGAGGATTCGGTGGCGGTGAAGCTGAACGAGCTTCGCTCGTATTTCAACCCGTTCGAAAATGTGGATAGTTTGAGCTACGATAATATCGCGCCGTATTTGGAGAACATTGAGAAGTTGAGCGACAATATCGCGTGTTATCCGGGCTCGCTTATCACCAGCTTGCGCATTATTGAACATCTGGGGATTCCCCGCGATTTCATGCGCAACAACAATAAAGATCCCTACGTTGAACTCAAATACAAGCACGTAATATTGCAGCTGTTCTCGCTAGATGGCACCACGATACTCATAAAGCTCCTGCAGAAGATTTGTGATTATTACGAACAGCCGAGCTTGCACACGAGTGTCTTCGTCTCGAATTTGGGTCTAACTTTGATGAATGTCATCCAACCGACGGTCGCGCTACTCAAACAAATGTTCAGTTACGTCATCCAATGTCACAATACGAACTTCAAGGACATTACCGCCATCCCGACCTTTTTGCAAACCTTCAACTTGCTGAATAGTTTTCCTACCAGTTCACAGATGGCGCAGACGAGCAAAACGGAAATCATCGACATCTTGTTGACGTACACGCAACCATTATCGGATCAGGATTCGCTGAGTTGCACGCTCTGGGCGCAAATGTGCGGCGAAGTCTTGAAGTATATCACATCGGCGCCACATGTCTTCATCGCGGGCTTGCTGATTTTCTCGGAAATATTGCCGTTGCCGCTGCCGATTCAAACGAAGCAGGAATTGTCGCAGGACGAGATCAATTGGAATGTGAACGTGCGCAAGTTGTGGTCGGCGCATTTGCACGGCCATTGTGGCGCCATCCAGGAGATGGTGAACAGACTGTGCATTTCGACGCAGCCGCAACTTTTGAATCTGTTAAGGCGCATTTGCGTGCAATTGGCCGATTTGGCGGCGAACGCCGCTGTGATTATCGCGCGCGGGATTTTGGATTCGGTGTTCGACGTGCTGGTGCCGAAGGAGGACATGAAGCTGGGGCCCTGTAATAGTCACGTGGCGAGACTGTTGAACTTTTTCGCTTGTTTGGTGACGCACAGTACGATCAAGTGCGCCGTGCTTTCGTTGTTGCATCCGATCAAGTCGGATGTCAAGTCGGACGATAAGTATTCGGCTTTGATCGGGTCCTTCGTGCAAGTGTTGAAGATCAATTGCCATAGTAATAGTCATATACAGTCGCAGGAGTGCATTTTGAGTATTATCCAGAGTTTCTGCGATGTGGAAATTACGCTAGTGCAGAATCCGATTGGCACGGCGACGGAATTGAGTTCGGAAGTCTATTTGGCGAACTCTCTGCCCGTCAAAGAGCATTTGCTTGTGTTTATCGGGGTGATTGTCGAGTGTTTGTCGATGGATTGTGCGCTAGTGACATATTTGCCGATTATTCGGACGTTGTTGCTCTTGACGGAGCACGATTATGGGTTTTACCATTTGCGCGAGGCTCTAATTAAGAAGCCCGATTTGTTTGGGGTGGTTTTGGGGAAATTGGCGGGGAGTTTTTTGAAGAATAGTGCAGAGTATTTGAGTGCGTTGACGACGTTGATTGAATTTTTGCGGGTGTCGATTGTGGCGACGGATGAAGTGGATGCGACTGCGGGGTTGTTGTATGCGACAAGGAGGATTACGTTGGCGCAGGGTGAAGTGAAGGGGTTGGTTGGGTGGATTGGGAAGGCGGAAGATGAGGAGAAAGTCGAGGAGCATGCGTTACAAACCATTAGGGAGGCTTTGAAGGTTTGTAGTATTTTTTTTCGTAGTTTTGTGGGAGTTAATATTTTTTTTATAGAAAGCCGCAGAAGAAGATAATTCCTTTGAGACGTTAGTGGAGGGTTTGGACTCAATTATCACTTTCTTGGAGGTGAAAGCAGAGCCGATTACTAAAGAGGCGTACAGCGAAGTGATTTTGCCATTGCCCGAGACTTTATTGGTTCAGTTTGCGGCTCGGACGGTCTTTACGACGACTGAGGCAATGGATGAGCGATTGACGAGCAGGTTTTGGTTGGCTTTACAAGCGGACGATGGAGAGAGCGAGCTGGAAACTGTAAGATTCAAACCGGAAGTCTACTAGTAGTTTATTAATTGAATTATTTTCGCAGGTGAACTGTGATTTACTGGACATTTGCCGCCAAAACCTGCCACAAGATTACAACTTAATCAAAGACGTCGAAAAGATATGCCGGATTAGTAGGAGCGAGAATTCGGATGATAAGGAGAAGCGAATTGATGACCAGAAGAGCAAAATGAAGAAACCGTTCAGTAAGTAGCTCTATTATTAGGCAACCAACAACCCACCTTATTGGTGTATTGCTGGTTACATAACTTGTTATAATTCTAGTAACGCCCGTGAGAGCTCGAGGATTTGCCCGGACAGTGCAACAACGCCCCGACTTGTTCCGATCGCGACCGCCGAACACATCCAGGCCGCCGTCGTTGCACGTGGATGACTTTGTGGCCCTTGAAACGTGCGGCGCTCAACCAACAGGTCCTACGGGGTATAATAAAATAAGCAGGGAGTTGTTGGCCTCTAATAGAATTGCAAGAGGGTCAAGAGGGCGGTCTTTTGTTACTTCAGAACGTTCAGTTCAATATCGACAGATGTAAGTATTTAATTTAATGGAAGTTTAGTGGTTTGAATTTTGTTTGTCGCAGGTCTTGGTGGGGTTCTGGACTTGGACGAGGGCCATATCAACTTTAAGATATTAATTGTACTTGTAATTTAGCTATAATTGTAAACTGTTAACTATTAAGTTAAAAATAAAGCATTAATTTTATTTATGTGTATTATTTGTTGCCTATATATAATTTTGACTGCGAGCGCTTTAGAAAACCACTTTCTATCAATGTTTTAATTTTTATTTTTGTACAAAACTACTAAAGTGAACATTGTTAAGCTGCCAATAAAAATAAATCCAAACAATCCCGAAAATATTAGTATTACATGTGGGTAGAATATTTCAAGTTCATTATCGAATGGCAAAATTGGCAGTATTAGCAATACAAAAAATATATACAGTAAAACAACTGTGCTTAAAACTAGTTGCACAATACCTTTAGCCCGATCAGTCATCGCCGAAGTATTCCTCCTCGAACTTCTTGAAGTCCTCTTCAGTGAACGCGGTTTTCTGTTTGGATTTCGATTTGACGTTCGCTTTTATCGGACGATTCGTTACACCTCGTTCGATAATCTAAACCAAATGTAATAAAAGTGTTAGAAGTTTTTGAAAAATGCGTAACGCATGAAGTTAGCTGCAAAAAAACTAGGAAACACTTACATGTTCCGTCACTTCCTTCCTAAGCTCAATTTTGCTGGCTTCTCGGATTAGTTCCAACTTTTTCAGGTTCTCTTGTAGGATTACTTCCTTGGGCTTGTAAGATTTACGAGCCTCCGCTACTGTTAATTTTGTTTTGGCTGAGAGAAGGTTACTTTTTTGCACTGCAAACAACTGTTGATTAGTTTTAATTTATAACAATTGAAATGAGTTATACCTTTGCCGTGTTTTTGCTTGGATTTGTGTATAATTTTCTGGTTTTCAGGCACCAATCCAAAAACACCCTTCTTTTTGCTCTTTTTTGCTAAATTATTTAATGCCATTAGAATCCAATGATCCAATCAATTATTTATACTTACTTGTACTTATAGATGGATCAACAATTTCCAGTGCTTGTCTTACAAGTGCAGCACTCATTATTTTAATAATAATTAACTCGTCTCAAAACATGGAGTAATATAACCTCACAATACAGCTTATGAACCACAGGGAAAAGGCCATCTACTAAGAAGAAGAAGAATAACCTCACAATTTTAACTCGTCCTCCTCACGGTACTTCTTTAAACTTCAAAGTACTTCAGTAGTTCATTTGTCTTTTAAATTTGACAATTGAAGAAGACGAATTCATATGAAAATGAGGTTATGATTTTATTTCATAATAATTTGCAGCTCGTTATTAATTTTAATTAAAATGTACAACATAAAGGGTCCAAGTAAAATTGTGGCAAAAACTAGAAGAAGAGGTAAACAATTGCATTACAATTTAAATTGCTCTGATTCATCATACTTTAGGAATGCCTCAAAATATGGACAACTTTCGAGATTCTAATCGCAACAAATCTGTTGAAAGCGACCACTGTATCATATCTAAGTAAGTGATGAATCAATATTATTTTTGCAATAACTTATTGATTGTATTCTAGTGTGCCAAAGCCAATATTCCATAAAAAATCTCAATTCAGCAACAATAAACATGATGTAATTTCGCCACAACACGAGGAAATCATTCAATTCATCACTGAATGTAAGTAATTAAACCATTCCTTGCTGTAAATTGGTATAACGATGATTTTCCAGCGTGGAATTCAGTCTGCACAGACTTAAATCGGATAAACTCGGACCCAGCCACTTCGTATTACGAAGGAGCACGTGCCGATTCGCTAAGCGAGTTTAAACCGTTCGATTTGGAATCCTGGTGGGGTAAACGTCTGTACGCTTATATTACCACTTCGGTAAATATGAAAAACTAAGCACACATTTATATCTGATTTTTTAAAGTTATTATTCAAATTTTTAAATTGTTTTGTACAGTATTGCGTCGTTGCGGTGGGTTTTTACTTTAATATTTAGCTTAAATATTGAAGTAGATCGACTGATTAATTAATTTGGCTAGAAGCGGCAGCGGTTTTTGTTACTTGCTGTGGCTAGTACTGTTTGGTTATTTTTTTTTTTTCTATTTTGGGTACCGTTTGTTATTTTTTAAGGTACTTGAAACGAAAGCAAGGTAATATTGTGATAAATATTTGTACAATATAATATAAGCAAAATCTTGTTACATTTTTTCATAAATAAATTAATTAACTGAACGTTGTTTGATTAACTAATTGAGCCACTAAGCTTTTCAAATAATTCAAATTTAAAATTTATATGGCAGGTTACCAGTTATACATTTGATGTATTGCTAGTTGCATATCAAAAAGTTGAAAGCTCGATCGATAATACAGCTTGCAACTTGCACTGTTTTGTTTACTGTTAATTGTCAAACTGACATTTACCAATCCCAACAAACATTAATCAACAGCTTAATTTCCCCTCAAAGAGCCACATAAAGCCGCAAAATTTTCGCCAAACCGCAAAACCGTCTTGCCAGAATGAGGTTAGTATACTCTCATCCCCAAACCGCCCTTCCAATAAAATTAATCCCCCACAAATAGCTCTGTGCATTTCAGTGGTCCTCGAATGGGAATGTCGCAAATGAACGGCGGCAGTAATCGCCGTCCGATGAACTTCAATCGCTCCCAATCGACCGAGAACAAGCCGAACGGGCCGTCATCGCAACACGACGACTTGATTAAGTACATCCACGATTCCTGGAGCAAAGTGGAGAGCGGTGCTGGGATTTCCGTGTTCTACCATCAAGACCAGGAGAGCCACTTATTGAAAGACTTTCAACCGTTCGATTTGCAGGCCTATTGGGGTCGAAGGTTAGTGCAAAGTGTACAACAGACCCAGCATTCATAGCGACCCTTATATTAAGTTTACACTGTATTATTTAATTAATTGAAGTAGTATCAGATTGACGTGGTAAGTTTGGTTAATTCTTTTGCTCCAATGTGGTTACCGATTTTGTGTATACAGTATTTTTTTGGGGGGATATTGGTTGCTTTGTTGTGGAAGAATTTTACGCAAACGAATCGTGCCCTCTCTTTATCAATTTATTAGCAACATTCCTTTTATTTTTCGTAAAAACGAATGCTCATTATTTACATAACTCTTTATATGTACAATTATATTATATTAATTATGCTGGGACAAATTTTGTAAATTAAATTAAATACTATTGTTTTTTACCTGAACGCAAACGCTCTCATTCAAGCATCACGTCCAAGGCAAATTATTGCAAAACATAATCACGCCAAGCAAAAAATAACAACCAAAGTAAAGTCTAACAAATAATACTGCGGTTCTACTTTTAAAATTCGCACAGAACCAATAAAACAACGGCGTTGAACTCGCCAACATTCTGGTCGAAACTTGTACGTGCATCCATAACGCACAAAAAATCGCTAACGCCAGTCCATGCACTTGGAAAACTGCAGTAACTGGCGAAAATACGCTCCTAATTTTCTTCCCCGTTAACAATTCAAAGGTGAACAACTTTGTTCGATTCCTCGTAAAATATTTCCAGCAATTGCAAATCATTATCGCTAAAACTGGCGCAGCTAGTAGAAAATTCGGCGTTTGCTTTAGCTGGTAATAATTTAAGAAACCCATGTTCCAATAGTGTTTTTGCACATACGTGTAAGCTAGAGGCAATTTAGAGTGGCACCAAGTTTGATTGTGCTGGCTGAAAGTGCCTGGCGCGATTAATCCAGGTTGTGCCGCGATATTTGAAACGAAATCAGTGCAGAAGCTTAGATAACAGTAATATTGGTACCCCAGAAAAGGGGCTGTAGCAACGGCTGCCAGGATTGCACCCGAAATTAGCTTGCCTGAATTAATAAACGCGTAGCAAAGGAACCCTATGTTTAGGATTCCATTTGAGCGCACTAAAGTGCTAAGCATTATAGGCCATATTAAGTAAGCCTGGCGCAATTTGCACCCCTTTTTGTAAAACCTCACGCAATTAAGCATGGATTGGAATGATAGATAGCAAAATAGGCACTCAGTGTAGGGTGCGGTAAAGAAAATTGATGCCGGGTTGAAACAAAACAATGTACAAGTTTTATAAGCAAACGCCTGATCGTTAAATATTGCGACACTTAAATTATACAAGCTTAATACAGCTAGTACGAAGAAAACGAAATTAATTGCGAGGAAAACTAAGAGCAAAGTTGATTCGAACGATATGAAACTTGAACTTAAAGTGGTGCTTACGAGTCTGCTGGTTATGGGATACAATGGGAAGAATGCTAAGGTGTTCTCATGGGTGTAGCCGTACAAACCGATGTGCATGAAGTATTGGGCGTCCCATCGCACGAATCCGCCGAACAATTTAAAGATGATTTCGTCCGCTGCATTTTTCTTGGTTGATTTGTACTGGAATGATTGCGAGTCATGGTCTGGTATTAATTGGTTGAAGATAAATTGTAGCAGGATGATTGCAATTCTTGATTTAATTGCTAAATAGATTAGTTTTCGCTTAGTGTACATTTGGTTGAATTGTGTGGTTATGTTGACTGTCAGAAATTATTCTTCTTCTTCTCTTAAATTACGTCATCGTGAGGGCGATGAACTACTCCCACAAGGTCATCAAACTTTTGACGTTTAGCTTCAGCTGCATTTATCAACATAACCTCTACTGTCACATTCACAATGAGCGAAGTAATTAAAGCGAAAACGAAGCGAAACAACTACTTTGGCCGCAAAAGGCAGCGACAATTCACACTCGACGTTAATTTCCGCGGATTTCTGTGCAGTTGCAACAATCGCGAAAAAGAATGTGTCCGAGAATCTTATAACCTGCTCAACAAATACGCCGACATATTGTACCCCAAAGAAGAGGCCCCTACAACAACTGCAGCTCCAACTGATGTAAGTGACGATTTAGCTAGCGAATTAGCCACATTAAAAGCAGAGAAAACAGAGCCTAAGCGATTCCAAGTGGTCGAATCGGGAGCGAAAAATTTCCTGTTTATTCGAACCACTTTGGAAAACCCTGTTGAATTAGCTGAGAAAATTGTGACTGATATTGACGCACTTAAATCGCAGCAGACCCGATTTTTGTTGCGGTTGGTGCCGATTGAAATCACTTGCAAAGCGATAGTGGGCGATATAGAGAAAGCGTTTGAGCCACTTGCTTTGAAGTATTTCAAGGATTCCCCACGTGTTTTCTCGATCGTTTTCAACCATCGAAATAATAACTGTATTTCGAAGGATGAAGTTATAAAGAATGTGGCGGACATTGTAGCAAAGACACGTGGTGATCATAAAGTTAATTTGAAGGAGGCGGAAGTTTCGATTATAATTGAAGTGATTAAAGGAATTGCGTTGATTGGCGTCGTGCCGAATTTTTTCAAGTTTAAGAAGTATAATTTGCTTGCCCTGTCCGATCAAGAATCGGAAACTGAAGTTGTTCAAGTAAAAACCGAAGTAGATTCCAAAACTGAAGGGGATCCAATAAAGGATCCGTAAATTGGATGAAGGAAAAGTAAACGCAGTTGTAACGAAAAAAGACGAAATTTATTTTTAGTCTTTAAAGGTAAAATGTGTCATGTTTTTATTTATTGAAAGAATTTTTGTTTTCTGTACAGTGTGTGTGTGCAGAATAATATTAATTATAAAATACATTATAATAGTAAATGCATATGAACAAAAAGCGCTTTTAATAAATTTTACTAAGTCCGAAAAAATAAATAAACCATTTTTGCCTAAGTTATGTATATTCAATTTGTAAAAGTAATCTAATCCTAAAGTTAAAACAGTAACACTTAGTTTACAAATTTTCACATTATATTTTGGAAACCGCCAATCGTTTTACAGACATTCAAAATAAAAAACAAAAAGATAGAAAATTAACAATATACATACATATACAAGTATCTTTTTAAAAAAATATTCACATCAAATTCCAATTGAAATTTCTATCACTGTCTATAGCGAAAGTTCTTGTGATAGCTAGTCTGCTTATGAAAATTACGTCTGCGTTTATTTCCACCATAAAACTTGTTGTTATTATAATGACTCGAGCCATTGCTACTATTTTGGCTCCAATTCTTCGCATTGTGGAACTCCTAGACAACAAAAATAATTATTTAAATTATTAATACAATAAAACAGTAGTTAAAACTCACTTGTATCGCATTATACCCCGGATTGGACTTATATCCCACATGAGACGTCTTCACATGCTTCGCCCTGCCCGCATCCGAACTATCAACCATCGGCCTCTTCCGATCCTCTCTGCGTTCATTCCCGACCTCCTTATCCAACTGCGCCCTCGTTCCATTCCAGGACGTCACCGGTGCTGAATACCCACTATGCGACATTTTAAACAACTCGTTCACCACCGCACTAGTGCTCGCCTTGCTTTTACTCTTATCGGGAGTCTTGCCCTCCGACGGACGATCATCAGTCGACGACGTCACATGCCATTCGCCCACGGCCGCTTTAGTCGACACCCTCGACTCGATCTCATGCGGAGATTGCGTCGAATCGTCCGAACTACTCGAATCGTCCGTTTCGTAGGGCACCAGCTTTTTAACCGGCGATGTCGATTTTATATTCTCGGAACTCGATATGCCCGAAACAGCCACACCGTTCTCTTTATTGTTAATACTAGAACTGGAATCGGGCTTTTTCGGCTCGTCCGAATCACTATCACTACTAGACGCATGTTTGCCGTTCCCATTGCCGTTAGTTACAGCAGTGGCGCTAGAGGTCACTAGTGCGCCATTCTGTGCGGCGATCATTGGTTTTTTGCTAGGTGGTAGTTCGGGTCCGTACACTTTATCACTGGTGTAACTGATACCGTTCAATGCTACTAGTTTACTGCCGCTGTTGATGGGCGTAGTTTTACTACAAGACGGGCTGCTGTTTTTGTTGGGTCCGGGCGATTCCGATTTTTGCGGTGACTGTTTAATGGGGGAAGTTGAGGTTTTTTGAGCAAACGGAGAGGATTCGAGTTCGTATAGCATCATGTAGGTGTTGGTATTGAACACAGCTTGGTCTGATATAGGGCGAACCTTGAGTTTGGATTAGAATTTATGCTTTACAATAAAATTAAACGACACAATTTGAATTTGGCGCAATAATTGGTACTAAATTATGGCGCCAAATTCAAATAACTTTGCGATATATTTACCATACTGTCGTCGAACTGGTAAAAGTTTCCAGAAGGCGCCTGAGCCACTGCAGTATAGTGTCCGCAGCTAACAGTGGGGCCCATATGCGTCACTAAGGCAACTAGTCTGTAGATCAAAGGAACATTAGGACGATCTCTCGCATATCTAGTTAAGTCTAATCTCTGTCGAAAGTTTACGTGCTTTGCAATCTTATTATTTGTAACTGAGAAGCGTTTCAATTGAATACATAGAACCATCGGGGCGCGTTCTAAAGAAAACTGTTTAGTTGCCGGTACCTGGACAACAAAATCAATCAATAAATTACTAAAACTAACGCAAAAAATTCTATTTACTTTTTTCTGGCACGATTCGCATTGATACGAATCATCGTCCAATTTCTCGCGCGAGAAGTACAACTCAAGTGCCTCGTCCAGAGTGTGTGCTTTCCGGATATCGAGCAACAAGTCCTGGAAATGCTGGAAAGTGGTACTAATGTGGCTGCATTTTAAACAGCGCACTGCCGACCGCAAGTAGCCGCCTAGAATCTGATTCAAAGGCGTCGTCTCCTTGATTTTCGAGTCGAACTCCAAATGATTATTGTAGCGACTCAAATACGCTTTTTCCATGGCTTCGACCAAGTAGCGTAGGAATTCGTGGGCGTCTTCCTGTCGGCCTGGTATCAAGTTGCGGCACACTGATCGCAACTTGTTGTAGATTAATAGTGGACGGATGGAGTTTGCGTTGCACTGTTGCGAATCTTGCAAGGTTTTACGCATCGCGCAAATTATGCAAAGACCGCCTGCAAGAAATTGGTCAAAATTTTCAAAAAATTGACAAGCAGGGCTGGCAATTGGCAATTCAAAAATGAATCATTGGTTGCATAACTATTGAAAATTCTTTTTAAATTATTTCTATTTAGCAAATAATTTAAAAATATAGCAACATTAAAAAATCCTTCTTTTCTTAAATAATTCAAATTGCAAAATTTAACCCTTCAGCAGTAAAATAACTTTCACCCCTCCGAAGTGTATATTGGCTTGCCTAACTTCAGACATCCAAATTTATTCGCAACAAAATAATAAAAAAAACAAAAGCACCCTCACGACAAGCTTACCCTACGCCACTGCCCATTAACCACAAATCCCCACCCCCAATTAACCCCATGATTAAATTGGCGGCAAAACGCACCGACACGTGACAAGGCCACGTTATATCCTATAACCTCATTTCCAAAAACACATGCAAACAAAACAAAATCTTAGCACTCACCGGACTCCTGACATACAGCAGCATGCTCCTTGTCCGACATCAACCAATTCACCAACGCTGGCACGTGAAACAATGCTTGTAACGTCGAATTCAAATAGCAAGTGTTCCCCATATTCACCATTCCAGCGCCCACCGACCAACTACATCCATTCCAACCGAGTTGTACCGCTTTCAGTGGGTACAACTCGTACTTTGCCAACTTTAGCGTTTCATCTGCGCCCATTTCCTGGTCCGGCTTACTACAACAACCCCATAGTAATTAGTGTTAGATCGCAAACAGCAAAACGGGCTAAACTTACCTAGGCTGCGGCGTTTCCGCACTTTTCAACACGATGTACTTGGATTTCAGCTTGTCCAAGACGGTGCTCTGGTAGCTGCCGGCCGGCTCGTATTCGATGTTGGTTAAAAGGGCCTTCCGAGTGGCGCCAGCTAATTGTGAGTCGAGCGACTTGTCCGCGTCGTTTTTGGCGAGGGCCGTGCGGAGAGCCGCATTAACGGGATCTAAAGTGGATGCCGGCATCCCTGCAAGATGGGGCACTTTGGGGGTGCGTGAGGGCTTACCGTTGCTTAGGGAGGAAATGGTGCTATCTTCGGATCGGCGGGTTGTAGCGGCGGTGCATTGCAATGCAAGTGCAAAGATAGGATGCTGGGTACCGGATTTGCACGGTTGGTTATGATTGAAGCGGGTTTATTTGCGAGTTTTTTCGTTTGGCAAACAGACTGAACCACACTTTAGCTAGCCGACTCAATAAGTGGCGGTACGCATGCGTGCGCGCCCCAAGGGCAGTTGACGATGGAGTCGTTCTCTTTTGGTATTGAACTGTATTACGGTTTCATTCGAATTTCTTTTTATGTTTCACTGAGATTTACGTGAATTTTGTAATTAGTTAAGTTCTTCTTAGCTTAATTAGCGCATTTATTGCGGTGCGGAGACGTTTTAATAACTGTCAAAGTTGAATTGAAAACGGACGGTTTCCTAGAGAACTAAAATCGATTTATTTGTTTAGAAAACTTCTATGATCTATTAATAAGTTTGGTAAAATACGGTTTAAGATACTAGAAAATATTTGTTTTAGCTAATTGAATTTAGATACGTATCTAAATTCAATTACTATCTGTAAAAATCAATATTACAACGTGTAATTACGAAGTAGGCAACCAGCAATACAAGAATCTTCCCGCGAACTTCAAATCAATCTTGGACTTCAAAAACAACAGTATTGGTGCCTAAAGGTAAGTTAAATAGTTTATTCTATGATTTAATTATACTATACTTTGCCTAATTAGCACCAAATGTATCTGCTTGCCTAATTAGCACACTTTTATTTGAGTAATTTAGCATCTAAAAATTGATTATGCTCATAACGGTTGTTTTCAAGTTGTTAAATAATACTTCTCTATAAAAGCTGTCGAATAGTTTATTAAAAATGCCAATAAACGTAGCAATTAATATTTATTCGATTATTAATTAAGAAATCAATGTTGCATAGGCAACCAGTAATACAATAATGGCGGGCGCTAATTTAAACGCAGTAATGGCGGCCAATTGATTGAAATGATATTAAAAATCAAGTTTAAAGTAATTATTTTATTGTTTGGTAGACAAAGACAAGATATATCACATTGAATATAAATATAATATATGGAATACATGTTTTTTTTTTGTATTTCAATTGACATACAGTGTACAGTAAGCTCGTTGGATAAAGGACAAGATGATTATAAAACAAAACAGAAAATTGCGTAAAGCTCAAGCTGATTTTTATCACACAATATTTTAAATATATATGTATAAGCTCAAAAATAAGTTTTAAGTGCAATAGGATATGTATAAGTATTTGTTTGTAAATATATAAATCAACAACTTGTATAATGAATATATAAATGAGTTTGAAATTTGCGATTGATTGTATTGATGCTGTGTACCTATTGATTAATATTATTAAAGAGGTTTGTTGCAATTTGATTTTATCGTTCTTAATTTATACTGATATGGGCGATTAATTGAATACGTTGCTATTCAAAGATTGTCATCAAAAATGTACCACATCTTTTTAGTTTTGTGTAAATATAGAAGATATATATTTTTAATCTTGTAGCTTTTCACATAGTTTCTACATTAATATTTAATAGATACGAAAATTCAATAAATTCATTTATATTTAATAACAATTAACATCAAAACATCGCGCGAGTTTTCGTCCAGTAGAAAATTTTTCTAAAAACGAAAAAATGCCTCTATGCTTATTATAATAATTTAACATCTCTCTGACAAAAATATACATTACATATATTAGTATTATATATACACAGTTTCATTTGCTTTCGGTTATTATTTGTTATTTATCAAGTCGGAGTAAGTGAATTATTCATTGAGTAGAAATACGTTTAGTACAGACACAAACGACGTAGAAAAAATAGTGGTTACAACCATTTTTGTTATTATTTTGTTCAATAATAGGAAGAAATTGTAAAATACGCAAACACGTACCTAATAAACCAATTATTTGATAGCAAATCTTAGCTTCTGCTTCTTCACGAACTCAACAGCCACCCGATCGCCAGCACGCGACTCCAAAATCTGAAGAATCGGATGATCTGCAATCAAAAAAAACCCCATCAAACATAACCCCCAAAAGTAGGCAACCAAACTTACTCTTCTGATGCTGCTGCATCAGTATCAACTCCACGGGCTTCAACCCATGGAAATTATCCACGCCACTCGTATCAGCCACCCCCGGTATACTCCCAAGCGACAGAAAAGCCTCCCCCGCAAAATCATTGGCCGTCAAAACATCGTGATCCATAACCGTAAAAGCAATCATGGCGACTGGCGCTCTACATTGCTCCAAACTGACACTAAACTCGAAACACTCATCAAAAATTGGATGCAGGGTTTTCTTGTGCACATTCGTCTGCTGCTCATTGCAATGTGGAAACACCCGATGCGGAATCAACTCAATTATAACAAACGGATCACTGAATCCGTTCGGATCCAAAGGAATTATATCTCTAGCGTGCAAAACCTGCAACATTCAAAATGGCCGCCATTTCAAATCTTTCACGTGGCACTTGTCAAACTAAAAACTAACCTCAACACACAAGGAGTCGTGATTGAAGTATGCACGCACTGCCAAACTGCCAAAAGGACCGCTAGTGACATTAAGCTGGTCTTGCAGTCTTTGCCCGTAGAAGATCTCAATCAAACTCTCGGTTTCAGTTCGATGATATTGCAGTCTTTGTTCGATTTGGTAAAACAAGGCCGAATGTAGCAATTCGAAACTAAGCGCCTGGCCTTCTGCATGGAAAAAGTCCACGATTAGTTCGAGTGCTGCATGGAGGCGTTCGTGGAACATTGCGGGCATTTCCTCGCTACTAGTGCCGCCGTCTGTTTGATGGCTTAGTTCGATTAGAGTGTAGTCCCAAACCTGGAATTCATTTTAGGTTAGAGCGCCATCTTTATTTCCGATTTTGGTTGGTACCTCGTATAGGACTTTTTGAAAGTTTTGCGGCAAAAGGGCCAAATTGAGCGCTTGGAAATGCGTGTGCAGATAATCAAAGAGTGGTTCGACTGCTTGGTTTGTAGGCAAAGTGTCAGGCGACCAAGCTAAATGAAACATGGCCTTTCTGAGAGCTTCTTGCATTTGTGGTCCGACTCTCTTGATGATATCCATTATTCGCACTTGGAATTGGCTTAAAGTACTATCTAATTGGTTCGTTAGCGATGCAAATTGCATTTCGGTGGCTATCGTTTCTAATGTTACGAAATCAAAGTAATTTTCTGCAAAATAAACGGATTTTGAGTAAAAATGGCCGACTAGATTCGATAGTAAAATGGCCGACTAAATTCAAAATACGCACCTAAGAGCGATACAAATTTATAAACATATTCTAGATTATTAATAGCTATGCACATCTCGTTACATATTCGAAATGGACCCAATCGATCAAAGTATCCAGTTTCCATTAGACCCTGATAGGTGATGTCGGCATAAAGTAGCGCTGCCGAGCAAATGCAGTCCAGCAATTGCGACAACAGCACCACCGAATAGGCTTTAGGCCATTGTAACAGTCGCCAAAAGTCTCGTAATTGACAGAATATGGCCACTACATCAACCGCCGACGAACTGTGCTTCACCAATTTGTCGCCCTCGCACGGCTTCTGCAAATCCACCGCCGTCCTCACCTGTAAATCGCAATCAATCTCCATTTAGAAGACGCTTTATAAATTTTTTAAACGATTGAGTGGTTTGCTTAATGAGAATCTCAGCGCGCCCCAAATTAATCCACCCCTTTGCACTCACCCTTTGTAGCGCTTTGCCTTTACAAATGTTCAACCAGCAACTAACAGAAGGCTCGAACCATTCATGGCATCGCACCAACATTAATTTATGATCACCACCCGATGGCAGGTTTTGATTGAACGTTGCCAAATCTTTGACTTCCAAATAGACCGAGAAAATGAGTCGATTGTAAGCCGCATCTGGATGCTCATTCTGATTCAGGAACGAGATCACTTCATCCGACATTAATTTATCAAGCTGTTTGAACACCACACTGAAATACGGGATGCCATTCGTCCTAGGAAAAACATATCAGAATTAGTGCAAATAATTCGTGGAGTAGGATCCAAATCTACCCTTCAAATAGGGGATGATAATGGGATAATCCATGCTTAAGCTGTACGTAAACTTCGGAGCAGAATTCGACAAAAGACACATCGTATTCATCCGACGACATCACAGAGGATCGCAGTGATATGAACCATTCGGGGGTGCCTTTACGAAGGGTCGCTACTATTTCACCACGGATTTCCTTATTGAAAGGACAACATTTCCAAAAAGCTTTCTGAAATTGCATTAATTTCAAATATGGCCGCCGCGTTTGGCAACCAGCAATACACCGCGTAATGCTGGTTGCATACAAATATCGCAATTAATTGTTTATTTACCATATTCGACATGTACGCCAGACATCTCAGTACATATTCCAAACGGGATAAGGAAGGTGGGTGTAAAGCTGGGAATAGTTGACGATGATGGCGTAATTGTTGCAACCATCTTTCTGCAAATTATCAAAGTATTTTGCAATTATTTTAAAAGCTATATTAATAATACAGCAAATCTAATAGCAAATTCTGGTTTGTTGCAAAAAACTAGTAAATAGTAAATACGGAGAAAATCTGTTGCCTTATAAATGAATCATCAACGTTCGACTAAAAGGAAAAGCGTCATAAAAACTAGCACTTTAGTATAATGAAAGAAAGAGAAAAAAATTAAAAGCTTTTCATGACTTTGGTAAATTCAAATTTTCCGTGTCAAACACAATTTTCCTATAATGCAGGAATGTCACTCATATAATGTTTAAGAGGACCCTGTGGCGTTCACTCCAATCCAACGGTGTCGTCGATGCATGTGAGCTTTTCTACTCGCCCTCCTATAGAGCTTTGCTTTGTCTAAATAACTTTTAGCACAGTTTGATGTAAAGAAGAGCGAGCTTTCAAGCTTTTAACCATTATAAACATGGATTTTGAGCTAATAAAGTGAAATTATCCTTCAAAGTACTTATAAAAATAGGCAACTTAATATACATAAATAAAAATGGCCGCTTATTTTGAGCGTTATTTGATATTAATTCAAAAACTACTAAAGATATAGCGAAAATAATTGCGCATTCAGATATTCTGCAGCCAAATCTACATAAATGTAAAGCATTCCAGCAAAATTCACAAAGAACAAACAAATATTTGACATATTTCTCTAAATCCAACGAGGTGTATAATGAGTTGCCTACCGCAACCTGCATTTAATTTAATTAAATTAATTACGAAGCCACCTGCATAATAAAACCACTTTCCACCAAGTTTAGTGCCACATTGGCCAAGTTGCGCTTTCAGCTTTAAACGTACACACATAAATGTAATTTAACTTTACGAGAACACGCTATTTACCTTGCATGGCGGTAAATTTTTCAGCAAGCCACATTTCTTCTTCCCGCGTCAGGGTGAAATTCAGCCAAGCATTCTCAATGTCGGTGAGCCGTTGCAGCATCCATCGAGGGTCGAGTGGGTACTTCAAGTAAACCCGCGATGCGGCCACAAAACGAGCCAATGCCGTTTGCAGTTCAGTCAAATCGCCTGGAAAATCGAATCAGACAATTCACCTTAATTGCAAAAAAAGGGATAAAACAACGAACAGAATCGCTGCAGCAAAATTTTCCTACTTAATTATGCAACCAGCCATGCAGAATGGCCATGATGATTACTGGTTGCCTAACCAACCAGGCGAATTTCCGCCCCAATTCAAAAATACACAACACAAAAGCAAACCTTGGACTGCATGTTGATGTAATATCGTGAGAGCAGGTCCAGGCAAATCCCCATTCCACGTCCACGTCTCCCGATTCCAGTTCCTTAATTCATAGTCGACAAAAGCCGCATACAAATTCTCATGTTGCGTCAATTCCGTCCAATTGTCCTCCTCGGAAATGCCGCGATTCTCTCGCGTCGACAGCCACATTTTCAGGCGAATCCGGCCCTGCACCGAACTGCGCTGTGAACGCGCCTCCAACTTGAACCAACCCTCCAAGCCAGTCGAAGGGATGTCTTGCAAGGGGATGGTGACGCAGCCGAGGAAATCGTCCTGCGAACTTTGTCGCGCCGATTGGCACACTTGCTTGAAAAAGCGCCCCAAACCACGCACTCCTCGCACCTCGTTCAATTTGCTGACGGCCTCCAGTACGGAGCTTTCGTCGTCGTGGTCCCAGATGTCCAGGTGCAAGGAGTCGCTGTTGATGTCGTCGATATCGCTGAGAAATTAATTGGCTAAAGTTACATTTTTCCGAAGCAAATCGATGTAATTGCATTTTAATTGATTCATATCCAATTAAAATTGGGATTTCGGAGCAATTTAACGTAATATTAAATCAAAATCCCACCTACGCTTGTTGAATTTAATTAGAAATTTAATTCCGTCCATATTTTGAAACAATTGCGCGATTAATGCGAAAGCTTTTAATAAAAGTCCCCCAAACTTTCTGAACTAAACAAAATAAAATTAAACTGCCTAAACCGAAATTCAGCCGAAACATTAGCATTTAAATATATTTACATATACCATTTACGTTTTTTGTAGTCGTTTTTTTTTGTATCTGCAAAGCGATTTCGTATTGCAAATGCAGCCATGTAGAAAAATGGCACTTTGCATTTATATTTAACATAAATATTTAAATTTGGCGCAATAATCTAGACAACACACAATACATCAAAGCATTCTTACAAGCGAAATTTCTCGTTCCACTTCGGATTGAGCGTATGCGGCTTAACGGAAGTCGCTCTGATGAACTTTGCGGGTAATGCACCACCTAAACTGTCCCTTTGCTCTCGCACTCTTCCATCCTTGCGTTTAAAGCTGAGCTTAAAACTATGATGTTTCCGCAGTTTCTCGTGATTGCCTGGTCCAACGTCAGGAGCACAAGCATCCGACAGGGTGCGATTCGGTGTAAGTGCTTGTGGAGATGAAGGCGTCGCCATCGGTTGAATGCCCAACATGCAATACGGGTCACTGAAACCTGTGGAAATATTTAATAAATGCAAATTATTTCGATGCTAAGTATTTCGCTTTGAAATAGTTTCAACGGCGCGTAAATAGACAATGGACGGATCAAATGCAAATAGGCGTGTATTCTAGTCTACTCTAGTGCCCTAAATAAATAATTAAATTGTCTACATTCTCTGTCGTTTAGTTTCAATTTCGAGCTGTAGGCTGTCTACTAATTAACGTCTAATATTATGCTCTACTGAATTACTGGTTGCATAATTCGAGCAAATTTCAAGCCGCCATTTTTGATGCTACAAATAAGAAACTTATCTCAAAACCAATCCAAATCTTTCTTGCGAAACACTACAAACAGTGTACTTTGCGAAATCTTTTGTGCAGTCCGTTGAATAGCATTTTCCTATTGAATGGCGATGTGTGAAGTGTAAAACGATTTTCACAAATAGAAAGCATGTGAACCACCCGTTTACCACAATAGAAAATTGAGCCAATAAAGACATATTTAGTGTCTGTATAAGTGGTTGCATGCAAACCTGTTGCGCCTATCGCAATTAGTTCCACTTCAATAAAATAAAATAAACTAAACAAACTCCCACGAATATTTCGCTTAGTGTTTTTGTCGCGCCGCCTTAATAATAGAGAAGGAAACCTTCGAGCACCCGAAAAAAAAGCAATTTCGGAGCTGTCGGTGTGAAACTGACATGTTCTGAATTTTATTTATTTGGTTTTTTCGTATATTGTTCTACAATTGGCAGCTAGAAGAAAATTCCTTGTTTGAGTTACAGTTACATTATTTTCCTTTTATGAAATGTCTACTTTATTTAACCAATTTAATAAATAACTAATTAGCTAAATCTATTTTTAAACTCACCATTGGCATCTTTGGCTTCCAACCCTTCAGCCTCGATCACAACTACACTCAAAACCACAATCGGCGGCTGTTCTTCCCCCGCAACGTGCAACATGCGGTAATGTCGATCTGGTGGCACAGCGAATGCTCGCTGACCGTATAAATACAAATCCTCTTTATAGTGAGCATATTGGCCTCCTGGTGCTGGAGCACCTACCTGCAATAATTAATTTTCACGAACAATTGACCAACAAAGCTTTTGCCGCAGACATTTTGATAAATTTGACAGCTGCGTCCATTTAAAATTGCCCACTACAGGCAACCAACAATACACCGGCCTAAATTTGTATCGTAATTGGGTGTTTAATAAATATAAATTTCTCTATCATAGCGCGATTGTAATTAAATTTAATTATAGTAAAGCAAAATTAATCTAATAATATTAATTACGCGTTAACTACTAAATATAAATCAAAGTGCATGTATAGAGGGTTGGCTACATTCCGGGGGCTCCATTATTAATTGAGCTACTAATTAATTATATTAGTGATCTAATTATCTTACCGTATTGGCAATAGTGTAGAGCATTTCGATATAAAGTTTGTCCCTTTCGCTTTGTGCGGCCGCATACTCAATCGGCGGGATGCCTAATTCAGCCTCTTGTCGTGGCGGTCCTGAGGCCAAAGCCTCCGTCGCTTTCATCACACTTTGTCTCTGATTTTCCTGCTTCCAAGCCAACGCTGTAAAGCTCTCGAAATAGGAGCCGTCGATTTCCTGCACCCTGAAAAGCCAAAACGTGCTCAGCATTTTAATAAACTATATCGCCGTCTGATTAAGAAAGTTTTCGTACCCCGATCGAACTTGATGGTCAATTTCGGGCCAACTTTGCCGTCTGCAGCAAAAGGAAAGCGGTCGTTCGGGGGTGGCTTTCGGTGAACGTTGACGGAAAGAACCAGGGCGGCGTATGGGTGGTTGCGGCACGAGGCATTCTAGGGTGCTACGACGTCGTTGCACTAGAGCGCTAGCTCCGGGTGCGGGTACCACTTTGGGGAAGCCCGGAGTGTTGCTGTCGCCGGAATTGCTCCGAGAGCCGGACGGAATTCCGGTGGCATTCTCGGAAGTGTCGCTGCGGCTCAAGCTGAATCTATTTGGAATTTTTATCTAATTGTATTTTGGGTTGCTTATGTAATTATAATGAACTAAATAATATTAAGTTGGCAACACTGATAACAAACTGTTAGTTTCCAGTTGTGACAGTTGCGTTGTAGGTTAAGTGTCGGTAAATTTTAATAATTAAGTGAAATAGTGTTAATTTTGTGTGTAGAATGGTGAAAACTGGATTTTTGAGAAGGTAAACGTTTGTTTTATATTAGTAATTAATTGCTTTTGCAGTAGCAAAGCAAGATTTTTCGAAATGTTTTTGTTGTATTTTCGCACCGTCGCCATTTACGTAAATTTATGATTTAATTAAATTCTTGTTAAAGAAAACTCAATTTGGTGCTAAAGTAGCGATCATTGAATAAAATTAGATTGAACAGATCCATCGTAATTTCGGATGTAGTGCAAATACCAACAGACGTGATAATTAAAATCGGGATTTATTGGCGTATAGTTGACGACGAGCCGAATAAGAAAAGTCTGCAAATCTTTATTGCCCGCTTGCCAGACGCCCGAGTGGAAATATATTTAAATTTACCTTATTTTCTTAATGAAAAATCGTTATTAACTTTTCGATAGTCGGCGAGTGAGTTTAATTGGAAAAGATAATCGTTAACTTTCCAATATCGGAAAAACGTAATCCCGGTTAATCTATCCCACTATGTCATTCGATTTAAACTTTTTTTATTACTTCTGCTGCGATATTACGAAATGATGAACAACTCTTTGGGGAGAGAAAAACTAAAGCTTTATGTTCTCGCCCTTTTTTTGTAGTTACTATTTCATAATTAAACTAAACTTGGCGAACATACTCAACTGTTTTGCGCTAATAGATAGAACGTGGCCAAGTGGTCGTCGTTCTAATGTTTCAAAGCACCCAAACAATGATGATGTGCTGCAACTTGAATTAAATTACCCCATACTTCAACTTATTCAATCACCCAATTAATGTATGTTGTGTTGCCTAACTCGCCATTTTGAAAAGAAACGTCAATTTAAATTTTGACAAGCAGATTAATGTTGTTATGCAGTTGTGTTGCAGTTTGAATTGAATGTATGCAGTCGATATTTCGAATATTAAATTCATCCCACTGAAAAGCGGCTTTCTTTTGAGCATTCGACTTATTTCAAAGCCATTGAAATTCGTAATCTAACATTGAAAGAACAGGAAAATTCGCATTTAAATTTCTTCGCCAACTTTTGTATATGTCAAAAAGAGCGCTGCCTGAAAATCTGTGATGTTTTGTAATTTATTAACGAACGGAGCAGGCAAGATGGATTAACTCGTGTGTCTTGGTTAAACTTCATGTTTGTAAGGCGATCATTAGTAGCTGGGGTCTTAACAGGGAAATTTATTGCGTTTTCTCCTAAACATCTTGTTCCATAGTTTCAATTACAAATCATGTTTACGCGAAACTTTCCTGCCAACCAGATGTGCTTTCAGTTTAGGCTGTCCATAATTATTTAGAGCGTGTAGGTTCTAACTTATTTATCAAAATAAAGGCAAGAAATTTGACACAAATCTACGAGTAGATGATGGCACTAATGAAATTAATTATTTACCTTTTGGGGCTGAGTGTGAGTCCTGCAACACTATTGCTGACATATTCTTGCAGCGAATTGAAAAAACTCATTTTATTTCAATCCAGTTTTAATCCTGCAACAAATTAATTTTAATTACTCTCCAAAAATAACATACATTTTGAATTTGGCGCACTATTCTTAATTCAAATATCTACCGGGCTATTTTGGCAACTAATTGGCCCTGCAATAAAAGGGTTTTTAATGGATTTGTCCCGTTTTTCGTAGATTTTTTTTCATAATAGAGTACTACATAAAAAGCCACTGATGTAACAGCAGGCAGGATGGGAGATATTTCCGCATACTGACACCACAATTTCCTGCAAACGTTTTCAGCAGAATGTTTTTTTTATGTCATTGTTAATAATATGAATAAAATTAAATGCATGCAGGTAATACATTATGTAGGTAGACTACTGAGAAATCGATAAATGTAGTTTGCAAAGTTGTAACATTGTTCAAAAAAAACTAATTGGATTTTATTATATATCGCTGTTTTAGTAAAATATGTTCATTTAATTTAAAAAATCAAATTGGCGCTATTTAAATAAATAACATGTATTTTGGGTTGCATATAAAAAGTTTGCACTTTATTTGGAATTTTAATGTTGGCACCTCTGACGGGAAATTAAGAAACGTCAGTTTAACTTTGACAGTTCTAGTAGTTGTAACGACGAAAGTTGTAGATTGTTAATTTATTGTGAATTATGTGGTTGGATTAGTGAAGGGTGGCTTTTCGGATATATAATTAGGTATTTATACAGTAGATTAATTAGTTTTGCAATAATATTGCAGTTTGTGCATTTCCCATAAAAGTTTCAATATTGATGCTTTACGTGAATTTGTTCAGTTCAATTTTTACGTGCTTGAGTTTGTACGTTGATCCTTTACAATAAGCCACCGGAATAGCATTTTTCCTGCTCTCATTTTTTATATTAATAAAATATAATTGCGTTGCAAGATTTTTCAGAATTTTCATTCGACAAAGCTCTGTCGATTCTAAGAAAAACACAGTCAAGCGTGTGGTAGTCTTGCTTTGAACGGGCAGAGAGCTGAGGGAGAATTTGCTTTTGTTATTGCATTTTAATCCTCGGGAAAACGTTCGTTTTCAACAACAACAACATAAATCCGTCGGATTTTCGGGTCAATTCAATTTTATTTTGATGTAAAAATATTTATTCGCAATACGAGCGTCTTTTAATTAAGTTAATTAGCGCTTGCTTACGTAATGAGATAAGAACGACAATGAAAGGGTGCAATCGGTACAATTGTAATAAGAAAACGATGCAAATGGAAAACATTCATTATATTTTCCGGTAATTACATTGCAAGGAAAGCTTACGTTTTTTTTCTTTTGTTTCTAGTGCAAGTTGAATTATTCAGTTGGAAATTGGGTTAAAAATTGACTGGGAGTTTAATTGCGTTTACATAAAAATCACAACTATCAAACAAGGTAAGATTTTAATTATTACGATAAAGAAAATTCGAAATATGTATTTCTGGTTGCCTAACTTACTCAAAAATCGAAAGTTTTCGGCGTGCATTAATATTATAATAAATATTCGTGACTATTTCCACCCAAATTAAGGAATAATCGTTGTTTTTTCAAAGCACGATAAATATAATATTATATTCAAAAGTATAACATGGTAGAAAAACATGCAAGATTGAATCGAATGACGTGCGACAAAACAAACTTTTGATTATTCCTGCGATTACTTGTTCTTAAAAAGTACTTCTTTTGCATAATACATGTAATAATTTGCGGAAATGCCCTCATTTTCAAATTTGCCACGTGTGTCCGCTGTCTAATTAGCGGAAAAATTAGTTTTCTGTAATCGCGCTCATCTACCTTGATGGTTTAAATAGTTTGAATCGATTTCGTGCGACATTTTTGAGTCATTGCACTCTTATAATAGAAGTGTTGGAAAACCTAATCGCATAGAAGCACGACCAAAGAACATTAGAGAACAATAAATTGCCATAAGCTGCTCCATTACGAACATATTAAAGTCGCACTCGGATGTGAATGCCGCCACTGCCGCCGCCATCGGAACGAAACCGATTGAGTGCAATTTTTTATTTTCAATATTATTATTATTGCTCTATGAAAAATATCCGCCGCGTTTTAACTCGAAATTGTTATTGATTGAAAGACATTATGTAAATAAAGCGAAGCGCACTTTTTCAAAGTATTATGTTGGATCTATTTAGTAGCGTTTGCGCTATTTCGCTGAAATTTTAGGGTCGTTCAGGAGACTCACAATCCCCCCACAAAATATATATGAAATGGAATCCGAGTCAATTTATGCAGCCTCACATCACGTCCAAGACGTCGTCGTCGCAACAACAACTTTCAGCTTGTTTGCAAGCATTAATCGAATTTAGAATGATTTTTGAAAGGATAATTAGCGCTATACAGATTGGATTATAGCAGGAAATTTAAATAATGTGCGCCAATTAGGAGCGAGATAAATTGGTGTAATTCGGGTTGCGTGTATTTTAATTTGGATCAATTTACAGTCACTCTAGTTTTTTTATTTGGGGGTAAATCTAGCTCTAGCTCAATCTGTTATCATAAACAGACAAACATTGAATTGGTTGACGTAAAAAGTACACGTAGAGGGTTGAACTGAAGATTATAGCTTCAACCCTTGCAGAGGAGGGTATGGAAATCACAAGTCCCCAAGGCGTAAATGTTGAACAACTCTCTTGCATATATTTATCCCTCAATGATTTTCAATCTAGATTTGTCGGACAAAAAAAACGTGTGGACTATTTTTGTTATTTTCGGGACCAGAATTCCTTATGGCTAATAAAATCGAGGTTTTTTTCGCAATGTCGCCGGATAAACAAGTGGTTTAATTAAATTATATACGATGATTTGGAATTTATTGGGTGGAAAATGATTTTTGTATAGCTTGTTGGGTTTTTATTGATGGAAATGAAAAGTATTTGTGAAAGCTTTTGTTTGAATATTAATGTAGCAAAGCAATGAGGTATATTTGTTTTTTGTAGCTAATGATATTTACAAAGTGCGTTTCAATTTCATTAATTTTTCCTATTAGGCATAAAAAATTGATTAAACATAATAACATGGTTTCGAAATTGTGTACACAGTACTTTTTTAGATCATTAGTTTTTCATAAATAACTTTCTGTATGATTTATTCTGCTTTTCCACTAATGGAATTCAAATTGGTCAATACTTCAATAGCGTATCATTAGAATCAATTCAAATAACGTTAATTAACGGGAATTTGCGTGCATCAAAGCAAAAATGTCGGTAATTTGAAAATATTGACAGATATGTTTGTCTGGTTGCCTACTTTGATTGCCTTTAGCAATAATTCTAGTTAATTTTAGTAATAAAGAAGATAAACAACGTCGGAAATTATATTTCCTCCGCAAAACCAAATTACGTTTGCAAGAGGATAAAAAATCGTATTAATCCTACGCATCTTTCTTTTTCAAGTGGGTGGAAAGTTTTCTCTTTTTTCTGTTATGAAAAAATCCCAGTCGTTTTTATAATATATAAATTTTCGACTAAATAACCAACATTAACGAGGAAAATTCGCGATAACGCGTCTCATGAATAAGTTTGAAGGAAAAGTTTAAAGAAAAACTGAGTGAGTCTGACAGGACTTTATAAATTCTTAATAAAATAAAAGGCTACTGGACCGAAAAACTCGAGTCCATTTTTTCTCATTTAGTTGCGATCAACAATCATAAATTTCTGCCAAACAAATTTACTTAGGGCTCTTTTTTATCTCCACTCTTTATTTAGGACGATGAATATAGAATCAAGTTTTGAATATATTTAATGCAAAAAGTTCTACAGAAATCTGCTTTACCGAACCAATTGACAGGCGTTTAAATAGCGCTATCTGTATTTTGAAAATGGAATTACAATTATTATGCAACCAACAATACAATTAAATTCAAATATGTTCATTAAGTGACATTCAGACAAGTGTCTAGTAGCAATATATGGAAACTAAGTTGGGACTGATTCGGTCTGAAAATGGCATTTAAATTTCGAAATGCGATAAAATAATAATAACATTCATTGTCTTGCTGATGGACTGGAATTGAATAGACAGAGGGTCACATCGCAGTCGGATTCCATCCCCTAGTCATTTTCGATTTGTTTCTATATTTGTATACGTTGATTTATGATGAAAAATATTTCGCTTTTAACTTAATTATATTGTTGCTTCGCAATCGAATCGTTTCATATAAATGTAGAGTCACAAAATAAAATTATATTGAAAGCTTATCGATTCTTTCAAAAAATTTGTTTATCAATTTAGTGGCTACCATATGCTGTTCTTTTACCAAAACAAATTCAATATGATTATTGTTTGATATAAATAGTTTTGAGTTTTTTATTTGTGAAAATAAGCTGCACACGATTTGTTTTTGTAATCAATTCTGTTGGTGGAGTATCGTCGGAAATAATTTCAGCTTCAAAAAAATACGATTTGGATGCAATATTTGTCTATCGAATTTATGTAGCAAATTGTTTAGCTAAATGTTGCTTCGTTTGAAAGTTATTTATAATTTATAAAGCGTCGCGCTTTTGTCAATATTAAAAGCACAGTCTTAATTCTAAACAAACATGCACCTAATTAACAGAGAAATTTAAAACTTACATAAAGGGAGTTAAAAATAAAAAGGAAACTAAAAAGAAACTGTAATTTCATTCGGAAAAGTTGTCCGAAAAAAAGTATTACAATTTCTAAGAGCTTTAAGTTATCAGATTTCCCAAACAAACTTATTCCCTATTTTATATAAATAATAGTTCACTTCCCTGACTTATTCTTTACAACTTGGAACTTTTTCTTTTCAAATTTAACTTTTCTATTTTCATAATACATTCAGCAAAAAAATATTAATTTAAAATAGTGAGAAAAATGAAAATGCAAACATACCATGAACATGATGATTCGAAAAGATAAACAAAGTCTCGCAGTGTGTCGACGATGTTTTCGAGTGGTGTGAAAAAGAGCTTTCACATGGTGCACGAACTGTCCGAGTGGAAATCGCGAGTTTGAATAGTCGAAAGCTTCACGAAAGCTTCGAAAACAGGTGCGTCGCGCGCGCGCACTTACCCCCTTATATCATTGATTGGGGTTTCCCCTTATATCAAAGAGGGGGTAAATCGCCAAAAAGGTGTCCCCTTTAAAACGCAACATTGTTTGTTTATATTATGTACAAGCATGTATTTCTCGCGATTTTAATTTGAATGATGCGTAAATCCCGATTGTTTATTGAGGGAAGTTTATTTATCATAAGGCAATCCAAGTCTGGCCCGGAATTACCTGAGGGATTTAATTCTGCCCTTTGACATGAAAGGTTTCATTCCCACTAGTGGTTTTTTCCCGTTTCCTATTTATCTTCAAAGTTGGACTGACTTTCTTGTTTTTGGGTTTTCGACTCTTATTTGATGATGAAATAGTTTTGTTGCGAAAATTAATTATTGTATTTGCGAAACTGTGGCTTAATTAGATGCGATAGAATAATGCCCAGGTGGATATGTCGTCGTATAGTTTTGATATGTGCAATTCGACATGTGTTGTAAATTAAATGGGTATAATAAGTTATATGTTAGTTTGGTTTAGAGCACATTAATGAATTTGCAAAACATGCATGTGGTGTTAATATATTTCAGGGATGAGTTTATTGGTGCATGTGCAAATTGGCTATAAATGGGGAATTTTTTATTAATGGTAATTACATTTTTTTGTGATTTAAATTGAAAAAAAGTGATAGAGTGTATGCAGATGGAATTTTAATGATGTAATTTACGCCATTAAAAAACTATTAGAGATTATGAAAAGATGTTTGCACTATCAAGGAGATTATTGATTGTTCTACTTGTACATTTATTTTCATGAATTAATTATGGCTAGAAATATTTTTTTTCTTTGTTTGAAACTCTAAATAATATTTCAAATTTTGGCGAAGGCGTAACTTTTTTACGTTAATCGCTTATAATTAATTAACTAAAAATAATTTGCACAAAATTCCTTCACTATACGAAAGAATATCGATGATTCTATATGAAAAGTGATTTAGTAGAAATAAATACGTTGAATACGATTTTTTATTTTGAATTTAACGATTTAAAATTTGAATGCTTTTTAAAATTTTGGCGAAGGCGACGGATTTCACGTTTATCGCCGATAATTAAAAAACTAAAAATAATTCCAACGAAATTCCTTCATTATAAATTAGATTATTAATAATTCTACATGTAAATTAATTTTCATGAGTAAATATTAATTAAAAATCAGCTTTTTGCTAAAAATGTTTGCATCAAAATTCCTCTACTGGAAACTAAATTATTCATAAATTTACCATTCAACTAATTTTCATAAACAAATAACCCTAATTAGAAAAATTAATTAAAATATCATTAAAGCTCCATTATAAACTGTATCGCATATTGAATAAAAAGTTGCATCGCACATAATATCGAAACGAAATAATCTCATCCCATCAAAATGAGTTTAAAGCAGTGAATAACTCTAACAAGTATTTTTCATTTGCTCTATAATTTCGCAGCTACATAAATCGAGTTGAATATAAGCTGATATTCGAGCGAGCAGCATATTTGATGAGTTCATAAAGTTCAGGTCAATGGAGAGCCCATTTTGTGAGGCTTGTTAACACAAAAACCGAATAACGACTTTTGCAACATTTAAATAATAAAATAAAAATTAATCATCAAATTCCGAGAGATAAAACTACCCGAACTGCCCTTATAATGACGACGTAAATAATTTCCTATTGAGCCATGCAGAATTACTGGACCAAATTGAGTTTGTGTTTATTTAAATTGTTTTCGATGATGCAAGTTTTAAAGGCATAGCACGATTTTAGTTTATCAGTCAATACGTATAGAAAGTTGTACCCTTTTCATTTCATATTGATCGATCGATATCAGAAAGGCAAATATTGTGCTTAAAACGTTTTGCAACCCCTTTTGCGACGCGAAAATTAAGTGCTCGACACCCAGACCAGCAATCTCTGCAACAATTCAATTTATTTAGTATGAACGAAAGTACCTACGTCTGGGCCCCTTCGTTTATTTCGTTATATTTTTTAGTAGCTGCTGGATAGATATAAAGGTGGATTAAGTGTTAAGCCAAGCTTAGAGGCTTAATAGAGACGTGTGATGCATGGTAATAGTTTTATAAGGTCGCGCTCTATGTTTGCAGCTTAAAAGTGCGCTGCATTTGCGAAAATGGTTTAATGGGCGCTTTTTATTTTACAACTTAATTAGATAAGCTGGAATTTATTTGTAATGGGCAGCTAGACGTTTTCCAAAATCCACAAAAGCGACTTTTCTTAAAGTAAAGTAGATTTTTCTAATATAATTTGCTGCATGATGAAAATGTTGTCGCAATAATTGCTTTTTAATGACACGCGCGATAATTAAAATTATAGCTGCATCGCTTTTTTATAATTTAAATTATAATTTTCATAAATTAGTTGACAATTTAATTAATGATTAAAAAGTGTGCCCGTTTGCACATGCACACAACGCGATTGAACTTTACTAATCCCGCAAATATATTAACACAGCATGCATGTTTTGCAATTCATTAACAAACTTCACAAAGCTACCTACCAACATAGTAGTAACTTATTGTTCTCATTTAATTTACACATGCCGAATCCAAACGATACATTCACCTGGGTTTTGTGCAAATACAACTAATTAGCCACAATTTCAATATACTAGTCGTCGTCGTAGTTTTAACATGCTAATTAATTATTTTATTTTTAATTTAAAATATTTGTGTGACAATAGATGATGATGAATAATGGTACAATTAACAATACATAGCTAATTAAATTTGAAACTTGGACTAGCACACATTTGAATTTAATTCGGTGTATTGCTGAAAATCCAATTAGTGGTGCAGTTCGTAATTTTGTTCGTCGTCTCGTATGAGATGTGTGTGTGAGTGGTATAAGGTTTCCAATCGAAAAGAGATTACGATTTAACTTGGGATTATACTAACTAATTAGACGGGATACTGCGACTACAGTTTCCAGTTAAGCTTCGGCGCAACAAAGTCATATGTCTCTGAAAAGAAAATTGAATGGAACGAATGGAAAATGAAACGAGTTTCTTATAAGATATTATTTTATTATTTAATGGTTGCTTGATTGAACCATTGTTTATTTATTTATATAAATAAATACAATTAGCAATAGTTTAGCAATAATAGAGACAAATCGACGCATTAATGAATTATTTCTCATCCGTTTCATTTATTTATAATAAGGCATCAATTGTTTATTTATCGTAAGTCATATACACATTTAGGCAAAAAATTCTAAGCGCGACATTCCTTAAAAACAGCCTTCACATTTTTCATTTCTCACTTTTTCACTCTCGTTAATATTAATAATTATATTTTTGTGGCTGTCCTCATTTTCTTCAATATAATATACAAATAGTCAACGAAATAAATGTCTAACATTTTCAGTTTACTCAAATAACTTAACAAGTATAGCGACTTTGTCACAAAAACAAACTGTACAATTTATTGGGCGCGAATTCGCACGATTAGAAGACGATCTTAAATACTAGAAAAAATTGGTCCAAAGTTGTTTCATTTATTGCCCAAAAATAAAACTCAGTCCTGAAAAAAATGCGATTTAATTTGATTCCACAAGGAATTAATTTTTATTGAAATTGATCATCTAAAAGTACATCGAGATCAGCATAGTACAAAAATCTAGTTGGTAGTCGATTCATTTGGCAAGTTGACCGCTACGAAAACCCAAACTTTGAAATCAGTCAAAAATTGTATGATTTATTTCACATATAAATAACTTAAAGCTACACTTAACTATAGTAGATTAGTTTTGAGCGTTGCGTTTATAATTTAAGCAAGCATTCCCAACAATTAAATTTCCAAAAAAAATAATAATCTAAAAGCACTTTGAGTTCTGGTGAATGCAATCTTAACCTACTAGCGATAACTTAGTGCTACACCAAACCGTACAAAAGTTTATTGTCTAATTCCTCGGCTCAATTAAACTAAATTTAAATTAGTTCCGAATAATCTAAATACTAGCCAACAATTCGGCCAACTTCCCAAACACTACCAAAAACAAAAATAATCAAACTAAAAACCGTCTTCTAACCGCGCAAATCGGCCACATCACTAACTAGTAATATTTACAACCTAAGCAAAACCTACCAGAGAAAAAAAAGGAAATCTAAATTTTATTTACAAAATAATGATTAGCTGATGTGCTACCCGGGCCGGATTGGAGGGCCGCCCTGGTCCCGCGCCATCTTATCGGCGATCTTGGCGGCCATTTTAAAAGTGGAATGTCAATCTGTCACCGAGCGGAATCACACATCACTGGAATAAGCAGCACGCCGATTAAATTAAAACGCAAAACTACGCGGCATAATCAAATTTATCCCACGAAGTATTCAAATCAGCAGGCGACCGAAACTCCTCCAAATTGAACGGATCCGGATCGAATGGATCCTGATGCAGCCCAAACACCGGATCGTAATCCACCTCTTGTGGCGCACTATTATTATAAACACTATTGCTAGTAATCAGCGATTCAAACCAAGCGTCTGTGTCATCTGCATCCATCATCAACTCCGCATTGTTATTAACATTGTCTTGTGGGTTATGACTGGCCGCCAATTCGCCCACTAACTCATTAATATCCATATTATCCAAACTGTCCAAGCTATCAAGAACTTGCGGCAAGTTATCGTTATCGAAACTGACTTCGATCGGCTTGGGATAAACCGGCTCGACCGGTTTCACTCCCGCCGAATTCGGAGTCGAAGGATCGTTAGCGGCACTTGGCGGCAACTCACCATTCTCGATCAGGATCTCCAACACATCTTGCACGATCTGACTCTTCACATTACTCTTCTTAATCTGCTTGGTCGCCTCCTCGTAAAGTGGCGGCGGCGGTTTCGCCTCTTCTACCTTAATTTCAGGTGTCGCGATAATGAAATTCCCACTATTATTCCCATTAATCAGCTTCGCTTTGCCTTGTTGCAACAATTGACTGAACAACAATGCGGCATCCGCCCCATTAAACAGCAAGCCACCCGGCAAATTCTTCTGATTCTGGAACGCAACATGCTGTTGCTGCTGGATCCGCTTCTGCTCCTCGTTCACTTGCTCGCGCGCTTGCTGCTCCTGCAATTGCCGCATCTGCGCCGCCAAATTCTGCTGTTGCTTCGCTTGTATGTGCTTCTGCAACACGAGCAACTCGTGTTTCGGTTTATTAGTCGCCGCGACCGCTTGCAGCTTCATATGCGACAACGTCAACTCGCGCTGCAACTCCTCGATTTGCCGCTGTTGCTCGCGCACAAGTTCCTCGTTTGTCTTCGACTCCACATTCGGACTCATCGGATCCAACTCCATCCGTTCCGAATGGTCGTCTTTCACGGAACCGTTCGGCGAGCCGATATCTTGCGAATGATCGCTATGTATCGACGAACTGTCCACCAAATTGATCTGATCGCTATTCGTGAACGGCTTCAAGCGTTCGATCAGTTGCGGCTTCGATCCGGAAACCGGCAAACTGCGTCGCTTCAGCTCCGCTTTCAGATCGTTCACTTTCATGTCTTCCAATCGACCGGTGATGCGAATTTGCGTCGACGATTCGGACGAGGTAGAGGGCGCTGGCGACGCTTGTTGTGTGTTGATATTATTGCACGTTTCCGTCGCGTTTTGCTTTTGCCCGGCTGGTAGAATAATTTGGGGATATTTGTGTTGCAATTGCAGTTGGAATTGCAGTAGAAGCGTTTGCTGCTTCAGCAGCAAATCGTACGAACTTTCACCGGAATTCGGTGACAGCGCGTTGTTTACTTTGTGGGCACTAGGGGGCCCTTTATACTCGTGGAATTTAATGGTGCGCGTTTTGGGCGCGGATTTCGATTTGGACTTCTTGCGATGGTTCTTATCCTTGCCAGGCGCGTCGCTTTGTATCGCGCGGATTGGCGGCAGTGGCGGCGGCACTGGCACGGGAGCCGGGGTGGCAGGTTGCGATAGGATCGAAGGCACTGGACTGGCGATCGACGATAATGGACTTAACGTGGATGTGGATAAAAGTGAGACTGGACTGGCTGCCGATTGCAAAACCGTACCGCACAAATTGGCAAACACAATTTCACTGCTGTTTATATCAACCGGCACTATCGTTCCATCTGGCGGCTGGATGAGTGAAACTACAATCCCGGCCGATTTGGCAGCCGTTTCAAGCACATCACTCGGTCCCGGACTACTCACTAGATTATCACCTTCGGAACTTTGCGAGTCTTCTTCGGGCGTTATGTAGCTTTGCGGATGCTGCGGCCGATTCAATTGGCCCTCGCTCGTCGCTTTGTAGGGAATGCGGCCGGTTTTCACGGCTTGTTCGATTGGTTCTTCGGTGTGTAGTATGTTTTTCTGGATGAGTTCTAACGGGCCGGGTCGATGCGATAGCTGATCGTTCAGTTGATCGGCCAGTCGCGCCTTTTTCAACATGCGTTGCCGTTCGGCCAGACTGGGATCGACGTGATTCGGATCGGCTTCCAGGATGTGGCGGCGTTCGAGCTCTTGTCGCGGCGGACGCTGTTGGATCTTCGCTTTGAGCATATCGCCCGTTTTCGCTCGTTCTAATTGACGCCGCTGGCCATGGTAAGCAGCCGGCGTTTTGTGTGCTGCAATAACGAGACATATGATTTTTATTTTGCATTTAATTGCCGTTAGTTTGGCGGGGTTGGATTTTTCGTGGGGATGGTTAGCGGGTTTCGGGGTGGAATTTAGTGGAAAGGTGTAGACTTACGCGGCATGATTCCTTGAGCGACCAGCTGATCGAACGGTCGTCGCAGCAGCAATTTCACCTTTAATGCTGCAACAGAAAAGAGAGATTGATTGGCCAAGTGTTGGGTATTCGGTGTTATAGAGGTAAATGTGTGTGGAAATGACCGTGGTAATATTGTTACGGTGGGCGAAGAAGAAAACTAAGCAGGCGTCACACGTCTCCGGAAGAATTGAATCGTGCAATATCCGACACTGACCTAGTGCGTTCAGCCTAGGGGTCAAACACTTTGATTCGAAGGAAATTATATCGTTGCGGAAGTTTCGCGGTGTGCCGCAACGATAATTACAATTCGAATTTGTCGCTTACATTCTTTGTTTTGGTCCATCAGGATGGGCGATGTATCAATGACCGCTTTCGGCGGGGATTCCCTGGGGGTCGATGGTGACCCACCGCCCTCTGCCATATTGTGCTTGAACCACTCCGGATAGATGGCGGAGATGGTGTCCACTAAATCTCTGTCTAATTGTAGCTGCCAATACCCTGAGCCCGATTCACTTCGGTGACTGGACTCTGTAACGAACAAAATAAACGTAAATCGATCGAATATAAGTAAATCGCAAAATTCTGCGAGGGCGTAACCAGTTTTTTCATTATGCATTGAAACCGGATCTCATTTTTTTAGTAAAAAAAATTGTAGCATTAAATGTCGCACCTGTATTATTGTTTGTTGTTTACAAATTAGAGAATTCGCATTCGATTATCATATTGCTTTGTAATTTGGGTAATTTCGTCGCGTTCGCTTTTAATCGCGAGCTTTAGGGCGAAGCTTTTAATTTTTGTAGCATTTTTTGAAATATAAAATCGAACAAATATTAATATCCAGCTGTTTATGTGTAGAATGGAAAACATAGTGAGCAGCTGGATTACGTTCGAGTTCGATTAAAAATCGAAAACAAACATTGAATCATTTCGGTTCTAAGCTAATAATAGGAGGAATTTTTCGATCACAAAATATCGAGAAACCGAAATTGTGTGTCGTCACATTAATGCCTTCCTACACATATGCAAATCCGTCATTCATTTACTGCGAGTGGGCTTTACGATTAATCCACAATCAATCCCACACCTTAAAGGTTTCGATTCCGTCGTCAGGAAGGTTAATTAATTTAATTTTTCCGAAATTCGTTTCATGAATGAATGAATCAATTTTTGTTTAGCATTCACTGCGTGGTCGCTTTTGAGTCTGATCCTCGCTTTTAGTGTCGCAAACTTTTTCATAATTTACTTCATCTACTACGACGCCATCAGAATCTCGAATCCTGCTTGGAATAAATCTCGTATTTATAAAGAAAAACCTTGCAAACTTAAGCGCCATATGGTCGGATTATTACATATACATGTAAACAAACTTTCATCTAAAATGTATATAACCCATTCATTCACCTATTGCGCGATTTTTATTTTTTTATTTTATCTCCTCGCATTCGTCTTTCCATTTTAATTTGGAACACAATGACGACTGTTACGAAAAGTGTCGGGTCAACAGATGTTTTTCCTTTTAATCAGCACGTAGTAGATCTTTTCTAATTATATAAGCAACTAGTTCGAAAGGATTAGTTTCCTTTTTCTAGTACAAAATTGTTACAAAATTATTCCACTTGGAACGAATTTATTTGCAGGAATTTTCCCTGAAAGACTGTGCCCGATAAACAAGACAAACATAATTTATATTAATTAAGTACATAGTAGTTAATGCGGTAGAAATGTGTGAAAAACATTTTATTCGTCTTGCGAGAAGAGTTCACGCAGTTTAGTGGCACAGTTTACGTTTTCGTAAAAACATGTGACGACGTCTTCCAGACGCCACAACATCTGTGCCCAGCAATCCCGCAGGAAAGCCACAACAAGAGTTGCGTAATCATTTTCGTTTCGTGACAATGGAAACTTTTATGTAGTTGTAGTTTTATGCAAAATAATAAAAAAAAAAATGGTACGAATTCTACAAATAAGTCTAAGAATGGCGGAATGCCAGCCAGCGTTTACATTAATTTTTATTATTGTTTTAATGAATGTTTGTACACTCGACTCGTAACGCTATAAATTTATTATCAGAATGTACGCTTTGGTGCACACTCGAATTATTAATGTAAAATATTGCTTACATGTGTATGCTTTAATTAAAATATTCCTATTAAAACACCTACGAAATAAATAATTATTTTAAGGTCACTTAATAATTTAAATTGCTACTCACTTTTTTTTAATGAATTACTTAAGTAAAACATAGGAGAACCAAACCGTTATTGTGCAAAATAAAAATAATCTAAACTTGAATCAAGGCCAATAATCAATTTACTATACGAATTAAATAATAAATAAGATCGAAGATTAGATTTTGAAATAGAAACTTTTGTTTTCAGCATATAATCGTAAAAGCAAAACCAGATGGCGCCCAAATAATATTAACTTGATGTATTTCAGCGAAATGTGTGGGAAGCAACATGCAAATAAAATCCAAAGCAACATTATAAAAATGCAACGCAACTATCGAGTTTTATTTACTCGAATTCGCATAATCTTCGACACTATTATTTACCAGAAGCATAAATTATCCAGCAAATAGTCAGACTGATGGTTTTCATTTATTATGCTAAATGTAAATATTTTTCTCAAACTATTCGCATAAATTACCTTGCCAAATAAACGCGAAGGCAAACGTGCAAAAAGGTTTATTGTTTTAGTTAAACAAATTCAAACTTGCCGCCGGCGCGCTTCGGTGAATCCCCACTTCGAATGAACTAATAGGGACTTCCCCTACTTTATAACTTTTGAACTACTATGACGTTTAATTCAAATATTGTCGCAAAAAATGCGACTGTCGCTGTTTATTATGATTTTAATAAACAAAATATGCAATAAATCGTGAAGGTCATAATAATATAAAGGTGTGTCTAGGATGGAAAGAAGCAAGTGCTACATGTCCCACTTACTCTCATCTCAGACGTAAATATACTTCAACACTTTATTTTAGTTTCAAACTATTTATATAAACAGTAAACAAACGTCAGTCAACATTGCACTATATATTAAATAAAATGATTGATTAATTTTTTTTGTCGAGAATAATAATCAAATGCAACAATTTCAAGAATGGTTGTTTGGCACCTGTTTAATTAAATTCACCTGCTTCTCGAAATAGACAGCAATTTGCTGCAGATGATTTATTTCGCTAAACGCAACAGCATTATTTTAAATGTACATAGTTGGGGTACATAGAAAAATGGGGTCACAAATAGACAGAAATAAATTATAGACACTCATTAGAGTGGAGGATCACCTGATATTGTGATTATTATTTGACTGAAATAATTTTTTTAGGTCAAAATAATGACAAGTTTCCAAGTTTTACTGCAATTATCAAACAAAACATTTAATTTTTTTGGCTAGAATGTAAGAAAAGTTATAATTTTAATAGATTTTTGGCCTTTTTATACGATCTTTGAGATCCCAAAATTTACTGTATGCAATTAATTAAAAGATTTCGAGAACGCAAAACAAATCTTTCAACATTGCGTGACAATATTATATAGTGTTTGAAAATGCGTATATATTTAAAAGCATCTGTAAACGGAACTGTTATAAATTAACGAATCAAGTTGGAATGCGTAAAAGTCACTAACCGAATGAACCTAAATCTTGAAATAGTCAGCCTAAATTAAAATGTGGAAAAAATTATTCCACGAATCCACCATCTGAACGGTTTTAGTCCATCCCAGCGCTATTTATATTAAAAACGCATTAATCAAATAAATAATTAATAGTAAATTTCCGGCTTCCGATCGTACGAAAGCGATTGCATTCAAGCTGCATTGCATTATTATTTATTTTTAGTTGCAGTTTGCAAACGTGCGTGCTGAAAATGCACGCGTTCGCCCACAACTGATTCATTTGTTATTCTCCATTTCCATATCACATAGAGGAAAACGTAGATTGCCGATCTGTGTGAGTGTGTGTGTACGACGACTTCCAGGGGCCACTCTGATACTATTTTTACCACTGCGAGGGAGTGCACCACGTCCCACTGCGGTTGCCAACTGGTCCAACCTCCCAAAACACTCGGTATATCAATCGACGTCATCGATTATTCAATGGCCTAATTGGCCAGATTACAAACAACAACAACAAACTCCACTTTGCTAATTTTCCTCGTATCATAATTTGCGAAATGTAATTTAATTAATTTATCTATGGGATGCATGCATTTTTACTATAAAGCTCCATTCAAAGCTCGGCCTTAAACATTGCGATTGGATTAGCAGTCAATGAACGTGAATTTAGTTTGCCGCAAATTAATTTATAATTTACTAAGTAGATACAAAAAAATGCAGCCCTAAAGTAAATTGTAATTCGATTTTCTTTCGATTAATTTAAAGATGAGCTAAATTTAGCCAGGCATCAAGAAAGTTCAAGGATTCCGACTCCTGCATGAACTGAAAATATTCGATTTGAATTATAGGAGAAAATTCCTTTTGGCATTTCGCTGTATTTCTAATAATACAATTATATAAAAATTACATCTTTATTCATGGTCAACAAAACTGTACATTATACACACCCACACAGACAAAATAAATCCGAAGCTCGAGCAAGCAGCACAACTTGGTGCAAATTGATGATGAGAAGGATTAAAATAATATGGACGGAAAATATTTACAATCCTTTGGCCAAAATCATTACGGATCTTTTATTACATTGTTTGTCTAAACATTTCATTTACATTATCTAATTCAGCCACATAGGATTACATAATGGCATTCCAATTATTCAATTCAGGATCTAAATTTGAATTGTTAGGCGCCGCAAATTGTTCGATCCCAAAACTACATAGGCCGTCCTTAATGAAATTTGTTGTTAAATTCGACGACTGCACGGACGACTTTTGCATTTTAAACGGAAACTTCTTGCAAAAGTTCAATTGAGCAATACCGAAAATTTCGAAAGTTTCACGATAATTAAGTCACCAGTTTTAAATTTTCGTCTCGAATTAGAATGTAAATCATCTAATTACAGACGGAGAAGCTAATAATACTCACGCCTAAACATCAAAGTTATCAATTAAATGAGTGATAAATATGTCACTTTAGTTATTAATATTATTTAAACGTCCTTGCATTATTTACCAAGTTTTTCGAATGCCAAATTTTTTAAGGGCTCAATTTATTTGCTCCAACTAATTTTTCTCAAAGCTCAATAGAATTACTCAATAATTGAATGCAATTTAACATAAATTAGCAATTAATTAGTCCAAATAATAGTCAATTCCAATTCCCATTACTCAATCGCTGCAATATTAATCAAATTTGATTCCAATTTGGTTGCGAAAAAAAGGGCAATTGTCAGTCGAATTTAAATTCAAGCATCTAATAAGTTTGTCTTGGATGCGATCCAGATGTCTGGAAACAAGTCAACAATGAGAAAAGCGTGCACTAGTTTCTTTCTCTTTTTCGTATACAAGGCCAAACGATAAATTTCCAATCAAAAAACTACTCCGAGTGGCTAATTGTGTTTCCATAAAACATAAACAATGAGAACTATATTAATTGATCATTAGATTTATCGAGATAGGAACGAGAGTCGGTTGAGTGCCAAAGTATGTTTTTTTCGTGAATAATCGGGCACCCACCGTTTTCCTTAGCCCATGTTATTTTTAATTCTGTCATGCTATGTTTAAATCAAAGCGCATGTTATAATATATATTTTCGAAAAGCGTGAATCATTTTATTATGCAAATAAAACACACAATAAATTGTTACAGTTTCTTTGCTGCGGTTCAATTTTTACTGCATTTTCCGTCTTTCAAATTTAATACCCTTTTCTTTATTTACTTGGTATGGTAAAATAACTAGGTCAAACTGTTCCACGACTAGTAGTTAAATGCAAGTTTGATGTATAGTTTGGCCACGCGAAATTGGACTGTCATAGTCGACTAAATGTATAGTCGTGCCCAACAAAATTGGACCGCTCTGTATGTGGTTGTTATAAACATTTCGCCGTTTTTCCTTTGAAGCACAATACGTCTGTGTTTTCCAACATACACTCATTTAAATATTATTTTACCAAAAGAGAATATTTTATATCGTAGCGAATTTATTTTGTCCACTCAATTCTATAAGTGTCCTTTCAAGACAAGACGACGATGATATCTCGTCAGAATTTAATGATGCGCTAAAAATTTATATTTGCATATAAAAATCATTATTTCTTCAATTTGCATTCGCAACTCGAATAAAAAGTCGGTAGTTAAACTGCATTAAAATAGTTTATAATTGAAACGATCGTTACGAATTTATACAAACCGAATGGTGCAATAAAATGTTGTTTATTATACATTTTTTCGAACTCGAAGGACTAAACAAGCAGTAAAAATAGGTTTTTTGGCTAAAATGCTGATTGTATAAGCAAGCAGCAGCGTTAGTGAAATGACATTGTTTGATTAGCCCGACAAGATGTTAAATTTGGCCACAATTCTTGTTTTGTGTTGTGATATTTTTCACTCTTTGAAAATGCATATTTTCATTATTGAAAATAAATTTAGCTTTCTGTAAAATGATTTGATAGTATTGGCTTAATTTCAAAAATATTTCGCGCTAAGTGTACGAATAATTACTCAACAACGGTGGATGCCAAGCAAGCAAGGCAAAGCTTTTGCGGAATATATGGTCTTAATCTTATCAACATCGAGGAGTAAGAAAATTCAATTTCCTGATGCTTTAATCCATCTCATCATCAATGCAAATTTCTCTCGTCTAGTCTATTTTTAATTAGTTCATTATCTGCAAAGATTAATGATGGCATTGTTAATTGATTCAATAACGTTGCAGTTTGCACTGTCTGATATTGTAGTATAATAATCCACAACGCACTTTGCAAAATCATCCCCAAAATCGATTTCGACGCGCTATTTTCAGTTGCGGTTCAAGGTTGACATTATTTATAAAATAAAAAATCGTACGATTAAATTAGTGGGATCCTCTACTATATTATGTGGATCCTGGATTGTTTTGGCATCATTCGTACGAAAAACAACTGCTAAAAAATTATGTGTATAAGACCTGTTGAAATAAATGTGGATTTGTTAAGTGCTTTATTTATTTCAGCGAGCTATTATGCAATAATTCTTTTGTTTTTATTTTTCGTATGGAATAATTAAATGGGAGACGTTTAAATGAAATTTCTCAACAAAATCTTGAAGATTCAAAATTCTTAGTCAGTTTCTAAATGATTTCCAAGAATCTAAGACGAATTTTGCCAAAAAGCTTCCTCAATAATTTCCCCAAGAAATATCTAGTTTCCAGCTCTAAAATTCCTCATTAAAACTTGCCCCAGCTTCAAGAGTCAAACTTTAATTGCAAATCCATCAAGCCTTACATATTTGTTGCATAGTTCAACTATCGAAAAGTGGAACAACGTCTTAACATTGCTTAATATTATCGAATTGTCCCAGTTTGAAGAACAATAGTTTACCCTCTGATGCAAACATAAATTATATGTCGCTAAATAAAGTACTTCCTAGTAAGTGTAGTACATAGTGGTATTGTTTGAATATCAGCAGGAATGTTGTCTATTGTACATCAGCATCAGGTACATTATTGCAAGTAGCAGCAGCTGCAGCTGATAAGTTTTCCAAAGCACATCGTTACGTTAAAGTTCATCATCTCGTTTTGCCAAGCGCCCGGCAATGTATTTTAATTTAATTTAATTGAATGCAATTTATAATATTTTTCAACGTGTTTTCTCAAGTTGGAGCATTTGGAGTTTAGCCCGAATTAGTCTCGACAACAGCGGAGTTGGAGAATGTGTGCCGCGATTTATTAATAGCTTTAATTCTTAGATACCAAACCAACAAAACGCGTTTTCCTACTGTAGAAACTATAAGCCATGCAATTGTCCAACTCGTCGTAAATCCAATTTGAATTTTCATCCGCCATATATTGGATGAAACTCGCTATTTTATTTTTTTTTTTATTAATAAAGCAGAGATATTTGCTTCCGGAATGCTGCTACATTTTATTGATCCAGTTCCATTTCATGCAGGAATATAATTAAACGCAAAAAATGATTATTATTCTTTGAATTCCCAACTTTTCAAGATCAATTAAGAAAGTTAGCAACTTTGCTCTACTGAAACCAGACTCTATCCATCATCAACATCGACTTTTCCGATATTAATTAAATTTCCGCATTTTCTCTCTCTCTGATCCTCAACTCCCAGAATGTATCGAGCATTTAATTTATTATTAATAAATAAAGTTTGGTGCATGAATTTGCGAACCAGATGGCTTCTGTCTGTTGCTAAGCCACACTTTCTTATACTCGTAGACTATTTGAATTAAAACAGGTGAATAGTTTTTATATTTTATCAAGGTTTTCGCAGCACTTTTTATAGAAAAAATTTATTGCATTCAAAATACTATTTTCTATTTGTACCAACGTAGTCTCGTCTGTGGGCCTTGAATTTTGGGATTCGTTTTAATTGGATTTATTGGAGCGTGAACAATTCAAGCTCCAAGAAAATTTCGTTAAATTTTGAAGAATATTTCATAAGTCTTTAGATTTCCTTAAACTTTAAGGATCCTCCAATTTATTAAAAAATGCCCCGAAATTTCCAAATAAAGCTTCAATTGTCTCGGAAACAATTCCTCTCATCAAAATAAACTTCCACATCAGTTACCCCATCAAAACAAATTGCCATCCAATATAACAATTGAATCAAAACGAAAACAAACAATCCGTCCAATTCAAACATCATGCATAGAACACAGAAAAACGCTCAACGTCTCAATTAAAATGCAACACATAATTAATTCAACTCAAAAGACATCATGAAATGTGGGGCGTTGCCTTGACACTTAAGATTAGCTTAGCTCTAAAGCATATTGTTAATTAGCCATAACAAAAGAAAAACAAGGGATGAAGGGAAGCGTCGAAACATTAATGAATTAAATTAATTAACAGCGAAAGAAGTCGTTAAATTCAAACAGGGACAGAAAGACGAATCACACTAAATTAAAGTGAAACAAAAAAAAATCAAACAAAAACTGCACATGGCAAACTTAAGGGGCTTGTTTTCAATCAAGTTACCGTCGCAGAGTTTGCAGCGCTTGACGCGAGGTTCTCCGAGTGACCCCGTGCTCACGGGCATTGTCTAGCTGCTGGAAGTGGATGAGTTACATGCCATCATGAAGATGTTGCTGATGCTGACTGGTCGCTTTAGCACCACAGCAATCGCCAATAGACATGATGAAGACTTCGGCGCGATGGTGCACATTTGAAGTAGTACTGGAGGAGTTTTCGGATTTTTTTCAAGTTAGAGGCAATATGGCGAGTAAAGCCGCACCAAAACGCTTTCAACAACTCACTAAAAGCCGAGTTGGAAGCGAAAAGCCGAGCGGAAAGCTCGCCGGCCGGCGACGCGGGCCGAACGTCGCGACGCCGTGCGATTGGGTGGGGATTTTCAACAAATCCGTCAGGTATAATTACAATTACACTTCGATAATGCATTACTTATTTTCCGCTAGGGCGTTAAATAATTATGCGGGGTTTTATAAATAGACTGTTTGGTCATAGATGAGCGATTTTGCAAAATATATTGTCGTCATGAAATGAGCCTTTTCTGACTCATCTAAGTAAACTGTTAACAATATTTGTGTAGTTTTGGCATTTCAAGTTTTTGGCTTGGCTTTTCATATTTTCCTAAGCGTGCATGTATATGATGTTTATTATTATAATATTCGCACTATGTTCGTTTTGACTGCTCGATTTATTACAAATTCCACAGCTAAATTTGTTTTATTTACACGCTTATGCAACGATTTTCTAGACTACTTTTAGACCGCTTATATAAGCACGTGTTATCAATTCTCTTCATCTGTTAACCTCAAACTGTCAGTTATCTGAGTGTCCATATAAAAATCAAATTGTATGCTTGGTTGCATAACTTCAATTTAAAAATATGCAATTTTCTCACAATTCAACAATACGATTCACTTACCTTAATTAAAATATGCATCGCTTTCCATACAACTCTACGAATAAAGTAAACTAATTCGGAAATGCATGCAAAAAATGACAAAAACAACCCCCTTTGTGCACATAAGCTCAGTATTATCTGTTGTATGCCTGGTTGCATAATTCACTCATATTAATAATGTCGTAAAACTCACAATGAGCGTTGTGCATAATGGAAAATACGAAATTCTTTGTATTGTTGTCACAAAAATGCATGCAATGTGAACAATAGGGGAAAAACCGCTATTATTCCTTTTTAAATGAAACGAAATATTGAAATAGAAATACTTACGCGTATAATTCGGATGTAAAAATAACGCTTTCCTATTTCACAGCTAGTTCGTTGGAGCTTCTACTGTAATCTGGCACTCATTTTTCACCAATCAAGCAAAAGAACTGCAAACAAAATGAAAAACTTGATTACACTCAAATAATCTTGGCAGATAATTTGAAATTCTTCGATCCACTAGAGGGCATTGCGTACTTTTTCAAACTAGCTGCAGATAGCGCTAGTTTGCCAAAACTTTTGTAGTATGCAATCATAGATGGCGTTTCACTAATTAATATTCTACGGTATCGTGTAAATAATAAATAAAAAAAAAGTAAAGCAGTGCAATGACTTGATTACATTAATATTTCAACAGACCATGAATTGTCTAATTAAAACTTAACCGGTTACATTGTCGATTACGTGATTAAAGGATATATTAATGATAAACTTGTTCAACTAGAGATCGTACCAAAAATAAATTATAATCGCTACAACAATTATTTGCATCATAAAAACCAGTTTGATTCTTGCACGTGCGTTCAATCCGATCTGCTTTGTCTACGACAATATAAAACAAACGATACTATTATATTTATCAAATGGAAAACCAGTCGAATTAATTACGATCGATCGTTGTTTGTGTAGGCTTTGGATTGATAATTAATTAATAAATGACGAATAACTTTAAAATAGAATCCGCAATCACAATAATAAACAATGGAACAATTTGATAAAACCGAGCCGGTTGGCGAAATGCAAATAAACAAACGAAAATTTGCACTAATCACTTTGTATTTGTTGCATAAAATTAGCAATAAACTGGGCGATTAGTGTAAATAAAACAAACACAAATTTCATGTGTTCCCTTTTTATGCTTTGAAAAGCGAGTGGGTGGGTGGCGATAGAAAAATGCATCTATGCAAACAATTGAAACAACTCACCTCTTTGCGATAGCGAACACTGTTAATTAACACAGGAAACTATTGATAATTAAAACAAAATCGCCGTGTAATAACTGATTGAAACGCTATTTTTGGTACAGAAATAACTACATTAGAACTCATATGTCACAAAACTAACCAATCGTCGGCCATGTTGGATTCACAATGCTGCCACCAAAACAAACCAAAAAAAGTAACTAGACGTTCAAATTATTTATTTATAAACATATTTATTTATAAATACATTTATTATAGGCAAAAATAATTACTTATTTAACAAATAAATACGACAACTTATGTAATAAATAAATTAGTATACATTTTCTCTTAAAATAAATTTAGTACAAGATAGGCAATTATCTATCAAAATTAATTTGTTATGATTGTTCTGGAACAGGATAATAATGAGCCTTAACTTCATCAATTGCTTTACACCATTCCAGTGCATATCCTTCAGGATCCTCCAGATAATATTTCCTATTAGGCTGCAACCAAAAATACACCAATTCAGTAAGTTACTACCCTAGTGTCAAAATGACGAACTAACCGTATGCACAAAAAATATCTTAAAATTCTTTGCTTCGGCTCTTAATTCCTCACTCCAAGGAATCTCCCCTTTCAAAACCATCTGCACAGGATCCACATAGTACAAATGCGGCCCCATCGTCAACAAAAACATCCTCTTCCTCGCAAACAGCCCCTTTTTCTTATCAATAAAACCCTGCTTAAGTATCAAATTGCCATCAACAAAATCATTATAAATATTCGACTGTTGCGCCACCAATCGCTGCTCCTGCTCCGACTGACTAAAATCGGTAATCTTCCTACTAGGTTCCGATTTCTTCCGCTGCGGTGTCGCTGCACTAAACAAATCCAAGTGTAACTTGGACATTTGTTCTCCATCCAACCCCGGCTCCAAATGATCCGGAATTATATGCTCACTAATATTGTCGCATTGATCCGATAATTTAGGCGGCTCACCCAAATCATCCCAATTTAAACCATCAAACAGCGGATGATTCCTTATACTAACATACAACTGCGTGTCGTTCGCCCCTAATCGCTTATCCGGCGTCAAAACTAGTAGTTTCTCCACTAAATCCCTTGCAATTGAATTAAACCCTTCGGGGTACTCGTAGTCTAGCTTCAATATTTTCTGGAAAATTAAATACTCCGAGTTACCGCGAAACGGCATCAATCCAGACACCATCTGATAAATTACACATCCAAGTGCCCACAAATCTGACGCATAATACGACGACGAATCGGTTAATATTTCGGGACTAACAAACTGCGCGGTGCCTACGAAACTGTTTTTTCTCCGTCGGAAATTCGAATCGGAATTTTCCGGGTTTACCTGAGATTCTGAACTGATTATTTTCGAGCTACCGAAATCCGTGATTAAAATATGCCAGTTATCGTCAAACAGTATATTCTCCGGTTTCAAATCGCGATGGATTATTTCCTTACCATGCAAATATTCGAGGCCTAGTAGGATTTCGGCAGTGTAGTAACGAGTGCATTCGAAGTTGAAACAACCGAGGTCGTTGATTTGTTTGAGTAGTTCGCCGTTTCGGGCGTAAGTTAATACGAAATATAAGCGTTCGGGGTCTTGGAATGTCCAGGATAAGTGGACGAAGTAGCGACAAGCGTTGCCCAATATTCGCAGCACTTCTTTTTCTCGCATTACGTATTCGGCTTTGTGTTCGCGGAGAATGTGGCGTTTTTCCAATACTTTGACTGGAATTTTAAAATTGATTATTTAGTTTTTCGCTTAGGAATTTAACTTACTAGCATATTCTTTCCCTGTAGCGACTTCCTTCGCGAGGTAAACAGTGCTGAAACTACCCTCACCAATTACTTTGCCGAAAATATAATGATCGGCGCCCCGTTTAGTGGATTCACTTGGCGGCGGCATCCTAACAGAAACTGTTAAGGTTATCTTCTTACTACTACTACAAATTGCTTAGATACTTACCTATATCAAGTAACAGGTAAATAACTCAACGTCACGAATTCACGTCATTGTTGTATTAATAAAAACAGCTTTTTGTTGTTGTTATCGATTAACAATGCAATGATACTATGACGTCGAATGCACTGCACTGGACTTTGTTCGATAAACTGTAAACACAAACTTATCAGCATAAATTGTTTTGTTAACTATTAATTGTTTTGTTCGCACTAAATAAATTCGTCGACTGACAGTGACAGATTTGACAGTTACCAAAATCTAGGATCAATTTTCTGGCACCGACTGACATCAGCGCTTTTTATGTGGAACTAATTAAGTCGGCGCGCTATTTGAACGTAACTAAATGGATTTCTAATTTATGATAATTAATACTAATAGGCAATTGTGTATAATTAATTAATGAGCGAAGACGATTGATAGTGAGTGGCTCCATCTAGTGCCGTTTTTGCGCTAGATGTCATTGATTTTGAGAGGAAATAGTGGGGAAAACGAGTGGAAAATCAAATAGGCGCTACAGGCGTCGCTTTTTGCTTTATTGTAGACGCTTTGCGTCGCTTGCTTATAGCAGTAGTGTTAATTTAGGAGCGTCTTTAATTGCTCTAGACAATGTGACATCAATTTTTCGACTCAAATTATTTTAACAACAAATAAAAATTCAATGGGGCCTTTCAATAAAAAATATTTATTAATAATATAGTTCGATAATTATTAATTTCTTCATGAGCGGTGAGTTTCAATTCAATTTTCAATTCCAGTTTTAATTCGTTTTTATTAATTGATTTTACAACAATTATAAGCAGATTGGAAAATACAATGCACGTGCTTTTTATATTTTTTTTTTCGATGGCATGGATGGAAAATCATTAAACTTTAGAAAAACTTTTTTCGTTTTATAATAGTAGTACATCGCAGCTGTTGATTTTTCCTGAAAAGTTTCAATGCATTTTCTTTACATGCAGATTTTCTTTGTTATTTTTTTATTTTTTCTATTGGGAATATTTCCAACACAAAGCCTTCAATTCAAATATATTTAAAATGCAGGTGAAAAGTGTTTTGTTGGTTTGTTGAATGAATATTTTGTTTCTTCTGACAAGACACAAACAAACATTTGTTGCTCCACTGGGTCACTTTAGAACGGGGGTTCGTGTCTGGCAACGATTATTTCTTATTTAAATATGCATTACCTTCCGATTTACTATTCAGATTGTAAGGACTTTTTTATATAGAGAAAAATTACATAATATTAACGCTATTGTTCATGAATTAATGGATTTTGTTTCCAAAAGTTTGAAAAGCTAACCCGAAAAGGTGTCACAAATTAAAAAAAAAATACTAGTGACATCTATGGTTAAAATTGAAAAGTTTATTTAATCAAATTTGTAAATTTGGTTTAAAAAGTTGACAAAACAGGCAGACATATGTTATTATATTTATATTTGAGCTTAACAAGATTATATGTGACAAAAATAAAGCATGCGGTGATAGTAGGAATAAAAAGAATCAAATTCCACACCGAATTAAGCGCCCCCGTAATGCAGTACATGTTTAGACCCTCTATATATATACCACCCTTAGGGAGATCCTTTTTAGTCCTTTAGTCGTATAGTAAAAGGATATATCCCGCAGCAAATTAAGCTACCCAGTTGGAAATGCTTTCATATTAAATTAAATTATCGCAGCAAGCAAAAAATGATTCAAATTTAGCGCCATCAATAACCGGATATGGAATCGGTACAATATGGCATTTGAAACGAGAATTTGAACTACTTTCATGTTAATTAGAAGATTAAATAGTAGTTTGCTTGCAAATCTATGTTAATGCGAACAAAAACACCTTTGCAACCTCTATTCACAACTCTACGTGTACAGAAAACAAAGTTACGGCAGTCAATGGAAAACATTGTCCTACTCAACTCAATTCAATCAAACCTATTTATACCAACACCTACAAAAATAGTCCGTAATTTAAATTTACAGCTTGAAATGTTCACGCATAATAACAAGCGCAATGAATCTAAGCTCTTGCACAAACTGGTTATGTGCCAAGCGAGACGAAAAAGCCCAGAAAAACCATCAATCGACCGATTTCCAATCGGTCGTCACCTCTGGACCTGGACCAAGCCCTGGAAGTTCAAATTCTTGTGACGATGTTATCCCGCCGTCGAAGAACTGCTTTCGTTTAGTGATGCTCGGTAATGCCCGAACGGAATCGAGCGCCAAATTCAAATTTAATTAATTTGTGCGTAGGATCGGCTCGTGTGGGGAAGACGTGCCTAGTGTCCCGATTTCTAGGCGGAAAATTCCAAGAGAGCTACACACCAACAATCGAAGACTTCCATCGGAAGCTGTACAGAATTCGGGGGGAAATCTATCAACTGGATATATTGGATACGTCGGGCAATCATCCTTTCCCAGCGATGCGGCGCTTGTCTTTTCTGACAGGTACAAATCTGCTCTGTTTCCTTATTTATTGGGTTTATTGTAGCAGTAGTCTGTAGTAACGAATTAATTAGATCTCGCGTTTCGTGGTCGAGGCGAATAATCGATATCTTGATTGCTCCACATATTATTATTATTACTATGAAAGAACTTGTTAAGCCTCTTATGGTTGCTTTGTTCGTTTCATGTAAGGTGCTTCTACTTGAAATTACAAGACAAGGCATTTTTAAAAGCTACTAATTGGCTTTTAGGACGAAAATGTTTTCAATTTTTACGCTTTGCAATGTGAGATAGAATTATTTCTACAAAGGAATTGTCAATCTACATTAAAGGAAGCTTTTTAAGCTTCAAATCGTTGATTTAAAGTGTCTTTAAAGTGTTTTTGAATATTCAATATGGCGACATGACAAAACCGGAAATGAAAACAACCCAAATAGCGTCAAAAATGGCGCATTACCTTATAAATGCTCTACTTACATTCAAGTTTGAAAATCTTAAATAAAACACAATTTAATTAGTTTAGCTTTAACTTAATGCAAACTTTTCTCAATTTGCCTGAAAATTTAAATATGGATACAAATGCATCGAGCTCATTGCTATAATTGAATGTCGAGAAAGTTTTTGTCGTCTCAAATTGATATAAAATGGTCCAATTTGCTTTAACTGCAAGCTACAAGAAGATAAATTTATTATATTTTCTCACACAATGAATTGACTTTGAGTTAAAGTGGGTTTGCCAAGATGTTGGGCTTTCAAATATAAATTAAACAAACACCTTTTGCAGATTAATTAACTGTCTTAAAGTTTGGCTAATGTAATATTTAATCGAGTTAGTTTTAAATCTAAGAGAAGGGTGCAAGCAATTTTGATGCATGAATGAACATTACGACGTGAAACAAGTTCAAATTTACCGCCGGAAAAATTCCGGAAGTGACAGGCAACCATACAAAATGGCATTTGAAGATTAAACGTCAAAATATGTGTATTTGAACTACTGTAATTGAATTTAAATTTAACAACACCGATTTTTCTTGTTTAGAGAATAGAATTCGAGTTAATTTATTATTCTTTACGTATCTTGATTCAAATCGAACTTAATTACGTTGTTTTATTTTGTAGGCGATTTGTTCGTGATTGTGTTCAGTATGGACAGCCGAGAATCGTTCGAGGAAGCAATAAGATTAAGGGAACAAATAATCGAGACGAAATTGAACGCCGGTACGTCGAATAGTGGTGGATTAACGCGAAAAAAATCGCTTCCAAGAGTGCCGATGATTTTGGCCGGAAATAAATGCGACAAAGAAATGCGGTACGTTTGCACAAAGTTCCTATCATCGCATATTAAATAGATAAACTTAATGAAGCAGTCTTTTGAGTAATCAATAGACGCGAGCCATATGTGTACCTAATTCAAACTAATGAATGCAGTATTAATAGTCACGAAAGTCCCAATGGAGCTTTTTCGAATTATGCATGTGCGAAGCTTTTGTTGAAATGTGAAGGAGTCTTGACAAAAACAACACTTGTATTGTTTTAAGTTTCGCTCTCTTGCAGAAATAACACACTTGCATATGTCAAAGCAAGTGCTTTGTTCTTGTACTTTAATTTCCACGCTCCAATTTCAATCCTTTTTATTAATTTTCCATCGATTCGAATTTATTTTTGGTGCAACTTTACTAGTGCTACATCTAAAATTCATGAATATGCATTAATTAGTAGATAAAAATGATAAAATCAATTTTAATAGAGTTGAAAAAAATAAATTAGTCAAGTTTGAATTTTGGTGAGAGCGCCGGGATATTTGGTACCAACTTACAAAAACCGCTACAATTAATTAACGCGTTAATATTTTACTAAATTGATTTTAAATATTAATAACTAAATAACCAAGCTACATCATATCCAAATTTGGGCTTGATCCGATTTGATTTACTATATTTTCCACGCGCTCGAACTTTGACCAACACTTTAACGAACTAATTAATTATTTCCTGATAAAATTATAGTACGGTGACACCAGAAGAAGCCCAAACATACTGCGACACACAAGATTCAAGCTGTGCCTTTGTCGAAACGTCAGCCAAGCGAAATTTCAAAGTGGATGAGGTTTTCTACGAGCTTTTTGTAGTTGCCAATTTACCGCAAGAAATGGCACCGAACCATCATAAGCGCGTAAGTGCGAATTTCGGGGCGCCCTGTCCACTTCCGCCCTCAGCACCCTCTCATCATATTAAGAAGTACCATTTGTCCGTTAAGCGGCGTTTGAGTGACGCGTGTGGCGTTGTGACGCCTAATGTTCGACGACCTAGTATTCGAACCGATTTGATGATTATGAGGACTAAAACGTGCAGTGTCGGGGATAGTAATGGGAGTGCTAACGGCTCGCCGATTCGCTGGAGGAGAATTGAAAGTGGTTGCTCATTACAATAATTACTGAGCTGTCAAATGTCAAGTGGGTGACAGACTGACAGATTAGGGTTAGGATTATAAAACGAGACCAACTTTAGATTTGTTAGTTTTCTTATGTAGTGGGTGTAAACACTTGCACTTTTTAGATTCTATTATTAAAGCAGAGGAAACAATAGCACCGAAATATAAAGCAATCAATCATTATTATTATCCAAATTGTAACTTTGACATATCTGATTATGATTTCGTTGTTTTTGGGTGGTATTTATATTATTGACTAAGCAAATAAATTATATTGGTCTAAATTAAATTTTTTAAGCGCGATAATTGATGATAATAAATAAAAAAGAGTTAAATTAATACATAATGAATTGAAAATAAATATTTACAACTATTATATACGCATTTTACAGTTATATGCATGAGGTGAAAGCAGTTTGTTAATTGTTGCTAATACCAATAATCATTAATTAGTTGAGAATTGTTAATAACTTTGTGTATTTTTATAAATCGAATTTAAAAATGATTATATTAAACATGTATTTATTAAATAATAATTGACTGTATGTTTAAAACATTAAATAAATAAACAAATATTTAATACAACTGCATTTTAAATTTGCACCCCTATTTGATAGTGTATTGCTGGTTGCAACACACTCACCACAAATCGATTAAGCTGTATTGCTGATTGCATACATCACAATTTTTAACAGCATGTGTGTGAGACCACAAACAAAGCTTAATTGTTTATAACAAACAGCCGCCATATTAATAAAACTTGACTTACATCTTTCCAACATCTACCTCATCGTCCAAGTGCAAACAGCATGTCGAAGAGGCTAAGAATATGTTCATTGTAAAACTCCTGCGAAATAACACCATTTCTAACCTCAAAAACCGCTACACAAACACAATCACCCCGAAACTATCAACCCTCTACCGCAACTACAACGATGTGGCATTCGAAGACATCCCCGAAGTATCGCCCGCACTAATCAAACGCGTTTTGAAGCAAAACCATCTCGGCTTTCAAGAAGGCTACACTTGTTTTGTTACCCAATGCCCCGTTTGCAACAAAAATGCCCAATCTAAAATCTACATCAACAAAACGACCGGTAAACTTTAATTACACAAATAATTAACGAGTGATTTTAATTTCGCACTGTTTTAGGTTTATTTATGTGTACGTTTTGCAAAAAAACCGGCACTTGGGACGCATTTGAAGTTCACTTATCACAGAAAAGAAAGATGGAAGCTCTTCCGGTTTCTTCGACCAATGAGCTTGACCAACTCAAAGAATCTCTAAAAGATGTCATTGGTAGTACTAGTGCTCTCAAACTGCTCCCTCAAGAAACTCTGGCTTCCGTATTGACCACATTTAATTACCCGGTAATCTCAAACAGTGCGTTCGAAAATTTAGACGTGCGAATAAACCAGACGCAGAGCCTAATCTACTTTCCGCTCGAAAACAGCGAATCTGAGCTGGTTGGCTTTCGATGCATCGCGAAAAACCTGAACGAACCCGATCAGCTGCTACCTAACCTCACTTATGGGGGGCTACTGACGGCCAAAATGCCAAAGAATAAAGATACAGCAGTGTTAGTGCCGAATATCAGCGATTTTCTAGTCTTGCTTAATTCCAAAATTAATGGTAATATTATTTGCTTGCCCAATGGGTATAAGAATTTGTCGCAGTATTTCCTGCCTAGTTTGGAGCGGTTCAAGAAAATCGTGCTGTGGTTCGGGAACGACGTGAAATCCTGGGAGAATGCGAAGATGTTCGCTAAGAAGCTCGGCGAGAAACGGTGCTATTTTATACGGCCCAACGAGAATCTGCAGTTGCCCCATTTGGATGCGGACCAGGATTTTAAAAGTATTATTAGTGGGGCGCAAGCGGTGTGGCATAAGTCGATCATCACTTTCGCTACTTTGCGAGCGGACGTTTTGAGCGATTTGCAGAATATTGATAAGGTAAAACTATATTTAAAATCAACAGGAAATTAATTTTTAATTGCAGGTGCAAGGTGTGAAATGGAAACGCTACCCAACCCTCAACAAAATTCTAAAAGGCCATCGACGCGGCGAACTCACTGTGATCACCGGCCCAACTGGCTCAGGTAAAACCACATTCATAAGCGAATATTCCTTAGATTTAGCAATGCAAGGCGTTAACACATTGTGGGGCAGCTTTGAAATCCGCAACGCGCGACTTGCTCGCACGATGCTCCAGCAACTCGCTCTAGTCCCCCTCGATGAAAATCTCCACTTGTTCGACAAATTCGCGGATCAATTCGAAACTATGCCCGTTTATTTCATGACATTTCATGGTCAACAGACCATAAAAGTCGTCATGGAGGTAATTAAGCGCGTTGTTGAGATTAGGGGGTTTTACTGGTTGCCTATCTTTGCGGTTTCAGGCAGTCGAGCATGCGACGTATGTGCACGATATCGAGCACGTGATTATCGATAATGTGCAGTTTATGATGGGGATTACTGAGGAGCAACGCCATATGGACCGATTTTGGAAGCAGGATGCGATTATTGCAGCTTTTCGTAGTTTTGCGACGAGGCAGAATTGTCATGTAACTTTAGTGATTCATCCAAGGAAAGAGCGAGAGGATGAGGATTTGACCACTAGTTCGATTTTTGGTGGGGCGAAAGCCTCCCAAGAAGCAGATAATGTACTTATTATACAAGATAAGCGCTTAACTTCCGTTCGGGGCAAGAAATACTTGCAGGTTTGTTTATGACATGTTTTAAAGATTTTATTTTCTAAGATTTGTTCGATTTTTAGGTAGCGAAAAATAGGTACAGTGGCGATTTGGGTATTATGGCTCTAGATTTCGATAAAGCCAGTTTGAGTTATAGTCACAAGCGAAGTAAAAAGGACGATACGAAACCGGTAAGTAGTGAGGAGAATTTCAATTGAGTGCCATGCTTGCTATTTTATTCATGTATCATGAATACTATTAAGAGTATATTTTATACAAACTTTACACTATTGAATATTGATTAGTTGATTTGTTAAATAAATGATTTAATTACATTAATTTGAATTTCCCGCGCGAGTCTTTGTTTACCTTTGCAAACAAATATGGCTGTCAGCTACAGTTTTAGTTGACTCATTAGTTTGCTGAGCTGATAATCTAATTGCAGCTGCATGTATTAGTAGTTCGATGATTTTGCGTTAATCATTAGCGCTAAAATGCGTAAATTGTGCGTTTTATTGCTATTTGTAATAATCGCGAGTAGTCTAGAAGAACAAAAGCGGCCCACTGTTTTAATTTCCTTGTTGGTTAGAAACAAAGCGCACACGTTGCCATATTTTTTCACAGCACTTGAAAGACTGAATTACCCAAAAAACCGCATTTCTCTATGGTTTGTATAGCAATCTATTTATCTACTAACACTTTGTTTACATTTTCCACGTGCTTAAGCAGGTGCGATCGGCCACGCCCCTTTTAGGGACTTTTATTCTTTTCCCACTTCGAGTAAAAGTTAAGCGCTCAGTTTGAATTTAATTTGCTATTTTTAGAATAGCAAACAACGATTTATGATGGGAATTTTAAGTATATAAGTTTATTTTACCGTTTATAAATGTAATTAAGGCAATCTTTGCACTATTGCTTCGCTAAAATATATTTTTTTCTGCAATTACTTTTTAATCGGCCGCCATCTTTGCGAATTAAAATTTGTAGGGACTTTAGTATTATTCAGTTTAAAAATGACGATCCATATTTGAATTAGAAATCTATTCTAGGATAAGAAGCGACCACAATTACGATAACAGCATTGAAATACTGAATTTATGGATAGATTCTGTAAGAAATCAATACCATTCAATTGATACAAAATTCGTACAAGAATATGTGAATTTTTTCGAAGAAGAGGGACCAGCACATTGGACCAGTGATAGATTTAATCATATCATTAATTTACGAGAAAGCGCTTTGAATTATGCACGAAGAATATGGGCGGATTATATTCTGGTAAGTTAATTAATTATTACATTTACCTAAACTAACATATTTTCTCATTTTCCTGTAGACAATCGACTGTGATGTATTTTTAACCAACCCCGAAACCTTAAACTACCTAATCGCCCAAAACAAACCAATAATATCCCCAATGCTGCGATCCGATGGTCTTTACTCCAATTTTTGGTACGGAATGACCGAAGATTACTACTATCTTAGAACCGATGACTACAAACCGGTGCTAAATCGCGAAAGAGTCGGCTGCTTCAACGTACCAATGGTCCACTCATGCGTTTTAATCGATCTAAACCAAGCGTCATCCGAGTATTTAACGTACGTTTCCGGAAAAGTGCCAAATTACAACGGACCAAAAGACGATATTATCACGTTCGCGATTGGCGCGAATTACAGTGGCGTCGCGTTGACTTTGTGCAATGAACTAAAGTTCGGGTACTTATTAACGCCTTTAGAGCAAAATGATGATTTAAGTGTGGATTATGATCAATTGGTTAACGTTAAGTTGGAAGTTTTAAATGAGCATGAACAGTTAAAGAGTAGTGTGTTATTGCGGCGGTTTACAAGTGTGTTACAAAAGGACCGGTTGGGCTTTAATAATGTTTTTATGATTAATTTGGTGCGACGGCCTGAACGACGAAGGAGGATGATGGCCTGTTTCGACGAGCTTGGACTGGATGTGGAGGTTTTCGATGCTGTTGATGGCAAGTGAGTGCAATTTTGATATTGATTGGGGATTTGAATTTTGCGGGCTTGTATTGCTGGTGGTCTATCTTCACGTAATGAAAATGGCCGCATTGATTTAATTTTTAAATTGTATTGCGTATTGCTGGTTGCGTACCCATCCGGTCTGGATTTGGTTATTGAATATTAGGGGAAGTACAGGAAATATTACGTCGCATTTTATTTATGTACTAGAAAATAGCGTATTTTAGTTGTGTGACTAGTGTTATATAATTCGGTTGACAAGTTTTAATTTAATTACATTTTAGAGTGCTGTTTTTTCACCAACTAAATAATTAATTTAACGAATTGCATTAGAGAAGTTGTAGTTAAAAATATCGAATTAAAAAAAAAGCAAATCCGAGCAGGGATAACTTTTACGCGAACAGTATTAATTGTCTGTGTCGCCTAAATCCAAAAAATATGCCTAAAAAGATCATTTCCGTTTTGACGAAACCGATTATTTATCGCTTTGCATCAAAATAAACACGACACATTAATCTTGCCGCATTTATTGCCAAAATTTAATTCGTTACCCAAAAAACTTGTCCGAGTAATGGCGTGTAGCGCTATTTATCTATATTTGCGGGTTTATTCGACAATTCTAAACCTCTTTCAAAATATAAATATAAAAAGATTGCATATTTGCATAACATAGAACGTCAGCACCACACGTTGACGTTCCATTCATCTTTCCGGCAAAATATAAATATTTCAGAAATTTTTATAAACGCTCGTATTATTATTTATTCTGCGTAAATGTTGACAACATTTATTTGAGAGGGCTGCATAGAGCTATAACTCATGTTTTTTTAATAAAACAAGCAACGCAAGTGCAGTATTGTTGGTTGCATTAGTAAATAAAAAACAAGCAACATAATTAGTGTATTGTTGGTTGCATTCAAAATATTCACTTGATTTGCGCTCGATACTATTGATTATTATTAATTAATTACGAAATTATTTAAGGTTCAAGTCAGTTTTTAATTAATTAACTAATAGATTTATGAACTCAAAGCTTTCTGGCAGGAAAAAAAATTCAAAGGTTTTATAAACGATATTTTTTATTCCGAGTAAATATTTACAACAAATATACCATTAATTTGAGACATATACAGAGAGGTGTTGAAGGAAAAGAATTACAAAAAAGTGTTGGCAGCGTCTGATGATGGTCCACTGCGTCTGATGCTAACATGACTGCTTGAGTTTCCATTCGTACGGAAAGATGTGAGACGTACTTGAATGGAAGCTGCACTTTGATGATGAAGCGGAGATTTCTGATAAGCTAAACTGTAATTTGAAGTGTCTTGTTGCGATTGTTTGCGACACAGACTTGTTATTGCTAAGTACATTCGCTTTCTTCCATCCTGCAAACAAATTAATAGGGTGTCGAGATTTAATCTAATTGCCTATTTATGTGTATTCAAATTGGATGTAAATTGGATTTCTTTTTCCAATTCGCGCGAGCGTTTGTATTATTGTGTTTGGAATTTAAATGAGCTATCAAGTGGTTGAAAGTTTCAAACGTGAATTGCTGGTTGCATATGCAATTTAATGTGTTTAATTAATTGTGCGTTAGTTTATTATTGCAAATAGTTTGTTAAACGTTGAGTTGCATTTAATTTATGTGGTAGAAATAAATAGGTGTGTTAAAAGTTGTGCAACATTCGCGTCAGAATATTAATTAGTGCACTCATAAATTCTCAAACTTCAGAAATAAATAATGAACGTACAAAAACTCTATAACAATGAAATTGCCGGCTTAATTATAATCTGCAACGCTAATGAATCGAATTATTTTGTACAGTACATCCAAAATATCCACAATTTTATAATTGGCTCATTAATTGATGTATTGCTGGTTGCATGTAATCTATACGCTCGATATATTTTAATATTAATTAGTTACGAAACTGTTAAGCAAGATATCAATCTGATTTTCACTCTTAGCATAATTACCTGTATCTCCTTCATTCGTATACTGTAAATAATCGGATTAGCAATCATCTTAAACAACAACAAACTATTCTCAATCAATCGAAACACCATTATCTCACATCTCCAATGCATATTCAGATCCTGCAGGATCTCCTCATCAAAATAACAATTATTACACATCAAAATATAAACAAATAAGCTAGGCAACCAGCCAATCAAACAACTGCCCATGATCAACATGGTCGTCCAAATCGCCCGGATGTTCCCCTCCAGTTGTTTCTTCTCTTTGCACGCTTTATTCGTCGCGCAATTCTTAATCGCCCTCCCACGCCACTTAGTACTGCCAAGTCTCGACAGATTCTTCCACCTTTTCTGCTGCTTCCTCACAATTATCAAAATGCTAGCGTAAAAGAAACTCATGAGCACCATCGGAATGAAAAACATGAGCGCGATGCTCAACCGGAAGGAGAAAGTCTGCATAAATTGGTCATCCAACTGGTAGCCCCCTTGGTAAGCGCACAGCCCCCCAATCAAACTACTAGGAAGCAGCCAAAGCAGCCAAATGACCGCTGTGACTTTGCGGCGGGTCACAATCGAATTGTAATGCAACGGTTTGATGATGCCGATGAAGTGGTTTAAGCTCAGGGCGAGCAAATGGGCGGCAGTTATGACAATGCAAGAGAGACGCATTATTTCGACTAAGAAGATGAAGGTGTGATTGAAGGGGCTGTAAAGGCTGCCTCCGAAGATGAGGGCGCTGCATAAATCGGCGGCGGCGAGACTGAGGCTCATTTTCAAGATGGGGGTCATTGGCGTGCGGATCCAATACGCGCTTAACAGGACGATTATGTTGATGAGCATGCCGAAGATGCAGAAGGTGAACAAGACGGCGATGTAGCTTTCTTCTTGCGTCTGGCATTCCGTGGTGTTTGAATAGGTGGCGAGGTTCGAAGTGTTGTTCATTATTTGGCTGGAACAAGAGATGTATTGTTAGTTGCATACTCAATCGCTTGAAAGGCAAATAAAAGAAGCACTTGTTTAGTGCTTGTTCAACCATAAACAGGGGTTTATTTGCAATTCAGCTGATCATTTCAAATTCAAATTCAATCCCCCTAAGTTAAAGTTCCGAGTCGAGCGAAAATGCATCGAATAAATTGTATTTAAAAGTGCAACATCCAACAGACTCCGGCTATTAAATTACTGCTTGATTTTGCAGAACAATCAACGATTCCATTTTACAAAGCATTTCCTTTCTGCCGGAATTCAAGGATCCTTATCATAAAAGGTAAATTTCTTTCGGTGTGATTTTTACAAATCGAGTTATTCTTTTTCCGCTTTTCTAGACCGATGACGCTCGGCGAGATTGGATGCTTCCTCTCGCATTACAACATCTGGAAAGAGGTGAGACTATTTCCACTCAAAAATATATTAGAAACCCACTAGAAACCATTTTTAATATTTAAATTATGAGCGCCATCTTAACTTATTCAAATTCAATCATGGCCGCCTAAATACGAATGGTGATTAATTGGTTGCCTAATCAATACATTTTTGTTGCAGATTGTCGATAAGGGTTATCAATCTACTTTAGTTCTCGAAGACGACATTCGTTTCGAGCCATTCTTTCGATTGAAAGTGAAGAATTTGATGTCGGATGTACAAAGAATTGCCGATTGGGATTTGGTGTAAGTATATGTATAGACTATTGAATGAGTAATTTGTGAAATCACTTCGAACGAATTTAATTACACCTTAGTCGTCGCAACTACAGCTATACTTGTTCATATGTAATTAATTGCTTTGGACGGGTTTAATTTTCTCTCCATTTACGCCATGCAATGCACTTTTTATTTCTGTGTGCTGTTCTCGAGGCGATTATTTCGCTAAAAACGCTTTGCTAAATTGAGTGGTGCTACAACCCTTTCAATTCGAACAACTTTTTTGATGTAGAAAGTAAACTGACAAGCAATTGTGATAAGCGATTATGCGACGGTGTGATTCTGGTTGCAGAGTTAATTAGAATTTTAATGGCTAGTTGCAACCAACAATACACCTTTGTGTCGTGCTACAAGCAAAATGTTTCCTTTGTGGGTGAATTCCATTTATTTTTGATACTTTTATTAATAATATTACAAAATAATATTATTAATATGTGATTTATTATTTGCACAAGTAAAATTATACAAATTATTGCTTTACTGGTTGCATACACTAAACGCGCTAAATTTAAAAGAACCACCATTAACTACCTATTAAATTCTTTATTAAAAATTGTAGTTTTAAGGCCGTTTAGTATTGATTTTTCATTTGCAAAAAACTCGTGCTCTAACTACCAAAATCGATGTAAACTTCGATAATTAATCACCAGCCTAAAATTATTTTAAGCGCTGTTAATAGCACACTTTCCAACTATGTAATTCGCGAATTCTTATCGTCGACTTTCGCTCAGTAATGAGCCGCCAAAATTTATTACAAGTTCAAGATTGCACTGCGAATATGAAATAATAAATGTTTCTTATCATTATGAAGGAGTTCGCCGAAATATGGAATAACTTCCAGTCGTCAGACGCTGCCAAACTTAATATTAATAAGAATTGATGAATGACTTTGTGTCGGCATAAGTTCTCTTCGTTTTTAAATTTATTTCAAACGTAATATTTCTATTATTTTGAGCACTCAATCATATCCAGCTTTTCATTTAAATCGCGCTTTTGTCTGATTAACGAAACAATAGGGGCGCTACTTTTGAATGATGTTGGACCTTAAATTCAATGAAATCAGCACGCAATAAATATAACAGATTGTGTTTTGTTGATCACTCTATTATCAAGAAAAAATCCTTTCAATGGAGCAGGATTAATTGGGTGCATTGTGGATAGCTGGCAAAGAAATCGCAGTGCAGTAATATTTCAAGTTATAGAAATGACAGCGCATTGTTGGTTGCATAACAATTCTAAAGTAATTTTGATAGCGTATTGTTGGTTGCCTAAACATAATTAAAGTAGTTTTGCTGATTGCCTACAAATGCAATTTGCAGCTACTTTGGCCGCAAACGTTTACAAGAAAAGGACGAACCGTGGGTGGAAGGATCTAATCTGCTGGTCAAAGCCGGATATTCCTATTGGACTTTGGGTTACGCTTTGAGTTTGAATGGTGCTAAGAAGCTGCTTAGAGGCGACCCACTTTCTCGACTTGTACCAGTTGATGAATACCTGCCAATTTTATTTGACAAACATCCACAGGACAATTGGAAAGGACATTTTCAGCCCCGCAATTTAGTCGCTTTTTCAGCTGCTCCTTTGCTGCTTTTTCCCACTCATTATACGGGCGACAATGGGTATATTAGCGATACTGAAGATTCGATTGTTGTTAAAGGAGAGATTTTACGGGAGGATCTTTAAGAGGGTGAGTGGAATTTGTATTTGATTAGTTAGTATACTGTTTTTTTTGCAAATTATTAATTAATTTATTAATTACTTTGTACTATAAAACTTTTTCCAACTAATAACAAAAGGACGCCCCAAATTAAAAAAGGTAAACATCTGAGTGTGACGTTTGTATATTTAAATTAGCATCTTTTGACGACTTAATTAAAATTATGTATATTTGGTTGCCTAACTTAAACCAGAATTTTCTTGATTTTGATGCAAAATTCGTGGTGTTGTTTTAATTAAATAAAAAAGTAATGAAATTGCAGATATGGATATTTAGCAGTCCAGTGGTCGACTACAATACACAATTGAATTATCACAATATACGTGATGGAAATGTTTATAGATAAAGCATAGTAGTATATTTATTTATAATTAACATATGAATGCTATGCAATTTTCTGTACTTATATAGTTCTCAAATTTTATGTGCCATTTATTAACGCGTTTATATATTATTAATCTAGTGCCTTTATGATCGAATTTATATCTTGTTTAATACAAATAAATATTACATATAGTTTATTGCAAACGTATGGCTTTTATTGGCGAGTCCTTCGGGGCGAATTTTCGCTCTCTAGTTGGACCCCTCCGGGGGGCGAAACTCGAGACGGAATTAGAGTGATTTATTATTATTATTGTTTATGTAACATATTGTGTAATCTATGGTGAGATAATAGATATGCAACACTCTAAAAAAACACAATAGTAATGTGATATAGTAAAACTCAACATCAATCAATTTACATTGATATTAAATTTCGTTTTAATATTAACTGAGAGCAGCAAACTAAATTAAATTACAAATATTTCATTTTAAATTACCTATTTCCAACTGGAAAACTCAATTTGATGGCAAAAAATATAACGCTTCAGTTTTAATTACAATTTGTTGTATTGCTGGTTGCCCATTCAAAATAATCAATCTATTTTTGCGCTTTTAATTAATTTAGTATTAATTAGTACGAAATACTGTAGCTTATGATTCCGAACTAAAATTGCATCTAAAATTGCAGCGAATTTTCAACTCGAAACGGTTGAATTCATTCAAATTTAAGAAGGACTAGTTTGCATATTTCCATTTAAATTCAAAAATAAATCACATTTGTGCTGGTTTTCAAAAAAGCGACTGCTACTCGATTACTAATTGAAAGTAAAACTTTATGAAAAGTTTCGATTTTTCTTCTCTAACAAGTATATGTATATAAATTTACGTTATAATTGAAAAACTTTTCTCGTTTGATTTTTTTCTCGATATACAATCAAACAAATAAATATGTATGTCTACACCAAAAAGAAAAATAATCGAAAGCGAAAATTATGTTATTTATTTAAATTTAAAAATAAACACACTTTAGCTTTTTTCAAGATTACCATAAATCCTTGACGCACCTGGAATATGCCTCTCTACATATAAAAAACCTTTCCAATCTTGCAAAGTACACGATTGCTTACTTTAAAAAATCGTACACCAAGAACGCCACTGCGAATCAATCTCCAAATAAATTAAATAATGCTAATTTTATTTGACTAATATAACATTACATTTGCAAAGACAACAAAAAGTCGCACTGAGAAGCTTTTACCAAATTAAAATCGCACTTGAAATGCAAAAGTTACAAGCCAACATTTATTCCATAGGTTAGAATCATTTGACAAGTGACAGACTGACAGATGCGATAAAACACGGCCATATTTAAAAATTCGCGGTTGCGTTGGAAAATAGATGGCGGGCGTGTAACAAGCTAATGAACAAGATGTTGCCACTAGATTAATATCCATTTTCAAGTACATTAATAATGCTGCCAAGTGCCAGATATGGTTTGAAATGCATGACAATCTAATTGTGTATGTGTCCGCACAGTTTAGAGGGTTTTGGTCCATCCTGATTGTATCTAATGTTCTAATGTCAAAACTAAATACTTTGCTGAAGATTTATTACCCATCGCAAATTAGAAACATTTTTTAAAGTCACAAGATATAAATCTTTTAGGGACTTTACCGGGTTTTTTTTATCGGTACAGCGACATCTATTATTATGCGTGTTAATTAGCGATATTACGGCGGATAATTAGCGCTGAATAATAATAATAAGTCTCTCGTTTATTAAAGTTTGTATATTGGATGAATAAATGTCGTGAAAATGTAAATTTCACATTTCTGCCACAACATGTTATATGAAATGTACATTATTGAACGTAGATAAGCATGTAACATTACATTTTAGCTCCAACATTTCTGTGCCACCCTCTGAACTTTTATTTATATTTTACATAATATTTACATTTGGCTATAATTTGATGGAATGCACCAATTTTTTTTCTCTTTTATCGACATTATTAGCAGCCATCTTTAATTAACAAATTGCATTGACGCCATCTGCAGTCATAATTGGGTACTAATTAACGACTAGTCTGCCACCTATGTTGTTTTGTGTATACATTACAATTTTCAGTTTATTTTGCCAATTTAATAGCCTAATGAAACGGAAAAATTGCTTAAAGCAGCGTTGAAATGCATATTCATAGTAGCATTAATTATTTACATTTGCATTTAAAAAATAATATTTATTTTAATTCAAAGCCAGGTCCTATCATAAATTAAATATTTTAGTGTAATGAAAACAAAGTACGATGTAAATCTTATTAAGAACATTGCCAAAAGATTTTTAAATCATAAATTTCCTTTAAGCGCACCCCCGTCGCGATTTAATGCACTCGACGAGATACTAAATTTCATATTCTAATAATATTCTCGACAGCTAAACGAACTGAAATAGTGGACTTTTTTACCGACTATCCTTCAACAATTACTTAAACAAAGCGCCATCTATTACAAACTTTTGCGACATTAAATATGTAAATTCAATTCTGAACTGAATGTGGTTTTGGTTGCAACTTGCACATATATCAGTTCAAAATATAGTTTATTCGTCGCTGGAAAATTATGTATATTAAATATTCAGTTACAAACTGTTAATAAACCAGATTAAAGTTGCAGAATAATATTCGAACCGCATAATAGGTGGCGCTCATTTAATTGTGGTCATTAATAAATTAATTGCAAGTAATTTTTTTGGGCCACATAATTATATTCTGCACATTATAGATATAAATGTTTGTTTCAAAGCAATTATGGCTTGGTGGGTGCATCAGTTGCGAACATCAAAGCACTTGTAAATTTGAAAGTAACAAATGTATACATTATAATATAAACTGCATTCAAATAAATTTAACCGTACAAACACTCTATGAAATAAAAATTACCGTATTCTCTTCATGTTTTGCCAGGATTTTTTTTATCTATTAACGATGGGAAACAAAGCAGCTGAACCTAACTCAAATCCAGCAGATGCCAGTAGCGTGATAAAAAGGTGTATTGTTGGTTGACTATCTCAAAAAAATAATCAATTTATTAAATTGATACTGAGAAGCACGATATATCTCTATGATTTTTATATATAATGTAGAATGTTGTTTAAATTAATATGCTGTGCAAGTTTCTTAAACATCTGTGCAGGAAGTTTTGAGTATTTTGATAAATTATTGTATCATTGGTTGCAGCCATATTGCGGCCATTTTTTCCGATAAATCGCTTAAAAAGCGAGTTTCAACTAACTTTCATGCTGCTTTAAACTTGAAAAAGTTATATGACGACAATTTGGTCCATAAATTTGTTCGGTTCAGTACATAAACACAATAAAGTTTATTTTTCGAGTGCAAAGTAGTTTTTGTTTCTCAATTGCGAAGCTGCGCCATTTTAAGCAAAACTACCTTAATTTAATAACAAAATTTATGACTATAATTATACCGGTTTTGGAAATTTCCGGCTTTGGAAATGAATGAAAACTGTCTGCGGTTAGATAAATCTTGACACGTCTAAGAATAGAATTTAGTTCAGTGCGAAATTGAATTGAAAATAAAAGTGCATGTATGGAAATTGTTAATTCGTTTGATAGATTACTGTTTCAGGCGTAATTGCAGGCATTAATTATTTAAATTAAGAATTATATGAATGTTTTAGTAAAGGTCCATTTTTTCGAAAACTCAATCAAATTGGTTGATGTTTTAAAATAAATCAACATATTATACATGTTGACTAAACAATTTAAATAACAAGCCGACTGCTGCAGGCTTTTGCAATTTTGTATTTATTTATTCGCAACATTCACGCTTTTAGCAATTCAAACAAAACTTCCGTCTTTTATTTTTATAGCCATAAAAGCTCTGCAGCTTCTTCTACTTCATCTATTTGAATTTGACAAACATGTCTGCCAGCCAACAAAACTAAATACCCCAACTTTTGATTGATGGCGGCTTTTAATTTATTTTTAGCATAAATATGTAATGCATGTATTAACAAATAATAAATCACTGAATGAATTATTGCGAATCGTTAACACTCAAATATATTTATTATTTGAAAGCTTGTTTGCTTGAAATAGACATGCACGTTTTCTCTAATGGTCGACGCGTCGATGCACATGCATTTTGAGTTTGGCCTCAGTAAATAGCAATGACAATTTCGAAAGGAAAATAAGCAATCTATCCAAATATTTACTTCGTTCTTTGTGATGTGCTTATATGGTGCACGCTTCAGTTCAAATATATAAAGAAGATTGCCATATTATTGTAAATATAAGGGAATTAGTATTTTTATTAAATTTTTCTGCACTAATTGCATCGCATTGTTATTATTATTGGAATTTAATTAATCACATCTTGGTAAATTGGAGCAAATAAACAACAAATAATTGCATTCTGGAGCTGAATTGTTTGTTTTGTGTTTGATAATATTTATAAATAATTTATTTTTTCATCAGTGCGTAATTGAATTATTATTAGCAATTATAAACCGAATTGACTAATTGGATTATTATTGGTACTATTCAGTCGGCCATATTTTATAGTAAACGTATTACTAGTTGCATACCAAATAAAGTAAAAGAGCTTTTAAATTTAAAAACGTATTGCTGGTTGCATAAAATATTTTATTGATATATTTTAGTATCAATTTTGCAAGAAAATACTCAATATATTTTAAATTATCTATGGATGGCTCATTAAGTGCATTTTTTTTATCAATGACAAACATTTAGGCTTTCAGAATGCATCAAACATTACTAAACAAATTGACTATCAATTTATAATACACTTCAAACATCAGAATTTGAGTATAACCATATGATGCATTATTTAAACAATTCCTAATTAAAATCATCATTAAATTGATTACATTTATACATGTATTCGTAATAGAATATTATTAAAGTGCCCAGTAAATAGAAATTACTAATCAAAATGTATTGCTGGTTGCCTGCGCAAAATATTCTTTTAATTCGTTTTTTCTAAAATAAATGCAATACACTTAAGACTTTGACGTCTTTCACTTAAGACGTCAAAATATAATAATAATATTTCCCAAACATCGTAAATCCCATAGAAACTCTATTCAAAATTCCAAAGAAAGAAACTAATCCAACTGAGATCGCATAAAAGAGTGCAACTCTCAAAGGAGTTATACTTATGCGAATATGTTTCACTTTTAATCGTAAATCCTCCTTTACACCAAACTTTTCTCTTAAGGATGTAAAAACTTTATTCAATGGTTTACGCTTTAATGAAAGTTACTAATTATGGATGAAAATCAATGGAGTTTGAATATTACTTCCTACTTTTTTTTTTGGAGATTAGAAATAAATTTTTTACTACATAAAACCCTTGCAGCAAAAGCTTACTGTGATATGATCTGAATTTGACGAGGAAATGGGTTTAATTTTAGGCTGGCAAGCAGATATGAAAGTTGAAATTCCATCTCGCGCTCATGTTCAACTTGAAGATTAAACATCCGCCCCCGCACAACAATGTTATTACTACATTCATTAAATCAAAAAAGAAAAAAAAAAGAAAATACATGCCTTGTTAGATTGATTTACGAAGTAATACAACAGAAAAAACGCGGATCAATAGAACTAATTAATTAAATGTGCGATTATTTAATCAATAGTCGCTTTGTTCGCGGGTAATCACGAAAAAAAATCTTTTTATCTAGGAAAATTGATTTTTCAATCAAGGAACATTTAAGTGCACAAATTACGTGTAATATTTATTTTTGAAAGGCTTCCAAAGCAATTACTCCGCACGCTAGAAAATTAATTTATCTATCAAATGATGATAACACAGTTCGATATTAATCTGTTGGTTTAGGATAATTAACTCATCTTTCTAGGTATGAAATTTCCATTTTCCATAATCGAAAATGTTCTTTGCAAGAAAATTAATAGAATGTGCTACCTAATTAATTTAGGAGCCGCTTTTACTATAATAGGTGCGAAACCGTGCCAGAACTTTAATATAACTGGCAATTTAAATCATTTTAAATGAAATAAATGCTCGCATTTTCTTTACTCAAAGAATTAAAAATCCTACAGACAATTTAACACAATTATACAGGCCTAACTCTTTTGTAAACACTGAAAACTTTTCAGATTCTATTTCGACGTGCATTAGCATATTCCTGCGATTAAATAACGATTTACAAGCATTCGATATTTTTTTGGTATACGCTCCAAACAAATCCATGCAGATTTATATCGTTCTTGGAGCAAAAAAGATATTTGAATTTTATTTGGTTGCAATGGTGTGTATGCTGCAGTGTTTTAACAAATTTAATTTGTCTGTGAAAATTTAATTAAGGGATTTAATTGCGCATTTTCAGGTTTAATTGCTAGTTTAGTAAATTTTGTTTAATTATCTAAAAGGATTTTTTGTTATTTCAGTTATTTACCCAGAAATTAGGCGGTTTTGAAAAAAAAAACAGTATTGCTGGTTGCAGATTCAAGATAAACAATTTATAATTTATCTTGGATAGGCAACCACCAATACAGCGTTTTTCCAATAGTGCATCGATTATTTTAATTATTTATTCGTGTTAATTTGAATTATTTAGTATAATTTAATGTAATATGCTGTAGAGAATGCTATATTCTGTAAGTACTGTCATTTTCAAGCGCTTCCGTATAGTAAATTGTAAATAATTAGATTTTAAAGATGCAATTAGAATTTATTAAGGTAATTTACGTGCAATATGACTAAATTAACATAAATTCCACTTATGTTAAAGAAACTCCAATAACTTATGATTGATGTCATGTTCAACTGCTTCTACTCGAAACATTTAAAGTAAATAATTACATTCTGAAACTTCAATTATAATTGTTTTGCTGGTGGCATATCAAAAATACTCAATAAAGCCTTTAATTAATTTTCAATATTATGTTCAATTTCCAACCATAAATCGTTCGCACATATCGTTAGAAAATTATATAATTCATAAGTGGTTTAATTTTCAAGCGTTTCTGCAAAGCAAGTTTTAAGTAAGTAATTAAGTTTTAAGTAAACTTAGACATGTATTGCTGGTTGCAAACAAATATCATTTCTAGCATTAAAAATGCAATTAATGCAGAGAGTATTAAATTAACTACCAGTTTTGTATATATGCAAGTTGCAGAAGCCAGTAGGATATGTAATGAGCTTTTGCTAATAATATTTAAAAGCACTTTCTTTGAAGTCCCTTAATGAAATATCTCAGTTTGATAGTATTTATATGCACTATTCAGCAATCGTCACTCAACAAAATTTAATTAACCGGTATCCCAATTTTCTTCTCAGTAAAAGCGATATTGCCATTTTTAATAACATCAGCCGAATGATTTTTCAATATTTACGAAACATTTGCATATTGACTGCAAATAAACTACACCGATGCAATTTAACTTCAAAGCATATTTTGGCGGCTTATTTAAACTTCTACTTAAACTTGTGCAATTAAATCAAATAAATAAGCTCAGCTTTGAGCTCTTTGTTCAATTTCAAACGCTAAACTTTAATTATTTTCAGCTATAATCTTTTGTTCCATCATTTTCTGTTTGGACACAAGTAATCGAATTCTATTTGATTTTTTTTCCAAGTCTATAAATTTCTTTTCTGCTTTAGATTTTATTTTACCGTTCCAAACTGTTACTCAAGCATTCCACTGTCTCTTTTGCTCTATTTTATATACACACAGACCATTATTTTAGTAATAAAACTGTACAAATAAATCATTCATGAAATGATTTATGCTTTTGTTATAGAGCACAAAATCAATTTTTATTATAATATTCAATTAATTAATTCTAGAACATCATATTGTAATGTAACCACAAAAGCAGAATATAAAAATGTGATAGGTCCTGGAGCGTTATTCCACCAGTACGTCTGTCTGGCATTTAACTTTATTAAATAAACGCGAAAAAAAATATATGGCGATTTTCATTATTATTTTTTGTGCAAATTAAATCTGTTATCCATTTCGTTAAAGCGTTTTTATTGCAAATAACACACAAAATTTATAAGCACGCTCAAAAAATGTAATCAATTAATTTTTAATATTAATATGCATCTACCTTACTAAAATGAATTTTAATTGCATTGTAGAGAGTGCTTTAATTAATAAGTGGTGCCATTTTCCAGCCACTTTGCTTCAAAAGTTTCAAGTATAGTCTGTCCGTTTATGATAGGCTATTATGTCATCAATTGTATATGACGCAATCTAAAGGTCTATTCCGATTAACCTGCGGTTCCGAGTCACCAGCGGTTTTTTATGAGTTCGTTTTGAGGGCCCTGCAATTGGCAGGTGTTTGTTTTTGCCAGCAGCCACTCTATTAACACTCGTTAAACTTATTTTAAGTGCATTTGCCACCAAAATTCGCCGAGCAAATTTACAACCATGTTTTTCACTTCACTAGAAAGGCAGTTTTGTCCTGGCGAATGTGAACTATACTTTATGCGTGACCAACAAAACGGTGGTAATAAACTAAATGTCACTAAAAATAAAATCTTTCTTGCCCATTTTCTCAGTTAATACCTCATATTATCGCCTAATTTCTATAGCAATATTAATATTATTAATTACTAACGGATTTATGCCTAAAATTAATTGGATTCTGTCGTTTTAATTTTTATTTTAACGGTTGGTATTAACTACGTCATAACTGCTAAGCAGTGACGTAATAGCCTATCATAAACGGACAGCGTATAGCTCTTTAAAATTACAATTGGTAATGTATTGTTGGTTGCTCACCAATTTAAAATGGCGCTCTCGCCATTATTTTATCAAACTAAATTTTTATGAAATAATAGTAAAAGCCAATTTTTTCAAATCCAATTTCCACGATAAAATATATATTCATTTTATTCTCGGTTTTCTATTAAAAATGTATAGACTATCACCTCGTCCTAAGAAAAGAAAAGTGAGATGTTGACCAAGATTAAAGTAGGGTCGACATTTCCATCTTAATATGAATGAAAATTCAAACTACTGTTTGGTTTTTCACATCGAATACATATTTTCAGTCTCGAAAGTTTACAAAGCAATTATAAGTATAAGCTTCTCAACTTTAATTCAAAATAATTGTGTGTGTAGTCGGTTTTCCATCACAATATACGGATTGTACTAATTTTACTCTTGGAAACCTCTATTTGCATTTAATCTCTATAAAAATATTGTCTTTTGTTCGTCGAATTCTCATCTTGAAAAGAAAAGTGTTTGCTTTGGGGTGTGTTGCACTTTAAAAGGCAATTGAATTTTTATTAACATTTTTCTTCGAATTTTTTAATCAAAAAAATTAAATTCAAACACAAAAAAATCTACGTAAATTGATTTCGGAGAATTTTATGTTAAATAAAATATTTGCAACATAATATAAATAATTCAGCGCATGAGTTTAATTTGCATCGCTTGAAAAATGCATACTACATACTCCACGTTTTGAAATAAAAACCTTTTCAATTAATGTGACACCCAGGCTTATATTAATTTCCCTAATTTTTCAGCTACGAGCTTTTATTTTACTTTACGTAAGTGTACTCGCAGTTTCATCAAAAATGTGTCCATCTATAGAACAAATAGTGATCTACACGAAAACAGTTTATAAAAACAGCCCCTAGTGCTCATTCTGATTCCCAAGAGCATCAAAAATAAAATGACGCGTAATTTGGCCCTTTATCCAATAAAGAATGAAAGTAAAATGCTCTTAAAGTCTTAACAGTTCCGAAAAGGACCTTTTAGTCTCTGCAAAATCAGCGCTTCACATCATAAAAGACTTTGTGCATTTCAACTGTTAATAAATAAAATCCATTCAATCAAACGTTATTTACTCAAAAATAAATCACACTTATCGTGGATATTAAACGCTGTGACCCACAAACTCGTAAATAATAATTTTCTATAATTTTATGTACTCAACTGGAAAAGATACGATAAAATACATCAATATTTTTTATGTTTGATAAACAAAACGTCATACAATGTGTCAAATAATCTAAAATAGCTGTCATTTTGGCTAACCAATAGCATTAACTACTCGATTTAAATAAATAATTAACTTAAAAACTAAAATTACGACCTCTAATTACAAGAAAGCGCTGTTTTTAAATAAATTATAGTGCTCCAAATGAAAGCAATTAACTAAGACGTACGACTTTTCATTCTGCAACTGACTTAAACGTATACTGTAATACATATACTTGCAATTTAATTTCCAAAATTGCCCAATGTTAATAATTAATCAATTCTAAGTGATTACCAATCGCGAATCACACCTGATAATCGTTTCGCTAATAGGTGTCGCAGACGGCAATTATAATTTTGACAGTTTAAGGTTAGTTTTTTTATTTTGACGCGAAACTCAAAGAAAATTGGATTCAAATAGTATTCCAGACATGTTCAGGCAATTCTTTTGCTATCCGCTAACATCAGTTACTTATTTGCAATATAAAATATAGGTTTTCATTTTATAGATACCTGTGGGACTTGATGCTGCAATTGGACGTTCAATATCTTATACATGGTGTTAGATTTCCACCCTTAAATGCATTTTCTTTTAAACTATAACTTTGCGCCTAGTATGTATTTTCTTTTAAACTATAACGTTACATCTTGAATTCAAGAAGAGGTTAGGAACTTGTCAAGTTGTCATTTTGAAACTTTGCTAATTAGCGCCATCTAGTTATGTTTTACAAACTAGTTGCACACGATTTTTTTTGGTAATAAAATGTCAATTATTTTTGTAAATGCAATTTATCAGATTGAAAATAAAGTATCTACATTCGAAACCACTTCCTGTTTGTGTCAGTTGCACTGTGTCCTAGTTGATCAGATTCAAGCCGCATGCAGATAAACAGATTCAAGCTCCACACAAAGACTTAATTAAACTTTAATTATAAATTTATTGGCAAAAATATAATTCAATTATAACTTAATCATTTCTGTAAGTCTGTCTTTATATTAGACTAATTCCGATTTGATGTTCTAATCTATATCTATTTCACTAAATCGAATTTAATTCGACTGGCATTAATCTAAGGGCAAGAAAGATTACAGGGATCTGTAATTAATGCCCACAGCGGCTACACCAATAATTTACTTATTAATTAGTTAAACATTGATACAAATTTAATTTCAATTTTAATGAACAAGCTAATTAACAAATTACTCAATACTGTAGAAACATTTTAATTATAAACTAACTAATTGGTTTAAAAGAAAAATTGCAGATGGCGTGTATATCGATTTATTGGCTTGTTTTTCCCCTGTCAATTCATTTTGTATTTTGCATCAAAATATGTTATGTAGTAAACATTTCAGCCAATTTCAACTACTATTGAGATAAACTTCGTTAGTTTAATAATATTTAGCTAATAACTGCTAAAAACTTATTTGTTTACCAGCCAGAGTTACACAAAGAAGCCAATATGCAGTATTTCAGTTTATTTTTCTATTGGCACATTTATTACAATTTAGACATATTCCCGGTACATTCTACACCTACTCATTACTACATTACTTAGAAAAACTTATTAATAGTAGCAACATTTACTTATCGATTGTTGATTATATGCCGATTATTGAGATTGAAAATCAACGTAGTGTGGGTTATAAATTATGTACGAAACTATTTCTGTGATCTATAGGCTAGGTACCTTAACATTTGTCGATAAATTGCTGTCGTTCATCTGCTTGAATAGTTTCTAGGCCACTTTAGAATCCGATCACCACAACTACACCACCATTTTTATTTGACATTTAAATTTTGACGTTTATTACAGCAATCTATATTACCGTTGGAGAGCAATGCGCCCTCTATTGGTACATTTTTAAAAAACCTTTACAAACAAAATTTTAAAAATAATATTTTAGTGTTCCAATTAAGTGAAACACCGCATAATTTTAAGAGCATTACTTCTCTCCCCTTTTCTTGCTGTACCCTTATGTTATCTTAACAATTGTTAATTATATTCATATAAAAGGTAGAACAACATATTTTGAGTTGAAAATTGTTTGGATGAATTTAATTAAGGAACTCGTGGTACGTTTAATTATAATAATGAAATACACTGCAATAAAATAAGACGCACTCTTGTTTTCTTATTTGTTTCTTATGCTAGTCACGTATAAAGATTATGTTCTGTACACCTTTCAATTATAAAATAGATACTTAAGTGTCAAATGCATATAAGTTTATGGAGAAGAAAATTGTCGCCATTTTGGAAGCAGTTTGATTTGAATATCGTGCCTAATAAGAGAATGCAATTAAAAATGCATTTTTATATTGAAATAATTACAATATTTTGATGCATTGACTAATAATAATTAATATAAATTTATAATTAAAGCTTATTAACTAATATTTATTAAAAAAAATTGTATTTATTTGGAATTTAATTATATAGGCAACCAGCGAAACTTTCACTTTGAGATATGGCCAGTCGAGATAAAAGCGCGAAATTTAAAACGTTCTTATTAATTAATATTGTTATTAAAAAATATTTTTTATGGCAATTTACAAAATTAATTAATGAAATCGCTGAACTTTTAAATAAATTTAAATTGCAATCTATTATATTTAAAAAAAAAACTTATCAAAACTTGCAAAAAAAAACCATTAAACAAGAAGAAAAAAATCATTACCGAAAACTAATCTTAAACTAACATAATTAATCCCAATCAAAACCAAATTAATCAACATTTAGGGAAACAATAAAAGTGCTCTGAACACAACCCTCAACCATAATTAATTAGAATCCAAGTACATACCTAATTAATTCGTATTCAACTAAACTGAACGAGAGAAAGAACTAACGAGAAAGTTTCGCGTCGAAATTAAAGCGTCGCGAATACGTCTTTATGCGACGCGCTATCGAAACGTACAATAGCGCCGCGACGCTAAGCGTCAAAATCATTTTTGTCAGCAGACGTCTAGGACTTTCCGAAATTCATGCGCAGATTTTTATGGTGGAGCCGCCGGGCTGAAACTTTTTTTGTTATCGCAACCGCTCTATTTACGGCTCTATGCGGAGCTTGGAGCTAATTATGATGGCATTCTGAAGGAAATTGATTGAATTATTCGAAAACTAGTGGTGCAATGTTGACGGTTTGGCGTATAATGGTGAAAATCGACTAATTGTTGCAGTAGGTTCATTATACAGGGTGATAAATTAATTAGGATGACGTGGGCTTCGTTTAATTGAGCCTTGTTATCTCCAAACGAGATTTATTGCGTTTGCAAAATTAATAAGTTGGTTGAATACGCGTTTATTTTCTATTTTTTGATGGATTTATTCATGCATACTTAATCGGAATTAAATTGTTTATGGAAAATGTGGCCTTCAGTTATGTTTGATTTTCTCAAGAAAACATATTTAAGCAGGAGAAATAACGATTATGATGATGATGATGATAAATATATCATTGCATGAAAAGGGAATATAAATTCTCAAATAAGGGAGGATCGTGCAGTCTTCCAACTTGCCAAACATTGTATCGCAAATAAATTGAAAAGGTGGATATGTAAGACGTAACAATGCTTGAGAAGACTGAAAGAAATATTTTCTACTTGATTTATTAAATTGATTTTTATTCAATTTTCTTTTATTATCCTTTTGTTATGTAATGCAAGATTAATACTTTTCAAAATAGGCAACCAGTAATGTACCTTCAAAATTAGTATAAAAAAGTATTATATAATTTTTAATTAGTATAATATTAAATTAATTGGGTATTTGATTTAATTTTTAGGTAAATACGAATTTGAATTTACCGCTAATTTGGTTTTGTTTTGGGTAGGCAACCAATAAGTCAATTGTTTATATTTTAAATAATAATAATTTGGCATAGATTATTATAATAATAAAGCATTTATTCAGATATTAATCTAATTATAGAGCTTCTAATGAGCTAATTAAATATTAATTTAAGTTTTGTCATTCACTATAGGCAACCAGCAATACAATGGCATGAACCACGTGCTTTGCGCCGGAACCACATGCTACTGCACCGGAACCATGTGCTTTTGCACTGTTTCTGACATATGTCACAGATTTACCTAACCTACAATATTAATCAAAACAAACACCGAGTAAAAATGAAGAAACTTGTTAATTATCTATACGAAACTAAAGAAATACTCGTAAGAATTACTATTCTCTTTATTTATTAATATTTAATTGATTCAATTATTTTTAGAAAAAAGGACTTTGCAAGAATGAAATTCACATAGTAATGGGAAACGAGTCTTGCGATCTTGATTCAACAATTTCCACCCTTCTTCTCGCCCACCTACTAAATTCTAACAAAAATCTACTAAACCTACACGAAAAAACCGTAGTTCTGCCTATACTAAACGTATCCAAAACAAACTTCGAATACCGCACTGAAATCTGCTTCGTCCTAAAAGAAGCAGGCATCCTAAAAGAAAATCTAATCTACAAGTAAATTTCCTACAAATGACAAAGCATTCAGTACTAATTTATTAATTAAAACACAGAAATGACGATGTAAACCTCTCCAAACTAATCGCCAATAATTCCATAACGACTAGTTTGGTAGATCACCATATTCTAAACGAATCTGATAAAATCCTGGAAGACACTGTGAAGCAAATATTTGATCACAGGCCAATTGATCGAAGCCATAGCTGGGACTTGCAGAAAATTGATTTCAATGTTAAGCAAGTTGGAAGTTGTTCCACTTTAATCGCGCAGCAGATAATTAAAAACGATGCTGCTTTATTAAGCAAGGAAGTGGCATACATGCTTTACGGTTCGTATAAGCTAATTTTACTTATATAGCAGATTTATATTAATTTTTGTAATATTTAGAAACGATAATTTACGATACAATCGCTTTGCTCCCCGAAAAAGGCAAAGCAAAAGAACTCGATTTAGAAATCGGTAAAATACTCGAAGATAAGTTTGAATTCACCGAAAACCGTCAAACAGTTTTTGATAAGCTATGGTCGGCTCATAACGACGTCTCCCACTTAACCTTCAAGCAATTACTTTACAAAGATTTAAAAGTAGTCGAAGGTATTCCAATACCGGGTTTACCAATGCTAAGCGAAGACTATCTAAAATTACCCGACGCTTTAAAAACGATAGAGGAATTCGCACAAGATTATCCGAAGGCTGTTGTTGTTTTGATTGGATTAAATGCAAGTGGCGGCGGATTTAGACGCGACGTTGCAGTCTATTCTACAAATGATAAGTTGAAAAACGTGCTTGTCGCTGCATTAAAGGGGAGCGACGATAACTTTGATTTCAAGGAAGTGGAAGTTAATCTCGAAAATGTGGTATGCTATCGGCAGAATAATATCAAATTGTCACGTAAACAAATTATTCCTATTTTAAAACAAGCTGTGTGATAATTGTTTCCCACGGTAGGCAATACACAATACATTTACCAATTAATAAAGCAATGTTTAATTGATCCTTATGTACAAAAACGTAATAAATTGTCCACAATATTAAAATAACATGTTTATCCTTAAGATACGCTATTTAAAATTACCTGAACACTCATAATAAACTTAAAAAAATTACATAAATAATACTAAAAACTCTTAATAGATCAAAATTACTCACCTTTATAAAGTTTGCTGATACGGAGCCGGCGTAGGAACACTCATAAGGGGCGAATTAATATCAATATCCATCTCGGGCGGCACAACAGACTCCTCTTGCGTATTAATTTTCTCTTGCAATAACTTATAAAGTTCATGCACGTTCTCACTATGCTGATGTGTAGGCTGCAAGGCTTTCGTCAACGTATGCAACCTGCTAGTTGGCAGTTTCAAATGCACATACCACAACAATTTCAACAAATGCCTCGTAACATTATCCCTCGACAAACCCGCAAAGAAAAATTCGTCAAACAAAGCGGTGCAGAAATCTTCTGCTTGAAACTCATCGGGGTTGTGTATCAATAGGCAAACCTAAAAACAAAATAAATTAAATTAGCTATTACATTTTAAATTAAATTAAATAAATTACCAAAGAATGTAGGAATGGATCTTCAAACGACCGCGCATCCTTGCAATTCGCGAGAACGGTCAATATTCGAAGCAAACCCACACGATCTTTTAATCGGGCGACATGTAGTGTATAATACATCGCTAAAATACTAGCGACAGAGCTATCTTGGATGTAGGCTTCCACCGCATCGGGTAGCGGCCCCGAATGTTCGATTACGGTAATTGCCGCTTCGCGTTCGTCTGGTGGCAGTTTGGCCGACAATTGTCGCACTTGGTCATCGACCATTAGCGACATTAAAGCCGGTAAAAATTTGGTCACAATTTGGCTGTCCAGTTTCGGTTCTTTGAAGTCCTGCGAGTCGATCATTACCCAGGCGCTCAATCCCAACGCGAGCATTCGCAGAAGTAAGATTAGAATGGTATTTTCTCTCGGCATTCCTTCATTGTGTATCAAATGCTGCAGGATTTTAATCGCAGACGTTGCAAGAAAGTTGATTGCATACGGATCGCACAGCGTCATCGATAAGTCGCCCAATACTTGTTCCTGTCCTCTTTTAACATTGTCCAGAAAGCCTTGCAGCTCTCTGGAACGTTTTATGTCGACGTTCTTTTCCCTGATGCAAGCATCAAGGCACCAAGTGAATTTGTGGCAAGGATCGATTGATATTATGTCTTGCACTTCAAGATCGTGCAGTGCCATTAGAAGTTCAGCTCGTAAAGTGCAATAATGCACGTTTCTGGTACGTAAGAAAAGCGTGCGCAAAAATTGTAACACCATATCGTAGAGTTTAACACTATTTCCAATCATGTGAGCGAGCTTTTGGACGACTTCGCCTTGTCGTCGCACTTTTGGGGAGGGGCCAAAGAATTGCGTGTTCAAGTTACTGTGCTCGAACAAAACGTTTTCTTTTTCGCGGATGTATTGGCTTAATAAAGGGGAGACTTCGTCGCCGAATAAGCTTTGATTGTCTTTCCAAATTTGTCGTTTAACTTCCGTGTCTGTATCGTTATATAATTCGCGGTCGCGTACTAAAACTTTTAAATAGTGATCGTCAATTTGCGGGGTGTTTTTTAGAATAGCCATAACAATAGGGCGCATTTGTTTTACTTTTACGACGGGAAAGCTTTTAGTAAGTAATTCTTTGAGTTTCTGATCGCGTTCCTTACCTTCTGCTTTGCCAATTTCGTTGATGTGGCTGATCAACTTCTCGCGAAGCTCCTACACATGTTTGTAATTAATTTGAGCATGTTAAAAGTGGGTTCTATTTACCTCGACTACGGAATTGTGGAAATCCAGGCGCCTAACGCCGTGCAAGTCGAGTAAAGGGAGCATTGGGCGTAAGGATGGTAGTAGAATTCCATTAGTTACCTAAACGATTTAAAATAAGGGGTTTGTTTGTAATATTTTGAGGTTAAATTTACCTGGAATTCTTCGATGGCTTTAAGCGGGTCGGTGCAACTTGTGAGGGCATTTTTCAAGTAATTTGGTCCGTGCACTTTTAATGCTTCTAATGGAAATTCGTTTTTTGGAGTCGTCATTGTTAAAACATAATAAATTAATTGTTGATTACACTTTTGTTGTTGTTCGATGCAATTAACTGTCACTACTAAAGTGTCTCAAGTTACGTGTCCAATCCTGTATTCTGATTGGTCGAGGAAGGATAATAGAAGTGATAACAGGAAAACGGTACCACTTCCGCTTTTGAAAACACTCCTTTAATTCAAATTTATTAAACTAAATACTTATATAAGTGTAATTATATATAAATTGCAATTAATATTGTGCTAATTAAATATTGAATCATCATAGCTGGTTAGAATTTGTGGTTAGGATTCGGTTGCAGCGCAGTAGAGAAAAAAAAAATGGTTGCTGCAATTAATTTGTGACGTATGTAGAAATAGACGCTGCATTCACCAGTTTGTGTATACAAGGGGAGCGAATCGTTGTTTATTCCACTCGAAATGGCATTGTTATGGTCGACTATGGTGCAATAGATTGATGTGGAACGTTCAAAATGGGTGTTTTGATGGATTGCATGGGTGTAGTTTAGAAAATAACGTCATTCATACATGTATTGATCAGCAAACTAGGTTATGTTTCCAACTTTCATTAGCATCTTAGGTGTGTGTTTCACCCTTTAAACAATCAGTGTTCTCCGATTACAATAATAAAACGATTTTCTCATTGCAGACATTCAATCATGGTGGGAGGTCCCAAGCATTGCTCACTTTTGTTCACTCTTTCGCACAGCTTTTAATCTCTTGGATTTCGACATCGAGGTAAGCAAAAAACAAAATGTGCTTAAGTGCAGAAAAGGGCCAAATTGTTTTGCTCATAGTTATACGTGAGAAAAACAAACATATTGTAGTGCACACTAAACGTGTCTCCATCCTTTGTTAGTAAGACAACAGGAAAGGGACAGACACACTCAGTGTGCATTAGTGCCCTCTTTCGGGAGTACTTTCGCACTTTCGACTAAATAAATATTTAAAACTAGGATTTGGAAGAGGCTTTACTGAACGATGGTACAGAAGAAACATCGTGGCTGCCCGAATTGATAGTGCGATTGCTTAGTGGTTGCCTGCCGAAAAATGAAATCTCTACATTTAATTATCAGATGTTCCTGAGGCGCCTATTTCGGCGAAAATGTGAAGAACACGATTGCTACAATCCCTTCAACACTGACATCGACTTTCAATTATTACCACTACGTACTAAAGTCGACATTTTGCATTCATTGTGCGAGTTCCGACTCGATGCGAATGACGTGTTCGACAAGCTAAAGAATCTCGAAGCGGATAGTTTGAGAGTGGAACCGCTTGGTTACGATAGTAACGAGTCGGCTTATTGGTACTTTTATGGTACGCGACTGTATCGCGAGGATTTCAACGCGAAGAATAGCAAGAAGAAATCCGTGTGGCAGGTGATTTGTTTCACGGAAGCCGATTGGTTTCAGCTGACGAAGAAATTCAAGAAAAGTAGTGCTAAAGTGGAAAAGCAGCTGCATCACACTTTGAGCGAGAATTTCCTGCCTGAGCTTCCGCGATTGTTCAAAAAGAAGGAGAAACTTGCGAGGAAACGGTTGCTTGAGAATCAACCGAGACGTACTTCCAGTCGGCTGCGGAAATTGGTAAGAATATTTATTTATTTTATTAGTTTGTGTTATATTTTGCTGTTTAGGATGAGGATCAAGTTGAGGCCTTAGACGAAGATAGTTTGAGTGAAGGGCAAAGCAGGGATGAAATGGCTGGTGCTAAATCAAAAGATAAAAAGGCAAAAACACGGCAGAGGAAGTTGTCCGAAGCATCTTCAAGCAGCAAAGGTAATTATATATGCAACCAGCAATACACATAATTAATTAATTTACGGTTTTAGACGCTTTAGCTACTGATAAAAGTTCAAAACGCAACAAGAAGAACGAAAAACGGAAAGATGGAGGCAAAGGAAGTGCGAAACCAACAACCACGGTTGGTAGGCAAACGAATAATTCGTTGGCCGCTGCGACCGGGCAGATTGTGATACAATCACTTGTGGCCGCGCCGAATAAAAAGAAGCTTAAAACATCTCAAGTGTAAGTAGTTATAGTTTTGTTTATTTGTACACTAAATAAATGTTTTTGAAATCAATTGTGTATGCCTTTATACAGGGTGTCCTAAAATATGTGGGCTTATTTGGCCCACATACTTTGCGACACCTTTTTTCAATGTTTAATTGGAACTGAAATAAATATGGTAATTGCTGAGTGCAGATTCCGACAAACCGAAGAAGATCTGCAAACGGGCATGCATAAAATACTCGACTACGTTAAGAACCACGAAGACGCTTGGCCGTTTGCCGACCCAGTCGAAGAAGAGTACGCGCCCAATTATTACACGATAATTCGCAAGCCGATGGATTTGCAGCGAATGGAAGAGCGACTCGATTCGGGCTATTACAAAAGCTACTCGAAGTTCAAAGGAGACTTTCAATTAATTGTAGATAACTGTAGACTTTACAATGGTGCTGAAAATGGTAAGAATACGAATAAATCAACCATATATGATTGTTAATAAATTGTTTGTTGATTAGAATACACCGAAATGGTGGACAACTTAACTCACGTCTTCGAACGTGCAACCGAAAAATACTTGGACCAAATTTCCTCATCCGACGACGAAATCGCCGTCGAATATTCCGACAAAAACAAGCTAAACAAGAAGAAGAAGCTGCAAGAACCCATTAAACCCGTCAGCAATCGACGCAAACCGATGCTGGCCGCACAAACCGACAAAAAGCGCGAGCGCTCCCTATCGGAAGAATCTCTACATTCAATTCGCAGCACGTCTTTCGACTCTCTAAAATCAAAACCGCAACCTGTTACCAAAAAGACAATACCGCCGACGAAAGAGAAAGAGAAAAAGGAAAAAATCAAACCGAAGTTGAAGACCAATAAGCCTCCGAAACGAAAGGAGAAAGAGAAATCTCCAATACGCAGTCGTAGTTCGAGTGTAAGTAGCGAACCGCCTCCAAGCGACTGCAGCAGCCCGCCGCGATCCGGCCCAACCAGTCCTATCCCGACCAAAAAACGGAAATCGACCGAAATAGTCGACGTTCCAATTAAAAAGACTAGTTGGTCGCCGTTGCCGAAAGACAAACACAACAAACTACGCGAAACCATAGAGAAACTTAAAGCGAAGAGCGCGAAACCAGCGCCATCTGCTTTCGACTTTAATGTAGAAACCGACCCTCCGAAGGAGAACAAAGTGCAGAAAGACGATAAAAACAAACCGAAAATGCGGTTCAAACCCAAACGCCTCGAAGAAGACACCAACAGTGCAAGTAGCTTGGAAAGCAAAAAGCGCAAAGCGCCCCCTAAGAACAATAACTTGAAAAACGTAGCGGCAATCGATGCCTTAACATTAGCGACAGAGCAAACCTTGAAAGACATCAATAAATGGCTGGACGACACGCCAAAGTACACCGAATTCAGTTCGGCTAGCAACTCGCCTTCGTACAACTTGGACGAGCTCGATTTGAAGAAAATCGTGCCCACCAAGAAAGAACTGCCTTTTATGAAAACGATTAAGAAACCACCGCTGCAAGTGAAACCGTTTAAACGGCGCGAAGTGCAACGGACGATCGATCGCCTTCAACCGGGCAAAAGCAAAGGCAATCTTATCACAAACGTGTCTAATAATAAATCGGACGAAAGCTTTCCGCTCACGCGAATTAAAGACGCGAAGAACTCGCTTATAGTTAAAACGGACACTAATGCGCCTAAGCTGAGTCTGGGCACTGTACTCGACAGTTTCGGCAAGCACAAGTTCGTCGACGACTTCAAAAAGGAGGATTGCAAATCTGAGAAGAGCGATTTGGAGCCGGACGCTAAAGAAACTAAAGTAGAGGAACCCGACAGCAAAACCGAGGAAAAACCAACCGATGCTACCAAAAAAGAAGACGATACTACAAGTAGTACCACTACCAGTGAAACTAAAACACCAAAAGAACCCGCCGCCGAAGACGGCGCGACTCCAAACTTAAGCGCGTGGTTCAAAGCCTTTGGCGCACCGAAAGCCGCTCCGAAGAAAGCCGAACTCAAGCCGGACGGCAAAGAAAACGAGAAACTAGACGAAAATAAACCACCAATCGAAATCAAGAAAGTCATCCCCATCCCAGACCCGTCGCCCAGTTTGGACCAACCCGCGCCGCGAACGCGCAAAATCAGCACAGGCAGCAGTATGAGCGAGCGATCGAGTTTGGACTCGCCGAGAGTGGGGATCGATGAGCGGCTAGGCGTCTACCCCGCTCCGTATCCATCCCCACTACATCGCGGATCGCCCGTTCAAGCCTCGCCGCGACCCGATGTATCGCCGAAGGCCTACCCGGCCTTCAACGGGCAAATTCGCGTCGGATTTTATCAGGACACCGTTTCGAACAAGTCGAGTCCCGATAAATCGCCGGCACATGCGCAGTATTCGGCCGATAAGTCGCCAGCGCATGCGCAATACTCAGCGGCTGAGCATGTCTACACGCCGAATACGACAGCGACCAATTATTCGTATGCGAATTCGTCGCCGTTTTATAGCACGCCGAATTATTCCAGTACGAATCCGACTCCGCCTTATAACACGGATGTGGCGACTGGCGCGTACTACGACACGAATAAGTCGCTGACTGAGCAGTATCAAGCGAAGAATTACTCGCCCGGTAGCAATTTGCCGGTAGATGGCGTGACTTATCAACAGGAGAGCAAGAAGTTGGGGGATAAGGTGCAAGCGCAGATGTTCCCGGTGAAAAAGAGGGCGTATAATGAAGTGGGTTTGGAGCAGCAGCAACAAGTGGATGTGCAGGCGAAATATGTGCATCAGAATATTCCGGAGCCGAAAGTTGGCGGCTCGCAGTTGGAGTTTGCGGGGAAGCCTGTGGAGCTGGACGGGAACAATGGGTTGCGGAATGTGAATTATCCGACACCGCCGGGCAGCAATCCGTATCAAGGAGGGTATGATGGGAACTATCCGCTTAATATTCCCACCAGGGGGTTGCCCGTACCGCAAACAAGTAAGTTTTTGGTTATGTCGCATGTTTTGGTTTGACAGTTTTAGGTTATGTTTGTCAAAGTGAAAGGTACTTACAATTGTTATTATTATTTCAGGTGTTACAGACTTGGACCGCAAAATCGACATGTCCAAATACACGAACATGGGCTACAACGGCCCGGAAGTGAATTATCCCCGCTCTCTACCATCGCAATACAACCGACCGGATGTCAGCTACACTCGTACTGCAGCGCCACCACCACAAGTGTCAGTCAATAGTGCCAACCCACCCCCACCGAATGATATGTCCATACGTTACGGCAACCCGAATGTCACGTTACAAATGGGTGGCTACAAATCGATGGAAATGTCCGCCAATCACACTAATGTGGCGCCACAGGCGCATAGTAACTTCCCCCCGAGTAGTACACATTCGAACCACCAAGTGGAGAATGTCGCTAGTCGTTTACAACCACCCGCCAGTCAAGATTTGACGACTTTGACGCCAGCTAGCGGCTATAAGCCGCCGGAAGTGTCGATACCGCGTCCGACGTACAATACGCCGCCGATAGATGTCGATCAACCGCTTGGCTTACGTGGCAATATGGCGAATTTGTCGCATATTGTAGATCGCTGTTATGCAAATCCTAATGATGAGCGCATGTTAAGTGGGTTGCCTACTTCGTCTTCGAGTGGGTATTATGGGGATAAGTTGGGTGGGGCGCATATGTTTAATAAGCCGCCCGCAATGTTTAGTCAAGCCAATATGGCGATGGGGGGATATAACCAGAATATGCAAGGGGGGAGCAGTGGGATGTATAATCGGCAGATGGTCGAGTTGCAGAATATGCAAGTAGGTGGCGCTGGTGATGGGAAAGTACCAGCGCAGCTGGAGAAGAAGAGTAAGAAGCGGAAGAGCAAGGCTGGTAAGTGTTTAATAATTTATTTACATTTAGTTGACAAAACTAATTAATTAATATTTAATTTTGCAGCGCCAAACCCTGTCGAACCGCAACAACCCAACCCACAAGGCTTCCAGTCGTACGCCGGCCTAAAAACCAACCCCACAATCGAACCAAGTGCAATATCCCTTAAAACGTCAAGCGTAGTCCCTGGTAGTGCGTTCAATTTCGGCCCGACGCCGTCCGGCATCGGCTTATATGGCGACAAAGACGCCTATCCGAACTTTCTGGACGATTTCCGATCTGCTCCGAATTATTACATGGCAGCCGCTGCGGCCGCTCATCATCGTGCGGCGCCGCAGCCTCAAGAGCAGCCCGAAAAGCAGCCGAATCAGCAACAAAGTGCGGGTTATTCGTTTTTGGGTGCGCCGCAAGCGCGGCCGACGTATCCGATTGGTGGGCCGTTTATTCCGCCGGCGCAAGCGCAATTGATGGACGCTAATTCGCCGATTTATCAGCATTATTTGCAAGCGGGCGTGCAATCGTTGCTTGGCCCGCCGGCCGCGTATCCGCCGGGTTATCATCCGGCGTTGAGTATGCGGCAACCGTACGATTCGATGACGCGACCTTCGTGGTTGTAATTTCGATACCAAAGACCGAACTTTAGCAGTGTAGGTTTTAAGTTGTTCATTGAAAGGTTCTGTGATTTTTGTTTCTTGTTTAGTATTTTTCGCCTGACATTTGGTTGTTGAGGTGGATTATTTGTAGAGTGGACCATAATTTTATTTCGCTCAGGTATACAAATTTTGTATATGTGTATTTTATAATTTTGGAATCGTATTGCACTGCTAGAATTTATTTTTGTTGTATTGTTATATTTTATTATGTGCGGAGTAGTTTTTGGTGCAACTGGCGTTTCGCTGGTTGCATACATTAGGTTTTTGTTTTAGGAAATTGAGTTGAAAACATTCCGATGTTGCGTGCAGAGATTTTATTACTTATATTTATAGGAGATTAGTTTACTTTATTATCATTTCATTTTACAATCGTCTTACTATATATCTGGTTGTATGCCTTATAGTTTATATATAAATATATATATTAGTTAAGTAAGGACATGTAAATTTAAAGCATCGACAATAGAATACATATATAAAAAAGGAAACCAATTTTTCGAATATAAAATATCACATAATACAAATAGAAAATAAAAGACTTGTAAAATGTTGTATAAAAATATATTAACCGACTTTGTAAAAGACAAACGTCGCATATAAGCTTTAAATAATCAAATTTTATTGTACAAACATTTAAGAAATACAGAAAACAATATCAAATTTAATTCAATTTTATAACATTGAAACAATTAAAATTACTTTACTTGTAAATACTAAATGAAATTGTAAATGGAGACATATGTATTGTTGTACAATGAAATAATAAATATTTAGTAATTTGTATTCACTATTTATAGCGCCATCTATACCTAATTATCAATACTACGGCAAATTAAATTGATTGGCCTATCAGGGATGCGATTCATCCGGTAAACCATTCCGATCTGCTCCGAACCAGTCGGCTCCAACCGAAAGTTCATCAAAATCGCTTTCAATAGTAGCACAATTTCGCTTTCGGCAATTCGCTTTCCTGGACACATTCTCGGCCCATAGCCGAAAGGCAACGAAGCAAATTTATGGAAGTTATTATTACTCGTACGAAGCCATCTTTCCGGTCTATAATCAGTCGAATTATCAAAATAATTCTCATCATTTGACGTAACCGAACTGAATGCCGAAACTAGCGTCTAAAAAAAGGTAATTATTAATAATGGCATATTTTTGTTTAAATAATTACATTTTTCGGTATTAAAAAGCCCCCTATGCCAGTATCCTGCACTAAAAATCTACTATTAGCGCCAGCGGTCGGATAGATTCGTAAAGTTTCCTTAATACACGCTCTTAAGTATTTCAAATCGTCTAACTTGCAACTACCACGTGCGTTTGTCTGTACTTCCCCGGACATTGCAAAGTTATGCAAAGTTAGCGCTAACGTCGTAGCAGCTGCGTCTATTCCACCAAGAAAAACTTCCAAGGCCAACATGGTACGATCATCGGGGGCTAGCGATTTATTATCGAACAAACTGAACATGTAAGGGTTTTCTTGTTTTACTTTAGCGGGATTCGATTTAAATTCCTCCTGAATTATAGCTAAATTTTCCTTAATTATTCTAAAAAAAAGTTGTCAAAAAATGTCAAAATAAGTGTGGTTAAACATACTTGTAGATAATCGTGTGCGACTTCTGCAATTTTCTGTACCCCTCTGTTTTATAAAACTTCCAAATGGGTGGTCCTATTAAGGTAGCATAAAGTCCATCCATAAAATCCTTGCTAGCCTCAATAATTTCCGAAGAACTCGTATCATCATTAATGCAACCAAATCGCCTACCGGGACAAACCACGGATGTCGCTGAAAATGGCCTTTCAATCAAACAAATCAATCACGTGACCGAATCTAACCTTCAATAGTGTATCGAAACAAGTGTTCAAAAACGTCACTCAAAATATTAGTGTCCGCATTCCTATTCCTTTTAATGTAGTCGACGAACGAGTTGGCAATCACTTCGTGCTGCTTTTGGTAAGTTTGTACTAAACTACTTTTTAATAGCGGATTAACACCGTTTCGAAGTTGATACCATTCCGCTCCATTTCCGGGGACTACCCCGACACTGTTGAAAGTGCGTTTCCGGTAATAATGCAACGCCGGAAATGGGGGCCGAATGGGGTGCTTACCCTCATGACGGAACAAAGTTTCGGTATCATTAGCATCGACTGTGATTACAATATTAGTCCCCAAATTTAAGCGGAAAATTGGGCCCAATTTTTTGCTTATGTCGGTAATGGCTTCTGTTAGTTTGTCGGCGTTGTACGGCCCTAAAATATTTATTAAAATTAGTGTTAAATGTGTATGTTTTAATAGGTTTTTACCTCCAGGTAGAAATAAATACTTGTGTCCGATCAGTGGGTACGATTTTAAAGTAGGTAGACAATGAAACGGTTTTAATCCTACTAATTTCATTTTTAATTGTTATGATATGTTTATTTGTGTTGAGGAATGAAATTTAATGCTGTTTGTAGGTTTCAAGGTCGATAGCACTTTTTGTTTGAGATTAGAATAGATTCTTCTTATAATTTATGTGCATTTTTGAATCTTAAAATTGGGCGCCAGTGCGGTTAGGCAACCAGTAATACAAAATAGGGGAAATACAAATAGAACAATAAGTGCTAAGAATTATTAGTAATTATAACTAATAGTATACTTACAACTTACTAATAGTTACTATTTTTTTAATTCGTTAACGTGATGCGGAATGATGGAAATATTAAATCAGTAGTACTAAACGTTTTGTTTTTATTAAAATCACAAAAAGAAAATAAAACAAAATTGAAAATACTATAATACGATAACACATTCACAATATTGACCTATTCTGCACCACGAAGTCGTATGCGTACAAGTAAAATAAATACAAAAAAACTAATCGGTAATACAATGGTGATGTAAAACAGGCCTGCAATATTTAAATTATTCATACTTAAAACGAAGGATACTATTTACAAAAAATATATTAAGTGTAAAATAATCACTTCAGTCAATTTTAACAGTTGAATAGATTTTCCGAACAAAAATGCTGGTGCCAATATAACCAACTGTGCCGCACATAATGCCCAATCCGCCGCTGAATAGCGCCATGTAGCCAAAGTAGAATGCCGTTTGGAAAAGCCCATACATCCTAAAATACACAATCAATCAAACAATTAACTAAATAAAAAAGGAACTTACTTTGTCTTAAAGAAGAAGTAATAAATGGCATAAATATAAACATAAGCGGACGTTGACGAGGCCGCAAGTAGCGAAGTCCACTGCCAACGATAATCCTCAGCATTCAGAAGGAAATACGTGCAAACAATCGTCACACAAACGGTAACAATCATCAATATTATAAATACAAGCAACATGAATCCATAGACGTAGTAAATCTTATACGCCCAGAACGACGTAAATATAAAGTACCTAGAACAAATTAATTAACACAATTCAAAGCAACACTTCACAAAAGACTTACATCTCAATAAAAATGCTCGCAAACGGCAAAATCCCACCCAGCAAAATAATAACGCCAGGCTCCATAAACCATTTCTTCTCCGGAATCGGCCGTGGCACTGCATTGATCCGGCATGGATAATCGGGCTGTCCTGCCAAATTCCGTCCAAGCACTGTTCCGACGAGCGTCAAGGGCAAAATCACAAAAATGCAAATGCAAGTAACCGCTACCATCGTGCCGAACGGAATCGCTCTGGACGCATGATAATAAATCGCTATAAAGTTTATGCAGAACGCTGTTCCACACACAAACGCCGGCAACATAAACGCGGACACTACCATTTGTCGGATCCAGACTTTACCGCCCATTCGGGCGTACAGCGAGCCCCCGAAATAGCCGTTAACGGGCGAAGTGACTGCGTAGACAAAGATTGCGGTCGATAGCATTGATCCTCGCCTATTTATTCAACCAATTATTTATTAATTTTGTGGGATAAACATCTAGTAGACTTACTCAGTGTAAAGTTCGCCCAAAATAGCGAATACTATGACGCTGAAGACGACAGTAGTCAGTTGATGCCCAGCGCCGATGATTGCTGAGAAAAGAAGCGATTGGGACGCTGGACGAAAGACGTCGCCGTGCACTTGTTTCCAGCCGTATTCATCGCCGAGATCGCGTTCCATATCGTCGATGTCTTCGTCTTTACTGTAGCGAGCGTAATCTTTGCGCAAAGTGCGCATAAGGATCATTGAGACTAAACCGACAAGGAAGATGACCATCATGAATGAGTTAAAAATGCTGAACCAATGGATCTGTAATTGAAACGCATTATTAAAGAGTCAAACATGGTATTTTTGACTTACGCGATGCTGGAAAAAATTGTGATCCAGATATTTATCGAAGCGATCCTCGAATTTGGTGTCTGTATGTCGCCAGATGACTTCGTAAGTGAACACCAGCTCGGCTGTTGGACTTAGTTGCACCTTTTCTTCGGATGTCAAGTTAACATCAATTATTTGGTTGGCGTTGTAACCAATTTCGAACTTCTTGTGCGTCCAAATGTAATAATTGCCGTCCTTCACTTCGCCGACGACCCCCCAAATCGGCAAATCGTCGATATACATTTGGTACCAATAATGGTTCTTTACGGCATAAACGAAGGCTTTGTAGTTTTCTTCGTTCAGCTGGGTCGCGCAGTATTTGCCTTTTTGCATGCTATCTGTGACGAGATAAGACATTATTGAAGAGTTATTTAAATTAGAGGCTAATTACTTTTGAATTCGATCTCGATGCCGCTGAATTCGAGCTCGACGCCTTGCAAGGCTTCGCTAAGCGTTTCATGGTAGTGGCCGATTGCCGCTTTGGAGCCAGCACAAAACGGTAGAGAAAAGTAAGCGTAGGTTTCTTGGCGATTGTGATAAGGGCCGACGGTATTCATCCACAATACCACCTCTTCATTGTCTTCGTACTATTGATTATTGGCAATTTAGTGTTTGTTGTATTGTTTAGCAGATATGGGGTAAACAGTATGAGATCAGGTACTTACTACATGGTTGTGTTCGTCAGAAAACGCCCCAACGAGGAGGGACACTATTAGTAGTAGATTTAACTTGTGCATTGTTTTGTAGTATGGTTTACTGTTGGTTTTCAGTACGTTTTTAATTTGTTTCTACTACATATATCACCGGAAAATGTAAATATTAAACATTCCTACACGTAGACAAGAAAAACTGACATTACTGACATTTGAGTCCAGGTGTACCAAAATTTGTTGTCCTATTTGATTAAAATGTGGCGTTTGAACTACTGGTAATTAATTATACAAAAAACATAAAATGTTTTAATTAATACTAAAGTTTCTAAAAAGCGCGTTAAACAAAAATATAATGTGCATTTATAAAAATTGTTACATATTATAAAATAATAAGTGTTTTGATAATGTATTGCTAGTTGCATACGCATGTTGCGTTGAATTACTTGAATGCAATTATTTCTGCTTTTTACCTTCAGATTTTGATCAATTATAACTTAATAATGCCTAATTTAATTAAAAATTTGTTTCATATTAACTAATTACAAATGTACAGCATTTCAAAGTGCGTAAAATATTGTAAACAAGCTGCAATCTGAAAGAAAAATGGCGAATGCGCCGCCCTAGTTTTACTACAAACCTATATATCAATTATTTCCAGCACTACCCTAACGATTTTCAGCAATCTTCACATGAATTGATGCATTTTACAGCATTTTCTATAAATTCCAAACAGTTTTAATAAGCTTTGATAAGCAAAATTAAATAAAAACAAGCAATATGCAGCAGCGCCCTCTAGACGGAAAAAGCTCCTTTCCCTTCATGTCATCAATTTTTGGCGAAGGCGCAACAAGTGTTTGGTGAAAATGCAGTTAAAACTACACGTGTGTGCCTTAAAACCAAGTGAAAACCTTCGCAAAGTATTAAACTAAGTGCAAGACATTAATACGAAGTGAATTTAGTGCCTTAATCTCGACCTACTCGAAATATAAGCTGGTTTAACAATGAGCCAGTGCAAGCAGATCGCCAATAACAACAACAACACCCTTACAGACACATCCAATATGCGTGAAAGTCCCGAAACCATCGACCGAATCCAAGAATTCATCACACTAAACCTGCAATCGCCGCCTGTCCGCAAAACGGCCGTCGACAAACTCTTCGAAAAAATGAAGAGCAGACATAACCAAATCTCCAAACCTTCCACTTCACTGATTGTAGTGCCTTCTGACAATGTGATACAAAATCTACCTGACCAGAGTAAAAGACTGCCAGTCAAACCCAGTTTGCTCAAGTATCTCAAACCGAAGAACAAACACAAAAACTTGCCCGCGATGGTCCCGTCGCAGTCGCCAAAAAAGGAAAAAGTTGCCTTACCAAAGAAATTGACCCGCGCGCAATTAAAAAATATCATGGAGCGATCTGTTAAAAAGCAACACGACAAGCAAGTTTCCATTGGGGAAACTGAGAACTGTAATGTGGCTGCGACGAAAAAACCTAGCCCGAGAAAAATGAAAACTCGCACGAAAATATTGAAGGAAATTCCGGTTGAGGATACGAAAACTAATGTTGCCGTCGATAGCAAAAAGGGAAGTAAAAAAATTCTTGTACAAGAAGCTGTTAAATTGAAAAGGAAATTAAGTAAGCGGCGGAAACGCACGAAGGTGACACCGAAGCGCAGTCCGCGGAATAAAGCAAAAGTTGCGGATGAAGCCGAATCGGTTTCGGCCCAATTAAATGTGGAGGAAATAGAGTCGGCTTCGCCGACTGTAGCTGCAACTGAGTTGGACGAAGAAGTTGCGCTTTTTACAGAATTGACGAAAGATGCCGCGAAAGTGCCTGAAGCGACTACCGAAATAAAAGATAATAAAGTGGAGACTGGAAGGTTTTTAACGCCGCCGCCGGACGTAGATCAGGAACAGTATTTTGATTATGACTCCGATTCGCAAAGTAAAGCCGAATGGTGTCCGGAAGACTACGCTGAGTATAAGATGAATTATTCAGCGAAGAAGTTAAGTAGTATAAAGCCGATATTTACTTGCAAGGTATGCTTGTTGGTTTTCTCGAGTTATTATCGGCTGAATAAGCATAAGGAACGACATACGAAGCAATCGAATCCCTATACTTGTCCACATTGCAATGAGGAATTGGGCAGCGTTGTGGAATTTACAGCGCACATTCGGGTGCATAAAGGTAAGTGTTTTTGTTTTTAAGTAACTTTTGCGGGGATTTATGCATTTATTAATAGATTTTAACCCTATTTCACATGTCTAACGCCATATTTACAAATATTTCGGGAAAGTACCAAAGTCTCTACCAACTTAACAGATTTTCAAATTTTCTTGTAAGCGCCATCTACAAACTTACCCGCAAACTAGTTACAGATTTCTGTAAATTGTCTGCTCGGCTGGGGGTGGTTTAGTTCGACCGCCTCTGTCAGCCGCCATATTCAATGGTCTCTAGACGACACTTGTTGTGTCGTCTACTTTTAATTGAACAACAATTCAATGTTTCGCTGTATAAATGTACGTAATTTGAACTGAATCAAAGCGGACTCGCCTAGAATTAGTTAAGTAGCACAAAATGTCATATATCGATCGAAAACGCCGCCCCCGTGAAACGAAAGGCGGAGTAATAATCGTCCCCGATTTTCCAGAGTTGAGAATTCGCATTATAAAACGTGGTAAAACGTCCCACTATTTTTAAACCTTCTAATTGAATATTATTCTCATATAGTTTTGAATTTCAGGTAAAAATCCATACACCTGCCAGAAATGTAACAAGGGCTTCTGGACGAAAACAGCTTTAGAAGCGCACACCCCAATTCACATTCTCCGCAAACCTAAAGAAGGTGTTAAAAAATTCAGATGCGATGTGTGCGCCAAGGAATTTACCAAATTGTGCGATATGGAAAGACACACGCGAGTGCATACGGGCGAAAAGCCCTGTGTGTGTAATATTTGCAATAAACGATTCCAACAGTCGCACAATTTGAGTAAGCATTTGTTGACACATTTGCATGTGAAGCCCTTTCATTGCGATATTTGTAACAAGCAGTTTGGGCGGAATGATGTTTTGAATAGGCATTTGTTGACGCATTCCGTTGACAAGCCGTTCAAGTGTACGAAGTGTCCGAAGGGGTTTATTCGTCAGTCGCAGCTTGACCAGCATGCTAAGAAGCATCATAGTTCGATACAAGCGGATTAGTTTAGCGTGAGTTGAGTTTTTAATTTACACATTTTTGTTTATATTAATTAAGATTGTGGTACGAATTGATTAATTTTATTTCAAGTTTTATTTGTACTTATTATGTAGCGGCTATTTTTACAATTGTGTGATTTATTCTACTGTGTAGAGTATGGCATTTTATAGATTTATTTTTCTAATTTTATTTGAAACAAAATATTGAACGAAGCAATTCTTTATACTAAAACTTCGTATTGATTTTCTGGTAGTTATATAAAGTGCCTCTAGAAGTTTAACTTTGTTAATTTTTGTAACTTGTTTTATGTTTAAAGAGTGCGGAATATAAATTAATGCATGTAATAATTTTAAATTAATATTTAAATGTATTATATTTGTAAGAGTGGATACTTTTTTCTTCATTATATATTCTATAACTTTATGTTGTGCAATTTGCAATAATATTGTGTATTTTTATATAATCTAACGAACCATAATTTGTTTTAAATAAATAATATAGCATTTATGTAATTTGAATCGTAGTTCAAATGTAACATGGTACTCATCAAAATGAATGAGTTATTACTCAATAGTTATAATTAAATTACAATATTATTGCCAGTAGTTCAAACGCCGCACAAAATAGTTCAAGCGCCATTAGTGTTGTCATCGAACTTTGACGTATTCAATTTACAAAATAATGAAACCTTCCTTTAGTTTAATAGGAATTGGGTTGTTCTTCCTAGTTATTTTACGCAGCATTTACAGTATATACGAAATATTCCAAAATCCAACTTGCAGCGCAGAAGATGTGTGTTACAAATCATTTTTAAACGAAAAACCGAACCTCGACTTGCATGTTTTCTTATCAGACAACTCGAAGTCTGGCATTTTCGACTCGATTCTCACGCTCAACAAATTCGAATACAATGAAGCTTTTGAAAGGTACGTTTCCGATTAATTCCCTATTCAACCAAACTAATTCGTTAATTAATTGCAGGGAAATACCGATCCAAGTTTCGAAGACATCTAGAAATAACGGTAGCATCTTCATACATACCGTAATCTCTCCGTCCAAGTACAAATCCAACGAAGCATCTTTAGACGCTCTACTGAACACGCCTGACATCACTTACTTGAAAAGCCGCCTCACCAAATTCGCTATACCGGTGAGTTCCACTTTTAATCTCTTAAAAGACTCGAAACACCACAAAAATGCGAAACCAGTCACTCACTTGCGCTCCAAGTACTCCATAAACATGTGCGTCGAGCATTTAAATTTGCCACACACTAACATTCCTAGAGAACTAATGCGCTATATTCGAATCAATCCAAAGAAGGAGTTTTTACCGATTGTTCAATACGATGTATTGGCGATGCGGCGACGAGATTTGGTAGAAATTACGCCACAAACGCGCAATATTACGTTCAGTTTTATGTACAACCCGAAAAGCTTTGGGAAAATGCGGTTCATGTCGCAGATCGAAGCCACTTTGCATCAATTTATTGCTTTGGGTTTTACGGAGAAGGATTTGGATGAAGTTAAAGGCGTTTTTGCGGATACTAATTTGTATTTGCTGTGCGCTACGATACTTATTGGAAGTGTACATGTAAGTATTACTATCAATTATTATTAAATTAGTGTTAATTTGTATAATTTATTTTAGCTTCTCCTCGACTTTCTTTCATTTAAAAACGACGTCAGTTTTTGGAAGAACCACTCGTCAATGGCAGGCTTATCCACGCGAACTGTCATCTGGCGAGCGTTTTCCGAAACAATTGTGTTCCTATTCTTGCTGGAAGAGGGCACTTCGCTCTTGGTACTAATCCCGAGTGGGATTGGTACTTTAGTAGAGGTAATATTTAAATATTAATTTAATACGTAATTTTAATTGGACTGTTGCAGTTTTGGAAAGTAAGTAAGGTACTTAAAACATCGATAACTTGGAGTGGTGGCTTTAAATTAAAGACGGATCGAACCGAAACAGCGGAAGAAATTAAGACGCGGCAATACGATGCGGAATGTATGCGATATTTGAGCTACCTCTTGTATCCCTTGTCGATTGGAGCGGCGCTTTACTCTCTCTTTTATCAACCACATAAAAGGTAGTTGATTAATTTGAATTAAAATAGTTTTAAGTAATTAATTATTTTTGTTTGTAGCTGGTACGCTTGGACGATCAACAGTCTAGTGAACGGCGTTTACGCCTTTGGATTTCTCTTCATGCTGCCGCAGCTATTTATTAACTACCGTTTGAAATCGGTGGCGGCTTTGCCATGGCGGGCGTTTACATACAGGGCGTTTAATACGTTTATTGACGATATTTTCGCTTTTATTATAACGATGCCGACAGCGCATAGATTGGCTTGTTTCCGCGATGATATAGTATTTTTGGTTTATTTGTACCAGCGATGGTTGTATCCGGTTGATCAAAGCCGAGTGGATAATTCAGTTTCGTACGAAACTGTTGAAACTAAGACTAAGAAGAAAGACGATTAAATTAAGGTAAGGCGTTTAGCACAATTTTAAAATAGGGGGGAAATTAATTTAATTAAGTTATTTTACATCGATTTTAATTAACTTTTGCTTTATATATATTAAATCTTTATTGTCACAAAAACAATTGGCTATGATCTTTCGATACTCGAATATTTTAACAACAATAATTTAATTAAAATTTGCATGTTCAAATACATTTAAATTACTTCAAACCTTATTTACACGAACGATGAAGCTCCACGTAATTCATCCAGTCAACTTCTTCACTTTGTACTTCAATCCGCTCATAACATGTTCATATGGCCTTTCAACTTCACTCACCGTCAAAGGAATCTTCCAAAATCTCTTGACTTGTGGCGACATTAATACTAAATTCTGCACCAATCCGAAAGCGCTTGAAGTGGTCCAATACAAAACTAAACACTGAATACATCCAAATAAACAAAAAGTACAATTAATTAAGAAAATACATACCGAAGGTACTGTGGCCGAAATCGGTATAAGCAAGAACGAAAACCCGCGAAACACATTTGTGAATATTCGCTGAAACTTCGTAGGCACGTTCACTTTGGACAACGTCTGCAATTCAATAATTGCAAGATTAATTAATCCTAAGCTGACTGGTAGAATAAAACTAGAATCAACTGCGGTTAAATTCGGTATGAACGCAAATCCGCCCACAGTTAATTGCGTGTAGGTTAATTGGGCCGCTAAATCTTGAGTGGGCAGCATATAAACCAAATTTCGCAAAGCGACTGATAAGGAAACCCACATTGGGATTTGGAACCATAACAGCAAGCTGGCTTTAAACGGGTGGCAATTATCGCGGACTATTAAGTTGTTCCATTGCTTTCGCACCTGGAATCGCAAGTATTATTGTTATTTTATTGCTGAACTTAATTAGCTTACACTTCGATTGTATGTAACTCTAGCAGTCTTCTCGTCCCAGTTGTACAATTTGATAGCCACTCCAGTTTCCCGCTTGAGCTCCTTAACTATATCGGGCATTTCCAGTTTCAAATTTTCTAACTTCGCTAGAATGTAGTTTTGATGTAGTGCTAATGGCACTGTGACGAATGAACGTAGAAGTATGGTCGTTAAAACTATGGTGGCCCACCATGGTAAACCAGTACTATCGTGCACTTTTAGCAGCAAATTTTGCAGGTACTCGACTGGTGTGCTTTCGGACAGAGTTTTGAAGAGACCAGTTTGCGATCTGGCTGCATCTTCAATTGAGTACTGGCGTCGGTTTGATGTTAAGTACTGCGGTCTATTTGAGACTGCTAGAATACTGTAACTGGATGACAATATGTGCTTTGGCAGTGATAATCTTGCTCTTACTAGTGTGGATAACCCCAAAATCATATTTGTTTTGATACAGCTTTGAACTTTTACTTCTGTTGAATTGTATACATTTTATTGGTAACTTTTATTGGTAACGAGTTCCGTTCTACTAGAATCTAGACGGCGCAAGTGTGTTTACAGAGCTCTGTAATTGTTGGTAACGAGTTAGTGTTACTCCAAAGTAGATGTCGCAGGTGTGTTTACAGAGCTCTGTAATTGTTGGTGGTAACCAGTTTGCACTACTCAAAACAGATGGCGCAGCTGTCTTTACAGAGCTCTGTAACGAGTTAGTGTTACTCGAAAGTAGATGCCGCAGGTGTAATTACAGAGCTCTGTAATTTAGAAGCCGCTGCAAGTTTGATGTTTTGCAAACCTTGAATCATTGCCAGCTCAAACTTTTAACGCTTCGAAGTATTGCAAGCGCAACGCTCTCTCAATTCTTTTTCTTTGTTTTTCCGTGCCCGGTGAGAGTCAGACGTATTTACAATAACTTTGAATTTTCAGAATGAAATGGACATCGAAACGCAACATTCACCAAGACTTTTAATGGTAAGCTTAACTGGCAATTTAAATAATTATCAATTTAATTCTTGTTTGTTATCAATTTTATTTTGGTAAATTTTAGTGCAGTATGTTTCAATTTTCTGAATGGACTGGTAAATTTTTGGCATTTTTGGTTTACCTTAATTATTTACAAAAAAACCAAACTAATCACACGATTGACCTGAAACTTGCTGAATCTCTTAATTACGAGATGCTTAATCAGCATGCCAATTTTGAAAGAAATCTAATTTTTGAAAAAATTTGAAAATTACTATAGTCTTTGTTCATTTTTCGACCAAAAAATCGATTTTTCGCCGATCTGTACGAAATTTAGCAGGGTGATTAAGCATATCGAAATTAAGATATTCACCAAGTTTCAGGTCAATCGTGTGATTAGTTTTTTTTTTCTTAAATAATTAAAGTAAATTTTTAGCATTTTTGGTTTACCTTAATTATTTTTTTTAAAAAAAACTAACCACCCGATTCACCTGAAACTTGCTGAATCTCTTAATTTTGAGCTGCTTAATCACCATGCCAAATATCGTAAAGATCGGACAAAAATCGATATTTTGGGCCAAAAATGAACAAAGACTATAGTCTTTGTTAATTTTCGAATTTTTTTGAAAATTAGATTTCCTTGAAAATTGGCATGCTGATTAAGCACCTCGAAATTAAGATATTCAGCAAGTTTCAGGTGAATCGGGTGATTAGTTTTTTTTTTTTTTAAATAATTAAGGTAAACCAAAAATGCCAAAAATTTACCTTAATTATTATTAAAAAAAAAAAAAAACTAATCACACGATTCACCTGAAACTTGCTGAATATCTTATTTTCGACATGCCTAATCACCCTGCCAAGTTTCAGAGAAATCTAATTTTTGGTCGAAAACGAAAAATTAACAAAGACTATAGTCTTTGTTCATTTTTGGCCCAAAAATTCGATTTTTTTCCGATCTTTACGATATTTGGCATGGTGATAAAGCATATCGAAATTAAGATATTCAGAAAGTTTCAGGTCAATCGTGTGATTAGTTTTTATTAAAAAAAAAAAAAAAATTAAGTAAATGTTTAGCAACAGTTTTCGTTTACCTTAATTATTTGTTTTATTAAAAACTAATCACAATATTGACCTGAAACTTTCTGAATATCTTAATTTCGATATGCTTTATCACCATGCCAAATATCGTAAAGATCGGAAATAAATCGATTTTTTGGGCCAAAAATGAACAAAGACTATAGTCTTTGTTAATTTTTCGTTTTCGCCCAAAAATTAGATTCTTATGAAATTTGGCAAGGTGATTAAGCATATCGAAATTAAGATATGCAGCAAGTTTCAAGTCAATCGTGTGATTAGTTTTTAATTAAAAAAATAATTAAGGTAAACCAAAACTGCTAAAAATTTACCTTAATTACTTTTTTTTTTAAAAAAAACTAATCACTCGATTGACCTGAAACTTGCTGAATATCTTAATTTTGATATGCTTAATCATCATGCCAAATTTCATAAAAATTTAATTTTTGTTCAAAAACGAAAAATTAACAAAGACTATAGTCTTTGATATATTTTAGGCCCAAAAAAGAATTCAATTGTTAATTATTTAAATTGCCAGTTAAGCTTACCATAAAAAGTCTTAATGAATGTTGCGTTTCGATGTCCATTTCATTCTGAAAATTCAAAGTTATTGTAAATACGTCTCACTCTCACCACGCATAGAAATATACTAAACAGAGATAATAGAGAAGAATTGAGAGAGCGTTGTGCTTGCATTACTTCGAAGCGTTCAAAGTTTCAGCTGGCAATGATTCAAATCATCAAGCTTGCATCGCTTCTAAATAACAGAGCTCTGTAAACACGCCTGCGGCATCTACTTTCGAGTAACACTAACTCGTTACCAACAATTACAGATCCCTGTAAGAACAGCTGCGCCATCTGTTTCGAGTCACGCTAACTAGTTACCAACAATTACAGCGCTCTGTAAACACACCTGCGCCATCTGATTTGAGTAGTGCTAACTCTTACCAACAATTACAGAGCTCTGTAAACACACTTGCGTCATCTAGATTCTAGTAGGACTGAACTTGTTACCAATAATTGTTGCACTTGGACTACTCGAACTCAGATTTGACAGTTTTTTGTTGACCTAATGATGAATAACATCATTAAACGTAATTCACGTTTATAAACCGACAAATTTAAGTGATTTACCTTGAATTATACAATATTTATTAGGTAGGAAGTATTCCAGAACCATTTCCTATAATCGTCAAGCATTTAGTTGACGATTTATTTACTTACAGTCATTTACATAAAAGCAAACACATCTTGAGTGGTGGTGGGAAAAAGTGAAATCACTTTTATTTATAATAGAAGAGAAATTTCGACAACTGCTCTTCTAAAATCCAGTAGCGATACGCCTATTTTTAACCCGATTGCAGCAAAAGTGTACGAACCAGATGGACACTAAAATAACAAAACTCATCATTGACCTATAAAAAAGTCACAATTTACTTGATAAAGATGGGTAACAAATTATCCACCAACAATTTGGTCCATCAGGTCACTAATTTTGTGACTGGAAGAAAGAGGAAATACTGCGAGACGGACGACGAGGAAAATAACAAAGTTATCGACATTGTTATGCACACTCCAAAAAAGTAACTCTACAATTTAGTAAAACTAACAACAATTAATTGTGTAATTGCAGGAAAAAGTTGCCATGTACTGCAGTGTACATTTACCAAGCACTGTTCGAAGAAGGCAAAACATCGGACGTGACAGTATCAGCCCTCGGCGAAGAATTCCATTTGCATCGCATTTATCTATGCCAGAGCTCGTACTTTGCGAGCATGTTCGGCGGCTCTTGGATGGAAAGCAACCAGAAATACATCGAGATTGATGTGGTGGATCCGCAAATTACAGTCGAATGTAAGAATAATTACAATATAAACGATAAATAATTAATTGCCGTAAATTTGTAGCGTTGAAGGTAGTTTTTGGCTCGTTATACAATACAGAGATCACTTTGAACCCGCTAGAAATCGTGCCAATTTTCGCGACAGCCACAATGTTCCAACTGGACGGTATAATCGAAAAATGCACTGAAGTTATGCTCGAAACAATTAATCCCAAAGTAAATAGCGCAACTTCTATTAAACACTAGTAATATGTTATGTTGTAGACTTCCTTGGATTATTACAACGCAGCTTGCCAATACGGCGACAAAAAGCTGCAAGAAGTCTGCTTCCGCTGGTTTTTAGTCAATTTGATGCCCTATTACTTCAGTCATCCCCTACGGGAATTACGAGCCGTACCTATAAGCCTAATGGAGAAACTTGTCGCTCACCCCGATTTGTTCGTAATCCAAACCGAATATTCCGTCTATGTGATGCTGAAGTATTGGATCTACATGTTGGAAGACGGGGTACACGATGAGCCGACCATTTCGATGGTGAACGAATTTTTCTGCGCCCGGAAATGTAACTTATTTAATTTGTCTGTAATTCATAATATATAGTTGCATTTCGTAGACTCTATGCCATTTTTGGTGAGCAAAGACGGCATGCATTTCAAGAAGGTGTTCCAAGGTTTGAGGCTGGAGAATTTAATTTCCCATCAAATGGATGTCGTGTTGGTGATGCGCGATAACATTATCCCGCGCAGTTGGCTGGATCCAATTATTTTGCAGCAGTGGAAGAATGTGTTGAGAATTAATCAAAATGAGGATAAAGGGTAAGTCTGTTTGTATTCTTGTGTTAGCGAGTATTAATTGGGTTTCGAAAGGCCTATGGAAGTGAGTGATGAAGTTTTCTGTGCGAATTCGCTGAGATGTGGACGGATATTGACGAAAAATGAGCGGCACGTGTGGCGATGGACTGGATTCCACTTCGGAATCGACTTACTGATGATTACTGATGGCATGACTTTGTCTATTAAGAGGAATCATCGATCGGAATTTGAGCAGCTGCTTAGTTTCCAAACGACTAGGCATATTGCTATAAGGTACTACAATTAAATACATTTTAATTAATTATACGGAATAATTTTGGTGGGTTTTTAAAGGGTGACAGTAGTGAGATTAAACGAACAAAGGCAGATAGTGTTTTCGAAAACGTCCGATATACAGAAGCTAAGTTTGGCGAAAGGCGAAGAGATTACATTAATGAGTTTTGACCAAGATTTGGATTATCCGATTATAATTTCGGCGAATATTTTATACACGTCTTTGGAGAATCAAGATGGAACGCTAGAAGAAGCGGCACCCACTGTGTCTTAACAGTATTTTACCTTAAGTTAACTATATTTTGATATACATATGATATTTCTAATCCGTAATTATATTTAATGTTAAAACTAAACGGGTTTAATTAGTATTTAGGATCAAAGTTTTTTTTTGTTATTCAGCTTAATTCGATTCACTATTGAAAAGTCCGTCCAAATTTATATATTATTTATTTAAATTGGTTTCGACTTTTTAAGAATGAATGCATTTAAGGCGTGTATATTTTTGTTTTCGGTGGCTTACTAATTTACTAGTCATTAATCAACATTACCATTAAACTGCTAATTATTTCATAATTGACTTGATAATTTCGTTGGAAGCTTTCCACAATTTAGCACCAACTTCATCACTCAATTCCAACTTGCTTTTGAACTCCTTGCAATCCCTAAACACCATTCCGGACTTCTGCTCTAATCCCGGCTCGGTTGCACAATAAATTGCAGTTTGTGCACCCTGGATTTAAAATAATAATAAATATAACTCACAAATATTGCAAAAATTACCTGGCGTGCACTTCGCATAAAAAAGAACGCAACGGGCGCGATCAATATAAAATGATACCAACTCAGCGAATGCCTAAAGAAATTGGTGTAAACCCACCCTGGCGAAACAGCGAACACCCCCAGTTTTGAATTTTCCCTAGTTTTCTTCGCCAATTCTCGAGCGAAATAAATTTGAGCCAGCTTGGAATCGGCGTATAAATTTCGCGTTACAGACTTACTGCTTAAATCGTCCAAAACAATTTTGCTACTGTTGTGCATAGATGAAGAGACTAGTACGATTCTACTGGGCGATTTCGTCATTTTATCCAACAGAAGATTAGTTAAGTAAAAATGTGAGAGATAATTAACCCCGAAGTGAATTTCGAGTCCATCTTCAGTTTCTTTCGGTTTCGATTTCGGGTACGAAACGCCGGCATTGTTGATTAATAGGTGAACTTCTGGGTATTGTGCGATAATTTCGTCTGCAAAATCCTTCACGGATTTCAAGCTAGACAAATTAAGTTCCTTTGGAATCTGCAAACAATTGTTACGTGAATTCTGCGGTACTTTTCAAATATTTGAGGTTATGTTACTTACCAGTTTTACGTTGTTGATTTGTTGGGAAAGGCGTCTTACTGCGTCTTGTGCGCTATCTAGACTGCGACAAGCCACAATGACTTGTGCATTCCTTGACGCTAATTCCTTAGCGATTTCGTATCCAATGCCAGAATTAGCACCGGTGACTATGGCCACTTTTTCGTTGAGTTGCACAGTATTTTCACATTTACCCCATGACCTTTCGCGTAGTTTACGAATTCCTACTAAGACAAGGGTCACACAAGCGATTGCTGTTATCATTTTTCGTTTTTAAACACAATAATATCTGCTACGTAAAAAAAGATATAAACAATGATGGCCGATATCAGATACATTTGAACTACTGCCGGTTGTGGCATTTGAACTACTGCCGGTTGTATTACTGATTGCATATAGTAATTTTGTAACCGTAATATTATTTTTAACTAATCTATCTATATCTTGGCAATTAATTGATTATTTAACTAATCAAATAACGTTCCTATTAATTCTAATTATAATCAATTAGTCACACTAACCGCAATACATTGACATTTTCTTTAGTAAGTTGGCATTGCTTTACCTGTCAAAAATCCGTTCAGTTTGGTTTCGCGAGCGAGGTGATGGATCGCATCTCATTGCTCTAAATACATCAAAACTTGCAATGGTATCGCCAAAAACTGTGATTGGAATATGTGCCGGTGTGTCCGCAACCCTCTTCCTGGGGTACTGCTTCTATTTTGATAAGCAGCGCCACATGGATCCCGATTTCAAGAAAAAACTGCGACAAAGTAAGTGAGGTTAAGTTTTACTTATTTACTTATAACTAAGCGAATTGCGAACCGTTTAGAACGACGTGCTAAAAAAGCGGCCGCCTCAACGGGAAAACGCACTTCGACTTTGTTCCCTGATATGAAGGACCACGAAGCCGTGCAAAAGTTCTTCTTGCAAGAGATTCAGCTCGGCGAGGAGCTACTCGCAGCGGGCGATCTCGAAAATGGTGTCGATCATTTAGGCAATGCCGTGGCTGTTTGCGGCCAGCCAAATGATCTTTTGCAGGTGCTGCAACAAACTCTTCAGCCACAAGTGTTCCATTTGCTGCTCCAAAGACTGCCAGCAGTCGCTCCGCGATTGATGAAGGCGCAACAAACGCCAAGTGCCTCTTTGCAAGAAGAGGACGTGGAGTAGATTTCAGTTTTGTTTTCGAAGTAATTTTTTTCACACTAGTCTCATTTTTTTAGATCGTTTACTTTTCCAAAAATCTATTCGTATGTTTCATTTGATGATATATAAATAATACATAAATCAAAATTATCGTGGTCGAGTTTGGTTCAATAAATACATTCGGCAATTAATCTATTTAATTACCGCTATCATGTTTTTATTTTCGTTTGTTCTTAGTAGTGTAAATAAAAGCTGAGATTGGTTTGAAATGTAAACTATTTCGAATTTGCGGATCGAATATGTAGAATTTCTGTTTAATTATTGCAATGGAAGAGTACAAATAAATAATTGTTTAATAATTAATTGTTTTATTTAAGGTTAGGCGTTAATTTAATGATTAAATTGTTAATAATAAAATTTAATTATTTATTGTAATTAAATCAAATAAAAAAAAAATTAATAATAAATTGTATAAGTATATTGAAATAGTAAATGTTTGTATAGTTCATATATAAATAAATGCAATAATTAAACTTAATTATAAGACGAAAATAATACAAAAAATAAAGTACGAACCGCAATCGAATAATAAATCAATGGGAATGGGAATTAGTAGTCCAACATTTGGGCATTAATGGCTTACCTAAACGCTTTCCAATAGTTTGCACGTGGAAGCCCATACTCAACAAAGCCTCATGGTCCAGAATTTTCCTACCATCGAAAATATAGGCCGGCTTCATCATACCCTCATAAATCTTCTTATAATCAAGTGTCTATGACATAAACCCACAATTTTTAACCAATCAAGAAATAAAACAACCAAATCTTACCACAAATTCATCCCATTCCGTACAAACGACAATCGCATGGCACCCCAAAGACGCAGTGTAAGGATCATGATGCAGCGTTAAGGCTTTCCTTACAAATTCTGGCGATTCGCACACAGAAGGATGCGTTAAATCCTCGTAAATCTGCGAATCTTCCACCTAAACCAATTGAAATGTATTGTTAGTTGCCTATCTAAATCCATCATGCTTACTTTTGGATCGTAAATCACAACGGAAGCGCCCTCATCAATCAACGTCTTCGCCACGTAAATAGCCGGACTTTCCCTTGTATCCCCCGTGTTTTTCTTGAAAGCAAAACCAAAAATGCAGATTTTCTTACCACTAACCGTATTAAACAGCGAATTGACCACTTTCGCCGTAAACCGCGACTTTTGGTACTCGTTCATATCAATCACTTGTTGCCAATAGGCAGCCACTTCTGGTAAGTTGAGGCACTCGCAAATGTACACCAGATTTAGAATATCCTTTTGAAAACAGCTCCCACCGAAACCAGAAATCGAAAACACAAAAATTGTTAGAAATGTGGCACGGTATGTATTGTTGGTTGCCTAGTCGGGCAAATTATAGTCGCAAAGTAATTAAATAGTGCTAGATACCTATTGAAGCTTGCAAAAACTTGGATCCAATTCGGGAATCCAGTCCAACAGCCCTGGCGACTTCGGACACATCAGCCCCAGTCGCTTCACACACGGCCGAAAGCGAATTAATGCTGGAAATTCGCTGCGCCAGCAAAGCATTCGCCGCCTAAATCAACACAAATAAATTAATTTACTTGAAAAGCTTTAATTAAAATTGTATTTACCAATTTCGACAATTCAGACGACCAAGTATTAGTCGTCAAAATATTCTTCCTTGGAATCCAATGCTCGTAGATAGTGCAAAGAGCCTCAATCGCAGCTTGACCACCCGGACTCTCCTCGCCACCAATTAACACGCGATCGGCGTGTAGTAAATCATTTATTGCAGTGCCTTCGGCTAGAAATTCGGGGTTGGAGAGAATTTGGTACGAGATACCAGGTTTCTGATTTGCGCTCAATATTCGAAGTATGCTTTCAGCCGCTCGCACTGGTACTGTGCTCTTTTCTACCACGATTTTATCGCTTTTCGCATACTCGGCGATCATTCGTGCGGCACCTTCTACGTATTTCAAATCTGCCGCTCTTCCCTGATAAGGAAGTTAATAAATATAATTTTCAAAATGTGCGGCCATATTTATAAACGTCATCAAATTTTAGTTCAATTTTTGGCCACACAATTTATAAATATTTAGTTAATAATAATTAATAATTCAATTAAAAAATGTGTATTACTCACCTTCCCATTCCCAGTGACCTTTGTCGGCGTATTGACGGAAATGAAGATCAAATCAGCCTCATTAATACTGGCACTGACATCATTCGAGAAGAATAAATTCTTCCCCCGGCAGGATTTAACCACATCATCCAAACCAGGCTGGAAACACCCGGAATTCAAGTTTTCCGCATGTAAATGCTTACCTTCGGCTGGACTTACCTCATAAATGGGCAATTTCTCCGAATTCCATTGAGCAATTCGTTCCTTACTGAGATCGACGACTGTTACTTTGATTTCGGGGCATTTTAGCGCTATCACACTGCAAGTGGGGCCGCCCACGTATCCGGCACCCAAACAGCAAATACTTTTTATGGCCATAATTCTATAAACAAAAAAAATAATTAGTTGAGTTGAATGAAGAACCCGCAGCGAAAAATTACTTTGATCTAAGTACGTTTCAGTGCCACGTTCACTACTAAATCACATATGCTACAAGGATTTCATTTCATTGTTACTTGGAATCATTAAATAACGCTTAGATACTGGGAATGGGAATTAAAAGTGATTAAGAAAAAGTGAGGTTATATTTGATGGTAGGCGTGTTTTGTGTTTGTGGTTGTAAAATGCGAATGTTTTTGCTACTTGACTCCAAAACTATGTATTAATTATAAAGGATTAAGAGGGATTTAGAACAAATACTTGGAATTATTTGCTTTTATCGAGGCTTTTATATTGTATTCCTAACATGGTCGGAATTATTGCTGACTATTGTAAGAAAATAAATGTTTATATTTATTTAATAGGTATTAACTATTAAATATACACAACAAAGTTTTGCAAAATAATAACATAATACAGGGTGATATTCGAGTTTTTTGACGTTTGTTTTGTCAAAAATGTCAAACGTTTTGACATTTTGACGTTTAAATTTTGACAAATTTTGACACTAATGACAACTTAACCTCTAATTTATTAATTAATCCTATAAACGAACGCTCTGTTTATCTAACAGACGGGATTAATGAATCTTTAAAAATAAACTAGTGGACTAATCTATTTTTAAAATAAAATAGTAAATACATAAATAGATAATCGCTGAAACGTGGATTATTAAAATAAATTTGCAGTGAAACATTTCAGTTTTCATCAACTTGTCTCCCATTCTCAATTAATTAAAATCAATCCTTTTATTTTTAGATTGATTTAATTTATTTCACAACGAGTGTCATAATAATTACATAAAACCTCTATAAAAATAAAAGGATTGAATGGAAGATTATAAAGTGACGTCGGAAATTTACGATGAATTCGATTACAAGTCCTTATCTAAGCCTATGATAAGCAAAGAAGGTAATTCCTATTTAAACAATTATTAAAACAAATAATCTATTTAAATTTTTTAGATGTGGTGTCGAAATTCAAATTTAAATACCCGCCGCCGAAAGCAACAGTGGATTCTGATGGCGATTTAGTACCCAGTCGCTCTAAATCACCTGAAAAATGGGGCACCATCGAAATAGGTTTGCATTTTCTCATATTAATTAAAATTATTCAAACAAATTAGCTCAAAATTAATTAAAATAATGACTTGGGTATGCAACCAACAATACATGTGTACTTTATGTAGAGCACCAAAAAAGCACAATATTGGAGCTTGTAGGGCTCCAAATTTGGCGTGGAGCATTATTATTGGCAGATTGGTTGCTCCATAATGGAGATTCATTGCAAAAAGACCACTACGTACTTGAATTAGGCGCTGGGGTTGGTTTTACAAGCATTATAGCTTCAATGTTCGCGCCTGTGTTTTGTACAGGTAATCAATAGATGGCGAAACCAACAGATTTTTCAAAATTATTTTTTTTAGATGTAAATAAGGGCGGGCTTTTCAAAATAATTAAAAGCAACTGCTTGCGAAACAAACATCTCACAAAATTCCCGGTAAATGTTTTGGAGCTGGATTTTACTTGGCAAACGCTACCGCAGGATATTGTCAAAACTTTGGCTAAAACGCCGATAATTATAGCAGCTGATGGTGAGTTCATTAATTTTTAAATTATAATTATTTACCGATTCAATTTAAATTAACTAGTGATCTATGACGACCTCATAACCGAAGCTTTCGTAAAAACTGTGCAACACTTACTTGCAAAACCGCCACAAAAATCCATCTATGTTTGCGTCGAGAAACGATTTGTATTCACCCTAGCCGAATTCGATTCCGCGGCTCCGTGCTACGAATATTTCATCGATTGTTTAAACAATGCTAAAGACATTCAATTCGAAACAGTGCCCATTGATTTCCCGCAGTATTTTCAATACGAACGCGTTAAGGAGCTAGTTTTGCTGAAAATCACATCAAAAGTGCATAATATTAATTAGTGTACTTAATGTTTCTTAATAAAAGATATTTATTGTTTTTAAACTTGTTGTATATGCAACCAGTAATGCAGTGTTTGCAAAATGTCCATCCGGTTTGATTCGGATGCAAGCGTTGTGAAAATATAGACGACCAGCAATACATTGTTGCCCACATTAGTGAAATTAATAAAAAATTGGTTCAAAATTCCAATGAAACAAAAATGTGATTATCTTTTCTGTATTATTATTCTTAATATATTTAAAATATCATTCACACATTCAATTATTATAAGCCTTTAAATACTTATAACAACATATATACAAACATTACACTGACCGATAAAACATTCAAGTATTATCTACTTGCAAAAGGAAAATGAAAATTTTGACATAAAAGGCTCCGAATCGAAATGTCCTGAAAACGCCACCGATTCGAACCTCTTACTGAATCGCATTGTAACTCCCAATCAATTAATGTGAATACGATAAACACCTTTGAGCCTAGATGCAAATGTATTCGAAACTCGAAAGCAAAATAAATCAAAATTGCCAAACAAAAGTACCACACTCGGTACTTTTGTTTTTCTTATTTGTAAAGTCGATGCAACACCTACCCTGAGCCCTTGGATAAGTGATGGCCACTTTACACGAAAAATTTGAATCGGAGTTACAATGCAAGATTAATTATAATTATTCTGTACAAGTACACATTAGTCAAATTGCCAGAGAAAAACAGATTTGCTTGGACAATGAGACATGCATAAGTCTTATAAATATATACGGCATTTAGGTAGGGACCTTTGGGCACATTTAATTTGAATATATACGAAGCTTTACAAAGAAACCGAAAAACTTGATATCAAAGAGATTCTTTAAGCCGTATGGTCCATTTACTATGTGCCATTCTATTTACAGAGACGATTTGTTTTTTCACACACTGGCAGTACACAGTAGATTTTATTACACTGATGTGAAATTCTATTTTTTTTTTGTTTGTTTTGTTATTATTTCAATGCTGACATACATTTTATCTTTATATTAACAATATATATTATATTAAACAGTAAAAAATAAATTTAACGTATTTTTCCTTGAACACATTAACAACTTTTAAAATTTCTCTCACAATTAATGAAACAGAAAATGCTTTTGTACACAGAAGTAGTCTCTCTTATCAACATAATTTGTACTAAACATAGTAAATAGAGAGTATTCAACCAAGCAAACAGGCAAAAATCCAAAAAACAGTCTTAACGTATCCCCAAAAAGAAAAAAAAAAATAACCAGTGTTCACAACCTTAACGTTGAGCACTCCAGGTTCATCATTCTACGATATTCATCTTTCGCCAGGTTTCCACAGAACACAAAAAATAAGCTCCTCTAATACCTACCATCATACATTAAAATCACAGACAATTTTACTCTAATTAATAAATATACGAACGGTCCCCGAAAATATGGACAAACGAAAAATAAAACGGCATACGTCTGCAACCAGCCATACACCACCAAAGCCAAACCTGCTTGCCTATCTTAATTCAAAAAAATCAATATCGCAAAATTGAATTCCCTGTTAATCACACATCATGACGGCCGCCGCAAGCGCCACATTGCACACCACACCAATGGCAAATCTTCAATGGCGGGTAAAGCCACAGACACGGCACAATAACCGACAAAAAAGTCAAACAAAACCATCGTTTCGAGCAGTTCTCATCATTCGAACAGTCGCACGGATGCTGCGCAAACTCGCCCTCCGCATCCGATGCGCAATGATAACAAATGCACTGTGCACAACCAATACAACTCACCCGATTAATCGCCGACTTGATCAGATCCGGCGCGTACTCGCACGCTCCTTTCGGATTCCGTTCATCCGTGTACAGCTCATTGCAATAGCGACAACGCATCTGTAACTTCGGCGATTTCTTCTGCTTGTTCTTGAGCGACGGCGGTGGCGGCGCATTTAATTCGATGCTGATTTTCTTCAAGCTCGACGTCGAGTCTTGACGCATTAGCGACGGTTTCTGTTGGTCGGTTAAGGCTGGATAGATGTAGTCGTGGGCTGCGGTGAGCTGCACGTATTGATAATTCTCCCCTTTTTAATAATGGCTTTAGTACTTAATTAAGTGTGCTCAAAATTAGTTACCTTTGCCGCTTCGATTCAAGTCGTAAGTGGGTTGTTGCCGAGGATCGGGCGGTTTGTCACGACCGATATAAGTAATCTTCGGCATCAATTCCGCACCTTTCGTACTCGAATCGCTTGAACTGCGCGAGTCTTTTGGCTCGTGCGGCAGATTTAATGTCTAGAAATTACATTTATTAATTTAATTTTAAGGTAGAAAAATTAGATAACGCACCATAAATACATCGTCGTCTCCTACATCTTGGCATTTTGGCAAAAGAGATTGGGGAGAGGTGTCCACATAACCTGAACAATAAAATTATACAACTATAGTATTGTTGGTTGCATACTTTGCAACAAGCGTCGAGGAAAAAGTAGTACCCGGCGTATGTTTGGTCGCATCTATTAAATTATGCAACCAAACATACACCAAATTAACTTATTTCTGTCCTTGATAGTACTATATGTATTGCTGGTTGCATTTTTTTGTTACTTACCATGTAGGAATCCCATAATAGGAAGCAATGAAAACAGTTAAATAGAGCAGATAAGAAAATTTACTTTACACCCCGCATTTTAAATACGAAGCCAAAGAACAAAAATCAAAAATAACAAAACAATCACTTTCCATAAAAGCTCCGATTAAAATGCGTAATGTGAGTTCAAAGTTAATCCAACAAAGAAATCCGCTTACCGTCCAACAGATCCTGTACAGCAGTGCGCACGCCTTTATCAAAAGCGCGTGCATCGGCCGCCGTTTGAAAAGTGAGCCCAAATTTCTTATCACCGGTCTTCCAATGATGAAAAGTGGGCATCACCTTGTTATACTCGAAATCCTTTTTTATTGTGCAACTTAACACAATCTGGAAAGATAATTTAATTGTAATTTATATAAAAAATAAATTAATAAAAAGGTCTTACGGAATTATCACTAATCCTCTTCCCATAGATCAAATAGTCATGTTTCGGCTTGGAATTGGAATCGGGGGGTCCTTGCACACCAGGAACGGACGGGCAAGGCTTTGGCCGTTTCCGTACTGAGACATTGCTGAGACCCCCGCCTCCCAACGGTACCCATCCACCAGTACTATCATCCCTTGACATTACCTGTGCACGGACGCGCACCAGGTAGTTACCACTGAAAATTAAAAAAAAAAAACGAAATTAATACGCGCTCTAAAATTCGGAAAAGCCAAACTTACGAGCAAGCTTGTATTTTCATGATTACAACAAATTCGTATTATTATTATTAAAGTAGTGCACTAGACTGGTTTGATTCAGGGCAATGGCACATCTAGTTCAGTTCGAAAATACCGTGACGATTCAACCCAGCGCAGCATTGACGTCATCAAAGTTAACCCCCTCCCCACTCTGCCCGAATCATCCCTTCCCCCCTACCACGTGTCCGCAGTGAATATAGGTAACTGGGTTGCTAAGTTCAATGGCCCAAAATGCATTTTTTGCTGTCCTTTTCTCGCACGCGTTTTATCAATGGATGCGACTAAGATCGATAAGTTGCTGCTTATTATGTATTAAAGTTAATAAAAGGCGACGAGAGAATTAATTATGATTCTAAAAATAATTCGCTTTGATGAGCGCACGAGTGTAAGAGCCGAACTAAACTAATTAAAACGTGATGACGTGTCATCGTGTGAAATGAAAATGCGTCATTAATAAATTGTCGCTAAATTCATCCCTTTAGTGTGATGTGCATGTTCAATGAATTATCTTGGGCGTAATAAATGTATTTTGGGAATTTTAGGGGGAGCGGAACGAGCGTGTGTGAATATTCGTATACGCAACCGGAAACTTTATGCAAAATCGCTTTTGCTAATTGACGTTTCAAAAATATGTCAAAAAATATAAACAAATAATATTGACACTAGAAATTTGCTTCAACTTTAATTCAAAACTGCCCTTAAGACCAATTTCCAACCGGGTTTAACGCTCGCAATCCCAGTAACCATCCCTTATAAATAAAAGGCAGCTAAATTAATCCCTTATACCATAACATTCAATGAATCAAAATTAGGTTATTCATAACCTGGCCGAACTAGGTCAAAATAGGGACAATGACGTCATTGCACATCCGAACCAATGGCCGAGGCTTAGCTCAAAAGTAGCGGGGGCAATTTCCAATCTGACGTCAAATCAAAGTATGAATGGCCTTAATCTAGGTCAACAACCCTTGAACAATAAATAGGCCAGCACAATTACAAAATTAATTACCCCAATAATCAAATGAGGTAAATTATCAGCGCACATTAATAAACTATCAATAATTGGAAAATATCAATAAAGAAAGCACGTGTCAACAGTGATGACGTCATAAGGGGCTAGCAGGTTTCGATTGGATTGGTGGTGGGGATGGACCAGCATGTTGTAGTTGGAGTGGGGGAGATATAAACAGAATGGTAAAGTAGGCATTGCAAAACCATATGACCCAGTTCGAGCATGAATGAGTATTGCAAAGGGTATCAACCCCCGGGAAAGCTGGAATTGGGTCATGGCACTCCTTCTCCAGAATGGAACACTAGCTGTGGAAATGCAGGCGAAATGCTATTTTTAGAACATCCCTGAGAATAATCAGGGAAACCCTTAGACCGCCCCCGATTTAGAAGCGCCGCTCGAAAACATGAATGGTTCAGATTTAGCGGTGTTTATTTTTTGATGTAGAATCGCACTAAGTGCGATATGTTTATTTTGGTAGATGTCTATTAATATACAATGTTGATATTTTTTGTCTAATAAACTTGCTTTTACGCCGCTTTTATTGTCTTTTTCCTGATGCAGCTTTGCGTTTCATTCACGAAAATATCCTGCTAATTCATAATTGAAGCGAATTCAATTCAGTTTGACCTGCTTTTCTGGAATGGTCATGTTTAGAATGGAACTTAATTAGAAATGTCAAATTTAACCAATTATTTTGAGCGGACTTTTTTTAAAGTAGTAATTTTTTTTAATTTAGCATTTAAAATTAATTTAATTAACATAACAAGAACATTAGTAATATTTGTTTCTGGTACTCTTAATTTTATTCTAACGCTTTATAAATACTTTGAAAACAACTCATTCATGATTCATAAGCAACCGAGATCAACCATATTCGTGGGAAATCTCTTTTTGAAAATGACTCTAAAAACGTCAAACTTTTGTACCAACTGTCAAACATGAACAAAATTTAAAAAATGATTTGAATATAATGCATTTAAGTACGGATATCCGCTCATTATTTGGTATCTAGTTTAATTTGTTTAAGTATCCGGTCGGGCACTGTATCAACTTCCACAGTGCAATGCAATGCAACAATAAATTACGTTACTCATACAGACAAAAATGCTGTCAAAAAATTAAAAATGGTGCGTCCACTTCCTTCCGGTAAGGAGGACCCTTATTGATGCAATTTTTCAATAACTACTATATTTCGGAAAATAATTGCCTCGTGTAACTAATTAACCAACTTGAACACAATAAGTTAACTTCCGCTTGGACGAGAATAAGCTCGATTTAATTACGGCCGCGTTAATTAACAACATTTATTTAATTCCATGTATTTTTTGTTTGTTTGTTATTATTTTGCGTTTTGATCGTCTGCATGATAGATTAGAACAAAACAATTAATACAATTGTTATTATGATAACAAGGCAATGTAAACAACAAATAATTAATCAATAATACATAATTACCATCGAAGAAAAAAACGCAACTTCCTGCTAAACTTAACCACAATTTAATCAATTAATCTTATCGCGAATTTATGAATGAACGAACGAGTTTCAAGATTAACAAAAAAACTAGCAATTCATTCATCAACTTTGAATAATTCGCCAAGCAAAAATCATAATTGCCTTGCAACCAGTTTAATTCATTTAAACTCGTTTTTCTAGTAGTATAAACAAATTGTAAATCGACATGAGCTTAGTCGAACGATTTTGCAGGAAAAGCGAAACCGAATAATGCGTTTTGTTTGCACAGCGAGCGATTAATGCCAAGACAACATTCATAATAGTTCATGAATGGAACTCATTGATTAATCCACAATGCCACACAACCACGCAAATTCGCATCGAAATCTAATATTCCCATTATTCGAACAGCCGGAATTCGCTTTTCCCCCAAATCGGTGGGTGAAATGATGGCCGACTTTGCCTTTGCTTATACTACCCCCTTTTTCGGCAGGGTTGGCAATCGCGTTTCGTCGCTCTAAACTCTATCTACTTACTCTTCAGATGATTCGGTCATGATTCGTTATGTGGAATATCCTACAGTAAAGAGTCCATTTGTTGTATGACAACCACATTTTTGCACAACATCAAATCCAACTGAACAACACCGAAACAACCATTGAACTGAAATATTCTGGTGTGGGGACTTTTTTTTTCTGAGCGGCAGCACTGCGCCAGTGCATACTGCTAAATTCAAAATTACGCGCCACGTTTGATTATTATTGATTACTTTCAGTTCTATTAAGTCAATAAAAGAATTACGACTGCCTCTACCACGGCAACAAACTATTTTTCAATCAATTACACGCTTTTTATAACTAAGCACGCTGTTTATAACAAAATGATCGTCGAGCGTCCAAATTACAAATGTCAGCTGTCACAATATTAAAACAAACTGCATTACGGCAAAAATATAACACAAAACAATGGGTTTCGTAGTGGACAAAGTGTCCGAAGACTCCTTCTACGAGAATCTGCTCCTAGGCGTTTCGAAAATCCTCGAAAAATGTCCGTGCGTTTCTAACCTCAATTTGGAAAGAGCTTCCGGTTGTAAACAAATCGACATCCGCAATTGGGAACACAACAATGGAGTTATCCTGCCAGAAGATTTACGTGCCTTTTACTCATCCACGAATGGATTCAGCTACACATATAACTTCACCTACGACTACCATGCAAGCGAAGACGCCCGCAGACTGATTCGAACCGGCCGCATCGAAATCAACCCCCTCGAACTGCTCGTCCGAACATTCGGCTACGAAACGAAAAACATCGCCGAAATACAAAAGCTCGGCAATGGATTTTGTGTGGCACTATCGCGCGACAGCAAATTGTTCGAATTGGCTAACGTGGAGGATTATGGAAAGGTAGTATTGGTTTACATTAATTCTTATTCGACGCCCAGCATTTGGCTGTTCAACAGTCCGACTTGCAATTACTTGGCCGAAAATTTCACGGCATATTTCCGCATGTGTATCGCACATGTCGGGATTCCATGCTGGCAATGCTTCGTAACGAAAGAAGGCTTGCCTGAATGGAGTCGCGAGATGTTCCAACTCATAGCGCCTGGCATTCTGCACGATGAAAGCAATCAAGTGACTTGTGCGAAATTGAACATTGAGAACGTGAATAAAATAGATTCGAATATTTTCGTAGTGCCATCTAGTGTCAGCAGCAACGTCGTCGTAGTTAGCGAACCGGCCGCGACGGCGCTGCCGACTAGCGCTAAGTTTAAAAGCGGAGACAAACGTGTTAAGACTGGATTTAGACGTAGTTTTGTAGCTGGTAGAGGTAAAAGACATTGAATAATAAATGATTTAATCCAAGATGCTAAATTACAATTTCGGTTTGACCAAATTAAAAGACTTGACGTTCAGCAACGCATCAGTGCGGGCAGTCAACGGATTGCAGCTGCTCGAATCGGTTCGTAGTGGATCGGATCCTAGTTCAAATCGCGGCCGTTCTTCCTCATCGGGGTACGAACCAACTGATCGACTCTTACGACGGTACACAATCTCGTCTTCATTATGATTCGTAGTACTCGTCGCGATTTGAATCGCTTGGCTTGTTTTCGGCAATAAATTTAGTAAATCCGTGCCTTGCTCGATTGATTCGCTATTAGTTAGCTTATTATTTATATCACAGATATTTGTATCCGTTGAACCTGTGCATACAAAATTATTAAAATAAATTAGACGAGCTTTTCGAGAGACTTACCGCCAGAGATGTCGCTTTTAAAGCCCCCCGTCAGTTCAGTAGCAACATAATTCCGAAACGAACTTGTACTAATTTGCCTATTAAGAAATGCTTCAGGTATCGCCAAGATTTCCCCCAAACCAGGCCCACATTCACCCTTATTCCCCTTTCTAACACTATTTTTCGCAGTCGCTCGCAAATTCGGACTGCTCGACCTCTGAATCTTATTCTCTTTTCTTATGCAGTCTAAAATAGGATCATGAATATTCGAACTTGAACCAAATGAGTTTAAACAAACGAACGCTGCTGGTGAGCCTTTCTTTAACAAGTCCTCTTTCGGTTTCGGGTTTAGAGCGGGCGTTTTTGGGTCTCGATGGCTTTGATGCTGCAGGAAATTCAGTAGATTCGGTAGTGTTGCTTTTAGATTGTCAGTGTTCAAGTAGAATAGCCAGCGCAGTTGGGCAATATTTTTGTTTAGCAGGTAGACGGCGTATAAGAAGTGGCCTTTATCTTTGCCTTTTGAGAATAGAGGGAAGCTGGAATTTATTATTAATATTTATATTTCCCTGAGTGTTGATAACTTACTCTTTGTCGCGTTCGAGTAGTTCGTCCGTTATAATCGACCTGGAACCGCAATGCGTGACTGGATGTCGCAAAGGTACTTGTAGAAATGATGAACACATGACCTGAATATGCGCGACGTAGCCTAGTGCTACCGAAACTCCCAAATCTGTAAAATCTGCTCGAATTATTTTATTTTCTGTCGAGATAATTAATTCTTACCAGGTAAAATATCAGAGTTCGGTAGTTGGACGTCGTGGATCTTAAACCTGCTTTCCGATATCCTTTCAATCGGATAAATTAGTAGCAGTTCTTGCATTAGCTGTCTTCTTCTTTGGCTTAATTGGGCAGTCAGATAATTTAATATTTCGCTATGCTGCACTAAATTCAAACGGCCAGCTTTTAGCTTCTCGATTTCTTTGTTTAATTGGTGATAATTTTCCATTAAAGTATTATCTAAAAATACAAACAGGGCATGATTATTAAATTAGCGCTATTATATTAGAATTTCTTACTTTTTTCTTCGTTCTCGTCCGCTGCAAGCGAAAGTCGGTTCCGCAACTGCCGAATAGTCGCGAGTTTCTTATCGCGCTCGTGCGCTAAAAGCTTCGTATTGTACTTGGATACTTCAATTTGCTTCATAAGTTTCAGCATTTGTTGTTTTTGGAAACGATTTGGCTTTTCCTGTACGGAATATTTCATATTAAATAATTCTAGCAAACAAAAATAGTGAACACTTACATGCAACATTTTATTAAGCGAATTCATCGTCAACAATTGCGGCGCATATCGAACATTCGACGGACTAGAATTCACAGCAACTTCGCTCATTTTATCCAAGGCAATACTATTAATACCATTATTCGCATTAATTTTCGCAATAATGTGTTGCACGTTAGCAGATTGATTGCGGATCGAAACCTGAAGGAACTTTAGCTTTCGCAACATTTCCAAATTGTAGCTTTTCTGGATTTCGCTACGCGAAATCCCCATGGAAAAGTGTTTGATTAGTTTCTGATCGTGTCCAGTATCGAGTACGTTCAAGGTTTGAGCGAACGGCAAGGGTTTTTCAACATCGTTTATCAGCGATGTTTGACTAGTGAAAAAGCCGCCTTGCATGCAAAATACGATCGTGTTAATTTGGAAGTAGCAAGGTTGAATGTAGGCAATTTTATTGCCGATGTAAACCAAGCCGGAGAAATTGACGCCCATCGTCAAGCGGATTTCATCGTTCGCTTTCCCCGTTCCGACGTTTTGCCACACTCGCAAAACCACACCTTAAATATTACACTTACTATAAGTATATTTGTGTGGTTAACAAATATTTACTGTTTGATGCGGTGTTTGCCAGTTTCTTCAAATCCAATTCGGCCCATTTCGGATGGCTTCCTTCGATTTGCTCGCTGGTGTAGAACGGGGCGCACATTGTCGTCGAATGCAACGTGAAATAGAAGCTACCGGAATGTTTCCAAGCAAAATTCAAGCCGAAGATTTGGGAAACATGACGCAAACGTTGCTGCAACAAAATTATAATTATTGCTGGTGTTTGATTTCGGTTGGGTGTATAGTTACCTGTTGGGTAATTAAGGGTGACCATTGTCGACTCCTTTGTCTGATTATTAACGATTCCAAAGAGGAGAGATTCATTACATCTGTAATGCAAATAAAACATAAAAGTCATTGCAACGTTTTTGAGTTGGCGATGATTATTAGCATTGCAGCTGGAAGTAGGATTATAATTGTACTGTTTGTTAGATTCTTACCTTATTTAACCGGTTTGTTATTAGCTGTATTATTAATTCTGAAAAATCCAAACAAACACACTTCATTAGTCATTAATGTCACTCATTTGTCAAAAATTATCACAGCGCCATCCGTGTTAATTGCCTTGTACTAATATTTACCCTCGAGAAAATTCCCTGTTATTTAGGGGAATTTACGGATTGATTTACTAGTTGCCTACTCCAATTGTCATCCGAATGACAAATTGTGACAAATACAGCAAAGTTGAAAAGTTTCGGATAATCTAGGATCTATGGGTGTGGTAAAAGTGTATTAAATTCAAGATAAGTCTAGTAAATTAAGTGGAAATCGTCCTGTTTTAAGCGGAAATGGACAGCCAAGGGAGGAAAGTGATAGTTTGCGATAATGGCACTGGGGTAAGCACATAAAATACTGGGGAAAATGCAAAACAAAATAAACATAACCTATTTCCTTTATTTTTCAGTTTGTTAAATGTGGATATGCCGGTAGTAATTTCCCAGCTCACATTTTCCCATCGATGGTTGGTCGGCCCATCATTCGGGCAGTGAATAAAATCGGCGACATTGAAGTGAAAGTAAGCGAAATTTATTATATTAATTATTCAAATTTGTCATTATTACCTTACAAAGTTACCAACCCTTTGTCTTTTTAAGTTCCAGGGTTTATGTGTAGGCGTAAGTGATGTTTTGTTGTGTTTGCACCATTTTAACCCTTTGTAATTTATTTTGTATTTGTTAAAATAATATTAACACATTGTTACATGCGTCAGGGAGTTGCTAGTACTCTTCCTGTAAGTAATCAAGCTTGTTGATGTGTTAACTAATATTACTTTACTGCAGTAAATTAAATCTATTAAATTCGGGTGGTTTTTTAGGATTTAATGGTCGGGGATGAAGCTTCGGCTTTGCGATCCTTATTGGAAGTGAACTACCCGATGGAGAACGGAGTTGTCCGAAACTGGGAGGATATGTGCCACGTATGGGATTACACCTTTGGAGAAAAGAAAATGGATCTTAATCCATCCGAAACTAAAGTAATAATAATTAATAATAATAATTTGAACACTATTATAACGAATTACTTTGCTGCAGATTCTATTGACTGAACCGCCGATGAACCCGACAAAGAACCGCGAGAAAATGATCGAAGTCATGTTCGAAAAATACGGCTTTGCCGGCACGTACGTTGCAATTCAAGCCGTGCTCACTTTATACGCTCAGGGACTATTATCAGGGGTAGTGGTCGATTCAGGCGACGGGGTGACACACATTTGCCCAGTCTACGAAGAGTTTGCTCTGCCGCATTTAACCAGACGACTTGACATCGCCGGCCGCGACATCACCCGGTATTTAATTAAACTACTACTACTAAGGGGATACGCTTTCAACCATTCCGCTGATTTCGAAACTGTACGTTCAAATTGGGAGCTTAATTATTTTTTTATGCAAGGCTAATTTTCTAGGTGAGAATGATGAAGGAAAAACTGTGCTATATTGGATACGATATCGAAACGGAACAACGATTAGCATTGGAAACGACAGTTTTGGTGGAACCATACACTTTACCAGACGGCAGAATTATTAAAGTCGGCGGCGAGAGATTTGAGGCCCCCGAAGCGCTATTTCAACCCCATTTAATTAATGTGGAGGGACAAGGGATCGCCGAGCTTGTCTTCAATACAATTCAGGTACAGATACAACCAGCAATACTTAGGTGTACTGTGGGTCGCATACCTTGATTTTTGAATTTTATTAATTTTTTGGGGGGTTTTTAAGGCTGCAGACATCGATATGCGCCCCGAATTATACAAGCACATAGTCCTGTCCGGGGGTTCGACAATGTATCCCGGTTTGCCGTCGCGATTAGAGCGCGAAATCAAGCAATTATATTTGGAACGCGTGTTGAAGAACGATATTGAGAAATTAAACAAGTTTAAAATTCGAATTGAAGATCCACCCAGACGTAAAGATATGGTGTTTATTGGTGGCGCCGTTTTGGCTGAAGTGATGAAAGACCGCGACGTGTTTTGGATGTCGAAGCAAGAGTACGAAGAGCAAGGCATTAAAGTACTACAGAAACTGGGCACTAGAGCTGCCTAGCTTTAATTTATTATTATTGGTAAAGTCAAATATTTATAATTATAATTTACATTTTTTTTATTATTAATTAATTTTCAATGCAATCAATTATATAATTCCAAGTTTGTTAATTATTTTCGTTTAATATAACAAATATTTTATATTAAACGTCTTTGACTTCATTAATGAATCCATCGTCGCTTAAAATCGATTCCAAATCGGTTTCGGATCTGATGCGCTTTTCTTGCGGCTCCGATTCTTCATGGCCGGACTCGAGCGAAATTTCTCGCTTCATTGATCCATTTTCTTTAGTTACTTCAACCGGTTTTATTATTTCTTTCACATTATTTGTAGTTTCTTCCAATACTTCAGTAATTTCTTCCAAAACTTCTGCGGTTTCTTCCACGTCTTCTTCGATATCTTCCACTTCTGCAGTTTCCACAACTTCCACCGCATCCGAACCATTCGAAGACTCAATCAGAATATTCTCGTCTACCTTTTCCACAGGCGGAATAATTGTCATATCAATAATATTGATACCCGAGTTGATACTAGTCAGTGACGGCTTTTGAAGCAATGTCATTTCATCACTAGCCCCGAAATTAAAATCAATCTGATTCATTTCGACTACGTTTCCGCCTTCGTGCGGCAAATACAAAGTGCTGCAAACTGGCTGGCATATTTTTTCCATCACACTTAAACCAAGTTCGCAACTTCGCACTATATTGCGATGACTGTGACTTAAGCCGCGATTGAAAATATTCATAGTGAGTTGGAGCGATGGTAAAATAGGGACGTTGGATTGCTCGAAAAGCGCGACTAGGACTTCGTACAACGCCGATTGGCATTTTATGTTGAAATAGGGGTGAGATATTCTATTAGCTTGGATGTCGGTTAAGTTGACTGTGATCGTTTGGTAGATTTTCTAATTATTAAAAGATTATTATAGGGGAAAACAGTACAATTTATATTTACCTCTAAAGTTTTCGGTTTAATTTTGAGGTCGCCATACGCGAGAATTTGCTTCAAGACATCCAAAGCGAATTTGCAGTTGATTTCCTGGTTGGTTTGAATGATTGGCTTGATGTAATTCGGGTTGACTTCGCTCTTTTCGAGCATTTTATTCTGTACAGCGCGCTGTTTGGATTTTTTCTTCTTGGAATCAGTGCTTATCATCTAGATTTAAAATAATTAGAACATTTTTAAGGTCATTTTGCAATTAATTTACCGTCAAAGTAACGTTGGTCTTGATTACAGAGACGTCCTTTAAAATGCAGTCGATCAGTTGGGTTTGAAAATGCGATTGGAATGAAGATTTTGCAATGCGAATCCAATAATCGATGTTTTTGTAAACGATTTCTTGATAATAACTAAAAAATATTTTCAAATTTGAAAGTTGAAATTAGGCCACTCTTTATACACCGGTATATAGAAGTTGCCTAACTATAATTAATTAATTATAATTACCTGACCGTTTTATAGCACTCGCAATTGTGGCATCGATTCAACAAGTCTATTAAAAGCTTAGAAATGATGAACGAAAATGGCAAGCTGTTAGTTTGATACCAAATTAAAAATAAGCGCAAAAGTTGCAATAATTGCACCTGAATATTATTTAAAATTATAGAAAAGCTATAATTCTCCTTTGATTGATCTTCACCCCCTAAACAAATATGCACTGCGGCACCTCGCCTAATTACATCAAGCAATTGTTTAGGCTGAATCTCCTTAGCAGCTGAAAATCTCAACCTAAAATCCCAATAATTTAACTACAAATTAATTAATAAATTATTAAATAACTGACTGTATCATTTTCTTAAGAAAAATCAAACAATTGCGAATTCTGCGATCCAGTACAAAAATACTAGTGCCATCATTGCCTTCAAGGAAATTAAATTCCTGCTCGTCTGAGCGGGCAGTTATATCCATTTCCGACACATCTTCAAAGAGTTGGTCGTACAATTTCTGAACTGTATTGCACAATTTATGGAATTGCTCAGAAAAGTTACGTTTGTGGTTGATTCCATCAGCACCAGCCCCGCCAACCTGTTGTAAGGCGACAAACACAATCGCAGCTTTCTCTACGAGACGTTCATTGCGATTGTCGAGAAACTTGATAAGAAAAGTCTCAAGTTTTGCTTTATGTGTATTGAACCAGCCCGAATAGCTGCGTACACAAATTCCCAAGCAGTCTAAAGCGCTTGCAGTTTCAAAATTGTTGAATTGAGCGTTCAAGCAGCTTTCCAAGATTCTAGCTTGGTAATCTGCTAGGAACTTCTTGGAGAAGTCTTGGTTGTTATGTAGAGCTTCGACTAGTATGCCTAGACGAGCCAAATCGTCACATAATAAATTCTAGAGTTTTGTTAACTTACCAATAGTCTTGAACTTGATTTCCTTCAATAAATCGTTGGCGTGGACAACAACGCAATGATTTATCCAGTTTATTGCGTTAGCAGTCAGGATATCAAACGAGCAGTTGCTTATAATTAGATTAAGGAACTCCAAGCCGGCTAAACGTGTTTTCGAAGCACTTAGAAGTTTATTAATGTTTGTAATTACCACTTTGTCTGTAGATTCACTTGACATGCTTAATTGCAGTATGAAGCTAGATAATTTCTTTTCACGGTCACTACATGTAGCTGAAAAGCAGTCTTCAACGTGAGTTGGATTTAAAGGCATTTTCACGAACTTTTTAAGCACAAACACCACAACACATGTAAACTTAAATAAGTAGGGTTAAGTTTCCGGATTTTACAGACATTTACATTTTAAAAGTGGCGACATCTACGTGTATATGCCTCCTAGTTTAATTTATTATGATTGCAATAATTATTTAAGATTTAATTAAACAAGATAAATCTAATGTCTTTAAGCATAATTAACGTACTTCAATAATAGTTTTAATTTAACTAAAATAAATCATTGATTTTTCAATAAAGTCCAATGACCTAGTAACTTTGACGATAGCCTTGACAGTTAAATGTCCCTAGATCAGTGCGACCTAATATTTCGCGTTTTGCATTAAAAGCTTGATGCCTTTTATATAATAATAGTGTTCAATTAAAATCATAATGGGCAAACGCAAAAATCAAGCATTAATAGATAGTGATTCCAGTAATGATTCAAACAGCGATCTGGACTCGGTAAGCAAACCAAAATAACTTAACCTCATTCTACAAACTAAACCCTTGTATTTACCAATTCCCGCTTATAATTTACACTTTAATACCCTTTCCTGGTTAATTGGGCCCCAAATTCTATATAAATGCATACATTTCTGTTGTAGGAATTTTTAAATCTTGCTAAGAAGAAAAACAAAAAGAAACGGTCTCCTAGATCCCAATCCGCTTCTGACTCTGATTCCGGGGGCGAAACGGGGTCCCCTTCAAGCAATCGCCAAAAGAAACCGAAACATGACTCATTGTCGTCCGAATCTGATCTTGGGCATAAACAGGAAGAGAAAAATAATGCTTCCGAACCGGAGGAAGGCGAAGTATCGGATTCATCGAGTTCCGACGAAGAATTCAATGATGGATTTGACGATCAACTTATGGGGGATGAAGAGGATCGAGCCAGACTTGCGAGTCTTACTGAAAAGGAGCGTGAAACCGAAATTTTTAAGCGAATTGAGCAACGGGAGTTGATGAAGACTAGGTTTGAAATTGAGAAGAAACTGCGCCAAGCACGAAAAGCCGAACGCGCAAAAGACAAAAGCTTTTCGAAACCGAAAGATAGAGACCGTGAAAAAGACACTAGTAAAATTCAAACGGAATTTTCATCAATTGACCATAAAGAACGAAGTAAAGAGCGTAAGAAGAACATCGAAGAAAATCGTGGTCGTGTGGATAAGCGCGTTAACGCAATGGCCGAATTAAAAGCACGACGTGAGGACAAATTGAAACGCGAAGAGGCCGAAGAAAAGCGAAAGGAAGAGCAGCGGAAAAAGGACGAAGAAGACGCAGTTCATTCCAACAAGAACGCAGTCAAGCTCAAAGCTTCCGATATTTATTCCGATGATAGTGAAAGCGAAGGTATTATTTTTCTTTATTATTTTATATTAACAATTAATAACAATTTATTTAATTAAGGTGGTAAAAGCTCACCGCAGCCACAACGACAATCAAATGCGTCAGTGCGATCGCGTTCCCGATCGATTTCCAGTTCAAGTTCGAGTGATAACGAGCAGGAAGAGGAACAACGAAAACCAGCATATGTGCCTTCTAGGGCTGATATAAATCTAGTACGGCTATCGCGACATAAACTGGAACGATTTGTACATATGCCCTTCTTCGATCGCATTGCGAAAGGATGTTTTGTTAAAATAGGAATCGGACAGCACAATAATGCGCCAGTTTATCGTGTAGCTGAAATTACTGGTGTTTACGAGACTGCCAAAATTTACACGTTGGGAGGCACCAAAACTAATAAGGCAAGTCACTAGAATTAATTAATTAGGAATTTTCGAAGTGGAGTTATGCAACCAACAATACATCAATTTGCTAATTTAGGGGGTTCGAGTGCGACACGGGAACCAAGAACGAGTGTTTCGTTTAGAATTCGTCTCGAACCAAGAATTTACAGATGGAGAGTATCATAAATGGATTGAAGCAAGTGCGGCAGCCGGAAATGATTTACCGACGAAGGGTAAAATCGAACAAAAGCAGGCTGATATTAAAGAGGCGGTTGGTTATGAGTTTAACGAACAGGACGTTGATCGAATTGTAAGATTAATTGGTTTCGATATGTTTGGATTGCTATAATTTTGATTTTTTGATTTAGATTAAGGAAAAGGGGCGATTTAAATCGAATCCCTACAATTATGCAATGCGCAAAACGCAGTTGATGAAAGAACGCGATTCGGCGGTGAGTCGAGGCGATGATGACTCCGCGAGGGAGTTGGGACAGAAATTGTCCGAGTTGGAGGAGCGAGCGACGGAATTGGATAAATTAAGGACGTCGAGTATTTCTAGTATTTCCTACATTAATGATAGGAATCGAAAGAGGAATGTGGAGGAAGCGGAGAAGGCGATTATTGCGGAAATTCGGGCGAATAAGGGCAAAAAGGTAAGCGGGAAAATGTTTGTAAATAATTTATGGGAAATATTTTTGGTTTAGATCGACGATCCATTTACAAGGCGATCAACCAAGCCTAGGATGAATTTCAAAGCGGCGCCCGAAGAGAAAGATGAGCCCCTAGAGGAAATTAAAACGGTCGAAATAGCGATTGAGAAGGAATTTGCCAAACCTGAACCAGTACAAGTAACGCAGGATGACTTATTTTCCGCTCACGATTTTGATATTAAAATTGATCTAGAAGTTCCTTTGCCTGGTAAAAGGTATTTTATATTCATTTAGTATTTGAATTAATTGTTTAATTGTAGCCACGCCAGTTAATGTGATGCCCAAATCAGTACCGAAAGATATGGCGCCAAGAAGAAGTCTCAATTTGCAGGATTATAAGAAAAAGAGGGGACTTATTTAGTATAAGACGATTTTCCGTTTGTGCGCGTTGATTTATTAAGTAACTTTGGATAGACTGTTGATTAAGTTATAGTGCGATTTGTAAATTATTTTTCTGATTATTTTTTCTATTATTATTTGAATTCGAATGGTGGGACAGTTGGTATTCCTGCATGGTTCAACTTGATTTGAGTGACGTAAATCGGGTATCAGTAATCAATTAGTATTGTTATTTATTATTACATTAATTAAAATTATTTTGTTAGATTTTAAGAATCTACTTTATTTTACTTAATTGATTTTACAAACGTGTACACTACTTTTTTTTATTAAAATATTTAAAAGAAAATGTATTATTATTGTGACGCAAATCCTCGACTAAACAGTAAACACTTGTTTGATAAAAATGATTAAAAGGAAATCCCATTGAATTCGCTGATAAGATAAGACAAGGGCGTGGCGCCAATATTCAATTTGACGTGGCCATCTTTGAATCAACTCATTTTACCTTTTATGGGCATTTGAGAGAACCGGCTTGTACATTGGCTGAAATCTATGACTCATTTCCACACTCAAACGCTCATTTTCCATTGTTCCACTAATTCCATTGCAAATAAACACGATCAATCTTCCTAATCGCACCGTAAAATTAACAACAATCTCCACATAAACAACAATAAATCACTTTTAAAAGTTGGCAAAGTCCTTATTTGAACTTGGCGCGATTACTACGCGCTGTCAAGTAGCGCGCTCACTTTTTTCTAAATAGTTTGACTGTCATTGTTTTATATGAAGTGCCTATGACTATATTCGAAGCAAAACAGTCTAGATATCGACGAGAATCACAAAAACAGCAATAACGTGCAAGATTCTCCGAGAAAATTTAAAAGAAACTTCAGATTGTTGCGTAGGAATAATATAAGCGCATGTGCATAGTGCATTACCGGTAGATCAACGTCCGCTACAAACAGTCGTCGAGGGGACAGTAGACGTTTTTAGTGTGTGTCTGGCAGTTGGTTATTTTCTCGTAATTTTCAGTACTATTTCTATTAGACCAGTATGGTGAGTACCTCTTCCACTATCTTCACTTTGCTTATAATTTGCGTTTGATACTGAGCGAAAATCGGGCGATTTTTTAATCTTGTCTCGAATTTATCTGTCGCGGATGCCGGCCGCCATATTCCACAGATTTGCATAGCTTTGACTTTGAAATCGCGAGAAAAAGATTATTACCCCTGAAATCGGGTCGAATTGTGCTTTATTGCGGATTTTATTGCGTGATTAATTGCAAAAAATTGGGTTGATGAGTCAGTTGCAGTTCGGAGTGACTCCTATATTTGTGCAATCGAACCGAGTCAGCATTTGGTGCTGCACGGAGTGCACTTTTTGGGGTAAAAGCCAGATGATTCATTTCCGAGCTGGTTTACACCCCTTAGGGGGAATTTATCACGCTTGTAATTGAGTTTAGGGCGCTTTTTGAAACTATTTTGATGTATTTCTAAATTAATTCGAAATCGGCTCCATGTGGGCATCTAAAAATAGCCTCATTAATTATGCGTTAATTACAAGAGTCGATTATGCAGGTTTCAAATGAATTTAATCATAATTATTTTTATTTGGATGACTAAACTATAATTTTGCAAAATCTGACAAGGTCAAGGCACTCGGACTAGTTTTGCTCAAATAAAAACTTGTTGGCGAAATAATAGCATGAATCAATTCCAAAGTGAGTAGACAATGTTAATTATTTCGCGTTAATTGTCGGTGTGATTCATTCGCTATGAATGTTTACCATATATGGGTTTCACAATCGTTTTTATAAAAACCTTGCAATTTTATCATATCTAATTAAATATTAAAAATATAGCTCGGTTTTTAGATAAACAAATAACTGTTATCTGTCAATGTCAATAATATTCGTACAGGAAACTGTAATTAAAAATTTTCATAATTACGCCCAGGATCGGATAGACAACCAGCAATACATGCAATTCAAATCAGTCGGATATTTTTTATTTTTTGACAAGTAAATTCGAAATGTCACAAAAGGCGTTTTTCGAGGTTTGCTAATCGAAATAGTTTTCTTTAATTATTTGTTAATTTGAATACAGGCTTCTGGTGTTACCGTCTCCGACTTGTGCAGAACCACATACGAGGAGATCAAAAAAGACAAGAAGCACCGCTACGTAGTGTTCGTCATCAAAGACGAGAAACAAATCGATGTGGAAGTGATTGGGGCCCGCGATGAAGAGTACGAGCAGTTTTTGACCAATCTGCAGGTGGGCGGTGCAGGCGAATGCCGCTACGGATTGTACGATTTCGAGTACATGCATCAATGTCAAGGCACGTCTGAATCTTCCAAAAAACAGAAACTCTTCCTGATGTCGTGGTGTCCCGATACCGCCAAGGTGAAAAAGAAGATGTTGTACTCGAGTTCGTTCGACGCGCTCAAAAAGTCCTTGGTCGGCGTGCAAAAGTACATCCAAGCGACGGATTTGTCCGAAGCCAGTCAAGAGGCGGTCGAGGAGAAACTGCGTGCCACCGATCGTCAGTAGTTTTAATTTGTAAGCTACCTCGCCCCCCTATTATTTTTCGTCATTAATCTAAACGTACGACTGTCTCTGTCTACTCACGCACCGACCTACCAAGGTGTATTATTTATAAAACAAAAATAAGTATTGGAATATTTAATAAAGCTTCAATTTTTAAACTGTCCAAAATGATTTTTTTTTAATTATTTTTATTGTTTACGGTTGGTTTAGATTTTTCGGTTTTTTTTTTGTAATTGATGAATGAATTGTAAAGTGTTTGTGTATTATTTGATATTTTTGCCGAATTAAACACGATTTTTATCAAATCAATTTGGACTTTGTTATCGTAAAATATTCCTTGCCACTCGTAATACACTAACGGTACTATATCTTAAAAACAAACAAGTTTTCTACTATAAAATAACTATATTTAACAAAAAAATAACTTTCGCGAATGAAGTTCGCAAAAATTAAGAACGACCACTTAAATGGAACAAGTATAAAAATATCTATATACAAAAGCACAATAGATCACAGTTCAAGTGGCACAACACAATATAAACAAAATTATTGATACATTTCTTCCATCTCGTTCCTCAAACGCAATAAATCTCGAAATATCTGAAACAATTTATAAAATAATAACGCTCGTCACAAAAAATACGGCATTTCCTTACAGAAACATTAAAACTATAAATAATTTACCATTGCTTCCGCTGCATTAGCATTAGCCTGCATGAATACACGTTCCATTAGTTCTGGACCATTTGCACGTGGACCATGGCCATTCATTTGGTTTAACACGTCCAAATATGGCTCTCTATTAGGATTCTTCTTCGCTTTTTCTTTGTAGTGCTGCTTCACGTCTGCGCTCGGATCATGCTTCAATTTATCCGGATCAATCTGCGCTTTGGCCATCTCTGCTGCTTTGACCACATTCTGCTCATTCAACGCATTTGTGTCGCTGTACAATGGACAACTAAACCGAAAAAGCGCCGTAAAATTATCGTACGCAATATTAGGCAACCAGCAATACTTACAGATTATATGCATCGCCGCCCAATCCATTGAAATGCTTATAATTCGACACTGGCTTGCTACAAACGTAGCACATAGTAGCGCCACACGAACAAGTCATCTTGTTGCACCCTTCTTCTTTGTAGAACTTGGTGCCGCATTTCCAGCATTTCCTCAAAAGCGCCTCAGTCATCTGATCCTCCAGAAAAACCCGGGCTTTCACTTCCTCATCCTTTTCCACCTCATCGCACTTGAGGGGAACATGCGATGGCTCCTTGCACAAGCGACAGGACTCTTTCATACAATCCGGATTCATGCACCGGAAAATCTTATCATCCACAGTAGGAATACTTGCAAAGTCGCAAAACGGGCAACCTTCCAAGTCCTCAATTCCAGCCGCTTTCACCTCCTCCAACGCTTGCTTTTGCGCGATTTTCGAAAACATTTTGGGCGGCAAAACTTTCTAAAAAAATCAATTAAATTTTTAAAAGAACTTTTTCGAACCAAAAATGTACCTGTAGCAGATGCAAATTAAAATTGGCCGTGCACCCAGCCAAACAAGGAAAAGTGAGCTTTCCATCACCGAATAAAACTTCAGTGCTTTTGCGGATGCATTCACGACAGAAAACGCACCCATTCTCGCACGAAAACGCATCTTTCGGCATCAACTCCCCATCGTAGCAACACTCGCAAGTTACCAACAGCCCCATTAGTTTCGCTTCAGCTCGTTCGCGTTGATCGTTCAGCAACTGCTCTTTGCGATACTGCAAGATTTCTTTCGAATGCTCAAAGTATGCGATCTAAAACAGAGTTACAAATTATTTAAAAGCTTTTAAGTGTGATTGTATAATTACCTCTTGTAATAAAGGAATATTTTTGGTATCAGGTAACAAGACTAATTTACGTTTGGACTTCATCACTTCGTTACGATCAACGTAACCCTGCAACGCTTTGGCCACATGTAGAAAACTACCCTGATTTCGCTCCATTTCGACTTTAATCAAGGTTAATGGCAATCGTGGGAAATGATTACGAAAAAAGCGCGCAATATAATTGCTATCAGTAAGGTTGTTTTTGAGACCAGTGCGCTTAGGATCCCAAAAATACGCTTTCGGGTCCGGGAACAAATTAAGAAAATTCTCCACATTAAAATCGGTAGTGTACTGTTTTTGTTGGGCGGATAATTGCTGGTTTCTACACAAAAATAAATATTCCACATCTAAATAAATCGCAGAAAAAATACTACTCACCGCAAATAGCTCTTTAAAGTAGGATAATCCTTGTGGCGTAAAGCATTATCAATAAAGGCTTGAAACGCTGCAGGTTGATCCGCTAATTTGCTGCACTGCATTTGCAAGTACGACGGATCCGCATCAGGTAGCAGCGCCTTAACGAACTCGAATTGCTCCTCGGGATCCACTTCCGGCTCCTTAGTGTTGCTCTCGGGAAGGTTTGAAGCTTCCGGATATTCACCCGACAAAATATCCGCAACAACGTCATCCAAATCAGCCCAAATTCTATTCTGGCACTTATTTTTGATGAAAGTCCGGCAAGCAGTCGGGAAAATTTCGATCAATTTATAATACAAACGTTCCTCGTAATTGGATGAAGAGGCTTCGTCGATGACAATAGGAGGCGCTTGGTGGGAACATGAAGGGCCGGGTACGGCAAAATCGGCAAAGGAAAATGATTGCGTTAAATCGATCGGATGCTTTTCTACGCCGTTAATTTTTGAAACTAGTTTTCTTCGCTTGGGTTTTAGTTTTTGTGTCAAATCTGTGCGAATTCGCAAAGTTTGATCGGGTGTATCTGGAATTAATTGCACTAATTAGATAATTAATTACGTAGTTGGTTGAACACTTACATGGTCTTTCGTTGTTATTTACTTGTTTTTTGCCGAGTCCGGCTACGTCCTGTGGGAACATTGTGAAATTAATAAACAGTTGACATTGACTTGTAAAAAATCAAGGTTGTAAAATGATATGGAAATATTTGCGGGTTCATAAAAACAATCGTATGGGCGATTAATGTTAAATTTAGTCGATTTATTAAGTTTAAAATTTACCCGCTTTCGCTCCAAGTTTTTCCGCTTATTTCTGATGGTCCCTAACTTTTCTTCCTTCCCCTGCTGCTAAAATTCACAAAACATTATTTTTTTAAATGTGAAAAATTAGTGACTTACGAAAATCGAATCAATCATATCCATAAAGCAACGAGTATCCGCATCATACTCGGGATCCTCACCATCTTTCGCCTCATTTTCATCGGCGTTATCTATTTGAAACTGGAAAGCAGTAGGGGGCGACACTGTTTCCTCAACCTCAACCACCTCGCTGTTCTCACCCATATCCATTCGACTGCAATGTGCCACCCCATTCCCCAGCTTTGGAACATCAATCGGAGTCGGAGACACAGCAATAAGTTCGTCCTCGCTCCCCGAATCTTGCCCCAACTCGCTATCCAAGATCTTTTTCAAATAATACGACTTATCGTGCAAGATTTGCCGAATAACGATCTCCTTGCGAAGCTCGAAGTTGTGCAGCGGCTTCAACCGCTGATAAACCACTTCGGGGTCTAGATGATTGAAAATCGACACGATATCATCGACGTCTTTTTGGATGGACACGTTTTCGATCAGCGGTTCCTTCTGGATGAAGTATTGTAAGGCTAATTCTAGGCGTAGATGGAGTTTGTTGTGAGGTAATTTGTTGAGGAAGTTTTCGACTAGTTGGGGATTGGTATTGGTAATGCTGCACACTTTGGCTACATCGTTGCCTCGCTGGATTATTTCAGCTTCGGCCTGAAAGTTTCATTGCCAGTTCAAGGTTAATTGAAATTTACGGATTATTCGGGAGCTTACCATGTTTAGACTGCTTTTTGTAGTACTAGACACACCCTGTATTTATTGAAGTTGATTAATCATTGCTGCGATTTCGAGCTCTTGTTGATTTTGTTATGATAGAATCTTCTAGATGACAATATCTTTCAAAGCACGTGCCCAGTTTGGTTTAGGTCGCAGCAGTTACAACAAATAGATTAAAAGGTATGACCGCTAAATATAACTTAGTTTTTAATTGCTACACTTATAATTTTAATTGTTTATTGTATTTTAGTAAACATTGGATAATTCAAGCAATAAATTAGATACAGTGTGAAGTTAGTTGCGTTTGATAACTGTCAATTTTATTATTATCTAATTGAACCAGGGATTCAACTTTAAATCTTGATTGTTTGAAGTATCTAACTACTTTGATCTATCAACAATTGCGATTGCGTTTAATTTAAGTGCATTTTATAATTAAAATTTGTTTTATTATTAAAAACAACTAAACTTAGCAGCCAAAAAAGAAAACTGTAATTTTCTTTATGCAAAAAACGCACGCCCGCGCAATGCTACCAACGCCAATTGATTTTCCAAATTAGTGAAAAACCAAGATGTCGTCGGTAGCTGCATCCCCCGGTGTTCCCATAAATCAAACACATCTGGAGAAAATTGAAAGGTAAGCCACTAATTTACTACAAAATCTTAATGCCTAACATCGAGGCTATAATCTGCAGAAAAAATCATCCTTGTACCATCAAAAACCATCAAGTTATTAATCAAAACAAGTTTCGCATTTTTTGCAATCAATCAATGACTCAATATTTACATTTTTTGCCCTTAAAAATAAATTAATATTCTACCTAACGTCTGGCATTCACTATAATTGCTTCAACTAACAATAATTGCAAGTTCAATGACCCTGCCCAAAGTGTCCCACTTAAAACCCATTTTTATTATTTAGCTACTTCAATGACCCCCTATACAAAGAAGCCCTGGAAAGCTCGGTTAACTACAACACTCGATTATGCATCGAGCGTCGCATGCGATTGCCGTTTATCGATACGCAAACGGGCGTAGCTCAAAACCACTGCGCGCTGTTCATGAACAAACGTCAGCGTATACCAGGATTGTTGCCCGGTCAAATCTACTCGTATCCTAGACAGAGATGGCGAAAGCGCCGAAGACAGTACCTCACGATGAATTCGAGAGCTTTTGCTCGCGCTGCCGACGCTATGATGGACGGCGACGGCGACATTCACAACATCTCGCAGATGGAAAATCCAGCGTTGCAGGATACGGATAGTAAGGATAGTCAGTTGTTGAAGGATGAAGTTTCAAAGGTAAATTTCAATACTGAAGAAATGGATTTAACAAAAGTAATTATGTTGCACTGGTAGTCGCCAATTTTAAATTCTTGTAAATTGTGACAGTTCTAGTAACTTTTTTTTTATTTTCTTTCTATTGGAGGATTGGTACTACGACGAGGCGGATATGTTGGAAATGGACGCCTATGATGAGCCGGATCCGGATTCCGACTTGGATTATGAAGAGACTTATAGCAAACGGAATAAGCGACGGAAGGCAGCTGGACGGGTAATTATAATTGTGGAGTTTAAATAATAGTTTGTAATTAATTTGGGGAATTAGGGTCGTGGTGGTACGGATTCGCCGAGTACGCCTGGACGCCGGAAAGGTAGCGGTAGAGGACGTAAAAAAGCCGGTCATAATTTTGATCCCACTCCAGGCGATCCTGACAAACCTTTTGCTTGTGAACGTGAGTACTGATTCTATTTTATAGTAAAGCGTAATTTATGATTTTATTCTATAAATTTAGTAATATTTATAATATAAAACGTATAAAATAAGCAATTTGCTCTATTTTATTCGTTTTAATTAAGCAGCGACATGAATAAACTGCGAAATGGTTGACGGAAGGGCGCCATTTTGAATATTCGAAAGTAGGCACCACCTGAAAAAAAAATAATTCCCTAGTATCGGCCATTTGTATTTTATTCATGTTTGATTTTTTAATTAAGGTAAACATTTGCGTAGTGTGTTGAATTATGCTATTTAGTTAATTGTTTAGTTTGCTTATTTCGTCATAATTCAACACATTGATTTGGAATAAATAAAAAGAATTCTGTGCTTGAGCATGTAAATTGCGATCATACATTTCGAAATTAAACGAGTGGTAGTACTCTTAGCAATAATGGTGTTTTAAACGCTTGATGCTTTAGTACAGCTTCTTCTTCTTATTATTATTGTTTAGGCAGGGACTCGAACCGAAACGAAACAGGGTTGCTTCAAGCTTTTTATTTATTAATCAATTATTAATTAATCTATATTTAATTTAATTTTTTATAATTGTCGTGCAGTGGTTTTTTAATTTCGGTTCGGGTTCAACCACACCTGGCCTTGGGTTCTTCACGTCTCATTTATTTTACTAATTTTTTTTTTTGTGATTTTATTTGGGGCGTTTGCTATTTTGTCGCATTATTATTGTTTCCGATACAAAAAAAGCTAGTGCAAAATTAATCGGTTCCAGTCCCTAAAGAGTTTTGACGGTTTCAAATTGATAAATCTTCTGAATGCTTGATTTACTAACGAGTAGTGCATTATTAGACTAGATTAATTAATAGAGCTTTGAAGAATGGCTGCTATCAAGTGATAAATCCAACATGGCGTAAAAAGTTCCGCAGCAACTTCACTGCAGTCTGGCAGACATTTTGAAAATAACCAACAAATCGTCGAATTCAGTATTCTTCAGAGCTCTATCGAGATATAAAGCGGACGTTTATTTGAGTTTCTAAAAGCAATCGCGCTCAGGAGATTTTCATTTTGAAATGCGCTCATAGAGAATAAACTAAATGATTAACATCGTGTTTCTAATTTGATTATTATTTTTTGAATTCGGCATTGTTTTCTTTTTTTTTGTTTGGAAAATTTCAGTGTGCGGAGCGCGTTACAAGACTAGGCCCGGGTTGACATACCACTATGGGCACTCACACAAAGAGGGCGCTAGCGATGAAAATTCGCGTGACAGTAATGCACCCACCCCCTCCTCCTTGCAAATGGGCGGCGGACCAATGCAATCCGTAATGCAACCAATGCAAAGTATGCAACCGATTCAAATGCAACCGGGAATGCCGGGTATTCCTGCTGGTGGGTTGCCGCAGATGCCCCCGTTGGGAATGCCCGGGCCGGGAGTAGTGGGCCCGCCCCTTATGGGCGGCGGCGGAGGCATGGGGGGGGATTCTCCTCCAAATCCTCAAGGGCCCAACCAAGGACATGTGTATCAAGATAGTTACGTTTCCTTTTTGAACCAGACACCCGGTACTGCCTTTTTAATCTTTTTACTTTCTTTATTTTTTGATTTTGTTGTTTTCATTTATTGATTGATTTGAGTGTTTTTGCATGCATGAGTAGTTTGGAATGATCAGCTCTCTCTTATTAGTTTACAATTAATTTCGTAGATTTTTACTTATTTAATTTATTAATTCAGTTTTTTGGTTTTGATTGCAAAATACCATTATTTCCGATTTATTTTTGAGTGAACTACAATACTTTGAAACTAATCTTATAGAATGCAAACTGCAAGGGTTGGGTCCAAAAAGTTAACTTTTATCAAACAAAAAAATCACGCACTTTGCGTTCTATAATTTTTATTTTGTCTACATCCATGAATACTACAAATCAAAGCATGACTATCAAAAACATTCCTTCAAATGACAAAAATCCAAGCCAATCGAATCACAAAAAAATCAAAAACCTACCGAAAAAAATCAAACTCACTTCGATTGGTTTGGACGATTGTCACGCGTGTGATTGTAACTGAAACGACCTTTGTTTGTAACTCGATATTGTATCCTTTTTAGAGTAAAAAAAAAACGATGGCGCTAACTCTGTATCCCTACATGCTACAGGTACGCCAGGCCGTCGCCGTCAGCCCAACCAACCTCCGCCACCCAACGTACAGCTCCCTCCAATGCCCCCATCCCAAGCTCCGCCCAATTTGCCACCAAATTTGCCGCCACAACAGCCGTCGATCGATGACCCGCCGATGCCCATCTTAATGCCGGAGAAGAATATCGAGCCGCAAATGCAGTTGCAGCCGCCGCCGTCATTGCAACAGCAGCCGGTGCTGCCACCTGGTGTGATGCCGCCCGAGAGTTCGGCGATGGTTGTGAAGGATAAAGCGGCGCCGAGTCCGTATTGTGATTTCTGTCTCGGCGATTCGAGGGAGAACAAGAAAACGGGGACGATGGAGGAGTTGGTGTCGTGTTCGGATTGTGGCCGGTCAGGTAAGGATAAGGGTGGTAGTGTGAAAAAGAGCCGGAAAAAACGAGCTTAGGTAGTAGGATTTTTTTCGAGCGTTATTCTAGTCTAATTAAGCCTTAATTTTTTGGTTGAAATTGAAACACCAGTTAATGTAATTAGTGGTAGGGGTGTTTGCAGCGGAATGGAGTTTGGTGTATTGCTAGTTGCCTAGTATTGCAAACTCGATTTCGCTGTGAATTTAGTGTTTTTTAGTGACTTGCAAGGACCAAACTGGGGCATTTGTGTTTTGTATACAAGGTGTTCGAAGATATTTTGCTTTCAATTATTCGGACGCCTTGTAGAAGCGATAATTTATATTATGAGATATTGTTTTGAACGTTCTTAACGTTTTTTTCAATACAAAGAGCTGCCAAAATGTACAAAATTTTGAAACAAAAAACAATTGAGAGAAAAGAGGAGCATTAGATTTTAATCAATATCGTCGTTTCTAGTTTATTTCGCTTTTGTTATCTGTGATATTGTGGGGAAATTAATTAATTGAGGAATGTTTAGCAATTTCGTTTGTCGCGTCCAGTTATTTGGATTTGGTTTCTTTGGTGTTTATTGTAAAACTGTGCTTGAATAAATTGTAAATTTAGGGTTTTTAACGATAGACTGGACTAGGAACTATTTTTATTGATGTAAGTTTGAACAAATTACATCCAAATGATTTGGATGGGTCTTCCACGAAAAAAAGCGTTTTTTAAAAATGAAACTATAGGGCATTTATAATATTATTTACAAGTACGCTAGTTTTATTTGTTTAGTCATAATTTGTTAGTATGCAATATTTATTAGAGTTAGATTGAGTTTTGATTGACTTTAAGGGAATGCGTCTAAGCATTTAGAGACTATTATATATATATATTGAGTTGTTGTTATAAGAACAGTTATTTTCCAAGATTTATTAAGTAATTTGCAAGTGTAAGAGATTTGATGCAATAAATGATGGCCATCAAACTATTAAAGTGTTGTTCATTTTCAGTGCCGAGGAAAAGTGCACTTCAATTTATGTACATTTTTCTGCAAACAATTTTTCTGGTTCAATATCAATGCATTTTAAGTCGCTTATGCATTGCAAGGAAAAATTACGTAACTTGGAAAGTCACTGTTCTTCGGCAGTATACCCAACCCACTCAAAATATCCCTAAATTTTAGCTACTCTCTTAAGGTAAGTAGCGCAAAAAAATAATTCTTTAAAAAAATCGCTCTTTCTAAGTAATTTAAATGGAAATTTTGATTTGCAGGACATCCAACTTGCCTCCAATTCACCGACAACATGAAAATCTCCGTTAATAAGTACCGATGGCAATGTATCGAGTGCAAATGTTGCTCGGTTTGCGGCACTTCCGACAATGACGTAAGTAGACTTAACTTAAGTTGCGCTCTATATTATTTAACTTATTTTTGAAGGATCAATTGCTCTTCTGCGACGATTGCGACCGTGGTTACCACATGTACTGCCTGTCGCCACCGCTAGTGAATCCGCCAGAGGGCTCTTGGTCTTGTAAACTCTGCATCGAACAATTTCACAAATAATTCTCTATTTTTCTTTTGATTGATTAGCGAGTAAGATATTATGAATAGGCACATTATAGGTACTTAAATGAAAGCGTAATTTTAATAGAGCTTAGTGCGAGATGGTGAATGAGCCATTTCCAGTTGCGTTTGCAAATACTACACGAAAATCATCATTTCAATGGCCTAAAATTGTTTTTCAAGTCCATGATTTGTAGCTACCTCGATTAATTATTATCTATTTTTCTTGCTATATACTGTAGGATTCGTCAGATTTAATGGAAAATACAACTGTGACAATATTTTTAAATACATATTAATTGACTAATTCTGTAATTGTTATTTAATTTGCATTATTATTCATATTTAATGAATCGCAAACAAAAAATGAATAAAATATTTCTTTATTAGTTTTTTATCCGGTCTAGCGTTTCATTTATTTTCTAGTTTTCCAATTATATATTTATTCGCAGTATACATTGGAATTGATAAAGATTTATTTATAAATTTTATTGATCTTTACATTGTGCCTTCTTATCAGCAAAGTTCGCATAGTACAATTATACTAGACGATTGCTATTGAAAAATCTGGTAAGAATTCCTTTTATTTTCCAATAATTCAAAACGTCAAAATATTGACATAACCAAATTACGTCAAAATATTGACACAAGCCAAGATCTATGAATCTTGGACACAAGCAACGTCATACTTGAAATTAATCGCAAAAAAATGCCTGTCTACATAAATTGCATTACAAGCATAACTAGATTTATATTCACACGTTAACAACAAAAGAAAAAAACCTCGGAATCTTATCAAAAGTCGCCAATACCGCATGCATTGCAATTAAAGTCACTGCAATTGTTGGACTTATTTATAGACGGAGAATGTGCGATAAGTTTCAATGATTAACTACATAGAAAATATAAGTATTCGTCCAGTTTAATTTAATGTAGAACAGAAGTAAACGTTGCCTGAATCCGATCGCAACTTTCAGCGCAAATTCAAATTTCGCGCCACTAGCGGCAAACTTGGAAACAGATGATTTCTTTTGTGACTCACTTCCGATCAGTGTTAGTTGCGCCGTCATTTCGTTTTTAGTGCTTTGTGTACATTGTTCCCGAAAAACTCTTCAATTTTGTGTTATTTATGACGAATTTTCCTCTTTCGTTGCATCCAATCATTCAAAAACAGTTTAGGTATGTATATTTTCATATAATTCGCGTGGAAATCGATGAATTTTTGGCAAAATGGGCAAAATATGTCAACACGTATTTGTGTACTCGTATCAGCTAAATGTGCTCAATACGTATTCGGAGTCGTGTAAAGAAAACGCGTAGAAAATACCAGTTTGATGGATTATTTCGCGAGGCATAGGCGAAAACGTAGATTTTCGTTTGTTTTTTTGGGTGGCTGGACCACCTGGCCCGAATTAATGTCCATGGAGGACGTGCCCAGCTGCACGTCCGTCGGGCCTTCTCTTTTTGTTTTTGTTGTGCGTAATTTTTGACCCGCATCTGTGTGTTGACGAATTCAAATTAAAAATGTTTTTTAGCATTCTCGTTTGCCTTTGCTGACGTCAATCATACTAATAAAATTTGTGTTATTTTTGGAAACCAATTTCAATATTTACCGTTTCCAATTTTAATTTATGTAACTTATTTCTTTGTTGGGTAACAATAATATGTTATTTGGACAATTTTGCAATCAGGCTATGCGCTCGATTTTTTTTCTCGCCATTAACCGTAACTACTATTATTATTATTGAAATTAGGGTTAACTATTGTTGGTTTAATTATTTGCTTTATTTATTTTTTTAATTGCGAGTGCAAATCTTTTTTTGATTGGGCTATAAAGCAGCTTTATGTAATAATACATTCAGTTTTTATGGTGCAGAAAAGAAAGAGAAACTTTTTGTTTGTTTAATTTGTAGTTGCTTAAATTCGGTATTGTGTTTTATTTATTCTATATATTGTAAAATATGGCGAAAGTTTCTTATTTAGGGGAAAGTACAGTTGGTTAGACCCCTTTTACTATGACTAATACAGTTCTGGAATTTTTAAGGCATATGTTTGTCATTTTTGGTACTTCCGGCTAAAAAAGATTCTTAAAAGTTTTTAAGTTGGCAACTCTGCTAATTTAAAAATTTAAAACAAAGCAAATTGGATGTCACCGTGTTATTGTTTAACAATAGTTAATCACGTTCGCTATTTGTTGATGATATATTTACAGAAAATTCTATTGTTTGGTTTTAGTCACTCTGTCAATATTTATGATAACTTAACGAAGATAGCCATGAATTAAATTTAAATATACTTTGGTTGCTTAGGAAACATGAGTTTGTCGATTTCATAAGAAAAGTATCGAAATGTTCTAAATTTTGTCGAATAAATTTCGGTTACTACTAATACATCAAATCGTACAGTTTTTGAATTTCGCTTAGCTGCATCCAAATCCCTAATGGTAATTATATTATTCACTTTCGATATTATTTGCACATATTTTTGACATGTCTTATTTGGCAAAAAAACAAAAATCTCTAACTTGACAGTTTGCAATCAGTCCGCGAGTCTTCACTTGCTTTCTTGAGTTCGAATTTTGCGCAAAACCAGCAATCTAATCGCCAAATAACAGTTCGTTTCGTCGGTTAACTTGTAATAACGCTGTGATATACATTAAGAAATTAAGAACGATGTATTTTTCTTGCAGATAACCTTTGGCATTAATCATTTCATTTTGTAACCCGATGTAAAAAAGTTCCGAAACGAATATGAAGGAAGAGATTTTAGCTGCTGTTATGTTCTTTATTCGATTTATTGAAAAAAGTAAAAATAAGATTCCTCAAGATCAGTTAGACAATTTCAAGAAGCATTTAACTGAACTTCTCCTAGAAAGGTAAGTCTATTTTTGCATAATCGCGAATTCTGGGAGGTTGCAAATCTAACTATAGAATAAATTACGAAAATTTATGGTTTCCAAATCGTCCAGTCAAATCATTTGCATTGGAATATTTTTGATTGCTTAAATCTTAGTAAAAATATTTGAATGAGCTTGGGCGGAAGTGGCCATCTTGAAATCCAAGATGGCTTTTCGAATTTAATGTTTGCAGCTTCCGGCCTTTTTACCATATTTTAAGCAAACCTTGAGACGAAGCAGAATATTTTTGCTTTATCAATGAGGCGAACCTTGCCGCAAATCTGTTTAAAACTATTGTAAGGCTATTTCGTAGTAGGCAATTTTAATTGTACAACCATGGCCTTGGTTGCGCTTGCGATAATCCAACCAAGCACTTTTACTTTTTTTCTCAAATTAAATTAGCAAAATAATTTGTTGCTACGCTGCCAATTTCAAAATTTAATTACATTTCTATTACTTGAAGCATCGAAGTTCACGGTCAATTTTTTTATAGCGAAAATGACTAACAAAACTCTATAAGCGAATGTTTGTAAACAATAATTAAACTGGAGGTGTATTTCGTTTAGCATAAAATTTAAATATGTCTAGTCCCCCCGTTCGCAAACCAATTGCGTTGTTTAATATTAATATATTAATAGAAGGCCAACGTTGAGTTCGAGCTGATTTTAATTTATTCTGATTTGGCTTAGATTTGAGAAGCACTGGTTCCCCGATTATCCAACAAAAGGACAAGGATACCGTTGCATTCGCGTCAATGGAATCAGTCCAGTTGATCTTACTTTGCAATTAGCAGCAAGCAAATGTGGTCTTAACTATAGCGACTTGCATCTCCCCCATGAACTCACTGTTTGGGTTGATCCCAGTGAAGTATGCTACAGGTAAGTCACTTTTTTGAGGGGGCCATCTAGCGGGTTTTTAATTACATTGCTTATTGATGCGTAATTTAAAAATGTATTATTGACGTCGGAATTGTTGATAAAGAAATTTGCAAATAATTAGTTGGCTTGATAAAAGTAAATTAGCGTGTGTTGAGTTGATAATGGACTTGAAGAAACAAACTTTCTGAAAGTATTCGTTTGCTTAGTGATAGATAAATAGAAATTACTGAATAAACAAAAATTATCTCGTATTATTTACAATGCAAATTTTCATCTAATTGTTCTAATTTTTTGTTTGGTTGCATTACTACTGCGTAGTCGAATTTAATTTATTTAATCTATTATGATGTGTATCGAGTTACGTTATACAATAATTGTCTCATATTTTTGTTTTGAATTAAACATTTGATTATATTATTTATATAATTGTGTGTAATTAGAGTAGGCTATAAAAATATTAATTAAAGTCTGATAAGTTGTTTTCGTTCGAAAATCATACGATATGACGACGACGACGAATTAATAATTTAAAAAACATACTAATTTGCTTGGTTTTCCCTTAGACTTGGCGAATCCGAAGGTTCGTATTGTACCCTAGCGACTTTTCCTTCCGAAAGTTCATCAGACAGTTCGAGTTCAAGTCCAACTCTTTCACCTCCATCAACCCCATTACAAGATAAATATAAGCGAGCACAGAAGGTGCTGAATCAGCCGAGGTATGCCCTGGATGTGTCGAATAATAAGTACAACAGGAATTATACGAATGTGGCTGTTCCAACTTTGCGAGCGAAGCAATCTCCTCGAGAGGTAAATTATTCCGTGCAAGATCGTATTAACACTTGTCAAATTGTTTAGGATGTTTGTGTATATTTTTTGGGCGAGTAAGCAGCAATACAAAAGCAGTATTATTTTTTTTTCTGAAATTGAAAAGATTAAAACAATTGACAAAATATATAAGTTGTGTTAAATTTTTTGATTTATAATAAATGTATTACGCATAAATTTAGCCGAATTGATTCAGTAGTTTGTGAAAAAGTATTTTATAATTAATTTAATATTAAAATTTAGAATATTATTATTAAGAATAATACTAACAGAATTAGTTATTAACTATAAGTTATAATAATTTAATTTTGTAATTGTTTAAATTATTGTATAAGACTCACATGAAGTTAGGCAATAGTGGTGGTAGCTGGTCGAAAAAATGTATTGCTGGTTGCTGACCTGTTTAAAAAATGGCGCCTTTGTACCAATATGGACAATTTAATATTTGCAGATGAACTTTAACTTCAATCCAAATCGACCCATGTACAGATGTGATGGACCCCCATACCAAATGACTCCTACATTTTTTAGGAATATGAACTACAATCGATCGCATTACAAAAATATTCTGAGAGTGTAAAACGAAGTCAAAACAACAACAACTAAATGTCCTCTACTTAAAAACTACATAGCAAACAACAACCAACAACAACAGTAAGAACACACACATATACACACATAGGACACACAGGATTAGATGGTTTTGTTTTATACGTAAGCAAACTACTTTATATATTATGGAATGGAAAGAAAATAACTATTGCACAAGCCACTGTACATAAACTATTATTTTGTAATTTAATTTAAAAGAGAGAAACAAATTTGTGTTGCTTTCGATGATTATTATTATTCTAGGGTGCCTTATTGAGTCAAAAACAATTTATTAACTGTGTTATTCATATATAGCAGCAACTATGAGCGATTGTCGTTTGTTTTCCGTTTCGATGTTCATTTCCTAATTTTAAGCTTGCATGAAAATGATACTGTGATAATTTTCGTCATGACACACGTTTTTATTGTGTATTATGTTTAATTTTTTTTTGTTTGATAGGGAGACAGGCAACAGTTTTCGATTGGCGATATTTTACTGTAAATAAATAAGAGCGCGCAATCAAAAACTGTTGCCGTTAATTGAAGTAGATCGTGACGTTGAATTTACGAGTCATTTATTATTCCTACAATTGCGTAGTTTAATACATTACAATGAATGATGACTGATATCTATTAACTGTAGTAGGTAATACCAAAAAACGGTTTTTATTTTGATATGGAATCGCGAAACAAAGTCGTAAGAATTGCTGATAGTTGCGACCAGATTTATATATTTAATTAATTAATTGTATGGAGAAGGAAAATAAGTACAAATTTAATCGTTGCTTTTATTATGCTGATTGTTTAATAAGCATTCAAATTCATTTCTTCATTTAGTACCTGATTATCTCATCAAATTATTAAACAATCGTGGAAAAATAGATTTATATGCTTTAATTAAATAACTCTAGACGAATAATTCTTGTGATTTTTATATTTAATATTGTATTATATTGATTTGTGTAAATATTTTCACACAGTGCAAAGTTGAACAACACATTATTAACTGCCATAAAAATTCTCCTCTGCTAGTATTTTGCAAAATGGGCTGATTCTCATTTAATATTGATTGTTCTTAGTGTGTTTTATTTTGAGGAAAATTCTTTGGTTGCATATTGGCACCAATCTCGAAAAGTTTTGGCGCATTGATTTGATTTTGAATTGATTTTCTTTTTATTATTAATTAGTTAATTTTGCTTATTATTTTCTCGTACTATATTCGTCTTATTTTCAGATAGGCAAAATGTTTGTTTCATTATATTAAGGTCTTTTTGCTTTTATTTTTGTATGTCTTATATTATTACTATAATATGCAAATGGTTCTGGTCTGGTTTATTATCCACAATATAATTTTTTTGTGTTTTTTTCAATAATCAAATATATATTTTTATTTATGAAATTATGTTTCGAAACATCCATTTAACGGCTTTTTGCGAATTTTTGCAAACATTCAAACCAATAGAAGGAGCGTTCAGTTTTTGTTGTTGGAAAAACTTATTTTTGTTAAGGTTACGGTTTTAAAAATATTAAATTAAATGTGAAATGTATGTAGTACAGAATTGTAGTCTAGGGTGCTTGTGGATGAATAATTAACTATTTCTCTTATATAATATAAATATATATATAAATATCTATATTTTTTGTATACTTTTAGGATAAAAATGTAACTTTTGACTGAAACTAGAATGTGATTTAACCAACAAAACGTTTGTGGTATTTTTGAAGTGTTACTTAAAAATTGTACATTTTATTTTACAAAAAACTAAAACAATTCTGTACAGTACATGATTGGTTCAACTATCTTGTTTATCCTACAAAAGATTATAATTAATTACTTAAGAGAGAAGAAAAAACTAACAGGGTTTCTATCACAGGTTCATTTGCATTTTTTTTTTATATAAACTGTTGAGGTTTTTTAAGAATTATCTACCTATTTTATATATTGCTGGCAAAGTTCAATTCAAGTGCAATTATTTTTGAGAATCATGTGATATATTTTTGTATATAATATTCGAATTTTATTAATAGAAAAAGTCAAGAAAATTTAATTCAACTTATGTATGTAATTCTTTTAAAACCTTACTGAGGAATTGTATGTATGTTTTCAATGTAATATACTATTTAAAAATATATTAATGTTAAGTATTGCATTTAAAAATGACTTTTAATTCCAAAAATCCAAAAGACTTACCCCTGAAATAATCATTTTAAAGTTGGCGCGGAAATTTGAATTTAGTTCATGTTGGTAACCCTGACATTTCCTGTTCTGCTCAATTGTCATCAGTCGAAAATAAAACCAGCTGCATAGTGGACGTTTAGTCACAAATATAAAGAAACAGTGCATTTTAATGAACAAAAACTTAAGTGTGGTGCAGATTTTGTTATTTTATTAATTTATTTTACAGATTTAACAGGAATTTTATGTGTGCACCCGTTGATTTTTAGGTAAGCATATTTTTATTACGAATCAATCAATGAATCCCACCAAACATGGCCGTTGCAAAGCTTGCTAGATTAAATTCCAGTAGTACGCCATATGTCACTTCTAATTAATTAATAAGAAGTTTTAATAATTCAGTGCAATATTAAATATCACTAGTACTAGTGTTTTATGAGCAAAATTGCTTGCAACATTTTGCGATAATAGCTGTCAAGTTTGAATCCTATTTCATTATTTACTAGACTTGAGCCTTGAGCTAGACAAGCTCTTATGAGTTCAACAACCTCCAGTTTCAGAAATGTCAGAAAAATCAGCCGTGAGCGTAACAACAATTCCACCGCCACCAGGCACTGAAACCTCTGCAGCACAAACACCATCTACGAATAGTAACACGACTACAAACCCACAACTTCAACAACAACTCCAATGGATGAATTATTACGGCATGTACGGTTTTAATTACAATCAACAACCATATGCACAATACTACCAGTACTACAACATGATGAACGGCTACAACCCCCAATTCGCCGCGTCCGCTTTCCAATTGAACGCAAAAGGCGCTGCCGCCGACGGCAAAAACCCCCCATTACCACCTTTACCCCCACCCAATAGCAATAGCGCCCCTCAACCGCCGCCGAAGTTCGGCAACATTCGCTTCCAACTCAGCGGCAAGAAGCTGCAAACGGTGCCGCCACCTAACGGCACGTCACCGAACCCAATGCAAATGTTGCAGCAACAACAACAACAACAAAGTTCGCCCAATAGTGGGGCGTCGAAGAAAAAACGTAAGCGCAATCGCAACAATCAATTCCAGTTGCAAAATATCCCACCTTTACCGCCTCCCGAGTCGAGCGCACCGATACCGACTCCTCCACTACCTGAAACGATTCCACCACCGTTGCCCGATACTAGTCGCCCGCCCCCGCCGCCTCCCAGTTCGGATACGTTGCAGAATCCGTCGGGCAATTGGCCGGAGAGTTTGAAAGATTATGTCCATAGAGCGTATGCGAAATGCAAGACGAACATTGATAAGAATCAGGTTGAGATTATTTTGAAGGGGAAGATTACGCAAGCGTATCAAACGGGGCAGTTGCACAAGGATTGGAGTTTGGATCCGTTGCCGAATATACATAGTGAGCGGAATGGTTTGGGCGGGTCGAAACCGGTGCCCGGGCAATTGGCGCAGTTTCAGACGATTCCGAAGAAAGGGATTTCCCCGGCAATGGGAGCACGGTTGGGGGCGAGGGCCTCTACGTTGCGTGGGAAGAGCAAGTCGACGAGTAGATCGCGGTCTCGGTCGCCGATGGTTCGGAAGGTGTCGCGTTCCAGGTCGAGGAGTCCGAGGAATGCGCGCGCTTCGAGGTACCTATTTTTTTAAGCTCAAATTGTACCGAGTTTTGATCGATTTTTTTGTTATAGTGAGAGTTCAACAAGTACTGATAATAGCAACAGCGACATCAGTAGTAAAATCGTCCCGGCGCCTAGTATTGGAAGCAAAATCCAAGCGAAGAATTTCAAAAGTAAAGGTAAATTAGCAGACAGGTTAGGTCCGACGAAAAACAAACTATCGGCCAAACAGCTGAAAAAGCAGAAAGCCAAAGAACGCCAGCAGCATTTAATGTCGAATTTCGGCGCGGACATGGAAGAGAATAATGAGTTATTGCAACAGCGCGCCGCACGATTTAGTAATATACGGAAATCGACGGCTTCGACATCTACGAACAAGCGAGCCAGTTTCGTGATCGACAAGTTCGATTCGGATGACAATAATGATGCGGTCGACTTTGATTGGACTGAATTTCACATTGTTGGCACTTGTCGAGATGTTGAAAAGTCGTTCTTGCGACTGACGAAAGCGCCAGAACCATGTGAAGTGCGTCCAGTCGAAGTCCTCAAATTGTCATTGCAGAATGTTAAGGGTCGTTGGTTGAATAAACCCGACTATTTCTACGCGTGCGATCAGCTTAAGTCGATTCGCCAGGATTTAACGGTAAGAAACCGTAATTTTGTGTATTGCTGGTTGTCTAATAATTTTTGGTAGGTCCAAGGAGTACGCAGTGAGTTTACGGTGCAAGTATACGAAACGCACGCACGTATTGCTTTAGAAAAAGGCGATCATGAGGAATTTAATCAATGTCAGACCCAATTAAAAATGCTGTATAGCGATTTGGGCGGCGAGAATAAAGCTGAGTTTACAGCGTATCGCATTTTGTACTATATTTTTACGAAGAATACTTTAGGTATGTTGGAGAATTTTATTTTTGTGGTGGGTAGTATTGATTTTATTTATTTTTGTAGATATAATGACGATAATGAAAGGGTTGTCTAACGAGGAAAAAGAAAATGTTAGTATAGAGTTCGCGTTAAAAGTACGATCCGCTTGGGCGTTAGGCAACTTTCATAAGTTTTTCGTTCTTTATCGACAAGCACCATTAATGACCGGTTGTCTTATTGATTGGTTTATTGACCGAGAGCGCAAAGAATATTTAAAATGTATCATCAAAAGGTATGTAGCCATTTTCTTAATTTTTCTTATTTTAAATAAAAACCATTGTACCAATGCGAGCGGTAGGTACGATTTATAAATTATATTGTGTGGACACCAATTTATTTATGTATTTATTTCAGTGATTTATTGATAATACTTATGATTTTAAACAACAAATATTTTGGTATAATAAACACTACAGAATGTGAAGCCATTTTGCATTCAGTAGTATTTATTGTATTGGCATGTACTAAAAATAGGGGGACTCCCAGTAAATGTATTATTAGTTGCCTATCTAGAGTCCCCTTATTTTTGTTTGATTACCACTAACAATGTTTTTATGTTTAGCTATCGACAAAGCATTTCGGTCGACTTTGTGATGCAACAAATGGCATTCAAAACGACTCAAGATTTGTTCGAATTTTTTGAGCCATTCGGTTTGACTTTCACGGACGACACCAGAACTTTACTCGATTGCAAAGCCAGTATGGCTGCGTTGCCCAGTCTGCTGTGAATTCGGTTTCTTCAAGTCGTCTCTTTTTCTATGTACATTAAGAATACGCTTCTTCTCACCTCAACATTACATTCTCTCAACTATTCCGGGAAATTCGTATTCATTTTCCCGAATAGTCAGTCAGTTGAGTCGATTTCTTCCACAATTATCCTAATGCTGCCCGTATTCTAATTAATTGTGCAAAACGAACTTTATTAATTGTGTGGGTCGATTCCGATTTGTTTTTGTTTTTCCTGGTTGGCTTTCCGAATCCCTTGTGACTTGGTGGTTTTCGATAATGGAGATTATGGATTTTAAATTTTGATGGAGAGGTAAATTAAAACGTTGTTGCTGCAGTATGATATTGATTATTATGGATTGATTTACATCGATAGATTTTTAAGATGTATATATATTTTTTGTATAGTTAAAATAATAATGATTGATTCCAAACAGTTTTTCATAGAGATTTATTGATTTCTTTTGTTCCATTTCCTCGATAATTTATTAATAAATAATAGAATTTCCATATGTTATAATAAGTAAACAACTAAGATATATCTTTGTTTTTTTTTTAAATGGAAGTTTTAACATTAGTCAATAATATATAATAATAATATAATAACAAAACAAAAGGATTATTTATAGTGCTGCAACACATACATACATTTAATTAAAGCATAATTTTTCACAACTTTTTACACAAAATAGCAGGGCTTAATGTGAGCCATACTCTATCCTGCAAATTAGACAATTAATTTAACCAGAACCGAGTACAATTTGTACAAATTTAGCAGCAGCACCGCTAGAAATAAAAAAATTCCAAAAACAAACCGCGACTTCTACAAGAAAAATGAAGACTTGAAAATTTGGCTGAAAGTGATCAGTTCATTTGAAAGTATATTAATATATAAATCGATATTTGCTTTTAAACTGAAAGCGACACGAAGCTGTTGTATTGTGTAATATTTCGCTTGAGAATATCTGCACAGTCGCCCAAAACTCGTTCAAACCTGCCATCAAAAAAATTACCAACTACAAAACAACAAACCAAAATGCTTACCTAGCCCGATCCAACTTCACACACTTCAACGGCCCAATCCCCACCACTGTAGCCGCTCGCGGCCGATCCAACAGCAACGCAATCTCGCCGAAATAATCACTCGGACCCAATCGTCCAACTTCACTAGGCTCCTCGCCTTCAGCTCGATTCTGCTTCACGATCGCCGTCCCCTCCACAATAATATAAAAATCGTCGCCTGCTTCGCCTTGTCGGACGATCGTCTCCCCATCCACAAAACTGACGGGCTCCAAAGCGTCAGCCACCGTCAATCGCTCCCACTTATCCAAATTCTCCAATATCGAAACGCGTGACAGAAATTCCTCGTACATTTTCCGCTTGCGTATCGTTGATCCCATGAGTATACGACGATATGAATCGCGATCAATACCCCACAATTTTACATCAGTTTTCGCTTTGACTGTGGCTGCACGCGGTGTCCCATAAATCAAAGCCAATTCGCCGAAACTGCCTCCATCGCCGATTGTTGTCACCAGCTCATTGTTCACGTATACCTAAACGAACACATGTATTACTGGTTGTCTACATTCGAAAATTTCAAAATTAATTATAAATCTTTATCGGGTTGAATAAAAGCGTGCAATGACGTGCAACATACCTCAACCTCTCCCTGATCGATAACGTAGAAATTATCACCCTCATCGCCTTGTTGGATAATTGCTTCGCCCGGAAGACAATTAACAGGGAACATGGCATCGAATATGTCTGATCGTTCGTTCTCGTCCAAATGGGAGAATAGCACGTTTTTCGCTATCGCTTTGGATAAAGCTGCCATCGTTTTGTAGTCTTTCGGCACCACTTTTTTCACGTAGCTTGTCGCATCTTCTTCGCTCACCGGCTCCGCGGATATTCCTCCACGTCTTCGGACCGGTTGTTGGGTGTGCGCCGGTAATGGAGACAGATCCTCCGTGTCTTCCGGCGAGGCGGCTTGTTGCTTGGCATCCAGAGCTTGCTCCTGAAGAAATAAATTGTTTTTTTATAAAAATATGTTGCAACAATTAAAACTTAATTATTTATAATAAAATAGCAAACATGTGCGCTGCATCCGTTCAAAACATTTTCTTAATGAATTTTAATTACGAGATAAAATTTAAAATAAAAGCGCACCATAATTATAATTAATATTCCCACACTGCAACTGCAATATTGAATCTTGATCGTGTACTAAATGAAACGGAACAAGTTTTAATATACTTACATAAACTACGCCCACATCTTTTGCAGTGTCTTTTTTTTTGACCTAACTGCACTTTATACAGAGTGTCATTTTAATAAATAATTCCTTCGAACACCCGGTTTGAATTTATGATTTATTTGCGTAAGCTTTTTTTGAATTGAATGAATATGAGCGATGATAATAAATCGAACAGCATTCAAGACTTAATTTATCTTTAATAAAGAGAGACCATTTAAATGGGAATTATGACCCACTTTGCTGAGGATTTTTATTCGACATTCTTTATACAGTATTTTTAATAGCGCACTGGATGGAAAAAAATGCCGAATAATTTTTATTGTTTATTTAATTGGTCCGAAAATATAATCTATTTACTAGTGATTCCATACCATCTTCTCGGAATTACACTTTTAAATTAGATTACGGAAACGAAGACGTCTAAGTCTACGGGGGTAATATAAGAATTGAGTGGCTTGTCGTAAAGTTCCTCTTTGTACATTACAAAATGAAAACACCATACCATTAGTTGTTCAAACAAGTGTTGCATTACCTGAACTGAAAAGCAAATATTTTCAGTAGCCAAGAAAACACGCTTATAAAATGATATCAACCGCAACTAGTTGTTTTATATAATTAGTAAAACATGCCTGCCATGTAGTAGCAGCAAATTAATCATTAGAGACCGCAAAATACACTTTTCCTTCTGATCTTATCAAAGCCAGCTAGCTAGCCTATTCGTTCTACAAAACGAAATGACGTCAATTCGAAAGAATATGCGAAAAGTTAAATCTAAAACAAGCATATTTAATCATCTGAATAAACCATTCGGATCTAAATTTAACGTTTCCGAATTTCATAAATGTGACTCCACCAACAAGACACCAACAAAATATAGGTCGGACTTTTTTTGGCACACTCAAATAAATGACGCACACCATATTTATTCGAAAATTAGTTTCGATCACTTTTCAACTACTAAATGCATCAATCTAAATTAAGTGGCACGAAAATCAAATTGCAAGCCCAATTAACTGTTCTTTCAATCAAAAAGAATGAGTTGCATCCATGCAAATTAGATTTTGCGCGCAAATCCAATCAAAACTCTCGTAATTATGATCAAATAAATTACATCACTTCAAATCCTTCTAAGGCAAGATAAATATCCTCGAAACCCAGATCGCTAAAATTTGTATTCACTAATATAGACGACAGTGCTCTATTTTACCGACATTCAGATGAATGACAGCACTAAATCTCAATTTGCCTTTTGATTCGAATTTCAAAGCGAAATAGTATGAGAAATGCTGAAACAAGGGCATGATGTTTAATAAAACAATCGAGTGCAGACTAGATTGAATGGATTATTTAATCCTTATGCTCTTATGGAGAGACGACTGTCGTGAATGGAATATTAATCTAAACTGGGTGGTCTAAATTAGTAAATGAAATTCCCCTGTGCAGATTTATTTTTACGATGCACTTTTCCAACTATAATTTCCATCCAGTTGAATAATCACAACAGAAAAAAAAATATATAATACCCGCACACAAAGAGCTCATCTCCAACAGTCCATCCATAATATCGATTCAATTAGCACCGGAGTTAAAATGATGAAAATAGAAACTTTGTCATGAATTTTTCATTAAAATCTTTTACGATATTGCTTTCAATCATCCAATTCTATGATAGATAGGTCCTATACAAAATCATTTCTTAAATTGATATAGATATATAGAAATCCATCATACAGAACATTTCAAAAAGAAAATCCCACCAATATAAGAAAAACGAAATTTCTTATTTACTTTAAGTGAATGTGTCATCTTTTTCTAACGAAATCGTGATTGCTTATCAAATCCGAATCTAATTTACTCGAATCGAATCCCCATTCTTTATTGTTTTATCCACCCCAAAGAAAATTTTCAAAATATAGGCAACCAAACATACAGTACAATTCAAAAAAGCGGCCATTTTCGATTTTAAACTGTCACTACTGAAACGTCAAGTTGATTTACCCCTACTCCAACCATCCAACTCATAAACCGCCCGGTATAAACGAATCAAAATACCGTATTCAATAATACAAACATCATGATGTTGAAATAAATGCGTGCGATTATTTTTAAACCCTACAACAGGTGTATTTCCCAACCGAAAATATATCCATAGAATTATTGTCAGTCGTTGAAACGGTTTAAATAATTTTCTCGAAAACTATTTTTAACCGAAAATTATTTTCATCCGTCGCTTTCATAAATAATACATATATATTTCGACGAATGTATTTTTAAATACACCTCAAACAATATATTATTCAATGTAAATGCAAATTAAATAATGGAATACTGCTATTACCGCTAAAAATAGGCGCCATCAATTAATTAATATTCACTTTGGCACAAAAGAAATTCATAAAAGAATAACAATTAATTATGTAATGTGACAAAAAGTAACAATTACGCTAATGTACATACATTCAATAAATGAAAGCAATTGATAAAAACAAGTATAGAAAATAAGTCATCTATTCATTCGATTAGAAACTATAAATTCATTTATTTTTAGCCACGATTAAATTAAATTGATAAAGTTAAGACTGCTACAGCAAAACAAGTATCGATAACGACTATTGAGAACGAATCCATTCAACAGTATTACAAAATTGAATTAAAGTTATTTAAACCAATTAAAAAAACCTAAATCCTACCTGCGGCATTTTGAAAGTCAAAAGCACCCTCTGTTAACCCACTAACAGGTTTCTGGAACGGACCTGTCAGTTGTCAACACAAAACAACCGCAAAATGCAAAAGCTCACCCCCGCTCGCTAAAGAAAATCGCGTCAATCGTACTAAATACCACTCAAAATTCCTGCAAGCGCGTCCTGCTGTCGCCGGCAGACTGTCCTGCGACCGCCTCAAAAACCATCAGCGTCGTCATGAGCTGCGCTTTTACTCACACTCAAAACTCCACTGCTGGAGACGACTTGTGCAATTCCTGCTGGTTGAGTAGCAAAATAAGGATACGATTTCCTCACTACCTTTAGCCCCCAAAGATCAATATGTGCATTATTTTACAATTTGTTTGCACAAGCAAAACTAATCCGGCAGCCGGCGAAAAAGTTTTATTTAATTTTCCGAAGGAAAAGGGAAATCAATATTGCACTTTCCGACAGTTTTCTTCCTTCCGCTTCCTGAATTATTCATTGTGAACGAGTGCATTCAAGCAACAATAAATATTTTAGTCGAAATTATGCAAATCAACTTGACGTTCTTCGTGAAAGATATCAAAATGGTGAAGTTAGCACCAGACATTTCAAATGCAGACACATTTTAATGGATGATCCGCGTCTACTCTAAATCTAATTAAAATTTCATATGTACTATGATATTATTAATAGATCGGGCGTGAAATTTATGTAAATATTGATTCCACCTTATGCACAATTTGAATTATTCACAAAAGAATCTGCTTTTGTGGTCGTTTTTTTGTAGCTAACTTCACTCAGACGCTAATTTGAATTTCACGCTCGCGGCCATTTTTCTTTTCAAAACTCATCATAATTAATCATTTTCGTCTTGAATTAATTACTACTGATTTTTAATGCGTGTGAAACGTATAATATTACAGTATAATAACATTTTTAATAGTTTCTATCAGCCAGTATTAAGAAAACACTCTATCCTAAAATAATTTTGATGGATTACACGTCTCTTAACTTCATTAAAATTTCATCTGCATATTAATTATATGTCGGATGCCAAATTTATGCAAACACACTTTCAACCTACTACAAAATCAATATATAAACCCTTTTATAAAATTACCAGCCTAACCTACGAATATAATCAAATTCAAAAGCGCAATTTGACATTTAATTGACAGCTTTCTTAAAACAAAACCAAACCAATCAATAATTAATTATTAAAGACAAAAGCGCAATTTCAATTTGACATTTACGACTCTCCATCATAACTAATGAAAAATTAATTGAAAAAATGCGGTTTAATTCTTATTTTATACTAAAACAGAGAGCTTTGCTTAATACCTACTAAAACCAATAATAAAAAATTCATACCCAATCCGAACTGTCGCTAATAATAAAAACTTTCACATAAATATTGAATCTTGCTAAATTACTTAATATTAATGCGCGCTGTTAATAAATTAAAAGAGAAGACGAAAAGAAGGAAAAAAAATGCATTAATCGAATTGAACGGCCGATTGCGCAAACAACGCAATCTGTCGGCCAAGCTCGTCATTAAGTAGTCGTCATCATCGCACAAGTCGCGAGATTGTTCACCGTCAAACGCGAGTCGAGCGCCACCAGCGAGTGTACAGAGTTTAATATGGCGACCCCATCAGCTGCGCTGTTGGAACGTCTGGACAAACAGGGCATACCCAAATCGAAAAGAAAACTCCAGAAACATTTACGTAGTGCCGGATTAGCCTATATTTCCCGGACCGGGAAATTGATACCAGCAAAAACAGTGGCAGGTACGTTTCACACGTCATTTTCTTACCATGTTTACATTGTACGTGCCAGTTCCAAATCTGACAGTTTTTAGTGCCCGTATTGTTAATGTTAATAAAATACGTCACGACGTTTTCGCTTCACTCATCATACGGTAGATAAATTACGCCGTATCTTTCGCTACGCCTTAAAAACCGAAATTAATAATACGGGTAGTTACATTCGATTTGAGGTTACGATTTTGTTGTTGGGCCAAAAACATTTTTGTTAGCAATTGTCACAATTATTAACAACTTTCGTACCTTTTGCGACCTTCCATATGTAGGTCATTCGATTTATTGGAAGAAAACATTGGCCTTGTTGCAAGACACGTGTCACAATTTAATAACAGGTTCACAAATGTTACGAATTGTTATTATGGATAAAACTGTAAATGCCTATTTCTACATTTTTATTCCGATTTTTTTTTGTTCGTATAATCTAGGGCATACAACAAAAGTGCATCTTTGCTTTTTGAACTTTAAGTCGCGCTCTCTCTCTCGCGCTCATTACATCAATTGCGATTTGCAGGAAATTATTTTTATTATATTTATAAATATACGCGTAAGCACAATTTGTTGTTATGCAATGCAAAATAAACTGCATCCAAGCATTCCGTTTTTATTTTATTGTTATCATCGTCGACTGCCATAATTATATTTTATTTATCAAAATGGCCTCTTTTTTTTGTGTGTTTTTCTCTCTCTCGCTCTGTGTCTAATACACGTGTCGTCAGTTTGGCCGTTTCAAAACGAAATCGTAATATTACCGCAATCGCTCGAAAATGAACGAGTTTCACTCTATTATACATTTGAAAGCACATTAGGGGCATTAAACTGAGCGCGCGTTCTTCTTGTCATTGTTTGTACAGTAGCAGGAGAGAAAAAAAATACCACGAAGCCAAATTACACCGTTTCAATTATTGATTTTTACATTATATACTATTAGTAGCCGTCCCATCATTGATTGCTATTCGATTAACACCAAAACTTGAGGAGGCTCTATTGATTTTGAGTGACCAATTATTTGTATTGGTGGGGTTGCGCTAATTTATTTCGCGGACAAAAATTATATACGATTACTCGATTCTATGGCATTTTATAATTAAATCAAAAGTATTTATAAACAATTACTAGACAATGCATAAAATTAAAATCAAACTGATTGAATATTAATGAGTCATAATTGCATGGGTATTTTGCAAACGCGATGCCACATTTCAAAAGCCTCTTATCAAAAATGCTGAATCCATAAACTAAATAATCTTCGCAGAACTAAATAGATAAACCACAGAATTCAACGAATCAATTGTATTCAAGTCAAATCTATCTAAACTTCTAGAACGCAACTTAAAAAAAACGCTAACAAGGTCACCTTTCATTTATCCAACCAAACCAAACCATAGAAAAATGTTGCAATCAACAAAAATTACATAACTTCTTAATTTGCAGAGGAGTTATGCCAGTGCCCGCAAAAATGTGATGACCGAGTGCCTATAGATTCGCGACAGCGTCTCTTCACCCATTTCTACGGCTTAGGCGAAGCCGATCTACAAAATCAGTTCCTGCGAGAAAACATGGACCTTAGAGCACGCTTAAACATCCCCGAATCAACGGGCAGCGGCCGACCGCCGCGTCGCATCACCTGCAAATATCTGGTACCGCTGTTTCCATCGCCCGACAAAGTCGAGGTCTGCCAAAAGGCGTTTGTCAGTGCTTTCGTAATCACCACGAAGCGGGTGCGTTTGCAACGCGAAAAACTGATCTCAAGCTTGGGCTTGAACAGTTACAGCAGTCATAATCGAAGCGCAAAAACGGCCGAGAACCAAAAAAAGAAACAGGCCGCCGCTGGATTGCCAGCGCTATCATTGCTTGCGGGTTTGGAGCAACAGGGCTACTGTGATTTAACGATGGACGCGACAAATTCCAGTCCGGAACCAAAGAGTCCAGATTTTCTGGATAGTCGGTCGCCTCTGATGCGACGATTTGTTGATAATCCGTTGATACCGCTCGGGTTGCTTGTGCCCGAAGGAGTTACCATTGCACCAGTCACAGCGACACCGGACCACGATCGCGACATTGCAATTGTTAATAATTTCTTTTCGAATCAATTGTGGAAGCCTGAGTATATAGGGGCCTACTCATGATCGGTAGCAATTGATTATTATATTTTATTTTATTATTATTTGTTTTGGCTGGTTTAGTTTATCTTTATACACACGAACCATTTTTACACATATTGCCTCCTGCCTACCAATTGTACTTAGTTTAATTAATAAATTCATTATATAAAAGAAACAAAAAAAACACTAAAAAATGATCAATATTTTAATAAGATAATGTAAAGAAAAAGGAAGAATACCTATACGTATTGTTATTTATATTTATATGAAATAGATTATTATATTATATATATATGAAGATTGAATATATTTACTTGTTTTCAATAAAAAAATTGTTTTATAGTTAAGAGTTTCTTTCACTAGCGGATTATAGATGTCAATTCGAATTAATTCTTTTCAAGTCAAAGAAAGTTTTTCAAACTCAATTAGTAGTTTCAAACTGAATTATAGATGGGTAATGGAATTTGCGTGAGTAATGGCACGGAATAAGATTTATTCGATTTAATTGGCTTGTTTGTGATGTTAAATTAATTCTTCCTATTTTAATTCTGGATGAATTTACTGTTATTTATTATTAAAAAGATTACTAATTATTTTTTTCCAATGATTCAACATAAAATAAGCACGTTTTTTGAATATATTGGCGCCAGGCCATCTGCAGGCCAACTCGCCAAACTAAATAAATAAACACGTCAAATTTTTTGAAAATAATGGCAGCCACAAACTTATCCAAACTTCTCAATTCTCTTTGGGCCAAATTAATGGTAAAAAAACCTTACTCGGTTAAAATCAAATTAAGAAACTAAACCAAGGCAGCCAATTTAAAAGTGATTAACCTTATCCCTTGCACCGACCGCATAATCCTTGCGTGTCCTGCTCAAATCGCGCGCACAAACTTCCGTGCTTTTAACCCATTATACGGGGTATTTTCATTGTTCCAAAGGTCACACTACTAACCTATAATGCAATGCATCCCCTAACTGCAGAATTCACACTTTTTAGCCATGCAAGCAGCTATCGCAACTAATTTAATAAACGCAACGCGTTAATAAGTGGCGTCGCTTACCACAGTCAATGTCAGCATCATCGTCGGATTGATATTTGCCTCCAACACGACCTACACACCACCCGCCGCCGTCCTGTCAGGACCAGCGATACCACCCGAATGGGGCGGTTGCTAAGCGACACCGCCACCCGCTAAGGATTGCTCTCGCAATGACGTCATATAACACCCCTTTTATTTATTTTATTTACGGTGTCACTCTTTGGTTTGGTTGGTTGAAAAGGCGCGTGATGAATATTGATATTGCAAAAGGTCAAGCGTGCATAATGCATACTGTTTTTTTTTCGGCAATGTTTTTTATTAGGCTGGCGTTCATTATTTCATATTATTACTATTTAACCTTAAGGTTAATTAGGTTTAAGTCTACTCTAGCTGATAACTGATTGGATTGTTTACATTTGTCGTTATTATTTTTGTATCGCGGATAGCAAGATTAGCACCCTCAAAAACATATAAATAAAAATTGACTTACACGTTCGAGCTTCTGGAAATGTTCCCGTAGAAAAGATATAGGATTCGTAGGACGGCTTACACAAAGTTGTACGATACATTCTTTTAGGATTTGTTGTATATTATGTGTTTGTACGTATGCTTCGCATTCGCGCAAGGCTTGCTCCTCTTCCATGTTATTTGAAGCCATTTCTCATGCACTTTTATTTACAAACAACTAACTAATAATAGCAATGTATAAAGTCATTAATATTTACACCAATAAGGACAATTAGCTCTATTAATTTGCACAATTAAAAATAAAACTGGTTAAAAAGTACAAAAACAGTGTTTGACAGTTCGTCTTGTCTGCTCTATCGGTAAAACAGCGCACTAAGATTTGAATAACACATTTATTGTAACTAAACTATGAAACTATATTATTAGTAAATAAAATACAATTGATTTTAATTACAAATACGTTAATTAATTTATTACTAACTTCTATTAGTTCTTCATATTTTAAATTTAAGTTTTTTAGATAAGAAGAAGAAGAGGTCGCATTGTATAGTTTTGATATTCATTATTTAAATACATAAACAAATATTACAAACATTGTACAGAACAATTAATATATAATTATACATACATTGTGTAATTTTATATGAATTGACATTGTTTCATTTAAATATTAATTATTTTATCAAGTACGAAGAAGAAGAGGTTAGTTTGTTTTCCGACTTTTGACAGTAGTGTAGTGTCCTATTTTAAAAGAGCGCTAATTTTTGTTCACAATGAAGAAAAGTGGCCTAAATAATATAAAACCGCTGGTAAGTTTAACAAAAAATAATCCCAGCCGAATACGAAATGATTTCTTTCCATTCCAGCAAGGGCAAGCCAAAATTTCCAACTTCTTCACCAGTATTCCAGCAACTACCCAAAGGGTCCAAACATCCCCGAAACGTAAACTAGAATCAACACCAAGCTTCGAAATGGTAAGTCCACCTAAAAAGAAACTAGATATCAAAAAATCGCCCTCTCAAAACGGAGCGAGCACCAGCAGTGCCTATTTTTCACCCGAACGAACAACTGCGAGCATTTTCGTAAAAAGTTCTGAAAAGCTGCTATCGAATTCGATTCTTCAAGAGTTCAAAACGCCTGAAAAAGTGAAACTAGGTCGTACCCGCTCGGGATCCCAATCCACGACCCCCAAAGCTTTATTCAGAGACGAGTCGAATGTGACTCCAACGAAGAAAGCTTTAACACCCCGCAAATCGCCATCGCCCCGCAAGAAACTCATGGAACGTTCACCAACTAACTTGAACGAGTTCAACGTGCAGGCATTCGAGAATTTTGTTAAAATTTCGCCGCGTAACGGCACTAGAAAAATTAGTATTGATGATGACTTGCAAATTGTTGGCGGCGAGAAAGTCCAACGCTCGATTTTGCAATATATTTCACCAGTAAGTGCCTCTAGAAACTCATTCGAAGCTCGTAGACAGAACGAGTTAACGCCGAAGAAGAAGACGCCCGTTAAAGACGGTGGCCGGCTTTCCTGCAGTGCAAAGTTGGATTTCGAAAGCGACAAGGAAAATGTTGGCGAGTACGATTTTACTCTCGAATTTGAGGACAGTTTCGAGTTGCCGGATGAAGTTAGTTACAATTTGGATTTCTCGACGATTCAGCATTGCAAAATAGTAGAAATTAACGCCCTACCAAGTAAAACAGTGCTGATCGTCAAATCTTCAACGAGCGCGGAGCAGGGAATTGTGAACGTGCAAGGATTCTGGATGGATGTAAACTTGCATACCGGCGATATAGTCCATATCAAAGGAGTTAAACGAGGAATGGACTGGCTGATCGACAATAAAGACGGCTTTTTAATTTACGAACCCGATTTGCTCGTTTCCTGCACCTCGCTAGTTAGTACCACTTTCTGCCAACGCAGAACCGTCCTCCGCGAACGCTTCAAAGGTGTCTTTACTAGCAACAAATTCATGCTCGTCGGCACGATCGTTCACGAATTGCTGCAAAAAGCTTTACTAGCGAAATATCGCCACCTCGATCAACTCGAGCGTGCGATGAAGAAGATGGTGCAAAGCACCAGTGTTGTGAAAAGCTTGTACGAATGCGATTTGAGCTTTGCGGATATCGAACCGGACATTCAAGCTTATCTGCCGAAGATACATAATTTTATTACTAATTATGTGAAGTTTGGAGTTAATGGGATCAGGAGGACTGCAAAACCGGCCGATAATTGGCAAGGGATGATTGATAGTATTGAGGATATCGAGGATAATATTTGGTGCACCGATTTGGGGCTTAAGGGGAAAATCGATGTTAGTATTCAATCGAATAAACATGTGATGATGCCTTTAGAGTTGAAGACTGGGAAAGCTAGTGTTTCGATAGAGCATAAGGCGCAAGTTATGCTTTATGTGATGATGATGAACCAGTTGGGGATTCAAGCGAACTCTGGATTGCTTTTATATTTGAAGTGAGTGACTTAAGTTGCTCATTACGGTTTTATTTTGAGACGTTGGGGTTTTAGGGAAGGCGTCTTAAAGGAAATTCCGGCGACAGAAAGTGAGAGGCGTCATTTAATATTAATGCGGAATGAACTTGCTTATTATTTGAATGCCAAACCGATAATCGGCAAAGACTTAATTCCCCTAGAGCTACCAGAGCCGATTAATCATCCAGGTTGTAAATCGTGTCAATATAATGTAATTTGCGCCAGTTATCTTAAGTAAGTTTATTTAATTTAGTTGAATTATGGCGCTAAATTAATTAATTCAGGTACAACAAACAAGAATCGAATAATTACCTGAAAGAAATACAAGAAACTCAAATGTCGCATTTAACTGAAGCGCATTTAAATTATTTTATAACGTGGACGGTTCTACTGGATTACGAAGCTAATGCCCAGCAGTACCGTAAAGATGTGCGCCAGATTTACACCGTTCCAGCCGACGAACGGTGAGTCCCTAGGCAACCAGCAATACATGTAATTTCTTGATTTAAATTATAGGGAAAGTTCTGGTTCTTGTATAATTAATCTAGTCGTGGATCAAATAGAGGAGGAAGGCAATGGCCTATATGTACACACATTTAAAAAGACTGATTTTAATTTTATTAATTGTGGTTTTGGTATAGGCACTTATGTGACTGTTAGTATCGATAATCGGCCTGCTGTTGCTGCAGGATATATTAGGAGTATTGATGTTGATAGAATTGTTTTGACTTTGGAGACGTAAGTTTCTTAATTTTTAATTAATTAGTTGCTCTATTATTTTTTTATTAATTATTAGACATCTTTTACGAAAATTCCCGCAATCGCCAAAATTCCATATCGACTCATACGATTCGAATAACACTTCCACTTTTAACCGTACTAACTTAACGCTTCTGCTCGAAAACACACCGAAAGCCGATCAGTTGCGAAAGATAATCGTTGATAAAGCGCCCCCTACTTTTGCGAAAAAGCTACCGAAATTAGTTCTGACGAAAGGCAAGGAAATTTTGAAACGATTGAATAAAATCCAGCAAAGAGCGGTAATGCGAGCGTTAACAGCAGACGATTATCTGCTGATTAAAGGAATGCCCGGTACGGGTAAAACCGAAACCGTAGTGGCGCTGATTGAATTGTTGGTGGCGCTTGGGAAAAGTGTAATAATTACCAGTCATACGCATTCGGCGATTGATAATGTCTGCTTGCGTTTGATGAAAGTTGAAGTGGATTTCCTGCGATTGGGGAATGAAAACCGACTGCATGAGAAGTTGCTGCCGTATTCGGAGCATAAGTTGATTGAGGGGTGTACCACCCCCGAGGAGTTGGCTAAAGCGTATAATAATATTGTAAGGGTGTTATTAAATGGTTTTATGGATGGTAGTAATTTATTTTATAATTTTAGAACGTGCTAGCAGTCACTTGTTTGGGTTCAGGCCACACTTTGCTGTCGAAACGCGAGTTCGATTATTGCATAGTGGATGAAAGCACACAAGTGCAGCAAAGTTCGGTGCTAAGGACGCTATATGCTGCTGAGATTTTCATTTTAATCGGCGATCAGGATCAGCTAGCACCCGTTGTCAAAAGCAAAGACGCATTGTAAGTATTTTTTCGGCTTTAAATTGAGTTTAGAAAATTTTGGTGTATGTTTGGTTGCCTAATAATGCGTTTCAGAGCGAATGGGATGGGCGAGAGTTTGTTCGAACGGTTGCATTCGCCGCAGTCGGTGATCGCACTGAATTTGAATTATCGGATGAATAAGTATATTACGAAAATTGCGAACGTTTTGACTTATAATGGGGAGTTGATGGTGGCGAATGAAGAAGTTGCCAATGCGAATTTGAAGGTTCCAAACAAAGCCGTAAGTGATTTAAATATTAATTTAAATTGTGGTTTATTAAATAATTATTAAAGGAGCTGTTAAATAATCCGCGTTGGTTGGTTCACGCACTTAGTACAAATTTAGAGGATTCCGTTACGTTTTTGGATACGGGAAGAGTGTGGCATTTGCGTCATACTGTTAAATGGTTGCTGGACCAGGATTCAATTGAGAATAATAAAAATAAGCGTTTGATTAATATTTATGAAGCTGCAATTGTCTATCGACTGGTCAACGCGTTGTTGAAGGCCGGTTTAACTAGCGATCAAATCGGAGTAATAGCGACATATGCTGCGCAAGTTTCGCAAATTGCTGCGATTTTGGGATCGACTGAAGTGGATGTCAGCACCGTCGATAAGTTCCAGGGTAAAGACAAGAATGTGATTATTTATTCTTGTACAAAATTCACGGATAGAGGCAATGATGTTGATAATAATAAGGTAATATTGTGGATTGTAGATTAAATTAAATTATTAAGGAAACTAATTTATTGCAGTATGAGCTGCTGGCAGATCAAAGAAGATTAACAGTCGCCATAACCAGACCGAAGAACAAGCTAATTCTAGTCGGGGATGTTTCTGTGTTGAAGAACTACAATTCTTTTGATAAAATGTTGTCGTCGATTGAGAATGTGATTCATTTGACTGAGGATAAGCATAATTTTTCTTGGGACTCCGTTTTGGATATTTGAATTGTTGCACGGATTTTGCTAGTTTAGATAAGTCCCGCTTTATTTTAAATAATTTTAATTTATATATTTTAATGTTTCCTTGAAATATAATTTATCGTCTTTGTTTGTGTTAGTAAACAGTGATTATTAAAGCGATTCTGTGTATGGTAAATTTAATTTGCTTGCTTATTTGAATAAAATCGCCGCAATATCTTTTATAAAACTGGTTTTTACGATTGGGTTTTTTATTTTGTAAAAACCAAGAGATTAATTCTAGTCTTGGTACTTAGTAGTGTGACTTTGTTCTTCAGACAATGTCGTGGTATATTTTGTTGTTGGTTTGGGCGGTGATTAGTGTCGACGCTCAATTTGAGGTGCCAGAGGCCAAGGTTGAGGTTTTTACACCGCGCGGTTTAAAAGTCTCGATTCCTGGTAAGTAGAATTTTATATTTATAATTATCCAACCTTGTACAAGAGGTCATGAAATATACCGGGCGTTCTATAAGTACACATCAAGAATTAATAATAGTTTGAACTATCTGCTAATAGATGGCGATACTTGTAAGCGTGCTTTTGAATTTTAAAATACAATATGGCTGCCGCGTCCATTTAAAAGCTAGATAATTTATTTATAGATCAGGAAGGTATAAAACTGTTCGCTTTCCATGGAAATATCAACAAGGAGTTGAATGGACGAGAAGGTGGCGAAATGTCACGTGATATCACAAAAGCGAAAAACGGACGTTGGACTTTTTATGATCCGACCAAACAGCTTAAAGTGGGCGATAATATTTATTACTGGACGTATGTGGATTATTACGATGGTACTAATAAGCTTGGCTACCCGAATGATGACCTGCAATTCACCGTGAAAGGTAGAATCACTACCAATAAATAAAACATTATTTAGTTTTTTGATTTGGTAGAACTGATCCCACTTCCGGGTGTCACTACAACCACGTCTACCAGCACAACCACCGCACCAACACCCACCCCATCTTCCGGCGAAATTACCAACCCACCTACGGACAAGTGTGATTCCACCCCTACCACTGCCAATGGAAAGCCATCTTGTGCTGGGAAAATTATTTTCAACGATGGCTTTACCAATCAAGTCCGTCGCAAATTTTGGAACATTGAAAAACATTTTGCTGATGCACCTGTAAGCTATTATGTGATAGGAAAGCCTACTTATCAATAAATATTTTTTAGGACTATGAATTTTGTTTGTATGGCGATCATCCTCAGACTTTACAAGTGGACAAACGCACTTTAAAAATTCGTCCGGTTTTATCGCAAGAAATTTATGGGGATGGCTTTTGTGAAAGGCCGGAAGGATTCGATTTTGGAGTAAAGTAAGTTGTTTGAATTTTTTTTGAAGACGCCATATTGAATTATCTGTCAAAATTTTGACGTAAAGTTGTATTTCCTGTCAAATTTATGACGCTTTTTATTTAATATTTATTACTATAGTTGCACCGGAATATTAGGAACGCGGTCCTGCGTTCAAAAACCGCAAGCCGCTTATATTCTTCCTCCAGTAGCATCTTCGCAAATCACCACAAAAAATAAATTTTCCTTTAAATATGGAACTGTGGAAATCCACGCTAGATTGCCTGAAGGCGATTGGATCTACCCCGAATTATATTTAACCCCCGCAAATGATGAGTACGGTTCCGGTTACGATTCGGGGCAGATTCGTGTAGCTTTCACAGTTGGCAATGCTGACTCTTTGCATGATTTGTTTGGCGGGATTATTTTGGGGACAAGCGACGCTGCTCGTTATTACGGGTTGAAGAAAATTCGGAAAAATGCAAACTGGTCTAATGAGTTCCATCGGTATAAAGTTACTTGGACTCCTGGTAAAAAGGTTTAATTTAGTAGGGTGCTTTTATTGATGGATTAATTTTAGAGCGAATTACGTTAAGCGTTGATAATCAAGTTTACGGGAATATTTTCCCACCGGAAGATGGATTTGCAAGCTTGAAACATAATTTAAATATCCAAAAAGCTGATAGATGGACGCGTGGTTCAAAGTTGGCGCCATTTGATAAGGAAGTTAGTGGAATGGAGTTTGCGTAGAGTTGCTATTTTAATTTGAATTGTTTTTAGATGTATATTACTTTAGGGGTGGGTGTTGGAGGCTGGAATATAAAAGACAGGAATGACGGAAGTAAACCCTGGATTAATTCGGAAGGTAAAGGACAGAAGGACTTTTATAGAGCGCAAGAACAATGGAAAGCCACTTGGGGTGAAAAGAGCGCATTAGAAATTGACTATGTTAAAGTTACGGCTTTGTAATGATGTTTTTAATTAATAAAATATTTACTTTTGTATTTTTAAATCAACCCTTCTATATTTCTGATATAAAGTAGGCTTTGAAAATTTGCAATCGCATTTCCACTTAGACGTCAAAAAAATGAACTCGGAATTTCCTTACTCAAACAAAATCGTTGGTAAAAAATTTGTTTTCTTTAAATTATTTAAGGAATTTGTTTTATTTTGTCACAAATACTACTCGTGACACAACTAAAGCAAATCCAAAATGAAAAAATATTATTTTCTTGCAAAAATTCACAATTTAAATAATTTCCAGATCTTATGGATCCCGATTATTTTGAGACCAGTTTTGGTTTGTAAGTATTGACACTAAATCCCAACCCAATTGCAATGCAATCGAAAATTACAGAAATCCAATCGAACTGCTTGGATCCGAGGTGGTTTTGGAGCAGTTGAAAAATATTACGGAACCGAACAATGTTGAAGATCGGGAGCTGGAAGATAAAGGAAGATCTACCCCCATACCCGTGGTGGACGATTCAGAAAACATGCACTACATGCACACCAGAACAAGGGATGGAAAGATTCTCAAAATTTGGGAATGCGGAATTTGTAAGTAGCGATTTTCCATAGTAAAATTAGTGCAACTTTAAATTCCCAATGGAAAGCGCTTTAATTATATCTAACTTCACTTTGCAATTAGGTGGTAAGGAGTTCGGCCATCAATACACCTTAATGCGACATCTACCGACGCATACCGATGAACGTAAGTTCACATGCGCCACGTGCGGCAAAGGTGTGAACCATTAATTAAGTGCTACCCAAATTACAATTACCTATGTTGCAGCTTTCCGCCAGATGTCGACACTGTCGCAACATCGCGCAATCCACTCAAGTCAGCGGCCATACATGTGCGAAATTTGCTGCAAAACTTTCAATCGAGTGTCCACTCTTATTTCGCATAGGAAAACGCACACCAATCTCAAACCGTACCGCTGCCATTTATGTTCGAAAGCTTTCCATCAGAAAGGTAAAACCGGAAGCTGCGCAAGTTGTTGCACTAATATGTTTGAATTGCAGGGAATTTGCGCAACCACGTGTTCACGCACACCAATGAGCGGCCGTACAAGTGCGAGTACTGCGAGAAGGGGTTCAACCAAATGTCAAATTTGATGTGTCACAAATTGAAGGTTAGGAACGTGGTTTTTCAGGTTCTGTGCGATAATTAGATTGATTTATTTAAGGAGCATCGACAATTTGAGCGTCTGAATAAATACCAGTGCACATTTTGCAGTCGGCTGTTTCCATTACGTGTCGATTTGCGGCGACATGAACATGCAAAGCATGGAATTTTTCATGAGGATTCCCAACTTGAGGAAGAAATCACCAAGGACCGGTAAGTTTGCTTTACGTCTAGATTTCTGTAATACCGACCGACTTTATTGGTTAAGTACGGAACATGGTGTTGTCGTTGGTCCGATTTCGACGCCATCGATGCAAACTGCACTCGAGCGCAATGAAATCCCGTTTGCATATCTGAAGCTGATTGATATGGCTGATGGTGTTCTAGTGCGGGTGATTCCGATGAAGAATGATAAGCAGATGTTGATAGCGATCACTGCGGAGGAGTTGCAAACTTATGGTGAGTGGATTTTATTTTGTGTAGATGGCGCTCCAATTTTTTTTAATAGTTACTGATTTTACCATTACTAATGAGAACAATGGCTGTTTGGTGAAGCTGTCAATGCCGGTAGTGGCGACTGTCATACAACGGCATGTCGAATATGATTTTAATTTGAGAACTCGCGAGGAATTTGAATCTTCTAGCAGTTCCGATGAGACTGATTAGTTGTTTAATTAGTTTTACTTTGTTTTTAGTTGCGCTAGCGCCATCTATGTTTTTTATTGTATATTCTGTTTGAATTTTTATTAAAAAGTTGTTTTAAAAATGTTTTATTGAGTGTATAAATATTAAAGCGGCCATATTTTTACGTGGTCGATTTTTAGAGCGACATTTGCGCCTTTCCAAGTTTTTTCCCAAATTGATCTATTGCCGTAGAAGGATTTTACTTGGTCGGCTTTTTTATTAATCCATGGTTTTGTGACACCATTTGATTGGTAACCATCTGGGAAGTCGTTAATGCCTCCAACTCCAACGCCTAAGACTAACTGGAACTAGAAACAAATATAAATTATTTTTGAAATTATTTTTAAGGTGATAAAATTTACTTTTTGGTCACCAAAACTTTTATCGCTATAATCATCGACCAGCCCATACTCTTCTCTATCCAAAAACAATTTGATGTGCTCTAGAAAACCAAAATGAAACATTTCTCTGCGCTATTAATTTATAAAAATTACCCGGAGTCCATTCGACAGTATAAATATGCTCTTTTTCGAATAGCGGTGCATTCAAGCGCTTGCTAGCCAAATATTGGCTTCGTTTTGGCTCATTTGGCTTAAATACAGGACCGCCAAATAATAATTTGCCTCCAATATCAATACCATCGTTACCAATCAGTTCTTTATTACCTCGAGAATACGCTAAGAAAATTTTGTATTGCGGTTGATCATTTCCGTTCACGCTTTGCAAATAGATTTCTAGAAAAATTATTTATAGAAATATTATTAATGAGCGGTATTTTAATTACGTGGATAAATCCAGTCGCCTTCGGGGAGCTTAGCTTTTACTTCGATTTTTCCATAGCGGAAGAAGAAATTGGATAAAATGCGTCCAGATGCTATTGGGGGGTTCCAGTGGAAGGGTTTGCGGAAGCAATCGGATTCTATGTTTTTTTTAGTGCAGCTAGAATTAAATTTATTAATTAACTAGTGAAGATATTGACATATTATTGCTTGTGCTGAGTTGCGCGCACCTGTGGAAAGCGCTTTGCGACTTACCCCTCTCTTAAATCCAAATCTTCCAGATTGTACTTCGGATCGACTCTAGGCTTGATCCACAAATGTTTATCGGCTTGATATATGATTGACTTGTCTTTTTTGTAGTAAACAAATTCATAATCCTAGAATTTAATTTATTATTCCTTCCTAAACGGAAATATAGTTACTTACACTAGTAGTCGATTCCGAAAGGGGAATATATTGCTCCTGTATCCATTTTCTTTCATTAATTTCAGCTTTGACAAAATTATCCGAGAAAACTAACTCACTATTGCAACTTGTGGGATCTAAAATCAAATTAGTATGAAATTGATAGCTACAAAAAAAATAAATTCTAGGAAATTATTTACTTTGCCCCAATTGAATGCTTTGTTCATCCAATCTGTATCCTGTATCATTATGCTGCACAAACACCCAATAATAAATTACATCTCCCGTTTCCAAAGCCAAATCCGTATTTTCGTAAGTAAATTTCCCATTTTTCGATTGGTTGATTTCATCCGAAAATTCGCCCGGTTCCGTTTGGCTGATTTTCCTATTGAGCGATCCATGGAAGGCCATATATTTTATCCCAGGATCAGCTACAATTATTCACACAAAATTTAATAATTAATTAATTAATTATTTACCTGGAATTGAAGCCTTGAATCCCTTAGCCCCCAGAAACGTGAAACACACATTAGGAATGGCATATTCGGCCCAGGAATTTTCACAGATTAATAATAGAACTAAAGTGATTGTACTTAAGTGCATGATTAACTAATTTATTGGCTGACCTAAGCAGATAAGTGGATCGCCACAATTAAAATGCTTATACAAAAAATAAAATAAAGTTTGAAATTCAAGACCTTGGCAATCAGTGGCGGACGACTAATAAACTCGTTTAGTTTGGGTTTTGTAAAGTACCGATTTTTTTTGAACAGTTCATTAACTCAATTAGTGCTGAAGAATTAAATATTTATTTATTTGTGCAATATTCTACTATACCGATATTTATTTATTGATTTTTGACTTTAAATTGCTGACTTCGAATTTCTCCCGCTAGATGTCACTGCAATACATTTCCTGCTGAAAAGTTGGCGCATGTCAATTTCAAACGGCAGCAATACGAATATGTCGTAGACAATCAATTCCTGCAAGTGAAAATAGCATTTATTTTTAATTATAATTGACGATAAATAAAACGAAAATGTTGGACTTTGAAAACGACTATTTTTTGGAAGAAGATAAAATGTAAGTCTAATTTAGCACAATTACGCTTTCCCATATGTAAAGTATTGATTTTCCTGAGCTAGTCTTCAAAACAAACAATGATAAACCAGATTCTAAACCAATCGAACTAATTTAGTGACAATTAATTTACAGAACGTCAATTTTGACAACGAATATTTAGTTGCACTCGTTATTTGTTTCCTTTATAATTTATTCCTGCGATAACAATAAAAAGTATCCGGTTTGATAACGCTATTTGTACATATTAATTTATTTTTCTTTTAGTTTTGGTAATTTTTAATTCATACCGCATGCACAATTTAGTTATGTCCCAATATCCTTTGAACTATATCAGGATTCATCCAAACATGTACAACTTCAATTATAAACATGACCTGTACGAAGACAAAATGTAATTATCCTCTTTATTATTATTATTTAATTTTGCTTATTAGTTAGTACTTATGTAAGTTTCGCGCCACAGTTTTTGGACAATTTTCCAAAAATACTTGTTTAGTTGTAATAAATTATTACTATATAGTGCAAACGACGATGAAGCAAAAGTGCAAATCGAAGCTAAAGTTGAGGACGCAGCTGCCGCTAGTCCTGAAATGGAATTTTTATTATTCGACGCGTGTGTAAACGAACACATTCGTCCTGAAAACACCATGTAAGTAATTATCTCACTGCTTAATTAAATTAACAAGCTTTCGAATGGAATTTAGCACCACCACAAAAAGCTTCTAGTCTAAAATGATTTTTTTTCAGGATAGCACGCCGATGTGTTGCACTAAAATAAATCTAGAACACGCAATAAATAGCTGTAGACAAATATTTAGAGCATTTTGAATTTACCTGGCGAGTGAAAAGTGTGTGATTAGATTAATGAATAAATTAGATTGTAATGTAAATAAAGCTAGCTTAGCTGAGACTAGTATTTTTTAGTTTACCCCCTTAATTAATTAGCTGCAATATTTACTATACTTTATAAGACGTTTTTTTGAAGGGGCATGACGGTAACGTCTGGAAGTATCGCGATCAAAAAGGACGCTAATAATCTAATTGGAATTAGCATTGGCGGCGGTGCTCCGTTATGTCCTTGCCTCTACATTGTCCAAATCTTCGACAATACTGCTGCAAGTCGCGATGGGACTTTACAATCCGGCGACGAGTTGGTTTCAGTTAATGGCAACTCGGTTAAAGGCAAAACCAAAGTGGAGGTCGCCAAAATGATCCAAGCTGCTAAAGTTAGTCTTCAAAAGCCACTTTACCGCACGCCCTCCAATAAATAACACTTTCACTTACAGGACGAAGTGATAATCAACTACAACAAACTGCACGCTGATCCGCGACAAGGCAAAAGCCTGGACATCGTGATGAAAAAAATGAAACATCGCTTGGTGGAAAATATGAGTTCGTCCACGGCTGATGCTTTGGGCCTATCGCGTGCTATTTTATGTAACGACACTTTGGTGAAGAAATTGCAAGAGTTGCAGGACACTGAAGTGATGTATCGCGGATTAGTCGATCACAGCAAACGCGTCTTGCAGGTAGAAATACTTTGACGTTTGAGGTTGGATTTTCACAAACTGTCCATTTTTTTGAAGGCGCACATGGAACTGCAGCAAGCCATTAAAGCAATGGGGGATGTTTTTGCGGGTTTGGCGGTGCGCGAGCCGCAACCGCGGACAAGTGAAGCGTTTCGGCTGTTCGGCGAACAACATAGAACGATTGAGAAGATCGGGTTTGATATGGTTAAGAAAGTCAAACCGGTAATTATGGGTGGGGGTGTAATGACGTCATCTAGGGATTTTATTGTTTATAGGTTTTATCGGATATGGGCACGTATTTGTACAAAGCCATCCCGGATACTCGATTGACAGTCAAAAAGTACGCGGACGCTAAATTTGAGTATTTAGCGTATTGTTTGAAGGTAAAAGAAATGGATGACGAGGAATGCAGTTACGCGGCATTGCAGGAGCCGCTTTATCGAGTCGAAACTGGCAATTACGAGTACAGGTAGGTAAATCTAACCTGGAAGTGTCAAAATGTTGACGTTTTGTGGATATAGGTTAATTCTGCGATGTCGTCAGTTGGCGCGTTCGCGATTTGCAAAGCTGCGATCCGACGTTTTGGTGAAGATGGAGCTGTTGGATAATAAGCATGTCCAATCTTTGGGTGGGCATTTAGTTAAGTTGATTAGAGGGTTGGCCAAATTGCATACGGAGACTTTGGAGCTGTTTGCAGGACAGGCACTGTTTCCGGTGGAAGTCGATTTGAGTAATAGCGCTTTTCAGTACAAGTCTACAACGCCAGTTGTTCAGGTTTGAAGGTTTTTGCAGTTTGATTTGGTGTGGTTTTAATTTTTTTCCGGTAGGATGAAGATGTGGAGAACGGGGAAGAAGTACAAGAGTTGGAAGACGAGAGTTTGATTTCCAATTTGCAGGAGGAAGAGTCAAGCGATCGCGATTTGTTGCTCCCAAGTTTGCACAGCGATCAGTTGGAGCAGAATTTTGAGGAGATGGATAATTTGACGTTGTTATCGTCCTTGTGTTTGCAGGATAGTCCGAGAAAAAATAGCCGCTCACTTTTACCAGATTTTAATTGACTTGTATGTATCTATTTATTAACGTTTAACATTTATAAAATATTTATATTCTAAGACGCATTTTAATTTCGCAAATATTGATTGATGATATTGTCTTCGAACCAAGACCATTCAAAGCGCAAATGGTTACCTGGCGTGGCCAAAAAGTGTAGTTTTGATGCGTCGTTTAGTTTCTGCAGACCCAAACGATCCTACAATTTGAAAATTAGTTAATTGGTTTATTTTAATTAGGGGTTGCAATTACATCGATGTAGATGGACGATTCTTGTAGGCTTTCAATCTCTTTGCTTTGTCCTGCTTTATAGAAACCGAACCATTCAGTTTCAACCGGTTGCACTATTGTGTCGTTTTCGAATTTAACCAGCACCAAATTGTCTAAAGTTTGCAAATTGCGGATGTAATCCACGTTTATGGAGTTTTCATTGTTGATATCGGCCAGGAAAGTGCTGGCGTTTTTGTAGGTAGGCTCGTTTAGGGGATCGTGCCAATAAGTGGCTTGGACTAGAGCCTTTTGCACCCAACTAAAATAATATTTTGATAGACAAAATAAAATAGTTATTAATTAATTTACCTTAGATAAGCGGCGTGGTTTAATAATCTTCGAATGTAGTCGCAAGTCACGTGAGTCAAAGATCCACAATTTGGGATGCCGTAGACTCCTTGATGTTGCCCTCCTAGAGAAATTAGGTTTTTTATTCTTGGGACGGGACATCTTTGCACCAAAGCGCGTCTAAAATTATAACAATTTTATTGGAGATTTTTTATTGTTTTCTTTACGTACAAAAATTGGGCCCCTTGCGAAAACCCGATAGCGTTAAACCCATCCGCCAATTTAGGATCGCCTTTAATTATCTTGCAGGCTTCTTCAATTTGTCGATCTGGATGTTTAAAATACCCATTTTCGACATCATTGATAACAGATGAGCCGATTTTTAAAGAATGGACGTAAACTCCTGGTAGAGTTTCGTTTAGTTTGTCTTTGATTGCTCCTAAGCTGAAGGGAAAGCAGCAGCTATCTCCTGCAGGAAACAAACAAATAGGTGTAAATAATTGTACTTTCCCTTTTCTATTTATCTTACAATTGCAAAGTAATTGTAGGGGGGCACCCTTTTTTAAAGAACTTTCGCTTATTATTTAAATAAAATAAAAGACAATTTTAGTTTAAAAAAATTGGATTATGTAATATACAGTTGAATAGGAAATTTCTTTGTAGGTTTGAATTTTGCATGGCAATTATTGTTTTAATGTTATCTAATAGTGTTAATTAAACTTTCTTTAGACGATTTTAATTCGTTGAAATTAATTTACTAATTTAATTCATTAACGCGCTCTTAATCTAGATTATGGATTAATTATTTAATTAAAATTTGCAACAACTAGGACTTCATATTAAATTAATTACAAATTATTGCTAAATTAATATTTAATAACAATTATTAACCGATAAAATCTATAACTGATTAAATTCCTGCTGCGACTAAAGTTCCTATTCAAGTACAAGACAATAATCAATCTCAATACACTGACCCGAGCAAATTGCGATAACATTCACAAAAATAAAAAACAAATTCACTCTATAATTAAATGAAACACTAATTAATCAAATTAGTCGAAAAACTCACCCATTCCATGCCACAAAACAATAGGTGTCGGATTCGGCACCGGATCACTATCACTGGCCGCAAATGCAATCGCTGCAAAACTGCATAGCAAAAATAGCCTTGCATTCATTTTAACAAATTGAATGGAAATAAAGTTTATTTTTCGTCTGTCTGTCTCTTCAAGTATCTCACTCACTTATTTATTTATTATTAACTGGCTTAGTTAATATCAATCAGAGGCAAACGCAAAAACTGCGCATACGCTCCACTTGCTATACACACTTACGATAATTAATTTAATGGCTAATGAGTCATTAATAATTACAAATTTTTATGTAAATTAGTTCAATCAAGTATTTTCTACACGAAAATAATTGATTTTGTTACTCAAGTGTAATAATAAATTTAATATGGCCGTTTGCGCTTCTTTATGTACACCTAAGAAATATTATCTACAACTTTAGAATTTTTTTGTGACTTAACTTCAACAGTTTTGTGACTTTACTTAACTTAAGTCAGCTCTATGATTGTCTAAGTTAATTTTACTTTAAAGTTTTTATTAAAAAAAAATTGTTTGTTATGGATAATGGGGTTTGAACCCTTGAGCGCGTCGCATCAGGACTTTTCGGTTTCGCGCCGAGTGTCTTAAGAAATTGGGTGTTTTCTTAATTTTTTCTGGACAATATTTTTGTTAACTTATCTAATAGAGGTACGTCTAATAAAAATATTTTTTTGCATTGAATAAGAGCGAGCAAAATGGGAATAATAAAAGCGACAAGCATATTTTCAAATTACCCTATATTCCCTATTGTTTCGAGTCGTCAAAATACAACAAAAGCTTTTTGCACGATGCTTTATATAAACTAGTCTGATTAAGACAAGCGAAACGCACCCTTATTTAACTAGAATTCAAATAGCGTTATGTAAAATTCCTCTTGTGTTCCTCTGATGCTGCTTCTGTCTCTCCATCGTCATCATTTCATTCAGGATGCATTAGCCAAACAGGCACAGTACGTATAATATAACTAATGGACGACAACACTGATTGAAAAATTTCTCTTCTATACTTTTTTTACTCGGCTACAAAACAGCAAAACGCCTCCCCAAAAAAATAAAAAAATTCACTGGATTGGATATGATTCAATGAAACTACGCTCTTTTTATGTGCGGCATGCAGCTTCCATTCTACAATTTTTCAGCGCTGAAATTGGAGCCTTGCGACACACCATATCTTTTTTTTGTCGCATCCGACAATTTTGTCTCAGAAAGTTTGACTAGAAGTGAAGAAAAGTATCTAAATTAATTAAAAGTTGAACTTTACTATTTTTTTGTAACTAATTTGTATAGTTGGTTGCCTACTTTTGTCCCAGATATTTTCGTAAGCATCGTAGAGACGAAGTAACAATTTCTTTGAAACTCGCTGGAAAATTAATTACTATTAAAAAAATGCGGCTCAAAGTGAATTAATTAATCTTGGGCGAATTATCGTGGATGAAACAGGAAATTTGTAAGAGCGGACTCTCGCCACACACCGCTGTTTAATTAATCAACTCCAGGGCTTGCTAGGTTTATTAACATCATTGATCAGTCATGTATTCAAACAAGCAGACCGCAGACAAGATCAAAACCTGTGCATCCTTTTGCATTCTTATTTTGGAGGAATTTTTTTCGGCAGCATCCAGCAGGAAAAAAAAATATGCGGGGGATTGATTAAAACAACAAGGATAAAAACATTATGCAATGCAACAATGGGTGTGTGTATGTAGATGCAATGATTGATTTCGAATGAAATGAATGATTTTTAATTCCGGGTTCCGGGCGCTTTGTTCGACCGAAAAGCGTGCAGCAGCAGAGCCAGATGAATATATGATTTTATTCATTGCGCGTTGTTTCTCCCTTTTCCGCCCCCACACCAGTCAGAGCAGTACGTTCCAGAAAATCACTGGCGAAAATTAAAAAAAATATATAATGATAAATGCTTGAGGCTGAAAAACCAACTATGTTATTATACAAATGGACTCGTTTTTATTCCCATCCCTCAAAATATGTGTACAATGCTGCTTTAATTATTTATCCAGACGGCTATGGTTAATTAGATTGAAATTTAACATAAGAATACTTTTTTGCAGTAAGAAAATAGAATTACAGCGCAAATTTTCAAATTTCCCGCGGTTATATAACATTTGAATTACGCGAGCCCGAAGGGAAAACGAACAGAGCCGAGATGGTTGTTCTAATCAAAATGGCGTCAAGCAGGATTTTTAAAAGAATGTAATTTTTGTTGGGATCGACGAAATGATCGATAAAATGATCGATAAAGTAATAAAGTGATTGATAAAACTTGTGCCATCCATCCAGACATACAGGAGAAGGAAAGGTTAGTCAAAATTTTGTTTTTTATTTGCATTTTCTTGTGCACAAGAATAGGGTTAAATTTGACACATGGCGACACTTTAAAAATTTCTAAATTAAATTAAATATGTTTTTACTATTTTTAGCGTGGGACAAAGGGTCTAATAATTATTTTAAAACTTCTTAGATGTTACTTTTTCTACATGTTTGGTCCTTTGTTTAGAAATCCTGGCGCCTGACGCGCAAAGTAGAAATTTTGCGGACCCTGAGTTTAATAATTACAGATCTTGATATTGTGACGGTAAAGGGCTCTATTGTCGTTGAATCTGATTGTCATATCACATCAGTAAGTTGCCTCTGGATGATGACAATGAATGAAATGCACCACATCTGTTCCTGCAAACTCAAATAATTAAATTCGTCTCCATTCTTTCCTTGCATATGCAGATGCTGATGAGGAAAATAATTATTATTCCAATTTGGGGCTTTTAATCAATTCGCATCAGCAGCACTTGTTTCGCTTTTTATTTCATTTCATTGAAATCTGTGTGCGGTTTTTGTACCTGTATAATGAAAAGCAAACGGAGAAAAGCCATTTCTTATGATTGAGCTTTTAAAGTAATTTTTACAGGCTGCTTGCTCTGAAAATGCTTTAATTACTCTTAGATTAGACGGACGAGTTTTCTTCTCTCTACGTATTGAAACATTGCGGTTTATTTGCCACAACATTTAATGAAAATCTGGTTTACGCTTTTCCGATTCGAATAAAGTCCGACTTTTTGATAAAATAGTTCAAACTACTAAAAGAATTGTTATCCTAGTCGGGATAAAATTTTGTTGTTGTTGATAGGTAGAGTGCATTAATAATTTGTCATTCTCATTAATAAAAATGCGCTCGAAGAATTCAACACCCTCACGAATGAGTTTTACGAGATGGAAAAGAAGCAGAGAGAATAAAATATCAAATATGCCACACTAGTTATAGCAATCTAGTCATCGCAACAATGCAGAATATTAAGATATCCAAGGATTCACGCTCACTACTGGAGAACAATTCATTGCAATGTGTGGATTATCACCTCTTGCCTTATGTTTCAGCCCGGAACGCCCGGATCCGAGATTCCGGGACGCGAGTTATTAACTACGCTGCGTTGCTTCACTATACAGAAAAATGCATGATGCTGGAGGAAAAATGGATGAATGAGTGAATGCATTTTCATTATTTCCTTTTTGTCTACTACATTTTTTTTAAGAAGATTAAAATGTGAATCGGATTGAAATTAAACGCCATCATCATCCCCTAACTAAACGTGGAGGCAGACTGGTGATGATGGTGTTATGCTCAAATTAGGGTTGGGCCTTCTATACAAGTCAATTGAAATGTGTTTAGTTAATAGCGTTTGAATCAGTGTGTTTAGTACCTACTCACCCTCTTGTATGTAATCTTTAGATGAAATTTGTATGCCCCGATTTCACATAAAAGGTTTTGTATATTCAATCAATATGATTAATCTCGAAACATGTGTACCTCACATACTTCTATTATATTCGAATCAAACGTATGATTAAATTGGATCATCTCGAAAATATGCGCAAATCACTTACTAGATTACATTATATGCCTTTTAGTGCCAAATTAGAGAAGAAATAATGTTTGTAGTGGAAATATAGTCAGTTTTAAAGTTGCTGGAGTGCCGCAAGGTTCCAACTTTAGCGCTATTTAATGAGAAAATAGCGGAAGGTAAGTGAGATCTATATTCTATTGTTTAAGAAAACTCATAAAGTTTCAAATACATAGTAATTTTTAATAATAGCACCAAAAAAAGAGACGTATACTTCCAACTTTTTCCCAATTAATTATTTCGTCTAATCCAAGAAGAAAAAAATTCAGCGAGAACGGCCAAAAGCAAGCAGATGACTTGTTGCAGTTGAACAACCAATAAAAGCATTATTTCATTAAGGCGAATGCTATGCGCTGGCGTCCCGACGCCTTTGAGGCGTCCACTTGCAACCAATGGAGACCAACCAAGGGTGGAGCTTGCTTTAATTTCTATAATAACATGCAATTCAAAAACACAGTTTGAATTTAACTCTGTTATCGGAAGTTGAAACGCGGTCTCTTCCACAAACAAAAAACACAAACGGCTATTATGGCTGGACCTTATCTCTCCTCTTTGCCGGGCGATCTTTTGACGGAATACATGTTTGGCCGGCGACGGCAAAGGCGCAATCGTACCACTTTCAGTCCGCAACAGTTGCAGGAATTGGAGGCACTTTTCCAGAAGACCCACTATCCGGATGTGTTTTTGCGCGAAGAAGTCGCACTCAGGATTAGTTTGAGCGAAGCGCGAGTTCAAGTAAGTCTCCAAAATTTAGGCAAATTTTAGCTAACTTGAGAATTGAAGGTTTGGTTCCAAAATCGGCGAGCCAAGTGGCGCAAACAGGCCAGACTTCAATTGCTGCAAGACGCTTGGCGGATGCGGTGTTTGGGGATCACTTCGCCGCAGCTCATCCTTGCAGGTACATTTTGGACAAAAGTAAGCTTCTTAATATTACTTACTTATTTTTCTTCCAAAGGACGTCCGTCATCCGGTTTACCACCGGGCGACAGCCACCCCGCAGACAAACCCGACTCGTACCCGCCCCTGATTAGCACCACCGCCGCCATTCCTTGCCAGTGTTCGCCAAAAAGTCCGAAAAGCTCACCAAGTCCGGATTCGATGCCACTTTCACCAGGTGGACCTGATGATCTTACTGTGACCAAGCCGCCGTCAGTTAGTCCTTTTCCTTCAGTTGATAATTTCGAAATCTGCAAAAAGCTAAGTGGTTCTAGTAATAGTTCGCGAGTGGAGTCGTAAATTTTTGTTTAGGATTAAGCGATTAATGCAATAAGTTAGATTTAGGAAGTTTATGTATTTAGAGATATAATAAAGCCGGTATTTATTAGTAGAATTGTTGGTGCGCTTTATTGAGAATCTGGAGTGCCGCAAGGCGCGTTCTTGGGCCCGTTTTTGAGACATTTTGGTAGAAAATATGAATTTGATCCCAACAATCTCCGTTTATAATCTCAGTTTTATTTGTTGTTTATCACTTCACACTTTATTTATTAATTTTCCAGTATAAATATTAAAATGAGGCAACAAAAACTAATTTGTAACAAAAAACGTAGAAGAGGGGGTCACTTTGATAAAATTTTATCACATCAGCACGCCTGCTTTGTTTATAAGTATTATACCGCGATAATTTCGTTTCCTCTTGCATATTTTATTTTGTATGGCTAAGTTTCAGTATTACTATTATTACTATGACATAATCGAAAACAGTTAGATTTAAATTAGTAGTTAAGTATAAATAAATTAAAACTGTTGCTATTATACCAGACCAGCAGTTTGCGAAAAGAATGTCAGCCGGTAAGTTACTTAATTTTTATATTTTTCCTTCAAATTAATTAAATTAAAATACATACAGCTATAAATAGAATTTTATTTTGAACCATAAATTACCAGCTAATTAAGTATTATTACAGAAATTAATTACACTCTTCTATGCACGCTGTTCATATTTATTCATTCCTGCTACGGGTAAGTTTATTTATTTACTAATAATTTATAGTATGGTTTTTATTACCAAAAATCGCAATTAACGTAGGTGGAATTGGCAATGTGATAACAACAAAAATTGTAAACGAATTTTCGATAATTCCGCGACCAATTCAATCAAACAAATAATTTATCCCACTTTGGAATTATGCCAATTATCCTGCAATCAAGATGGGCTTATTTGGCCCAAACCGACCATCCAGAACCAAATCAACCCCAACACCATACAATTCAACTCTGAGTAAAAAATATCTTCTAATACAATTTAACAATTTATTTAAATAAATATTATAGAGTGGCATTCAAAATACTCTTACCAAAGACCAAGACTGAAGCTTACAATTTCCTACAAGACAATATTGTCTACTTCAATAATAATTTAAATTACGACATAACGAGCAATTGTACGAAAACTACCAAAATTTTGGTAAATTTAGCACCAATCACGACCAAAGTGGATCTAAACTGGCAAACTGACGAAAGCTATAATTTGACAATTAGCACCAAAGCAGGTTCTTCTCCTATAAATTACCAGCGCTAAATGTTTGACTATTTTCCAATTTCTAGACAATTTAGTAGAAGTATTAATAACCGCTCCCACAATTTTCGGAGTGCGACATGGCATGGAAACCCTCCTCCAGCTAATAATTCCTTACCCCGTCTCCAAAACGCAAACATGCCTTGCTATAGTAGAAGCCGCCACCATCCAGGACGCTCCAGTCTACAAACATCGAGGACTTCTCCTGGATAGCGCCAGAAATTTCCTATCCATCAACGCGATCAAGAAAAATATCAACGCAATGGCTGCTTCCAAAATGAACAACTTGCACTGGCACGCCACTGACTCGCAAAGTTTTCCTCTGGAGCTTAGACGCTTACCAAATATGACCAGATACGGCGCTTATTCCCCGGAAAAAGTCTACCACAAAGCGGAGGTTGACCAATTAATCAAATACGCTAAACTTAGAGGCGTTCGAGTTGTGATAGAACTAGACGGTCCTTCTCATTCTGGATCAGGTTGGGAATGGGGGCCTCAAATGGGGCTTGGTAATTTGGCTGTCTGCATTAACGCACAGCCTTGGAGGAGTTACTGCATTCAACCCCCTTGTGGTCAACTCAATCCGGCCAATCCGCAGCTTTATAATGTGTTAGAAGAGGCGTTTAGGGACTTTAATGATTATTTGCCGGGTGCTGAGGTGTTCCATATGGGAGGAGACGAGGTGTTTATAAATTGCTGGAACTCTACGCAAGAGATTTTGGACTACATTGGGAATAAGCCGAGAACTGAGGAGACTTTCTTGGATCTTTGGGCTGAGCATCAGAAGAAGGTGATGGAAGCTTACGATCGCGCTGTTGGGAATAGTGCAACAAGTTTGATTGTTTGGACCAGTCATTTGACTGAAGCTGCGGTTATTGAGAAGTATCTTCCAAAAGAACGGTGAGCAGCAGATATTTTCTTGGGAACGTATTTTCTTATTTTTAATTACAGCTACGTTATTCAAACCTGGGTGCCCTCCACTGACGAGCTTCCAAGTATCCTCCTCCAAAAGGGCTACAAGCTCATAATGTCTACCAAAGACAAATGGTACTTGGATCACGGCTTCTGGGGAGTTACCAGTTATTACACCTGGAGGGACGTCTATAACAACGAAATCTTGAGGCATCAGAACGTCCTCGGGGGAGAAGTAATTTTATTTTCAAGCTTAAACTATTAATTAGCGATTTTATTTATAGGTGTGCATGTGGGGGGAATATGTGGACGACCATAATATAGAACCGCGCGTTTGGCCCCGAGCTGCAGCTGCAGCTGAGCGACTTTGGAGCAATCCTGGAAGCTCAGCGACTGCAGCACAAGCGCGATTTTTTTTGCATAGGGAGCGGTTGCTGGAACGAGGAGTGGAAGCTGAGGCTTTGATTCCGAAGTGGTGTGTGCAGAATCAAGGAGATTGTGTTTAAATTGTTGTCAATAAATTAGTAATTAATTATTTTTGACTAGTTTTATTTAAAGTGTAATTTAGTTAATTTTTTGAATGCTGTGCGTAGGATTTCCAATGCGAAATCGGCGTCGCTTTTCGTGATGCACATTGGGGGAAGAATTCTGACCACCTAGAAATTAATTTGTCAAAATATTTGCGGCTACTTTAACGATAAACCAATACATTGCCTGAAATACCTCCCCTCCCCAAAATCAACCCTTGCTCCTTACAAAAGTCCCAAAACTGCAAAAACTTAGCACCACCAAGCGGAGTAACCTCCACTTTCTCAGCTTCCACCAGCTCCACTCCAATCATCAACCCCTTCCCTCTCACATCCCCAATAACTCCAAACTCCGACTGCAATTTACTGAGCTCCCCTAAAAGGTACCCTCCCACAACCTTGGTATTCTGCTGCAACCCTTCCTCTTCGATTATCTCCAAAACCTTCATCCCCACAGTGGATCCAATCGGGTTTCCTCCAAAGGTGTTAAAATGCGCAGACTTCGTCAACGCGCTGGCTATTTCGGGGGTGGTGGCGACTGCTGCAAGCGGGTACCCATTCCCAATCCCTTTAGCCATGGTGACGATATCTGGAACAAATTTGTGACCTTCGAAGCCCCAGAAGTGGTCGCCAGTGCGACCAAAACCTGATTGCACCTCATCTGAAACCACGATTCCTCCGGTTTCCCGGACGATTTTGTAGATTCTTTTCAGGTAGTTGCGGGGAAACTGCACAGCGCCGTTTACTCCTTGGATGGACTCCACGAAAAAGGCCGCCAAATTATTTTTGTTCTCATATTCAAACGTGGATTCGAATTGTTGCACGTATTTGTCTTCCGCTTGGCACTCGTTCGAGTGGCAGACGCATTTTCTTTGGGCCTGGATGGGGCTGTCTCTGCAGTTCTTGCCCCCCCAGATGCCTTTAAACACGTCCGGGTTCATCACCTGGAATTATTTGAGATATTTATGGAGTTAGATAATTATTTTTGGTGTTTGCTTTTGTGAATCCGGCCGGTTGTGGTACTGGGTACTTGTAGATAAAGTTAGAAGTGAGGCCCATCGTTTGGTAGCTCATCCCGTGATAGCTGCCTTGCAAGGCGTAGATGTCGAAGCGATTGGTGTAAGCTCGGGCCAGTAAGATGGCCAAGTCGTTCGCTTCAGAGCCGCTGTTTACGAAATAAATTACTTTGAGCTTTTCTGGTAGTTTTTGTGCAAGTTTTTCGGCGTATTCGTGCACTTTAGAGTGGAAGTATACGTTGGAGACGTGGCCCAGGATTTGCATCTGCTCGTTTACTGCTTCGGTGATTTTTCTGCAAATTATTTCGTATATTGTTGGAACTTTTTGGAGGTTTTTCTTACGGATGGCAATGTCCGACTGAAACTGTGCAGATGCCGCCGAATAAATCCAAATATCTTTTGCCGTTGATGTCGAAGAGCCATTGCTTGTGGCCTTGATGAAAAGCCAAAGGAGTGCTAAAGTTGGTGCTAAGACTGGGGTTTAAGTTGGTTTTTCTGATGGATTTTAGTTTTTCGTAAGGTAATCCCTTGTTTGAATTAAAATAATATTTATTATTTATTTGTGGCGGATTTTTATATTTTAATTTTTACTTGCCTGGTATTTTTTTGGTACAAAATTGCATGGTGGTAGTTTGGGTGCTACATTTCTTAAACTTGCTGTTAACCGAGTCATTGTTTTGGTTTTACTAAATGGATAGTAGCATTTTTTGGATTTTGTTTGAATTTTATTTGCATTTAAATAAGTTCAGGTCAATTAAATGACCTTTATGAGTAATAATAGACAAATTTGCATTATTTTAATTTATTATTATTGTTTATGCCGCTTAATTAATTTTGAAAGTTAATAAATGGCATTTTGGCAGCTATTTTTAATTATTTTAAAAGAAAACTTGTGGAGCGTTTTAAATTTGCCGCGTTAAATCCCAAACTTTTTATGTTACCATGGTTACGCACCGATTAACTGGGCCTATTAACCAATTACAAGGGTGGAATTTGACGCGGCAAATTTAAAACAATTTTAATTATTAAAAAAAAAATTAAGCCCATTTTACGAAGAAATATTTCTTTATTGTTATTTACCTAAATATTTACAATTAATTTAGTTTGAACACTATAAAATACGATTAAAATTACACTTCTTGTTTTTGTTCATCCTCAACACCTTGCTGTTTGATCCAACAAAGAATATTAACCCAAGCAAACGAACAGGTGCCAATATAAACCACTCGGAAAGCAGGTGGAATTAGCATGAAATTAATTAATTGGCCTGGTATCCAAAAGAAACAGCTACTCTTGTAGGTTTGCACAAACTTCTGTCGACATTCCTCAAACACATCTGACTTATGTTCCATAAAGCTCATCGCTAAAACCACCAAATTAAAAATAACTCGCCAACTACTTAATATAATTACAAGTGTAAAATACGACTAGCAGGAATGGCGTAAAAGTTAGCTGATCTACAAACAATTTCCGAGAAACCACTTTCATAGTGGTTCCTACAAATTTCGTATCCAACCATCTGTACCTAAAACCGCCATGATTGATTATTAGTCACGTGGTGCAGACAATGCCTCTGATTGGTTAATGATGACCACATGTTGAATACAATCCCTCTTAGAGGCTAATTGAAATGTCACGTGATGTAAACAATGCGTCTAATTGGCTAATTGATTTAACCTAGAAAAACTTACCAAACTGTCAGCATAGGTCCAGCGATCGCGGTACCATAGATGGCAAATCGCCCTAGTGAGGTACCATCAAAGGGTTCCGCCGTGGTTTTCTAAATTAGCGTTAATTAGATAGATAATTAATTAGTTTTAATTGTGGTACCAACCGTAACTTTCCGCGCGACAGTTTGTTGGGAAAGTTCCGCACCGACACATAGAGTACCATAAATAATCGAGTTGGATAGAACCGGGTACTTGTTGAACATATGACTAGCGAATTGGCGAATGTTGTTCATGTTGTAAAACGTATTTCTGCACTGAAACTACAAAATCCTAAAAATAGGAAACGCAATTTTATAGCTGCATGCGCCCACAATTTAATTTATCTACTAACTGTTTACCTAGAGCGATAAAAATAGTTCGAATATTTCATAATTAATAACTATATTGTACTTACATAACTAAGTGGAATGTACTACTACGACTAGTGACTAGTCTAATGCGTTGCTGGAATATTTTAATTCAATTCGATTTAATTCCATTCAATTGAAGCGGCTAAATTGGTGCGCAGCAGGAACACATGCAGCAGGAATGATTTAAATTTCATTATTACTTGTAAATTCGGTTTAGTTGCTATTCAGCTTTCTCTTTAGAAAAATACCTTTAACCTTGCGAGTTGAGTAAATATACAGGGCGTCACTTTACTAATGCTATTCGTCATAGGTCAATTTTTTGATAGAAAAATCACCCTGTACATATTTTTTTCACACAAAGTCCGCAATGTAGATAAGCTGCGTTGAATAAATTTGAGACTTCCTATTATAAATATTAATAATTTAATGTCTACGTTCTAAGAATTAATCAATTTTCCAACATACAAAAAAATATATATAGTGTGGTTTGAGTTCCTAATTCATATTCCTTTTTAACATCTAGATTAATAGTAGCCATAACTAAATAAATCACATGTATATAAAAATTCTTATTGTAACAATAATAAATAAATTAATCTCAAAATTGTTATATACATTTAGAGCGCTGGTCCGGAATCTTTTTCGATGTCTCGAAACGTCTCGCTCCCTTTTTCATCCTCTATTCGATCTCTGTGTTCCAACGACGAGGCCATCATCCGCAAATTGTCCACACCCGTCAATAATTGCCTATAAAACCCTTTAATTTATTATCTAAACTCCTTTAAATCAATCACTGCATTGAGAATACGCCAACTACGCACCGACGTGAAGTTGCTCATAAACGCCATATTGATTTTCTAGTTTACAATCAAGGGCGCCATATTCAAATTTTGCCATTCATAAATAATTGTTTGCTAATTAAATATTTTACAATACATACCTTAGCGAAATTTCCGCATTATTGGCGGCAACTTTCAATTCTTGCGCTAATCGTCTATTCTCATCGTAATTCCTACTACTACCACTTCCGGAAGCGGAGGCGCCATCGTCGCCACGTAAACTCCTATTCTCAAATTTTAAATTGCTGATTTGCCCTTTCAACGAGCTAATTTCTTGTCGCAGCTTTATTATTGTGTTCTCAGCTGAAGCTGATCTTCTCTACAATTCAACCAATTACTAGGCTACTAAATAAATTGCAAAGTAACTTACTTTACTCTTCTCCAGATTATTCTCAACTTGTTCAAGCGCTTTGGCTAAATTCTGAGTGTAGCTATGCTCTTTGCTTCGCATTAAATCCAGTTCGCGATTAACCGCGTCGCCTCGTCGAGTTTGATCGCTCAATTGTCGTCGCGTTATTTCCAATTCGTGCCTTAAACGCTCCGATTCCTCGACAGGGCTGATGCTAGGCGAGGAGTTTATAATTTGTTTGTTGCAAACTGCACCGCTATCTGCTAGGAAATCGGGCAAACTTTTTGAATTGCCCACCTCCGCGGGGCAACTTCGAGTCGGCAAATCCAAAGGGAAATCCGCTTGAAGTCTAGAATCGAACGGAATCTCGTTGGGTCGGTTATTGGTAAAGTCAGGCAAGTTGTTAACGTCAACGTTATAGGAATTGCTGCCGAGATAGCACTGTTCGATTACTAGATGATCTTGGACGAAGTCAGGCAAAGCTGATGATAATTCTGGGACGCGATTTTGTGGTGGGTCTGTGGCTGGTTGGTTTATGTCGCCCCCTAAAGAAACTGAGCGGTTTTCGCAGTATACTTTCGGTCTGGCCCCTTTGTGTTGGTAGTTTATGTTGGTCGAGTCTGAACGAATGAAGTGTTTGAAGGAAAACGGGTTGTCTTCACGTCGGTAGTTTTCGGTCGGATTAGCGCCTACAATTGCAATAGTAGTTTAAGCAGGTAATAGATTGTTTATTTACTTGTAGACGCATTGCTGCAGGTGCCTAGTTTATTGTTTTCTAGTGTACGTGACAAATCGTCGCCTAGGTCTAAACATAAGTGTTGAGGCTGGTCAGTTTCTTCGTTTTCTTCATTTTCTTGGGGTTGTCTGTTACCAGACGGCGATCCATCCTCTGCCATTCCAATGTAATTTGTTTAAAAACATTAACAAATTACGCTGCAATAAACAGACTTCCCTTTTTTGCTTTTACATTAACAATTCCGGTGCAACTTCATTATTGTGCACTTTGACAGCTTGAGCTGCGGTCAAAAATTATTTATAATGCTATTTATATCAAAATTAACAAATATAATTAATTAATTAACTACTATATTTTATATTAAGATATATTATCGTTTTATACGCAATTTGCGATTTATATTTGATGTTGAAAAGAATTTAAAAAAGAAAAATTACTGAACGCAGTCCATAAAATGCCATTTTTATTTTGACAACTCAGTTTAAACGTCAAAATATTTGAGGTTAGAATTGCATTGCAAAGTGTTATTTTCGTCTTCAAAAAATGTCTAATCGCATGCCGAAAACCGACTTAAGTAAACTAAATTCAGCACAACTCGACTTCGTAAAACAAATCGAAAAAGAAAACCGACAACGTGTTGAAAAACTTCTAAAAGTGCGCCGCAACAACCTTATCACCGCTGGATTCCTGGGGGCCACAGTTCTCGGCATCTACAGCTACTCCATTTACGCGGTACGTCAAGAAAGTTTCCTAGACGATTTTGAAGAACCCGTTAAAACCCAATCCCAATCCCAATAACATGTCATACGCTACAAAAACAATGGGGGCAGTCAAACCTTTGCGGCTGCCTCCGTTACCTACAGTTAGAGACTTAGTCAAATTATACCGTTTACGAGCTTTGCGACAACTCTCGCAGAACTTCCTAATGGATGAACGCATCACCGACAAAATTGTAAGAGCTGCCGGACATATTCGAAATGGATACGTCTGCGAAGTGGGCCCCGGCCCCGGCGGCATTACGCGATCAATTTTGAAATATCGACCTCGCAAACTAATCGTCGTCGAAAAGGATCCAAGATTTCTACCCACTTTAGAACTCCTACAAGAAGCGTGCAAAGAACACACTGAACTCGTAATCGAACTCGACGATATTAAGAAATTTAACTTCGAAGCAGGGTTTGAAGGTGCTGTAAAATCCGATTGGTACCATGCCCCGCCGCCTATGCATTTAATCGGCAATCTACCCTTCAGCGTGTCGACGAATTTAATTATTCGCTGGCTGGAAGCGGTGTCGCTCAAGAACTCCGCTTGGAGTTTCGGGCGCACTTCGATGACGCTCACTTTTCAAAAGGAAGTGGCCGAACGAATGGTGGCCCCGATAGCTCATAAGCAAAGGTGTCGATTGTCGCTGATGTGCCAATTTTGGTGCGATGTCCAATACAAATTTACTATTCCAGGACATGCGTTTGTGCCCAAGCCGAAAGTGGATGTTGGAGTGGTTACGCTAGTGCCCCTCAAATATCCACAGGTAAATTTGCCGTTTAAATTGGTAGAGAAAGTGTTGCGGAATGTTTTTAATATGCGGCAGAAGTATGCAAGGCGAGGGGCTGAACGGCTGTTCCCTGAGGATATGAGGGATGCTTTGGGGCCCAAATTATTTCAGTTGGCTGATGTTGATTGCAGGGCTCGGCCGTTTCAGATTTCGAATGAGGAGTTCGCTAGGCTTTGTTATGCGTATAATTTGATTTGTGAGGAGAATCCTGGGCTTTTGGAATACGATTCTAGGACGGCTAAGGTTTTAGTTAGTAACTATTAGTTCAAATGTGAATTTGTTAATGTAATATAGTGTTTAATTAATTTAATTTGGTTTTATTTGGGCTTTTGGAAGTTTGCGATTTAAATTTCCCGCTGTTTTAGGCCACGTGGTTGCCAACCACGTGGTAGGAAACTCAGCTTGAGTGTTTTATAAGTTGCCTAAATATTGGCGCTAATCTATAATTATTTGAATTTTAAATAATAAAGTGGAAATAAATATTAAAATATTTAATATAATACAATATACAAACTCTATATAATTAAATAAAAAACAAAAAATCCGAAAAATGTAAAATAGGATAACAATTAAACGAATGGTAAATGGTATCAGTTACGTGAAAATATTTACTTGCTGCCGTAACAATATTATGCTATTATAGAGCTTAACAGCCGGTCCAACTTTAAACTTCAAGATATTCGTAATGTCCTTCATATTCAGCAATAATAATGCTTCCCCATCGATACGTTCTACTTTGAACACATCACAATAATCCTCACAGTTGGGCAAACCCGATACAAAACTCTGCACGCGCTCCGCGGTCCACAATCGCGGATCGGACCTACACGCCACAAACTCCTGCAAAAACAGCGAGTGTTTCTTCCACGACTCCAATTCCACCGGCGTCCACTTATCATTTTCAATCAACTTCATCGCCTTTTTCCGCGCCGCAATCGGAACATGCTCCTTCTTCTCCAGCTTTATTTTCTTAAATACTGGCTTCGGCTCATCAATAGCGACCTCCAAATCGTCCTCATCGTCATCGTCGATTCGCTCTTGTTTTATTGCTTGTGGTTTAGGTGGGCGTCCCATACGGGGCTTATTACTACTGAAAATTGCGTGTTTAATTCGATAGGAGTTTGTTAATTGAACAGGCTTACGGTTTTAAGGTTTCTTTGGGTTCGATGGAAATAGGCACAACGGCATCAAGCGCTCTATCGGGACTTAATAGACGATCAGGTAATACTTTATCAGCATCGATATTCTCTTCCGCATACGGACAATGCTTCGGTAGCGAGTGGTTGGCGTATTTTGGTCCCTTAATGTGTCCCACGCCTTTGCACCCGACCGTAGGACATTCCGGGAAGTCGAATAAATCGCCGGGCGCTGTAAATTAAATTTGTTACAATTTATTTAATTAGTTTTGTTAAGTTACTTACTTAAAGGGGGCTCAATCGGATGCCCCGTCTTGTGACACCACCCCACCGGATGAATATCCAAATTATCATCATACACCCAATAATTATACCGATCCGGCCACCCATCAAACCGGATCCGAATCTGATGGTTCTTCACCTCATCGATAGTCGCCACGCGAATCAGTCGCGGCACCCTGCGATCCACCGACTCCAAACGCATCCCCTTCTTAAACCCGCTAACGGACTTTTGCTTGAACGCGCGCACGGGGGCCGCCACCGAATTTGTCTCCACCAAATAGTTCTGCCAAGTGAACGAATCTGGATTCGCATAATCTGCAAGCATGAGCCATAAATCCCCAACATTACCCACCGGTATTTAATTTAAATGATAAGCCAAAAGGTATCTTACCACTCGGTGTGGTGAGATTGTGTCCGGTGCGATCGCACCAGCCAATCGGGTGGATTAACGGCGAAGCGGGGTCCGCCCAGTAGTCGTACACGTCGTCCCAGCTGTCGAAATGGACCAAAATGCGGTTGTCCATCATGTCGCGGACGGTTGCGACGCAAACTAAAGCGGTGTTCTTGCGATCCACGGCTTCTAGCTTCATTCCGATGCGGAAACCGTTCGGACAAATCGCCTATTGAACCAAAATTAATATAACTAGCTAAATAAATATGCAAATAATACTAACATTTCCTGAACGGTTCACAAATAAATTCTTAGGCGCCGCTGTCGACTTGGTTTGCTTCAAATAAGCGACCCAATTGAAGCTGTCGATGGTATAGCCGGGCGGCGGCTGCAAAACGTGCCCGTATTTCTCACACCAACCCATCGGGAAAATGTCCAAGCTGTCCGCGTTCACCCAGAAGTCGTAATTGTCCGGATAGCCATCGAAATGCAACCGGATTCTATACCCGAGCACTTCCGAGACAGTCAGAACGCAGAAATAGCCCGGATGTTGCGGATCAATGCCTTCCAGCTTCATCCCATTGCGGAATCCGTTCCGCGAATACGGAAATGGATCTTTGAACAGCTTAACGGGCGCAGATTTGGCTTTCATATGGTCCAAATACTTCGCCCACGAAAATCCCTTCTTCTTGCAAGTCCACGGATAGGAAAACTTATCCTGCGAGTTGTCGTTCGACGTGTTAACTTCTTCCTCGCTGGCGCTCGGCTCCTTTTCGTCCGATTTCCCTTCAGGTGCATCCGTTTTCTTCTGGCAGCCTTTCTTTTTCTTGCGTTTGAACTTATTGGGCGGCTCTTTGCTCGTTTCTTTTGCAGCCGTTTTGCTTAACCGAGCATTCTGGCAATCGAAGCTGCAGTATTTCGGATTGATGAACTCGGATGGTAAGCCGTAACAGCCGCATTCCAAGCACTGCATATCCGCCTCAATTTTCTTCGGCGCCAATTTCGGCTTCGCTTCGCCCGACGGACGCTTTTCCGCCGTGCGCTTTTCCATCAACTTCTTGTACTCTTCATCCGTAACGTATTCGACTAGATTGAACTCGTTTACGATAAACTTCGCTTCGCTGCCGGGCAAGCTGCCAATGTCTTCTTCCCATTTGAGGAACTTCTGCATTTCAAGCGCCGTTTGCGTCACTTCCGGTTCGATATTCTCTGGCTTTTCTTCTACGATTTCAAGTTTGTTAGATTTTGCATCGTCGACGGCTTCCATGGGGCAGTCGAAATCTTTGCGGCAGGTGAAGTTCGATTTACGGCGACGTTCGAATTTTTTTTCGGTTGCTACCGGATTGATAACCATGGCTGATGGTTCGGCGGGTACTGGTGCGGGTTCGGATGGTTCCGGTGCATCCTCGTTTTCTTGCGGTGGGGTCAGTTGGGCCATTTCAATACATTCTGGAACTGATTTCGATTTTTCGATATATTCGAGACACACTGTGTTCGAATAGTAGCTAATTACTGTGCTAATTAGTGCAAGAATTAATTAAGAAAGTGTATAAAATTTAGTGTCAAACTGTCTAAACATGCAAAAATCAAAAGTTTCTAGTTTTATTAACATCAAAATAAAATAATTCAAACTTTGAAATCCGTCCCAAACTTCAGATTTGACAATAATACCAACATGCAAAAACCAAAATTAACTAAAACTCCCTCTACCGATATTTTCCACAAGCAAAACAAAAAGCAAATAATCCCAAACGCAAAATACCTTCAACATCGCTCTTCAATTTATCCTCAACCACCTCACTAGTGGAACTATCAACCACAACCGCCTCCTCAACCGCACTCCGCGGCCGAAAGTTCTTCTTAAGTATGGAAATCCCATGCCGTTTCGGCCGATGTTTCGTGAACCTCGCAGGCTCGCGATGCAAGATCGAAATTTTCCTCTTACTCGGCACCGTGGTAATCTTAAACTTATTAAACGGCTTCAACGAATGCACCGCGGAATGCACGTTTTCATTATTATCCTGTCGTCTGATCTCTGGCGTAATCGTCGTCTCGCTCGGCAAATCAATAATCGACTTATTCACATTGAAAATTTTGCGAGACTCCACTTTCGGAATCGTAATGGGCATAAATGAAGTGACGGTGCTGGTCGCCGGAAGCCGATTCGACTTCGGCATGGGTGCCAACACATATTTATGCGACGCGGATCCTGGTAATTTGTGCTCCGCGGGTTTAAGTGGCGTTAGCATGGTTAGATATTGGCCGATTTTCGTGGCGCCTGTAGAGGGCGCATTATGCTTTTGAATCACCAATGATTTATTGAACGTGCATGGCGTAAGAATTACGTTTTGTGTGGTGCTAGGCACACTCGCGGTGGTCGTTTGCAATTTGGGGGCGGCTGTGATTGTTATGGTGGTAGTAGCGGGCGATTGGATGTAAACAAGTGGTACAACTTGCTTCATTCCGAAATCGCGTTTTATTTCGAACTCGGGTTGATTTGTGGATTGCGAAGTGGACATCTGTAAATATTGTTTTCATTTGAAAATGGGGACGCTTTATTTTTGCATGCACTGTTTTTATGTTAACTAGTAATTAATTGCTATGTTTAGAAGGTTCATTTTGCGTTAGCACAATATTAATAGTTTTTTGCTGAAAATCAAATCTGCCACTGACGGTTAGGATTGGTTGTTACATGCAAGTAAACTTTTGCGATTATTTAATTTAATGGCGGTGCAAACAAGTTGGCTTTTAGTTGGAGTTATTAATGGATAAAAAATGAGTCTTGTGTTACCTTTAACTGAAGCACATTTCGATTGATTTGTTAGTAAACTTAAATATTATGACAGCACGTAAAGTATTCAGGAGAATTCTAATCGGAGTTAATGACAATGCGCGTGCGTAGTACGCGTAGGGACGGATTTCTCCGCATTTAGAGTGGTGGCGTTTGTTCCCGCTGCGAAATTTTCGTATGAAAATTGAATTATATTTACTAAATTGTTGAATAATTCAGTTAATTGTCAATCGGAAATACTTTCGATGCTAAACTATTTAATCTAGATGCAAAATGGAATTTATTGAGCAGCTTTGCATGCTGGAACTTTCGATTGCATTTTGAGGTTTAGTTTAGTTAGTTTTAATATTGTGTAATTCTCTATTTGTTGTTTCAAGGTTCCAAAATGCATAATTCAATAACAACATCGCTAAACTAACCTAATTAATTAACGCGTAAGCGAAACAAGCAAACAATTTAATATTTATATCGATATTAATCATCATTTCGTTCCTCATCAACTTCAGAATGATAAAATCTTATAAAACGAAACCAAATGCAACGCTCTGAACAAAAACTTTATACCGTTGTAAAGTAAAGGTTTATATCTATTTTTAGCACAACTTCTACTTAATTTGTTCTAATTAGCATTTAATAATAAATTAATTTCTTTTGTGTACAAAGTAAATAAAAATTACCTGAGTTTCTGTAGACGAAGCACGCAGGCGTAGCTACTATACAACATAAATTAGCAGCTCCATTTTGAATATGCGCAACTCGCTAATAAATATTAATATTAATATAGATTTAAATTTAATTATGCAAGTAATTATGAATTCGCAAAATTGTAGCTATTTACAGTCATTTGTTTAACTTTGCTACTTCATTATTGAAATGTATTTATATCTAGCAGGTTGGCAACACTGATTTATATTATTGTTCAAACTATTCAAATAGATTCCTAGAATTACAACTACAATCATTTATCCTTGGTGAATTTAAAGGTAAATAAATTTCGATTTATCTTATTAATATTTTATTATCGATTTATTCCTAGAAAGTTTATGGTCACATCCACATAACAACAAAAACAGCTGGCTGTGAACAACCCTTGCGCCACCTACCGTCAATCTCCACTGCGAATTAACTTGACAAGCAAATTTGTTTTGCTTTTGCGTTTCCGTACGAAAATTCGACCTTAATTCAGCTGCTTGAACTTCGAACGTAAACAGTAATGTTCCGTGCACTAATTTAAGCTAATTCGCCCATCTGCAACAGCAAATCAATTGATTGCAAAGGTAACTCCTATCCAATTGTCAAAATCGACATGTCGTAATCAGCAGATAATTATAAACAGCAATCTAATTGATAGGTATCCGAATTAGTGGAATCGCAATCAACATGGGAGGAGTCGTAAGTTCTGGACACAATAACGACGATCTAATCAACAATCTGCTCGAAGCGGACTACATCAAAACGTCGCTGATCGAGCGCGTTTTCCGAGCCGTCGACCGAGCCGAATATCTGCTGCCAGAAGCCCGAGCCAATGCATACAAAGATTTGGCATGGAAAAGCGGCAATTTGCATTTGTCCGCCCCATGCATCTACAGCGAAGTCATGGAGGGGCTGTGTCTGGAGCCAGGTTTGTCGTTTTTGAATCTGGGATCGGGCACGGGATATTTGAGCACCATGGCCGGCTTGATTATTGGATGTCATGGCATCAATCATGGCATCGAAATTTATGATGACGTTATTCAATACGCCAAGAAAAAACTCGAGGATTTCAAGAAACATTCAGGTGCTATCGATGAGTACGATTTCTGTGAACCAAAGTTTATACAAGGTATCGTATTACTTTTAGTTTTAATTTGTAAGATATTGCGCTAGACACCTGGTGGTACAATACCGAACTATAATGGCGGAATTGTTTCGCTGCAACTTCACAGCGTTGAGTGGGATTTATTTTTTATTCTGTGTAGGAAATTGTTTGTGCCTTACATCAGAATCGTTTCAATATGATCGCGTGTATTGTGGCGCCGCTTGTCCAGAAGCTTTCCAGAACTACATGAAAACGCTGCTGAAAATCGGCGGAATTCTTGTAATGCCATTGAATGAACAATTGCTTCAAGTGAAGCGAACTTCAGAGCGTAATTGGGATATACGCATTTTGCTGCCAGTTTCATTCGCTTCGCTTGTTTTCCCGCTAGGCGACGAGGAAACAGTTCAAAACAGTAAGCGTTTGGGCTTTAGTTATTTATTTAAGTCAATTGTGCCGTTTTATAGTACAAATTGAACCGAAATCGTTGCAAGCGCTGTGTCGCTCATCAATTCGCAATATCTTGCGTAAAAATATAGAAGTGGAACATCCACCCGCTAAAAGAATACCGCCAATTAATAAAGCGCCGAAGCGCAAACGCACTTTAAAGAGATTAGTCGTGCCGCTTTTTGAATCGGACGATAGTTCGGACGATGATCATTTCGTTCGTATTGGAGGCAATTCGAATCCTGATGCTGGACGTGCCGCTTTTCACCAAGATAGCAATGCGATTTTGAATTTCGTATTGGGAACGGTTAGCGAAAGCTTTCTAGGTACGTTTTTAATTAGGAAATTAATTAAAATAAATTTAATTTTAATGTTTAGGGGATAGATCTGAAACAAACAGGAGCGAGACGAATAATAGGACTGAACCAATGGATACGGAAAGCAACGAAGCTCCAGCCGAAGCAGCAAATCGTAATGAAACTCAGGTGCAAGCTGTGATTGAACACAATCCGGAGATGGATGCACAGGAAGACGATTCGTTAGATATTAATAATATTCACGATGTTTTCGTTGAGGTGTTAAATGTGTTGCGTAGCGAACGCAGTGATGAGCCAAGTGCTAATGAATCGTCTGGTACGGAGGATAATAATGTGCCGGAGTCGAGCACCAGTACCAACAATAATAGTAATACAACTAGTAAAAGTAAACGGGAAAAGTTTGATAGTGGGTTGGGCGATGAGTTTATTGAGACTCGTTCGGAGTCGTCCGACCGAATTGATTTCGTTTCGAGTAGCGATGATGAAGAGGATGAGGATGAAAAGACTGAGAAGCAGAATAAGCGGACGACGAATGGGGATTATCCGGCTGGGTCCAAGTTGCGCCGTTTTGATACTTGCGACAGTAGTAGCGAGAATGAGCGAGATAGTGAAGATGCCAAACTAACGAACGAAATGCAAATGTATTTGAGTCCGTATACTGGATTTATGAAGGCGAAAATCCAGGAATTGCCCCTGCCGCCGATTCTCAAGCGATATTTGAACTTCTATAGGGAGTTTTAATTGATGGTTCTATGCTTAGAGTAGAGCGTGTGATTTTTTTTGTTTTATTTTTGTTGGATTTTTTTAGATAATGTTGAAATAGATGAGATTTTGTACTCCCAAATTAATTAATAAATTGCTCGATTGTTCAGTAATGTTTAGATTTTAAGAGATATTTATAGGTTGTAACTGATTATTGGAGGCGATTCATTGGCGGATGATGATATTTCTATTAGTTGGTGATTATGGAATATTTATGATTGTTTTTATAAAATTACAGATTATTTCATCGTATATTATATTATATTTTTGGGTTTAATAAAGTTTAATATTTTATGATTTATCTTTTATTTGAATTTAAATTTGCCGCTTAGTTTTGCAGTTGGTATCATGGTTGGCATCCCTACTTTAGTTCGCAGTTTGTGATAGCGAGTGCGTCGATTTGATTCTCCTCAGTTATATTTAAAATTTCTAGTTAAAAATGCAATTAAACTTGACTAAAAGTAGTGAAAAGTGAAATTTAAGTGTTGATTAATAATTTGTGCTAATAGTTTTATGTGTAGTGTCGAAAATATAATCCGTAGGACGAAATGAAAATCCTATTTGAGCGCGTCTGTTCTACGGCCGTCCATGATGATTGCAACAAGTGATAAGGTAACAACACTATATTATTATTTCAACCACAAACAGCACAATATTAAAGGCAATCCATGTTCTAATTAAAACATTTACACGCGCGATTTAAATAGCAGGCAATTTCGCCGATAATATAGGTTACTTTACTTTGCAAATTAGTATTTGAGATTTGGCGACCAGACTTGTATCGCTGGTTGTCTACTCAACAAAAAAGTAAGAATTATTTTTCTACAAGTGATTTAAGGGGTTGAACTGAAAATATTTAGTAGATTGACTAATTATGAGCCAAGTAAGTTGATTTTTTTCAGTTAAATCACTTACAAAAAAATATTTTTTAATCAATCTGAAAAAGTTTATTCATTCGTTCAGCCCTTCAATAGTAGATGGCACTAGGAATTTTTCTTGTATATTTAAATTCAAATTTTGAATATTCTTTTTATTTTCACTAATTTTAATGGCAATAATTTGTATTAAGTTCATTAAGGATATTTTTTAGTCTGGGATTAAGATTAAGTAATTATTTTTCCATTTTAAATTAAAATAATAAATAGGCAGTTAATACTTTTTATTATATTTATTTATAAAACAACAAAATGCTCATTGATCGCAACATTGAATCCAATTAGCTTAATGTATCAATATTACAATCTGCACATTTGAAATTCCATCATGAGCAATTTCAATTATTACATATATTACATCTAATATCCCTAGATACCTCTTCGCACCTATTGTACTCTCTGCGAAGAGAATAAATTTATTGTTTTTGATCGCATTGATACTCTCACTGCTCGAGTCCTAGAAAAGCCTTTCGAATTCCTTGAAGGATATGCTGATGTGGAATTCAAGGCAATTATCCCTTTCAACGGACGAGCTGTATTAGCATTAAGGAATGCAATTACTAAGTGTCTATTCTGCTTAACCCCATAGCAGCCACCCTCTCGTCTTACGTACTACGAAAAGGGTAAGAATTAAGGGAACCGTGTGCGTAGCCACCCTTAATACTTCTCATCAGCCTCGAACTTTTTGCATGTGGCTTATTTTCGTGTCACTCTCATTCAAAGAAAGTTTCAAGAGTGTTACAAATCGCTGAGCGAGAAATAAAAGTAGTGCAATCTCGAATTAGTTGACACAATAACATACACCGCGATATAAATAAGTCAATTTTAAGTACAAGTGGAAACCGCATGCGTTGAAACTTTTCCTTCCTGAAATATTTCACAACTTTTTCATTTGCAGCTCCGTTCATTAAATTCATCCCATCAATAGTTTGATAATTATTTGAAAGTTCGCCGGGTGTGATGTGATTTTTGTCAATCGCCCAATTAAGCTCCGAATGGTTGAAAGTGGCGATGCGCTTTTATTTTTCCTTTCAGGAGTGCTTGCTTATATTTCAATTTTCTCTGCAAATAAAATTATGAATATATAAAGAATATAATAAGCGAGTGAGTGATTATTGATTTGTGTAGCGCCGCGCACAGACAATTTTCCAACTAAACCCTCAACCATATTGGATCATGCCCGTAAGAGTCCGGGGCTCTAAAAGTTTTTTTATACGCGATTTACTACCCCTTCCTCTTTGAATAACTTCCCAACAACTTATGAAACTATTAAAGATGTCGAAATAGTGTTGCAGCATTCGTTTAAAATCGCTCGTGACCATTGACAGTGCATAGAACGCAGGTTAGTGGTAGTTTTGCGAAAGTTCCTGCAAAGTTTCCGATTGCTTGTTTTGTTGCTGTGTTTACAATTCCTGCTAGGTTAGGTTTACGGAGGGGGTTGACGTGTATTTTCCTGCTGGCAGACGCCGCATGACGTAGGGATGATTTTCTACTGGCATAGCGCCCATTTGATTGAGATGAATCATGTATTTGTATTTTCGGTCCGAATTTCCTGCTATTGTTCTGCGCTCTCTCTTTCTTCATTCTTTAAACCGATTTCGGCTTTTATTGATGTTGCTCATTGGGCAATCACATCCAGCAACAATTACTTACTTAAATTATTGATTTAAGGGATGCATTTCCATTTCGTTCGCCCACCTGTTTATACTATATCAAAACTACTAGTTACTTCGCTAACAGCAAGGATATTTTCCTCCTTTATTGTTCCTAACTAACTTTGTTACACTTTTATAACTCCCTGCAGATTGATCCTGGCTGGAAAAACTCGATAAAAGTTTTCGAAACTTTTTTTCAGTTCGGCCAAAGTTTATTTATTTTTTGAGAGAAAGTCGTGTCGGAATATTTTAAATGGAACTATTGATTTTAGTAGTGTAAAATGATTACCCTTTATGATATTTTCGTTGTGTTCTCATCCATCCAGCCAGGTTGAAATACGAGTCGAAAGTTTTGGAGCGTCTTGGTGGCTCATCCCCATCTTCTTCTCTTTCCGCTCTTCTCTGAAACTTTTTGTGCTTGTTCTTCGCCGTGTCCCTAGTCGTGTTTACCTTGGTTTTCAGAACGGATGAGGTAATTCTATTTACTTTTTAGACTCATCAATTTGCCAACTGCTAAATTATTTACTTTATATTGTACTCTTTGAATACATTTTAATTACTCGCTGCTGCATTTATAATTTTTCAACCGCCTAAAAAAATTGAGCCATACAGCCGGGTAATAAAGCTGTGTACATACATTGGTTGCCTCTAATCAGTATTCAGTTGTTTACCGCGATATCAAACTCTCATTGTTTATAAAAGTTTCCAAACTACTTGGAAACTTCTGTAATAAGGTATCGATTTTATACTTTGCCTTCTCTATGTGGCAAAAGCATTTCTGTATTCCAACAGCAGACTTCAAGGCATATATTTTATTGTTCTTTGCAGTGAAATTATGGCTGGCAGACAGAAACGCCACTCGACGACGACGACGTCGACGAGTCATTCCATTGAGAATCTCCTGGAGATTCCGTCCACTTCGAAAACGGAAAAACCACATCATGTCTACCAGCATCGCAAGCTCGAAATCGTCGGACCACCCAAAAAGGTTAGTGCTATTTCTTAGTCTTATGTAATTGGGTATTTAATTCGCTTTAATTGAATGCGGGATATTAATATCGCAAGCGTAGAGCTTTCTGTGATTGAGCGAAAGTCCTTCCGGTGCTTTCCGAGCGAGGGCGCCAGCGGTTCAGGCGCTCCATTTTCAGCAGGAAATATTTTTTGTGGTGTAATATTTTCGTTGGTGTAATATTTATATTTTCGAGAATTTTTTGACAGGCTTTTGAATGCAGCTGTCTTCATGTTGCTCATTAAGTTTCTTTTGGTTGCTTTTCCTGATTTTAAAACGTAATTTATTCGTCTAAAAATCTGTTGGTCTTTATGAGTTGTTGGTAAATAATTGAAATTGCAATTCGCAGAGGAAGCATGTCGAGGGCGTTTAATTAAAAGTAGTTTTTAAAGTGGTAAATATTTGATAGAGTAATTTCGTGTCACCCATTTCCTTTCGTTTCCGGATCGTTTGTTTGAAAGAGAGGTGGTCAGACGGTGGAACGCACCGCGGCGCAATTTTGCCTGCTCGCGTATAAGAAAAGGGGTATTGTGCCTCCTCTACTCTACCTAAGCGATATATGTGGTGTACGTGTATGGTTGTAAAGTAAGGGTTAGTTAGCATTGCTGGAGGGATGCATAAAATGCAAGGTTCAGTGAAGACACGAGAGTGCTGCTTGGTGCCAGGAGCGGTAATGTTATAGCCCAGGAAAAGGGCCAGGATAATAAGTCAGCAGGAATTAGCTAGCAATTCACACTGGAGAGGTCCTAACCTGAGCTTACAAATGTTCTTCCCCTTTACATTCCATCTTCACTGATGTTGTTGTGTAATTTATTCCATTAATATGGTTATTTGTTGTCAAAACAAGCCGATTTTTATTATTCATTCGCATCCCGCATCTAATCTGAATAAAATGTTGTTGCTGGTTGGTGGCGGAGTAATTAAATCGTCGTTATTGGAGTGCGGGTATAGCGGCGGGAAATAATAAATTAGAGTGTAATACAATATTAAGTAGGTCCAAGGGGTGTACATTAATCACCAGGATGCGAGATTCGAATATGGCTTAAGCAAAAGGTATAAATCTTAAGATGTCCCTAACAGGATGTAAACAATAGAGGTGAAGAACCCAGGCCACCTAGACTACCATAAATATCTTGAATTTGTAATCTGGCACTTTGCTTAGTTCGCCTTCCGCTCGAACGCGTACATTCCTTCTATTATCATCTCTTGCTCACCAAACTTTATAACATTGATTCAATAATCTAGCCTTCCCACTAATAATCACCAACATTCGATTTATTTTGCTCCAATTTTTCATACCAATTGCAAATAGAAGTCGTCCTTCGAATTTCATCGCTAATATTAATTTATGGAGTAAAAAATTGAGGGTCCAAGATTGGAATCCTTGAGAGAGACCGCAGAAGCAGGAGGCTGCAGACTGTGTAAGGCCACATATGCTTTTGCTTTGGCTGCCATTTAATCACGAACCACTTTGCCGAGTGCCCGGAAGTCAAGTAGCCATTGTCGGGCCGGCACAAAGCCGCTATTTGTCACCAAAGCCACGGCTGTTCGATGAAGAGGGATGACGGATGAGGTTTCAGCACCCCGTTCAACCCTTTATCTTTATCCTTATGTACATGTTTCCATATTTGAGCAAACATATAATTGCTGTTTGCTGGACTTCATTGATTTGGTTTCTTTGAATGATTGCGAGCATATAGGAAAAATGCAAAGCGTGCAGGAATGTTGCAGGAGGTCGGGCTGGACTGCTGACCGGAGATTACAACTAAGTTCCATGGTATTTGGGTCCATGTCAAACGAATTGCTCCACAATCATTCTTTAGTATAATTGAATTGATTGCTTAGACAAACGCTCTCTCTCAAAGGCAGAAAGCAAACGGCCACTCTGAGAGTCCGAGCATAGTCAAGTACAAAGCATTCCTTCTCAAAACGTCATTAATTAAATTCAGGGATTTGTTTTTGCCTCTCCGAGAGAGCGAGATTTGATTCCCTTTTTGTTCTTTGGATGTGTGTGTGTGCGTGTATGTGTGTGCTGGCTCAGTTAATAAGGTTAAAACGTGTGAGGCTCTCTCGACTTTATGTTTTTCTCTGGTTTCACCACCACTAAGCCTTTCCTCCGCTCTATAAGGGATCAAATGAATATTCCTCTCGTCTCTTCTTTAGCTCAGTCAGTATTAGTCAATACAAAATATATTATTTTACTCACATAAAAGCTTACATTTTAAAATTGTCTTTGATCTTAGTTTTCTCTCGTCATTTTTTGCGACGAGCTTATAATGTAAAGTTCATTATCAACAATTTTAACTTACAATCCAACTTTATAATTAAATATGGCGTACGCTGGAACAAGAACACAGCAATAATTCCATTTGCTTTTTCTAAAATATGTGCATAAATATGTTTGCGCGTATCAAAGCGAATTGGTTTTTAATCGTTGATTACTTTTTTACGTCTTTTCCAACGTCTACATTCGCATTTAATTGGAAATTAAGTTACCTACATATCCATGTATATGTCAAGAATAACTAAAATGTCACAAACACATATCGTATGCCACGAACAAGGTTTAAACGTCATAAAATTTAATTTAGAGTATGTTGTTGGGGATGTACGTTTAAGGGTTGTTATTATGATTATTTATCTCTATTTCGCAAACGGTTTTGATAAGGGATTAGGAGATATTCAATAAAAAGTGTGTCTGTGTTTGATGGAAGCGGGGGTGCCGTGGGCTACGCATTTTATTTAATATTTAATTAATAATTTTAAAATGGGATCGATTTTATTTGAGGTGGGCGGATAAGAAAGTCGGGCATTGTGTAAGAGTTAAAAATCCCCGAAAAAGATTTCAACTTTGCACACGGAGCGAGGAGGAAATTTATGACCGGTTAGTTCTTTTTCGCAAGGAATAAAATCCGATATAGAAAAGTGGGATAACATGAGAGGGAAGGTCAAAATGTTTTGCCAAGCGTATTATCCTTTTTTTCTCCTCTCTATGTAGTGACAAGATTTATGGTTATAATAACTACATAATAATGTCGTGTGCTTCTCAATTTAATGGCAATTTATTTATTTTATAGCCGTTTTTTAGATCTGCTTCACTTAGTACGTCATATTTGTTATTTTTACAAGAATTGGATTTTCGGCAATAACCAGGGCTTTAATGGGTATTAGGAGTACGAGATAAATCGGGTATTTAAAGGCAATAACAATCCAAGTCAGGTGTTTAGAAGGCAATTGATATGTCACCTGAAGAGAAACACGGCGCACTTACAACTCTCTTGCGATATCTCGGAACAGTCTCATATATCTCCTTTTTTCTCCATAAATCCGTGAAATGATCACATTCTTATAGCGAACTGGCAAAGTGAAACTTGTAAGCAATTTGTGGGGTTGTTTTCATTGCTCGCTTTTTCTTTGCATGTGTCTCTTGAGAGTCCATAGAATTATTACCTTCAAGCTTAAAAATAAAGGGTTGAATGTATTCAGATCATGCGTTTCTGGTCACCACGTGCAAAGGTGGAGGATATTAAGAAGAAGAAATTGAGATGTTCAAACCGAGTTAAGCTAAGATCCTCTCTGTGTGAATGTATGTGGAACTTGTTCAAAGCTCGATGTAGGGGTTTGGTTTGGAAGACGTTATATATACCTGATCACAATTCCAACCGCAACTCCTTTGGCCGCCGTCTTAGCAAGTTAAGACGGCGGCTATATGGTGGCAGGGTACCGAAGACGTGCTCCAACATACTGCATAAATACATTCGGGATGTACGCTGGCCCTCTTAGGTTTCAACCCTTCAGGCCGCAACAGGCATTAACAAGTTGGCTGTTCTTCTTCTTATAGCTAAAGAGTAAAGAGTCTGCTGGCTGGAAATGATGACTTATTCACAACCCTTCAGCTCATGGTCTTGTTTAGAATCGCAAAGTACATCTTATTAAATTGCGGCCAGCGGTGTGGTTGGTGTGTATATCTTTCTTTTTTGCTCCGCTCTCTGTTAGTATTCATAGAGTTCTTAAGAGGTTTTCCTTTAAAATGCAAATAGATAACTGTGTGCGGCTTGTCTTTTGTACTAAATTTTCGTGGCGCGGTTTTATTATTTACATATACGCGACGAGAGCGTACAACCAACACCACCAGCAACCAACCCTCTCTTGCACATTAATTTATGGCATTAAACCCCTATAATTGTTTTTATCATCGCATATTATTATACAGGGTGTTTGGGATTAACTCGTATAGAGCTTTCTTAATTCAATTAAAGTTGTATATATGGAAAATCATAACATAACATTGTATGGTGCATTCATCACAATACCAAAACACTTTATCATATTATTGCTTTGTTTTGGCACACAGAGCAGGGAATACTGATGCAATAAAAAGGAGAAGCCGATTGAAAATCCGTAATGCCAACCAATATACATATACGATCACATAAGATTGCCATGAATTTTACGACATTATTATTATATACGTAATAGAAAAGCAGTATTTTGTTCGCTGCATCATCATCATATTCAATTTATTCATATCGATGTAATTTCCGTCTCACTTTTTCGCATAAACATCATCAAGTTTGGGAGAAAAAGTGTGTGTGTGTGCGTTCGTTCTAGTCTGATGGTGGTAGCAAATTCATTTGAAAATCACTCATGAATATAATTGCGTTAATAATCACTCCATAAAGACGCAGCTAGAGACATAACGACAAATGGGGCAAAAACAATACCCAAAACCAAGCGTGCTTCACTGATGATCAAAACATCTTATTATAATGCATGTGCTTCAATTTCCTTCAAATAATAGATGACATGTAATTTTTAATAATTAATTACGAGACAAAAATAAGCAGGACCCAGATTGGGTTGTGTACCAAATTAGCAACTTTTTAATGGGTTCAAAAAGCAGTTAATTATTTAATTTCTTGGATATTTATAAAGTGGCTAAGGAGTGTCGTCCTTCCCACGGTCCACCATATAAAGTCTCCGATGGTAGTGATTGCATTTGCCTTTGCGTGACAAGCAACAATACAAAGTACGTGCATTATGTTGTTGAAATAAAAAAGCAATGTGAAATAATAGCTTCTAAATAAAAGTTTGCCACAAAACAACAACAACGGGAACAACATCAGTGGAAAATCGTTTTGTAACATCATACATTAGAGCCGATCTAATATTCAATTTTGATACAAGTTGATTACAGGTCTTCAACACTATTTATAATGGAAAAAGAAATCGGATTTATTAAATAATTCAAATTGGAATTGATTGGGAGCAAGACAAAACAAAAGTCGGTGGAATTTTAAATGCAATAATAATTTCAGGCGGCTTTCCTCCCATTACTCGAAAATAATTATAAACGTTTTAACCCGTAGAAGTGTATTGTATATTTATCAGCGCCCAAACAGACATTTTCTATTAATGCCACCTTTTCTCGACGACGACGACGTCTTTGCAAATTAAAATGACTTATTACAGCTTTGTAAAAACGAGACAAGTGTTTGAGGGGGGGTCCTGGATGGCTGTCTGAAAAAGATCCCTGATGCAGCCTCCTAAAACTTTAACAATACTATTCTATATACAGCCAGCTAATTTATTATCGTGTGCAAATGTAAGACGGTGGACTTTGCGCCAGAATGGCTCTAATGAACACAAACAAAAGATTTGGAGGTGTTTTCCCGAAAATATTTCATCGTTCTATATAAGTTGCACAATAGGTTTATTCAATTGTCCTTAATTAAACCATAATTAATTTCGTTTTCCTTTTTATCATCATGGTAGATTTTTAATTCATTTAATTAACATGGAAGATATTATTATGATCAGATTAAGCATCAGTTTTGAAAAATATGGCCTAATTGAGAGAGGTTTTTCATCTTAACGCTACTGGATGTTTATAAGCAGGAAGAAGATTCAGTAATCATTTAAAGGAATATACATCTCGCAGATTCATTGGTGTAATTTAGTCCGCGTTTTAATTTTCATTTTCGCCGAAACGTTTTCTTCTCACTCGCCATGATTGTTAATTAATTAATAAGTTAAAAGTGGAGAGAAGGGTTGCTGCTGCTGTTCTTTACGGTTAGTCGTTGCAATTTGCTTAACATTATTAAGAGAAACGAACCCTCGGTCGCTCACAAATATGTCCGAGAATTGACGCGTTTTATGCACCCTTGTTCGCATCTCTTATTTTCAGCGGGAGGATTTCATTAAATAATAATATCGTAAGGAGTGCGAATGCGATTTGATTGTGCTTTGCATTAGGTAATTACTAATCGAAACGTGCACGTAAAGGGCCAAGCCAATAACTGCCCTTAACACCTTTCCTAAACTAGTTATAGTAGTAGTACTACCACCTACAATTTCTCCACTTTTACGACAGTTGCCAACACACATTACCCTTAATACTAGCCCCAGAGTTACGGGGCGCTATCTTTTTCCACTGCTGCAGGATTTAGCATTCTGCACGTCAAACTTGTATGGGTGCTTTAACAAGTTGGAAAAAGGGCCAACTCGAAATTGATGCCATAATTAAACTAACTATATAGCAGCAAAGCAACAATGTGGATACACTTTAATTTATTGTATTCCTATACATATGTTAATCTACCTGTGGATTTTCCATGCGATGCGAAACTTTTCTCTGACAATTTAATTTCATTAGGAAATTTATATCTGCCTATACAAGTTTTTATTTTCGGGGAAAAAAAGTTGAGCAGGATGACATTAAATATATAAGACGAAGACCGATTCCTGCTACTGACACATCCCGATTATCACAAGTCATTACCTCTAGTTTTCTATAATACTTTCAACAAACTTGCGGTTATTGTCTTCCCATGTGTCATGTAAGACGACAGCTGCTATATTTACATTTGATATATCATTGTCTTAAATGAGGCTGAAGCCATATTTGCACCTAATCGATCATTTGAAAGATTCAATAAGGATTTATTTGCTATGCTCATATTTTTACATATGATGGATATTTTGATATTAATTTAGTTTAAGATTGATTAATTTTGAGTCATATTTTTTAATTTTGTGCATTTGAGAAGTTGGGGAGTAATGAAGGAGCACAATGTGTGCAGAGAGCAGGACTAGTAAGGACATTTGCATACATTAGTGGACCTCGCTTTGATTATGATACCTTTGAGACTGTTTGCAAACTTCCCTTCAACCAACAGCTTTTGCAAAAGTGTGCTTAGGTACTTCTAAATCAGTCTTACCTTGCCTTTGAGATTATCAAAACCCTTTTTGCATACATTATAATGTGGAATATATTTTTTCTAATTAGTTTTTCCTTCTTGGAACATGTCGCTTGATTTCCGAAAATATGAGATTTCGAATTAAAGTAGCAGCTGCCGGAATAATATTTCATCTAGTTTTGCAATCCAATCAAATTTACGTTATTTCTCTCGAGAAAATTCCTCTGCATACCTGATTATTATATAAATTTATTTCCATATGCATGAGTTTTGACAGTCACAAATGCCCTCATCATATATGCTGCTCGCTTCCTTTGGTCATCCATCTGTCTATTTCCATCGATAAGCCCTATAGATGGAAGAGGAAAGTTCCGTTCGTCTTCTCTCTGATGGTCAGTGCTGCCCGGAGAGGCCAGTCAGACCTTTTGGTCTTTCGGGGAAAGACATTGCATAGCACTCTTGATTCGATAGATGTTTAGTAGTGGGCCCCCTGGCGAGGCGATATATCGGTCCCATGTCCACTTACGTGTTTTCCATGTTTCGTATAGGGGCGAATTCGAAACGTGTCTCTTCTTTTCAGTCCGACTGATAGCTAATAGTCTATTTCCCACGGGATTGCTCTTCTTGCCTTCCACCTCCACGTTTATGTCATTATCATCGGCAATAATAGGGAGCAACATTTTTCATCTAATAATTATAACGGTTGTTCGTCTTTTTACTCAACTTTTCACTTAAATTTCCTGATGTAGCACCACCGGCGATATGCGTACTCTTTCCGCCAAGCTGGATGGCATCTCTTTGTTTTGGCTTTCTTTAATGCGTTTTATCTCGGCAGATGATGAAGTCCGCCTCGTAGCGCTTCTTTTTATTGTGCCCAACCTTAAATGGGAAACATGAATTTATTCCTAAGTGGCTCAAATTATTTCGGTAATTTGATTATGCCGTTGTTGCATTATCGTCGGGGTGGTTGAAACTTTTCCTTTTGCGCGCCGCTGATGCTCGGCGGTAGCGCGTTTTTTTTTATTTACAAATGTTAATTAAGAGATGCTTTAAGTATTTAAGAAGTGAACATTGAACGAGCTTAACGATATTAAAGTTAAAAAGGAACCTGAATTCATCACATTCATAATTAGTTTAGCTGCTCCGAGATATCCTTTGGGGGTATGGAAAGGACGGGGTTATTCTACTACATTCTTCGGGGGTCGGTTTGTCCAGGGATTGAAAGGGTGTATTTATATGTGTGTAAAGGGACTTACATTGCAAGGCGTATGTTTGTTTTTCGTTGGGGGGTGAAGCATTCCTTTAGTGCGACCCCAAAAGCTCGTAAAGTCCACTTTATGATGATAATTACCTTCCGCTTACCGCATTCTCAGAAACTCTGATTTTACAATTAAACCGGGATATACATTAAATGCGAACAGAGAATGTTGATTCTTAAATATATCTCGGCTGGCTGCGAAATAAGATAATGATAGAAATCTGTGTGACGAGATCCAGGAATGGCGAATTGCTGAGCCGAGGACAGTAGAATTTGACCCGCGGGTGCAGTATATAGTGAGAGAGTCTGAGATTTATTCCTCTTTGCGACCCACATGTCCGGCGGCCCAGCTTCTCTCTAATGAAATATTGTATTCATAGGGAGGTCTTCCTTGGGGATCTCCTGCCAAGCCCTGGCGCACCTGCACCATCAGACTTATTTCGGATATGGCTAGAGCTAACTTTGTAAAATTCATAATGGGCGAATATATATTTTGATTGAACAAGAACAACTACGCAGTAAAAGTAAATTAAATTTGTTGCTGGTGGAGCTTTTGTTCTAATATGACACGAGGAATTGAAATGACTTTATATACATTTTCCGTTTTAAGTGCAATGAAATTAAAATGATGAAAAGGAAAGCAAGAAAAAAAGCAAATACAACCCTAACTTGATTAAATCGGAAACAATAAAGAAAAGTTTAACAACTTTCGTCACGCCTAAGTAGATGAAGAAAATATATAAGACATAATCAAAGTTTACATAAAATCCCGAGATGCGTGATTGCAGTAGATTTGTACTCAACTATATAAATGGCTTAGTTTGGAGAACTCTATTACAATTTATGTACCACGAAGAGTTCTTTTATATTTTTTTCTATTATTTTTTTAAATAAGCACGTCATCATGTTGGCTTCTTTACGATATGCGATATAATAGACAAGCATGGAAATAAGATTGTTTTATTATTGGCACAGAGATAAAAATCTCATATCAAATCGTAATTCGGATAATATAAAAATTCCCGACGAGTAATTGTGCACCCTCGCCTTCATAAAAAGAATAAATCTATAATGGGGTCGCGATATAGATTCCTATCGGAGATATCAAATCAAATCTCCATTAGCGAATGGAGGCAATTGGTAAAACAGGAAAATATTGACTCGATTTTAATTGTTGTTTTATTAGATCAGAATGCTTGATGGGTGGCGGCAAAGAGCGCTTATTATGATCGCACGACATTGAGCCGATTTCATTTCCCCCTGTGTTTATTTTTCAGTTGTGCCACTTCCGTCACTCAAGTGACATTTCTTTCCATATCGTAGTAATTTCCCCAACCGACCAATTTCTTGTTTTATGTATCCGATTATTTTATTCTTGTGAGTGGCGTGTTGTTGCATTAATTGAACAATCTTATCGCACTTTATCATCTTAAATAGGCGAGCTAATAATTTAATTTCAAACAAGATTCGTGTCTGAACTGCATCACTTCCATTTAACTTTTGGCAATTACTTATTGTGAATTTTAAATTGTTGTTTTGCGGATATTTATGGAAGAATCTAGTCGTAGTATTGAATTGTGTATTCTTGTATTATGTATAAGCAATCGCTGACGTTTCAAGGCCCGCATGAATTTCGCGTGAATCGAGGCGCAAATTCAAACAGTGGCAAGTTCGGCAAGTTTTCAACTTGTGCCCATATCAGCAGGGTGCATTTGAGGGGTCCAGCTTAGCTCTACGCCCGTCTAAGAAACAGCCCAAGCTCACCTTCCGGTTCTCTAGTTTCCTTTCTGTAATCCCTATACTTACCCACCCACATGCTTCTGCTTCGCTTCTCTTATTCCAAATGTATACCTTGATAAGTCGATAATTTATACGCGACACAGTTATGGTCAAAATTTTTGGCCTTCTTCTTAGAAAATCATTAGTCCCAGTTATTTACGTATGGATAGTCTGCGTTTGAAGTGAGAGGGTGAGAATAGGTGCGAGGAAGGTTATTAATGAACATATAGTATACAGAGCCAGAGAAGTTGGAGTTCTCTCCAAATTAATAAACGACTTCATATTAGCTGTTATAAGCAACAGACAGCGTCGATTCGTCATTATTTTCCGCTACATTAAACGCATACTTCATGCCGTTTCCTGTTCATTTTATCCAATCGAAAGTTTCTCAAGTTCGCATAGAATTCAATCGATTTTATGTAGTACGTTTGAGATATTCGATAAACTATTTTGGAAAAGAAATTTTGATAGAATCTTGGTTGGATTCGAATGGAAATAATTGAGCGGCAAAATTAATGCAATTATTTTTAATGAATGTACATTATGCAATCCATTAAGCTGAAAAAAGCATTGTTTTGTGTATAAAATGCACAGCAGCCAGTCAATGTTTACAGAAATACTGTTGAGGGCTGTATATAGACATATTGGCCATTCTCTTTCAAATAACACAGGGAGAACCCCTAGTTAAATATTAATATCTGTTTGCTCTGTCCACAAACTACGATTGATTCCGTGGTTTTTATTATTTGCTCCGTTTTATTTTACATTTCATTGTTGGGAGAATATTAAATTTTATCATTTTTCTTTTATGACTTTTTTGTTCGACAATTTTCAACTCGACAATTTTTATTTGGTGCATTATTTATGATGGAATTGTTGATTTAAAAATAGTATGGCGTGGAAATCTGTGTAAAACATCCATTATTTCACAAATAATAAATGAAAGGAGGTGGAATGGTGGAAATTTAGCTGTCAGCTATATTATTGGAATTTATGTTTCAGACGTGTCTAATTAAAAATAAATTAATTTGATACAACACAGCACATATATAACCTGTAGTAGTTTATGTATCGATGTTTAACTTCGTAAGCCATCACGTTTGGGTCAGTTGAATTAATTAGTTAGGCGAAGCCGTTCGAAACAGCTGACAATTTGTAAAACTTATGCCTTCTAGGTCCGTTTTCGTTCGTCGTCCATCTAGACTAGACGAACGTGCAGATTTATATTTAACAATCAAACAATATGTTCAACCCAATTTATTTGGCAAAAAATGATAGAAAAGTTCGGTCGGAGAACTTTTAAATTTGTCTCGCTCATTATTAAGTCTAGCGTTTGACAGAACATGCCGTCTGGGCTCTGGAGAATTTTGCTCTTCTAGTTTTATCCATATTCAATTTTATCTTGAAAACTTTTGGCAGTTTTCTCCTTGGGGTGCTGTGTTGGCTATGGCACTTGCACGACGGCTGCTCAACTAAATGTCGTTCGGGTTGCTTCCAAATAAACAAGGTATAAATTGCTTCCATACACAGGTATATGTGATCCCAATACCTATCCTAACTTATTCAACGAAAATCTACTAGATATTTCATAAATCTTATTTTTTTTGGATATTTTGTTATTATTGTTGATTTTATTTAACAATTATTGATCGCAAATGAAGCTCCCCATTGAGAATGCAAGTAGTGTCGTTGTATAATCGAAATTTTTCATCAGACTACTTCATCTGGCCAACTTTCCCTACAAATTTTAATGCTGAAAAAGTTTGCGAAACTTTTCGAGGGGTCGATTAACTTGAAGCTAACCAAACAGAAAGTGTACCAAACAGTTTTGGGCTTTAAATTTGGAACTTTTCAAATGCGAAACGCATCGAAAATCGTCAATTTTCGGCTAGAAACCATATGAAATAATTATTGTAAATGTGATAAAAATATGTGTAAAGTAATCGGAAGGCGTTCTCGCTTCAAGATTCCACCCTGAAAATGTGCTGTAACCGTTTTGGCAGCTGTAGGCGGACCGACCGACGCCAATGGCGCTCCTGAAATGTTTCAGGCAGCTTGGGCGGTTCACGTCGACGCACGTGTCGCTCTTTTTATCAAAAAAATACACAACGAACTGACCTCGATACGTCCGACAGGTGAAAACGACTATATATCAATATAGAAATGTAGTTGCCTTGGTGCTTGCTTGCTTGTCTGTAACCGAAAGCAAATCGTTCAAAACGCAGCACCAAACACCCAAAACTTTTCCTTATACTAGTTTACGCTTTAATAAAACTTTCAGTCGAACACGACGAGACGTACAATAGAGAATGCAGATTTCAGGAACACCATGCATTATTAGCAAAGACAAAAAAATTGATTTTTATGATCATTAACGATCAAATAGAAACACCAGTAAAAGTAAGTTGTTCACAAGTAGAAGTTATGGTCCGCGTAAAAGTTTTAAACTGTTGCTGAAAGTATAACAAGTAGGACTAAGTCATCCGCAACTATGTTAGACGACTTATAAAACTGAAAGTTTATTATTTCTACATCCGCAAAATTTAATAGCCGAATTACACTTTTCAAATTTATTAATCCGACCAACTATATAAATTTTCGTCTATTCTTTACTGAGTGCATGGATGGAAAACACATGCTAAATTCCAATTTGGGATGAAGGATGATGAGTGTATGCACTATACTATAGGAAATTTTGTTTTTCAGCTCCTATAGATTTATGAAAACTCTTATCTTTTGGCTTTCGTTGCAAAACCCACAAGTTTGTGTGCGATCTAACGCAGAGATATTAAATAACGGACTAAGCAAACAATAACACACACACACACACATAGCTACACACAAGTAGCATTCAGACCACTTTAGTGTATGACACTTGTAGAAATGCTCTTCATAATGTTTTTCTGTTCATCCCCCTATCTTCACATTCTCCTAATGAAATTTCCGATTATTTTATGTTTCTCCAAAACGAATTTCATATAATAGATAGTTCTTATACTAAACATAAGTAGTTGAGGCCAAGATAAGAGGCTGAAGCTTTTGTAATATGGATGTCTGAACGGTTAGTTTTATCTCTTGTCCAACCAAAAGGTCCGATAACAGTCGAGTGGATGTTATTGGTTTATTTTTATGTGAGTTCATTCGGATTTTTTTAGATAAATTGTAAGATTTGATGGGGGTGGCTTTTTGGCAAAGGGTTTTATTAAGAGAAATGTCGATTTTGTCTTCCAAGTCTAGCGTTTTTGATATAATTTTGGAAGATTTGCTTAGGAAGATCCATAAATTTAAACTGTAAATGAGTAGCTACACATTTTGTGTAAAAATGATGATAGTAATGATCCATTATGAGGAGATTAAGGACACTATCCGGTCGAGAGCGTAACAAAAGAGGCACGCTACTTAAACCGTCGTTTATTGAAACAATATTCTCCATTAATCCTTAATATTGGCAGGTAATATTGCCGTGATTATTTTTATCGCATATTAGGAATTGTTCTGGGCCGTTATCTGCTGGCAATATTAGTTGGATGATTAGTGATATTGGTTAAGCTGTGGGATCGTTGAACAGACACGGGCAAGGCAACAACTTTAGCTCAAGAGTCTTATAAATGTCCGTCCGCTTCGCGTTGCATCGCAGGAATAGGGAAATTCGAAAGTCTGGACTGTGGGCGCTTTTCTGTTTACATTTTGCGGGGTTGCTAATTACGGAGTCTTAAGAGCGCTCGGGTGGTGTGTGGGAGAGGGGTGGTTCTGGTCTTAATATGCAACGGAAAGCTTTCCAAGCGTAAGAAACCGGTTGGCTGATTCGTTAAGCAATATACCACTCGCTTCAATGTTTGTCTTAATTACTAATTTTTTTAGTTTTTTTTCTTTGCGATTAAACTTGGTTAGACGTATCTGTAGTACTAGTTGGACTAATTAGAAGGAGCGAGATTGAATTATGTAGCACAATAATCAGGATAATGTAAAACAGACATAATAAATGCAGATTAGTAGAAAACTGAGCGTTAGACGCCTCGCCCGGAGGCAGGTTGTTATTCGGAAATCAGGTGTATTTTAGATATGCGCTTGGAAAGGGCGTAAAACTCCCCAGCAAGTCGCCTGGGAACGTAAAAGAGAGCAGCTTGAGCATATCTACGCCGAGATATGTAAACCACATTTCCGATAAATTTCCTGCCGGATATTTTATATTTGCTGTTATTTTATTTGGCCTTTTTTTATATATATATTATATTAACAACGTCTTTCCGCTCAATATCCAATGGATTTGCTGGCTCGCTCGTCTTTTCACTTCAACCACTACAAACATTTTGCCTCCTCTTTGATCCCGTCGATGAAAAGAAAGAAACACTGATCTTACTGAACCATTACTATGTGACAATGGAAAGTCTCGCTTGACAAACGGGAACAACGTTTGTCAATCTGTTCATTTCCGCATCGATAACTATGAGATTTCAAACTATACATGTGGACTGTAAATGTTCTATTGTCCGGTTTCAATCTCTCTTAGCTTCTCTTCCCTTTTCCTTTTGGTTTAGTCGTTTAGTCCTTTCACGAAAAAATTTGATCCAATTTTCGATGGATTGTTTTGCTTTTCATCAGTAGTTTTGTTTTGGTCAGTATGGAAGCTCCACTAGAGTTGAGGAAAAGTTGCAATTTTATTTCCAACTAAGTAGTTTAGTGTAAATAGATGTACATAAGAGGATAGGATAGTAAAGCTCGCTAATGTCTCTGCGCTGCGAGATTAAAGACGCGTTATTTAGCCTTTAGCTTAATGCTTGGCTGTGGATGGAATAATTAGATCAAGTGAAGCCGCCCCGACTCTCTCGGGTTAATTCACATACGATGGACCATATCGTATAGATGGAAAGAGCAAAGTTTAGGGGCTAATTATGTAAAAGAAAAGAACGATTTAATTTGCTACTGGACGTACAGCACCACGTCACTTTGGACAGTTAACTCGATTAGGTCGTTTAAGCTGGAAATCTGAAAACCTCAGTGGATTTGCATAAGTGAACAGCTCAAAGTCCACTTACAGATCAAACATTATTTTCCTTTAAAATACAGGAAATTTCCCTTTTAAAATCGTGTTAGGCAAACTTTAATTAAATTTCTATATTTTTCTTGATGACCTTTGAGTGAAATGTTGTCATTTGAATCGTTGGGTTGATGATGGTCTTGAGAGAGAGACATTTTTGGTATATATAGATACAAATATGGGGCAAAACTGTATTAAAATAGTTTTCAACATGAAACTTACTTGTCTTGTCTGGAAACTTTAACTGAAGGAGCCTGCCTGGGTCTGTGGTAGCACTCCAGTCACGTGTTTAACTTGAAATACTATTATGTATCTGCACATCCTATTTCACATTCTTAGGATGTTTCTCTTCTATGAAATGAATGTCATCTTATTTGACAAAATTTTATTTCGGGAAAATTGTCTTATTCTTTATAAATTGGCGAAAAGTTTTAATTAAAAGATATAACTCCTGAAGGCAACATGTTTCTAATTTAATTTTAAAGAGTCTCTAATATATTTTCTATTTTATATGGTGCGGATTATAAGAGTGATCAAATATTAAAAAGCAAATCGTAAAATCCTTTTCCTCTTGAATAATTGATTGACCAGAGATGCAGCCGCATAGTAAATTTTAAGTACTCAGCAGGATTTCCAACTTTTCTCTCTATTTTTTTTTTGTTGGTCGAGTCTATTAATTTCATGGATTTGGAATATGGTTAGTAACTTGATTGTATACTTACCTGTCTGCATACAACATCGTCTAATTACTGAATCAGCAACAAACTGTATACAAAGTTTGTTGTATGTATGCGCGGTCATTCATTAAACTCGAAAAGTTTTCCGGTGGGTGTTTCTTGCACCCTTCTAATCAAACAAGCAGCGGACTTGCTTGTCTTGGAGGAAGAGAAGAGGAAATCCACCTACACAAGTAGATGAGGAAAAGAAGTAATTAATGGGTTTATTTATATTTAATTAGTGGCTGGATGGAGGAAACTATTGTTTATCTGAAGATTATTTATGCAGGCTCGTGTTGCACATACATAAGAGTGGTCAGACCCGTGTCAGAAGACACAGAACGGCATGAAAGACACAACACAGAGAGTGGAGAGGTCCTATAGAGAGCAAAGCAATTAGGGTCGCTAATGTCTTGTCCGGCACGGCCCACACTTTGCCAGTACTTTCGAGGCCTAAGCGGCTAATGATGTTAGGAGAATATCGGACGACAAATTACTGCACTAATGTGTTCTCGGTGTAGTTTTGCTTACCCGGACTTTGCCACTCTAAAAGTATAATGAACTGCTGCTCTGCATGGAACATCACCCGATGGAACAACACCCGCGTCATCTTAAATTTTTGATACAAGCCAAACTTTCCGAAATAATCACGAATTTAACGTTGCTAATGTGGAGATGTGTTTGTCGTTTGTATAATTATCGTTCGAAGGTTGTTTTTCTTAAAAGGTAAACAGAATTTAAATTCGTAACTCGGCTTAGATGTTTTTATATTCGAAATTCAGGCAAGAAGAATAAGTTTGAGGCAAAAGTCCGCAAATTGTGAGCGCGTATAGTTTTACAATCAAGCAAACGTGATGAAAATGCAAAAAGAATAGAGTGAGCAGCCCCCCACGACGATCTTTTATTCAAAATTCATTTCCCTCATTCCAAAACATAAAGGAAACAATAAAATAAATCATCTGTTAAACGTTTCTCCTTCTACCAGATTCAATAAAAACAAGGCAAATTGAATAAATTATAGATATTGGCCATTATAGAATTTCACGCCAGTGATTGTGAAAATAATAATTTTAAAATTCGCTTTCTTATATTCGCGAAATTATATCAATCTCGAAGTTGCAACCACTGAATGTTTTAGGCATCATTTGTTTTATGTTTTCATTTGTTCTTTCACGGACCACTTGACGCTGGTAATTATTCTTCGTTGTATACCACGCAAAACTTCCTTTTCTGGCAAGTTTTTTTCCTTTTATTTTATATAGTAGGAAGGAGTCTTAATTGAAGGTGTACAACACCATGTTTCACTCCTTCTCCATTGTCTTGATAATTTTTCATTTCCTTTACCACCACCACGCTTTCAGCGAACAATATTTAATGAAAATTACACAGCAACTGAGTATCAATGGAAATAAAACGATAATTATTTTTATATTACAACTTTTTTTGCCTTGCTCGTCTTTTGTTCACCGTCAACAAGCTGCCCCATTTTTCTTCCTTGTAAGGATTCATATTTGCTTGTTTTTTCGATCAACAAAAACGTGCTAATTATATATCCTTCATTTAGTAGAAACGCTCTGACAGGTTTTATACAATTTTTCTTCGCAACTTTGGCGAAACTTTTTCGTATAGAAACAATAGAAATCATTTCTAACATAGTATATAAATGGATACACATCCAGAAACACGACTCGAATAAAACCTTCACCAGATTTGCCTATAAAATTTATTGTGTACTTAAAAACATGATTTTCCTTCCATGTTACGACCAGTTTTACACTTTAGTTATAGATATTATAGTGGGAAATAACTGCGCTATATGTCAACAGATTTATGATTTGCAAACAGAAAGATATTTACATCAGAAAAATTTTGAAACTAAAGTGTAATGAGCTTCTTTGATGGTTTTGCGTGCATTTTTTGGCTGATGGAGAAGAGTGGTTGCGACATGTAATAGTGTAAGCCGTTGGTCGAATGATGTGGTTACTTTAGATGCAGGCGTCCGTGATTAGTCTAGACGTGTACCTGGAAAGTTTCGCGGTCAGAAGCAAGGAGCGCGGAATGGAAATGGTGCAATTCGAAATGAATCTGTCCGTTCCAGCTGTTCCCGCACTTGGGGAACTGTTAAACTGCCATGGACCCCCCTGTTACCCCTTTACGCTTCTTCGTTCAACTCCCACAACACAATTTCCATCAGCTTCAGCAGCAGTAGTAGCACCAAGAAAATAATTCCATCGAGAAACAATTTGGGAAATTCATTTATTTTATTCGCATGTTTGGGAGTGAATGGTGGCTGCATGTATTAGGGAAGGAATTGCAAATTTTCAGTAGATTATATAAGATTATTTTAACGATGCATAAACAGCGTAGAAAGGCAATTTCAAAGTCAAATCAAACCGCACTAAAGAGGGCTAAATATTCTAGCCTAAAGCTAAACCGTACCAACAACAATAAACCGTGTGATAATTGCGCGTGGTGTTCGGGGGAGGTTAAGACGGCCAGTAAGCCGCTGGGCGGTGGGTGGCTTGGTGGATGGATGGATGGGGTGGCTTGTACCGTCGTCCATCCCCAGTCATTAGGGTGCACAGCACATTATCTCAAGGCGTGCGTGCAACTCTAGACCGGATCAAGTCCGCCAAACCACTGATCCTCATCCTCTGATATTACATACTAATGTACCAACTTAATTCCTTCTAGCTGGAGCTCTGCTATTTTTAAAATTCTCATCAGAGTGAAGATAACTTAATAAAGAGCATACGCGGTCCGCCGCGTCCAAACCGCACTCCACCTTATCACCTTCACAAATATATGTAGATTCAGTGCGAGGCGAATAAGAGAAATTCGATTTGAGTTCTTCATTCGTTCGCCTTGTTAGATCTTCACAAAGGCTGCTGGTCGAACGGACTTTTTGCATGTAATATTTGCCTTCTCTCCATATAGAATAATCAGACACGTACTTTGAGTTTTCCACACACACTTGAATGGAATTTTTATTTCGAGAGTCGCTCTCCTCCACTTCATCCTTCCTTGTGTGCTAAATTATAATAAGATTGCCATGGTGCAGAGCACACAGGTGCAGTTGTTGGCCGCAACAAGGCCAACCCATAATACAGCCATTATCTTAAGAGGTTTCCACAACTTTCCAACAACACACGACAATCAGTTTGCATCCAGGAAGCTCGATCTCCGTTCAACATGCACTTGAAACTAGTTGGTGCAAGGAGGATGGAGCGATATTGAAAGTTTAGCTAGGCGAAAATCATAAAGGAGCCCATAGAGCTATTAGTGGAGATCCTGAGTGACCAATGGTCTAAGTTTACAACAAAGAGGTTAATGTCATTTACTTTAATGACATGTTATTATTGAAGTGTACAAACAAGGAAGCCGATACCGAGTTATTGGTAAAATTGACGGAACCGAAACTTAATTTTCTTGAAAGTGAATAAAGCCCGAACGACAAGGCTTTTGATATTATTTGATGGAGTTGAATTATTGGAACCGTTTTGATTGCTTTGTTTTCATATAATTTATGTATTGGTAACAATCCACACACATACAATGCAAATAAAAGTTTTCGCATAAGTTTCGCTTGACCTGTCGCAAACAAAGCTCTCATTTTTTTTATTCGCCAACTTTCCGAATGGTTTTTCTTCATCCATACTACTATATTGATATGCATTAATTATTAGGGCTGAATGTTTAATATCGCCCAATAAGCAATAAGGATAAAAATTGTGACGTGCTAGATGGAAGGGAAAGTTTTTTGAACATCATGATAATCGAGATTGGTTTTTGGGGGTCTTGAAATATATATTAGGAGGAACGATACATATCCTATGATATTAAACGTATTAGCTAGTGACATTCTCATGCTTCTGCTTTGGTATGAAGGAAACCAGATATAACGCGTTAACACGTCTGTAATCTGTGGCGACAGCTTGAATCGTGACCAGAAAACATCATGAACGTCAAAAGTAATTTACACAAAATTTTCTTTTCTGAATTAAATCCGAATCTTTTTATCTTGACAAATTGGCTCCTATTCAGATTGCGATGCAAACTATTTATTTTTTGGCTCCAATTTCAATTTGTTGGAAACTATTTATTAAATTGTGTTTGATTGTAATTAAAAACGAATTGTTTTGGAATTGGTTGTGAAAGAGCGATTGAGTATAATGATTTTGTATTTGAATCTGTGTATAAAAGAGGACGAAATGAGGAAATTTATCAATGTGAAAGATTGACGCTGAAAAGGTATAGTTCTATATAAAGACGTATCTGATGAATTGATTCCTTCCGAACGAAAGGCTTTTGTTTTGAACAGACTATTCGCGTTCGAAGATCCAATTATTATTTAACTTTTCAAACTGATATTAAAATAACTTTTGATGCAGGCGAAATTGTTTGAAAAAGCTCATAACTGATTTATTACATTTTTACTATGTGACAGGCTATTCTATTTTTGCGCACAAGCGAAAACTCGTCTTATAGGTAGAAAGTATTTTTGTTTATTTAATTTATTTTCATCGTACGAATAACGAATATTAAAAATGATGTGAACCGTTGAGGAAAGCGCAAAGGGTTGAATTGAATTGTTCCTGAGCGTTTTTGACGTTTTTGACTAAAAGACTAAGCAATTTCTTAAGACGCGCATTCTTAAGACACAGTACACCCATTATGCTACACATTATCCACCCTTTAACGCACCGTTACAATGCAACGGAAGCACGAGGAGCTGCATTGTGTCCAATACGGTGTGGTGTTCTTTGTTTCGGACCAAGAAGCGCCCAAGCGTGAGCCTCTACTATTTCACAAGAAGCTGAGGAAATTGCCTCAAATGTTGCCTGCACACAAAGGAACGAGAGGCTAATTAAAATTAAAATCTCCACGACGTCGTCGTAACCCTTTTCACATCACCCACTATCAATCTCATATGCAAGCAAGACCAGAGAATTATTTATGAAATAATTATTGTCTTTTTTCCTTTACTTTCCACCCTTTCTTGGAGGAAAACTGGAAAATTTCAATTAGGTGCTGGTAAATAATGAAGATCGGCATTGATTTTAAAGAGATTTTATTAAACTGTTCTTGAGATTTATCTCAAAAATGGAGATTCTCCTTTTTTCTTCTACTCTATGGAGTTTTCGTTTTGGTGGTGGTAAATAATGAAGCCCTCGTCATTGATTATACTCCAATATATATAAAGAGATGTTCCATATAGATGTTCTTGTTGTGATAGCCGCACACTGCTAATAATAAGAACATAGCATCCCCTTTATGCTGCTGCTATGCTCCTTCTTGCTGTCAGGGATAATCATAATAGCATTAGACGAATGAGTCCGTCGTGGTTAATCGGCACTGACTTACTAATTACCTTTCTAGACACAATGGAAGAACACCAGAAATACATCAGATAAGCACATTCATTATTATGTCTACATGAATCGAGTGAATGGAAGAAATAAGAATTAGACACTGATTTTCATATGTGGAGGAGCAAAATGGATAATGATTTTGGATACTTATTTAATCAGCAAAGTCTGCTTCATTTAGTTTGCCAGTTAAATGCTGCGTGAAAGATCTGAACTCGAAGATGTTTACTTGCATGGATTTTCACAACTTTACTATCAAAACTTGGGATATAGTTTGTCATCAACTTTCATTTGGGAATCATCATTGGAAATACCACACAGGGAGCTGTAATACTCCAGAACATGTGTTAACTTTACTTATTGAATTCGGTGGTTTGTACAAATTTATATCGCATTAGCACAAAAATCATCATGTGGCTTTGAATTCAATCGAACAGATTTTGCTATTTCTTGAGATGTCATGAGATTGGATGGCATTGTAATAATTTTATTCGTGGTTAGCTTCTCGAATTTAATTTCCAATTTATGGTTATTAAAAGTATGTTAATTCGCATTTAATGTACGAAGCGATATTCGCTGAAAATGGGTCCATTTGAAAACGAATCAAACAATATAGACGGGGGTTCGCATTATTGCAGATTCGGCATAATAGATCTAGTTAATGCGTACAACGTAATGTGTTGTGAATGTAACTTGAAGCGAACGACTGTTTTATTCGTCTCTAACTAATTTCGGCTTTGTTAATAGTTTGAGGATGAAGTTTATGCCTTAATTATTGCTGGGATTTATTAAATTGATCTTCACATAGAGCTTTGCGGCGTGAAAAGAACGGGTATGCCGTCATCAATTATCGTTAGCCCCCGCAACGTGTTCTTGTCAAATTTTCATAATTAGGTTGCCGACACCGTCGAGTGCCATTGTGTGCAGTCTTAACGAAGAGAGCTTCTAGTTGTTAAAATATATTCGTTTTCAATTTGCTGGTGCTGCTCATGGTTCTCATTACACTAACTGTCCCCTGATGAATATTTGAAACATCTATACAGGATGTCCATCCATTTTTGGACCAATCCGAGATGGATTTTTAAGTCTTCCTTCTTTGGTCTAAGGAAGACGATCTTCTAATCCATTTGGCTCAAATTTGGAACCAATTTTGAGGTGGAGGCGACTTCCTTGAGGTTCCATCCGAGTAGCCTTTTGGTTTGAGAGGAGTCTAACTCTCGGTATATGGAAATGTTGGCAGTCAGAGCTAATTATTTCGCACCTCACAATCCAACTTTACAATTTAACAATCTGTTGCAAGTACAATGCCTTTTCTGTTTGGGTGCTCCATAGAAATGTTGCTAAACAATATCATATTGGCGTGTGTTCATCATCTAACTTGGCAACTTTAAAAGCATAATTGAAAGAGATGCGGCTGGCGGAATGATTTTGATTCGAGGGGCAGCATATTTAATTTGCTGCTAGTGGAAAAAGTGGAGTTGTAATGACATGGTGCAGATTTGTATTGAGGTAGGCTGGCGGCGGTGTTAGGTACGCTTGTTTGACATGTTGCGGTGATCTAATTCCTTCATACTGGATTCCCCTAGCGGTTAATGACTATTGAAGCGGTTACATATGACGACGACGACGAGTCTTGTGTTCTCTTATGTGCAATGTGCCTCTATTCAACATTATTTACTCAAAACTAAGTTTAGCTTTGCACCAGTCAAATACCTACTTGGCTCTTTCTAATATTACGTAATTGCATTGTCTTTTAAAACTATTAACTGTGATTAGTTTTCGCAAACTTGCTGTTTATCTATATTTTTTTTTCTAAACAAACAAATTTAAATTAACGAAATGGTCTTTGAGAGAACGCGCCATCATATTTAATTATAGCGAACGTGTGATGTTTTAATCATTATAAGTAGCTATACCTTAGAGGAGTTTGAAAGTTTATTTGTTTTCTTACACAAAGTCTGAGTAAACGCGGCAAGATTATCTTGATTAATGGCAAATATTTTGACAAATATCGTACTACTACATGGTTATAAGAATTGGAAACTTTTCGATGGGACAGCATTGCAATAATACGTTATATTGCTTTTATATTGCTCTTTTTCCTACTCATCAGGCCAACGACATTATAATCAATTTTTGCAATAACAACAACAAAATTTTGGGCCGAGTAGCAAAGTGGAAAATGATATATTTCATCTGATCTAGTTTCTGCACATATTTAACCAAGACTTATATTAGGGAGTATGTATACACATGGAAGCGAACGGTATCTGTTTGCAGAGCGAGTCCAGGCGATGACAAATTGCAAGTCAAGGTAGCTGGGTGATAAACGGTCAGCGTTTAGCACTGACCAGCGGCTAGCTAATGATACCCCTGTCCGCCCCTTAATGCCCTTATTGCGCCTTTGATCTAGTGCCGACACCTCAACCCCACTTGCCCTTAACACTTCACAGTCCGGGGTCTTATGTATATTCTCCGCTCTACTAGATCATTTAGCTAGTTGCATTCGATTACTACTACTAGTTGCGGTACAAAATGCTGTTTGGACCAAAACTTTCTTCATTGTGATTTGTTTTTATTAGTATATTTAGATAACGGTGAGATTGGAAATTGCTATCAGTAGCGAATGATTTGAGTTCGATAAATAAGTAGATTGAGAAAGATCCATGAGCCAAGAGAGAAATAAAGAGGAATTGCTGTCGTAAATCAGGGTAGTATACCCCCAAAGTCCCGCTTGTTTGTTGTTTGTGCGTGCCTTTCCAGTGACATCTATACAACTTCTTCTAATCATGTTCTTCCTTCATGTTATCACTATACTACACCATGATCACTTACTATACTATCTCGTCAAATTTATAGCTCTCTTTTACTATTTATGGTCCTTTCAATCTGCAACAAGCCTAAATTTTATTATTGGAGAAGACATTTTGGTCTTTAGATTTTGGTAACAAATGCCGGGATGCGGACAAAAACAAATGAGGTTTGTAGGGGTGTAATGACGGGAAATAAGCAACATAGAAAGCGTGTGGGGTTATACAGATAGCTGTAATTTCACTGCCTACTTACTCTGGAGAGTGCGAAGATTGCGGTGCGGGATGACCTAACACTATGGCTATAATTTCATTAACCGGCCAGATAAATGAGGCCGTCGTTAAGTGGCACGGGATGGTTCGACGGTTGTTGTTCTGCAATGGCAACAGCCTGCTCAACTTGACCAACACACACTCCTTCGTCGTCCTTAATGTAATCACGGGCAAATATAATAATAAAAGAAAATATAACAAGTTGCAAGTTTGCGCCAATGTTAGATGACTTTGCGAGCAGAAGCAACATCTGTATATTTATTATTAAAACCGGCGGTGCTAAATTGAAAAGTAAGCAAGGCATTTGTTGGTCCAACTTTAATTCACTTTTATTTATATATAAAATTAGTTTGCCAAACTGCATTAATATTTCTCTTTTATTATTGTTTTTTATTTATGGTTGCATGTATTTGTTGGAGTTTGGATGCGATGCGAGTGGTATTATGATGGTTTATGATATATTATTTGCGTCTCAAGTTGATGCTGCATATCATAAAACTGAAAACATGGAGCAACGGATAATGAAAAGCTCAAGCTATATGAAGAAGAGTTTAGTTAGTGCATTTAGTGAAACTTGAGCTGTGTTCTTCTGCCGTACCGCACAAGTGCGGTTCTTCATCTTTAGATCGAATGCAAACCGCTCAGCCTCGCTGGAGGCGATCCATCTCCAATCCAGCTAAAATTCCGCTCTCGCCCTGCTCCAGGGCTAATGTGGTATCATAGGCTGTAATTAGCCGACTGAGACTACAAGATAATGTACTTCGCCAGCATAAATCTTTCGGTTCTGTCTCTCTTTTGGCGCGGCAGCGGATGGATGTCGTTGCGGAGGAGTGAGACGGTTGTCTGCCCCCCGGTGTGGAACCGCGACTGCCGTTCGCGAAGCCGAGGGGAAATTATTAAATTATATTAGAAGAAAAAAGATTTCGGCTCGATATTATTTGTCTAAGGCTTCGAGACTCCCAATTTACGTCTTCCTTTGATTTGCAATTATACGAATTTGCTAGTAGCTAATTTAATTATCCTTCTTTTTATTTAATGTTTTGTTTTAAATAGCATTTATGGATGGGATGGGGGGAAACTTTTCAACGGAACACAATCTAACCTGAGCTTCCGTATCATTAAAAAGGACTCAGCGAAATCGAGTACGTAAATGTGTTTGGTGGAACAAAAAATTGTAAGAGCGGATGGTTGAGTTTATAAAAGGAAGAGCGGCCGCCGCCGATGATTACAGTGAATCTCGTTAAAAACAAACACCCTCTTAGTTGAGTTGTTCTGTAAATCGGCCGATGTTTTTAAACCCCCCTCTGGTGTGCCGCTTTTTTTCCTTCGTTCGCCTTCTTTAGTAGGTGTTGGAGCGTTGCTCATTGCATTGCAGCCCCCACAACCCCCCATGTCCTCATAATGCAGCAATCAACGCCCGACTAGATGTTGCTTGCCTTGATCTCCTTTTGTTTTACACCCCAATCCACTCTTTTTTTTTTATTCTCTCATCTTCGTTTCGCTAATAACCTGCTGGCTAAATGTGTACGTAGGCGCATACACACAGTGAGGGGTGGAATTTTAAAAAGCCACTTGCGTTTGTCATTTAAAGTGGCCTCTTGCTTGCGGCAGGTAAACGAAACATCGTGAAAAATACGTCATTAAAAAAAAGGAATCTCATTCTTCTGTTAGGCACTTAATACGATTTTCGCCCTGCTTTTCAGCTTAAGCCATCATCGTAACAAGTCATTTTAATGCCAATTAGAAGAAAAGGAAACGCGTTTTTTAATTTCGGTCGTAGGAACGATGACGGAGTTTGTTTACAATGGGATACTGTAATAAATTTCGTATGGAATAATTCATAAAAGTTGCCGGATAATCGGAAACAGAAAAGTAATCTATAAGAAGTAACTTTTTCGCCGCTGCTCCCTTATAGAGATATTTGTGATTCCCGAATTCCGGCCACAAACTTATCCACCGGGGCATTTCAATAAACCATTCGTCTACGTCCCCATTTATCATATAGCCGCTTTCTGAAGTAGTCGAACTAAAAATCAAAACAAATATGCAGACAGTTACTTTGTCGCGCCCTCGAAAAGTATTATTGAATTGACGTGCGGCAGGAAAGAGGGTCAGATGACCGATGATCTTGCAACTTTTTTGATATGTGCATTTTGGAGCAACTAATATGCGTTGTTCATGGTGGTCATGAATCTGCTGCCAAGACTCGACCAAACTGATGTTGCTGGAATGTCGAGTGTTGTATGCGGCTATCGAGCTGTTAAAATTCTTAGCACAAATAGTTTTGTGCTCTCATCAGATTTCTTGCGTCCCGCGACGACGTTGAGAAATTGAGCGGAAACATTTTGGGCAATTCACATATTCGCTTGGTCTTTTTCTAATTATTGGCGTAGTATATTTGAGTTTGAGCATTGATAGAAGAAATACTTCGCATAGCTAGTCGAAATTAAATTATAACGATCTTTGATCGTGTTAAAATTTTCTAGCACAAGGATTTCAATTTTAATGTCAACTCCTTTTACATCAAACATGACAAACTTTTCTCGAGCTCTCTGAGTAGAAGTTTATAAGTTGGGCATATAGAATTTCTCAGCAAATTATTTCGGGCCACATGCAGACGTCTCAAGTAATGGATTAAGAAATAAGAACACAGTCACGTAAAACGCCTGATGAAATGTATCCAGGAGAGTATAGTAGTCTGCAAAATTCTATATTAACCAAGCGAACAAGGGAAAAGTTTCTTCTTCTCTCCTCTATGTACTAACTAGTAATATTAATTATTATCGTGCTGCATATCTTTGTAATTAAAATGGAAAATCATATATAGGAGAGGGATTTTTGTTGTTGGTTGGTGCTGCTTGATGGCTTTCAAAGGAAAATTATTTTGCCATTCAGCATCTGGTGCTGGTTTCAAGTTGACCAGAGGTCTGGTGAATTGAATCCTGATTTGCATGGAATAACGAGACCGGCGTCCACAATCTCACGGACAAGCACGTGACCCAAAACCGTGATAACAAACCGATAACAGTCCTTATCGAAGGAGGGTCTGGAAAATATGCGAGCAGCTTCACGTGCTTGCCCACACACATTTTCCTGGAAAATATATATTTGTTCGTGTCGATACTCGACCAGATAAAGAAATACATGCACTTGTACTACAATTTAATAACGCGCGCGTTTTTGCGCGTTAATTACTCGGAGGAATTGGAAGAATTATTAGTGCACTGTGGAAAAGTCAATTTGCATCATTAATTAGTTGAGATTGTTTGTTTTTGGACAAAGATATTTTTGCGATTCTTATGCTTGTTACTTGGCCGATTACAATAATAAATCTGGAAAAGAAATTGCAGAGAGAGAGTCGAGCTCAGGGCTAAGAAAAAATCCCTGAACTGGGGTTCGCGTTAACCGATCACTTACCCCAGGATTTATGTTGGAAGAATTCTGAATACAAACACAAAAGACAAAGACAACTCTCTTTATTCTTCCCTTATTCGTACTTGTTTTTTTTTCACTTCTCTATCTTGTTTAACGCATTTATTCACCCTTAGCTGGTGTGCATTATTTATTTTGCGGATAACAACATGCAATTATTTAATTTGCAAGTTGTACCTATCTTTTTTGGCTCGTAACTGATACATGCGTTATTCGCTCGTCAAGTGTTAAGAAGCTTTTAATGAACCTCTGACTTTAATATACTTAAACAAAAGTAGTAGTATAACAATATCGTGGGACGAACAGGAAAATTTTCACCCACTTTACAATATTATTTACGAGCCGAGTTACATGAGTATATATTCAGCCAGGAAACAAATTAATATGGAACAAAATATTTTAGTCATGTAAGAAGTTTTCAAACATTAATTAGTCACTATATTAAAACTAAAGCTATATTGTGTTTCAGACTTTTAATAATGAAACACAAATTAAAATATAATAGGTTGGCGTACGTGGTGCTCTTGCTTGTTTTATTATTATTTTTTTTCGCTACGAGAGATTTTGCTATTCGCGTCAGGTTAAGGGAGCAATTGTTGCAGAGGTAACTAATTTTCAATTTGAATCTTGTTCGGTTTTCCCCTGTCATATTTTGTGGCTCTGAGAAGACAGTCTGTCGTCTATAGTCACCCTACATTATTCATGAAAACTGCACCATGCGCTTCTTCCACATTTATATCTCGTAAAGCATGTGAGATTCTTGCAGGAAGAGCGCTGGTCATCAATCATTTGATTTTCTTCTGCAAAAGCACCCTTCAAAAAACGATGATGCTATTAAAATCTCTCTAGGTCTAGGAAGGATAAGTTGACGTGGAAATTATGTGGAATTGAATTAGAGATTTTTAGTACGTGCATTTTTACATCCAATAAAGAGTAGACGGTGCGGTCATCAGTATGTATGTGAGGGATGAAAAAGTTTTGCGAAATAAAAAGAAAAAAGTAAGTCAGTAAGCCTAGTAGTAGGGGCGTGGAATTCAAATCCAGAGAAGGGTTGAAGACTTGCGCTCTTTCCAGTCGGAAACTGAAAATCGTACAGAGAGGATTTCATCATCAGCTTTTCGACACAATTCATTTAAACATTTGCGCTAATCATCGATTGGACAAAAAGTCCGCGTCGTGGGGCGAAATTAAATTAAAATCCTAAAAGGGTGGTTTTGTTAATATATAGGGACATGATGCAGTCTGACTTATTGGATCTTGTGTTAACAATGCTAAGCCAAAAAGGGTTGGGCAGCTTCACTAGCGCCTTGGACAGAATCTATTAAGAGGATTAGGCCCCAATGAAGCCATCATTCGCTTTTCCTCTGACTATGTGTGTGTGTCCAAAGAGTTGGGCTTCTTCTTCATTATCTGCGGTTCCACAGCTTTTACTTTAGATCCTTCATAATCATTAAATCTAGCGTGCCAAAACATTGCAAGACCCTTTGCTAGAATATTATTTTAGGACGTAATGGATTTCGTTTTAAAATTGGAAAAAGCATCTCCGTCGGTTGGGAAGAAATGTGTGTCCATGTTGTGTGCAAGTGCACCTACCTCTCGCTTCTTGGCTTCTCTTGAATCGATAGCAGAGGGAAGCCGGTGGTCCTTGTCGCTAAGCGGGCGGGCCGCTCCTGCGTCCACCCAAGTTCTCTTCAGGAGCCGCAAAGTGTGCTCGACGTCGGCAGCGACTAGACGTGGCAGTACCACCCCTCGTTAATTCTCGACCCAAGTCGGATGTGAACCGATTTGCAGACGCGTTTTGTACCCTCGAAAGAGTTACGAAGTCCAGCTGCTCCAGAAGACGCCTCCTGCGTGAGATGCGCCCCCCATAGTCCGCTGTCTGCTCCAGGTAGGAGAAAACACTTTCTTGCATAAGTTTGTCGCTGCTGATAAAACTTGAGTAGACTTAAAAAATAGTTTGTTCTTAGTACTACTGCTCCAGAGTTTATCAGTTAGTTGTTGTTCTTTGGTATAGTTTAGTTATTGGCGTCAGCGGCGGACTTTAACTTTACCTTTCTTTGCTCCAAGTCTCTCTCTCCTTAAGTTTATGACAGTTTGAAAAGTTTTTTTATTTTATTTTTGGCTCTGTAGCACCGCCTCACTTAAGGCGATTTTATACTTCTCCCACTTTTGGTATAATTCAGTTCTGCGCAACCATGGTTGGTCCTGCTGGATGATAGATATTTCTTTGGCACTCTATAAGACAATGTGGTGTTCGGTCGCGTTTTAAAAATCCTTATCCGCGTTAATAATGCACTGATTGTAATTTGTGACAATAAGATATAGAGAGATATGGAAATGCGGTGTCTGCTAAACGCATAATGAAGAAGGTGAAGTCTCGATGCTGTGGAATCTCGATGCTGTCGAGATCCGCGCTTTGATGAATTTTATGCGTCGCACTCTTGATCTCCTTCGACTTATTGGACCGGATTTTAATGGCATCTGGGAAATTAAACCACATAAACATCATGCGTTGCTTAGATTGTGTCGTTCTTGATCCGCAATGTCTTTTCTGTTCTCTATCCCTCGATTGCAATTACCATAAATAGACATTAGATAAGAGTGATGCGCTTATACAACTGTGTGGTTGGTCCATATTGCAAATCAATTTGAAAGCTCTTGAGAGTAAGTAGTAGTACTAGTAATGAAGTTAAAAAATTAGCATGCTGCTGCTGCTTTCGAAATTTTCCGTTCTATTCAATTAATAATCAATCAAAATGATGAATGTAGCTGTTAGGAAATAACCCTTATTAAGTTATAATCTGTAAAACAATTATGAAATGAACGTCGAGAAGAGGCTGCAAGTAAATAAGCCGAAACCGCGCGCTCTTCCTTGGAGCGCGCGGGGCGTCGGGAAAAAACCAAGAGCAAAACGTCTTGGAAGGAAGGCTGACGTATAATTGATACAAATTAGTGCTAGTGTCCTAACTCGGTGTAAATAATAATAGAATCTAACAAGCTTGCACTCATTTTATTTATATAAATCTGCTGCTGGTGCTGATGGAATAAACGAGATTTAAACTGGAAGGTAATTCAATAATCGAACTACAATTAAATGCACTCCGTTGAATGGATTCTAGGTAAAAACATGGCTAATTTAATTGTCACCACACTAATACGCTCTTGTACCGAGTGAGAGCAAGCAAAGATGAAAATGGCTTTTGCTCCATTTGCTCTGCTGCCATGTTTGTTGCCAACTATTTGCTTAATTCAATTAGTTGGCAAAAACGAAATGGATAATAATTAACAAGTCTTCTTCTTTTTTCCGTTGGGCTATTTATTTTTCTTTGCAATTAAGCACATGAATTGGAAAAGTTATGATGAAAAAAAAACGACATGGTGTGATAAACAATCGCATGTCATATTACAGGAGCAACTTGATCAGACATATGGTGCGTGCATCCTGTGAACTGAAGGAATTTATTTCAGGACGCACGATTTATTTCGTCTAGCTTTGGCTATTATTCTATTACGACTTACGCATCAGCTATCTGCCGTCGATATCAATCTACATTAATTGTTACAAACAAAATCATATTTTTACGACGACCCATCAACTGTTTTTTCGTTATATTTTTAAGGAAGGAACTTTATAAAACAATAGTAAAGTTGACATCTGTCGCATGATTGCTCTCATAAAAGTGCAGCAATCTTATTTCGATATACCATATAAAAACGAAATTGCGGATATATTGGATCTGGATGGAAGTAAATCAAAATCCAATAAATCCATCCTTCCAGTTTTGGTTTAATTTTGACTGAAAAACATAATTTGCTCGTTTTTTGTGTGTGGTGTGCCGTAAATTGAGAAGACGTAGTTTGTAAGAAATGAACCAAGTTGGTAATTGTGAAGGACAGCTTCAGCTATATTTATAGGATGCAAAACCTTATACGTTGTAGGAAAGTTTTGCAGCGTGAAACGTTACACCATCAGTCCACTGAATTCATAACGATATGCACTGCAGCAACGTTTTGGTGGGTTTTCCTTATTTTGCACACTGTCTGGAAAGTTTTCTAAACGATATACTATATCTGGCTTTTTTTTCTCCCTGTAGCTAGTTTTTTAGTTAAGGGAAGCGTTTAATTAAATTTATCAATATAGCTTCATTATAATTTTGCTTTTCCACAAAAGAAAAGAATTTCCTCGATCATAGTCTGCACTACTAATGAATCCAGTGCGGAATAATTAGAACGATGTGTATGTGTGTGTGTTTATAGAGGGTTGATGGCATGGGGGTAGATATAAATAACTAGAGAAATTCATACACACTTGATCTGCTCCTAATGAACTGTGCTGAATCTGGAATTTTGATGTTAGTCTTGTAGTCGTAATTTTACATAATATTACCCTTAGCTTTCGGGCAGGTATAATTACATGTTATTTGAAAAAGATGCAACCACTAATTGATAATTAAAAAAAAAGAAATGGAGGAAGATGCGACGGCGGGTTATTAATTTAGGGCGACCTTGATTTGGATAATAGTTTGACAAGTCAATGCTCCTTTGCCAAATTATTCCATTTGTTCCGAGGAGTCGTCGGCTCGAGTTTGGGAAAGTTTTGGTAACCCAGTGGTGCTATGCTGGCTGGAACTTTGTAAAAAAGTTGTTGAAAAACAAAAATTAACCGCTTAAACAAAAGTTGATGTGGATTAAACTTATTGGTAAAAGTTTGAGGAAGAGACTGCATAGTTTAGTTTTGTTTTTCTTTGATTTTGTGAAAGTGTTTTTGAGGACATAAAAGACGCGTGTAGACGACGATGTTGCTCGCTTATGATTATGGGAAATCATAATTAAACGCATTTCAGTAAATATAACCGGATTAGATGGTTTAATTTGAGTGGTCGTGCTAAGTCATAATCTACATATGGATTTCTCATTTAGCGAGATACTTAATCCTAATGCGCCTTCTCTCTGTGGGGGTAAGACGACTAGTCTAGTCTCCTAGTGCTAGTACTGGGTACTATGTTGGGACCGTTGCTGCTGTTAATTGATCAGCTCTCTCGTCGTTTTAAAGCCTCGGCTTTTGGCTCTGGTTTAATGCGAACAACGCCAGTCGAGTATTATGGTGAAACCGTGCTGCATAGCGCCAATATTGGTGATACCCAGTGCCAGGGTGGATTTTGCCTTATAGCGCCACCCACCCTGTCTAATTAACCCGCAAACGGTGCACATTACGCGCTACTGTCGCCGTTTCTATATACACTAAATACTCAACGCAAACCTCCTTGCCTTGCAATGTGCACTTTGCCACGCCAGCATACAGCATTTCCTTTAATCAAATTTTAGATGAATGGATAATTGGACCAGTTTACATGCCAACTTATTCCATTAACAAATTTCAATAATTTCTGCACTAAACTCGAATATTTACAAACGAACTTTTCTTCTTTTGATGTGGCTTGCGGGATTGCTGCTGCAACTTTGATGGCTAGAACCAAACTAAACCACACAACACCAAAAATATTCTTTGAGCTTTATTTTCCGGGAGTCGTAACCACTTTTTGCGAGCAGCTACGAAGGAACGGTGGAGAAAGACGACAGGTTTATATCTAAGAACACGAGAGTTGCTAGTGAAGTGTGTAATTAATTTGAAAATGCAGGTAATTTATGCGAGGAATGTTTATTGCAGCCTGGGAGCTAATTTACGGCCCGTCACCACATGGACGGACGGGCCAAAGGGTTGTTGTATTCCTGCCATGGAGACGACGTGCTGGGGAGCTAGGGTCGTGTTCAACTTCTTCTTTGCGTTGTGTTAACAAATCAGAATTTATTAATTAATTTGCAAAATGACAAATATTTAACTTGTTTGTGTGTGTAGGTGAAAATTTTAATAAACCCTTTTCTCTTTGTTACAGGTATGTCACAATTTGAATTCCATTACAACCATTAATTCCTCTACTTGAAAGGTCAGTAATATTTTATTTTTGATCATCAAGTGATTGTGTTATTGTTGCGGGGGCAATAATTTAAAATTGCTCTCAAGTTGGAAAAATATGTAGGTCAAAGTTAAAAACTTTTGTTCAAAAACTGCTATTAAAAAGTTAAGCAACCAAGTCACTAGAAAACTTAAAATTATTAAACTTGTTCCATTATGCACAGAGAGAGTGGTTTGGTTTTGGTGAATGGAAATGATGTTTACAAATGTATCAGTTTAGGATCTTTAAATGTTTGATTCAATCGAAATGGGGGGCGGATGACCAAAAGATTTCGTATTTCGCTGAACCTTTAAATTTGGAATGGTTAATTTAGATTGCGGCAAGCATATTTAAGGAAATTCAAATTCGCTGCACTAATCGATAGAATATAAAATGGTAAATTGCGTTGTTATCGTTAATTAAAATCTGATGAAATAAATTAAGTGTTGCCAGATCATTATTCATTGAGTATTAGAAGAAATATGGTAATAATTTTTGATTATGCCTTCAGTAGAGGGGTGCACCTTCTTCGTCTTCTATAATAGTTTTGTGGCAAACGAACAGTCTGGTTGAAGGTATTGCGAGGCATAAGCAATTTCTGGATAATGAATGTAACTGAGCCTTGTAATTACCAAGCTTGCTGTGACAGCTTGTGCTTGCTGGTCACACTGTCACGCATGCCGACTTCTCTTCTTGCCTTGCCTCTTGGCACCCACATAAAATCCAACCTTTATTGCATTTAAATTAAAACACAAACATTTTTGTGGCTTTTTATTATAAATAGAGTCAAAAAAGCGCAGCTGTCGAAAGTCTCACATTGGCTGGATGTGGGGCCACACGTACAAGTATGGAAAAAAGGAACTTAAATATAATAATCGTTGGAATCGTGCGTGCATATTTTATATGGGATACAATATGGAAACGTGTATTTGTGTAATTTTCAGATGGTAAATATAGAGCACGACAGCTCTAAGAAAAGAACGCAGTGCATTTTAAGCTCACGTAATATTTGAAAATTTGGCGAAGGCGCCCCTTTTTATATGGTGATTATAATGCGACTATAATTTAAAATGAAAATATCTATTCGAGAAACGTTGCTTGTTAATATTTCGTGAATATATTAGTAGCTTGAAGAGGTAATGACAGTATATAAGCTAGACAAGATGCACGTATATACATAAATTGAATATTCTCAGTCTAAATTACTACCCATTACAACCCCACTAATTTGGCATAATCACCGTTTAATAAGTCATAAATCATTCATTTTCAGACACTCATATTGACATATTAACTTTCTTATGGTTCATTTATAATGTATGGTGCCACGACGAAAGACGACGACGACGAAACACAATACATACACATTAGATTAAATTTAATAGTGATTACATTTATTAAATATTTACGACAAACTTTTTTGGAAGTAATAAATTACTGTTGCTTAATATGTTTCGGGTCGTTTTATTATAATTTTTTTCGGTTCGATATAAAATTAATCGTAATGAATTAATTAGACGAGAAAGAAATTGACATTAAAGGGAATATAATGTAAAAAGTTTGTTTGGAAAATGAGGAGCGAAAAAATGACGCCAAATTATATAATCGCTTATGTAAACAAAATTATAATGAAATATTCTGATGGTGAAAGGGACGACACAAAGCACGACGATATTAGTGCTAATTATAAATCAATATCTTTCGGCGGTTACTTACTTACCTCTTTAGAAAGTGCGTCAAGGCCTAAACCAGTCATTTTCCTCTATTAATATTCAGTAATTAATTTTCAAGTGCGGGTAATTTCGGCTTGCGTGTATACAAGAAGACGAACATGGAGAAGAGACACAGTGTGGTCTTTATGCCTTTTAATGAGTGGTTATTAGAAAAGCAAAAGATCGACTGATCAAATATAGACCAACCATTCAGATCATATATAATTTATTAGACCAAACTGCCTCTCTGCGATCTATATTTATTGTTAGGAAAAAAGCCATAAATACCTACTTGCCTTACACTAATTACTAGCTGTTTCATTACGAAACATTATGAGATATTACGGTGTCTTACCTTAATGAAGTTGGTTAATTAAAAAGCATTAGAGCGTTTAAATACGGATAATTATATGGTTTTCGCTTTTATTATTTAGTACACGTCTAATAGATTCATCAAAAAAATGTCCAAAATTTTGTAAATTTGTAATTGAGTTTTGAACAAGAAATATTGCACCCCTTATGTGCTTTGATTTACCTGGTGATGGAAGGGTGGATTATGGAAGAAGTGTGTTTTGCATGTATGGATGGAAAAGAGTGAGAGATGCTTGTCTTAATTAGCTGGGTCATGTATATGCGGGGAAAGAGATAAGACAAGCATCAGCAGGTTTATTTTAATAAGTGCTGCTGCTTTTGGGATGAGGAGGAAGAAGAGTGAAGAACGAAATCGCTTGACACTCAATCTACTCACTGCGTGTGCCGCGAGAGAGCACGGATTAACCCAATATTTACAAATGAAAATTGACTACTGGAGTTTAGGAAATGGAGAAGAGATGCGACGATGGTTTTTGCGCGGATATGGGATTAGAAAACGGCTGTGGCAGATTTATATACTACGTCTGCATTTCCGATATTTATCCGCCTCTATATAGCGGAGACTAAACAGAGAGTGGTTTTTCTTTTCGTCCCCTCGCGCCCGTCCCTTCTTGACGGCGTTGCAGGTGTAAGTTATACGCGGCGTCCCGGAATAAAATATGAAATATACGGCGCCCGTCGCTGCCTGTGATTTATTAGCGGTGTTCGTTAAATACTGTGTGGTTCTGCGCCCACCTTGATGCCTAACCACCGCGTCATATTACGTCGTAAAGGCACCCTGACTCTCTTCCTCCATACGCCAAAACCAAAACCACCGTCACTCTCACTTTCCGGCTGCCAAAATATTATAATATACCGTCTTTAATCCGAAACGGAGGAGCCCTGTCGTAAAAATGACGAGACTAATTAACCCATCTCAAGTCTGGATGGGTAATTTTTTTTATTATTGGCTTCATAAATTTCAAGATGCCACGGGAAATCTCCCAAAAATTGGCAAGTTCAATCAGATGGATCATTTTCTGAGATATTGATTGGCGTTTTTGAGTTTAACGCATGTGGATACGCAAAGTTTGTTTCTGCTTAGAAGTTCTGGTCAAATATATATGATTAGGTGGAGGTCAATAGATGGAAGAATAGTGTAATTTATCAGGTAATAACCGATTGTTAGTCATTAAACTTTATAACTGGTAATGATAGTGCATTGAACAAGATGTACATGATTATCATATTGAACTATGCGGTCACATTTGTTATTCATACATCAAGTAGCAGATGTTCACGACTCGATAATAACATATTCCTAACTATAGCACTATAAATTGATTTTTTTCTTCCATGCCGGCGCATTTCCATGGAAAAACCCGTATCAATAAAGTTGTGTGTGTGTTATGCAAAAGTTGCAAAGTTTTCGAGCTGAAATTAGTGGAGCAAATATATTTAAATCTCTTTCTATATTATATTGTTCGGTTTGTGAATAATTTGTTTCGAAAAGCAAATTGAGGTAGAAATGAATGTCCGTGTCTAGGTATAGAATTCACTAAAGCCATTTCGTGATCTAAGTAAGCTGGGGTCCTGTACAATGGCTTATTTTAACTGTTCATCGAAATCCACTGAAGCTTATTGTGCTCAGAATCAATTTAACTGAAATATCGCCAACCTCCTCTACATGCCATTATGGCAAAAAGGTTGTTTAATTATTTGATAGGATTTTATTCCAATTTAATTTATTGCTCTCAGTTCCATTCTTTTTTCTGGAGAAACTCCTGAAAAAGTAGTTGGTTCTCATTAGTCATTAAGATTATTAAACTTGCGGACATGTAGTACCTAAGTAAAGATCCTTCTCAACTAATTCGAAATAATTCAAGTGCTGGTAGTTGCCTTGTGGCGAAACAAATCCATGCACATATATAAATGTCTTTGACTTGTCAAAAGAGAAACTTCTTAGTTTACATGCGGGGTAAATTCTCATCTAATCAGAACTAATCAAGCAACATATGCGGATGTCTTTGCTTTGAAACGAAGAGGCTATAGAGAAAGTTTTGACTTGCGGAAGGAAAAATATACTATACTCATCTGTTTGATGTCTAAATATTTTTCGTTCTTTCAACATGTATGCATATAGATGAATGGTTAAATTCTGAGATATCGTGGTGTTTAACCGTTCTTATGTTCTTTTGGTGGTGGAGGTGTATATATGCCTCCCAGTTGGCAATGGTTCATTTGTAAGCGGTAGTAAACGGAATTGGTCCCTAGACTGCCATAGCGTAATGTCAGAGCTGATGCCATCATCAACTATATTACCATCCTCTCAAACAGACCGCGAACCTACGTCAAACATGCGCTGCTTCTCTTGCGGCCATCTCCTACAATAACGACATGTGTTTGCAATCTGAAAACTTAATTAAACCCTACTATTAATAACAAACTGTCCTCAAATCAAACCGCACACAGAAGAGAAGAGCGGCGACCCCTCCGATCCTTCCTTCCATCCTTTTGATCAGAATGGAAGTATATGATGAATTTCATGCATAATATTATTAATTAAATAAATATTAAATTCGGAGAGACTTTGAATGTGCATGGAAAGCAATTGTATGTAGCCGAAAGAGGTAGAGGTAGACTGAAATGTCTAGTATACGTTTGTAACCAAATACATGTTCCTAGATTTCCGACCTCTGTTTTGGTTTTCGTCCAATTAAAGGCAAACACAAGACGAGTCTGCTTGAATTAACGTGAAACGTTACTAATTCTCTCAAATTATTATCATCTCTGCAACGTGCTTCATGTCATGCTTCGGTTGGGAAATCCACTTTTAAATGATTCATCATCAATTGTTGCTACACAAATTTATTATCACCTCTTTTTTAATTGCGAGTTCATTGATGAATGGATCGGATCGTGTCGTCCTTTTCGTGATCCTGATGTGTACAATAAATATGAGGCAAATAAAAGTTTGTGCAGCCGTTGCGCTATTAAATATCGGGGACACTATTCAGGCTCTCTAATGAATTGAATTCAGAACATGGCGAGTACGTGCCAGGATAAGGATGTGGAAAGTTCCTGCCGGGAGCTTAGCGCGCCTTAATGGGACGTCTGTAATTGGTGTCGCATTGTGAGAAGACACGCAGTCCGCTGAATGTGTGGCATGGACACTCCTACCTTTGCCATCCTAAGAGAAAATCACACAGAATGCAAAACTTTCCGTATTATCTTCGGAATCGGCGCGTGATTTGTATACCAAGCCAAAAACTTGCACCACAAATAATAATAACCGCACAACACCATCATCGCTTTTTGTTGGGCAAAAATCAGATCCGCAGTGGAGTGGAATCTGAAAATAAATTCCAAAGTGGCTTTGCCTTCTTATTTCGCTTTTGTTTGTTTACCTATTGGTTTCGTGCATCAACAACATTTCGCTCAGCTTTTTAATTAATATGCTTTTTGATTTAACTGCCTTGGCGCTAATGGAAAAGGTAACTTAATTAAAAGTTTTATTTTTGAGAAAAACTGCTGCTGGTCTGGTATGGTGGTGAAGAAAGCAAGTCGGATGTGACACAGTGGTGAGTTAAATCCCTCTGCAGTTGTCTATCACACATCCTGGCCCGAAGCATTGTTAATCCCATTAGTCGAGCTGAACCAAACGACCTTTGTTCGTATCCATTGTAGAAGTCTTCGCGGAAACAGCGGCCGAACCGGAGCCGTGACGTCGCACGTCGCTGACTTCATCTCTTGCTTTTAGCTTGTCTATTATTGCACATTTTTTTTTTGGTTGTCCTCCAGAGTCAAAGAGGAAACATATTATTTGGATTTAATGCAGTTAAATCGACTGTTTGGCTCTCGGATGTTAATTGATTGAGAGAGTATATAGTCAACATTTGAGGAGTGATAGTGTATTGGGTGTAATCATTGACATCGGGTTGTTTGGTAAATAAACCAACGGGTTAATTGGCAGGATTGCAGCATCTATGATGCTATTGAATTGGCTATTAGTACGGGCAAACACACACACACACACATAGATGGAGAGAATGGAGCGAGACCAAAAGCGCAGCCCAGTGTCTGACCTCTGACTTCGTTAGTGCCTCTACTGAGGCACCTTTGCCTTTATACACTCTCTCTATGTGCACAAAACTTGTACAAGCAACTGATTCATTCCCTTGCTAGTTGCATTTCTCCTCCTTTCGTCTACGTCTGAATAGCCCTCATCAGTTGGATTTATTTTCACATACGATGCAGAATTGCAGTTGATGGATCGAAATATACGAATAACGATGAACAAAAGAAACGGTGGAGTGGTTTGCTTGGTGACCATACAGCGAGTGTAACTATTTGGCCATTATCCTCTAGGGTATTTTAAATATTTGATGATGAGTTAGCGGCCTTTCAACGCTCTCCTCTCCACTACTTTACTTTTCTTTCTCTCCCCCAATGTATGGATGGATGGAAGCTTCTTGTCTGTTGAATCGAGAATCGAACCCCAACACGACGAACGGAGCTCACTTACCCTCTTATACCGGAGACGACAGATTTTTTAAATTCTTAGTGGCGTTTCAAATAAAATTATTTCCATTTTGCTCGATTCCCAAAAGAACAATTCATTTGTAATCAATGATCATCCTTCGGTCGTATTTCGGATGCTTTTAAAATATTAATGATTGCACGATTTTTTATTCCTTTAGAAGTTCTAATAAGTTTTATTATGTTTGTGGACTAGTCCTTTTGCAAATTTAATTACACGTTTTTCTTTTGCGACATTTTTCGTGGAGAGACAGACACGTGCTGAGATTAAAAGCATCAGTTGAATATTTGCCCGCATGACATCCTAATATTATGCAGGCGTTAAGGAAAAGGAATCGGATTTTGCCTTTTCTCAAGCATAAGGACAGTTTGCCGTGTGCGATGATCATGATGATGAGGAATTGTGTGCTGTAAAGTTGGTTGTGCTGGTTTTTCCCTATTATGCGATGCAAATCAACCCCTAATTTTAATTTTACGTGTATTAAAATCTGGCGCAGCTGACGGGGCCCTGTATCCCGAGATTATGCCACAACAAAAGAACCGAGTTAATCACACTATAATGCCATACATTTTAAACCCGAAATTATGGACATACCATACCAATCTCCGTTGCAAGCCACCAACAAGAACTCGAACTAATCGCGACCACATTGGAGCGCATTTTATTTTCAGCTTCAGCAGCCTGTTTTTGCTCCTTGTTTTTCAAGCTACAACATGTCTTTTATAATACAGTCGTTCGGATGAAGGACTTTGCATTGTTAATGTTCTTTTATACGTATTCACGTGTTATATATTTAAATGTTTTGCTTTCCCAAAAAATAAATATTGTTCTATGCAAATGACTTGGTTGGTGGTGGTGGAAGTAAATCGCAGATTTCGGCCATCTTTTGCTAGTGCAGCTTAGAATAAAAGTTCGTCCAATTAGACTATTATTTGTATAGTTGAATATATTATATTGTATTATGAAGAGTCCTAGAGCGAGTGAGTATAGACAACATTCTCACGTTTGGTTGAATGCTTGTTGAGCTTAACAGAAGGCCGTTGGCGATCCATCCTTCTGAAGTACCTCAACAGATGCTTGGAAGTGCATTACTTCAGGTCGGCTAAGCGCGATAACGTATTATTGAGTGAAACAACGACCGCCCCCGGTTATTTGTGTTCTACGATACCTTGGCTAGCTTTCCTCTGATAGCCCATTATCGGTTTCCGTCTCCCTATATTATACCTCTACCTCTCTATATGTATGTTTATTCAAATATCTACATATCTCTTTGCCGCTCCTCGTGAATATTAATAATAATGATGGCTTTTATCAAAATAGTTTTTGCTGCTCGCTCTACTTAAAACTTGTCTAAATACTCTGAAATGCAAAAATAATATGCTGCTAGTTTCAACTTTTGCATATATCAAGGGTGAAGCTGAAGGAAGTATATTAGCAAGAAATGCCGCCGCCTCTTTTACTACTATTGTATTTATTAAGTATAAAAGCAGCACAAATAATATTTTACAAGAGGATACAAATTGCTAACTTTCTCAAAGCGACCGCGGAACTTATTCAAAGGCGTGGCGTTTAACAACACGGTGCGGCTTATTCTTCTTAAGTACCTCCGCCAACGCCGCCACCGCCGCCGCCTCTTCCGGCTATAAGTAACACTTTGATGCTACAAATACATATACTCGGCTTTTTATTTCTTCATCAACTACTATTATATGCATGCACGAAGCTAATTTTTTTATGGCCTTCCAAAAGGAGAAGCGAAACTGGTCCATTTTTTATTTACTATAGATCGGAAAGTTTGGCGAAACTTTGTGGATTTTTATATAGTAAACGCGAGGGCTGATGAATGACATTGTTAATTGACTTTCAAGTACAAATATTGGGTCCTAGCTGACGTTGGTGTGTTGAGAGTGTGCTGCCCAAGGGATGTCGACTGTCGTGTGAAATATCTCCGGAGACTGGCTGTCTACTTCGGTGATGTGGGCCAGTCTCATCATGACCTCTACTTTATTGTAGAGAGACAAACAAGACTCCATGTTGATGGTGCTGCGAATTTTTCTAATTAGCTAATGGATTTTTCGCACAAATTGGATTCCGATATGACTATATAATATATATTTCGAAGAAGGAGGGGTCTTTATCCCAAGCAGCACAGTCATAACTTTGATGAAGTAATCCGCAGCTACTTAAGCTATAGAGATTAAAGAGCTTTCGGGAGAGTCGGACGCAAAATAATGTTCGCTGGGCGCGAGAGATATGCCGATACTAACTCAAGTTGACAAGCGAAATTCGTAGACATGTGTTGGATGTCCGTGGAAAATCATAATGGTAAGAAGATACATTGCGGGCCTGAACCATCCAAGGACCTCTCTCTTGTGTTTTATTATTAAGCACTTCGAGTTGCGAGTAAATGCACCTGTTACAGAGGGATTGTGTCTTTGTTATTGCTGCTGGCCGCCGCCGCCGCCACTATATCGGTTATTATGTCATGCCATGACATTTTGAATAATACGGCTCCATCCAAAGGGATGATTGAGCTGTTGCGGTCAGAAGGCTTCCATATTTTCAGAAATCTTCTTGAATCTAGTCGAGTAACGATCGTTTTATGGACTGGCAGGATTATAAAGTGGCCGGAAATGTGTATTGGATGGATCATAAAATAACGGTTGATTTTATGGGCTATGTGTTTATTTGCCATGCTCTCGAATTATTAGCGATGGGAATGGCATCGAGTAGACACAACACTCACTAATGTAACGCCACTCTTAAACAACCAATAAAGCGGCTTGCTAAGCTTACGCAGTGTTAAAATGCAGTAAAAACCTGAGCCCCAAAGCGCTTATAGGCTGCTTACTTTATGTATCGCAAGCTTTATCTTGCTCTTTAGCCCCGCTTTTTGCAAAAAGCTCTCCTCCGCGTACACTATCTTTTTTATTTATTTATTTTATGATGAGGGGTTTCGTCGTTGTTCTACATGAAAAATGATCGCGCAAAATATCGCGTCATTTGATGGGCGATAAAAGGGGTCGTCCGCATACCTATTTGGTTGCGGAAGCGCCTTGTAAATAATTCAAAGTGACCCTCTAATAGAGCCATGTCGCATTTCCAATACTTATAACTTATAGGATATGTGACCGGCCGCGTCACATTTACATAAGGGTGAAATCGGACTCACAAACAGACAACCCCCGAGCATGATGTGGCGGCCACCGCCGCCACGTATATAGATAATGTTTGCATATGTATGCAGAGCTTCTTCAGTCCTTCGGGGGTGACAGTTGTTGTCCGGTTTTCTTTTCTCTCCATCACTGGACCTGGTCGCCGCGCATCTTCTTTTTATGTCGCCCAAACTGACGCCAGTTGTCCCCGTATGTAAATTCACGAAATTTCCGGCATCCTAGTCCATTCCTTTCCCAATAATGTATGCGGTCTCGTCGAGAAGCTTTCTTTGGTGAAAATACGATATGCAGATGGTGATGGTCAAAAGTTGCTTCCTTGCTGCTTGGGTTTCATCATGATGGTTGGGGGTGGTTCTCAAATCGCCATTAGAAGCTACAAAGGCAGCTCGTTAGTGTCGAGGAGAGAACGTACGTGGCTGATGGTCACTCTGGGGACACCTCAGGTACCCTATGTTCTCATCATGTCATGTTTGCAAGTCTCCATTCTATTCTACTCTACTCCTTTTATTTTGCACTAACGCCGAATTTATGTTGCCACTATTAATAAAATACTTTCCACTACTACTCAAATTCTATTTTATTACCACCGCCACCGTAGACTGACTCAGTCCACTACTAGCACATTTGTTTTCATTTACTTAAAATCCAATTTATGCTTGCGCCAGCCGCAATGTATCATTTTTGTTACTTGCGATAAGTGCACCGCACAAAAATCTAATGAATGAAGCGGGGGATGATTATTAATGGGTTTTGGAATTTGGCGAAATTTCCGAAATTGCTTTTCGACTTTCAACTTATAGGAACGCAATTGAATGGATAATACGGGCGATAAAGAAGCGTAAAGTATAATATGGGATTTGGCACTAAATCTAATTTATTTGATGCGGCAACAAGAAGAAGTCCTTTTGGAGGCGACAAAATGGTGATGGCCCGGCGACTTGTGAAACACTTGGCCCCATTACAATGCTATAAATCTAGACGGCGAGAAGAACCCTCCTCGGCGGCGCAAATGTCTCCATCTACTAACACTGCTCACTTGCATGTTCACAACATGTTGGCCTTTTGTTGCACAAGACAAATTACAATTTCATTACAACTCGAAGAAGCTCCCGAATTTAATGAGAGAAGTATCGAAAAAAAATGATATTGTCATAAAAATAAAAGTTTACGTTATAAGAAAAAGTTTGAGTGGGGTGCGGGGTGGTTGGTCGAACAGAGAGAGATTCGGTGTTCACCTTGAAGGGGTGAATCGATTCCTCTGGAAGAATAAGGAAAAAGTCTCCATTATTTGAGTTTGGGAGGAAAAAAGTTTTTTCGTGACTGTAAACGACGCCATGTTAAATGGATCCGAAATAATTCCTCGAACATGATCAAGCGAGACACGCCATATCAAGCATTGTCCTTTACGCTTACGTCTCTTTCGCTCCTCTAATATAAATAACTGATTCAATTCCGCAATTCTTTTCCTTAGCGGCACCGTTTAAAGTTAAATAGGTGTAAAATTCGTTTAGTATCGGCTACAAATCCACGCAAAACGTCTGTTTGAGCCGCGTTTTTATGTAGTCCTTGTTTTATTGTCCTTTGCCTCGCGCTTTTTTCCTCCATCCACTATTTTATTGTGATTGTTAGCTCGCGATGTGTACCTGCTTTAGCAAAATGGAAACAGACTTAATTTTATGTGTTATTCAAAATCCTTATTGCTAAAACTGTTGGAAAAGTTTCCTCCGCCATGCAATCACATTTAAACCTGAAAGACACTGAAAGTTTCGCGCAGCCAAAGCATTTTCAATCGTCTTTCAATTATCGTAATTAACTCGAAACTTGTTTGTTCATCGCATTTGTTTTATGAAAACGACCACGTCAATAATAACTACAAATGTTTACGATTGGCTGCCTTTTTGTCAACATATATAATTATTGATGAAGTAATTTGGTTATGTGACAAGATAAATACACAAAGATCGATATAATGGAGGAGTTGATCCTGTTGTGCGGCGGAGCGCCCTTGGGGAATATTCGGCCTAAGACACCAGCCAAGTCATTTATCCTTATGGATCCGATCGGTCGAGCGAAACTGAAATATAGGACATGCATAAGAGGTTCAATCAAAAACAAATTAATTACTCAACGGGGTAAAACCTTATCGAAATCGAACCGACTTGCACCATGGGGGAAGAGTATGATTTGTGTGGTCGCTATATTGGCCCCCTTGTTCAGCGAACGTTTCAGGCGCCAGGCAACTTTCGATAAATATGGATGTTTCTCTCTTTCAACAGCCAAAAAAATCACTTTTGTTTAAACATAAAAATACTAGTAGTAGTATGGTTTAACAGGAATAAATGGATGTATGGCCTGAGGGAGACTGGCTTTATTCTCCAAATAAATCGTGCGCTCCAACTGAATCGATACAAATGTGACCATACGTATGTTTAAAGTAGCAAAAGTAATTGAATTTAATTCGGTGGAGTGAGAGGTGGATGTGCCTAAAGTCCTCAAAGTCAGCTTGCAAGTTCTCATCATCATGAGAAAAGCCTGTGCTCGTCTTTTCCTCCTCCTTTTCCCCCATGCTAGGAGGATATTTGATAATTGATATTTCGTTCGTTAATTCACAGCTGTGTTGATGAGATTCACTTAAAACATGTCGTTTGTATTATTAAAAATCTTTTAGCCCGGAGTAGTGGGAATAATGACACAGTTTTGAATATGGAAGCGGCGAAAAAAAGGGGGATGAAGCTGGACAATGGCGAGCCTATCTCTTGTTTGTCAGCAAACTTTTTGGCAGCTTGTTTTTCTGCTTGTTTGTTCGGATAAATTTGTAGGAATTGAAAAATGCATTTTTACACATGTGACCTCAAATTTAATTTAACTTTTTTGACAATAAAATGTTTAGCAAAATGAAAAGCTTTCATATGTGAGTGAGGGGTCAAAGTGAAAACTGGTAGGTGATTCTTATTGTTCTTAGTGACTGTTTGTGCGTGACTTGAAAACATGGAATGAGCATGTTAGATGCCAACGAAACCGACATTTCAGGCTTTCCACGCACGTTGCTAGATTCAGTTATATATACCTAACATTTATTTATAAGCTCAATGAAAAGGGGGACTATAATTTCGTATTTCTTCATTCAAGCAACTTGTTTATGTTACATTGGCGATGACAAGCTTCTTGTCACCATCAAAAATTACTTACTTTTATTGAAAAGGCTTGAAAATTTAAAACGTTTGGTCGATTTTATCTGTGAAAGGAGGCGTTGAGCCTTTTGCAAAAGTAGCTAGGATGGTAAAGTTGTAGGAAGGACGACAGCCCGCGGCTCCTGCGACGAACAGCAGCAGCAACGGCGCCCTGTTTGCCTGAAGAGCAGATAAGATAAGGTACCGCTAGGTTATGGAATGGCACTTTAATTACACTAATGGGAGAACCAAATGTTAATTACAATTCAAAGTCGAAAAGAGAGGAGCTAGATCGCAATTTATAGACACCGGATTTTGGGGGAAGATTGCCGCAGATGCGACCGTCGATATTATTAATGAAACGTGGCTTGGTTGGCTTGCACTCACATACAGTGTCAATCTCCTCTTCTGTTGGATGGAATTACGATTATAAGCATGTTGTAGTAGCCCATTGCCTGATTTATTACTAAAACATTACACCACAATGTCTTATTTAAACGCACACGCCAAAAGCTCCGACTAACCCTTTTCTAATTACTCTGCAAGCTCACAAAAGCTTTCTAAATACAAAATGATTACACCATTTAGTTAGTGTTCAAACTGATTTTGTTATATTTTTATTTTTGTTGCAGACTTATTTGCGCACGAAATTCAATCCGGTGGAAGCTGCAACATCTGCTACGCGAATTGAAGGTAAGGTGCACTTTTCAAATCTCGCGAAATGTTCTTGTCAATAATATTCCGGGTTGTGGAATTGTTTGCGCTTTACGCTAATAGTATTAGCGATTTTATTATTTCAACAATACTTTCATCTTTATGCTTTCGAAGAATTACAAAAGAATGTATCTTTGCTGTAAAATTTCATTTGCTAAAAGTTAAAAAAGTTTCGGAAAACAATCTTAATACGAAGAATGCCCGCGTCGTTATTTAAAAGCGCGGCCCAAATTTTTGCTCGGCTGCTGATGGTGAGAGAGAAAAAGGTGGAACGTCGTCGCGATCTAACTCAAAACACCCCACCAATTGTTTTACATCGTTTCGCCCTGTGATTTTTTTTTACCTATTTTATGTACATGTTTATATAAAAAGCAAACTTCTATAAGAATTTCATCATTATAATATTATTATCGCAAACTTTTACGACGATATAGAAAAGTTTCAGTTGAGCCGCCAACTTTCAGTTCAAAAAAAATGGCAACAAGAAAAATGTATCTAGTTTGGGTAAAAAATAAGCCTTTTACTTAAGTTTGTTCATATAACGAGCAGATTGCAATTTTTTCTTCGTCGTATTATTATTATTGCGCTCGTACATTTTGCAGTGAAATTATATATAAAGTAATTTTAATGTAATTTATGGCAGGGTTTGAACTGCCACACATCGCAATATGCTGGCGTGATTTAGATAGAAAACGCGACTTTCGGTGCTATTTATATCATCATCTGGCTTGTAGATATGAATAAATACATAGAGAACAGCTCCACGCTACAGGCAACTTACAGAGTAGTAGAAGGGTCGGTTCGGAGACGCCGCCGCGAGTTAAATCCACCCCCGCATCCTAAACTACCCCATTAGACCTAAGGTTTATGTTTTATAGTCACTATGACAATTGAAAATATCTTTATATATACTACCACACACGTAATACAATTTCCTTGCCCATAATTCAAATCTCTAGCAGGAATAAAAAAATTACTGCTATTTAATTTTGTCGACTGCTAACGCTCCAACGGAAATTTATGTGTTGCAAGGAGTTTTTCTTCTGAAAGGGAAAACAGGATGCTATTTTGGAACATTTGTCAATTTATGGGAAAAAATTTGGCTAACAAAATCGTGAGCCTATAGATTTGGTCTAAATTGCCTTAATTTGTTTCTATAGTATTTCTTATACAGCAATTTTGAAACTATGAAGATTTTGGTCTGTCTGCCAGACTAAATAACAAAACGATCGTTTGCCTATAGATTTGGAGTAATAAAAAGTTTGTTTGGTCCAGTAATTAGTTTTTCTTCGACAATTATCGGGACTATTCCAGCTATTCATTATAATAATCGTTTGGCAATGAAATTGCGATTGTAAAATGATTCCATAGATATGTTGAAATAAAAGTCGTCCTTCCCGCTATAAGCTCTCACTCTCTTTTTCCGTCATAAAAATTAATTGCCCGATCGGTTGTTTAGTGGCTGCGATAATGGTTATTACATTGTCATTTCGGTGCAATAATGCAAATAAAGCATTAAATTGTGAGGATGAGGGTTTGATTGACCAGAAAATATAGGAGGAGAGGGAAAAAAAGTGTTGTGTGGGCTCCGATCATAAAGATAACTATATAAAATGCAATAAAACCGAAATCCAAAAGCGAGAGAAATTCGGCTGAACTCAATTAATCAATAAAACAGTAAAACGCTCCCCCGTCGCTGTTAAGAGTGTAGTGAAGGGGGTGGGATGGGGTTAAAGGCGGTGAGGCAGGGGGTTGAAATGTGCGGTTTCGAGACGCTAGCCTAGGAGAGAAGCAGCCAGCGCACGCGGGTTGTGGTCGCCGAGGAATCTCCCGCTATTATATTGAACACTGGCTTATCCTTATACTATACTATGTATAGAGAGAGTACAGCTACCAGCCTCTTTTCTCTCAATGCTTATCCCGAAAACATAATATTTTCGCATATGTGCGTTGCTGGAATTAACGCACTCACCGCACATTCTTTCCGAATACGTCCATGACACACTATATCCCGTCGAATCCTTGCGGGATAATGCACGATATCATCTTTATCAATATATCGTGTATGCCTGGTGCTGCCTAAGGCTGCGAATCCTAAACATCATCTCACATCACCCAAAACAAATACAACAACCTATTACTGTAAGCACCACCTATAAATTTAATATATATTGACTTTGTACGTACGGGGGCCAGTGCATAAAACCGCACTAATTATTATATATAGCAAGGAGTATCCTAGTTTACCTTGTAAATCTAAGACTATAAGTTTTGGCCAGACTTTGGTCGCCAAAAGCTGAAATATTCCACGCATATATTAACGAAACTTTCCAGCAAGAAATTACCTGCTGCCAAAAGCATTAATGTTGTAATATTTATATAAATATTACAGTATTTGGATTCGTTTGAAAAATAATCCTGAAAGGACAATAAAACTTCACATGGCATTTATTTGGCTGCGATTACATATTTTGTCTTTTGCATCGCGCTTTGGTATTTAATCGTGCATTCTTTCCGCGTGTATCGTTGACAAGCATCGTTTTTACAAATGATTTCGCTTTTATTCCACTCTTCTCGGCCATCAGCACATACACATTCGGAATATGCAATGATATAGTGGTAGGATATATAAAAGGCAAACACAGAAAGCATCAGCTCTTTTCACAGGGAAAAGAGCTACAGGTGGCTCAACATAGATAGCATTTTTCAGTAGCTTCTTTTTCCAGTCAGGCCACCCTCGAAGCTACTTCACATTCAAAGTGTGCGGCGTGTTGAAAATTTCACTACATTTTCACACGCACATTTTACATTCACAGCATCATCAGTTGGTGGAGTGAAATGCAAGCACAATTAAGTGGAGGTGAAAAGGTTACTACGTCCAAACCACTGAAAGAATAATGTGCCAGCTGAATTAACATTTTTGGTTCATTATTTCGCGTCGCTTTTATCAAAATATAATTATGATAACGCGTCGCGAACTTCCGTATACGCGTAGGAGGATGAGTGAAGTGGCGAGAAGGCGAAGATAATAACGGAAAATATCTGAGACGACCGGATTCACAAAACCCAGCAGGTACGGGTTGGCTACAATGCTATCTACGATTCATATTTCGGGGGGTGAAAGAGACCGCAAATGCCGAAAATCTGCGTAAAGTTGAGAGATGCCGATGGTTTGGGCCAAAGAATACGTATAGTCAGGGAGAAGGACCCCGGTGATGATGACTTTAGTGCAGAAGGAAGCACAAGGAAATTAATATCGTAAATATAAAGTTGCTACATAACTCATGCTACTAAGAATTTTTCTGAAATATTGGAGGCCACAAATTATCGTGAACACGTGGTCGGATTTATAGCTGCATAATTTACTTTATATTTATGTACAGGTATATTTATTAGTTCGTTTCTACTTATTGTGACTTACTTTATATTTACCTAGTTGTTTAATCGATAGCTTTACTTCTGATTAATAAATTAGATTTTTATCCGTCAAGTTTTTCATGTTGGACAAATCTCCCATCCATCTCAATGTACTAAAAGGATATAAGGAAGTGGATGTGTGTACATGGGGAGAGTTTTATCGCCTCGTAACCCTGTAAAGGGCCAGGATATAACAGGTCAGTTCCGGCTTTTTCCGGATACAATATAAGAAAGCAAGGAGAATATCAGATACGTGGTGATTTGGCCAATTTGCCTCCGACTTCTATGTGCAAGTTTGGAGTTGAAACGAAAATTGACAATCACACCTGGCATTTTCTGAACAATTTGACGTATAATGCGGTTGCCTTTGACGGTGTAGATGTAGAGTAGTTAGTGTGCGGCCTCGGTTCATCCAAGCATTTTCAATCAGTGCACATTCGCAGGTTTACCGCTCCGTTTACCTGCTGGAGGAGCTGTCACCTCACCTGTGCCAACAGGACGAGGACTCCCTTATGCGCTGGCTCCTGCCATCACGTCCTCGTCCTCGTACAATTTACTTGTTGCCTAATATATCGTCGATTTTCTACTATTATACTCTCTACTGCTGACTAAATGGTATAATTGAGCGATTTGTTAATTGCCTTTGTTGGAGGTGTTATCTACGAACAATTGCTCTTAATTCTACAAGCGATATTAAATTTCTTCCACTATGTGGTTTATATAATGAATGGCATATTGATTGATCATTTCTGCTTATTACAAATAAAGATTGTTGAAAAGGAGACTCTTAATGAATAAATTAGAGTTTAATTTTCATTAAACTGAAGCGAATTTCAAGAAATAACGCATATACTTTATATATGATTAGACAAAAGGCGCATGGGCTACAATAGGAGAAAATTAAAGAGCTGCTCATGAGAATAGCTCTAAAACGGTGCTGTATATGAGACTCGTCTCTCTCTTGTTAGTTGAGCGAACTTTGTGGTGGGTTCTATTAATTCGGCTTGACTGCATTCGTTATAGTTAAATTGAAATGAAAACCAAATTCTGCTACACATTTTTGCTACATCAAATTAGAAAATGACAAATGGATTTTTAATGCCGAAATTAGAGGTTGTATACATGCATAAGAAGTTAAAGTTGTCCAAAAAGTTTTTGGGGAAAAGGTCTCTGCTCTTTCCGCCGCCCCCCGCTCGCCGCTTTTGGTGTATTAGTGCAGAAGGGTCTAGAGAACGCCAAGGCAAGGAAAAGGCATAAGCAGAAGCGACTTGCAGATGAGCGCTCGGAGGCCGGCAGAGATTACACGTGAATTATGGCACAAAGATATCTAATTGTAGCTTGGGGCCGCGAAGGGCGCCTTGACCCCGCCATCGTCTTAGGCCCTCTTACACTCCTCACAGACCATTTACCGGCTCACTACATTTGCTACAGTGGGGCCTCATTATTAACACTACCGCCACACCGAAAGCTAAGTCAACGTTTACTGAGGTGCGCTGCTTACTAATTTCAATAGATTAACCGTGCACATTTAACCCATTCGCCTAAATCGAGTTATTTGTAATTAACTGGCTTTTACCCATAAGCCAGCTTCCGCATCGCTTACCCAACCAACGCTACAGATTAATCTTCAATTCGCACTTATTGACTGTACGTGGCTTTTTATATATGAGGGAAAAGTCACACGTTAATGTGGAAACGGATGGAGGATATCCTCAAGTTTCTCAAAATTAGATATCCAACCAAATAGTAGAAAAACAAATCCCAAAAAATATGCTTCCAACACAGAAAGTTGTATTTTAAATCCAGAGCTCCTTCTAGCTTCGGGGCTCTTTTTACCCACAGCACCTCTCCTCGTTTTGTTTTTCACCGCCGTCCTGAGATTTCCTTTATCTGGTGATTAAAACTTCATCCTGTCGCAGAACTGTGGGTACACACTTTTAATAAAGCAACGCATACACGCGCGTTCAGCTAACAACATTGTTTCAAGCTTAAATCCGAGTTTAATTTTTAATGTAATTTAGAAAAGTGGGCGGACGACGCTCGATCATACCACCAGAATCTCTCGCCACTATAAATCCTCTTCCTGCTGCTGCAAGAACCCCAGACGCCGACATTTTTACACTCTTCTTTCATATCTCTAATTGTTTTAATTGAATTGCGCGACGACCTCCTGGCCAGTCTTTTTCATTTGGAAAATCGCAGTCATTTCTCATTCAATGAGTTGTAGTTTGTGCTGGTCAAGTAGTTTGGTGGTGCACCTCACCACCAAAGAGGGTTTTAGGTATGATGGGCTCTTGTTAATTCTTCACGCGTATACATGGCCTCTGTCAAACAATCAACGAACCTTCATCAAGACTTGAGAGGTCTGCTGAATCCCGATAAAGCACTAATTCCCGCAATCAAATATTGATTCAAAACTCACCCTCATTTCTCCTTCTTAAAGCGCCGCACAGTGCCTGCAACTCGCCCGCCGCCTCCAACCTCCTTCTCCACCTCCTCTTCGGCCATGTCGTCGTTTTACATAGGCAGCCCAGCTTTTTGGCAGTCCCTTTATTAGAAAGCGATGATTTACTGTAATGACTTTTTTTCATTGAAAGGCCAAAGCTGGTGTTAATAATGTTAATTAATATTTGAATGCAAGAATCTTTCAATATCCTTCAATGACAAGTTTACGAGCGCACAGAGGGTGACGAAAATAAAATCAAAAAAACACCTGTTTAATCAAAAATCGAAAGGAATGAAAAATGATACACAAAATCACGCACATGGCTTATTTAAAATTTGGGCCGCCGCACAGCATCAAGAGGAAATTAAGTGTCAGACTTTGATAATGTACAACACAAGAGATGACAGTCTATTGAATGTTTTAGCTATATTTCGAAAATACAAATGAGTTGAAGATTGAGTCCTTTCATCAAGCAGGAATGAGGAAGATAGAGACTATATCCACATACATACACCACCACGTACCATTCATATATCTCCCCCGATATTTCGACATGGGACGACAAATAACGGACCCAAGCTATCGGCCATCCTGCTGGCTCTTTCTCTCATAAATCAAATGACCCAAAAGCTGAGCAAAATTTATTTGATTTGCCTTATAAGCATCTGGATGGACCGTGCAGGACTTTTTCCATTTCGAGTTCTTGTAGAGCAGACGAATAACATTCAAATTGAATAATATTCACTTCATTAAGATTAAGTTGATGTTGCTTTAATGAGCCAATTTCCTTGTGTTGTTTTAAACAAAAGTCATTAGTAATATATAGAGAGAGCCGTAGATGAAAAGAATCTCCAGAAGCGTCTACATTGTTGTTGAGGGAATTAAGTCGACTGCAGAGGAAGAGAAAGAGAAGAGTTGCACATTTCGGAAAGTTTAAGTGCAAAAAAACAGTGTAAACGTGAAAGATGGATAAAAAGTAATTACCCGCAGCGAAAACGGGGGGCACCTCTGCTAGTGACGGGACCTGCACCTAAGAACCTTCTTCATCGGTGTTTTTAATTAGCCCATTATGCTAATTATATGACCTCTACGGGGGCACACTGCTTTCAATTTTTCATATTTATTACCAGAGGCGTTAAAATGAACATCGTAAAGATGTTTGTTGTTTTTACCATCATAGAAGTACATTTGTACCATATAAAAATATTCCTATATCAAAAACCATCATCATGGCTTTGAGCTTTTACTAATTCTACGGTTCGTGATTTAAAGCTTCGTTCTAAAAACGTTTCCTAATTAAGCTTCTGTCGCAAACGACGTTTGGCTTTTTCACAAGTTTAATTTTTAGCATCTCAAAAACCGCCCGGGCTCTCTCTGATAGAAATGCCCCTTCTCATATCGCCATGGTAACGACCAGTGTACGTTAATTTAAGCCGTTGCTATATTACTAACCCACCACTACTATATCTTGGAGCTCGGGTGAAAAATAACGAAAAAAAAAAGTTAATTTTCCAATGTAATGAATAATTTCGGTGTTTGAAATTCTCGCCCACCCGCGACGAATATCGACAGCGAAAGAGGGATCGGACGAATTAAAAGTAATCAGTGATTAGGAAGGAACTAACATTCTGGGTCTTAACGCACAGCACTAAATTTCCATCAGTTCCATAAATGAAAAGAATAATCCTTGTATGGAAAGAGCGCGTGATGTGCACAAGTTGGCAATTTATGCATCTATTCCATATTTCGCAAGTCGTTTTCCTAATTCTACGCATCAGGCTTTGGTGGTGGTGTGGAGGGTAGAAAGACACGTTAGTGCTCATCGTATTTCCATTTTACGCGGGGGTGTAAGTAAGAAGCCGCGTGTATCTACCTCACACACATACCTTACTACCATTTGCATACTCGTCAGCTGTGCCACCTCAACTTTTCCTCATCGTCGGATAAAGTTGGCCTTAAAAAGGCACTCGGCTTCAGAGACAAACTATTGGGCCAAATGTGATGCATTTCAATTCAACATTTGCCACTTGTATTTCGTATGGATGAATATATTTCCAAGTCGATCGCGCCACCATTTTTCGCTCCAATGTTAAAAAATGTAATAATTAAAAGGGATGCTTCGACCCTTTAGTCTTCCGGAAGAGGAGAAGATGCAGCGAAGCAGTCAGTCAGTCAGTCAGTTCAGGATGTGTATTCATCGTTGCGTTAAGTTTACTAATAGACACGTTTTTAATTAATGCCGTAATTATGCTACTGGATGCTCTCCGCATTGGGGCCAAATATTGGTTTACCGGTCTTTTGTATTAAGCGCGGCAAAGTTGGTGGGTATGAGGAGGTTGGTTCGAAGGGTGGCTGGCTGGAGAATTTCTCAAGTCGATATCTTTTGGTTAGACTTGGCGCGCTTATTGTGTCTCGAATATGCCGTTAGTATTTTATGTCGTATAAAAATAACATTACTTCAGTACGGTTCAGTTATTCAGATATGTAATGAGCCAACAGCATGTTCCTTCAGCTCTCTATGCCGAGATCGGAACATAATCGTAAAGTACGCCGAAGAAAATCGACTCGTTCCAGAATATATTCCATTTAATTAAGGGACTAGATTTCTGTTTTTCAGCGCGCTCCCCCTCTTCCATTAATTTTAATTTTTTTCGAACATATATGAATATGTGTTGGTGAGTAGGTGGAATTGATATAAAGCCGCATCGCATCGCGTTTTTCATTCCAGCCAGCATCAGAAAATTTGTTAGAACCCTCGTCGTTGCATATTTTCCTCCCCTTTCGTCTTCTAACGCGGTTACCCACCCGCTCGCTTTATTGGTTTTTACGATACAAGGATTTTTATATTTTACATTTGCACCTTTCGAGTAATGGTCCTCCTGACAAATTTGTCCTGCTGATCTTTTGCAAAAAAATTGGTAGATGGAGATGGATGTAGCTTGGGACGTAGTCAGTCAACTCGCAGGCTAATTAGTTGATTTGTAGTGGCTCAAGGGGTCTCATTCCCTCTAATGCAATCTAAATTTTTCATTCCGCCGTGCCTCTCTCGGGAACTCAACAGGAAGAATCAACATCCTAGCTAGTAATACGTTTCAATATTATTTCGTTTCGGGATGACGGGAATTTTTATTTGGAAATTGCAATGGGAGGCGTTGTTGTAGAACAAATATTTCGGTCAATCTGTATAGGTATTAAGAGTAACCGCGAGCACCCTCAAAAGAGATGTTTTTGTTTGTGTGTATACAAAATTAATAAAATCATAATGTGAAAGTTTATAATCAGTAAACCAACCGAAAATCCACGTTAAGGAAAACACGGGGCGGCGGCGTTTTTATTATGCTTTTATATTTATATTGTATAAGCGTTATTGTGCATACTGTTTTTGGAACAAAGAGGAAAATCAGGTGCTTTTCGTGTGAGAGATACACGAAAGTTGGCTTTAAGGAAGCGCAATAAAAATAAAAACCAGTGAATTCTTTCGGGGCTTCCCCGCCTGCCATACATAAAAGGAGAATAAAAAACGTTTAAAAGGGATCGCTTAATTAAATTATCAGCTGATATTTAAAACAGCTTCCGGTTACCCCGGCATATTTATACAAACACTTGATCTTTCTCGAGATCTCCTCCTCGTTGAAAAATCAGGATCGATGTCTGTTTAAATTTCATCATTGTCTCTCATCAATTTCAATTTGAAATGCAAAATTCGGATTTTAATTTTTACATTTGTGTTTTAAAATTATACAGCCAGGATTGCGAATCCCCGAGCGCCTCGCGGCCACCTTCATATCATATTCTCAAGTGTTTACGTGCCAAGTCGCAAGAAGATGCTGGAACAATTTTTATTTTTATCTTCTGGCCCCTTTCCTTAGCGGGCATGAATATTTAACAAGGAAGTCGACTTAATCTGTGTCGGGGGAGCAGCAAGTAGCCAATATGAGTTCCTTTAGCGGGCGCGTTCCACATTTGCCTCCAAGAGTGTTCGCCGAAATTAAGGGCGCAAATGATTTCTGATTTATGAAAACAGCTCGCGAATTCCTGCAGACAATGATGATGCTTTTACCACAACTACATGGATGTCAATATTTACTTTCACGGTGGATTTTTGGTAAGAATTAGAAAGTTGTTTGTTTGTTCGTTTCGGCAACATTGCACACCTGTCGAAATGTGCGCGACACATGATGGATTAATGGATATTGGAATCGCATATTTCAAGCGTTTTATCTCCGGGGCCGGGAGCGAATAATTTCAAGTTTGTAAAGTTTACACATGTCAAGTGGTGTGTCGATACCGATGATGATGCCGTGAATGCTTCTATAGCGAAGAAGGCTTTTGATGACAAAGGAGGAGGATCTTAATATCCGTGTACGAGAAGAGTCGTTACGGAAAGGGTGTCGACTTCACAAGGGATCGGCTTTCTTAAGGAGCATAATGGGATCACGTTCATCCCTCTTAGACAGGATCAGGAAGACTTAACTTGCCAGACTTTTGCGTTTTATGTACACCGTCTTTTATTTTTCGGGCAAATGTATGACGATGCTAAGACCGCAATGCCAAACCAACAAGTTAACACTGAAGAGATTTAATTAAACTTCTTGAAGACGGAAGAGGAAAAATGTTGGCAACACATTTGCGGATGATTGTATTTAATTCGTTAGATGGCATGAAGTGTTTGTCAACATGGGGGTCGTGAAAGGCCTGAAATGTGCGTATCACAGATGGAAATACCCTATTTAAATGCAAATTCTATATTTGTCACCTTACGAGAAGAGAGCGAAACGAAAGAAGAGAGGAAAAAAATGTTCGATCTTTTCCTCAAGTTAGCATATTTCCCTGTAGAGAAACAGACGGTTTAAGGACGATGGTATGGGTCGACTCCTCGTCATGTTATTACATCGGTTTGTATTTCGTTGATAGGCTTCTGCCTGCGAAACTGGCAAGGATAACTAATTATAACGCATTTTTCAAACTGACTGCAAAGTCGCGTACTTTTTTTATTTTTAACAAGTGAGTAATGGCTTCTGCTCTGCCTATTTGCTATACTCTATGTAAAGTCGCAGCATGTATGTCTCAAAAAGCATAATGAGCGCAAAGGAAAAAAAGCGACTTGGAGCGAAGGTAGATTAAAAAGTTTGCAGCGTACACACAAAATGTAATCTGTGAAAATGAAGGCCTTCATAAAGACTTAATAAGGATAAAAATTACTCCGCAAGACATGCTGATTAAACAGCAATCAGCCAGTCAAACATTTGCTGCTCACTTGAGTCGGATGGAGCAGCGCGGTGCCAATGGATCGGTATACATCTCGAGGGCTCGTTTTTTCCACACAGACTTCGCCCCCAAAATAATAATAATAAAAGAGAAAAAATCGAAAAGAAAACAGCGCGATCCTTTTAAAGGCGCGTATATAGGCTGCTTAAGAGGATCGTTGGATGTCTCGATTTCCCTCTTAAGAATAAAAAAGGGGGAGATTGTTATCACATCCTCTAATTTACTTATACTCTCCTTAAGATCTATTTACAACAATGCCATTGTCGGCAATAAAAAACGTTATGTTTATTTGCCTCGTAGAGGTTGTTGTATTAACGTCTTATTGTTATCGCTTTTCCTTCCTTTTTATTCTTTTAATTGCCTCATTTGTCACAAAGATGCCGTTTTTATGAAATATAACGGATTTTTGAAGTCGCTATCAAATTTGTAGCAAAACAATTTGATGGTGTGCATTTTATAAAGATAGAAGAAGAACTTACATAATGTGATGTTGATATGTGAAATCTGGAAAAGCTTACTAGTCTATGGGGAGCAGGAGCGCGAAGGAAATAAAGATGAATACGGGAGTAGCAGAGGAAAAAAATGAAACAAAGAATTTATTTCGCTGAAACGTTTATGGCATTTAACTTGCAAATGTTATGGTTTTATTCAGTGTGTGTCCTCCTAAAGTGGTGTGGCGGCGTCATCACCTTTGAATAAATTTTTACAGCTCCACTGCTTTAGAGTTCAGGGAGCACCGTTTTATGGCCGCTAAAAAATTAGGTTTTTCCTCCGTTTGATCGAACAGCAGATGAATAATAGAAACAAAAAGGAGGACGTAATGTTGTCGTGAGGACAAAAAGCAGAAGGGAAGTTCGTTTAGCCGTTAAACCAAACATCATTCCCCACTTACATGCAAAACACATCCGTATATGCGCTAATCTGACTCCATTAAGAGTACACAGTGGTGCTCTTGCAGACTAATCCGGGACTAGCTTGACCCAAACGTACTAAAATCCTTTCGAATTGTCGCTCTTTTCAGTTAGTTTCCGAAAAGTAAGATAAAATGTATCTATCATATAACCGATCAAGTCCTGTTGTGCCAAATTGCCGTTTCTTTCTCTTGGGAATGCTTTTGGAGACAAATATCCGCACCAACTATAATCGTCAATTTTCTTTTCCATCAATTCGATAGAAATGCCCTACACTTCTCCTCGTTTCTATTAAAATTGTTGATTAATTAAACGCGATTTGAATGGAAGGTTTTTTGGCAAAACATCTGGAAGGTTGACGCGGTCGTCGTCATCCAAAAGCTGTAAGAGCATTAAAAGGACTCCTTCCTACCCTCGCACTACTTTTCCTGCTACTTTATACTTGATTCAACCCTTAAAAGCTTACAGGCAGAACGCACTTGATAATTTATACTAATTTAACAATGCAAGCGAATACGTTTTTCCTTCCATTTTTTTTGGTGGTCGATGACGATGATGAACAATTAAGAATGCGGGGATGATATGTGTTTGGTGGTGTGGTATGCAGATGAACAGTAGATGTAGATGAGTGTAACTGGGGAGCAGAAGCAAGTAAATGGCAGCGGGATGATTGATCGGTGAGCTAATTGGATGATCGATGGGTTTAGTTCATCAAGTGCCGCCCGCACCAACATCACTCTCTTTTATGCGGCCTTCACTGAATTTTCGACTCTGGAAATTAGTGCGACTTGCAATTTTTATTTTTTTGTTACTGGGTCAGCGGGATTTTATTTTCTAAACAAAATCTATGATTTTTAAATTTGTGGAAACTTTGAGTGGAGTAATAAAATCTTTTATATAATAAAAAGGAGAGGTTAACAGATTTTGCAGGAAGGAAGAAAGAGGTTTTTCCGGATGTTGCGCTTGAGTGGGACACGGCGTGAATTCCCTTTACTTCCTTTTACACCTCTAAACATATCAGCCGCGGTTGGTAAACAAAGCAATGCCTTTAATCTTGTTTTTCCCTTAGTAACCTTATTGTCTCTCTTTTGCCACCACCACCGCACGCATATAAACAAATATTAACTGTGCGCTCTGTTCTATAAAACAATTGTCTTTTGTATTTACTTTTACGCGAGCAAAACATTTTCGGTTATCAATAGTATTATCAGGGAGTGTGGTGTTGAGAAGAAAAATCTGTTTCGCTTTTATACAATTGAAAATGTTGATGTATTGTTGCGGAATGCACATTGTGCAGATGCAGAAACGGGGAAAAAAAATTGTAATCTGCTGAACGAAACAATAAAAAACGAGTTGCATCACGAATTGCGACTGACTAACTAATTCAAAAGATATGGAAGTAAAACTAACATTTAATTAATGCCTCATCTGATGAGTTGTAATAATGGAAGCAGTCGTCATCGTTCCGGTTAAATAAACAATGTGGATTTATGAAATAGTAAATTATTAAATCGTTTGTGTCTGGAGAGCCGCAAAGTCTTGCTTGCATTTTCCTCTCCTTTTCGCTGGATGTGGATGTGAATGTGTGTGTTATATATTTTCCTATCCTATTAAACAGTCCTGACTGGAAACAATCAGACACTGAATTGATTCGCATTGGGGGTCCATTACTCCGAATCTACAGACTCTGTGTTTCCACATCTAATAGAGTTAGCGATATTCGAATACTGCAATTTCTTGCCAAAATTGCACCAAACGTATTTTAGGTAAACATTGTTTAATCTGAAACCGCACATTTCTAATTGAAAAGCCATTTGCCGAGCATACACTCTTATTCTTGCCATCTTTAAATTTAATTGCGAGATAATTGCTGCATAGTCTCGCGAATATTGGAACTCCAAAAAAAAAAAATAACTGGGAGATAATTGCATAGAGTCGCGGATTTAATCCGGAATAAATAAATAAAGGAATAAAAGAGATTAAGGGAGGGAATCAAAGAGCAGCAGAGTGTAATGTAATAGCATAAAAAAGCAAGTGTCAGAAGGTTAATCTAATACCTGTTGATGAATGGCAGAGTAAAATAAAAAAGACGGCGATAAAAAGCGGTTTCTTTTGAAGACACATTATGGAGTGGTTGAGTCTGTTACACCCTCATAGCATCACTGGATTCTTCTCTTATGAGAAAAAAGACCGAGAGAAAAATCTGATTCCAAAGGGTGTCAACGGCACAAACACTTCTTGATTCTCTCTCTCAATTTATTTTTTGTGTTGTTGATTTTCCTTGAGGATTATTCCGATCCGAATGCAGAGGTGCAATATTTATATGATTGGAATAGTGAATTATCACGGCATTGTAACCCTTTTACAGGCTGTAAGGGACCAATAAAAGCTGGCGTTTAAGTGCTCTTGATAACTGTTCCTCGTAGGAGGCTCTTTAAAAATTCCGGAAACGATTTGATTATAAAAAACGTTTCCTCTCTCAATTCCATCCAAGATCAATTTATTTTCTTTTAACCACCAACAGTCGCACTTCGTTCTTCTCTCCCCCATCCATTCGATATTATAGCTTCATTATATAATTGAGATGGATGGATCGGTGCTGGAGGAGCGCTTTTCCAATTTTCGGAATAGTTAAATGAAATATTTGGCGGAATGTGAGAGCAACAGTCTTCTAGGATATATCAGACGGTGGCTTTTTACGGGGACCTTAATTAAATCCCTTTCTGACATCTACCGCGCTGTTGTCACTGCGACTGCAAACGTACAGATTTCTACGTGATGCGGTTTCCAAACTGCAAATTGCCCTCCTCACAATTCCCAATTCCATTTCACATTATTTGCTTCCTTTTAACCAAAACGGCATACTTTTTATCAAATTCAACCGAAATTATGTTAGGTCTAGCCGGCATTCGTACATTTCAGTCTTCAGAGTCAAAGTAGTTTGCATGCAAGGAAACTTTGGACGAGACCCTGAAGTTTTGATCTAGACATTATGATGTAAGTAAATGCAATTTTCGCCCAAGAGGAACCTCTACATATATAATATTATGGTGGTGAACTAAATGGAGGAGAGCACTGAAATGAATTGCAAGGAGCGCTTTTGATAGAGTTGACAGCATTGGCAATTTGACGTTTGCAATATCTTATTGCACGCCAGTTGCATATTGAATTGGTTTTGTGTGTATGTGTGTGGTATTGATGGGGTCCAGCATATATAGGATTTCATTGTGTGCTGGATCTGCATTCAACACGGTCAAACTTTGCCAGGTGTTGCTTAATGGTTTATTGGAAAGCAACTGGGAACGGGGGGGTTGCTACCCCCACATTGCTACAAAGACCATGCAGCCACTTCACATCACAAGTGTTTCGAATTCAATTGATATTAATTTTCATGCAAAATCTATTCGGTTGAAATTAAAAAAGCTAATAATAAAGGGCGCGTTAATGACAAGAAGAAAGCGCGCCCCCCTTTCGCAGGAAAAAAGCGATGTGAAAGTATCTTGGGGTTCTAGTTCGTTAGTCTTCCTGAGATCTGACAGATTCCTTATTGAAAAATTGGCTGACATTCTGGGTCGATCGAAAGTAATTAATTATTTTTTTCTGGCATTTTATTGAACGCACTAAGAAGACGAATTCGGCCCGTCTGGTTTTCCGTTTGCTAATTCATGAGCCGCAAACGCGGCCAATAAAGATTGCTCTTCAGCATCAGAAACGCCATACCTTTACCTGCATTCAAAAGCAGCCAAGAAGACGTCGGTCGTTCCTCTATCAAGCGAATAGTTTTAGCAATGGAGATTTCTTGATTTTGCATTCTAAAAGCTTTTACTTGTATGTCGTCACACGAATAATGTGCATCCTTTGAATAATGGATACTATTTATGTTAATTTCGAATATTAACATATAGAAATAAATTTCATATATTTGAGTTGCGCCTGCTTTTAATTAATATTATTTAGCGCTTTTATTTGGTGAGTGTATGTGCAAGAAGTGCATGATGACAAGCCGTTAGTTATATGATGGCACTTATAGTACACGCATTTTGGGTTCCATGATGTTTTGTGCGACTTGTTTGTTGGCTTTGCCTCATACAAACCCTTCAAGAATTCCGTCAGGGTCATTCCGGGATAATTAATTTTCCAAATACCCATACATACTTTTGAATAATTAACCGTTTTTCAGCGTCTGCATAGTTTTCCAGTCAATAATGATTCATTACTGCACTGGCACGTCATTCTTGTACGAACGGGAAAAATTGTAAAGATTTGCGATAATGCTGTTGATAGATGCATTTATTTACAGTTCTTACATTAGATTTATATCAAGGGTGCAATTTGAAAACAATCCCCCCTATATTTTGTAAGCCACAGGGTTTAATAAAATCAATTCCATAGTAGCATTGAATTTCAACTACATATTTGTCGTTTTTTGTACCTAAATTATTTAAATAAAAACTAGTTAATTAATTTATGGGCGAAATAAAATCCTTCCCGAATTAGTGATGCATAATCAAGAAAAAGTTATTAGCACCATTATATAAGCACAATAGCTTGCTTTTGAATAAGACATAAAAGTGTATGTAGTAGAGCTTTTGAAAAGCACCACAGCTTTTTTCCTCCCAACTATTTCCCCGGCGAGGCTTAATTTAAAGTGCTAAGCGCACATAAACCAAATTCTGAAGAGTTTTATGTGCAGAATTTTATTCAAATACAATTTAAAGTTAATAAAGTTGATGATGATACACTCGCACACACACACACATACTCATTCAACCCCTAATGTGTTTTTAATCAAATCTCTCATTATGGGCGTATCTTAATTTTTAATGAACGGTCCAGCAGCAAAAGCGTAATGACCATCAGCAGGCCGGGCAGTGAAAGAAGACATGAAGGGCTAGACTGGGGCTCTTTCTTGCGTACATGCGAAAATTCTATGTGTTTCGCAGGAACGGACGAGCGCTAATTTTCTCACTCGCAAGTCATGCGCGCATGCAAACACACAGCAGGAGAAAACGCGGTCGCCCAAATAATAACTCCGGCGATCCTTGTTTTTGGGGGGGTCGGCACTGTATAGAGGCAAGTCTTTCTCTCGCACCCGCACACCCTGTGTGACTTGATCAATATCCCTTCTTGAGGCCCCCGGTTTCTCTTTCCCCCCCAGTCTTAATTAGGAGTTGGAATCTGTGGCGGACACACATAAGGGACGCTAGACCAACGTCAGCCCCTTTTAATTTAAACAAACCCCCCTATTAAGAATGCTTTTTTATTTGTTGCAGATTTAACATTAGCTGTTGGAACTGCTTCGACTGGAAGGCCCTCCTCACATTCGAGGGCGATGAGCAAGGTAAGACGATTTTTCTCTAGTATTTTATATCAGATTTTCGGCACGTTTCGCTCATCTCGACATGATGAAGTGGAAATGCTTGAGTTGGATAGTTTTGGTGCGCCAAAATTGATTCTTGTATTTGTTTTTTATTTGATATGAATGGGGTGCGCGTAGAATTATGATCATGTATAGTTGTGGTGGTGGTATTGTGTCCCAAGCGGGTGAGTTGTCTTCATCAGCTTGTCTGGTATATTAGAAGCCCGAAGGAGCGTCCGTGTTGGTGCTGACTGTAATATCCTTAGTCCTTTCCCATGCAGCCACTCGATCACCATTTAGAGGAGACACTCGCGCGGTGGGACAAATCGAACATTACGAGAATGATAGCGCAAGAACACGCAAATGTATCCATCTGTTTTATCTTTGGAATTCATTTCGATATGGTAAAAATTGGTCGGATTTATGGGCCACCAGTTTGATTTTATCATAATGTAATAATGATTACGTCGTTGCCTTTTGTGGTATAAAGTCGTTCCTATTGATTGTCATTCAAAAAATGCTTGACGACGTCATTAGACCTTCCAACACCTGTAGCACGCGACTCAATCATTATTACAATACTAAAAGCAATATTATATGACATTTAAAAGTCGATCTTTAAATCGTCGTCGACAAAACTGACTTCCATCATCATCTTGTATTATTTTTTCGTCGATTCTCAAAATGTGTGTTTGAAACGCTAATATTTGAAAAGACCATTAAAAGTTTGTGCTGTATATGCATCAGAATGTAAAAGTATAAAACGTAATTTTAACAAGCAAATTTTCCCGAGATTCGAAAACGTTCAATCATTATAATTAGGGAATTTTTCAGGCGAATTGAACTGATTATATGTGCAGTTTTTTTTTTTGCAGCTTTTCGAGTAAACAGGATTTTTTTTCGGCGACTCTCAACAGATATGCTTCAATTAAAACCTCTTGATTTCAATTTGTGTTGCTGTTGTTTTGTTGTTGTTTTTAATTACACTCCCTCTTTTCAGAAAGAAACATTATTACTTCTTAAAACCAATTAGCGATATGCAAAAGTTTTTTCGCAGTTGAAATCGGATCGGTACTTTTTTGGGAGTTCATTAAGTTCCTGGAAAAATATTATTATTATTGATTGCTATTTATTTATGGAACTAAAACTTATTGATTGAATTTACGTTAAATAATTCAATTAAGGCGAAAAAACTGTGTGGTTTTCGAAAGAGTGATGGTTAGTTTATTTGGGAATGACAAGTTGCAGGTTAATATTTTTCGTTGAAAGTGCCAAGCTTTAGCAGGACCTGGTGATTGATGAACTAGTATTATATGGCTTCCGTTTGAGAATGACCACCTGTTGGTTGGTTTTACGTATATATTACGACTAACCACATTCTGCGTGGTGTGTGTGTGTGTGTGCATATGTAAATTTGATTACAGTATGGAGCAGAGCAGCGCTGGATGGAAATTGTCGTCTATTAAAAATGTTTCCACACTTTTATCCATATACATGAATAATTTATTGATGGAAAGACGTTTTTAATTAAAGGAGGTGGCTTCCAAATGCAATTTAAATTTGTTGTGTAGCTAATTTATTTTTACTCTAATACTTTATGTAAAATAACGCGCGGCTTAATATTTGGCATTGGCTTAAAATTTGAAATTGAATAGTAAATCGATCAATCCGACGACGACACGACACTGAAATGAATGAAGTCCCAATTTCAGGAATATATTAAAAGCAATTTGAAATTATATTTTGATTTGCGGATTTAGTTATTAAGAATCTACAACATCCAAGTGGAATTAGCCCAGCGATTTCGTCTCAGTGAGATTCTAGTAGCAAGAAATGAAAAGAAGCAAGATAGACAGGGAGAGCTGAATAAATTAGTGGATGGTAAAACGGGGATATAAAATTTTGAATATGAATGGGAAATTTTGCATCCGTAATAAGTCCTTTTCAGAAACAAAGCGCAGCTGACGAGAACATATGTAGATTAGTTAGACGACGACGACGAAGAAGAGAACCTTGACGGTGTATATGAGGACACTGGATTTTTTCACGATGGAATTGAAGAGCAACATAAAATTCTATTTGTCGGAGGGTAACAGGTACAGCTGGTGCAGCACACATAATCTGCGCTCGAAATCTCTCCCCAAGGCCCCCTACCAAAGTTTTACATACATGGCCCCCGATCTTCTGATCGATGCAAAAATCCTCAAACGGTAATGTGATGTGGAGCTAAGACAGATGAGAGAAGGATGTCATGGTGGGAGCGGAGCAGATGACGATCACTCAGATAAAACCTGCCAGGATGTGTTTTGCTCCTGCGACATTGAAGAATTCCCTCATACATCAGGTTTTCGTGTCAACGCGATTACAAATTCAATTATTACGAGATTTCTTTCCATATTGGAGCTAATTTCGAGCAATATATATTTGGGTGCATTTTTTAAAATTGCTTTCCATTTGCGGACAGATTGATTTGTGCTCGGCGGGCAAATATTGAAATATGCACCCCTTGTTTATTATTTTGATTGACACGTTTTGCCAGACCTAATTTGAATCTTAAACGTGATGTTTTAATATTGCGGTGGAGCAAAATCGGCCGGACGATTGATGAGATCTAATTTCGATTCATAATTAGTATGGGAAAAAGGGGGAAAATATTATTGATGAAGAATGATCGATATCCCGTGGAAATACGACTGCAATACATCTTGTTTTGGCGAAATATTACCGAAACTCTGGGGTGTGCTTGGTCATTTTGAGATTTCAAAAAAAATTTCATCTAGTACGAGAAAATCCCCGCTGAACATCTTTTACTATTTTTATGTGTTAGCCGATTTATACAATTGGGAATTGGTGCCGTTATTGGAGCTACATTTTCTGCCCTTAAAACACACACGAAGCGCCAGTATTTTATAATAAACTAGCAGCATCGATATCTATGTGATTTTGGGGGCGGAATTTATTATTTGATAATTAATGAATTTTTGGCTTTACAATAGAAAATTGGGCTTTTTCATGCATATATTTAAAGTAGATTGGTATCAGGCTATCGAAAAGGTGTGGAAAAGGCATATTAATATGTCGTTTATATTGATTATCAATCATGTCTTGCACGGGAATTATTTATATCGTCGATTACCGTATAATAGCTGTACACAAATCGAAACAAATAAGATATGGAGCGGCTTAATGACTTCGGCTTGGTCATGCATAAATGCAATTATAATGCTTTTCATTGATGATGGACGTAAAAAATGGTTTCTAAATGGAGGAAAAAATAATAATGGACAAAGTTCAATTAGTTGTGGTGCTAATTGACGTCAACAACAACTATCAGTTGGAAAAAATACACCACATTTGATGATGTTTATGAGTGGTTTTTATTGAGCCATTCAAGTTTAATGTTCAACAATTTCATGGGAGCGATTTTTCATTTCAAAGTTTATTTTTTATGTGGAGGAAGAATACAATGAGGAGGGTGGGTGATGGAAAAGTAGAACATGTAATCCTCTTTGCCGATTCAAAACGATACACAATGGCCGGACAAGATAATATTCAGTTCAACAGCTTTTCGCTGTGTGATGATGTGAATAAGAGAGAAAAATATTTAGAAATGCATTTTTCTTCTTTTTTTTTGCTGTATGCATTTCCTAAACAACATGCGGAAAAATGAAAACGAGGAAGCTTTCACAAATAGAACTCGCTCGCTGTTTTAAATACATTATATTCAATGGTTAATTGAAAATCCACTTTAAAGTTATGCGGCCGCAAAGCTTCAGAATTGCAATCAACGATACAATTTCCACATTTTTAAATTTAATTTTAATGTAATGAGAGAGGATGCGGGATACAAGAGAAGGGCGTCTAAAAAAAGAAGCACGTAAAATATAGGAAAGAATGCTAATTAATTATTCTGAGAAGCTGAGCTGCCGAGAGTGATTAGCATTCTGGGGGCCTTTAGTTAGTCGAACGAGGTTTTTAAATCACCACCACCACGACCGACAAACGCTAAACCGAAAATATATACGATTCCAATCAGAATTGCATTAAATACAAAGAAAAAATGCATTTATTTCCTTGGCTTTATACTTGATTGCGTTTGGCTTTGGATGGTGCAGTTACACGACCCATAAGCCAATATTTTCTAATCGAACAGGCAATTTCGTCCACATCACACACTTGCCATATATTCATTTCGATTGCTCAGTTCAAGAATTGCTCTTTCTTCTGGAATTCGAATAAAACAATTTTGATATAAAGATGTCCCATAGATTATTTCTCCTTTTGACAAAAAAATACACACAATTGTTTGTATGCAAGGGAGAGAAAAAGTTTGTAAGCTCCAGGCGGGAAATTTTTCCATACATGGAAACTAACTGTTCGTTTTGCTATATGTTGTCTTCTTGTACAACGTTTTTGTGTTCAAATAAATTATATTAATTACCACTTTTTGCTAAAAAATGTCTCCCGCCTTTTCCGAAATTAATTTGAAATGATTTTTGGAATAAACGTAATCTAGTCGGATATGACTTAAAAAAAGCGCTCTCTTAATTAACGAGTCTATTGTTCTGTCGGAAACCCGCTTCTTAGAGCTAAAAGAGATGCCGGCGAGTTGTTCATGCCTTTACAGCTTTTCATCCCAATTTTCTCTACCCTTTTATCGTAATTTTTCTAAATTTTCTATATCGTCTAATTAATAATAATATTTAAAGCTGCGGTTAGATTTTGCGAGCAGTAATGCCAATGATTATATAAAATGCTGGATATTTGATGTTCTCCTCTTGATGTGGTCTCTTTGATTCCAGGTGGACGAACGACGGCCAGGAATTAGAAGAGCTGAAAGCAGGTATGTCGCTCTATATTTCAATATTTCTCATGTTTTGTCGCATGCGAATTTTTTAAGTTGAATAGGAAAATTATGACGGCGACTGTAGTTTCGGTATTTTTGAGCAAAAGTCGCCGCAAGGCTCATCTATATTATAAAAGGGGTGGATCATGAACCGCAATTTGATTTAAAATGTGAAAGACCCTTAAATATAATAAATCTATAAGTTTAGAATCACGTATTGCCCTTTAAATATTATTCTACATAATAATAATAAATAGAGATGTGTATTAGATGCGGTTTGCGTTCGTTCTGGTCTGGAAAAGTCAGGTACAGAGTTAGCAGCGTAATAATAACGTTTTATTCGCTATCTGGCGCCTTTTGCTACGTGACATATTGCCAGGGCGTACAATAAAAACAGAGTGCCAGTTATAGGCAAATGCATAAATACTAGGGCCGCATTTGCCTGCGACGCGATAAAGAAGGACCGAACGAAAGGAAACTAGCAGAAACTGATGACTAATTTGTCGAAAAGTCGCTTTCTCTCACTTGTGTTGTGGAGGGATTTTGCAAGGGGGTAAACGATAAGAAGTGTGCAGAACCGCGTCATGTGCACCCACCAAGCCGTCGTTGACAAAACGCCATGTTGCTCTGATTTATGGCACTCATTCTACCTCTAGGACATTCACCTCCTAAAAATATACAGTTGGTAGTGCTGGAAGACGAATTTAGGACGTCTGCGCAACTTTTGCGCAGCATCGGCCATTTTTTATGCAGCTATCACTAGATTAATTAATTTTATAAAGTTTTAAATGGCGAAAACTAGTCGGTAGGTAATTTATTTAAAATGAAATGCATATTTGTTGACCTATCGCGCAAATATTGACAAATGCTGCCAAACTTTTCAATCGAACTATGAAAAATACCATCCTAAGGGACAAGATGCCAATAACTTCCATTATGATTATGAAAAATATCGCGCTTATCGATACTCATATAGGGTATTTTTTTCCTGGTGCAGTCTTTCTCTCAAATTAATTAGCTAGTCAGGCACTGTGACATTTTTATACCGTCTAATTTTAATGAAAATTTAATCAGAGAAGTATAAACTGTCAGTGCATGAAATGTGTGTGTAAAAGAGTGTGCTCAGTTTTCATTTCCTCCGACGAGGGTTGAATGTTAAGGGTGCATGTGAGCATATATAACAGAACAGTCCAAGCCTGTCTGGTTTTATGATTTTGAATTTTAAACTATATATTAGAAGGACTTCAGTCATTATTCTTATTAGACCTGACTGGTTTGATTTGCGCTCTTTTTTGGCAAGCGGGTCTTAAAATATATATTCAAATAAAAATGTATGTGCGATGATGGCAGAACAAAAGGGCCGTCGTGTAGATTCGCAGTCGAGTGGTGCAAAAAAAACGCTGAAAAATGACGGTTTAAATGGTTCTTAATTAGCAAACTAAACCCTACCCTCTTTAAAAAAGATTAAACCGTATGTTTGTGAAGCGACGTAATGCCAGATGACTGACATGAGCCGTTGCGGCTTTCACTCCCTTTCACAAAAAATAAAATAAAAGGGAATCAAAGTGGCCTCACTCAACAAACATTTCATTTTTATACCTTAAAATCTTAATTTCGATTTAAAAATTAATTCATTGGATTAAAGTATTATTTTTTGACTGACTCGCCTCCCAATTCATTTTGCGCCACTTCACTCTCTTTCTCTCGCTGTCCTTCTGTGTGTTTGTATGCACCCTAAATTTTATTATTTTTACAACACTTTAACTTAAATGGGGTTTATACAGATTTAACCGCCAAATGTCCACGTCCACTAAATTGTATGGATTTTTGCAGTGCGCCCAAATTTTTAATATAAATTAATTTCCTTAGCGGAGTATCTTTAATTTTCGTACGAATAAAAATTTGCATATAATGCATCAAGGTGGAATTAATTTAATTAGATGACTAGAAATTTGCATAATTCGTTATCTTATCGGGAAATCGTCCTTAAATTAATTTAAAATTGTTGTGCATTGAAATATCAATTAAAACGCAAGTCGATTTATGAAAAGCTTTGCATGCAAGTTCATCCTTTTGGAAGTCGGCAATAAATCGCGCTTGAGTATATTGAAGTAGTTCTTCTGTGTATGGCGAACACACAAATCAAATAGCGATTTTTGAATGACGTGGCCTTAATTAGAAAAGTCAGATCAGATTTTGGCGGCGTTTGGGGGCGGCTAAAGCAAGATATAGCGGGAAATATATATGCGAGGTAAGACAGCATAAATCTGGTTATATTTACGGACAGGTTCATAGATCGGTCCGAGATATCGCGTATGCTGGATTTCTTAAGACTAGCAGCAAGAAGGCCATATATCACACGGTATATCACGTTGGGCCGATAAATCAGGGGCTCCGCGGCGGCCGGTATGCCAGGTCGCAGGCGGCACCGACGTCGCACCCTTAACTCTCTTATATTCTCCGGCGGCGGGCAAAAGTTGAGCCATATTTTAACCCTCATCATATTAGCGTTCTACTGGAATTTCGCTCAATCTAATTATTGCCATGCATGTTGTGTGTGTTTATTATGGATTTTGGGTGTCTGATGACGAAAAAATGAATGAAATAACCTTGGTGCAGTTGGTCGAAGAGGAAAAAGTTGTACAGTGAAGAAACTTTCTGCTAATTCAAATCAGTTTGGTTGGGAGTTGCGGGGAGGGCGACTTTTGGACGAAATTTTCGACTTCGACCTACCCCACAAAGTTGCCTAACTAGTTCAAAATGCAAGTTGGAAAGAGAAAGTATACAGCGAACGTAAGTGTAATTTGTGTCGGCAAAGTTTTGGACTAAGTTAGCGCCGCACAGTTTCAAATTAAACTTAACTTTTTTTATGGACTTGTGTGTGTGTGTGTTACGGGTTGGCTTGGATTTTGTGGAATCGATGATGGTGTTTACGTTTTGCTTTAAAACTCCAATCAATACTATGACGAGTAGTATTTTTCAGTTTTTGGATAGATTTTTCAGTTTGTCTAGATGAATGTACATATTGACAAGTGGAGGACGAACATGTATAGGATAAGAGAACGGACCCTACTCGTAGGGGTGGGCAGAATGCTGTGGAGGGTTGCATTTCTTGGAAGATGCGCGCGCTTGCACTTTTGGGCCATCGGTTCCCGTCGGGTTGCTGCTTGTATTCCTGCTGCTCCTGCTGCAGTTGCAACGTTGTGCGTGGCTGAAAACGCACGCCACTTTCAGGTCTTCGAAACGAGCGTGTTGTGTGCGTGTCACAAATTTTGCGTGCAAGTTTTTTTTTTGTGATTATTTAAAGAAATATTTAGCAATTTTTTCTTAGAAATAATTGTAGAATTTTTGCGAAAAATAATGTTTTGGTTGGTGATTTAAAAAGACTTTTTGTTACAATGATAGAAGCTGTTAGTTCTAATGCAAGGTATGTTTAAAATTTTTGAATTTAGGGATTTTTTATTCTAAAAATTTGTAAAAATTTAAGATAATTAGAAAGTATTTTCAAATTTTTATTTTATTAAATATTAAAAGCTTCAATATTAATTTATTCTTTTTATTTTAGTTAATTTTCCTATTTAATTATTTATTTTTCGTCCTTTTTAAAACTGGAATGTATCAGAAATTTTGTCTGTAGAATATTATAAAGTTTTTCTAAATTTTTTAAAATATTTTCCACTAAAATTTGCATTAATTTCTATAATTTATTTAAATTTAAATATATTTTTCTTCGCCACCAAAAAATTGCGCAAATAAAAATCCCGCCGCTATTTTAAATCCGCACCGGGAAAAACATGAGAAGAAAAAGAAGGATCAAATAAAAAAGTCCCTTGCATAAAATCATTATAAAACACACATTGTTTTAGCATTATTTTATTATATTCATTGGATTTAATATACGCCGACCGCACTTTAAAAGAGACAGTATTAATATCGTTTTCTCTTTGCATGATGTTCACCCTTAAAAAAGGCTCCCCTTTCTCTATACTAGTATAAAAATGCCACCCCTCAGAAATATCCGTACGTGTACAGCAGGAATATAACTCTAGATAAACAAGACCTAGAGACCTCGATCGAAAATACCGTTCGACCCCCGAAAATAATTTAATCCACATGGATTTTCGACCACGATTATTTGAAATAATTGTCTTGTCTGACGATGTCTTAAGAAAATTGTGTTGTTTGTTGGAAAGTGAGAGAGAGAAGTTGAAGCTGGATTAGCCAGTAGTTTATCCCAGAGTCCTTATACTTTAGCTATCTGTATTTAACAGAGAAGCGCAGGGATTTTGAGTTTCAAGTTAGTGATGGTAATAGTGTAAGCCACCTCGCCGATAGTTTGCGGTCAATGTTATAATCGCCAATTTAAACTAGACTGTAGATCTTCTTCGTCCTCCTCTGGGGACGGTTCACTCTCATCCTAATCTATTAATCACTTTTTATATCATGTATATGGACCATTCGAAAAGATGGTCCAAAATAATTGACAATGCAATTATATCTATTTGCAGATCCACTAGTCGTCCGTTCGGTTATCCGCATCAGTTGAAAAAGCGAAAGATTGAGACCCCAGCGAACAATAGCATGGCCACGGTGTCCAAGACGTTTGTGAAAACGTTGGACGAGAAATGCGCTCGTAAAAAGGACGATCTTCAAAAGGCGATTGTTTTGCCGCAGAAAAAGCGCGTCTTGCCGCAATCGCAAGCAAACAGTCCGACGAAGAAGCTCCAAAAGACTGCGTTAACCGACGAAGGAGCCGCTGACGAGACTTTGATCCGCGAAACGGAGGCTGCCTTAAAGAACTTGTCCGGGAGTTGGCCGGGACCAAGAGGTTCGTCTTATCATGCCCATGAGGAATCTTCGCCAGCTTTTGAGAATTTGTTCGATGAGAAGAAAGCCAGTATCAAGTTGTCTCCATCGTCAGTGTCGAATAGTAGCAGTGACAATAATTGCTCGTTGAAAGATGTGATTACGTTACGCGACCAGCAGCACGCCGAAGAAGTGCTCAGCGAAAAACCGCTTGGGAAGCGAAGTATTAAAATAAAGCAGGAACTGATAGAATCGCACAACAATCCACAATATCAGCCCGATTTCAACGAGCTAGTGGACGATTCGTCGAACGAGCTTGAAATCGACATGTCCGAATCGGCTTCCGAGAAGAACGAGTCCGAATTGGAGTCGATTAGTAGTAAACCGCCGAAAATGGAGAAATACCCCAGCGATTCGGTTTTCCATGCATTCCCTTCAGCGGTCCGATCCTCATCGGCCGCTTCCCCATTTTCCACCACCTCTGCCTTTCGTCCACCTCAATCCAAAACCAGCACGCTCACGAATTTGGGTCCATATCCTGCCGAAGCCACATTTGTCGGCTATCCGAGCGTAGTGAGCGAATCCCAAGCAGTCAGCGACGACAAATCGAAACACATTCTCCAATTGAAACCGATTGAATCCTCGTCGTCGTCTTCATCTGCCCAAATCGTCGCCCATCAGGTCGAATCCGCGGTAGCCAAGTCACCAGAAGCGACTAGCAAACAGTATACGATACTCCAACCAGCCGCGCGATCCGCCAATCTGCATGACGTGGTTTTGGCCAGAGAAGCGGCAATGCATTCGTCTTCGTCGTCTTCGGGGAGTGAAGGATCCAGTAAAATGCCGCCACAGATTACGGTTACGGGAGCGTTGTCGCCAAACAGCATTGGTAGAGGTGAGTGTATAACATTGACCACAGCTTTTGTTTTTTGGCTTGTAATTGGGTGTCTAATTAAGGCTTTATCCTAGTTGGTTCTCTCTCACGCTAGCAAAATTTTTGACTAGGATTTGGTCAGGTTAGATTTGGTGCTTTTTATGTGCATGGCAATTTGGGAGGAATTATTGTAGTTTAAGGGAAGAATCGAAATTTCTGCAGATCCAATTCCATTCCATGTTTCTCAAGGAATGAATATTAATCCTAATCTTCCATTAGATTCTTTAATTAGCGCCCTTTCGAATTCTCTCTCTCGATCATAAAATAACACCTAGATATTTGTTGTCAGATTGTGAGAGATTTTAAGTTTTGCCATAAAGTTGTAATTAGGCTTTAAAATTCAGCTAGCACGTATCTGTCACCTGGTTCTTGGGTGCCATCTAAAGACACACGGCAACGAAGGCATTATGGCTTTTACTTGATACAACTTATAAGCTGGCATGTCATCGTAAAAGACGTGACTCGCCTTGGAACAGTCTTCTTAAAAGATGCTCCACATCAGAATTGCACCCTTTCCTTCATCTCAGTGCTACCCCTTTCTAGTTGTATGTGCATCACCCCTATTTGATTTTTTTGGTCGATTAATAAATGTGTATTGGGAAGCGAAAAGGATGAAGGAAAGACGACGAAATAAAAAAAAAGGCAGCAGGAGTCGGTGCAACAGCGGCAGCAGGAGTAGAAGTGGCTAGTGAAGTGGGTGGGTGGACCTGCTGGCGACGCTAGTTCGCAGGTGCGGTGACCGAAGAGGCCGCGCACCCGCGCACCAATTCTCTCCATTCACGGCTGTGGTTTCTTTTTCCAAAAAAACAAGTAGAAAAAAAAGATTTTTCTCCAGAGTCTCCACCTCGCTGTAGCTCGGATAGGCTAATCGACCCGCAGGGCGGAGTTTTACCCAACAAACTCTTCGGTCTGGATCGCAAAAATGCGCGCAAGATATTTTATATATGTATACTATATATTCCATCCCGTTTTTCTCTCTTTTCTATATACTTGCTTGTCTAGTATATAATATATACTACTTATAAGTGTATGTACCAAATTCAGCCTTCTCGCGTTCGCTAATCTAAACATATAGTATGACGTCATATAAATAATTGTATTTTTGAAAAATATTCTTTTTGCTTGCAGAGGGGAGTAAATGTCCAACGCCAGGGTGTACGGGTCAAGGGCACGTCACTGGATTGTATTCGCACCATCGAAGGTAACTTTTTCATTTTATAGCCATTTTGCATTTCTTTTTGATATTCACTAACATCTTTTCATAAAATGGTATTTTATTTGGAAATAGTCTGTCAGGATGTCCGCGAAAAGATAAAGTTACACCTGAAAGTAAGTTCAGAATGCAACCAATTGTTCTAATTTTTTAATTTCGTTTCGTTAATTTTTTTTTGTGAAAGTAATTACAGATTATTTTTTTAATTTAATTTAATTATCAGTGTTGCCAATGTTGGTGATAAATTTAAATTCAGGTATTTTGACAATATTTTGACATATTTTGAAAATAAGTTGGCAACACTGACGTTTATTGGTAGTAACAATACATTTTGATTTGCTTTTTGTCTTTTTGATTGTTGGCGGGGTAGAGAGCATCATTTTTAAATTGATTTATCTCGTTAAGTGTAGTTTGTAGCGCATTTCCTCTGTCCCATATTATAATTCCTCATTCATCTCACGCTTCAGAATCAATTAACATATTGAGTATAATGAGAGACTATTAACAGAACTAATCCTGTTGTATATGTTGATGTTGTATGTATGTCTGTGGTAACTTAACTATTAAATAATTGTTGTTCGAAATGAAATCGGCCGCAAAGTACACATTAATTCGATTCTATTTTAATAAAAATAACTCTCTACCCGCTCCAGTTTGGTTTGATTTCGAAAAAAACACAGTAATTATACTCAATATTATGTGATTCTGATCGTGTGTGTAATGACTTCATTCAATTCAGTCCTGGCGATGCATGAAACGATCCTGAAATGTCCGACGCCGGGATGTAATGGGCGAGGACATGTAAGCTCCAACAGGAATTCGCACCGGAGTCTTTCCGGGTGTCCTATTGCTGCGGCCAATAAACAAGCGGCTCGGGAACAAAAATATCACACTAGCTTGCAACTTCGCATTAAGTCTCCCAACACGTCCGTGTTTGGTAAGTGCACACCACTGCTTTCAACTTCCTCTCTCATAAATTATTCTCTCTCTCTCTCTGTCTAATAAACTAATCAACTTAAATTTGATGCTCTTTTGTTTTATATCTATAAATGTCAAAACAAAATGCAAGCTTTTGATCTTCTCCTAGGCCAACAGTGTCAGAACGAGTACGCAGCAGTTTACGCAGAAGGCAAACGATCACCAGGCGGTCCATCCGAAGACGTCAAACCCTCGAATTACCTCTACGAGTCGGATAAAGCCTCCTACGATCACTACTACAGCAGTAAAAAGCCGGATGGTTTGAAAGTGGTACCAAAATCCGAGCAGTTATCGACGAATAGTTGCTGCGAACAGCAGCAGTTGCTCATCCCGAAAACGGAGATCACTTCAAGTAGTTGCCGATCGCCGCCAGCGTCCACCATGCGATCCGGATACGAGCCCTACATGAACCAGGACTCCAACAGTTCCTCGCTATCGAGTATGGATACCATTCGAGGACCGCACCAGGTGCACCATTTGGGCCCACAAGGTCCGGGGTACAACATGGAGCATCATCTACCTCATCGATCGCCGTACCATCAGTCGCCCATGTCGGATGAGATGTACCATCGATCCGATCGGAGTTACACTGATATGAACGATTCGATTGCACGGCCAGTGGTCACCTATTCGAATGAGATCAATCGGTCGTATGAGTCGATCAACTCGGCGAGTCATCGGCCGTACGATCCGGGTACCAATTCATTTGATCGGTACGATTCCTCGCAATGCGTGTCGTTGCAACAGCCGTTGGTGCCGTCTCGGGTGCCGCCACAGGGTATGTATGGGTATTTGGAGGACTCGCCGGAGCAGAGGTACCAGCAAGAAGCGGCTGCTGCGCAACAGCATCAGATCGCGGTAGCCAATGCGCAGAATATTATGAAGAATGAGGATCAGGAGTCTAGTGGGCCGCTCTATCCGAGGTGAATATTTTTTGGGTGGGAATTGGGTTGGTAATTAATTATTGGGGTTGTTTGTTGAAGGCCAATGTACCAGTATGATGCGAGTGGCGGCCCATTGCCGGTGGGGTTTTCAGCAATCAACTTATCGGTTAAGTGTGTGACAACAGCTCAGTCGCAAATGAAAGGAGCAGGACCCCATACGTCTCCTGGGGGATCTGTTATTGATCTTTCGACGTCCAGCGTCACCACAACCAGCCCACAGGTAAGCAGACATTCTATATTACGCTTTCACTCCAAATGTTTGAACGCAAACACAAGCTGATGATTTAATAATTGACACTCTAGCAATCTTGGTGAAATATTTTCAAAAATTTGCGTCCCTTAAGAATTTTGGAAAAGCCGCATAAATGCGGTTGCGTTTTGAATAAATAACGTGGAATATAATTAAGTGTGATATGGTTATTAACGTTGCAGGTGGCCTATAGTTCGCCACATTATGGCGGCCAGCGAGTTGGAGGCAGCCCGCAGGCCGCCGCCAGTCCACATCTCTCAGCCAGTCCGCAAGTCCCTAGTCCACAGGGCCAAACACTGGACCTAAGCGTCAGCCGACTTTCCCACAGGTTAGTTTCGTTATTTATTATTTAAATACCCACGCTTCCTCCTCCGACCGGTCTCCCTTTAGTCTCTACTCAACTCTAGTCTCTCACATTGTGTGTACCGGTGCAGTTTTTACAAAACCAAAAAAGATCAAAAATAAAAGAATCACGGCGGGGCAGATTATAAACGAGAACGTTGTTGATTTTTATAGCAGCGAATACGGACATAGTGAAGCTGTACCGGTACCACCGCCTGGCGGCGGCTTCATTGGCCCGCCCCGTCGTGACGAACAAACGGAACCTGTCGATTTCTCAACCGCAAATGAACCCGTTAATTTCAGTGGCGGCGTCCGGCCCGTATCCAGTTTTGCCACCGCCGGTCCTGTCCTTGCGCCCGGATCCGGCTACAGCAGGGAATCGACTCCGGACAGTGGTGGATCCCACTACATGGATGCCTATCGGGATGCTGCAGGTAAAAATCGGCGACATGTTTCAAATGACAATCCATTTGTGAGGTGTTGAGGTTAAGCTAACAAATTGATTGCGTTTGGAGGTAAATGATTGTTATTGTAAATGAGCCCGAATCAGGATATGGGCCGATGAGTCCGCATCCCGGTTATGGGGGGATGACAACGGTGGCGACTAGTGATTATTCGTCGAATCCGTACACGCCGTATCCGACTGGCGGTTATTCTTGTGCGAGTGGATATCCAGGTGCTGTTACAACAGGATATCCTGCACCTCCAGGCAGTTATTCGCCAAGTGCTTGCTATTCTATGCCACCGCCACAACATTCCCTTTCGCAACATGACAAGCCCAACAAGGATTCGAGGTAGGTGCAGTATATATTTTTTTATTATTTATAGTCGGAAGACACTCGGTATATCCGCTACCTACTTAAGTATTGTTGTTATCGTGTTATCACAGCCTTGAATGTTTACTTAATGCTGTGTAATAGAATAGTTATTTAGTATAAGTGCAAGTAAGCATGCCAGACAGGTAAATTTACTGTTATTCCTTCGTTTTTGGTTTTAATTTTGAAGATATTGGCATTTTTCTTAGTTTTAAATTAGTATAGGATTACTATCTCTGTCTCTGTTCCACTTTCATTGCTGATATCTTGCGTTCTTGTTGCTAAATTGGTTATCATAGTATGAAAGCACCAAGTTTTGAGCATTGCGACCCTACTTTGTTAATATTTTCTTCTTTTATTTACAAAAAATGCGATTTCCCGGATTAATTTGTTTGTTTTGGCTCTTTTTTGGTTGAATTGATACAAATTGTGTTGTGCTTTTAGTTTGTCCGGATGTCCTCGAGCGGATCGGTCGCAGATTCAAGCCCATTCGCAGGAACTGAAATGCCCGACTCCGGGCTGTGACGGGTCCGGTCATGTCACTGGAAACTACTCGTCACATCGCAGTCTTTCCGGCTGTCCGAGGGCGAACAAGCCGAAAAGTAAACCACGTGACGGACAGGATTCAGAACCACTTAGGTAAGGATTTTCGCCTATTTTTCGTATTATTTTCTTTTTAGTATTATTGTTTTTATTCATTCGTAGCCTAGTGTGTCTATCAAATATATTTTTAAGCTGGAGTGAATGTGAAGTAGCTTATTTTTAGAAAATGACACTTTTTTGGTTACGAGCGAATTTTTTTGTAGCAAATTTAAATGTAATGTAAAATAAATTATCAATTTTCCATCTTTCACGCAATCATAGATGTCCAATTCCGGGTTGTGATGGATCCGGACATGCGACTGGCAAGTTTTTGTCGCATAGAAGGTAATAAAAGCCAAATAACCCAAAAGTGTGTTGTTAAGTAATATACCGTCAAATAATAAACCTCGAATAATACAACCACCTAATTAATTAATAATATTAATTACGAAAAGAAACAAAATTAAATAAACTAATTTGTGTTAAACTTAATTTATAGTGCGTCAGGATGTCCAATTGCGAATCGAAATAAAATGCGAGTGCTTGAAAGCGGCGGTTCAGTGGAACAACATAAAGCAGCGGTGGCGGCGGCGACTGCAATGAAATTCGAGGGGGTCAATTGTCCCACGCCGGGATGCGATGGCACCGGACACATCAATGGGAGCTTTCTCACCCATCGCTCGCTCAGCGGATGTCCCATCGCTGGACAGACGGTCAAGAAGGTGAAATATCCGGAAGACATGCCCTTCTACGCCAAAGGATATACAGGTAAATAGAGGTCCTGATTCAATGCCCAATTCCCATTGGAGTCGGTCGATTTTTTTGTCGGCGGGTTTAATGGGAGTTGGTTGCATTGAATTTGGTGGTGGAAAGAAAATTAGCTATTTGTGTATGGACATAGATGGATATAAATACTGTAGAGTGCAAAATGAGTTCTTAACAAATTTTCAAAAAAATCTAGTCACTTTGCGCTCTATAGATTTATTTCATCTATGTGTAAGTTCATTTATACATAATTAGAGAATAATTTTTATAGAGTAAAAACTTATTTCCAGATATATTTTTGTAGGTATCGAACAAGCTCCTGGCAATGGTGAAGATTTAATGACATTGGAAGCGGAGATATCGGAGCTGCAACGCGAGAATGCCCGTGTCGAATCGCAAATGCTCAAATTAAAATCGGACATCAATGCAATGGAGAATCATTTAACTCATGGCGAAAAGGTAAGCTAGAGTCCGCCTCCATTACGGAGACTCCTTTATTACTAAACTAAAATGAGTAATGCATGCAATGATCTACATATTTGAAAATGTCCGCAACCAGTAATACAATTTTCCGAATTTTCCTCAAACATGGCCATCTATGTTTGGGTAGCATAATTTTGATTCCCGTTTTCTATGGAGGACCTTTAATAACATGTAGTTTCATATGCAGAGAGCATTGTCGTAAAAAAATCGAGTAGTGGACTACATTAACACTTTCCCATTCGCACCATTCTTAGGAAACGCAGACGTTGTCGCAGCGCAACAACAACCTGAACGAGTACTACGAAAGCCTGCGGAACAACGTCATCACCCTGCTGGAACACGTCCGCCTGCCGGGAGGTGGCGCTCCGCCCGAAAAACTCGGCCAAGAAAACTTTGATTCGTATCTGAGTAAGTTGCAGACTTTGTGTACGCCAGAGGGCTATTGTAGTGACGAGAACAGGCCGCTGTATGAGACTGTTAAGTGCGCCCTGCAGGATTTTACCGTGTTGCCCACTCCGATTTAAATTCCAATTGATTTTTCGTTCGTTGTAATTGGTGTAAATGTGTTGGTTGGTTGGTGGCGCTGAGTGCGCGCGCGGGACATTTGAATTTTAAGTGCGCCCCACCCGTTTAGCTAAATAAATAAATAAAAGAATCATTTGTACGTAATTATAAATTGTGATCTACATATGTAAATATCCATTAGAGTGGTAAGTGAGGGTCGAAGATTAATTAAAGATGTATATTGTAGTTATATTTGATTGTGTAAAAAGTATCAGGCTAAGGAGATTTTTTGTATATAAAAATGGTTGATTTGGTTTTTGTACAAAGTTTATAGATTTTATCTTATATTGGTAGGGCAAAATACACACACCTCTATATATATTTTAATAAATTGCTTGACTATTTCTAATTAATAATGGCGGGAGATGAAGAAGAAGGAACAAAAACCTACTTAGCGAGAATTTTTTAGATTATCTGTGATTATGTATACCTAGTTAGGGAAAGTATGATGTAATGAACTTATAGTGTTAAGTGTAAGAATACTCTCCGCAATGTGCAATGTATGTAAGATATTTAAAGAATATAATTCATTCACACCGTGTTCAAAATTAATTACTATGACGGCATTATCTACTAGTGCATTTTGTTAATTTATTATTATTGTGAATTATTATGTTAATGTTTTTATTATTATTGTTTCTCAAAGAAAACACCTGTTACCATTAAAATAGTGTTTTTTACTGTAATTATAATATATTGTTGTAATGTGTACATAATAAAAGAATCCCATAACTTCTTTTCGTTCACACCAAATATATATGTTACTATACATGTGTTGTTATTATAAATAAAGGATTTGAAGGTCTTTATATTTGTCTTATTTAGCGCGCCTCCGACTGCGCAGCTACCGCTCGTCCACCGGAGTCGGCCATTAAAGCAAGCGATTTAAAACATAAAATATTTATTTGATTAGAAAGTATTTACATCTCCTAAAAAAACAAACTGTAGTCACCCTTAAATAAAATACCTTCTATTTAACAATATAATTCTCATTATTTACATACATATGTTGCATCGACTCTAATTTATCGTTAATACAACGAACGAAAACCAATCAAGTGAGTCCCATTCACTGTAATCACTTAAATCCTATCGAGTCTTGCTTGGAATTGGTTCATCTATCATCCCCAAAGACTAACATCAAGAAATTATATCAAAATTCGAAATGTACATCAACAAAATTACTTAAACAATAGTTTCCTAATCTAATTAATTAAACAACGTATAAAACAAAACGGTGGCACGATAGACAAACCAAACAATAACATAACACTAATATACATAATATCTTTGAGCACAGGTGTCTACAATTTACGTTTACCATCCATCAAAGAAATATTCGTAATACTATTATTCGACGGCCTATTATTATTATTATAAACATAATGGCTTTCATGACCTTCCACACTTTCAGCATCGCTCATCTTCCGCGGCGACACCAATCGACTACCACCCCCAAGGGTCGGCAACCCGGACGGGATCTTCGAATTGCTTCGTATCGACGTCACCGTCACATTCTTACTACTCGGCGACTTGATCTGATACTTCGAAACGATCGGGGTCGAATGCACTGTGGACGACATCAACTCCAAGATCGCCGTATCGTTCTCCATGTCCAAATTCCGCGAGTCGCGCCGCTCCGGCGAAATCGGCGGGGTCTTATTCGAAGTCGCCACGGGAATCCGGGACTTCGGAGCGACCTCCGGCTTGTTGGGCGTGAACCGCGGAGGCGACTTCTCGAAATTCATGCGAAGTATCTCGATTTGCGAGGACCGCGGTTCGGCCACCGGTTTGCTATCCTCATAACTCGACGTCACAAATCGCATTTCGGGCAGCTTCTTCAGCTGCTCCTCCGCAATCTCCTGGATTTTGTGCAACTCGTGTTCCGCGTCGTTCGAAATCGTTATGCTCGTCGGCTCGTCTTTGAATTCGTCCAAACTAGTCTCGAAATTCTCGATAGTCGGCTCGAAATTGCACTCGAAATTCTTCACGTAGTTTTCGAACTCGTTATCCAAGTTTCGGCTGGTAATGTTGGTAGTCGCACGGATGATTTCGATTTCGGACACGTTCGACTTGGTCGACGAATTCGGCGTGACTTTGATTTCGGTGATATAAGTCAAACTCGCGTTCTCCGAGTCTTCGTCCGTGGTGTTCAAACTGACGCTCGGTATCGAGAAGGTCACTACTGGATTTTCCAGAGCTGTGGTGTACAAATCGTTCACGCTGAGCTCCAAACTGTGCAACTCTCCGTCGCCATTATTAACGGTAACGCTACTAATGTGCTCGCTTTTAGCGTCATCCGATTTTGGAGCCACTTTGGAGCGCTCCAGGCTTTCATAGGAATGTCGCGATACTTTTAAGTCGTCCGATATGTTGGTGTCGTCCGATTTTATGTAGTTGTAGTCGTCCTTGCAGGCGTTAATGCGCTCGGTGAACAAAAAGTTCTCAGTCACATTTACTAGGTTTAAATTTGCCGCTTCGTTTATTTCGTCCAAGCTCGCGTTGCCGTTCGGGTGATAGGAGATTTCTTGCGATAGTTTTGTTTCGTCCGATTTGGGGTCGTCTTGGTTGAGGATTGTGCTGGATTTTAGATTTGTCGGGGTTTCATTGACTGAGACTTCCCACTTTTCGGTGGTGGTTACTTTGACGTCATCGTTGGCGGGTTGCTCGCAATCGTGTTCGATTATAATTTGCCGTTTTTGGATTATTGGTTCAATTATTGGCTGGTTTTCGGTCAGTGTAACCGAAACGGGTTTAGGATCAATGTTGAACGTTGTGACGGGTTTGAAGTTTTCGGCATTGGACGAATTAATAATGGGTTTAATGGGAGTAACCGGTTTGGTTTCAGTGGCATTTTGGATCTTAGTTATATTGACGCTAGATGAAACGGGTTTAACATTTTCGGTCTCGGTAATTATTTTGGTAGCTTCAACGGGTTTAATTACTTCCGTTTGCTTAGACGCCTCCAAAATCGGTTTAATACTTGCAGTAATTGGTACGGGTTTATCAATAGTAATACTTTTCAAAACGGGTTTAACGGTTTCGACTTCGAAACTGGATAGAATCGGTTTCGACTCCAAAATCGGTTTATTAGTAACTGTAACCTCCTCAATTCGGCTTTGCGCACTTATTGGACCCTCAACTAGCTCAAACTTAGACGGCCAAATTTGATTCTTAACCTTCTTCTCCTCAGCTACAGTAACTACAACCACTTCCTCCCCTTTAATCTCGTTAATCTTCTTAACGAGCGCATCAAACTCCGGCGACTTCTCCCCGAAATTGAAATGCATCTCACTAGTAACATCCTTGAAGTTCGCATGCTCCTCCTCTTGGTTCAACTTGAGCAACGCGTCTTCCAAATTACCCCATTCAGTCGACTTCTTCAAACTATTCCGCTGGAACGTGTTCAAACTATCCAAAATTAACGACAATCTTGGCGCCTTGTTCAGCATAACCTGCCCGAATTCCTCATCGTCCAACTTATCCCCCTTCCTCTTAAGCGTGGACATCCCCGTCTCCGTATTATCTAAACTCTGCGCGCGCTCTAAAGTGCCAGTACTACTTTTCTCCAATTTCTGGATCTTCGTCAAATCGCCCGTACTCGCCGTCTTCCGATTCTGCATATTCTCATCCTCCGCTTGATGAATGGTGATGTCGCTCGAGTTCAACTCGATCGTGTTAACCGAAGAATTGTTATCCGTCTCCACATCCGAGTCGGAATTGTACTCGGGTAGTTTTTCCTCCGATAGGTTCATCTCGTCGAAATGGTACGTCCTGGCCGGGACCTCCGGAGGCGGAGCTGGAGCTTTGCCTTTCTTCTTCGGACTATCGTCCGCACTCATCACTTGATTGGTGTCGTAGGAGCTTTTTCGGTTGCGTCTTGCAGCAACTGCTGCGTTGAGCATATGCTCCGGGATTTCCTGCGGGATGCCGTTTTTATCCCGCTTGATCCCCGATCCGTTCAACACGCCGTTCTTAACAAACGAGCTATCGGATTTCTTCTCGCGTTTCTTCACTTGCGGTTTGATTTCGTCCACTTCGTCTATGCTTAGAATGGTCTCAGTTTTCTCTATGTTGATATTATTTTCGTTTTGCTCCGCGGATTTTGGGCTTTTCTGCTCGAAAGGTAGCACTTTAACTCCAAATTTCTGGTACTTATTTTCGGTTTTTTGCAAAGGAGAAGAAGTATGATTTTCAGCCGCTATTTTGTGCTCCAGCTGCGTTTTCAGCTGCTTTGGACTTAGATGTTTTAAGGGATGCTTTTTATTATTGCTTACCGATACATTATTGACTGGTTTCGGCGATTTTGACTTCTTGCGTTCAAGCGTTGGTAAATTGCTGCGAGATTTCTGCAAACTGGAAAAGTCGCCGCCGAAAATTCCCTTCTTCTCCCCCTAAGACGAAAAAATCATCAAATATCGCCCCAATTAAATTAAGAGGACTCACATAAACTAAATCGGTGCAGGAAGAGCTGCGGTAGACCGGATGGCCGGGTTGAGCACCTTGAGAGGTATCATTGTGGATGAACTTCCCACTTCTTGCCTCGATTATCACTTCATACGGACTAGCGTAGCTTAGGATGGTTAAGGCGTCTTCGCAGACCATGTGCTCGAAGCTGATGGTCACACTTGTAATTTTGTCTCCTAGAAAAATACAGTTAACTAAAACTTGACGCTATTTTGAGTTCCAAATACCTGGATTAAGTTTTCCAGACTCGAAAGCAGGCCCGCGATGCAGAATATCCTTGATATAGATGCCTTCCTTAATATTACCGCAAATATTGAATCCGAGTCCCGTAAAGTCATGGCTGCGTAAAGCGACCACTTTGACTTCGCTTTCCTAGAAGCCACACCACAAATATAATTTGAAAATAGATTTATTGACAATATTACTTCTAAAGCGGAGTCGTCCAAAGTCTTCCGTTTCTCCGACTTCAAACTGAGCGCATTCAACGGCGACCATTGGTTCCATTTGTTGGGAAGCGCAGCTTCCAATTTGGACTTTTTCTCTGGAGTTGCATTGCTAATCGTATTTGTGGGAAATATGTTACTGGTATCTGCATAATGAAGAAAAAGTTGCGTCACAATGTATGGGAACGGGAAAAAAAGATTTAACGCTTTTTGAAACGAAATGCATGGAATGCGGTTTGGAAATTATTCATACCGACAATATTAAATTAAATTATTTGATCAATGAGTGTGTGTGCTACAAACCGGCACTTTTAAGTTAACACTAGTCGAAATTTCGTAATCAAATAAGTTCTTACCTTTAAATCCTGGATTGTCGAAGGCAAACTCGCCTTTCCCCTTTTCGGGATCCGTTTCCAAAATGAGATGCTCTGGAATGAAACGCCGTTAGTGGTCATAAATTATGAATAAACAATAGGGCTCCCTTCCTGGATCCTGATATGGTACTAGAAAAAAACTGTACCCAGTTCCATAATAGGGAAACCCAAGTTCATTGCCTCAATAGATTAAATTACAAAATATTGATGTTACATTTTTACAGGTACTTATTAATATCAGAACTAATATACCGCAACGATGAAAAAGCCGCAAGGTTAAATTTGTTAATTAATTTGTAAACCTAATAGAAATTTACAATGTAGATTTAAATAATCGTCCTTGAATTTCGATAGCATGCATGATGGTTATTTGTTGTTGTCTGTAATTTAAAAGTATGGGTACTAATATATTATTGCTAAATGCATTTATTTATTTATATTAGTCATAATAATTAATGTAGGCTGTTCTTGTGGTCCATCTCATAAGTGGATGCACAACTAAATATATCCGTAATTTATGCAGTAATCTTTAAGGTCACGGTTAAGAAGAATTACATAACAGTGAGTAGGCTTAAGTTGAGCGCGTAAATAAAATATATTGACGTAGAATTCCATTCATTTTCCTATTTTTGAAATTATTTTATTTATTCAAAGCCGACCTAAGACACTAAATAAGTCGCTAAGGGAACAAGACGTGCATTTCCGTTGCATTTAAACATGTAGTGGCTAGAATGGAGCAAAGTGGAATACTAAACATATCCGTTTCGAATTTAAGCATAATCGTACGTAAGAAAATGAAAATAATGATGCACTTACGTTTTTACTTTGCGTCCTTATTATGCAACATTGAAAGAAAAATAATACACGCATTATGATTAATTAGTTGCATTAGATATGGTAAACAAAAACAACGTAATAATGTAAACAGTGCATGGTACACGTTCATAATAAATTTAATTAAAAAGATAGCAGAATATTTATAGCAAAATTGGCGGACAATATTTTTTTTTTATATGAAGATTCATAAATGAATGCAAACTGCATTCTCTTAGCGGTTATGAGATGAATGTGCGCAATTTAAGAAACATTTATAGCTAGTATACCTAAATGCCTAACTGTAAAGAAATTTTCAAAAATGAATTTCCTTCCTATATAGGAATTATGCAAATATAATGATTCTCTAAGTATTTAACAAACAAAGGAATTCCATGCTAAGTACATTTAAATGCTACACCCAAATGTATTAGTAACAATGCCTATTTAAAAATGATATCACATCCTCAGGCATATAAATAAGTAATCTGTTAGCATTACTTGAAAAAGTCACTTTTTAAGTGCCCCGTATAATTTTCTACTCTGTCGAGAGATATAAAACAATAATAATAGAAAACACTATTTAGAAATTCCAGAGCTTGTTTTTTCCTAATGCAAGTGATGTCAATACAAAGCTATTTAGTATTTATTTCTCAAATTGCTTTGTATTTATCGCATACACGTAATTGCATCACCATATTATTATTATTTTAATGGAATTTTACATCATTAATTTCATAAACAAACTCACCCTTTGCCGTTTTTCGCCTCTGCCACCAATAATACGCGACCACCAAAATAACCGCGGTAAATATAACGCTCAAAATAACGGCAGTCGCAATCGAGCCCCCTCCATAGCAAACCGGTCCATCTTGTTGTCCTTTAACCCTTCGCACGAAATGGCACAAGAAAATAATCACAGTCGCGACAACACCAAATTGAAAATTAACACGCATTTTGCTGATTTTCTATTCTACCAGTGATGATGCTTCATGTCCTTTTAAAGTCGCGACTATCCGGCGTTTTCTATTTTTTCTCTGCTTCTTCTTGCTGTAAATGAGGTAAACATTTGCAATTAAATCGATATACAGAGTGTTCACAAATTTTAGAAAATTTCTCAACTAATAGTTAGAAAATGCATTTATGCAACATCGGCCGCATAGTAGCGCTCCATTCAAATTCAAGTTTTGCGCAAGTAGGACAAATATGTGTCTATCTAGATAATGAATTATGTTTGAACACTACTATAGTTTTGTTTGTAGTATATTTCGTAATTATTAATAAAATTGTTGTAATTTGGGTTTGTTTATTGAGTTGCGCTTAGTGTGCGTTGACCTTAATCCCATTTTTGAATTCGAGCAATATGGCGCGAAATTTGAAATTATTTTTGGAAATATCGATCAAATTTCAATAGAAAATTAAAATATGAAACTCGAGTCGAAATATGATTGTTTTCTAATGAAAAGGCGGTATTAAAATGTGTTTCTCCATATTCAATAGACTTTTAATTGGTTTCCAATGCATGTATTGAAAAGAGATTGGAAATTGTTTCTGACTGATTGACTTCGATATTAATTCGGCTCGATAAAAATTGCCGATTAAAATTATCGCACTCATACACCACTCTAATTAAACTTGGAAACGATCACTAATTGAATAAAAATGCTTTTAATTAGTGACATGGTGACTCAAATCGAGCTTTTTACGGTTAATCAGCATAAATAGTTTTTAGTAATTATTAAATTGCGGTCTCGATCGGAAATGTGTTTCATATTTTCATAAATTAATAAATAAGATCGCGTAGGGAATGAATGAAATGAATAATATAATGTATTAGAAACTACAATGCATTAAAATACAATACAAACATTTCTTTTTCTCCATCGTACTTTGCATTATCGAGTTTGAATGAAACGTCTTCTTCGACTATGCGACACACTTTTTAATTTTATAGTTGTTTTTATTTTTTATAAAACTAAATACTTGGTTATTAGAGGTTTTTCTTATTTTTTTCTACTCTACAATTGAAATGCGAACAGTATTAAATAACCTACATTAAATAAGCGTGTAGCATAAAGTATTTTCCGTCTAAATGCAAACGATAATTTGCCTTGCAGCTCTTTTATTTTATATTATTCCATTTATGCGCGATATGATTAACTTGTACGATATTGCATATTGCATGTAAATAACTGTTATTTATTTATTATTGTTTAATCTACTACACCTAATTGGGAAAATATTAACTTCATCGTGGCATAAACCACTCTATTACATTACAATTACAATGAGTGCTAACTAAAGACAATTTAAAATCGCTTTTTATTTAAATTCAAACATCATGCTTAAGGTCGATTCACATCAAATAAAACTGACGCAAATCATAAGATTTTTTAACGAGCGACAAATCTTTCATCGACCAATAAACGCTTCCTGCAGTTCAAGCCTAAGAATAAATCAAAGCTCTTGAAAAAGCTCGGAACTGATTGATTTACTTCATCCAATCCGACTTAAGTCACTCTAAGAACTCTTAAACTATGACTTAATTAAATCTCAGCTATTTAAATTGCCATACTGTTCCCAATCTACTCGTTTTTTGACCATAATTTCCATCCGATTTTAATAATCGCGCAGCTTTCTTTTAAACGAGATTTAAAAAATCCTAGATTTTTTTACCGTTTTGTTTATTATTCAAAAATAGCGACCATTACGCATTGATTATAAAGGAAAATGATTGTTTTTTTTATTAGGCCATTATATTCCACATCTGTTGGAAACAATTTGAAAACTAATTAAATTTCGTCGTGCACTTTGATTCGCTTTTTTTCAAATAATATTCTAATTATAACAGGTTTTATAATAAAATCAAAGTACACACAAACCATTTATGTAAATATCATAATGATAACGCGAGAAATTAGTGAACGTAATCAAATATTCGAGAGTGCAATTTGTATCATGATAATGGTAAACAACTTTTCTTATAAACCGAAAATAAAATGAAATAAAAATCGTCGCTGGAATGCATATAATTATAATACAAGATTGTAAAAGTCTTCTTGGATCTACCGAAATCAATAATATCACAACATACAAGCGCAAAACTTTCATACCGATGAATGGAATGTGCATTTAGAGAGAAAATCTCGCACAAATTCAAATCGGAAAACGACTTACCAACTTGCTTGCCAAGCGCTCCAGCTCCAAGACCGCCAATTCCCGAATTTCGAATTTTGGCATAGAAAATCACCACCAAAGAGGCTGAAGAAGTCTGGTAGAAACGCACCAAGCACACACAAACAGACACAGGTGAAGGAAAAGGTTTATACGCACACACTGACTGCACCACGACGGCATCAGTGTTCTGAAACAGGTGCGGTAGGAGAACCAGCCGAAGGCTATCTGTGAACTTACTACCTACCTTGAATGACCGACTAGATCCGAAACCTGCTTGTGGTGCTTGCGGAGAGGTTTTTTGATATTGAGGCGATGTGCATGCATTCCATTCGGTTTAAACCGATGATGATGATGAGGGACAACACATCTCATCATAATTGCGAAGGAAATTACCTGCAAGGGTGTGCAGGCCCAGTGCTACGCATCGGTACCACTCCAATCCGCTTTCTCTTCGCTTGCTTGGCCATCCAAGGGTGCTTGCTACCTAAAAATCTAAATAACTCAGCATATTTGTTGGATAACATCGAAATTTGTACCTGATTTTGGAAGAATCACATTTTTTTGAAGCTTTTTTGGACTTTTTTGACTTCCTATACTTACTATTTACCTAAAGCACTATTTTGAAAACTTTTTTGAGAATGAAAATATTCTTTAAGCGCAAAAAACAAGACTTTTGTTGATTAATTCAAAATCCGCGGGAAAATTCGAACGTCCCGGAAAACTACAGCGCCATCTGGGTTTGACAATTCAAAAAATCAGTCAAAATTCTATATTTTCAACTATAACTTCAAATTACTGCGAAATCTGATAAATAATAGGCAGTTCATTAAAAGTAACTGATCGTCGACCAATATTTTGCGGATGTTGCGGTGGACTCAAAAATCCAGGCGTCACTTTACTAGAAAAGCGACGCAAACTATTCCGAAAACTGCTAACCCTCGAAAAGTTAACCTGTTTGATTGTACTACTCATGGTTTCGTTATTAATGAGATTCAAAGTAACTTCGGGAATTTTCAAGCAATTTGCATTCGGATTGTCATCTAGCCAACATAGCAGTTGCTTCATTACTTTGATTTGTTGCTCAGATGTTATCTTAATAGAGAACTTTTATAATGTTTGTGGCATTAGAAAAATGGTTTGCATACCTTGGTGAGTGCTTGGCGGAGTCGAAATTCGTCTCTGGTCGACATCCACACGGACGTTAGCTTTTTGCTGCAGAGCCAGGTGTAGTTGGACTTTCCAAACAGATTTTCGGTGGTCTTAATTTGTTGCACATCCATTAGGATTTGTACCTATTAGTTTTAATTAGTGGCGCACGATTTGGTTAATGAGTGAATTACCTGTTCGATAAATTGCGACCTGGCCATCATGTTGATCGAATTGGAAAGACAATTATTGAGCGCACAATAAAATTATTAAATATTTTGCGAGTTATGAAAAGTGGAAGGCAAACATTCATTTTCATAACTGTTTAATTAGCTGATATCAGTTTAATTATAGGGCAATATTGTTTGTACTTTTTCCACTTATTATTCATATTTTACCGCGATAAGAGAAACTAATTAGCTTATTCAAATTACAAACACTTTAACTATTATGCAACTAAAGATACACTGACGCACCAATCACACCAACTTAACAAACCAAAAATCCACTACACTTGTCATTCGACTGGTTCGTGAAGGTGGCGCTGTCGCCCATTCTTTCTGTTTTTATTTCTGACCGAACATGGTGAGTTTGATGGAAATTTAAATAAATCTTCTTCATCCATGATTAAAATCTAGCGCTAACTCGATTTTAATCTCGTCTAAACATCGTACAATCCGTTGAGTAATATATTTTGTTATTTTTCCTTCAGGGTATCGACATAAATCATAAACATGACCGAAAGGTTAGACGTACCGAACCAAGAAGTCAGGATGTATACTTGCGACTTTTAGTTAAGGTAAGTCGTCAAATTCCAATTGCCAACTAGTTACTAAACTTATTTATTTTTTAGTTGTACCGCTACTTGAGCCGTCGTACACAGGCCAAGTTCAATAAAATCGTCTTGAAGAGGTTATTTATGAGCAAGATCCACAGACCACCAATTTCCCTAGCGAGATTAGTACGTTTAATGAAGAAACCAGGCCGTGAAGGATACACAGCCGTAGTTGTTGGAGTCGTAACCGACGACGCTCGTATTTGGGAAGTTCCAAAAATGACAGTGTGCGCCCTTCGCGTTACTGAAACCGCCAGAGCTAGAATCCTCAAAGCAGGTGGTGAAGTGATCACTTTCGATCAATTGGCTTTGAAAGCCCCAACTGGTAAGAAAACCGTTTTATTACAAGGCAGACGTAACGCTCGTGAGGCAGTGAAACACTTTGGACCAGCGCCAGGTGTGCCACACAGTCACGCTAAGCCATTGGTTCGTTCAAAGGGCCGCAAATTCGAAAGAGCTCGTGGTCGCAGGCGTTCATGTGGATACAAAAAATAGATTGTTTATCATTCTGGTTCAAGACACTTTACTGTAATACTGTTCGTTTTTTAATAAAATCCAGGAATACAGTATTCGCTTTTTTATTTGCGTAATTACTATTTAATTGAATGTAAAATGCATTCGAACTTTCGGAAATCAATTACCGATTGTAATAATTATATTTAATATTATCAGGATACTTTAGAAAGTTCTGCTGTTATAATGCAGGCAATAAGTGTCCCTTGTTTACTCATTGGAAAATTATTAGTTTAGTTATTGGCAATATTTTTATTTTAATATTACCTTACTATGCATAATTTTCGATAACATGCTGATAACCCGCAGCCTAGTTATCGATGTGCAACAATTAAAATTGTTTACTGCACTTTTAAAAATAATTACACAAACTTAATGAATATAAGTATATTTATAAAACTTACATAAATTGTAACATAAATATTCTAGACATGTTTGGAATGATTAGATTTGAAACCTGTGCAGCATCCACATCCTTCCAACTTATGTAAATCAAATATACACCACATTATATTAAATTAATTTAAATCTGTTGTAAATAAAAATATACAAATATATATCATTTGAAACACAATATTGAGTAGAAAAATAAATTGCACAATTGAATTTTGAATCGTTTTGGATGTAACTGAGCAAGTTGAGTTACCAGAACAAGAGAAGATTTTCGAAATTTACGCCATACGGATGGATTGGATGATTTGGAAAACTGCCGATCCGCAAACCACGAAAATAAATAGGGCCAACAACCAGGGTCCTACTGGCGTCTGTTCGTTAGCTTGTTTCTGAAAGGAAATCGCAACAAAACGATAACAATATGGCAAAAACTTGACCACTTGGTTTACTTACAGTTGTCTTTGGAACGTTTCCCCTTTGAGTTACGTTCTTGCTGGCTTTCTCGTTAGCGAGACGCATTCTTTGTTTCGGTGCCATTATTGTGAATTGGTTTATTTGGAAATGCAGAAATTTATAATCAACAGAAAATCATACGCTTGGAAATGACACGTCTGTGTCTTGCAAACAGTAATGAAAAAGTGGCGTTTTGACAGATGCTATTTTGACACGTAGAAAATACGTAGATGACGTTAAAGCGCATGCGCAAACAATTCAAATTTGAAATGTCTGCGTATTTATTTTAACAACATCTATATTCACACACCTCAGCACGTAATACGCTTTCTTTACGCTTTTCTTAATTAGTCAACGTCATCAATTTATACCAAATATTTTTACAACCAAGTTCAATCGAAAACGCCTTAAAGACGGAGCATAGCCTGTCTCGTTCTAAATGAGACCCGACCAATTAAATGAGATGAGAGAATGAAACTGCCCCCTGGTGGTAGAGCGAATGATCAGGGTTGTCATAACCCAACATTCACCCTTCAAAATAAAACACAGTGTTTGTTTATTAATAAAATGGCAAGAGCATTACACGAAGAAGTGTGCAGCCCATTAAAAGAACTAATACATCAAATATCTGGCTACGAAGTACGCAACCAAAACGAATCAATAATTAATTTTTTAATTCTACAATCTTCTAGGACGGTTCCGATGCCTTCACCCAGGTAGAAAAGGGCATGAAAGCCGAGATCAAAAAAGGAGGAACGATGTACTTCTTACACCGAAAAGAAATCGATTCACTCATCCAAGGAATGAGCGACAAATACTTGTTCCACGGCTTCGCAAGACAAGCAGAAGCTTTAACAATGTTCTACAACAAATTCTTAACGGGCAATCTATCCCGATGCGATCTAATGACCCGATTAAATATTATCAAATTCTTGGTAGGCATCTCGGACAATCCCATCAAGAAATTCGCGACCCGTCCCGAAGATTTCCTCACCGAACCAATCGTCAAACCCGCTGAGATTGACTGGAAAGCTTATTTGAATGAAGGCATTGAGTGGCGGCCGCCTTGTGACGAAGAAAGCACTGTACGTCTTCCTACAATAGCGGAAAATAAATGTAATCTTGTTAGTAGGATTTTTCAGATTTTTGTTCGTCGACGGACATCGACCAAAGTGAGGACGAAACCGCAGAATTGACCACAACGTTCAAATGTGATTCAACAACCACCATAATTTCCATGGACAATCCAGAGTCGATTGACGTCTTCAACCTGAAAGAGAGCAGAGAAGAATTACTTTCCAAGGTACAACACAGTTGGTTCAACGAAAATAACTGCTGCATGCCACCGGAGAGCACTTGGAGGGATGCGAACATTGCTATTTTATGGTTTACTATTCAATACACTCACAATCTTATTTATAAGGTAATAATTATAGGGACAAATATTTAGAAAACGAAGTGAAAGGATTGATTCCTTTCGAACGCGTGTCAATTATATCTGAATACAAAGTGATTCGCGAAATTTTATGGCAAATGTACGCACTGCACCAGTCCAGTTGTTTCTACTTGGATGGCAACACAATCAAACCGAAAGACAATATAACAATTGCGAGCGTGCGATGTGAAACGTTCCAAACATTTTTATACGAATTTATTCCCTACATGGAGCAGTTGGAATTCTTTCGCGAGTTTCAAATAGAATTAAAAAATAATATTACAGACATTCCATTGACTTACAGAAGTTATGGATGCTCTTTAGAGAGACTTATAAGTCCGATTTACGAAGAATTGTCCAAGCTTGAGGATCAAGTAAAAGCTCAAGGTTTAAATTGATTGCAAAATAATTTACATACGTTATTGAAATATTTTTGTAGACGAAACGTTCACGCTTATTAATTTAGCAGACAAACTAGAAAATATGTTTGCACCCATTCTAGCCATTCGAAAAATTCATAACGAAGTTATAGTCGATTTTAAGTCGAACACCGCTTTGCATTGTTCGACCACTTTGCTTGTTCTTTTACACAGCGGATTGCAATACACTGCGAATAAGCTGGAACAAGATTTACGCTTGACGCTATTTCTCGAATGTTTTTATCATTATTTAACTGTGATTGATTGTTGGTTGATGAAGGACGATTTATCTGATAATAATAGAGAGTTTCTTATTTTTAACGAGTAAGTTACTAATTTAGTTGCCTTCATATTAAATTAATTGACGGTTTTTAGAAGTGAAAATGAGGGCTGTGAATTAAATTTTAAGGTGCAGAGAAATTTAAGCGATCTTTGCAAAGGCAGCCGATTAATGAGAATTATCACGGATCAAGTGTTCGAAATTGGGAAGAATATTTGCTTGCTACGATTACTTGGGAAATATAATTTGCTGAGCGATTATAAAGAGACAATCCACGAGGAGTTTATTAATAAAACTCTTGCAGAACTTGCGCAATTTTATAAAACCGATTTAGAGTTAAAACACGTTAACAATAATGAGACTGATATTTTAGAAACAGAAAATGTTAATTTAGTTGAAGTGGTAACGTCCAAGTTTCATTTCGATCGATTGGAATATTGCGTGAATGTCGATGATGGTATTTTGATGGAAGCGTTTTCAATGTACACTGATAAGTTAGTCGAAAAAGTTATTGAGAAAAAGGAGACACTTTATGAACGGTATTTTAAAATTATTAATTATTTAAATATATTGCAATTTAATTTATTGTCGTAGAATATCAAGGATCACCAAAAATTTGTTCCCATTCGAAAACTTCTTTGAAAACATCCTGAACGAAATTTTGAAAGATCGCTTTACCATATCTGGATTGATGGTCAAAAATATTCTGACCGAACAATACAAACTGGATAAGCAGTTCGAGTTTCTTCGACACGCATTTTTATTTTCAGATGATTTAATTTTCCCTTTCTATCGGCGTTTATTTAATATGGTAATTAATTAATTGCCATGATTTTCACGTATTTTAATTATTTTTTGTAGTTGAGTGTTAATTATACGAGTTGGGGAAATGAAGTTTGGTTAACATCGCACTTGCAGGATATTTTTATAGATCTCTACCCGGATTTTAGTGAGAATTGTAAGGTTCTAGTCTCAGAGCATTGGACAACTTGTTCCGAATCACTCCAGGCTTGTAATTTATTAAATTTAGATTACAGCATCCAATGGCCTTTGAATATAATTATTCAAGCAAATCAAATGAAAATGTATCGCGAAATATTCTTATTTATCTTGAAACTTAAATGGGCACTACATACCGTCAATCATCTACAATTCTACGGTAGTAAATCAACGCATTTAAATCAAATGCTTTAATAATGTTATTGCTTTTAGAATTGGAGCCGAAAAACCCCTCAAAATCCAAAGAAAAGCGCAGCAAAGCCGTCATATCAGTCGCAATGAAATTCAAATATTTAAAATTCCATCTGATAAACCTCTTAAATAACATCCAACATTACGTATTCGGATTCGTATTTTACAAATGTTTGAAACATTTCGAGCTGGAATTTGAAAAAGCAAACGATTTGAAATCAGTAATGTTGGCGCATGAGAATTATATTCGCAGTGTACATCAAATGGTTTTGCGGGTACGCGATTGCCACCACGGATTTAAATCTGGCTTTGAATCCGTAAGTAACTAATTAATTATTAACAGCAGTAACTAATTTAATTATTTTCAGGTACTAGAATGTGTAAAACTACTACAAAATTTATGGGACGACATATCACTCGCATTCCGCGACGACCATCTAACGCGCTGTTACGACTTATACGAAACATCGTTCAAAATTTTAAATCACGCTATCCGACCGGCCGATTATTTCGAATAACATCAAGAGTGCCTTGCATTAAATCACTTGTCAAAATTTTCTGTGCACACATTTCCACATTAAAATGAATTTCGATTATTGTGATCTTACCAATTATCAGCACCCTCCCTGCATGTTCATTCTGTGGTACTCTGCATTGATTGTAACGGGCGCTTGGAAACTAATTCAGGAATTGGACTTGATGAATTTGTTGACCGGTTCGGCGAGCGACGAAAGTTTCGAGGAAGTTGAGCAACCGCCGCCTGATGAACCGGAACCCGAACCTGAGGCGGAGCCAGAACCCGAACCCGAGGCGGAACCAGAACCGGAAGCAGAGGAAAAGGTTGAGGAGAGCGAGGAAGACGCGGCCTAAATAGCAATGTAACAAACTTACAACAATAAAATCCACCTTTTAGATAAACTGTGTTGTTTTTATGCCTTAAATAATTATAATACTTATCAATCTGACGGTGAAGTGTTTTGAGCAGCAGCCACCAAAGTGTCGTGAATTTCTTTGGTGAATGAAACTTGTGCACTCACTGTAGAGAGGAACTGAGGATAGGTGAGGGTGTTATCGTTGATTCCAATGTTTTCGGTACGTGTGGGAGCCACTGGCATGCTTAAGTAGCGATTGCTGCTTTCAGCTTGGCTCAAGCACTTCACAGACGTTTTCAAATGTAGCTCGATTTGGTCGCAGATTGAGTAGAATTCCTCCAGGTTTTTATCGAAACGTGGGATTTGCACGTCAACTCCTTTCCTGTTATTGCAATTATTAATTTATTATACGATGGTCTAACAGCGCTAAACTTACTGCGATCCAGCATCCACTTGGCTGTTCTGATTCAAAGTTTGGGCCGCAGTTTTGATAGTGGTCTGCAAAGAAAATTATTCCAGTTGGAACTCAACTTATTCTAATAGTAGACTATTTACCAAAAGAGATTCTCGCAATGATCCGATTAGAGTCTTAATTTTCGAGATATTGTCCAAGGGCTGCGGTTGTTGCTGTTGTTGTTGCTGCTGCTGTTGTTGCTGCTGCTGCTGCTGGACTTGTTGCTGCTGAACCTGCTGCTGTTGCTGAGGATTCGGCTGTTGTAATATATTCATTTTTGGGTTTGAACTGGCGTAATTATAGTTGGAATATTGCATGCTATAAAGCAAAGCTGACTTTGTTATTGTTGGAGAGTCTGACTGCTGTCACAATTAAAAAAGTTTGGTTATGATGCGGTAGTTCGCTTGGATGTCTGCAGATGGCTGTCAAGTAAACAACAAAAAATAAATAATACAAAATAGAAATTAATATAATTAACAGAATCGTGAATAATTAATTTGAATTTAAATTTTACATAAATTCATATACAATAATTAGTTTTTATAGAAAAATTAAAAATAATACTAAAAGTTGTTTTGACAATCACATGTCAAAATCATATGATCAATGAAATACTTCTAACTTCATTCCTTTTAGTTTGTGCGAACTTGTAGGCGTTGTCGTATATTCTCTACAACATATTTCCCGAAAATCGACTAATTTCCCTTAAATTCGTCCACTAAAACACCAGCAAAATGGCCCTAAGCGATGCAGATGTCCAGAAACAGGTAAGAATCATTCAAAACCATAAATTTCTATCGTTCATCGATTTATGAAAAATTGTATAATGGCTATTTAATAATAATACTAATTCTCAATATGAAAAAACTAGATCAAGCATATGATGGCATTCATTGAGCAAGAAGCCAATGAAAAAGCCGAGGAAATCGATGCTAAGGCCGAGGAGGAATTCAACATCGAAAAAGGCCGTCTGGTCCAGCAACAAAGATTGAAGATCATGGAATACTATGAGAAGAAGGAAAAGCAGGTCGAACTTCAGAAGAAGATGTAAGTAACAATCATTTTCAGCTAAGCTAAGGCGTAGACGAAAGTCATGTGATAGTTAAGTGCAATTTAAAATTGTACAATTACTTAAGTATTGTCATCCTTGCACTGAAATGAATAGAATGCTTATTTTTGCAGCCAATCTTCCAATATGTTGAACCAGGCTCGTCTCAAGGTACTCAAAGTACGCGAAGACCACGTTCGAGGTGTATTGGACGAGGCCCGCAAGCATTTGGGCGAAGTTACCAGCAACGAAGGCAAATATGCACAAATTTTGGAGTCTTTGGTATTGCAAGGCCTCTTCCAGGTAATATTTAATCCAATAAATAAATCTAGCAATTTTTAAATTAATTATTTGGAGCAGTTGTTCGAAACCAACGTGTTCGTTCGAGTACGACCCCAAGACCGCGACTTGGTCAACTCCATCCTGCCAATTGTGGCCAACAAATACAAGGATGCCACTGGTAAAGCCGTCAATTTAAAGATTGAAGATGACACCCATCTGTCGCAAGAAAGCACCGGTGGCGTGGAATTGTTGGCACAAAAGAACAAGATCAAAATCAACAACACCTTAGAGGCCCGTTTGGAATTGATTTCGCAACAGCTTGTACCACAAGTGCGTACTGCTTTGTTCGGACGTAATGTCAACCGTAAATTTACCGATTAGATTCGTTAAAATAATTTCAAAAAAAGTTTACTGAAAAGTGCACGCTTTTTCTTGATCGTATTATTAATTAATTGATATTTTATTTGTTGGTGCAAATTAGGTTTGTTGTTAAATGTAGAATAATAATTGTTGCTGAAAACGTACTATTGCGATCCGTAATTGGGTCGTTAATTGATTTATTTTTCCTTTGTATAGTGTACATTATCTTATATGAATAATAAAGTCATTCCATAGAAGAAATTTTTGGGGAATCCTGTTTTTAGACACTGAAAAAATTTCTGAGTGCACTGATCCTGAAAAATACATAATCTTGTGCAAATGAGCCAATTTTCTACAAAATTATGTTGCTCTAGAAAAAAGCAGTTGTTCAAACCGGTTGCTCAATCAAAATCGCAGTTCTATTAATCTTTATCAAAATTAAATTAAACCTCAACAGTTATTCCGCTTATTTAAATCGTAATTCGTTACCTAGAAAATTGATAAAATTCTAACTGTTCAATTTCAATCTATTTAATTCATTCTCATCCATTCATCTACCTAGAACTTTACAATTAAAACCAATTAAACCTCATTAAAACAAAATACAACTCTGTTGACACGGATGTTACAAATAGGAAGTCATCAAACAAACCATAAATTTGTCTTCACTTTAATTTAGCCCGAAATGCAATTTAATTAGCCCAATATTAAGGGCTTGGGGTAAAATCACAAGAAGGTAAGAAATTCCACAATACTGGACTTGACCAACTGGATGCGTCATTCTCTACCTGCAGATCAGAGACGCACTCACCCAAACCCCCAAGAAAATTCGAATAAATTAAATGCTAAACGACAAAGTGCATCAACCTACTAGACAAACAAAAAAATAAATCAAACAAATAAATAAAGATGACCCCGCAGTCCGAGCCCCAAAAATATCCTGCAAGCCGTCCCTGTGCAGGAATTACTGCGGCTTGTCTAAATGCATAGAATGTAAATGCACATTCGGCGTTTGGACGTCGTCTCTATCGCGTCGCTGTCCGCTCCAAGACTTCTTCCGAAAATCTCGAAACGCGCTCAAATTTAATGACAGTGCGAAACGAAGTGCATTTTTTGATAGTGCACGATGTGATGATAACATCCACCTATCTACATGGCCCCTGTTCAATTTCACCTCAATCGTTAAAATATGACTGAACCGGATTACTGTGATTACACCTGGGAAGAATTTTTCGGTAAGCATAACAAATTTTTTGAACTCGCGATAATGCACGTGCGATTTGATTGATTTTTGCATATTGTTGACAAAATTGTTACCTTGACTACGAACAATAATAGTGAGTAGTGGGTATGAATTAATTAATTAATTTATTGTGCGGAGGTACGATGATATTTTGCAATATTGTTATTTATCTAAACTGGATTTTTGCTAATTGGCTATGCAATTGTATTTATGGAGTGAAGCATCGCAAACTGAAAAGTCGGAGGTACAATACGTACGATAATTATACGGATCAGTTTAGCGCATCATATGACTGTTTTTTTATTTTTATTATGTATACACAAAGTAATTAAAAGCGTAGATTAGGATAATTATGTTAAATTGACGAAACTATGTTGGAACAATGGGTGTTGATAAATTTCAGTCTGAAGGTTTTTTTTCCTAATTCACTTTGATAACGAGGTTCATTTAATTTTGATACGATTTTCAAAAAGTCTAAAGTAATTTTTACATAATAATATTATGTTTGCTTTCATCAGTTTCTTGCAAAAATTAATGCCTTCAATTATAGTTTCAACCTTGCGTCATTCAAGTTATATAAAGTGTTTTATTTCTTTTACTAAGCATAAAAATTCACTTTTCATTAAACTCACTTAGATATTTTAATAACTACTTAACTTTCACTGCTATATGGAAAATGAATTACTGTTTTGCTATTAAATTCTACCATAAATTTAATTATAAATATTAAATAATAATATAACTGCAAGAGTTGCATAAAATAAAAATATTTTCCAAAAATGTTCAACGAGATGCTTTACTATCCAAAGAACTTTCTCCAATTATATTGTTCGCTACAAATTAGAATTATCTTATGCAAAAACTCTTCTTCCTTTTGCGCCACCATAAAAAATGTTTAGTCTTCAGCATTTCAGCACTTAATAATTTCATATTATTATGCTGTCGTGTCGTTGCACAAATATTGTGTTTATTTTTCCAAAATAAAATCATTCGAATTTAAATATTTACGTGGGTCTGTTAACGGGAGGTGTACAGACAAACCGCTAAAGCACGTTCAGATCATTTCCGCTTCAAACTGTTTTCGTTACCAACTTCTTCCTTTCAAACCGACAATTGTTTACTAATAATTTTCAAAGAGATGAATGATAGTTGATTTAGTATGCCAAGTGCATATGCTGCTTGTTTCCCAAAAATAAAAAACCAAGCCATGCATAGAAAATTGGTAATTAAGCCGAGCTCTTTTTCTTCTCTTGTTAATTGAAGAATGTACTCTGGATACAGTGCAATTAATTTCCCTTTGAATTACGTCTACATACGTGGAAAAAATTAAAGTCTATCCATTGTGGAATAACAAGAATTCCGAAGGGCCTTTTGTAGGTGTGATATGGAAGCCTTTGATACAATGTACTCGATTACTTTACAATCTAAGCTGTCAAAGAAAGACAGATTAATCTCTTAATACAACTACAACCGTGAAATATAAAATCATTCATTTATATTTTCTTCTTGACAGAAAATGTTTCTTCCTAACAAATAGCTATTGATTGCGAATGTTTTTTTTTCAAAAACGTGCGATGCGATCAAAACTAGAAAAATAGTGCACTCACTAATGAGTAACTCAATACAAAGCAAAATTAGTTTGCTTTGTTTTGCACGTACAGACTGACTAATCTGACACAATTGCAATATTTAAATTTTTCTCGTTTGCTTTTCTCGTCGCATCAAACTGGAGATTGATTTATCGCATACGAAACGAACTTTCATGTTAAATCCGATTTACATACAAGAAAATAAACCTTTTCTGGATTCAAACGAAAAATAAAAATCACTTTTGTTTCGAATATAAAGTGGTCTTGATTTTATAGAGTCTCAATAGACGTTTTTCTTTCCGATAAGTAAAAAGTGCACTCATGTTTCCACACCCACGAGTACTTTAAGGACACTTAAGTGCGCTCCTGCTAGACTCAATAATTTCTATCCTGCATGGAAAACGCTAAAATCTCAACAATGTAGCATAATGAATAATTAGCGATTTCAAGATGCCGTTTATGGTCAAGCATTTACAGCATCGGCCTGATAAATTAATGATTTCGACACATTTTCATCATTTTTAAGGTGTATTTTGCGGCTATAAAATGAAACAAGGTCGCACATAAGGAAAATATCGTAATATTAATAAATACACTTCATAAAAATCCTTATCGCGTTGCTTGCAGCTGAAATAAATTTGCTGTTTCTTGGAAAACCTCAGAAAGCACCTGATTGTTTGTGCACAAACATTACTTCATGTTTTTCTCTCATTTTAATCCAATATTTGATTTTTGCTCGTCGTGAGTACATTGTAAATGGCACTCTGTGCAATTAACATAACGGGTGATCGAATAGTTGACGCTTGACAAGCCCATATATCTCGTAGCAACGCACTAAATGTCTTTATGCTACATTTATTGCTTCAAAGTCGACGTTTATTCGAAACTTATGGATCGCTCGTTATAAAAATGTATAATAAACAACCTATTTTATTGGTTGAAATACTATTAGTAGTTTAGTAGTAGATTGCTATAATGTTTGCTATGAAAATGCAATTGCCTTTACGACTGATTTTAAATTTATGCATATTATATAGGTAGGCAGGCATATTAAACAGAAGTTCTCCATTTAAATTTGCATTTCATAGAACTCCCTATCGGTCAATTTACTAAGAAAAGTACCATTTCAGCAGATTTTTTGAAATCGTGGGAGATTTCTTTTAAAATTCCTCGAGTTTTACGAATTTTTGGGATTTTTCTTCAAATTTATAGAAAATCTTTCACTTTTCTGAGATTTCATGACAGTCTAGTCGTCGCCATATTTATTTGTCAATCGACTCTATCCCCCTCCATTCCGAGCGCGCGAAATTCAAATTTGACACAAGCGCAGGAAGTTTGAATTGCTACATTTTTCTTAACAATCCATCAAGTTCATCCAACAGATGCCATTCGTGCTTAGCCCCTCCATATCCAATTACCTCCTAGAGTACTCTAGCATTTGAGCAGATGTGTTTAAAAAATCAATTAAGTCCCATTTAATGAGTGATTTAACCAGCTATAACTTGCACAAGTTTGTTGCAAGATTTCGACGTTGTTTTGGCAATTTTCGTAAATTATATCGCTGATTTTAAGTAGGCTAGCGATGTAAATTATAACATGTGTTACTTTGGAACATATGCGCGTATGTGTAGGTTGATTGTTTATAAGTGAAATGCATCTCACTGTGGATGTTGTGTAATCTTCTGTTGAGGTGCATGCATTTCAGGATTTATTGTATTCAATGGAGGCCCCCATACACACACACTCACAGGTGCACATGCATTGAATTCTTAAATTGGCTCAATGGCGCCACTCTAATACTTTATATACACTTGCATCATTTTATTTCATCAGCTCTAACAAGACGGACATGTTTCACATAAAGATAAGAGTAATTTAATTTGAATTGCGCGCCCAAACTAATTCGGCGACAGTCGAGCGCAGCCGATGCGAAATCGGCGCGCATTTCAATTAATTACAGCGAACAGTCTATAAATCAATATTAATTAGCGGTAATTAACGCCGGGAGATATTTATATAGTATTTTTAAACGCCCCAAAGCTGGATATTAGAGACTTGTAGAAATTAAAAGCGACACGAATCTATTTTTAAAATAGACCAGACAAATGCAGTTACAAGTTAAAATTACAACGTTTTGAACTTCTGAAGATATTTGTCACGTTATTAATAATATTATTCAATATTTTGAAAGTTTCGTAATCACTTGAGTAGTTTGGGTTGCAAAACTTTTTGGCAGCCACTCAAATTCTTATCGCAGTTCTACATCCAGTAAAACTAACAAGCTGCTGGAATTCCAATTCCACCTTTTTTTACACGTTTTATAATGTGAATTACATGATTTTCAGAGAGTTTTTTCTTTCTCTTCTCGGCTGAGTTTATGGCATCATTAATATTGAAAAAAATAAAAATAAAAAACGATAATTTATTCGAAACACTTGTTTCTTGTTAAATGTACTTGAACTTGAGTTACCCCATCTTCTAGTCAAATAAGTAAACATTGCATTTCTAAAATAAATACATCAGAAATGCACTCAGTCTCGAAAAAAATTACTATTTCCTCTTATAGTAACATTTACACTGATTCCCTGTCCCTGTGAAAAAGTGCAACGTTACCAAGTTGGTCAAAACATAATCATGTCAATAAATAATTAATATCCATCATACGCGCGGCACGATTTAAAAATAGCTTTATTTATTAGCTGCTGCATTTTGCGAGTTGCTTGAAGTTCAATAGTCAAGGATTGGCTTGCAGTTTAAACAAGTTCATTTTCTACTCGCTTTTACGCACATTACGGCGTACAGTTTATAAATAAACCCATCATAAAACTTTCTGTTGCCAGATGCGCTCCTGCTGTTTTGATTTGAGCGCCAAATTGGACACGAAGTGTGCCGAATTAAATTGGGCGCCTAATTCAAATAAATATATTAATTGCAAAGATGAAAGTTGCTTAGCGCATTGCTTAAAATTAGTAAAGCATTAAATAAGTTTCTTTTTCGCACTTTTACTTAAGTAACTGGAGTAGTATTGTCTAAAAAATGAAATTAGAAATGAGGATTGATTCAAGTTTCCTCCATTATTATCTCTCTAATAAAAACGTAATAGTATATCGACTGAATGATAATAAATCCTGTAGGAGATAAGCATCGTATCGTAATATACCGAGTGTCTCTAAGAAATGGGGCCTGAGGCACTCTTACCACCATTACCCATAATAGATTAATATTACAAGTAGTCGTCGACGAAGGGAATTCTCTTCTTCGCTCTTCCCATCGGTGGTTTATTTATATCAACAATAAAAAAGTCGACATCTACACGTACGTTCGGATAGAGAAAGAGACTGCATTGAATGCCGAGCACCATAAAACAGCCGCCGCATGGGTAGATGCAGTCTACACCATATTAGGCAGAATGTGAACATTGTTTCCTTCCCTCTTGTAGATGCTGCTGCTGCTGCTGGCACTGCAATGCAATGCAACTCTCCGATATGTCAGTGTACTCCGAGTTACGCTCGTTCTTGTTCCCTTCAGTGGCTCTTCTTATGTAACACACTCGGTGTATTTTGTGCGGGTTCACTCCTTTTTTCTCATTGGTACCCCGAGACACATTCAACTTGTTGCCGCTGCTGTTCTTTTGTCCAGCGCCAGCCAACATGTATGCAAGACATCATCATGGTCATGCTAAAGGTAAGCTGGTCAACTCCAATTCGAACAAAAATTAGTCTAAGACTGCTTGTGGCGAAATATCGCATTTTCTGGATTTTATGCACCATATGTGCACCTGTGGTTTCATCCCATAAAATCGCTTTATTACCGCACGGTGCAAATTGCAAATCAATTATGACCGACCACCCTGTGCCGACTTGAATAAATAATATCGTATGCATCGAATAAATCCTCGTGGCATTTGTGTGATTTGTCATACAAGTACTGCAAGATAATCCACTGTAACTGAAACCCATTTGATTTACTATGTAATGTTGAAATTTCATGCAGTCGCGTTTGAAGAATGCAAATAGCCCCGATTTTTCGCAGAAACAAAAGAGCGAAGGACAAACCTTAAAAAAAGTGCATTTCCAGCAGCTTATAGGTCAGTTTTCCATTTGATCACGTACAGGCTATTGTTGTTTGAAAGATGCATAAATCTGGCATTGAAAAGCAGCTCGTAAAATATCTTTTATAGTTTTTCGCAAAACTACCGAGAGAATATAAGGAAAAGCACATTCCTCGTCCATCAGAACCAGAACACAATTTAAGTTCGTTCGCTAAACGAATTAATGAAGATGCTTTGGAAAACAAGGAAGTCGTCTAGGTCTAGCGACGTCTACTCGACAGTTTTTAGAAAGCACATCACAAGGATTGAGAAATAAATAAAACGGAATGCCAATAAAACTTAAAGCGACACTTTGATTTGGAAATTAAAGAAGATAGTAAATCTTTTGCATTAGTTTTTTCAAAGTGTTGATTATTAGACAAGAGAATTTTTATTGCTACCAGTATAAGCTTAGAAACTTTTTCTAAAAATATATAATGCGGTTATAAATTTTTATCGACGTGGTTTATACAGTTTGTCCCCAAGGAGACGAATCAAACCATCAAGAACTATTCGAAATTGCAGAAAAAAATTAGCATTGCATTTTATTTGACACCCTTTGCAAGAAATATTTTGAAAATTCTAACATAGACGAGTTAGAAATTTTAGTAAAAAATCCTAAAGTATTGGGACAGCTTGTATACTTTAGCAACATTCTAATAATATATGTATCGTCAATTAAAAGTTTTATTGAAGCTTTTATGTGATTAGTGTTTCTCGTATTACAAATATTATGTTTTGTCTTCCATAAACTTAATCAGTATTTATTACGTTGATAAATATAGAGGTATTATTATCAATAATATGTTTATATTGAAGCTTTCTTTGACAAATATTCGTGTATGCAATTTTAGGGTGGCTCCACACCATTTATCGCTCGCTGGTCTGTTAATTTAGCAGATGATTAAACTACACACCATTGTAACAGACTCAAATAAATTGATACAGTTTGAAGGGGAGTGCCCTACTGTATGTATAAATATGTTGCATTGTTACATTAAGAGACATATGACATACAAACTGTGTATAGTGATCCTCTGGGACCAACATCGCGCACATCCGGTAAATTATAAAAGTGTGCGACAAAAAATTACGAAAAAAAAAACTGACATAAAAACCTTATTTTTCTAATTAATTTAAACATCACTTAATTATGTTTGTTTTATTATTATATTGTTTGAATATTCATTAGAGCCACCAAAATTCTGAATGAATTTCACGGCGGAATTCCGTTATTTTTAAATGTTTAACGCATTTTTCGAATTTCGTAAAAAAAGCTATTAAGTCTGTCAACGTTAATACGAAAATGTTTTTCTTTTTTCTACTATCTAAATTTTTTACCATTCCATTCACTCTAAATGCACATATGGTCGTCTGGTCTTGCTGATGACTTGTCTGCATGCGATTAAAAGCACTTTTAAGCATATTTATTCAAATGCTCCTCCTATCCTTTTTAAATTTTAATATTAATCACGATTAACCAAAATTTCTCTCTAGTCTATTTAAAAATGCTTTCTTATTTATTATAATGAACGAAGAAAGTTGAATATATGAATTAATAATAATAATAGTCCAGTTAGGGCATCAATAATATTTATCGATATAGTAAAATCTATTTCCAGTAATAATAATTGCGGAAGCAATCTACATATCCATTTAGTTAGGATGCGCTCCTAGGCCTCTGATAAATGCCAGACTTTCAATTAATATACACACAATGAACCAGATGGCTTTTTTATGAAATAAATTGTGGCAATTTTAGAATGTTTCTAAGAATACATAACGTTATCGCTGCTTCTATGGGATGGGGACCACCAAGACCAACCCAACCATAAAGATACAACTCTATAATGGTACTTGAGTGAACCTACACACACAAGTGTTAACTTGATGGGGACCTCTTCAAGGACTGTTAACTAATTAATGATTTGCGGCAATCAGATAATCAAATCGATGTTTAACCAACACCCTGTCGTTTTTCGTTTGTCTGATTTCAATCAGCGCCTTCATTCAATTATTACAAATAATTGAATTCTAATAGAAAAGCCTACATTTTCTCCCGACGTACAGGATTATAAATTGTGTCGAAAAATTATGTGGGAATTATGGTATTATATTTAACACCTACTTTTGGTGTCCAGACGCGAGCGACACTCACACAAAAATCTCGAAAAACCGAACGACAATTGTGGCGCAACACAATCACACCCACCTTTAAGACATATACAGGGTGTTCCCGAAAACGGTACATTTTCGAAAAACTAGCGACACGTTTCTCACCTGTGATCGCAGAGGTCATATCGAAGATAAACTATCCAGTATCCACCCATCGATTTGTCGTGGGCTTGTTGTAAAATACGGGACGGCTATTAAAAATTTTTCGGAATGCTAATTCGCCTCTCTTGGCGGAGACGTCTTGCTGTTCTTTGTGCATAGAAATGCGTGTGTATACAATCATTTCCATGTCGTCGTATATTTTCAAAGTGAATGAGCATGGGTATTATAGCGCCAAGCATTGACCCCGATTACAAACGCCCGGCGCCCATAGTGCATTCCGCACAAATGCAATGCCAATCAAGCGCGACACTCTTTTTTACTCCTCCTCCACCACAACAAAAGACATTTTGACGACTAAATATGACATATTGTCCATATTCGATAAACGAAAAATAAACGACGACAATTCATGGCCTCAGTGGTCGTGTCTCGCCACTCCGGCGTCCTAGACTCGACGAAGAAACTCATCACGATTTGCTTTTCTTCCCATTATTCATTATAGAAAAACAAACAACAACATATTGTACTGGAAATTAGAGCAGGCGCTTATATGAAGAGAAAATTGTGGTGCGCTATCGAAGAAAATGAAAAAGAGGGTCAAAGCCATATGGTCAAAATTTTTGATACCAAACTTGGTAGTGGAATCAATCTTCCTGTCAGAGATGTTATGTCATAGAAAGCCAAGCATCTATTAATTAAGACGCTTATCTTATTAGGATGAGATAATTAAACCGACTGCGAAGGAATTGACAGCGTATCGTTTAGATGCGAGATAACGTTTGATAAATATTCGATGCACCCACACATACGGTTTTTGTCAAATAAATTGTGGCGCCTTTCCGAAAACTGACTCGGAAATTTATTTCGAAAACCCACTCGTAATGTAAGGTGCTTTATGAATGGGCCTCATTTTTTGTATCCATTCAAGCGCTTTAGTATTAGATTTTTGAATTCAATTTGTAGACCACACAGAATTATATTTCAAGTGCATATTAAAAATAAAGCTTTTAATAATTAAGTAATTAAGACTATTAATATTTATGTTTGGAATTTCTGTTAATTGCATAAACAGTTAGGAATATTAATATTCTTTAAATTATTTACTAATTAGAAAAATGTGTTTAAAATTTCCGCCAGAAAATAAAATTATTCAAATCGATGATATGCAACCAGGCATACACCACAAATAAATCATTAATAATTTGATAATTAGCGACCCAATTTGTATTCAACTAATAATTTCGCACAAACTTTCTTTTAAATTGGCATAAATTAAATTACGTAATTGTCGTCCAATAAAATCAATCCTTTCTTCATTCAATAAGCGATAACATTATGATGATGTATGCGAGATAAAATTACGGAAACATAAATAATAACAATACGATAATATTTTTGTCTGATTGCAAAAATTTCGACTGATTAAAAAATCGTCTGATAAAATTCAAAAACGAAACCATATGGTCACACATCAGGCACAAAGTAGCTCAATGCCATCCACCTCTTATATTTACACGAACCATGTCGTAATAACAATCAATCTGATATGTGTAAATCAAATCGGCATAAAAGCTGCAGGGCCTCAGACTTTCCGTCTGCCAAGCGCGATGAAGATGAACATTCCGTTTTTTCCATCAATTAAATATAATTAAGTTGATGTCAATGTCAACAAACTTCTTCATTTTTGCTTTCATAAATTACGCATAAATTTAATCAGCAATTTGTTATAGTACACAATCCTTCCATGCTCGATTTATTGTTTACATATGCGGGAATATTGAATTCCAATCAATAATAATGAATTTGCTGACCAAAGCCACACTTATCTTTGATTACATATTACATTTCCCACGCGCCTTCGCCATGTATCAAACAATAAACGAATCGACCACCCCTGCACTGCGATATCCATACAATAAATTTCAATTGATAATGAATTTCTTCTTATTCTTGATAACAGTATCGTTTATCAGCTCGTCTCTATATTATTATAGTGTCTAACATAACATGCAAACCATCTGGTATATTTAATTTGTGATGACAGTCCAGACTTTAGTTTAGTATGCATCGTACAAATAAAATGCACATACAGGAAATATTTTGTCATAATTTAAATAAAGCTAGACGTAATTTTAGAACACCCTGTATCGAATACAGCGAAGTGCAATGGATATGATGATGAGTCTGATGCATCGCCCAAGGGCGGATGTGCATGTTTAAACTTTTCTCGGAACCCCATATAAAGTTTCTTGTTAAAGACAAGACTACTACTTTTATAGGACAAGACAGGAAATTATCTGCATCTGTGCAACTAGTTTTAACACCCTATGCAAAAATATTTCGATCGAAATAATTAATTAAGAGCAGGTTCGCATCTTGCGGAGTCCTGGACGGTATGCGTTTACCGCTTAGCGGTCCATATCTTATCTAAGAAGAGAATTGAACTTAGTTGACTTGAAGAATTGACAATAATTGGAATCTGTCTTGGAAATGATTCATACATGAGTAACGCCTTGAAAACGCTACTACACTGTTAACTATTAACTTAACTATCTCTCAATTCCCACCAGAGAATTATATGAGTAGTCAGGCAGTCAAGTTTGAGCTTTGCTTGTGTTTATACGACTTGCATGTCTGTGGATTGTATGAATTAACAATGTGCATAGTAGTTTAGTTTTTCTTTCATTCGTTCAATTAAATTGCGGACGTCATGAAAAGTGGTAACAAAATGTGCACGAAAACTGGATTAAGTAGTGGCACCGATGGTAAAAGGCATTTTCTTTAATAAACTGCATGAATAAGCGAGTTAATTAATACGTTAATACGTCATCGCTGTTTTTACGCTATGAAATTTGAATTTGGCGCGCCCGCATTCAAATTCAAAAAACAAAGCAAATTGGAGACGAAAATCATTTGAATAACATAATTTATGCATAATAATGTAAAATTCTCGACGACCTTGCAAGTTGTGTTTAATTTCCATCGCGATTCGGTTGACATTATATCGAATGTTTGGAAATCATTATAAATATACTTGAAAATAATAAAAGTGATTACGGAATTAATTGTTTTTTTGTCATCAACAGCGAGCGCAAACATTTTTCGAAATAATATTGCATCGTTAAAATAATACGCAAAATAAATCAATTATCGTCTAATTTAATTGAATGGATTTCTCGTTCTATTTGTAATTGTTTATAATGTCCATATTTAGCTAGTAAATTGATTGTGGGAATAATTTTCACAAAGTAAATTCTTCAAACATTTGCAACAAATTATTTTAATGCATTTTGTTATTTTAGTGCAACATATGGGCCCTTATTAAAACTGAGCATTGTGGGGCGTTATTAATGCTATTTTTATTACATGACCCCATTCATAGAAACCAATATTAATAAACCCGCGTTTTAATTTCAGTTTGAACTCTCTTTCATACGCACTCAAAATATTTACGTAAATAAATCGTGTATCGTTTATTAATTATGTGATAGCGTTTGCAATTAACCAGATGTAGGTCCAAATTTGCCTAAGTCAATTGGGTTAAGTGCGATAATTCACACTACGTTCTAATTCGGTTTTATCCAGATTCTTTAAGAAAAATGCTTCCATTCTAAGTAGCGATAAATAATCTCAATTAAAACAATAGAGAAATAAAAAATGACTCAGTGATAATAACCGGCATTGTTTTAAATTATCCAACAAGCAGCGAAGAAGTGCTCAGTTTGAAAGCAACCACCAAATTTAATAGTTATTCGCGCTCTGCCCGAAAACATGGTAAACTTTGCATGAATCATCGCGAGACATAAATCAATCGCTCCGATAATCAATTAAAAACAAATGTTGCGCATCCTATCCCGTTAATCTAATCTGGATCATTAAATTTCAGGTCCGTCACAGGAATTGATGCCCAGTATTATGGGAGCTTTTGATGCCATCATTAGCACCAAACTGAACGAGAAAGAAGCACGCGAGTTGAAGCTCAACAACCACAATCACAAACGGACGACGAAAAATTTCGCCAACCTTTCGCCGTGTGTGCAAAAGATCCTATCGAACGTATCCGATCAGGAAATTAGTCAGAAGTTCAACAGTGAAGATACAAATCGGCGCAACTTCAATAACAACAACAACCATCATCATCGACTGTCCTTCAGTCTGGTGAATTCGGACAAGAGTTTGCACAAAAGCAATGAAAATCTCGAGATAATTTCGAGCAACGTGCAGAAAATGTTGTCAAACTTTCAGGACAGTGAGTTGGTGCTGGCACCGAATGCGAATCGTCTTCTGGTGCGGAACAATTCAGTGCTGCATCGGAAGGAGTTCTTGCACAAGATCGAGTTCAACATGAATAATAACAATGAGAGTAGTTTTGTGAGTTATTGTGACAATTGTGATGATAGTGGTGCCGAACAATTGGATGGATATTGCCAAAAACCGTTGGGGAGCTATTTGCATTCGCCTCAAGGGATCGCGTCGCGAACGCCAGTCGGACGGAAAAATTTGGGGAAATATTTGCAAGTATGTATAATTAAATTATTATGTTTAGTTTAGTTCATTGCGATGTATCAACAAACATGACGGAAACATTTTATCTTATCTCATTATATTACAAACATTCGCGTTTTGTTTAAAATGCAAATAATAATTGTCGCGTTATTTTTACTCAAATATGTGACTATTTGAATTTATTGCGATGTAGACGGAATCCGATCTGAATATCAGTCCGTTTAATCGTTTTCCTTATCGAAAATTGCATCCTGTTCGTCCGATTAGCATGGAGCATTATTTTGCTCGATAAAAATGCATCGATAAGGAAAGCGTGGCGAATGAAAATCACAGATTTGAAAACGACCATCGCATCTTCAACCAACAACATCTTCACATATGTGTGTAAAGTCACGCGGCGCATTTTGTATAAATTAGAATTTTTCTTTGCATCCAGCGTGAAATCCAGCCACGGTCTAATAGTTTTCCTCCAACTAATTGAAATTCATCTTCGGAACTTTCATATTATCCAAGCGCAGCGCAATTAAAGACCGTTCGGTCGTTGTCTTGTTCAAACATTCGGTGCAATAATATAATTATCCAAATAAGGCGATCGGGAAGTAGCAATATTAAAACCGTTAAGTATCATTATAGCGGCGTTTTTCAATAATGAAATGTTTGAAATGCTTGTAGGTTCCCAGTGAGAGCAGTGTGGGCACCACCACCAGCAGCACCTTATCATCCGAAGTCTCCAGGCCCGTGTCGCTAACAAGCCTTGGTTCCTGCTCGTCCAGCGGCAGCAGCAACGGACACCATCAACCTGGTTCTGCATATTTAGCGTCTGCTGAAAGCTTAGATAGCGATCCCGAACCGACTGGCAGCCAAGGTTAGTCCAATCTTAATGCATGCATCTCGCATAGTTAACTTTCTAGCGATTTTTTTCGGAGCGCTATTTTTTCTTCTTCTTGTTTCGGGGAGAAAATCGAAGAATCGTAGCGGAAGAACATAATTTAATTGCGCTTCGAGTATCGCGTGAGGCGCTTAAATTTGCATAGTATACGCTTGAACGATTTCATAATTTATTCTCTCTTTTGCAGAATCAGCTGATAGTGGAATAGCGGAACAGCCTTCGATCAGTCCAGAATTGCGCGTTCTTCAGGAAGTCCTCAACACAGAAACGATCTACGTGGCTGACCTTAATGAAGTCATTCAGGTTCGCAAAAATTTATTTACTTATCGTACGATTGTGGTGGCATTTTTAAAACAATGAAATCCATAAAAATAGCAATTGAATTACAAAAGCAGATTGTCTGCAGCTTGTACGTTTAACGATTTTCTATTACGCTCGTTTTGGCCTTGGCAATAATACCAAGTTACTTAGTATCGCTTTTCAAAGAATCTTTTTGTCAACGAATTTTTCCCATCCAGAGAGGAAATTGTCCAATAACCATCAAGGTTCGGAAATCACGCATTTAATTATTTCAATGAGTAACAAATTTGACGTAATAGTTTTATTGGATCATTGATAAATGCTCGCTTTTGTCGTTGCATAAGCGATAATTACATTGGTTCCATTATAACTGTATTAAAAGCCAATGATAATAAAAACGCTTCGATGAATCATCGCCCAAGAATTAGCCTTTGGTTTACCAATTCGTCTTCTTCGACCACATCAGTCAAGGCCGCACAAAACGCATTCAATAGTGCATATCAGCCACGAAAACCATTTCGGTTCCGATAAATCGATGAGTCATCGTTTGAATATTAATTGATTTGCTAGTTTATCTAGTCGACTGTTTTTTCTTCCAATAAACAACAACAACAACACCGAAAAAGAAAAACGTCTTTCAGCATTCTGCACGGTGCACACGTGTTCCTAATATGTAAACTTCCTGTTGAAGTTGAAGAAATCGTTTTTAGATCGGTGGCTTTTTCCATTTTAACTGTAATGAACCGTATGCGTACAAGATCCTTTCAGACTTGCAGGATTTTATGGTCATTCATTGCCGTTTACATAATTATTACATAATTACGACCAGATTTGTAAACGTTCAAATTTTTCCTAATGAATTATGCAGGGAATTTAATTTATTAATTGCACATTAAAACGCATAATTTGCCCCGCCTCTCGGAATTAGCATAAAATACTGCGTACGCTCACAAATAAAGGGTGTCAATAAATTAAATGTGGCGCTTTCAGGGCTATTTGGAGCCATGGAGGAACGACAGCGAATGCCCACTCGCCGAATTCCTCAAAAGCCTCTTCAGCAACATCGAAGCCATCTACAAAGTCAACAAGTAAGTCGACTAATAATTCAAAGACGAAGCTATAATAGTTTTGTGATAGGTCATTTCTGGAAGATCTTGAGAAAGCCAACTGTGATCCAACCAAAACCGCCAATGTTTTCCTGCAGCACGACAATGGTTTCACCATTTACACTGAATATTGTACAAACTATCCACGAACAATGGATGTGCTCAGTCAGCTTACACGCGATGAAAAAATGGCACAACTTTTCCGTGAAAAGCAGCTCCAACTCGGACATGCTTTGCCTTTGGGCTCCTATCTATTGAAACCAGTACAGCGAATACTAAAGTACCATCTACTTTTACAAGTAAGCAATTTCACTTGGTTTTGACATGGGAACTACCCAAGGGTCCATCAAGGAACTCCCAACATTTGTCCTAAATTCCAAAAATTCCTTTACAGAGACTGTCGAAACAATGCGAAGCCCACCATCGACCCGCAGTCGACCTCGCCTTAACCACCATGACCGGCATCGCGTTCGACATCAACAACATGAAAAGAAAACATGAACACGCGGTCCGCGTCCAAGAAATCCAATCGCAACTGTACGGCTGGACCGGACCGGACTTAACAGCTCTTGGGGAACTGATAGCCGAAGGAACGTTTCGCGTGATGAATGCGCGAGGACGTCGCCATGTCTTCCTATTCGAAAAAGTACTCCTTCTAGCCAAAAGTAAACAAGATGGGGCCCTCGCCTACAAGTCGCACATAATGGTAAATAAATCTCTTTTAAGACCAACTAAATTTTACTAATTATTTTCCAGTGTAACAATTTGATGCTAGTGGAACAAGTGCGAGGTGAACCGCTCTCATTCCACGTGCTACCCTTCGACAATCCGCGATTGCAGTGCACTTTGCGTGCGCGATCGCCGCACCACAAACGCGACTGGACGTTGCAAATAAAACGCGTCATCCTAGAAAATTACAGCGCGGTTATTCCAAGCCATGCGAGACAGCTTGTGATGGAGCTCGGCCAAGATTTGCACGAATCGGAGAATACGACCGATAAGTGGTCGCCGTTGAAGCAGCATTCCACGCCGCATTACTTAGAGCGTCGTAGCCGCGTACGCAAAACGCGCGATCTTTCCAACAGGCGCGCGTTATCGCAAGATCGCAAGTTCGCGTCGCTTGGCAGCTGGAGACGCAAATCGGAACCGAATATGATCCCGCAATACACCACGAAAACTGTGCCCAAGAAAATCAGTAAGATTAAGAAGGCGAAAGAGGTGTCTGGAAGCTCGACGTTTTACACCGATTTGTCCGATTCGGAAGTGTGCTGCGACACTGTGAATCAATCGATGGAGAGCTTGCCGCAGACTTTGACGGAGAGCAAGTTGGACTTGGAGGTGGAGATGAGCAAAAAGACTGAGGAGAGTGATGATAAAGTGGTGAATGTGGAGAAGATCGTTTCGGAATTGATGATGCAGAATCCGGATTATCAGAAGATTTTGAAGCGGCAGGAAAAGCGGCGGAATAATGCAAGCGAACCGGGGCCTAGTAGTTGGTTCGAGGAGAAGTCGAAGTTGTTCAGCAAAGCCGATTCGCTGCCACGATCCTTTCAGCTGAATGATCGCAGTGATGCTGCAGAGTGTCACAATGAACGACTGATTCTGGATATGTCTTTGAAAGAGAATATTGACGGCGAAGAGCAACACGAAAAGTAAGTTTAAATTTCCCCCTGTAATATAGGCAACTTGTCATGCATCAAAGTATGTGTGCGACAAGTTGCCTAACTACGATTTATTCTAGCGATCTCTCATCTCAAATCGAAGACAATAGCGAGCATCCAGAGCACAAAATCTACCGAAAAAGCCCGATCCGACTGAGCCTGCTCCAGCGCTTCCGACACATGATCTCCGACGACCAAAAAACCAGCCAAAAGTATCCGCTGCATAAGCAAGGATCGAAAAGTATGGGCGAAAAAATTGCTCATCCCGATTATGCGGATCCGCAAAAACTATTCCCGTCTTCCCGCAATTCCAGCCAAGTGAACCTGCACAATGATGTGGATTTAATGGGCGAACGGGAACAATTGGATATGTCCATCAACGAGAAAGACGTACTTAACGAGTTCGAGAAGCGCTTGAATGAGAAATCTAGTCACAATAATTCTAGTCAAAATTCCGATTGCTATTATTATGAGAGTTTGTTGGATAAGGTTTTGATTGAGGAGTACGATAAAGATGAGCATGGTCGATTAGTGGCTAAGCAGGATAGCTTTAATAATAGGCCGCAGAAGCCTGCACGGGTGGCGAAAGATATAAAAAAGCCGACGAAAGCACCGCCGCCGATCCCGGTTAAACCGAGCCGGCTTGTACGGTCCAGCAGTGAGGCTGCTAAGAGGAAGATTGTTAAGACGACGAGTTGTAATCAACAAGAGAGTGCCAATAATGGAAGTACGAGTTGGGTCAAAGCGATGGTCGGACGATTCGAATGATATTTAAATCTATTTATGTGCTATAAATGGCTGTTGTATTATATTATAGTAGTTTAAATATATTTTGTATGAATCAATGTTTAAATAAGGCATCAGTTTCATGATGCAAAATTATATAGTTTATCGAACTAAAGTATTGTTGAATATGTGCACTAATAGTTTTGTAAAATTGTTTCAAATCTAATAAATTATTTAATAAGTTTATGATTCACTAAACTTCACTCACTATATTAAAAAACACACTTTAGTCCCTTGGAAGGCACATTTTCACTAGTCACAGGGCAATAAACACAAAACTTAGTGATAAACTGTTTGTATAATAAATAATCCAATTGTTAGAAATCTGAGGCCATACAATATTGCTTATTAGTTCTACAAACAACAATTAATATTAATTTAAAACGATGAAAATGATTGATTATAATACATTATTTACAAAGAAAACACAATATTAGTTAGGCAGTATTATTGCACTTGTTCGATCGCAATCGTTCCAATCCGGAACGTTCCTCCTCTTCGTCACTCGTGTACGAAGACATGCCCGACACCGCGGCTCTAGTCGAGGTAGCTTGCATAAGTTCCTGATCGGGTGCATTTCTGCTTTCGTACAACAAAATATTCAGCGTTTCTTCGTAGATTCTTGCCTCAGGGCACTCAACTTTCGTATGCTTCTTATCGGTCGCGTACACGATCGACGTGCAACAAACCTCCGAAACTTTCTGTCCATGTCCATAAAACACCCAACAGCAAATCTCACTCGTACTAATTACATCTTTCAAAAACAGCAATCGCTTATTGTACCACAACGACAATTTGTCAAACAATTCAATGTTTTTCAGCAGATTATCATCGGACGTCGAAGTGTACGAGTACTTATTATTATGTCGATTTATCAGCAACTTAATCGTTGGTCGCGTAGTCGAATGAATCAACATCTCTTCCTCTTTCTGCGACGTGATTAAAGGCACCCCGCAAATCGGCTCGCTTTCAGATCGTTCCTTCTTCGCTAACGCTTTATTACAAGACTCCGCCAATTCCGCGATGCAATAATACTTCGCTTCGGCCGATAATTCGGCGATTTCCTTACTAGTGTCCGGCAAACAAACGCTACCATCACGCAGGAAATTGAGTATTGTGCCGAAATGCTTGCCGCATCGATCAATCAGAATCCAGCCTGCAATATCGCATTTCAATTATGGGCACTACCTTTCTATGACTATGACTCACCATCGGAATCGGATAGGACTTCCATGCGTCCGCTAAACATTGCACGCAGCATTGTGTCGTGTTTCGTCAGGGTGCCGATTGTTGTGTAATGTAAACAACCCCCCACGTTCAGTTTGACGTACTGCGAAGGGTTGCCTTTGATTGTTGTTTTACCGGACATGTTTGTATCTAGATTCAACATTCAACAACGCTGTTGAACTTTCTTCGGGCGCACTTGAAACTTTGTCGCGAAAGTTTCTGTACAATTAATTTCGATTCGACTTCGTCCAGCATTTACGATGCCATCATTAATTTATCTTAACCTGACAATTTGGCTGTCAGAAAATTAAAGGTAGCACAAGTGCTGCCAACGTAATGCGTTCGCGGAGTGCAACTAGTTTAATAGTTATAAATAGCGATTGTTTATATTTGTTATATTAATAATATTATTGTGTCGATAAGGACGATAAACAATAAGTTGTTTTATTGTAAGACCACTAATTCCAGTAAAATCCGCAAATTTATCGAAGCAAAACGTAATATATTGCATATTGCAATTTCAAGTGACGTGAAATTAATTAAAATCAGTCGGAAAATGTTCAAGTAACGAATTGGAAACATTTTTAAGAAGAATCGAACATATTCAAATGTGGCGGGCTTTAAAAATCAACCAATGAGAATCTATCTAAAAAAGTGGCGTTCATAATTCTGGACCAATGAGAATGAAGCAATATGCAGTTGCAATATATGCAACCACCGCAAATGCATTCGAATTTGAATGCATTTTCAACTTATTTTAGCCTCGCAGCATCAAACTATACATAAACCCGCAATTCAGTTAGCGTTGAACTCGAAATAATCGCGATCAGAAATGATAGTACTGCTAGCAAGACTCACCGTATCAAAATGCCGGTTGGAATTTCGCATCCAGATATTGACTCCAAAACGGTAATCCTCAAGGTGCAAATATGATACACTTCACTATCACATCACTAATACACAAATGCTCATTAATTTCACTCACACAATCACTTTAATTATAGTTTTTTCTCGAATTTAATTTCAACACTTTACTCAACGACCGAAGAAGAATGGCGATCCGCGGGAGACTGAAGACGCGTGCGCAATCGGTTTCTTATTTGAAAATTAAGCATGGTCTCCTAGATGGATAAATATTTTAAGGCTAATTCACATTAACGTAAAGTAAAATAAATTAGAAAACTCGCTTCTCTGATTGGAGTACAATTCAAAATCAACCAAAAAGTGAAGATGATTCTTTAATTTATGCTACGAGGACAATATCACCATGACAACCGCAATACAAACAAAACAATGGCAGATGGACTGTCCAACTATGGCATATTCTTTAACGAAATTGATAAAATATGCATTTTGGAGCCAGAGGTTTCTAAACAAACCAACGATTTAAAAGAAGAATGTCAGATCTACGTGGAAAGTAAGTTTAATTTACTTAAATCTAATAAATAGTCTAAAAATTGCGATAAAATGATTGCAGAAATTGACGAATTCAAAAGAATCGCCGATAAATTCATTACTATGGTCGAACAATTGGGCAAGGAAGTGGAAAAACAGAAAATTGATGCAATTGGAGCCAGGAATTTAATGCAGAGCATGGAAAAGCAAAAGGAAAATAGCCAGCAACAGTTGCAGGCATTGATAACCGAAAAGGCTGTCGAATTAGAGCGATTAAAAATTCAGCTCAACTCGCTGCAAAAAACCGAAATGGAACAGAATGAGGTAATAAATCAGCTAACCCGCTATTAAAAAAACTATCAATAATGTATTTGTTATTATTACATAACCACATGTTCAATATATTAATACAATGCTAAGAAACTTATCCTTCATTATATTATTACAACTTTTATAAAATAAATTAACTGATTAAACGGAGAATAGTCTAAACAAGAAGGAAATATGCCTATGTTATATGCAAATAGCAAAATAAAAACAATAAACTTCTCTCATATTGGTCACATTTACAACGAATAATAATATACAAAGAGAAAACAAAAGGAAAACCACCACAGCAAACTTAAACTGAAGGCACCTTATTTTTTTTTTCAAACCATGGTGTGATTCCTCGTGATTTTTCAAAATAAACATACAAGACTAATATATAAAATAACCAACTATGAAGATAAATATGAAACTTAAGAGTAAACACAATTGTCGAACATAAAATCTAACTTACATGTCTCCTGAATGATTTGTGAGAGTTGTAGTCCACGAAAACTTACGCTGTGGTATCAATTTGTGGTTCAGCTGCATCAGTCTTTGCCCGTTTTGAGTCAACCGCAATGGCTGGGTCTGGCGAGGCTGCCCTTTTGAGAGTGTTCGATTTGAATTGGATTATCATCGCTGTCATGTTGTCACAGCCGGTGCCATCGCCCATTGTATTCGGCGCCAAGCAATGATCGAACATCTACGCAAAAAATACAATTAACTACAAATCATAGCGCTAAATAATTAAATACCTCTTCGCAAATATGCGACAACTTATCCGGATTCTCCTCAATTCGCGGCCGAACGAAATCAACCACTTCCTGACTAGACATAAAATTCCAAATGCCATCGCACGCTAAAACCATAAACTCATCCTCGCTCGGATTGATCGTCAACGTCTTAACATCAGGCAAAGCAGTGATCATTTGCTCGCGATCGGACAAATCCTTGTTCTGCTTGTAGGCATGATCGCCAATCGCTCGGGACAAATTCAAACCGCCGTTCACACGACCGTCCGACGTGACTTTCCCGCCAGCTTTCACCACGCGATCGCGTTCCGGCTGATCCTCCGGCTTGTGATCGAAGCTCATCTCAATCGCTTTGCCATTTCGACAAACTATGCAACGCGAATCGCCTGCATTCGCCACAAACAATTCGTTATCCTTGAGTAGGGCCACCACTGCTGTGCAGCCACTATCAGATCCAGGCTCCTCTTTCATCATCCTAGTGAATTCCATGTCTTCCTCATCGCAGCATTCCCCTTCATCCTCCTCTTCCTCATCGTCGTCATCCTCATCCTCCTCATTATCCGCATCGCCTTCACTGTCATCGTCCGAATTGTCAGCCTCAATATTCACACTCTTGTCTGCGTCATCGTCATCATCCTCATCCGTACTTTCATCGCTATTCAGCTCAGCAGCAGCACCAGCTGCTTGCAAAAAACGTGAATAAATCTGATTGATTGTACGAAGACCTTCGCGTGTGGGTTTCGGTTTAATAATCGCTTTGCCTTTACCCTTCTTGGAAATCTCTCCGTTTTCTACTGGTGTGGTGGATGAAGTGATTACGTCGCTTTTGGCTTGTGCTTCACCGTTTTGCGTGGTAGTGGAGGTCGCTTCTTTCACTTCGGCTTCGGGCTTCGCGTCCGCAACGTCTGCTTCGTTTTTGCTGGATGAGGAAGTGATTACGATTTGCGGGGCGGGAGTGTCTCCGTTCACTTCTTAATAATTAATACGTTAAGTTTGATAGGCCAGTTAAATTTGAAAATAACTTACCGGTTGTTTTTGCGATGCACTCACTGGAATCCACACAAGAACTGCTGACCCCATCGCCGTTGCTATCAGCCACCACCTCCGCCTTATCGCTACTGGAAGCCTCGCAGCAAGTACTCGAACTAGCCGCCGCATCCACGTCCGGCTTATCCTTCTTCGTCTTCAAATTCGGCGATTTGCCAAACTTATCACCATCACAAGCCCGCAAATGTTTCACCGCCGGATTGCAACCGCAACTCGTGTATTTTTCGATCACCTGTTCGATCGGCATGGCCGCCTCTTCGTACAAATTATGCAAATTCTCCTCCTCTTCGCTTTCCTCGTCCGCCTCCTTATTGCCGGCCAGTTCCTTCAGCTGGGCGACGACATCGCGTGAGGCGATCGTCGCATCGAACCCGAGAAATCCCTCAATTAGAGCCTTTTGCACGTCGCCGTCTTTGTACGCTTGCAAGTCCTTGATGAAATCCGGCAGCTTCTGTGAGCAATAATGGGCCACTTCGTGGCCCCCATGCCCATCGTACACTGCAAACAATGCGGTGTTTACGTCGAAATCGAGCAGGCAATTGTGGGCGTCCTGTGAAACAAACAAATGGTGAATTTACATATAGGGTCAAAGATCATGCGGCTAAATTGGATGTAATAAGTGAATTGTGGGTACCTCTTGGCTGATACGCCATCCCTGCATCGAACTGGAGCCGCAGTTTAATTTGTCGTTGGATTCGTCGGTTGACACTTTTTCCGTGACGGGTTCTGATAAGTAGGATCCCATGTTGATGATGGATTGGGTGCACTGTGGGCGGTTGATTAATGGGTTAATTGAAACGGTTTGCGACAAATTAGTGGAAATTATGGATAAATGCCGGCAGAAAACGACTTGTTAACTTGCAACCATGCTGTTCAGCGACCTCTTGACAGATTGCAGACTGTAGTTGGTGGATTGCGGCGCTGCTATGACGCGCCAAAATTATATAATTTGCCGCGTCAATTCAAATTAGGACCGGGCTGATCAATTATTTATTCGGCGATTGTTTTAAGTTAATTATTAAGCAGACGAATGAATAATAAATGAGTTAGTTAAAAGCGTTTGCAAATTGAGTTTCAATTAGCTTTAGAAATTAATCAGTAAATTGTATAGTAAACAACAAAGAGCAATATTGTTCGTAAATTGTAATAAAAATTGTAAATGTTAATTTAAGATAAGGATACCATTAATAAATAGTATTATTGTTAGAATAATTAGTTTTAATTTATTTAAAAAATATGCAACCATACATACACGTGGTAAATAGTTAGTTGCCGATCCACGAGATGGCCATTGTTAATAAGTTTGAATTTGACAGTAGTGAAAGTGGTGGTGGTGTCTTGTAAGTGGTGAAGTTTTGTGAATTTAAGTGCAATTACGGTGTTTTAAACAATATTAAGTGGCGAAGACATCGAAATGACAATCTCAGGTAATCAAATATTTTAATTTTCGTTAAATATTGCATTTGCATATTAATAAATCAAGAAAGTTGTAAAACTCTCGGCGATAAGACGTAAACAACCCTCTAGAGGTCTGCGAGAGCATATTGTCGTATAGAAAGTTAGGAAAACTTACAATGAAGTACCGTATAATATAAAGTCCCACAAGGATCAGTTAAATAGCGAAAAGATTACTTGAAAATTTAATATCCCACAAAGTTACCCAGGCAACATGCTTTTTCTATAATGCGTCACATTAATTTTCTCGCATTTGCATTCTGTGGAAAAATTACATTTGCGAAAATTATGATTGACGTTTAATATGTTTGCGCAAATTTATATTCGATCAAACGGAAACAATTTTACAAGACTACATAAATTTAACTAGCGAAGGGTGAAAAAGTTTCATATCCACATCGATTAAATTTAATTAGGCTATTTGTATGCGAACATAGTTCTACCGCGAAGCGCTTTAAAATTGTTTTATTGAGGGCTGTATTGCTACAACTTGTTTTTAAAGAAACGTTTTTCGAATTAATGTCGGCTTTTTGAGATTTAATTTCTAGATGGCGCTGATTTAAATTAGACAAGTGACATATTGAGGTTAAGTTCGAACCAAAAGTGTCTGAAATGCAAGCGTTCGCATGTAATGCAATTACTTTAGGGAAAAACGGGAAGAGTTTCTTTATTTCTTGTTGGATCGTTTATTCATCAGTCACCGAGAAGCTTGTCACTCGAATAATTGCAAAAGCAGTGTGTCTTGGAATGGTAAGGCAACACATTTTCATAATAACTTTAGTATCGATTCGCGAAATCCCCAGATGTAGAAATAATTTCATGTTGAAACTTTATTAATTACGATTTTAATTATTTTATTAAAATCACAATCGCTTTGCTTAATCTGGCAACTTCCTTATTACCATCTGAAGGAAACCGAATCTATTTTTCATAATCAGATATCTCGAGCGTAAAGCTTGCTTATCAGTTGAGAGATTTCCTTTTACATCAAGTCAATATTAAATTTCAAATTATTAATAAATATTGATTTTCCGCCCTTGTCATAAAGTATAGTAATATATAAATCTCTATTCTACACATACAAGGATATTTGTTTACTTAAAGCTCATCCGGCGTTGGGATTGTAATAATAATGTACAGGATGATTCTAAATAATTTGCATGTGCGTTTGTGTTGGTATTAAATTTGGCAGGTGTCACATGTCAAAATTCTTAAGCTCAACTTGAAGCAACCCTATCATCATATAATGGCAAAAGACAAAAGCAAGTGTAATTAAAAAGTTTCGCCATTGTTTTCATGAAGGAAGGCCATTAGCAAAGTCAATCTACCAAATTGCATAGCGCACTTGAACTTAAAATTATTTAAAATTTATTTTAATTTTTCTTAATTAAATCTTTGCTTTAATTAAAAACTACTTTAATTTTAGCCAGCAGCCACAAATTAATATGGATATTCGTAAAAATTATGCAAGCAAAACTATAAATTTTATAGGCGGCAAAGAAATATAATTCAAAAGGTTTTGGGTGCATGACACCGTCATCATTCATCTACTTTGAAATTCAAATGTGAATATAAAATTCATAAAGTTTTCAACCCTTATATATTTTAAATAAAATGCCAATCTTAATCGATACTAATCTAGTAATATGCAAAAGAAGCTTAACTTCCTTGCAGAGCAACTGGTTGACAATTTTATTATAACATTTACTTTTGCAAAGGAAACTTTTAACTTTAGACATCCTTATTAAATATAAAAGTTGCCCGCGACACAATCGTCCCTATAGACGAACCGGAATAATTTAATGATATATTTATTTTAGAATCTCAGCAAAATAAAATGTTGCTTTATTCAAATCCAATCATGCTAAGTGTATCAAAATAAACGATCAGTAAACTCCATTCCAGTTTAAAAAAGTGCATATATGTTAATGTTATAGAAAGCATATTAAATGTTGCATTTGCCAAATGGCCCTTTAATTGACGAATTAAAAATTGCCTCTTTATTATACTTTCAAATTTCGTACACCCGCAGATTATTGAAACATCCCGTTTATTTGCAAGTAGGATTAAACTAAATGGCTGATTATTAAAGTATCTGAAATTAATTAATTGTACAACAAAGTTTTGTTAGGTAATTGAGTTTCGGCTTATTGTATATTAATTTATAATAGGGGTGTCGCAATTTTTTGCGCAAACTTTTCATCGATATTATATAATCCACATTGAGAGCGGCTTACTAATTTCAGCTTATAATCGGCTTTACTTCCGAAAAGTACATAACAATGAACAAAGGGCACATTAGAAGCTTTGCTTATTGAAATGTCCGCTAATCTACGATCCATACATACCTAGTACTTAAACCGCATACATATTCGCAAAGTTGTAAGTAGTTTGATTGAAATTCCTTTCAGCACGCAACATTTTATTCTTAATTGAAAATTAAACTCTCAAAGTCAACACTTTCAGCAATGTGTACGTTTCAGAGCTTTTTCGCAAGAAAGGAAAGTGGCATGCATTTTTTATAAGGGCGAATCTGTCAAGAGGCGGCTATAAATATTTAAAGAAACCCCCATTAAGTATGATGTACTTTTGGCACTCTGGTACTTTAACTTAGTTTTTGTTTTTCTCCTTTCAATCAACAATCAATACCCCCTTTTCAGGTCGCTTCTTTTTTCCTTCGATGTCATTTCAATTGTATGTCGGATACGCATGTAAAAAAGCGATAAATTACATTGAATTTTCAATCAATAGCCATGCAATTGTGTAATTTACACGTTTGTCGCGATATTTATAGAGGAAAAACGTAAATGGTGATGTAATTCGATTTACGCTTGGATACACGAAAATTTAAAAAGCTTGCTAGATTATTGCATTTTCAAAATTTCGCTAGCCGGAAAATGAATTAAAAATACCGCCCATGCATTAATTAGTGCTGCTAGATCAATTTTAGTTGCAAAATAAAAATATTTTGATGAATTTAATTTTTTTTTCGTAATTTGTAAATAAAATGTGTGGAATCTAGTAAGCTTTATCGAATGCAATGCATGCCATTCCATAATATTTGTTTTATAAATGGAAAAAGCTCTATATTGTACCTGATAATTCGCCAGTATAGTAAATTCATGTATTTTGACCGGAAAAAAATTAAATTTGCATGTAAACGGGCGATAAATTTCCCTGAATTCCAATCAATAGCCTGATATTGAGTAATTCATCGCGAGTACAGATGTTCGCGTAATTCGCTTATCAAATTAGCCCTATCAATATTCTTATTATCTAGATCGATGATATAAAATATACGAAAATTTTGGATTGGGCTGATTGGAATGGCAAATCAAAATACAACAATATGCACGCAATAATCCATCCGTGATTGTATCGCAATCAGTGTGATTTGAATTGAAACACGAGCACACTCTAGTATGTTGCACGCCTCGGTTTTCACTTCACTTGACAAGACACCCACGCGAATTAAATTATTGTTAACTAGACGTATGTATGCGCTCTTCTATAATCTTATTGCATTTGGATAGCAATGCCCCGAGCAACAAATTAACAAACAATTAATATGCATTAATATTACACACTGCGCGGCAAATTGGGATTTTCGATGCATTATTTAGCGCAATTAAATGCATTCTTGTATGGCATGTTGTTAAAAAAACGCGCTTTTGTTTATATAAAAGAGCGCTTTGTTTATTTTTATGCAGGGAATTCTATTATACCTGTTTGAATTATTTATTATAAGCAAAAAAGTAATTATTTCGCATCTACCTACATGTGTGCTATAAAGAGAGGAAGATAAAGTATTGTTTGCTTCTCTCTGGAAACATTAAATCTGGCATGGAATGAAAATAAATAACGATCGGAGAACACAAGAAAATTTTCCAGTATGTTTATTTGTATTATTAGTGCGCCTTTTGTAATATTGATTCGCAATAAATCTGTCACTGCCTGCATTCAGCTAACAATTCTCAAAGCTTATAGCTACAAGATGAATTATTCGAAACACTACTTCAAGCTGTGTGAAGCTGAGTTTAACCCACACTTGTTCGACTTAAATGTCGCTTTAGAATTAAATGATAAATATTCAACTGGAATGCCATCAATTAAATAAGGGTATACCAAAATTCAGCCAATTTTAATTAATATTAAATTATGTATAACATTTCTTAAGTACCTCAATAAATTACAGGCGAAGTTAAATTTTCTGAATACGTGTCGAAAGAAATATTACTCAAGCTGTGAGTAATCAAGGATATTACCTTTAAAAATGGCTGAGAAAACGCGTGGCGCTAAATTCAAATGCCTCAATTTTTTTTATTTTAAGGCATCTTATTACATTCCTTTAGCAAAAATCTACTCAAAACCATCTTTATTTAAATAATTAACATCGTAAGGACCTCTTCCAGTGCAGCTTCCTTAATAATTAACATAGCAACTCCCACATAATGATGCAATTGTTTTTATGCGCTACGAGAGGAAACTAAAAATAATTTATTAGCCCCATAAATATGCGGTTTTTGCGTTTTTTTTTCAGCTAGCGCTGGATAAAAATTCTATTATACGTTCTTTGTTCGCTTTACTTGTAAAAAAAATTCGTACGGCCGCCGTTGCCATTCGAAAAGCTGATGTAATTGTTTTAGTTTAAAGAGAAATGCATTTATAATAAATATGGGAAAAAGGGAAAAAATTGAACGATGAAATTTACGAGCACAAATGGAAAATTTATTTATCAAATCACACATAACATTAAATCTCCAATTTTAAAAAAGTTTTATTGCACTCGCGAGAGATTTAGTTCGTTGCGCGTTTCTTTTCCGTCTTCAGCCACTGGTGTGCAAAGAAACTAAAATGAAAATACAACGAGTAACTTCAATTTAAAACACGTGTAAGTAAGTTTTTCGAGCTTTAGTTCTATTTTCACGTATAGAACACCAGCATTTTTTTCTTCCTTTCTTTTTCGTTCGTTTCTTTCTTTAGTCACATCAGCACAGCAAACACACGGTAATTGCTTTACTTTAGTTGGCTCGTAGGTCAGAATAAAAATAAATGCTACTTGGGTAATTTCTTAATCTTAATGTATCCACTTACTTTGGGGCAAAAGGATATATAAAGAAGCTAAAAGGGGCGCACTTTTATAGCTTATAAGATAAGTCGTTATTTTTAAATGTTTATCTAGTTCAAAGGATTTGGCGCCTTCGTTTTAAATTGGTGACATGTTATTGAACGAGTGATGTAATGTCATTATTATCCACCTGTTGAATAATGTGCATTTTAGACAAGGAAAATTTCATTAAAGCAAAAATATTTGCCTGGAAAAAGTTAATTCAGTTACCTCTCGGGGCGTAGGGAATTATTTGCAACTCTCTATGTTAATTATTTAGGAAGGTCCTTATTATTTACGATAATAAGGATAAAGGTGGTCGTCCTGCTATGCGCTGATGGATGCAGGAAACGTCAACTTTCAGTACGTGCTCATGCAAAGAGAGTCCTGCCTTGCACACCGACACCTGCTTTGAATATTCACAGCTTGACAAAGAGTAATTCCAAATCCCTTTCGCTTTGCTCTTTTAACTTCGTTTGCTAATTCTAGTCTAGGGACGTGTACCAGTTCGTTGTATTGTATACCGAAAAAGGGAAACATTTCATTCATTCATACAAATTTTCGAAACTATTTTGTAGTTTTACGTGGCGAATCAAATTTAGCGATTGGCTTTACGAGTTTCTGCTAAGCGACGATTAAGATTAATTGCTGGATGAGGATCGGAAGGAAAAAGTTCAGACGATCAATAAGTACGCTTAGTGACAATAGTTTTGAGACACTACTTGAAATTGATCAGATTTCGGGAAGTATCCATCAACAAGGGGTCAGTTTGTCAATTAGTTTTATTTAATGGATGGAGTTAAGTTTGATATTTATTTTATGAGGAAAAAATTAAAATAGAATTTATTTTATGAAGCTGTAAATATTAAACTTGCGCAATTTTTTCAGTTTAATATTCACCCGTCGTTAATATTGTCATAAAGTTGCTTCCGAGTTATTAAATCACTGTCCTACATAATAAATGAAAGAATATGAACATTTTTTCATTATAAAAAAGATTCCGTTTTTATTACACCTGTAAAAAAGGAATAAAAATGGTTGTGCTGAAAAACTATAAAACGCACATTAATTTTTAAGGAAAACAAATTCGGGTTGAGTTAAAAATGAGCTGAGATTCTTGGCTTTCGATTCAAAAAAAAATTGCAGTAAAAGGAAAAGAATCGTATATTTTATTTTCAGTATGCAAAAAGTGACATTCAGTGCAGAGAGAGAAAAGGTCTCGTAATTTTATTTATATTTGCGTATTTATAATACAAGTCGAGCTTAAAAGCAAAAGAGAAGCTCGGCCCTTGCTGACGATAGAGTAGATTATATACCTTGTGAATAATTCATTTCTCTACGCAGTTCATGTTTATGTATGACGATATTAATATAAGTGCCCCTCATTTGCGATAAATACCATCAAAACTCCGTATTGATTGCTGGATGAGGAGCAGCAGAAAATTGCGACACCCACTCTCTTTCTCGCATTTTCCGAAAATATTACATAATTTATTTCATTATGTAAAATCAGAGATGATAAGTTACACAAGTTTCAGTTCAGTTTCAGTTCCACATTTATATCTCATTAAAATCGTATTATTCTCAAAACCGGACGGACTTATACACGAAGCAATTTGTTACAAACTACTCTTGGGCTCTTGAATACTATTTTATTATCTCGAAATGACATTTTCAGGCATAACTAATGTGCCAAATAATTACAAGCTGCAGTCGTCGTCCAACATTCATTAATGTGCGATCGATCAATAAAACGCGCATTTCGCTTAAAGAGCGTCTTTAGGGCTCTAGGGCCATAAAAACTTTATAGACCGCTTATGTCACAAGTAATAGATAATAAATAATTATAGCTGGTGGTAAGTTACCCTTAAAAAAATAATTAAAGACACACATTAATAAAATATTTTATTTCACAACATGTCAATAATTATAATTAAAAAAACTCTCAACAAAGTAATTTATACAAATTAATTTTTAACTTCTTATACTGGCCCAGCAAAGAAAGAATTCCATTTGTATATCATCGATACATAATAAATAATTTAAGTATATAATAACCTAGAACAAAAGTCTTATATATTTGAAATGGAACGCATCATCATAAAATCGTATAATTCGGCGCCAAAATACCCAATAAAAAAAAAAATGATTCTTTAGTCAATGGTCCACACACAGTTAAATTGAAAACACCTCACGGTGTACACGTATTATCACGTTGTATTATTCGGATTGTCACTAGGCTCTTTATCGAGCGCCGTATCGCCACCAGCATCATTTAAGCCTAAGCCAAACATCTCTTTGGCCTTCTTCTCCCACACACCCTTATTCTTTTGAATCTCCTTCGTGTTCAATGCCACATGATCATCAGGTTTCCCATAATTTGGCGGATTTGCATATGGATCATATCCAAGTACAGACAACATTGGTGCTATCTCAGCCATATCGTGAATTACGTCTTCCGGAATGTTGCCCACCCATTTGCTAAGCGCCTCCAAATTAACAGGCTTAATCACCTGATCTGACGATCTTTCCACCCTATATAACAAAAACCCGAGGATAAGTTTAAAAATTCAAGGAAGTTTGGAATTTGGAAAGTCTAAGAAATTTTACATCCTTGAGAAGATCCCTAGAAGAAGAAGAAAAAATACTCACTTGCTCAAACTAATTCCATTATTGATAAAATCCTCATGATGAAGCACCGAGTCGTTCCACGGAATATCCAGGAACTTCAACACCTTCTCCATCCACTCCTTCGGATGCAACACCAACTTCTCATAAGGGACCCTTAAACACCGTGCACTACCCAATTCGCGACACTGATTGTTCATCGATTCGACCGCCGTATTCCACTTTTTCAAACACTGTCTATAACTATTCAAATCGAACCCGGTTATTGTCACTTTGCGCGATATAATCGAATGGGCAGTCGCTCGACCGTCTCGCACCATAAAAATAAACTTTGCATTCGGAAACAGATCCACTACATACGTGCCCATTTTGATAGTCAATGGATCCTTGTTGCACAATCTTGGTGCCGGCTCTCCATGCTTTGCAATCACTTCCAAAGTGAACGCCGCAATTGCAGAGTCGAGGACCGCTTTCGATATGCCTGCCTGCTCCAGACGCATCGATTCCTTTTCCGACTTCAGCCAGTGGAAACGTAATTGGAGCAAACGGGGAATCACACGTGTTTCTTGGCCACATCTGAAACAAAACGTGCAAAAGTTGTTGGAAAAATTCGTCGTCCGATTCAATGAGCGTAAAATTATGAGGCCAGAGTTCATTATTAAAAGTCTGAAAATCCAGGCCCCCGCTTCAATTACCATCATGCACATTGAAAGTCAGAGTGCCGCAGAGGCATAAATGAAATTGGATCTCTATTCCGGTGAACGAAAAGGAGTGATTTTCCCCCATCCTGGGATTCGTTTCGATTTCCGAATGAGAGCCCCTAATTTCGTTCCAATTACAATTGATTAGAAAAGCAAAGCAGCAACATATTGTAAAAGGGATTTTTCACTCGCTCCTCTCTATTTAGTATATACTAGAGAGAGCGAATTAAATTCGCACAATAAACATGTCTGGATCGTAATTGCCTCGATATGGACCGAGTTGCAATAGGTGCAGGCAGGGTTGGCAATTTTCGTGTTGCACTTGCACCACACAAACACAGATGTGCAGAATTTGCTAAGTGATTCGGAGAAAGGGGGGCTAAACTACCAGAAACATTTTATTCCTAGCTCTACTTATTTATTGATGGATTGATTGATGGACATAAACTGCTTGCACTCTGACCATCAGCACTAAATTATTTACAAACTCCTTGTTGTTGCAGGAAAAGCTAGTGCACGCGTAACATCCAGACAAATGTATAATTTAATCAAATCCAATCTACAACAAATATGTTGATGTTTGCTCTAACTCTTTAATATCGATTCGTTTTGGTGGTGGGTCTGAAACATAGTTCCTGCTATATTGGTATTTGATTAATTCAAAATTTCATCAGATAAGCTTGGTTCAGCCGATTGCACACATACATTATACCGCAGCACAATAAGGGCCCAAACCCTTGCTCTGGAAATTATCATGTCAACCCCCTACCAGTTCCAATTGTTTCTAATCTACATGAATGCCATTTAATTCAAATCTATTAAGTCTACTCTATGCCGGACAAGGTACACAGAGACAAAGGGAACCTTTAAACATCTAAGTCAGATGCAGTTGCAGTAAAAGCATATTTGTATTATGCAATGGTGCTGCTGTGGGGGCGGCATTCCATCTCCCCACATTATCATCATCAGCATCATCATGACCTGCTTCAAACATCACAACTGCAGCAGCAGCATGAGAGAAGGAAATGTGGGTGAGTGTTATATGTCTTTTGTGACAAGGCTAATTCCCACTCTATAATTGAAACCACCCTCGATTCGGATATGAACAAACCACCGCATAAAAGAATATGATGGCTTAAATATTTGGGCTAAATAATTAACAGACGAATCCATGGTCGAAATATCAGCAAACTAATTAGTTTGTTGAATAATAAAATTGATGACAATTTATTGCCGAGTAACTTTGGAAATTAATTCGATGAATCTATATTACTGCAGTTCTGCTAGTTTCTTTTTCCCGCTATAATTAAATTAGGATTTAATCAATACGTACGTACAAATGCATGTCGAGTTTAATTAATTAATAGTAATATAGCCGAATGGAATCCAACTAAAAAGAATCTCTTAAATTTCATGACTTTTTGATAGATTATTCTGAAATATTTTCACATCCTTTGGGAATAGGACGCGCTTCCCTTTATAAAGATTACATACTTTTATCCATAAGGATATTATGTAGCAAAATAAAAAATCAATGGGAACAACGAATAAATACTTAACGAACGTCCTGTTTAAATAAGTTACAAAAAAAGCAATGTCAACAATACATCCTATACAAAATCGATCGTATAGTTCCTAGAAATAAATAAATTCCATTTGTAATTTGTTGAAAAGCAATTCGCTTTCGTAATTATTTCCAAAACAAATATACAAACGAGCTACAAACCCCAAAAGCCTCTTTGAAAACTCCCCAAACGAAAGAGATATGCAAATACGGGAAATTAATAGCCAATGTCAGGTAGATGGAGAGTTGCAGGAGGTGTAATTAAGTGTTTTGTAATTGAGACAATTTCCATTAGGATGAACAAGAAATACAAAGGAACCATTTATAGTTTAGGTCCAGATCACCGCAGGATATAAAATACCACTTTAATGCCTATAAGTACCAAAAAACTAATATTTAAAAAAACATACCGAACATCTGGATGGGCATCAAGCATCGCTCTCATCAAAGTCGTGCCCGACCTGGGCACACCGCCAATAAAAATCAACGGCATTTGTCTATTGTACTCGTAGATTTTATGATCGCTCCCAATCACAAATTTCTCATCAGTTATCATACGCGGACCCACCAGGGTCTCATCCGTTTTCGATAAACCGAGCAGACAATTCACCATCATGTAGAGCACAACGATGGCACACAGCATCCCAAAGACGCGTTTGAGCCCGCCACGTCGCATCACCTGGTACATGTTGATGTTCTTCTTGATCATCGGGATTGTTCTTCTAGACTAGACCATCATTCTCGTCGACATTACAATTTCCTCCATCTGAAATCAATTAAAAGAGGATTATTAATTTCAATCAAATAGCTTTTAAGATTATTATGTTCGAGTTTATTGAAATTGCCTTTGCTTCTTTCATTCTCAAGTTTTTCTCTCCAATCAATCTGTTCGTAAGTCTGGTGCATATATTGAGTTTCAAACAAAAGTCTTCTTCGTATTGCCTGCAGTTCAAAATTCAAGCAAAACGTAATCATTTAATTAAAAACTGGAAATGTCATAAATTTAATTTCCATTTTATGAACTTTCTACTTATAAGCAATTATAAATTGCATAAAAATTAAATCCAGCGAAGCACACATTATATTTTACAATATCATGTTGATTAAATAAGCAAAAAAGAGTACAAAATTAGAATCCACTCAAACATTATAAATCATAAACAAGCGCGACCCTTCTCTTCTCTTACCCATTGACTCTTGTCATTCAATTGTTAATCACTACGGTTTAATTTTGTTTTGTCGAAATGACAACCCTTTCGCGACCATTAATCAACCAAATATACTTTTTGAACTATATTCAAACTACATGGAACCATTTTTTCTCTGCATATATAAATCTCTCGCAAAAAAGCTCTTGCGTCATGTATACACCATCCCTTAACACTCCCTCAGCTCCCAAAGAAAAGGAATAAATAAATAAAGAGGCGACAAAAACGAGAAAAAGCCTCCACATATCGTGAAGCTCCATCATTCTAATGTGTCTCAGTGATTGTCCTACAGAGTGAACAACTTATTCAAATTGCTCGACATGCATGATACCGAACACAAAGAGACACAACTTCTAACACAGAAAAAAACTCATTAGTTCAAAGTCTTTGATCGATACAACTTCAAGTATGAGCTCTAATCAAAGCCACACAGGCAATTACAAAGGACAGGTTTACAAAACTTCACGTCCAGAAGGACAGGTCATTCTTGTACGGATTGGATATTTTGATGGACACAAAATATGGTAATCTAATAGGATACAAATTGGAAGTCTATGATATAGTTGTAGTGGTATTTCTTTTCCTGGATACATAAAAGCTCCTTCGCACTCTCTCAGCTTAAAGAGAAAAAAAATACAACTAGAGGCGAGAAAAATCCTCACATATCTTAAAGCTCCATACTGATTGTCCTACAGATTGAACAAGGTATTCAAATTGCTCGACATGCATGATACCAAACACAAAGGAACGACATCACAATTCCTTCTAAAAATAAATAAAAGTAATTAAGCTGGCCGACTTTGATCGATATAAATCTGAGCAGCCGTAAGCCCTAATCAAAGCCACAGAGAAAATCCGATGCATTTACAAAAGGAAACGTTTACTGGCCCATAAAACTTCACCTCCAGAAGGAGAGAGTACAGGTCATGCTTGTACGGATTGGATGGAATTTTCGTTGAGCAAGCCGAAGAAGAGGAAAAGCAACAAAAAAATCCGTGTCTAAAACAGTCACAGAAACGTGGAGCGAGAAGGAATGGAGAGAGAATGGTTTCGAAAACCCTGAGGACAAATGGAAAATTCGTATTACAGTCGTTCGATTAGATATACGATGGCTGCGCTACACCATCACTAAAGTATCTCTTTGGGCGATGTACATCAATGTTCTTTAAGGCTGAGAATACATAAAAGCATAAAAAGAAAATATGCCTGATACTTCGACATATAAAAAAATTGAAAAGGACGCGACAATATCATCATCCATTAGAAAGGATATGTGCGGAATTTCCTTTCATTATCCCTCCGACTTTGTTTCTTAACTGCCATACTATAAGATGTAATAAACTCGACAGCAAATAATTGCATCCATCCTTACAGATGTCGACTTGCTGCTGCTGCTTGCTGTACAAAACATTTTAACGATGTTTCAAACTAAAATTTTACGTTTTATATGACAATATTAATAGAAGAGCACATCGTTTTAATATAAAGCCGTCTACGACATTTAGGAAAAATATGTCTTTGAAGTCTTACATTATGTTCGTTTTGCCCTATCAAGAAAAAGCGTTAGCTTTTTAATAAGCTGACAAAACGCTATGTTCTTGTAAAAGATGAAAGCTAGGCTACTATAGGAAAAAATGACAACATTTTTCAAGAAATTCTATTAACATTTTAAACGCTGAGCGAAACTTAAACTTAGTTGGACGGATGTCAAGGAGAATCAGAGGATTTCAACGAAACTGTCTAAAAATACTTTCAATAAAGATTAGTACATACTCTTAAAGCACAAAATCCGTTCAGTTTTTACAATAAAAACAAGCAAACAGTTTCAATAAATTAACGGGAGCTTAAATTGTCGCAAATGGACTATTTATAAATGCGTGCAGGATTTATTAAAAAAAAATATCCAAATATCCAAATAAATTATACTATTTTAAAATTTATTACGCTCTTGTTGAACTTTAACAACAATAAAATCAAATAAATAGTTGCGGTCAAAAGCCGGAACAATAATAGATAGATAATTTAACACACTATTTACTACTAAACCACTTAATTCCTCTACAGAACAATAACGATTTTAATAATAATTTATATATGGTTTCGAAAATTTCTCTTTATTCCAATTCCGATTTTATTTTTAATTGACAATCACAAGTAGTATGGATTTGAAGTTGCTATGCAATTACCAAAGTTAAATTACCGAAACCACTAAGGAGAGTAAACATACATAATGGTTATGCACTAGCGTCTTTTCCAGTGATATATTCACTAGTAGATTATAGAAATGGAGCAACAACATCATATAGAGAGCAAAGTAATAGAGAAAGTTTTGCGAGAGCATCTGGAAGAGCAGAGCATCTCCTGCAGCACCATCAGTAGTATGTCGTGTTCGATCTATCCAACAAATATCGGTATAATTAGCTTTATAAGCTCTTGTGCACTATCTTACAAAACCATCACGAATATAAATTCGTTTGATCTTTAACTTTGACATTTTTTCATTAAATTGCAAAGGAAACATATTTTCCAAATACATAGACATCATATAAGGATGTTTTAAGAGCATTTTCGTATTCATAGATATGTTTGCCCTTTTCGCATAACTTTTAGCCGCAAAAGTCGACAACGTCGACGAGCTTTCAAAGCAAAGCGACACATATTTTATTTCGCTCGCAAACATCTCCAATTAATATCGATCAACAAATCTTGAAAACCAGAAACAAATAAATAAAATTGTCAGTACGTTTTGAATAATAAATTGCAAATTCATACAACTCTGAACACGATAAATTGTTATTTTAATTCCACTATAGTCCATACGCAGATAAATCAATTCACTCTGATACACAAATATTTATGAAAACAAACTAAATGTACCATTTATTTAAATAAATTTATACGCATACGTAAATAGCACAATTTATCAAAACTGTAATGAAACATTTTTCTCTCTAATTTATTTTTTTGTTTCATAATAAATGTAAACAATATTGTTTGAATAATAATCATCATCATCCAGCTATTTTCGAAAATATTCTGTTACAGCATTATATTTCGAGTTCAAAAACCACTCGCAAGTTACTACAGCTCTTGTTGATTTATGTAAAATTTAAAATAGAAAGAAGTCAATTAGGACAGAGGCCCGCATTGAAGTAAAAGCTCGTTTAGACGCTGAGGCACTTGAACTATTTTTTATATCAAGCTTTCGCAGTGAAACTAATTCAAAAAGTTTCGTGCAAAATCGCAAAAGATAACATTATTGCAAAGACGCTAAAATGCAAATTAAGCCATCCAATTAACTATGCCTGTATTAAAATGAAATTGAAAATAATTGACGCTATTTTTCCTGCAAAGCCACATCTAAAAAGTATTGATTTTCATTTCCGTTCTTCGCTCTTAAGGCATCAATATAGGCGCCCAAAAGCCAACTAATCATTGGCGAGAATACAGATTAATTATTATTGGCTCCACCATTGTTTTCCTATTAGCCGAAGAAGCCCTATCAATTTTTTCATTCCGCTACGACAACATTAAGTTGCAATATTTTTTTGTCTGATGGTGGCCAAAAGGTTTGATTTATTATGTTTTTAGCTAACACCGAATAAGGGAGATCAAAATAAAAAATTGCCCTGAATATATATATATATGGGGGGATGAGGAAGAGACATAAATCTAGTCCAACAAATTTCAAACTATAACACTTTACCTCTACCCACATTCTTTTTCTTTCATCTTTCTTACCGCAAACTCTTTTATATGTAAATTTTGATCCACCATTATAAATAACAAGTCATCAAACAATTACCCAGCTATTTTTCGAGCAGCCCTAATTAACTCCAGTTTGGGGTTTGCACTTTTTCCTTGGAAATTAGTCCGTGTTCGTAGAATCCTCCCGAAAAGGCGATAATGTTACGTAAATCGAAATAAAATATCCAGTCGTATAGGAGGATAGCATAATTCGGTCGTCTGTCGTTCGTTTTCCGATAGAAATTACATTTACATTACCCATGCATGATGGCAAAAGCGCTCTTTTCAATGGAGTGATTCTCATTTCGGCTTTGAAACGAATATGATTGAATAATCATTCGAAATTAATCCATTAAAATAATGCGCGCCTTTAAGCTCTTAAGCAAACCTATCTCTCGCAACACAAATATTTTCAAATCTTACTCAACAATGTAAATAGCGCATATTGTATTGTCGCGGAAATGAGACACAATTCCATTTAGCGCACACCTTCCCTATCTTAAACATATGCTTGAGTTGGTGCTTTATATAGCGAATGCATTCGCAAAATGCATTTTCAGTTTAGCCAAAACGCAATGCTACAGCATTTTATGTGCATCGACTAGCAATAATCACAATTAAATCTAATTAAATCCTCCCCGGTGTATAATTAAATGAAACCATAATATTAATTCACATTAACTTTATCTCAACAATTCGTTATTATCGAGTCCATCATTTATTATGTTCGGCTAAATGAAATACATGATGGGGGGCTTTCAAAATCTGGCCGACATTCAATTTTGGCTCATTATAAAGGATTCAACTGAAAATATATGCGACAAAACGTTCATTTAGCAAGATTCACATTCGATTATATTTTATACGAAATGGAAATATAAATGCAATAAAATGCAACCGCACAATAATACAAAGAACGAATAATGCAAATCTTTTCCAGTTCATGACATTCTACTGTAATAAAGTTCGTTTTTATACATGTGCATACATACACACACTCACAAACAGTGCACTTTGAACAAGATAAATTGTTTTATTTTTCAAATCAATCTTTGTCATTCATTTCGAATGGAAATCCAGACTTTTAGTACACAAAACTATAGCGGCAGCAATGTCAATTACATTAATAAATTTATATCCCCGTAGCATTTCGCGATATTGCCTGCTCGCTCCCGTTAAAGTACCTTTATAAACAATAGCTCGTAACATGTAAATTATACCGACAGTGCATTTATGCATGATAAACAATATCATATTCAGCGATAAGAAGATTTAATACACATACATGTAGTACGTATTAATATTAATAATGATAATAACATCACACTGATGATGCAAAACACTGTTGAACTTTATATAAAGGCTGAACGTGTATATCAAAGGAAGGAAGCTCACACCTAGTTAAACCTAAAGCTGCGTTATGACAATTGAAACCCAAAGGAAATCACATTTTCTTTCCTCAATATAGAAATGCTACACACCCAAACGGAAAAAGCAAATACAATGCAAACCGGATTAAAAATAAAATTTCCTTTATGCGATGAAACTGAAACTGTGTGAAACTTTTCTCGCCAAATTACAAAAATATATCTCGAAACAATGCATCAAAAATCCACGTTGAAGGACTACTCAAACAATAAGCCAGAAAAACAATTCAATCTAAAGACAACTGATGGGAAGGAAACTTTATCGGAACTTTTAAAGAGGCTGCCAAAATTATTTATGCAGAAACCTCAATGATTTACCGTCGAAGGATAATAGAGAAGACCAAACTATAGTGTTGGTACACTATTTGTAGAACCTTTTTGGAGTTCTTTTGGATATTTTTTCGGAGGCGTAGACTCTCTCTAGTCTCTCAGTAACAAATCCCAGCCAATTCATGGAAAAAATCTCAGCTCGGATATAAACTAGGTGGGCTTTCGCATAGTTATCGTGTCTGTATACACAAAAGAAAATGAGCGTCGTCGTTGGGCAGTACATCATCTTTATTGTATAGCAAAGGCGAAACGGCTGCTGGTGCACTATATTTTCTGCAGAAGCCACATCACCGTGTCTGCTGCTACACTAGTAGTAGTAGACATAAAAAAAACGTCTACTTTACAACATCTATCGCTATATGGCTCATATTATTATACGGGATACATTTTTGTTTCCCCTTCACAGTTTTCTATTAGACACGAAGGATAAAAAAAGAAACACCTAGCGCTTGCTATTTTTATATTGCCAGCCATAAAATTTAAAATCGTTCCATCTTTTCTGCTGCAACAATAAATAACAAGTTTCTTCTATGGATCATTGCAAGAAAATCCCAATTTTTTGCTACCTTACGAACATTATAAATAACGTATTGTATTGTCAATAAAATGGGATTGGGATAAGCAGTAGCAGTATAACACAATTCCATTGAAATGTCCCTTTATGCGCTATACGACACTATTGTACAATATTATATCCCAAAACTTGAAAAGTAAATCTGCAGACGATTCATGAATGATCAAACATTCGCATTGAATCGCGTTATTCTTCAATACCATGTTGGTGTATAAAATCACCATTGACTATTGATTCGAAGTGCGAGGTAAAGAGATTCTCATTAATTCCCATTTGTTTTTTGTTATTCTGATGCAAATTGCAATTGCATTTTGTCACTCACTGCAGGCAACAAATTCCATATTAATTGGGATCCATTATAAAAAACGTGCGCCGCCAAAATTAAATATGCTCAAAACAAAAACATAAATCCCATCGCAGCACTTTCCGTGCAAAGTTCACTTTAATTGCGTTCATACATATTAAAGACTTGATGGATGAAAAATCGGCCTCTGAAACACATGTGCTGTTTCTAATTTAGTTGAAAATGCAATTATTTTCCGTGTGTTATCCTGCAGGACGCACTCACTGTCATGCATTTATATTATGCAAATATCTTTTCGCATGCTTGAGGCCGTGTACTAGTATATTATAAAATGATAAGGGAATTACTCTTCAAATAATTTGCAAACAATTTTAGCAGCAACTTGATGGAAATAAATGCGATGCCACAAAAACAACCAGCAAATATACGATTCTCTCATTTTTCAAATCTATTCTACTCCCCGTTCGTTGGTATGTTTATTTAAATAAAAATGTTTGATTAAACTTTTCTTATATGCCATGCTCGCGTTTGTTCATTCAAAGGAATTTCATAAAATTTCAACGAATAATTATATTTATGTCATTGTTGAGTATTCACGTCTCAAGAAATAAATAACTAGATCTACCATCCTTGACATCACCACACAACAAAAGAAATTGTTATTTTCCACCACTTTCCCAACAAGACTTGTCAAATCACATATATCTGTCCAGTTTGTTTCTTCTTATTAGATTCCCCATGATGATCCAAAATACCCCAAAGAGGTCTCTTTGATTAATTCCAACATTAAATCCTACATACTACTACATTTTCCAGTTGTCAACACTTTTTTAATTTCCTTCGTCGACAACGATGTTGGAATTAAATTCCGGGTCGGAACTTGTTCTAATACATTTTGTCGGAGTTTGAAAATTTAACGTTTGTCGCACATTCAAAACTATCAGTGACGGTTTGACACACACATTCAGGCATTCTGATGTATCCTAAACTTATTCAACTGTGATACTCTTCGCGTCTCTCGAACATACACACACAAATGCTCGGATATTATATTCCTTTCTCTTCTTCCTTCTCCGATCCTCCAGCTCCAGCTGCACAATGGAAATTTATAATGACACCCAGAACCAAGAACAAACTATTCCCATTTTGCATCATTAGACCATGTAATTTCCAAACTTTCCATTCATTCGAACATAGTAGGCTTGGAATCAATTTCCACTCAAAAAAAAATGTCAATTAAAACTTTTGCATTGCTGCTGCAGCTCCTGTTGATTATTTATCCAATTTCAACACCATCAGCAATGGCGCTGTTGGAAAAAGACAACGACGTGTTCTACGACAATGAAAACACGTGCAGTTGTGGAAAAGCAAACGGCGAGTGCAAAGAAAACAGTCGCAAAATGAAGGCATTAGTTGCGGATAACTTGGACGACGAATACTACGAGGAGGAAATTGATAACATGGTATCAGCAGCCAGAGAAAAGAAAAGTATCAAGTTGTGGGATCGTTGGGGTAAATGGTCTGCTTGTAGTGTCACTTGTGGAGCTGGAAAAATGACGAGGTGGCGACATTGCAAGTCGGACGCGTGTGCTCCAGGTGAAAAGGAGGCGCAGATTAAACCGTGCATATCATCTCCATGCTAGATTATAATTTCATTTATTATACTTTTAATATATTGTTTATGAGGGTCTACCCACACAATTGCTGGCGTTTTTTTTCTTCAATATATCGAAGTTCCCACACATTTCATTTTCCACATCAAACATCCATCCAAATTAAACAACCCCACAACATTATTTAACAACTTTTTAAACACGCACCAGAGAGATAAAATAAATCACAATTGTGTGCGTAAAAGCATGCATAGCAGCATTGTTTCCATTCACGAAACTATGCAAAGCATTGGTGAATTATGTATCATGAGGTCCAGGTCTCCCCCAACATACACGTGAATCTGAGGATATTGTTTCATAAATTTGACTTAATGGAATAGTCATGTCGCGGTTTCCATATGGATGCTGCTACTCGAAACTACAAAGCTATTTTTTCTGTATTTCGCCGTAATGCATACACACACAGGACCAATTTTTTTCCCATCATCATAAAATAGCGAGCAAATGAAACGATCAATGTCGGTTTTTTAAAATTGGAACTTTTCGAAAATTGCTACGATGCCATAAAATTGTCGAGTACACACAATGTACCGAGCAATGTACATACTACATTCAAAGCCAGAGCAAGTCTGTCTGTGTACTTTGTTATGACTGGCACATAAAACTGAAAAATGCGCTATATAACGTTAAATTAAATTTGATTTAATCGCTAAAAACGCTGCATACGCGAACCATTAATCCCTCCATGTACACACATAAACATTTTACATGAACGATTCAACTACTATATATTAAGTAGCAAAATGAAAAGCAGATATATGTGGCTCAGTGTATTTATGAGCATCATTATATCCTACTTTTATCCTAACAGAAATAGATGGGCCAAGAAGCGAATTTCTTTATTAATAAAAAGTTTTGCACCAAACCGACCATCAAAGCAAGAAAAAAACATGCAACATAGTTATACATCATTTTGGCAGCTTTACTGCAAAACTTGAAGAACAAAAGAGATATTTACCATACTATATAAAGTTTGTAGGCATTAGTGAAGTGTGGAGACTATTTCACGCTTGATGGAATACGGGGAAAAAAGAACGAAAGCGGAGCTTAAAACAAAGCAAATCAATATATTTATTAATATAGTGTAGATAATTAAGCTGATGATGATAAATTCATTTGTTGATCAAACTTGACAAGGCTCCATTTAATTTAATTACTCCAACCAAAATTCACGAAATTCAGCACAAAATTGATTTTTCTAACACATTCTAGGCTCTGCCAATCAAACTTTCAAACATCATTACATGGTGCATTATAGAAAAGCATTCCATCGTTGCAACAGGTAAATTAATTTGTTCAAAATTGCTTAAAATCCATCCAATCAAATTCCAAATTAATAATATACAGTTGTTTGCTAAACTAATTGTTAATATCCGATTTGCAACATAATTAGTACCATAATAGGACAATTAGGGTCATGTATACACAATAAGGGACCTTTACAGGATATGTGTGTCTATCGCACGTCTCCTGAAATTAGGAATATAGAGACAGATACATTGATAGCAGCAGGTGGCCGATATCGAACGAAAACTCTCGCCATCCCTCCGATAATCCGCTATAGATTACAAGCTAATCGCACCTTATCCAAAATATGATTAATGATAGTTAAAAACACCAATCAATTAAGCAATTGATTTATATGCGAATGATAAATAAAGTGAAAGGTACTATTTGAATGTTTGATATGGATTTAGGCAAGTTTTCCTCCGAAAAGTGAATCAAGCTCGCGCGGTAATTGAATTTTTGCACCAGCACTAGGACGACGTGTTTGGAATATGTTTATTCAATTTATATATATTTCAAGTCCATTTTGCAATGCATTCGCGTTAGTTAATTGCACACATAAAAATCGCAGCTATTAATTACTTTTATATGACCGGATGGATGAATGTGAGTAAATAAACGAAAATGCAGCTCGACTCGATCGAAAAGATCCATTATTTATTCAAGCTATGCAGTTTATCGAAATGCTTAGCAAACACTTTTCGATTTAGCTCGCGCTCTTCTCTCTATCATCCATCCATACAAGTTGAGCCAATTTTCCTCAGCACACATTTTCGAATTGAATGAATCGAGCGAGAGTGAGTGTGTCTCAATACCATATTACTATGTGATATAAGACCAAGAAAGCTTTCAATACAATAGACTCCCGTCGATATAATTCAGCCATTCTTCCGTCTATATCCCATATACATGCGATTTCAGCGAGTGTAAAGGTCCGATATGGTTATACAAAGATACAGAAACCAATAAACAATACTAATATCGTTATCCCGTTTTGGGATAATGTTTTGAAATCAGCGAGAAAACCATTACAATTTAAAACATCACTAGATCCTGTCTGTATATTTTTTGAGCTCTATTTTCTACGAAAATAAAAGCCATCTCAATATTGAGTTCTACTAGTTCTTGTTTATTCAATAAATATCATGTTTTCGAGAGCTGCTCGCAATTCGACTCAATATAAAAGCACGATATCAATTGGTACACAGAAGAATTATTATTAAGTTAAGTTGGAACTTTGGAAGTAATGAAAATAATATATAAGGATGCACGAAAAGATTTTTCATCAAGTAGCATTAAAACGAAATAAAAATCAAACATTTTAACAAAATTGTGAATTCTAACCTCAAATAAATCCGTGGTTGTTTCGGATCGGCTTTATTTTCCGCTTGCAGCTTCAAATATACAAGAAAAGTCTTTTTCCATCGTAGATATGTTTTTTCTTTCATAGTAGAAGCACTAAAACCTTTCACAAATGTTTTATTCGCACTTTTTCACTTTTCAAACGAAATAATATGACAGCCCCCACTTGTAGCTTTCATGCACTGAAATTGCCTATCGGTCGGCCATCGTCGGCACCATTCGGAATATAAATCCCTCCAACGACCACAGTCAGCCGGCCATTGACCCATGCGCTTCACATGCGTTAATAGCCATGTGCTTGCTGCATTGGAATGTGCGGACGCATCGTTTAGTGCAGGTGCATTATGTAACTGAGGAATGCGGGGATGCACCTCTTAAACGGTTGGGGAATCCCTCGCCCCTTGAAATCCTAAAGTTCAACCGATCTTGATGAAATTTGGCACACGGATAGAGAAAAATACGTAGAATCCAACGGAGCCATCAGCACTTTAATTGCGTTTATGGTTTAGAAGTTATTAATTGTTTAATTAATTAATAATAAAATGTGCAAAGAAGGCTCTCAACCAAAACCAGTCACTAATTGAATTACAAAATGACTTGACTAGTAAATTTTCAGCAAAATGATATTAACCACTTATATCAATTTTTCAGCATTAACCATTGCTTGCAAAAGCAAAGCTAAATGAGCAGAAAATCCTTGAAGAAGAGATGAACATTGGCATTGAAACTACGATTGGAAACCTGATTCCATTCGTTGCGTCTGTGATATGAATTTTGATGACTTTGTCTAAACGATTCCACCACCAACCATCATCAACATCATGATCGCGATAAATGACTGAAAGGGAGTGAGTTTTTTGAACTTTTATTTCTATTTGTACACACGTTACGTGCTGATTCTCTTTGTTTCGCATTTTTCCACTCGTTTTTGTGGATTGTTGAGGGTTGTTGTAAATCCCAAACTGTGGCGACGACGCCATTGAACGCATCAGCACGCAAACACATTTTTCCAACGCAATAAAAACTCAACTAATGACACATAAAAACCTAAACAACCATACAACAAAAATAACAATACTCTTTGCGTTCGCTTGTGTGTTTTATTTTTATATGCTGCTTGCTGGTGCTGGTTTCATTTCAATGGCCATTCAAATCTGGATAAGTGTTCGAATAGTCGCGCGAAAAATAGCGGAATAAAAACAGATGTCGACAGATGCGAAATGAATTTGCAAAAGACAATTTTTCGCCGAACGAATGAATATTCATTCAATTACACACAAAAAATCTTTTAATTATTTAAACGAATTACAACGGGGCGGAAATTCCCTTTTTATATTTTCGCTCCCTCTTTGCGCTGCTGCTGCGATAAGGAGGCGACTGGCGAATGCAAATTAATAAATCGCAATCAGTATTATTAAACTTGTTTATTTAGCTGATACATAATTGGACTAAATTTCCATTTCGAAATTATACACATATAAATGATAACAATAGGAATATTGGATTTCGCATGTAATCTCTCCATTCATAATTTTATTATACGTTTCGTAATTGATTTATACTTTCTGTGCTGCGATAAATATAATTTCGCTCCGGTTTTGGACTTGATAGAAAATTATATACAAATGTAAATTCATTATTCATTTCATTTTCCACGAAACGCGCCAGGGAAACAAAACTATATCATATCAAGTATATACTAGTTGGAAAGTTATTTCATTTTCCGAAATCCAGCATTAATTAACAAACGAATAATATTGCAAGAAGTTTCCAGTTTAATTTTAATAATTAAAAGTACAAAGTATGAAATGGAATACTTTTTTTTTATGGGGGATGACAAACTCAAACCCACTTATACGGTCAGTAAACATTTTACATTCAGAGTATCGATTTGAAAACTTGATCGCATCCTATAAAACCTTCGTTTATATAAGACGATTCTTTACATTTTATGTTCAAACCCAAAATGTATGACACCAATTTTTTTTTTCACCAACTTTTGTCAACAAATTATATTCATTCCACTCTGTCAGAAGCAATTAATGCGATTTTTTTTCGGGGACAGCACATTATTATGATATGCAAATGTTGAAAAGCAATTTTAAAGGGAGATGACTCGATGTTATATTCAGTTTTGTTCGCATTTTTGGGCGAATCGTTTATTAAACGAACTGGCGGAACGATATTACTTTTTACAATCGACTGGACATCGATAGGGGCGTGAATGGAGAATTAACAACATTGTTAAATCGTTTCGCTCTCAATGTTCCGAACTACGTGTAATTCATTTCCACACGTATTTTAGCATTTCCACCTTCGCCGGAATCGGAACATGTTGTTTTTATTCCATTTCGACGTCCCTTTGATGCAGTTAGCATTACCATCAATGCCAAACTACATTTCAATTAACAACAAAAAAATTCGAGTAGATTCCGGCAATTAATTGTGTCCCAATCAACTCTAATGACTTTATAAACTTTGAACTCGGACGGTGGATTTTTATTTCGTTGCAGCTCAAAAGATTCAGCCCTACTAAATATTCAATATTGATTCAATTACTATACGTGCATTTCAATTTCCGATACATTGATAAAACAATTACCAAATCAAATACACGAATCTCGAAATAATTCGAGCCTAAACTGCATTTTAATTATGTAGTTAATTTCAGCAATTAAACCATCAAAGCAATTAATTTTTGTTTGTGCGCTTTCAAAAACCTTTTCCCTATAAAAGCTCTAAACAACTCTCCTTAACTCCAAAAAGGAGAAATAATAAGAAGGCGTGTAACCGCCCCCCAATAAAATCCAATTCCATTAGTTCATTAAACAATAAGCACGATAAAGAATAAAAGCCGCATTAATTCGCACAATTTATAAAAGAAAATCCAATATAGAAAAAAAAAATGTATACGTGAGAAAGCACACCGGTGAAATTCAAGTCGCCCAAGTAATAGAAAACTTATTCCCATTTTCGGGGAGGACGAAGAAGACGCACAGCCACAATGAAATATACATGATGTTCCTTGGAATTAATTCCACCATTGGTGATTCTTCCACGATGAATATTTATTCCACTTATACACCTCCCCTAATGGAAAATTAATTTTGTCATTTGTTAAAATGTGTCGCGTTCGCATATTCGCCAAATTAGACGTGTACTACCTGGAATGTGGATTAATTTCCAAGCAGCAACGAAATAAAAAGCAGTGCAACTTTGCGTAACAAAGTTAAAAGCCAAAGTCTCTTAACGTAATGTGTGCACATAATTGAGCGTAAAGTATGGAGCGAACGTTGTTAATTTGCCTCGAATTAATAATGCTTTTAATAAGCTGCATCAGCCGAAAAATTTCGATGCAAAAACTAAATTATCCGGCTGCACACAAAAACTCCCGAAATGGATTAAAGGGCATCTAATCCGAATTATCGTGTGCGAATGTTGATATCATTTCCGATATCAAAAATCGATATACTAAAATAACGTTTCCTCTTTGTATGTTTCCTGGCAAAAGTTACATTTCAAACACCGACACATCCACTACAAAAAAGTCATATGATTTCATTGAATTGAAAATGCCGGGGAAAACATTGTTTGTTGCCTAGCAGAAAAACCGCCCTCTTTTTCTATGCGAAAATTATTTTAAAAGTTTTCCAAGAGTTGTTAAATGGAACGGGTTATTTTTATCGATTATGATCATGACCTGTGCTTCATTAAAATTAAATGTCTGCATCCTTTTGCAATATACGAAGCACTATTCTCTTGTAGAAAATGCAATATACCATCCGAGTGAAGTATCAACATATAAATTTTATATTAAATATCATTTATTAATGTCTCGAAAAGACATTTGTGTGAATTACCACCTTTCTAAAGTTTCGAGGCAAAATGCAGCTCTCTTATCTTTTAAACAAGTTAAGTTGCAACTTGAACCTTCCATCAAACTCTCGACATCAGCTACTTCTTCTTATGTATACTTCATTATTACTTTTGACAAAACTTTTAGGCAACTTTTATTTTCCATCATCAGTTAATCTTTCACCATTCATATAATATTCCTTTAAAATTTGCTAATCTTTGAGAATCTAGGTCCTCTTGGTCATCAATTATTTGGGTATTCCAAAAACTATTCATCGAGATCCCAAAATTTAAATCTGGTAAATCGTAATGCGATCTTTGGGTATTCTCTGGTGAATGATCCTCCGCAATATTAATGAAACACCAACCACTACATTACCCACCAAGTTCCATTCTAATCTAGTTAATCTTCCACCATTCACATATTGTTATGTTATTTATATGCAAGGCAAGACATGGACATGCAAATTAACTGAATCCGCATTGTGTAAATTCGTCTAACGCTTGACATTTGCCACAAAACCAGTTGAGTGTACACGTTCCCTCGGGAAGGCCCATATAAGGGGGTAAGTCGCGCGAATGTCTGTAATGATTAGTCGGAGGGACGTTTCTGCCTATAATGTGTTAGATGCTCTTCTTGGCCGACCGCACATAGAACTTAGTGATTCCAGACGCGGTATGCGAAGCCTGATCCTTGGGGAGGCTACATCCGACGCCCATCAACGTCGTCGTTTCTTGATTCCCACAGGAGACACCCGCAGTTTGCCGGGATCAGCACTTATATATATCTCGAACATTACATCTGGACGCGTTCTGAATGCCATCTTCTTGTCTAACTAATCTTGTGTGTACCAAGTGTATTTTTAACCATCTGAGAGAAGAAAAAAAGGACAACTTCGACGACGCCAATCCCCAAGAGACAGCCCTTTAAATGTTTGCCTTCTCCACTTTTCGCATTCCATTCAGCGCAAATAAATTTAATAATAATGTTAATTAATTCAATTTTGACATAATGCCAATCTGGTGCGACCTGTGCTCCTTTTGTTCTCATACGCAAACATTGCATTGTTTTCGCAAAAGTGATGTGAATAAACCGTCTACCCAAGTGGTCGTTATTACCCAGTAAAATTTAACTGGAATAGTTGATTGTTTCATGTCATTACACACACATTTCGAGATTGTTTATATTGCAACTTTTCAGTTGTCGTCGTCGCGCACAGCACATTTTCCACACCTACAACTTCTCGGTTTTCAAATTAGATTTCGGCAATGCGATTAGTTAATGGCCATTATGGCACACGGATATTGCAGCGAAAAGGCGAGAATTTCGAGTGCAAACAAGTTTCCACTTGAGACGCGGAAAATTCATTTCGAATTTTAATCTCAATTACAAGCATAATCAAAAACTATATTTGGATAATGGTGTAATATTCAAAATGCAAATTGCGATATTATAAATCCATTACTGCTATAAATCTGTCATTAATATCCGATGTATTTCTATTTATATAAACGAAATAGTAGCAGCCAGTGGCATTAAAAATAAATTAATATAATTTAAATTATTGATATGTGTAATGTAATGCTATTTGCAAATTATAATTTAATCATTTTCATTGTTCAATTTATTTATTAATCCCGATGTAAATACATAATGTAATTTTAGCATTATTACGACTAATAAAAATGATTACATATACAGTGGGCGAATTGGTAATGGCATTTTAATGGTAAACCCATATAAAATTAATATTCCACCAATTCCTGCAAAAACAATCGACTAATATATTAATTAAACTTTTAAAATGCAGATTAAAATCATAAAATAAAAATTCTTCATAAAACAAATTATGCAAAGTAACATACGTTCATTATTTAAATTTAAATTCGCTTTTTAATACAAATTTTCCCCGATAATCGCACCGTTCCCCATATTAAGAAATAAACATACTACATAAATGCACATGTACAATCAATAAAATAATTCAAAACATTTAATTGCTGAAACAAAAACTACACAATCGGTTGTTTATTTCAAAGCATAATTACGTTCGTAAAATTGTGTGTATGTACATTCCATTAAAAATGCTAATATTCGACCGAGAATAACGGTAGAACATTAATTATCAGCCCGCAGTATGACAAATGTTTTATTGACATAGTGAAGAAGACTTTATGATATCTTCAAATAAATGGCAGGAGCGTGCTAAGGAAAAATTCACACATATGGACAAGTTACATAATATCTCGCTAGATATTATATGCTAATGTCGTTAGACCCTTTTTGGTCTCGTTTTTTCGAACCCGAAAGCAAACAAGCATAAAACGACAAGTGCAGATTGCGATGAGGCAAGATTAAGCTGCAGCATCGAGTCGCGATATGGAGCATATTCTTGCTAGCTGCTGGATGGTGGTGGTATTATAAAAGCATATCGCTTTTTGGGGCCTTCCTCTATGTAGTCTATATAAACGTGTAATAAATATAGAAAGCGTTTTCTGAATGCGGCAACATGTATCCGGTCTCAAAATTGTTGAATAATGGCTAGATATATTCTGTAGCTAGCGTCTCTGCCAAAATCTGTAAATTGCTTTGTTAAAATCTTTAAGCGAGAACAAAGGCGTCCCACGCGAAAAAAAAAATTATCAACCCTGCAAAATTACAATACAAAAATCCTTGAAGGGTTCTCATATTGAAAGATGATCTGAACAATTGTTTCCAACTTTCCCCGATATAATAACATCTTTCCTTTTTCAACCCTTGTCACTAGCAGATGACTTTTCCTCATAGAATTTATACCCCAAATAAGAAAAAACAATTCCCGTTACTTTAGTGCTTATACATTTAGACATATCCATTAATTTTTAAAAACAAAAACATAATAGGACATTGTGTCACAATATTAGATGGAGCTCAAGTTACAGTAAACATAAATACAAAAGCTTCCTTGGAAGATGGAAACGATATTTCCACTAAGAAAAGTAGTATTTCAAAATACATTAAGAATCTTTGGTATTCGATATAATTTTGGTCATTTTTCTTGGACTATCCTTTCGAGATAAATCATTCTCGATCGATGTGAACATTTACGATATTGGTGTCGATTAGCCAAGATTACAATAATTGCGTCGGTCAATTATAAAAGAAATATTGATAAATGGTGAACTGATTTGACCAAAAATGGGCATTGAAATGAAATTATCATGTAGTGCAAAAAAACATAAAGCAACAAGAGAGCCGGGATAATAATTGGTGTTCTAAAATGTAGCTTTGCCCTTTTTCGGTATAGCTGATACATCCATATTTAATTGCGATTTAAACGTGACATGAAATTATGCGCTCACATTTATTTTGACAAAATAAAATATGCATTCATATACATGTCAATATAATAAAACGTTTCCATCAAGTTTATAGCAAATAGATAAAGGACAATTTACAATTCATATTCGCTTTGAACTTTTTAATTGCTTTCATCTCACAAATTACTTTTTTTTTCGGAAAATACGATACGTTTGCCCCATTTTTATGTAAAAATAAAGTGGCCATCTAATTTTGAAATCGGAAAACAAGTTAAACTGCAGACTTGTTGAATTATAATTGAGAAATGGAGAAACTTGTAATTTCAGAGAAGATTCAATTATGTAACGGAGCGCTATTTTTTCGCGAAATTTTCGGTTGTCGATACCAAATTAGATACTATTTATACATCAAGTTCTGCAAGTCCTAAAAAAGACTAGAATGTTTACGACCTCTTCGCGGAGTCGTCGTCGTCTGTTTTAATGATCGCCAATTTAAGCACCGCTCATTAAAATTGGGACATTCTGCGACTATGTTAAATTTAGTTTTCTGCAAAATTATTGGAACATTATAATTCGAGATATGCACAGATAAATGCTGTTTACTAATTGCTACATTATTTGAATTGCTGTACAAGTTTCCGTAATTAATAATTTAGATTAATGAAAGTAAATTAGTAGCGCTAACTCTGTGTTGTGTATCTTCTCATCATTACGAACTTAGCACTTCCGTTCTTTCTTGCACAACTCAATCGAGCAGATTGGAAAAAAGTAAAAGTTAAGTGTAACAATACAAACATCGAAACCGCACAATATCGTTATCGAAATTCACGTGTGAAAATAAACGACACTCTAATTCGAGTCATATTGGACTGGCTTTTAAACCACATAGCGATAAAAAAAATCTACCGTTAATGTTGTTAACATTTTCGAGCGAAAAAACTACCGTACAAGAATTTTAAAAGTACACATAAAGAAAATCGTGACTTACCTCGACGATGAAAAACCAATTCAATTGCAGGATGATTAAGTTGAACCAATAATCGTGTAATGAGAGTCATTTAATTTAATTTTAGTGAAATCTTGGAGAACATCATCAACGTAAACACGACTACACACGTATAGGTTATATTTTTCTTCTGCCAAAGCACACCGCCTCCAATTACCACCAAAGCTTTTGCCAAACTGACGGAAAGTCAACAACTTGACAGAACAGAAGGTACATTTTGCCAGCTGTTGAATGCACTAGCGCCATCTCAATTTTTTTCTTGGAACTAGAACGTAGATTTCTGTTTGAGCAACCAACCGATTTGGCTCCATTAGGAGCCTTAGATCTGCGCCCAACGGATCGCAACGTCCTTCTAGGGGAAAAGTGCACGCATTCGAAACAGTTTGAAAAAATGCAGGCGCTGGTACACAGACGAATTTATCTCCTGTCGCACAGCAACATTTACATTAAATCGAGATACGATTGAATTTCCCTTTCGAACTTTCGGGTTTCTCAGGTTTACCCCTGAACTCTCTCTTCAAAGTGCTTTTCAACTTTCCCTCGCGATACTTGTTCGCTATCGGTCTCGTGGTTATATTTAGCCTTAGATGGAGTTTACCATTAGTATTTTTGTTTGTAGATTTATTTATTTAAAACAAAACAAAAAAAAAATGTATCAAAATCATAATTTATTTGTCAAAAACAAAAAAACTAAAAACTATTACAATGTTTTTTTTATACAGAACTATGTACAAATTAAAAAACGGATGATTTTTATATATTAACATAGAATGTTCAGAATTTAGGGTAACAAAAAAAACATGTATGGATCGCTTCTATAATAAAAAAGCGTATTAATTTAATAATACTAACTCTGTGAGAGAAACGAATGGCGCCTATAAAATATTGTGTTTTTTTAGTATCACAGCACAAGGTTTTGAAACATAAATTACATATCTTCAAACAAAATTAATGTGAATTAAAAAATAACTTATTATTTGAATATATTAACTCGAAAACTTATAAATAGACGTCGGGAGAAACTCACTTTTTCAAAAATCTACTCACTTGATCTGCAGTGGTCGTTTGCGGAGTCGTTCCTTGAACATTAGCCGATTGCACTGTAACCGCCACTAATGGACCACCACTAGTCGTCTGTAATCGTACCGGACTATTCTGTCTTGAATTCTGATTCAACGCGGCCGACACTTGCGAAATTAACGCCTGCTGTGAACTGGCTGCACCCTGTACTTTAATCCCAGTCAACGCACCAGCCAATGCCGAAGACGATTGTGGACGGAGCGCTGTAGTCAAAGCCTGCGAAGTTGCAGCTACCACCTAAAAACCCCACAATAAAATCTAAAAAATCTAAAACAAATTCAAAACATACCTGTATCGTTTGCTTGGTACCTTGCGCCGTATTAATAACCCTCGACGGCCCTTTTGCCAATACCAACGGACCTTGGCCAGCATTCAACGGCGACCGTATAACTTGCTGAAACTGCTGCACGGTCATCGCAGTCGAAAGCGGCTTATGCCCCACAATTAATTGAGTGGGCACACTATTTTTCCCACCACTCACTTGCGCGATACTCAACTTCTGACCGCTCAACTTCTTCTGCGCCATCAATTGCTGCTGGATTTGGCGCAGCTGCTGCGCATTAGTCGTCTTCAACGGCGTGATACTTTTACCTTGAGCCGCAGCTAGTGTTACTCCACTCACCGGAATTGTAACAGTTTGCGTCACTATAAGAAAAATAATTTAAAAAACTATCGAATTAAGTTTGTTAAAAGTACAAACCTCCGGCACTGGATACCGCCTTCACCAAAGTGGCCACCGGCGTACCCGAAGTACCCGCTTGTTGAATCGCCTGCGCGAAAACCTGCCCCGTCAACCCTTGCACCGTTCCGCCAGCCGACCCTCCAACCTGTTGCTGCTGCGCCGCCACTGCAGCCGCCAGCTTTTGTTGCTGGATTTTCTGCTGCTGCATTTTCAAAAGCTGCGCCACTTCACTCTCGGTAACCGTCCGCGTTTTACCACTAACCGTAACAGTGCCTTGTCGCACAAACTGCGGCCGTGCTTGCTGTGCTTGCGTAAACTGCACCACCGCTTGCTGCCCCCCGATGGTAACTGTCGAGGTTTTAACGCCACCTTGCGTCGTCAAGTTACCCGGATGCAACCGCAACGGTTGCTTCAAATTAGTTGCTTGTCGAATATATTGCAATTGCGCGGAACTGAATGTTTTACCCTGAATTGTCGCCGACGTGCCGACGACACCTTTCGCTTGACCCGAGTTCGCCGTTGCGATCAATCGTGCCGTTTGCAAATGCTGCGTTAAACCGGAAACCGATACGACTGTTGGGTTTTGCATTGGGGACGCTATAATGCGTTGCGTTCGTAACGTGTCTAGTAATTAAAGAAAATAGTTAGTATGCAATAATAGTTAATAAAAATCTTACTAGGGGGCGTTCCAGGCGAAGCTACAATAGTAGTGGCAATAGGTGGCGCTTGACTGACCACAATTTGAGTGGGTGCAGACACAACGGTCGCTATAGTACTACTAGACGATGCAGCAACTTGAGAAACACTAGCGGCGGAAGCTGCAACCACTTGCGGCACCGCGCCGGCCGATTTCATCAATTGGTACCTCGCCAATTGCTCCGGCGTAATTTTCTTCTCCTTCGCTATGCGTTCAGCTCGCCGCACTGCGATTTCCACCGGCAACACCGGATGATCCAAATCGATGCCGCATTCGGTCAGCAAAGCCGTTTGCTTATTATTCTTGATCGTTCCGGTGCCGAGTGAAGTTCGCGGTGCTGGCAGCCGCTTATTCGTAATCACCTTCAGCGCTTCGTAGCGATCAATCATTACCTGAGAGAACATGGAATTATTGTCCTGGGTGAACAGTTGCGACGTTCGCATCGGCCGATTCGATTTCGGTTGTATCGTGAACTTCTGCAACGGGCTTTTATTTTTCTTTTTTTTGATAGAATTATCAAACGTTTGTTTGCCTTCCTCGCGTTGCATCAACGTGCTTTCGTAGCGATAGCGACATTGTTTCGGTGAACGATACGTGATAGAGACGGTGTTCACGTAATCGGCGACGAAGTCCCAGTTGGGAGTGTGTGCAGGCGTCAGGACCACTAAATTAAGTGGCAGCCCTTGGAAAGTTTGGACGACCTTCAGTAACGCCATGTCTTCGTGGATGGTCCATTCGTGGTACGGCGCTTGTTCGCCGTTGGTGGGTTTATTGGTTGCATTCGATTTGCCTGGGACCGGTGCGGATGGCCGAATCAACCCGCGATACTTTTGCAGCTTCATATCGCGACGCATTTTTAATATCGTCGGCGAATGGAAAAGCGATTTCGGGGCGTTAGTCGATTCCTCTTTGCGTGGAAGTTTTAATTGGCGGCGACTATCCACGAGACCTGCGTCTAATCGCGTGCGTTTCGCTTCTTTCCGTACGTAGATTGGCGGTAGCTCGGTTTCGGACATGATATTGACGTCGTACAAGAACGACATGGATTGGTCGATGTAGACGTCCGTGTGTTGTTCGGGTGGAGTCGGCGGGCACCACATCTAGTTCGCAAAATGCATCAGTATACAATTTATTGGACGATTTAAAATTACTTACAGGCATTTGTTCGCTAGTATTATCAGATACCCAAATCTGTAAAAGGTAAAGGTACGAGTTCAGTTTCAGTTCCATTATTTTGAATATACTGGCCGGGACTGGAAAGGAGGGTAGAACAGGATAATTGCAATTCACTTACCATTTCATACTAAACACAACAGTGGCGTATCTGAAATAGATCTTGGGGATGGTTCGGTGGGGTGGCTGCAATTGGTTTGGTGTTTCTTGAAGAAATAAAGAAGCCCCCTTGCTCGGTCTTGTCCAGCGGGGCAGTGTTTTGGTGCCCGCTGCGGACGCCGGAGCAAGAAGGCACCAAAACCCGCGTCCACCCCGCCATAAACAAAAACAACAATTTCCTTTTAATTTTTTTTTTACTTTCTTCAGCAAGAGAACTTCTTTATTTTTTTCAATTTTCAAAAGAACTATGTACATGGCCAGTATTTTTACGAATTATAAATTGTGCGCAAACGACCCACACAACATGAACAGAAATACGAATAATGTTATGGAAAAAATCACAAGGGTGAGTTTGTTGTGTCGATTGTTTGCAAAATAATAAATATAGCAAAAATTAAATACACAAACTGTGTAAAAAATATAATATTTACAGATGGATTTCGTTCAATATTTTTGCCTTCAGTCTTTTCTTTTGGCAATATTTCTCTTTGATTTTGTACAAAATTTTTAAAAATACTATATATGATACTTAAAATTAATATAAATAGTAGGAAAATGCAACCACATGCCAAAAGAAAAGAAACAACAAACATATTTCTCGCAACGCGGCGAACTTTCAAAGTCGCGCGCTTGCAAAAAATTAGTGAAACAAAATAAATATAAATATTGAGAACGTCTTATACGAAATGATGAGTTTTAGAGAGAGAAATGAAAACATGTACACATATTTATCACACAGAGTGATGATTATTCAGCTTAATAAAAATTGTCCAGTAAAAAAACTATAACTCTACTTATCCTAGAATATGTACAAGATAATTTAAACATATTTTTTTAGATCACAATTAATGTAAAACTTGCGTTTCTATTCGAACGTTCTGAAATTAATTTTTAAGTTGGTTTATCCTTAACATTAGAACTACTATTCCGTTTTAAGTCACTACTTTCATTATCTGTCTCTAACGGAACGTCTTTATCATTGTTTGTCTTTTTAGTTGCAATCGGGGATTCAGCTCGTTTAATCCAACCATCATCGGCGCTCTCATTATTACTCTTAACCGAATTGTTCGTCGACGTGCAATTATTCTTAACCTCCTCCTCATCGACGCCGTTATCTAAATGTTCATCGCCTTTATGATTCTTCGAACCATCTTTAATACCACCCGGTTGCAACAAATAATGCCCATCAGCCACAATATCATTCAACCAAACCTTACAAACTTTACCTTTGCGATGTTTCACCGACTCGCCCTGTCCACCATTCTCCGTCACTTCCGGCTCAACCCTACCATCTAAATTATTAATACTTTTAATGCGTTTTAAATCACAATTATCATCCGACTGACTTTCGTCCTCTTCAGATTGACAAGATTTCGACCGTTTAAATCCCTTACGATCATTATTACTCTCCGTCTCCTTCTCGACACTGCTACTTTTCAACCGTCGCTGGGACGAAAGCGGGCCGGAGTTCTTCACCGGCTTAACACCGGGCAGAATAGGATTCACATCAAGCGTCCACAAATTAATTGCTACAGTGCCTCGCGATCGCGTTCGAGGCGAATTATGATCAAGTACATTTTTACTAATTGTGGCATTTTTAATTGCTGAAAGGGTTAAATCGGATTCAGATTCCGTACTGTCCATACTGTTCTCGTTCGTATCGCCGTTTATCTTAGTCGGCTCTTCGGCAGCACTTATACTGATATTCGGAATAGGGGTCGAGTTACTTGTGGCAGTAGAAATGTTACTAGATTCAGTTGAATTAACGTCGTCGTCCACTTGTTCGATTTTATCGTGATCGGTTGCTGAGCTGCGAGTTACCCGATTGCGCTTACGCAGATTAATATTCGCTTTATAAATAATTTTCTTTTTCTTCTTCAACATTGCGAGCTTTTTTCTCGACGATGACTTATGATGACGCGATGATGACTTAACAATTTTTTTAGATCTGAATTTTTTAGTTTTTTTGCTAACCTGATTAGTGGCATCCTCCCTGGAGAAAGTGATTATATCACCTTCTTCTTCGAGCTCCCGCGCTCGGCGTTCCTCTTCCTCGCGCATTGCCGCCACACGATTCCGCTCCCATTCGCGTTTCTGCTCTTCGATTTCCCGTTCGGCCGCTTTCAGTTGTTCGACCGACCAAGCCGATTCGGTTTCCTCGATGAAGCGCATTGCGTAGCGCTCGACCGGCGAAAGCTAAATAACACAATCGAATAAAAATACATTCAAACCGAAAATAGTCAAACTTACCTTCTTGATGACGTTGTCGATTTCTTGTTCGGCTTTGCTCAGTTCCGGCTCCTTTTCCTTGTTAAGATCCTCTAATGGAATGTTTTCATCGAACTCGGCCAAATCGGCCACAGCCTCTGCTTTGGCACATTTCGCTGCCATCACATCTTGATCGTCTTCGCAAGCGGTTAAGGCATGTTCGAATGCGGCGCGTTCGTCGCTTGTTGATACTGGGGCCGTTTCACTAGCTGATATTTTACGTACACGTTCTTTCGACTCGACAACTTCCGACATGCGATTTGCAGCGCTGCCTTCGCTGTTGTCGACGTTGAATAGATCTTTAATTGTCGACTAAAGGATAATACAATTAGTAGGGGCTCGATTTGGGATTTGTTTTTTAAACTTACACTTTTGAAAAAGGCTGTAGTGAAATTGCCACCCTCGATCGCGAGATCGCCGAGCAATCGCTTTTGATTCGCCTTTTTCAAGATGTTTTCTTCTATTGTTCGCTCGCTTATGAGTCTATAAATAAACGCTCAATCAATATCAAATAAGTAGCAGAATTTAATTGTACGTATCAAGACATCCGATTACATTTATTGAGGCGAAATTAATCGGTTGGTAAATGATACCTTTAATCTCCTTTCGTTAAATCGCAAAAAATAAGAATACATTTTCTACTTCATATTATTGAAAGGCAGTTTATAAAGCAAAATAAAATATTACCTGTAGATGTGAACGTCCCTAGTTTGCCCGATCCGATGACAACGATCTTGCGCTTGTGCGTCCATCGTAGGATTCCAATCTGAATCGTAAAATATCACAGTGTCTGCTCCAGTCAGGTTGACACCAACCCCACCAGAGCGCGTGGACAGAATAAACGCAAAAATTCGAGTGTCTCCGTTAAATCGCTCCATAAGAACCTACACGCAACAAAAAAATTAAATTTCACTCAAGAAATAATTAAAAAATAAATGTAGCAAGGTTCTAGATAGTTTTCAGCATAGCGGCTCGAAAACATGCTGGCCATCGCAAAATATAATCTAGCATTGCTGCAAAAGTTAGAATGTCATAACGGACAAAAAAACTGATCGGCAATGCACATTAAAATAAATCAAGCACGAACCTGTCTTTGATCGACTTTCGTAGTACCATCCAATCGCAGATAAATATGCCCGTGAAAGTTGAGAAACGCTTCCAAAACGTCCAACATTTTGGTCATTTGCGTGAAAATCAACACGCGATGACTACCCATTTTCAGTTTGCGCAACAACTTGTCCATTGTTTGCAACTTGCCGCAATCGTATTGTATTAAACGCGGGTCGGGGAATTGTGTGACCATCGCGGACGCCAATTGATGTAATGGAGTGGCCGGCATGGCTAACGTGCGTTTGAGAAGTTGTTTTCTGCGGATTTCGCCCCAGTATTTGCTAGGTGTCGGTCTGAGCACTCGCATTTCGGGTTCGGCCGCTCGTACCGGCGGAACGTAAAATATAAACCTGATAGGAAAGAATATTAATTATTAAACTGCTATATAATTAATAGAAAATACAATGTTGCAAGGTTCTAGATAGTTTTCAGCATAGTGGCTCGAAAACATGCTGGCCATCGCAGAATATACTCTAGCATTACTGCAAAAGTTAGATTGCCAATGAGGGACAAAACAACTGATCGGTAATGCAACAATAAAATGTTGTCTAACTTACCGTTCCGAAATATCTTTAAGTTGATCTATCCTCCTTGCGGGGGTGTACATAAAATCTCTCAGACAATTAGTAGTCGCCTCAAGAACCGGTCCATTCCAAATCGCGTTCAAACAATTAATTCGACCGCCAGACCAAGAATGCTTCTTGTTCGGAACGAATATTTTTACAGCATCTCGAAAATCGCAACCGTACATTGGATAGGCGGAACATCTACGCTGGTTTATGCGAGACATTAACTTTAATCGGCGGGAAGTTTGTAGTCGCGATTTCTCATCGCCCTATTACGAAAAAAAAAATCGTTTTAAAAATATGTTTCTCTTAGAAAATAATAAATTTATTGCAACAAGCGCAAATCAGACAAATGCCTCGATAGAATCACGCGGTGACAGCGGTTTGCATGAAGACCATAACAAACCAGTCTCACAATCGGGTAGTTTTTCATCATTTAAGTCACAAAGTAAAATATTAATATTAAAAACACTTACCCTCGAAGATACATCTTCATCGCTGCTGCTCCACCGCACATCCAAACTATTCGATTGATTAGCATATATTTTCTCAATAAAATTATTACCAACGGTTCTGCGTACTTCCTCCGCCACGATCGGCGAAGACGTTGCTGAACTAGTCGTTGTGCTAGCGGTCGAGGTCGTCGCTGTTGTAACCGATGTCAATTGAAACTTCACAAAGGCCTTTGTAATTTGATGACCGGTATTTACCGGTTGTTTGGAAAGCACTGTCAACTTTTGACCACCTACACAAACAAGCAATTACTAAAGCAGTCAATCATCCCATAATTAAAATGGCAAGAGATTAGATCAGACAAATGCCTCGATAGTTATCACACGGCGACAGCAGAATTTTATGAAAACCATAAAATACTAGTCTCAAAAATCGGTTAATTTTTTCATCATTTTATAAATTATTTAATTGTAATGTTAAGTTAATTACCTGCCGCTGGGGAAACGGGAATGTTTCCTGTGATATTCGGATTGGAAGTAAACAGTAAATGTTTACCGGTCGACGTTTGAACAATCTGGGCAAAACTGGCGGAAATTTTATCGCCCGATTTCAAACCCGGCGAAACATTGACCGCGTTTGCGATTTGTCCGCTCGAAGTCGCTTGCGTCATGTTGACCACTGGAATTGCTGCCGAAATAATTTATTAGTACAAATCGAAGCTGAATTAATTATTTAAGTATTGAAGCACGAAATAACCTTTAACAAAAATCATTACATTTTGTAAAGCAAAAGTTATTTCGCTATTAGTTTAAAAATTGACATACATTTCAAGACTCCTTGTTGCGACACCAGCTGGAACTGCGGCGACACCTTGACTTTAACATTTTGCGGTGTGACGACCTTCGGTGGGGGCGGTGGCGGTGCAATCGGCTCAGTCGATTCTTGCCGAACGACTCGCATCTTCATATGGCCGCCTGGCATAGGCGGCGCCCACGTGTCGCAAATAATCTCCATCATTGCATTCGACGTTCGCATCCGTTGCATCCGGTAACATTGGAACGAGCTCAGATAAACTTCCATCGTAATAAACGACAGATTCATCGAAATTAAATCGATATGCTTGAACGGATCGTATTCCAAAGCGGCATAGACAATTGACGGAATGGGAAACGTAATGCCATCGCATTGAAACGGCGAAATTGTTGGTCGGACTTCGAACAAGTTCGGATGATTGCACACTTTTCGCAATTGCATTAGTACATTGATGACGCTTAGTAAATTTCCACTGGCCAAAGTTTCCCTTGTACTATTTAAGTAAAATTAAATTAACACTTTTAACAATTCTGTAAATTAGAATTGTCACTTACTTTGCGCGCGACATGTAATCGTCATACAAAAATCGCTGACGTTTCGATAAGCGGCACATTACCACATGCTCGTACTTCTTTGGCATCTGCTTCTCCACCTCGGATTTTAATCGGCGTAGTAAAAAAGGTCGCAATACCTGAACAAAACAATGCACTTTGAACCTCCCGACAAGAATGCATTACTCACTAATTAATGTAATTTAAGCTAGTCAGACAAATGCCTCGATACAATCACGAGAATGACGCGGGTTGCACGAAAACCATAACAAACCAGTCTCATAATCGGTTATTTTATCATCATGTATTTATTAAACAACTAATACAAACTATTTCGCTATAAAACACATACCTTATGCAATCGCTTGATAATACTCTCATTGTACTCGGAATTGCCTTCAATCATCCCGGTAACGGGATTGGAAAACCACTCCTTAAACTCCCGATGCGATTGAAAGACATTCGGCATGAGAAAATGCATCAACGACCACAATTCCATCAAATTATTCTGCAAAGGTGTGCCGGTCAACAAAAGGCGCTGATGCGTTTGGAAATTCAGCAGCAATTGCCATCGTTGCGATTTGAAATTCTTGATATTTTGCGCCTCGTCCAAAATCAAATACTTCCACTTCTTCCGCCGGAAACTCTGATGGTCCTGAATGACTAGCTTATACGAGGTGATGCAAATGTGAAAGGCGTTCGGTTTCGTCCATCCCGTGCGCTTCAATTTGCGCTCCTTCTGCGTGCCGTAATACGTGAGAATCTTGAAACCCGGACACCACTTCTTGCACTCCATCTCCCAATTGAGCATCACCGATGTAGGAACTACGATTAAGTGCGGGCCCCAATTCTCCTTTTCGCAGGCGAGATGCGCCAACAACGCGATCGTCTGTATCGTCTTGCCCAAGCCCATTTCGTCGGCCAAAATGCCATTCAACTTGCGCTCGAACATCGTCACCAGCCAATCCAACCCGATGTGCTGGTACTCTCGCAGCGTAAACTTGAGCAAGAATGGAATCTTCGTCGAGACAATAGTGGAAGATAGCGTGTTGCCTTTCGGTTGCAGACTCTCCGCGATGGCGGCCGCATCGTTTATAAGGTCGTCTTTTTCGTCAGTCTTTGTTGTTTCTCCCTCATTATTATGAGAATCTTCCACTAAAAGTTTTAGTTCACCACTAGTCGGCGCCGTTGACGCCACTTCACTTTCACTTTCATCGTCCTCACTTTCGATGTCTTCATCCGACTCAGAATCAACTGACGTCTCCTCATCGTCCACGTTATTTTTATTAATTTTACTCAAACACTCATCGTCCGAATCCTCCGGCTCACTTAACTTAATATTGTCTCGATTCATCAGGTAATTCTGAAGCGCATCGTCTTCCAATAGATCATCTAATTCCATCTGCGATTCCCGTTGCAACGCTGCAATTTCCTCGGATTGTTCGTCCCCAGTATTCGCCGCCTCTTCCTGCTCGATCGTCTCCTCGTCGTCTTCGTCGCTTTGCATTTCCGGCTCGAATTCGTCGTCCGAATGCGCCGCCGCTCGGCTAACCGACCGCGAAGACATCGTACTAGACGGGACATCGTTCACACTTTTATTCATCCCTTCCGCCAACAGCTGCGAATATTTCTCCGTCTGGTCGACAATGAAACTCAACTGTTGATCCAGCGCTTTCTTGCGCTTCTCCTCCAGGATGGTATTCTGCTTGTACTCCACCAACTTCTCCACGTTGTTCCAGAAGATTTTAATCTCTTTCGCGCAGTACGAAGCAATGCGTCGCAAATGTTGCTCTTGTGCCTTTTCCGCTCGTTGCGCCGCTGACGCCTTATCCTGGAAATACTTTTGAACCATTCGCGCACACTTCTTCGCCGCCGCTTTCTTCCATTTGCGTTCCTGCGCAAAATCGGCCGCCAACCAAACCATTTCTTCCAGCAGATAATCCCAGTGGGCTTTCGTCCGCGGCATTTCCTGCACTTTCGGCAGCCGCTTCTCCGACCACAAGCCATCCTTCTGCAATTCGGCTATCCTTTGCACCACATACGCTTCCTGTTTCGCTTTCTCGACGATTTGTTCTTGATTGGTGGTCGGCGTTGCGGCGAAATTCGTCAAGGATTTCGCTTTCACCGTACTAAGAGCTAATTTTGGCGGGATGGTTGAAGTAGGGGTCGACGAACTGGTGATTTGTGATTGGACATCGGTGGTGATAATCGGTGCGGAAGTTGACGAAACGGTCGGAGTTGATGATGATGATGCGTTCGTGACCGTTTGAAGAACGGGATGAGTTTGTGAGATCCCAGGCAGTGAATTAACAGCGGTTGCTGTCGGTGTGGGTTGAGGTAATGGTAGAGTACTAGCAGGTTCTTCGTTTGGATAGTCGCGCGGATCGATTGCATGCTCTTTCATGTAAGCCAGATAAGCTTGGGTTTTCGCACGTTTCGCATATTGAAACAAATCGAGGATATTGCCACCCGCTTCCAAGTAAAACGCTTCGAGAAGATGCTCGTTGTACCGTTCCTTCAGCAATTTCGAACGTACGATTTTGTGATTCTTGACTCGCTGCAGTTTGGCGGCGTAACTATCGAGTTTCTTGTCGGGAGTCATCGATAGCGGCCGCTTTAACGGTCGCGGGACATTAGGGGATGCTATTGGTGGAGAGGCAGCATCCGTCGTACCGCTTTGTTGCTGTTGTTGGAACAATTGCAAGCGGATATTGCTGTTCGCTCGCGATTTCAGTACGTTTACTATTGATTGATTAGCTAAGCTGGGTCGAAGCGGTGACGTTTGCCCTGTTCGTGAATTACTGATGCTAATAATACGAGTCACGCCGCTCTGGACTAAATTGCTGTTGGTATAGAGCGCTGAACCCGGCGTGATCTGCGATAAGACAGAATTTGTGAGCTTTGGATTTAATGAGGGATTAGATTAGGTACCTGGGTAAGTGCAGGAACACCGGGAGGTTGCGTGGTGAGAACGTACTGTCCGCCAGCTACCTGAAGTCCTGTCAATCTCATTGTAGGGCGCTCTGTCGCTGGTCGAGGACCTTGTTGGCCCTCTCGCGGGGACAGAGCACCCTGCCCTGCCCCCGGAGTTTCGTCACTCATCGTCTACACTTCTATAAAACAAAAATAAGACGGGTTTTCAACAATAGTTTTGTTGGAGAAGGTTAATTGAACCCGAAATAAGAAGGTTTAGTGCTTTTAAATTAAATTTGAATTTTGAACTTCAGTGTTGCCAATAGAAAAAAACCAAAAGCACCATTTTTTTTACAAAAATCACCGGAATTAATTAAAAAACGACTTCAAACATAAGAAAACCGCCAACTTAAAAGCAACAAAGTACAGCGAATGACCAACAAATAATGTTTCGAGCGAAACTTCAAATAGAACATTCATTTCCGTTCAAAATAAACAGAATCTCTCAAATATTCTTGCGTTCAGATTACCTTCCCACTTCAAAATTAAAATAGGGTGACTCGAAAGCTGCAAACTTGATTGATTGATACTTTGCACGCACGAATAGAACACCCAAAAATGTATCGATACTTTAGAGCAAAATTCAAATGCAAATTGACAACAAATTAAATAACAAACGAATTGTTTCGAGATGAAATTTTCCATTCAATTCGAAACCGTTTCACCTTGGTAACGTGCTTTACAAAACATTCAAATCTCACATAAAATCAATCAATTTGTAAATTCTATTTTGAGGTATTTTCAAGGAATTGCAGATTATTTTGCGGTCGGTGTAGGTAGAAAATCGGCCGCGAGCAATATGATTTTCGAAAAGTGGATTTATCGATTGAAATGCATACGAAAAAGATGCATCAAAGTTTGATTTAATATATTTGCAAGGCACCGGTTGAAATTGTGATGCAAAACAAGTGACGGTTATACTAAATTAAAAGTGATGAAAAGTTAAAAGTACAATCATTAATAATATGCGTGCATATATTTACTATTTAAATAAAAAGTTGCAGTTGCATAACATTCCAAAAAAATTGCACAAATCCGAAATACATAGTTATTAACTTAAATAAACACATATTTGAAAGAAAAACAAAACATTTCCTAATTAGTATTCTTTCAAGTTGACGTAATCCAAAATGAAAAAAGCGGGCTTCAAAAGTTTGTGGCGGTAAATCGAAATGATCGCAATTTGAGCCGCGATTAGGCATTTAAACCATATTTTTCGTTTAAATGAAATCAATATGGGACAATGACGTAAAATTTTTATTATTGACTCGGCCGTACGCATCTAGTCGCCGTTTTGTAGAAGCCGCTAATTGTGCGAAATTTTCGAAAAAAGTACAGCGATTCGGGCATTAAACTATAGTGTAATCGAAAAAACGAGCTTTAATTTAGTGGATTGCGTGATTTGATGCATTGAATGCGTAATTGTTAATTTACGTTTGCGAAAAAAATACCGAAGCGAACAAAGGGGATTCGTCAGTGAGCGCCATATTAGAAATGTTGCCAGAATTGATCGCACTTACCATCATGTAATCACAAATTATCAGCGTGAAAGTTGGTCATCCGTCGCTAAAAACACCACAATCGTTTCAACTAAACTGTAAAGTATAATTGGGTACTCCACGTAACAATAAAATTGCAGAATTTATCGAATATTTCCAACATTTTACGCGATCACAACAAGGACGCGTCGCCCTCTCTAAACATGGCGACGGGCTCTTTTACTTACAACTCGTGTCGGAGTCGGACAAACGCCCAACCAGCCACCTAGATCTATCGAGGCTAGATTCGCGGCTGCGCAGTACAAACACGCCGGCTCGGCGCTAATTTCAAATATGGCGCGTTTGAATAAAAGCATGCACTCACTTTTAAACGATATTGTTATCAACGAATTATTTTCGAAGCAAATATTTACCGTCGAAAGCTTTGTTAAAGCCGATAGCAACTTTATTGTTAGTCACACTCGACTGACAATTCTGGTAAGTCATAGTACTATTATTTAAATAATAATTGTTGTCATTGTTTATAATTTTGACAGGAATTTGTGGAAGTGAAGAATGATTTTATTAGAAAATATGGGGCTAAAGTGGTGAATGTTTTTGATTTGTATAAGAATATTATAAAAAATGCTACATTTATACCAACAGGAATTCCAAAGTAAAAATATCAAAGATTATTAATTTTAAATATTTTGATAGTTTATATTTATACAGGGTGGACGATGAGCTTTTGGACGGTGGCTTATTTACAGGGAACATTTACGAGTTGAGCGGTTTACCCGCAACCGGTAAAACGCTTTTCTGTTTAGCGGTTGCAAGAAATGTGGCTCAAAATTTGAACCAATATATTTACTATTTGGACACGAAATTTGGTTTTTCCGGGCGCAAATTTAAATCTATGCTGGACCAATCGGACAAGGTATTTTTTTTCTAGTAGATTATTTATTTTTTTAACGTAGCAATAAATTATTGTGTAGAAAAATCTGGTGGAAGTATTAAACCGCACGTTAATCAAAAACATCAATAACCGATACGAACTAATTAATAGTTTAGAGGAAATTAGAACTCGGCTTCAAAGCCGTGATATGATAGTACGTGTGATTATCATTGATTCATTACCGGCTGTCTTGATGATGGATAATCACAAAGACTTTCGGGAAAATTCTTTTTTAAGCCATACTGTTAATTTGATGCGATTGATCGCAAAGGAGTTTCACGTTGCTTTCCTCGTCATTAATCTGATTACGTTGTGGACTCCCGATAAAAGCCAAGCAGAAGAGGAAACAGTTCTGTGCGGAAAATTTTGGGCAAACATTCCGAATTATCAGATGAAAATTGAACGAACCGACGAGGAAAATGTTGTTAAGATTAGTTTGCAAGTGGAAGATGAAGACGATGTAGACAAAAGCGCTCAGAAAAGCGTTTCTTGTAAGATTACCGAATTAGGATTCGAATAGGAGGATTTTCAATTTATTGGTATGTTTTGTTTCATTTGTTGTAATAAAATTAATTTTGAATTTATTGATTGCTTTAAAAATTTAAATCATTTGGAACTAACTTCAGACGTTTGATGAAAATATGTTAAGGCGCCTTCACAATAATCGCACACAATTTAATTACGAATATTTTATCAGTAATTAATTACTTGTTATTTTGTGCGAAAATTGTTCTTAATTATATCGTAAAAATATTGTTTTTTGTTGATAATCTAATGAGCGTAATAATTAACTTAATTACGTCACATGACCCTTCGCTAATGATTTTGTTATAAAATTGTAGATGGCACTAGAGTAACAAATTCAAATTTTGAAAATTAGTGGCGCTTTTACCATAGGAAAGTTCAATTAATATCTGAATAAATTGAACTTTACTATTAATTCAAGAATGTGATTATGAAAATTGCGGATAAAATACCATGTCAAGAATTTCCGAGTTATTTAAATTCCACAAATTTATGTCTCCAACAACAATTAATTATCTTAGACGTGGTTTTTCCAGAGCGTTTTAATTATTACTAATATCTTATCGCAAAGGTTAAAAGAAATAAATACGATCGCTTATTCTGCTCTTGTACAGTTAGCAATTAACTCATCTAACATCGTCTGTAACGTATCTATATAATTAAAATTTGCATTGTGCTGCTTATATTACCATATTGCATATATGGATGTGTAGTTGAACGAACTGAAAAAATTTAAACCGGTTCTAAAGCTTCACAAATCTACTTCTGCACAAAAGCGTATTTTATTCGTGCAGAGGTGCTCAAAATTAAATAACGTAAGTCTACATGAAATAATCTACTATCTCAATTAATTAATTAATCAAAAATAAATGTATTAAGCAGCCAAAATGCTACGATTTTTAAAAATCGCAGCAGTAACCCTGCTAGCATTTTTTTTGGCCTCATCCCAGACGCAAGCAAATCCAGCTTTCCGCAACAAAGACTACAGCTTGGCTCTGGAGGCTATCTTCGGGATGGGAGTGCGTTTGCAAACCCTCCTAGACACCAGCGACGGCCCAGCGAAAAATTTCATCGTTTCTCCCATAAGTGCTACGATTCTAATCTCGGAACTTTTGCTGGGCGCCGAAGGCAAATTTCAGCAGCAACTAATTGAATTGTTGTCTCTACCAAAGCAGCAACAATTTAATACCATCGCAGTTTATAACGAGAAAAATCAAACGCAGCGTTTAGCGTATTCGAATTTGCATTTGCAGCTGAGCGCTTTGCTTAAGGCGCTTAAGCGCAGCGCTGATGAGGATAAGCAGTTTATTTTGACGCAAAATAGTGGCATTTTTGTTAACGATAAAATAACGCTAAAGCGGAGTTTTTGCAGAAATTTGAATTATTTCTATGATGCTGAAGTGTTCAGGATGAATTTTTCAGGGGATGCTATTGGAGCGCAAAAGTAAGTTTCGCCAGTTTTGCTAATTTAAATACTTAATATTTTTTTTGTTTAGATTGATTAACAATTGGGCGTCCAAACACACCAAAGGATTAATTCCAGAAGTCCTAAAAGCGCCTCCTGCTCCTTCAACAGCATCCCTCTTCTTAAACGCGGTTTATTTCAATGCGGACTGGGCGCAACCCTTCAGCGATTCATTAAACCAAAATAGTTCGTTCTATACTAGTGCAACCGACTCAGTGCAAGTTACTTACATGCAAAATTTAATTGAGGAAATTTTATACCAAGAAACCGACCAGTACAAATTGGTAAGTTTGCCTTACAAGAAAAACCACTTAGGGATGTACATTCTGCTTCCAAATGAGGGCCACAAATTCGCTTACGACATCCAAAAATTCGCTGCAAGCTTAAACGCGAACCATGTACTGGACGCTATCAAAAACGCAAAATTGCGCGATGTTATCGTAAAAATACCGAAGTTATCGCTTTCGAACACAATCAGTGTGCTTAAACCTTTGCAGAAATACAAAGGGTTTAAAAATAGTAACAGTAGTAACGTTAAGGGACCGGTTACTAATAATACACTTTTCGAAAGTATTGAGCGCTACAAGAATTTCACCGCAAACGTTGATGAGGATATTATTTTAACAGCTGCAGCTAAAGAGGCCGATTTACGAATTAGTGATATCGTACAGGAATTGGTGTTTTCCATTAACGAAAAGGGGACAGAGGCTGCAGCTATTACCGCCGGTATTGTTGATTATATTGGGGGGTCTAAAGGTTTGGTACTGAATCGACCCTTTGTATTTTTTATTCGACATGAGAGTACGACCGCTACGCTGTTTTGGGGCACGATTGCCAATCCGGCTTTGCAATAGAATATTTTTGCATTAGGTTTAGATATTAAAGCGATTTTTATATTTTAATTGAATGAAATCTTTTATTTTCCTTTTATAAAACATAATGATCAGTTATTGTTAGTTGCAAATAAGTTACTAAATTAAACAAGGTACATTTTCACTTGACTAGAAAAGCTGACTAAAATTTAAATCGGTATTCGGTCCCTCAGGTACGACATTACTGACGCAGTGCCTTGCTCTAAAATCGCATACCTTGGCTGCCTAAAAGAATTGCCCACCAATTCCAAACACCTAAAAGACAATCATTAAAAACCTAAACAAAAATTATAACACCCTCACCTCAACTGTGTGACATTACCCAATTCGGGAGGCACATACGTAATATTATTATTCGATAAATTCAAAGTAGCCAATCGTTTCAATTTCATCAACCCCGAAACTTCGATCTGATCAATATGATTATCGTTCGCAATCAATATTTCAAGACCAACCATTTCGTAGATACATTGAGGAATCGTATCGAACTTATTATTCGCAATCGCGATTTCTCGCAGATAAATTAATTTGCTGAAACTTTGCGGCAAAGTCGAAAGCGAATTATTATTCGCGTTTAGGTACTTTAATTTTAAGCATTGCGCTAAGCAATCTGGGAGTTCTTTGAGCTGATTGGCTGATATATTTAACTCCGTTAAATAATCGGCTAGTTTTACGATAGTTGTTGGTAGATTGGCGAATTTATTTTTGCACAAATCGACGGAGTTTACTTTGGCTTCTTTGGCCTCTTCGAAGCATTCGTCTGGTATTACGGATAAGTTCTTCTGCGTTAAATTTAGCATGTTCGAATTTTGCATTACATATCTAACAAAATTTAAGTAACAGTATTAGTTAGAAATTTTGTTCTACTATATTACCTATCGGGGAACGTAACGTTTTCAGTGCAAATGTGCCCTGAAATTTTAGCAGGCTCAACATCCGAATTTTCTTCGAGTTTCTCTCGCAAATGCTTTAAAATTCGATTTGTTCCTGCGTGTATCAAGTCAGTTCGAATTTGCTTCAATTTATTTCCTTCCACTTTAAGCGTTTGCAAGTGCGGTAAAAGTGAAAGCGAATTCGGTAAACTTCAAAGTAATAATTTGATTTAAATTTCTGGTTATTTATGCAAACAACTTACGTTTTAATTTCGTTGTTGGTCAAATCGAGCCGAATTAAATGAGCAAGTTCAGTTACATTGTCCGGTATACTTTCAATTTGATTATCGCGCAATTCTAGTATTTTTAAATGTACCAAATTCGTGCAGAATTCGGCTTCAATTTCTTTAATAAAATTGTTACCCAAATACAATTCTTGCAAGTTTTCGCAACCCTCAAAATCGGGTATATTTTCAATATCATTGTGCTGTGCGTACAAAAACTGTAATTTTCTTAACTCGCTCATTTTCGGCAAGTGTTTCAAATTGTTGTGACTTACATCCAGTTTGAGCAAATCTAAATTAATTTTCGTGTAAAAAAATTCTTATTCTATTGTTCAATGGGTTTACCTCGTAAATTTACAATATCGGGCGGTAAACTTGTGAGTTTATTGTGTGAGAAATTTAATTCGGTCAAGCGGACTAGGAAACCGATACCCGCAGGTAATTCTGTTAAATGATTATTCGCAAAGTCCAGTTTTTCTAGCATAACCAAATCGGAAATATCTAGCGATAACTTATCCAAAGCGTTATGATTAATAGACAATTCGCGCAATTCCGCCAATTTAAAAAACTCCGCAGGGAGTTCGTTAATTTTGTTATGGTTTAAAATCAGTTTGGTTAATTTAGTTAAACTACCAATTTCTTTAGGTAAACTTTCAAGAGAGTTATCTTGCAACTACAATAATTTAATAATTACTTACTAATTAAGTTAGTGGGTTATTCATTACGTTTAAGGTTCGCAGATCCTGAAACATCGCGATTTCCGGCGGCAAGTGGATTAGCACGTTTGAACTTAAATCTAGTTGAGTTAATGGTTTAAAGTTCCACCAAACTTCATCGTCCACTTTGGAGGGGCGGCTGAAATCTATGTTCACGTTTTTTTGATCGTCCGAATCGTACATTTTAAACATCTTCGCCGGCACTAAACATCAAGTAAATAAATGAATGCAAAAAAATTATGTAAATACAAACAAACCATTTGCTAAGTGGCGACCCGATAAATTTAATTGCCCCGTTTGGCGGACTTGTTTAATCATTTCTTTTGTCAAGTAGCGATCTTCTTCATCTTTAGTTTGCAGATGGAACACTGGATTAATTAACTTTCGCCGTGATTTAATTTTTGTTGATTGTTTATTGTCCATGATTATTCAAATAAGTACTATCGATTTTGTTTAAAGTGTCAAAAACAGCTGATGAGAGATCTACCACCAGATGTCACTGGTGGTGGATCGAGTGGCCGGGTGCGCTGATTGTCATTTGAACTAATACAAATTATCAAACGCGCCCAACTTCACAATCATATGATCATTATGCATTTTTATTGATCGACGTCAAAAAATAGTGCTGCAACTGTGACCTTACGTACCCCGGCCTTGTGATCTTTGGTATTTAGGACGCCATCTATTGTGTAGTAATTGCAATAGGTAATGCAGAGCTCTGCGCAGTTTGAGAGGTAAATGAAACACTGGAGGTAAGTTTAAATAATAAAGTGACGCAGCACACTGTTGTATACAGAGGGAATGGCCCTCACAGTGCTCTATCAGACCGTCTGCCTTCAAGGGTATGTGATTGTTTTTACCACAAATCGGCGGATAGATAATTCGACAAGTAACATGAAGAGACAACGACACACTGGTGTTAACATGGGACCGCAGGCCCGCAAAAAGTTGCATAATTGATTTTTTGAAGGCAAATAAAAGGATGTTTCACTTTATCATTTTTCTTTACATCCAATCATAAGCTATACATTATCCTTCCTGATTTCATTAGAAATGTAACAATGATTAAAAAACGATTACATTAACAGCGTCATTTTATAGTATGTATACAAAAAAAAGTAAAATAAATAATTGAAGAGATTTGATCTTAATAACTTATCCTAAAAAAACAAATAGTATACCTTACATCAATCCTGCTGACTTTTCCGCGAAATCGGAAACTTGTTCTCATTGCAAATCAACTTCAACGAATCCAACGTCTTCATTTGCCCGCTGATCGAATCCGACGAAGTCGACTCCTTATGTCAACTTATACCCAATTCGAACATCCGCATCGGCTCCTCATACAGCAATTTAAAACTGACATCGAAAAACAGCTCGTGGATAAACTGCCTCGCCGTTAGCCGATAGGAATTCTTCATGATCATACTGCAAGCTTGCGAATAAATGCAGAGATCCTTGAAAATCTCCGGATCCTTTTGCTTGGCCTGCAGCAAAACCTGTCGCACCAAGCGATTCCATACCGGGTTCGCTAAGCGCTCGATGTTTTTTAACACGTCGTATCGCAAGCAATCTGAAAACATTTAAATAAGTTCGCAAAATAGAATTTTATTATTTAAATTACCAGTCGACGTGATGAAAGTCGAACTTTGCTCCGTTGATCGACTGCAGACAAAACAATCTGCAGCCGTGTGATTCAACAGCCGCAAGTTTTCCTGCTTCTGAACCGATTTGGCTTTGATTTGGTCGAACTGTTCAACAGTTCCACTAGATCCCGCTTCATCCGACGCAGTCGGAAACAAATCGACCAAATTCCTGGGCAGGCACAATCCCATATAACACTTCTCTTCTTTGTACAAACTAACTTGCATCGGGAATTTTTGCACGCTGAACGCCGAAGCGAAATTCGGCTCGTAGTAATTTTTTAACGACACCCTAAACAAATATATTTAATTAAAATTATCTAATAATAGCAAACGACTTACAAAGTATCGTGATCCCCGCTAAACATGCTCTTAAACTGCTTCTTCAATCGCATACTGCGATTCATCCACCTCGCACTAGTCGACCCGGAAAACATCGACGATGTCGACGTGTCCGAATTCGTAATCGAACGCCGCTGCGACTCCAAATTACTCTTATCGCCCTCCCCGATCATCGTGCTCGACAAACTCGACACACTGGCAATCGGACTCAACGCATTAATAAACGAATCGGTCGAATTCGTCGATTCGGTAATCGAACTGTTGCGTATTCGCGCATAATTCTCCGCGTAATTATTAACCAAGTCCATCGCTAAGGATTCGGATAGCGAACGCTTGTGGAAAATAATCGCATCGGATCGTTTCGTGGATGACGGTAACGTTAGCTGGCGTAAACGTTTCGGATCAGCCGGGTAGTTCTGATTGAATGGTTCGTCTAGACTCGTGTCGAAGTTGTCGTAGTAACTGCGGAACGGGTTACCGATCGAAATCTCTTCGGAGAATTCCGTGTTTCGTAAGGATGGCTCGTCTTTGATGATCGGCCACAAGTCGTGACGGTCGTGTCGCGTGCACAACCAATCTGGAAAAATATTTAAATAGTTTGTTCAATAATATATTGTAAAAAACACTTACCAAGCTTGCAAAGTTCGTCAGCGCCCGATTTGGTAGTCGCTGATAAATTAAGTGCGTAGAACGCAGTCGCTCGAACGGAATAGACTTGCGAGTTTTGAGCGAGGTGAATAATTTGTTCAATTAAATTGTGGGACTTGAGCAAATCCAGTCCTTGTCGCGAAGATCCTAGATGTCCTAATGACCATAAAGATGCTTTCAATTTGATAATGCTATCGTCAGTCTCATAGTTTGCGCTTTTAATACACTGCAAATAAATTCGTCAACTATACTCCAAGTAAATAAATTAATCCTTACATCAATCATCGACTCAATGGATCCATGCTTCACCAACAACTCAAACCCTTGCGGATGCTGACAAAGCTGCCCGTAAAGATGCGGCGGCAGGAAAACGTCCTTGCGATTCGTCGAGCGAATCGAACTCGACCGCTTGTCGTACTTCCCGTCTTCGTTCCGCTGATGCAAAGTCAACGCGTCGGCCATATCGCCTTCAATCAACTTCACATAGCGATAATTGTAATAGCCTTCCCACTTCGCAATCAACTCCAGCAAATTCAAGCGATTTAATCCGCTTTCGCTCGCGAGAAATCGCACCGCAAGCAAATCGCCTTTTTCGCCAAAGCGACTCAAATCCGGATCCAAGTCGATCAAAGCCGCTAAGCAATCCGGCAACTCGCACGCTTCATGCAACGTCGCGAGCGCCGATAAATAAACCGATCGCGATTGATCATTCAATTGCTTGACTAGCAATTGAACGCTCCATTTCGCAAAATCCGCGAAATTCGCACGCAATAATACTAATAGGAACTGTGTGGCGTAAAGTCGGGAACTTTCGTTCGTGCAAGTCAGAATCGCTTCGAGTAACGTCCTACATGGCAGTGAACAAGTGTAGTCTAACGAGGAGACGATCAGTTTAACGTAGCAGTCATGGTTGGTCGTCGTGGCTAAATCGTGCAACGTTCGGAACATATCGATCGAGTTCAGCAGCTCGATGCCCGATTCGGTTGCCGCCAAGCGACCGATGAACAGAAAGTAGCTTTGGCACTGCGTATTCACCATGTGTTGCGGACTGAACAAGCAATCGTGCACACTTTTGCCGCCTTTAATCGCTTGAATGTTGCTCAGAATATCGCGGAACAATTCGAGCAGCATCGCGCCGTACTCGGAATGTTTAACGTTGATCAAATAGTTGATCAATTGGATGCCGGTGGTTGTATAGGCAAGGCTGACTTTCGAAGTGCCAAGATCCATGTGCGAATACTTGTTCTTCGACGGCATGAAGAACTCGACCAGACGTTTGATGAAAGTTTTGTGCGAGGTGTCGAGTAGATCAATTTTATCGCAATGCTCGTCCGCTAGCAGAATATTGATCAAGTTCCAGTTCCACGTGAACGCATCATTGCTCAACAAAACCCCGGTGTCTTTAACACTATCTTCCAAGTGCTTCAAGAAGAGTTGATGCAATTTCGACTTCAAACCCGTCTGTTTCTTCTTCTTCTTAGTAGTACCCAGCTTAGCGCTCGGTTTCTTCATCGAGCCGCTACGCAATATAAAATCCAAATGCAAACTGTACGAAGCTGGACGCTTCTTCATCAGCTTATGAAATTGTTGTAAGGCTGTGATCGCACCAATCGCTTGAGGCTTGCTTTTGGTGGCGTATTCTAAAAGGGCGGGAAGCGCCGGTGCAATGTTGCAACAGCCAGGCGGTAATAGGAGTTGAATTAAGCGTAAAAGTTCGCCTAAAAGTACTGTAGCTCGCACACTGATGAAAGTGTCGCTAGTCGCGATCACTTCCGTTAGCGCCTCGAGGAGGTTGTTCTCGAGGAAACAGTAGAGCAATAAGGCGGTGTGTATGTCGGTTGTACTGGGTGTAGTACGACAGAGATGAGGTAGTACGGATCGCGCTTCGGCAGCGACGAAGCCTTCGTTTAGGCGCCAAGAGGCTTGCGGTTCGCAAGGATCGACGGCGCTTAGGGCGACGGATAGTTCGTCCGTCCATTCCGGTTGCGGAAGGCCCATCAGTTCGTATAGTAAATCGAGTACTGCTTTCTAAATGGGGATTTACGATTGTTTTGAAATGTTTAAGGGGTGCGATAGGCAACTTGTCATACACATAAATTATTAAACGATAACTTGACTTACCCTGACTTCCAATTGGTTTAAATGCAACACTTCGACAATGGATCGGAAACCGGAGCGATCGTTGGGGCCGCAAAAGTGTAAAATTCCCGGCCAACTTCGCAGGATGGTTAGTAAAGCGAGTCGGCTGCAGTTTAAGCGTAATTCGCGCTCATCCCTCCTACAATTTATTTTTATTAGTAACAATATTAAAACTTAATAAAATATATTTACCGATTCTTATCCTTCCAGCCATGTTTGTAGTGAAAGTCGCAAAACGGAGCCGCCACACTATGCAAATCAATCAATGCTTCATTTCGCGTTTGCGGCTTATCGAGCAGCAGTAGCAAAACGCCGCACAGCGATTCGGCAATTTTCGGCGTTTGGCATTCGAGTAAATTGCGTGTAATCGCAGCAATGCCGCCGCATTTAATGAGTAGCTCTGGATTCAAAACACCGAGCTCACTCAAAGTCGCGAGACAAATTCGCAGCATTCGGTCTTTCGCTTCGCTGCCCTCGTTCGCTAACGACACCAGACTTCTCGCCATCGATATGTCAAAGTTCGATGGCGATAGAATGAGCGTTTTTCGCATCAGTTTCATGACTTCGATGCGCTCGATGTCGTATTTTAATACGATATCCAGCGATCTTGTGATTAAGTATGGGATGAGTAGTTTGTTCATCATCGCGACATCGTCTTCGGTTTTGAGGATGTGTCGTATGCATCGCATGCCAGCTGAACGGATTTGAGTGGAATCTTTGGTAAGCAGTACTCTCAAGCTGAAATACAATGCAATTAAATGTGAGTTGAGTATTGTTAAGGGGGTTGCATACCAGCAGAGAATATTTTCGATGGTGTAGCCCGTTTTGTCATAGTTTCCGTCGATTCGCAGCACGATTTTCACAAGTGCGTTTAGGTAGTTTAGTAGAATATCGTCGGTGGTCGCGTTTTGTGCGCAGATTTTGCACAAAATCGCTTTGAAACTTTGATATGGATCTGAAACAAATCATGGTTGTAGTTAAATACATTAAAGCGATGGTCGAGAGGTAAATCTACTGCAGAACTCATGGGGCAATGATAAATATATCGTAGAACTTATAAATTAGGGGCGATTTCTGTGCAGGAGATCTACCACTTGACGATTGTTTGTTTACATACCATCGTTCAAAAGTCTGGTCAAATCCTCGCTGGGCTCGCTCTTTTTGCCTGGAAAGGAATGAATAATCGTTGCGAATTGAATGAGTAACTTTTGTCTTACTTATTCTGTGCCTTCCCGATCGTATGTTTGGATGCCTAAGCCAAGATGCCATCGTAGCACTAGAAAACTTTAATTGAAGCACATTGAAGCCAACTACGTCGAAATGCTCATTCAGTAATTTGGATAAATAGCGCACATCTCGTAGAGGTTATGTGAGATTTGGTAGTAACATTTTTCCTCCTAACCTAACCGTACTGAGTAACAGGAAAAAACGTTCGATAAATCGTTGCAGAAAATTAGGTTATGATGTCACTTTAATTTATTTTTGGTTGGTATTGCGTGGCTAGTGATTTATTTTCGGCGCGAAATTCAAATTTAAAAGTTTATTACGTAATTCTACGTAAACTACTGAAAAGACGAAAATCCATAGCCAATTGTTTTTGTAACAATAAAGATTTAATATATATATGTAAACTACGTTTTGATATTTTTAATACTTGATATTTTAAGTCAATAAATTTTTTAATTTAACACAAAAAGTATTTACACTGACCGCAATCCATCTAAATTGCCAGTCCTTGCTTCGTACTGAACAATTTATCAGCAATTTCAGTCAAATTCTTATGAAATTCGCATTGTTTTATAATATTGGGATTTATTGCGGTATCTCCAAGATAAGCACCAGCAATCGCACCAGACATACAAGCAATCGTATCTGCATCTCCACCCAAAGTTATTGCATATTGAATAGTTCTTCGGAAGACGTTATCCGTCTAGAAAATCGTAAATCAAGCACCCAACAAATACAATATTTAATTAATAAATTACTTTAACTGTTGGTATTTCATTCAACGCCCTAAGAAAGCAATAAATTGCTGTTGGAACTGACTCGTAAGCGGTTACAGTATTGCCTAAATGAAAAATAATATCATCATCCAAATCATCATTGAACGGCTTTTGCAAATATCGCTGAACTTCCTTGAGTTTATTAACGTATGGAGTAATTAATTCTTCTTCGTTCAATCTAAATATCACACATATCAATCAATTAATTTATACTTTCAACGAAAGAGATAAAAGCCTACTCATCATAAGCGCCGCTGCTTTCAACCAGCTTCATCTTCTCGCACAACTCCTCACAAAACGCTTTCGCATCAATCGGCTCGTTCGGATCGCATAGCAAAGCCTGCTGCACAGCAATGCATTGCAAAACTGCTCCGAAAATGCCCAACGGATGTGCATGCGTTATTTCCGTGCTTTTCTTAGCGACTTCAATCATGTTCTCGTAATCGTTATAATAAAATAAAGCGATAGGCGCAATTCGCATCGCACCCCCATTCCCAAACGATCCGCTCCCATTGAACTGTTCGCTCGCCGGGCCGAAAACATCCTCAAACTTGTTGCGTTTCAGCTTGCTGAACACGTGAGGGATGAAGCCGCCGTAGCCACGATCGGGCGATGCATAGTATTCGCGAACGAATAGCTTCGCTAAGTGGGCAAAGTCAGGGTCTGGTTTGTCGATTAGAAACGTGGCCACGGACTTCAGCATAGCGGTGTCGTCGGTATACGGCCTGAACGGGCCTAGATTTTTAATTACGGGAATTGTTGAGGTAACTTACCAATGGAGCATACTTTTTAAAGTTGGATCTTCCAGTCGGTCGAAGTATTTATTGATGGTGATTTTATCGCCGGCACTGATTTCGTTTCCTTCGAATGGGGCCCCGAGACAATCGCCAAGAAGTGAGCCTAGAAGACTTCCACGGAATTTACTTTGCAGTAAGGGAGCCTCGATTGATGCCATTGCAAAGTTTCGTGCTATGATATTCGTCATAAATGATAATTTTGTGGTTGAATTACAAATATGTGTACATATTATTTATAGATTTGTTTTTGTCAGGTGCTTTTTTAAATGATAACCTCAATTTAAAATTGTCAAAAGTCAGTGTTGCCACCCTTAGACTTCTTAATACATTTCCACCACAGAAAAATAATTTTCAATCATAGGCGTTAAGGGTGGTTCATATTAGAACAAATTACGCATAATATTTGCGAGTAAAAATGGCGAATGTATCCGAAATTCGAATATATCATCGGCTACAAATGTACTAATCCGACAAAAAATCGGATCAGTACCTAAAAATAAATATCTTAATCATATATGAATGAAATCTCTTTATATCTTATCATAATCATATTTTTAAAAAAGCGCAAATAGCAGAAAAGATAGCGAGCGATCTAAATTGCATTAAGCATACACACAAGTATAATCAGAATTCATTAATAAATAATGTCATAAACAATGGAGTTCAATAATGCATTCAGTTTAGAAGATTTAGAATGTGATTTGTGCAAAAAGTTTTTAACAATTCCACCAATCTACTACATTGACGGTGTCGGCAATATTTGTGGGCGTTGTATTGAATTTTTTCGAAAACAAATCAAGGAAGATAACAAGTTCCATCGACAGACTTTATTCGAATCTGTGGCTAGCCATTTATATTTCCCTTGTGTAAATTATAAATTTGGGTGCGATATTTCCACCAAATGGGAGGAAGTTTTTGAACATGAAGATCAGTGCAAATTTGCGGCCAAGTGTCCTTTATCCTATCACGATTTGTTTAAAAGGAGCAACTGCACCTGGAATGGGGATAGTGGCAAATTTATAAACCATCTGGAGAAAGCGCATACTAATTTAATCTTAAATCCGATAGATATAAATTTAAAATTAAATCGTGAGCAACATAGAATATACTTCTCCAGGTTTGGGGATGAACTCTTAATAATTATATTCAAGTGTATTAGTGAAAATAAATTCGGAGTGTTGGTGCTAAAAAACGAAAATCCTTCCAAAAATCACACCTACAACTATCATTTAGAACTAATGAACGAAACCAAAGAAAACTCTATACTTCTACGAAAAAATGCAGTCTACAACTCCAGCAGTTTCGTCAAATCGTTCAATAATCCTGACGAGATGCTGTTAATTAATTTAGAGCATTTGAAAGACCTTTTGAAATTGAAAGAGCATATCAAAATGCGAATCACAATTGACCAAGTAAATGAAACAAATATAATTAATACATATGCTCTGGAAAATCCAATATTTAACAGAAGTCTTCTAGAAGAAGTTAGATGTCCTAGTTGTACCAAGTTTATGGTACCCCCAATAATCTACTGCGAGTTTGGACACAGTGTGTGCCTGGATTGTAGAAAAAAAGAAGCAAAATGTCCATTATGTGAAGGACGATTAAGAAATGCAAGAAATTATATGCTGGAAAACTTGACGAAACAATTGAATTATCCTTGTAAAAATAAGGAATTGGGGTGTTCGTTTATGAGCAACTCTATTCATGTACGTGAACATGAAGCGAATTGCGCTTTGGTCAGAAAAAAATGCATTGTACCTACTTGTGTCTGGTTTGGTTTTGAATCGTTCCACGTTTTTCACTTACAAGATGTTCATAGTGATAAACTAATTGCGGAACGCTCCATTCAAAGATTGGATCTAAAGGAACGTTTTCCTTATAGCAGGAATTTTCTGTGCTACGATAAGCAAATATTTTGGTTTTACTTGCGGGTTTTGGAAGAGCGAATTAAATTTCAAGTGTATAGTATGAAAAATACGCGTGTGAAAAATAAAGAGTCGCGATATAATTATATTTTTGAATTTGTTAATCAAGAATATCCGGATATTTTTATGGGGGTGCCTGGAGTATGTTACTCCACTCAACACATCGAAGAGAATGGTTACAGAAATATTCATTCAATTTCAATCAAAGAACTCAAAAAATTTAATATCACCGATGCGAGCATTGCGTATTTTCGAATTAAGTTGTTTAAACAAGATGCAGTATGAAACTATGGTTTCAATGTGTAGCAAATTGTTTAATTATGAGGATTTAATAAGTTTTAAGTAATTAATTTGAGTATTTTACCTTTAATTGTTGATATTTAAGCACAAATTTTTAAAGACACTATGAGGTTATGTTGCACGGCTTTCACTGAAGCGAAGTTGGCCATGAATTAATTACAATAAATACTCAATTTTGTTAATAGCTATTAATTATCAGTTTTTAATGTTTTATTTAATTATTGTTTGTTGTATAACACCAAATTATAATAAATCTTCATCTTTTATATTCTAAAAATAATTATTTTATAACGCTTATTGATCACCCGGTACATTTAATTTCTGTCATCAAAAAGAAGAAGACGAACTTAACCTAAAAATCATAACACAAGTTGTTCCTTAAAATAATAAATAAGTACGCTTATAATGTTATTAAATTTACTACACAATATAAACAAAATACCAGTGCATTGTTATTGTACCAATAACACTTTAAAAAATAAGTTATATTCAAGTACAGTTTTATTACCGAAAACAAAATTTCCTCTCAAATTAGAAGGGAAAAAGCTGCAGGAACGGGATGAAACCATAAATAATGTAAGCAACACTTCATATCCTAAGAAGCAATCTAATAAACTACGTTTAGAACGCAGAATTTAAAAACTTATACTCTTGGCAACGGAGCAACTTATGCGAACCCGAATTTATCCTGCACGATGGGCCCCCTTATGCCAACGGAGCTCCACATATGGGACATGCGATTAACAAGGTAAGATTTATGATTTCTTAAAAAACACGCCTAATTTCCAAGTGTAGATACTTAAAGATACAGTTTTGCGTTCAAAAATTCTAACTGGAAATAAAGTGCACTATGTGCCAGGCTGGGATTGTCACGGCCTCCCAATCGAACTAAAAGCTCTTTCAAACTCTGACAAACTAAGCGCAATCGAAATTCGATCAAAAGCCAAACGATTTGCGTCGAAAACGATCGACGGTCAGAAAAAGGCTTTCGAGTCTTGGGGAGTTATTGGCGATTGGAAAAACGTCTATAAAACTTATAATGTGGATTATGTTAAAAATCAATTTAGACAGTTTTATAAATTGTACAAAAAGAAGTACATTTATAGGGATTTGAAGCCGGTTTATTGGTCACCATCCTCAAAGTAAATTTTGAAATGTTTTATTTTTGTTTGTTAATGTATTTATTTAAGAACGGCTTTGGCTGAGGCTGAATTGGAGTATAATGAGCAACATAAGAGCACTAGTGTTTATGTACGAGTTCCTATTTTAGATATTCCTGGAGTTCCATCGCTAAAAAGCAAAAAGTATTTAAAATTACGTCAAGTTAGGCAACTCAATATACACCAAATTTTAAAACCATTAAAATTCTATATTATATTAAAATTTCTTATAATATAAGTAATATTTAATCTTTATTCATTAATATTATTAATTATTATTATGGTAATTTATTTATTTTAATTTTTTATTATACATTTTTCTTATTATTTAAATTTGAATTCGGTGTATATTAAGTTGCCTAACTCCGGCCGCGCATTTTTATTCAAAACTCCTCCAACAAAATTATTTTAGAGTGTTTGCGTTAATTTGGACCACAACTCCTTGGACTTTACCAGCAAATCAATTAATTAGCTACAGCTCATCCTTATTCTATAGTTTAGTAAAAAAAGATGACGATATTTATATCATAGCGACTGATTTATTGGAAGATGTGTCCAAAAATCTTGATACAAATTTTCAGCTATTAAACGTTGTCAAAGGTATAAAATTCTACAACGTTTTATTAAGATGTGTATTTAATTTTATTTATCTAAGGGGACTTATTACAAAACACAACTTATTCGCACCCAATTTACAAAAATACCGTCTGCAAGTTTTATGATAGCAGCAATGTGACTAACACTAAAGGCACAGGATTGGTGCATTCCGCTCCAGCACATGGACCAGAAGACTTTCTGGTAGCGCTAGAAAATAAAATTCCAATTGTATGTTCCTAGATTTTACCTTTAATAAATTATTTTCTTATATAACATAATGTTAAAGGTAGATTTAGTAGATGAAGCAGGGTGTTATAAAAGCGAAGCTGGATCTGATTTAAAGGGCAAATTTGTGCTAAGCGAAGGAACTGATGCAGTTCTCAAATTAATTAAAGACAACTTGATGAAAAAAAGCGACTTTGTCCATAGTTATCCTTATGATTGGAGGACTAAGCAACCGGTGATAATTAAAGCTAGTCGCCAGTGGTTTATGGACACCAATGCGATTAAAATTCAAGCCATTGTAACTAAGATATTTTAATTGGCGATTTATTATTAAATAAGAAAATTCTAGGAAGCATTGGAGAATGTTGAAATTTTACCAAAATCCAATAGCTCGATTTACAAGAATAATTTAATCAATCAGGTACGTAAGCGACCGTATTGGTGTATTTCCAGGCAACGTAAATGGGGTGTTCCAATTCCTGTGGTTTATGATAAAACTACTTCAGACGCTTTACTAAACGAGTAATTTAATTAAATTCTTTAATATTCATATTTTGATGTAATTATATAAATGCAGGGAATTATTAGAAAATTATTTAAACCTGCTGGAAAAGCACGGAACCGATTTTTGGTGGAAGCTACCAAAAGAAGAATTATTACCGAACGAGCTTGACTTGGAAAACATCGAAAAAAGCGAAGTAATTATCGCTGAAATAATTTATAGATAATTACGCCAAAATTTCAGGATATTTTAGATATTTGGTTTGATAGTGGAATATCTTGGTCGAAAGTTTTAGACGGTTCGAAAATTGCCGATATGTATCTGGAAGGTGTTGACCAATTTAATGGATGGTTCCAGTCGTCTTTGATGACATCGGTTGCGCTCCGGGGTAAAGCGCCCTACAAAACCATTTACGTGCATGGATTTGCGATGGATGAAAATGGATTGAAAATGTCGAAATCTGTGGGGAATGTTGTGGATCCTTTCGAAATTATTAACGGGGGTAAGAACAATGCCGCGTATGGGGTCGACACTTTAAGGTAGGATTTTATTTAGTATTTTATAAGTCTTCTAAATATTTTTGGACTATTGAAAAAATTAGATGGTGGGTTTGCTGCCACGCAAACCAATCCAGCATCGCTAATGTAAGTCACAATGTGCTAAAATCTAGCGCGGACGAAGTACAAAAAATTCGAAGCGTCTTGCGGTTTTCATTAGGTTGTTTAGCGGATTACGAAAAATCGGAAAAAGATTTTCACAATTTATTATTAATTGATAGATACATGCTTCATTTACTTAGCGAATTTTACGAACAGGTAATAATGAAATAAATTTCTATTATTTTTAAATGAAATATAAATTAAAGGGAAAAGCTTCAATGGACCAATACCATTTCCATAAAATAGGAATCGCTGTTATAAATTTACTAACCAATCCCGTATCAGCACTTTATTACAACGCAATTAAAGATCGAATGTATTGCGATGAAGCTGATAGTTTAACACGCAAAGCAGCTCAATATACATTGTTACAAATTTTTAATGTGGTCACTCAATTGATTGCCCCTATTTTACCCCATTTGGTCGAAGAAATGTACATGCATTTATCAGGAAGAGATGCTAAGTCTTATTTTACCAGCAAGCATTTAGAGATGGATGCTGCTTGGAAGAATGAAGAAGTAGCTGAAGTTATGGATTTGGTTTTGAATATCAAAAGAGATTTAAATAAGGAAAAGGGCGCCAGTACTTCTGATTGTATTCTTGATGTTTCTTTGAGTGGGAGCCAAGTTGCGACTTTAAAAGTATTTTTTTATTTGATTTTAGATTGAGATATATTAATGGTAATTTTTTTAGAAAATTATTTCTATTAAGGAACTTGAATTGCAATTAATTGATATACTACAAGTATCGAGGATAAATATTAAAATTGCTGAAGACTACAAATTAGAAATAATTAAAAGTGGGCAGTTTTCTTGTCCGAGATGCAGAAGAGTGCATTCAGATAAACCAGATGAAATCTGCGAGCGCTGCAACGTTTTGCTGAATAATAATAACACCCAGTCCCATAAATCTTCAATTGTAAATTAAATAAAAATAAATCTTTATATTTTTAATTAGGCGTTTATTTATACCACCTAGAGCCTTACAGAGCGCCAATAATTTAAATTTCAAAATCGTATACACCAGTACTACCTCCATTTAATTAAAATAGTGCGGAGTGTCATCAATTCTACATGATTCCCCGATGGACTTTATGAATCAATGGTTCGGTCTCATTAGTGCTGAGTGGATGAGACGCTTGATTAAATTGTAAAGCCACCAATAAATAAGTGATAATATTTCCGAGGAGCTGTAATATTAATTTACTTTAACTAATATTAAAAAATAATTTAATTATTACTGGAGGAAATAACCATGGCCCTAATCGAACTACCCCAAATGCCGACAAATATCCATCCTTTCCATTCATTTGAATCATAAGGGTTTGAATCTAAAATTATAGTAAATATTTGTCTATTGGATCTTGAGCTCTACGTCATCAAGATCCACTCTATTAAATCCTTTCTTAGGTGTCAAATTAATTAGTGAAGTCTCTATTGAATTTAGTATGCTAAAACGAAAATTAAATTGTGAATCTGACCTGTTGCTGAATATGCATGGGGAGATTAATCACGTTAGAGTTTTGCAGCACTTGAAGAGGTAATCTCGACTGGAATTGCAAATATAGGTATTATTATTTCAATAATATTTTAATATTAATTCAATATTACTTTATCCAGCGTTTTTTGACCAAGTATAATGTAGGTAATTATTTTGAAAGCTCTATATATAAAGCTAACAATGTAATGAATTTTATCTCGATCGTTACTTGTGTTCGTATTATTATTAGAAGTAAAATAGCGATATAAATAATATATTGTTGCGTATAAGCTGGATGTTGTCGATATTAATAATTGTAATCCGACGCAATTATTCAGCAAATTCAAGCAATCGAAAATTGCATTGTGCTTCAGCATAATTTGCTCCAACTGCAGTAATTTTATTTAATATTATTTTATAATTAATTATAAAAAAATAATAAAGACAACCTTATGAACGGGGTTTTCAGATTGTTGATTTAAAATTAAATTCGCATTCAAAACATGCTGTACTGAAATATCATCGATGGACTTATGGATGAATTTTGCAAGATGCTCGAACATTTTGTCGATGGTGAAGCATATAAAATAAACTAAGGCAATTTGGACCGTAGGAAAGATCGCTGAAACTCCACGTAAAATTACGGCAGGCGTCGAATCTGCAAGACTTCGTTAATAAATTCGTAGTTCATGTCGTCGAACGTTAATTACCCACAGAAGTGCAACTAAAAATCGGGATATCAACTCGATAGTATGAAATGTAAGAATATGTGCAGAGAACTAAGAGAAAAACTGGGAATAAAAATCGAAAATAAATGATAATATTGCGCTTAAGCGTTTTCATTTCGACGAGAATTTCAGGCATTTCGGATATTTTGTTCAGGAGTTGACACATTTTTGAGCTTTTTATCGCTCCGAATAAAAGTATGATAATTGCGTCCACGTCGGAAATTAAATAGCCCATTGTGACCACATACCTTAAATTAAATTATTGCTGCAATAAATTGTTAAAAATATTTTCATGGTATTTTTACCATTCTTCGTTCTTCAGGAATATTGATGAGCAGAAAAATCTATTATAATATACCACGCAAAAATAGCAGATATAAATGAGCGAAATAATCGCCGAATATCTGAGCCATACTTTCGAGACGTGAAATTTGCAAGTATTTGTTGTAACATTGCAGAATAGATTAATAGGAAAAATGCCAAAAATTTTGGCAGAAGTTACCACTAAATTAATTGCATTGCAAAAACACACTTGCGGTCGTATATCAGATATTTTGTTCGAATGCGACGAAAAGGTGTTTTGTCGAAATTCGTACACTTTCGATCTTATTGCTTGCATGGCTATCAATTTAATAAATTCATTGTAGGAATAATTCCCGCAATTAATTAGTTAGCCCCGACGTTGTCATAAAATAAATTAATTTTATCTATATTTGTTTTGTAATGTGTAAAAACGGAAAGAACTATGTTAAATACATTAATTATTCATTTGATAATCAATACCTTACAACGCATTGTGTTCTGGGTAAATGTATTTTTGGATGAAAAAGTTGCTAATATTTTTTTTGAATAAAAAAACTATTTTTTTATAATTATTTTATACAATTATTAGTAGATTAATTGCGTGGGAGGCAATTTAGAAAATTGTTATGCTAGTCATTAAAATAATTGAATTGATCCTATATTAAATTAATTAATTTTCTTTTATGATCAAATAATCTACTTTATTAATTGATTATTGTGGTTTTTTGTTTTCAAATTTGATGGATTTTTATTGATATTGTGATTGATTTTCTTTTTGACAAATTTATCGAACTTTGTTCAATATTTATGGTCACCATCATATTATATTATTTTATTATTACAGATATGAAAAGAAAGGCAAATAAAAATTTCTACATTCATTATTTAGATAATAAATTATATTTCGTTAGTATACAACCACATAAACAAATTTAGAACAATGTATTTAAGGATTTAAATTATTTATTTAATCATATTTATCTCTTTAAAAACATGCTAGTCAAGTATTATCGTTCTGATAAATTACCAAAAACGCAGGTGAGCTAAAAACATATTTAATTTAGCACGGAATTAATAGTTTTGCAAGAATCTCAAAAACTGCTGTCGCGATTTACAAACGGGTTTGAATTCGAGTTTTAATTAGTACTGATCTCGGTACTCATATAAAATTTGGTAGTCTATACCTTCGGCATCAAGAATAAACGCTAATTTTACGTTTATTGGGGGTATGTAGCAAGTTCGCAAGTGTCCTACACACTACTTGTAAAATATTGTGAATTCTAACCTTAAAATCGTCCGCGACGGTTTCGGCCCGGCTCTATCTTGCGCTTCACACACACCCGATATTATTTGCCTCGTAGGGATTTTCTATCATAGTGGGGCCCGAAGTGGAGCCCTAAATCTGTCTATAATTCCCATTTAACACTATTTAAGAACATTTGACACTTCACAGATCTAATTTATAAATATTGTACCGAAGACTGAACTGTCAATTGAAGTTGGCTACGCAAGCACACTAAAGCTGACGGCCGCAGTCATTATGGTCGAAATTCCCTCACCAAAATGACTGTTAACTAAGTGGGGCAGTGCGAACCCGCATTCCTCGATTGCATAATACTGCATCACGCATCGTTTATGTGTGTCCGGGGTGAATGACCGATTAATAGTCTGATGCACACATGCATCAGACCTCGTGCTCTCTTGTAAAACATAAACTTTAACCGATTTTGATGAAATTTGGAGGATAAATATAAAAAAATCCGTAGAATCCAAAAACGCAATCAGTTGTTGAATTGGGATTATAGTTTTTGAGTTATTCATTGTTTAATTAATTAATAATAAAAAAAAAATTTGACGATCCGGAAGCCTTGTTAGGGCAGAGTTCACTGATTTTGAAATCATTTTGGCTCTATTTAAGAGACAAACTTTCTTCTAACGAAAAAAAAATACCCTAATGAAGAAAATATAATATATATGGTGGCCCGCCCTTAAACAAAGGAAAAAAAAATACTGAAGCAACAAGTGTGAAGTGTGAACAAATAATAGACACAAATATGAGCATTCTGCATTGGTTTACAAATTTTGATTCATATCATTTGTTTGCTATATCAAAATATTTAATCAATTAATTATATTTTTTTTTATCTAATCAGATAATTTTATTTATATAATTTGATGTATTTTATTGATTTTTAAGTCCAATAATATGATAAAGTTGATTTGGTTATATTCTTTTTGCATTGCACTCACTTTTTGCCCTGCGGAAGGATTAGAATATGGTAAGTCTTCCATAAATCTAAATAATATTTAATTAGGAACTTTTTAGATAAATATTGCGATGATGTAGGAGTAGAACAATATAATACTGCGTTTTCGCAGCTTGATTACTATGCAGAAATTATTAGTAATTACATAATTGTTATTGATGGACCAATTAAATTAAATAATCCCTTTAATGCCAATGTTAAATTTGTAATTAATTTTAGTAAGTATTAATGATGCTACACTTACATTAAAATTATTACATCAATATTTTTCTGTAGGTAAAAAGCAAAAATATTCAATTTTTGTGTATGACGAAATTTATTTGCGAATTTTCCAAACGCAAAACGAACCCTTTGAAGACGATGCCGTCCAAATTAAAGCCATCTCCACGGAAAACGATTGCATTCTAACTTATACAAATTTATTTATTTACAACATAAAGGAAAACAACACGAATTATTTATTATACTTAATGATATTCATAATTATATTTTTAATTTTCATAGTAACTCGCGAATTTATCGCAATGTACCACATAATTTGGAAAAAGCCGCTCACTATCAAAGAAAAAATCGACTATGTTTAAAATAAATATTGTTACGTCAAATATTGTTTAATACGTCAAAATTCCAGTGAATTCAAAAATGCTTTATTAAAATGAACCACCTTTTGTTAACAAGACTAACAACGTTCTACCAAAAACGTTTATTTTTCTCGAAAAACCCTTGGAGCTATTTGAAAAAGTCCGACAAACAAATACAAAAGTTGTACGCCTCATTAGGCCTGACAACGTTCATATTTGCCTCATATTACTTCCTAAAATCCTCCGATCCCGATCCATCGCTTTCGAATGAGCGAGAAAAACGCAACTCATTAGAAGAACTCGCAAAGAGCCACAACAGCTCCATCACCGCCGAACAGTGCCAAAGCGAAGAGTCCATCCGCGAGAAATTCAATTTCATCGACAAAGTGGTGCGGAAATGCGCCTCTTCCGTGTTTTATTTGGAAATCCGTGATCCTAATAAATTGGATGCTGAAACCGGACAAGCTGTGATTTTCTCTAATGGCTCTGGATTTGTGATCACACACGATGGATATGCATTAACAAATGCTCATGTCGTAATGAACAAACCGCAGTGCACCATCACTGCTTTGTTCCGGAATGGCAAATCCTACACGGTTCAAATCCAAGATGCAGATATGAATATGGATCTGGCGCTCCTGAAAATTGACGCTCCAAGTCCCCTTCCCGTCTTGCAATTCGGCCGACCGGGGGATGTTTCAGTCGGCGAATGGGTGATTGCTTTAGGTAGTCCATTGTCACTCAGCAATTCGGTGACTGTTGGCATTGTAAGTTTTAATTCGATTATAAAATCGTCCAAATAATTAATTCTGATCAGATAAGTTCGGTGAATCGTCCCGCTGAAGAGCTGGGCCTGAAAAACCACTCGATGACATACATCCAAACTGACGCTTCAATCACGTTCGGCAATTCGGGCGGCCCTTTGGTGAATCTGGATGGAGATGTTATTGGAATTAATAACCTCCGGTTGACATCCGGCATCTCCTTTGCAATACCCATCGGTAAAATGATTTATGCTCTCCAATATTTCCGTAATTTATTTTTATATAGAGTATGCGAAAAAGTTTATAAACACTAGCAAGCAGCTGAGGAAGAACAAGACTGACGCGGAAAGTTTGGACGAAGCTCATCAAGGAGTTGGAAGGACTTTGTTTGGGATGACTACAATTTCGCTGAGCCTTGAAATTATTAATGATATGCTTAGAGAGAATAAAGCGGTGCCAAAGGACGTTATTGATGGGTTATTGGTTTGGAAAATTTGCAAGGGAACTCCGGCACAAACGTAGTAAACGCTTTGCTTTAAAATTATTGTTTTGATGGGTGATTTTTTTCAGATGTGGAATTGAAGTTGGTGACATTATCACGCACATTAATGGGGTGCCCGTAAGGGAGGCTTGCGATTTGTATTACATTTCGCGGAATGAGAAGCTGCTGAACGTCAGTTTGTTCCATAAGGGGAAGAAGAAAATCGTGGTCTTGACTTGCGATAGTTTATAATTTTTGGCAGGTCGGTGGATGTTTTTGTATAAATTAGCGTATAAACAGCCATGATGAGATGTTTAGTAGACTAACATTAATGAATTATTGATGGATGAAAATAGTCGGGCAATAATTTTCCCAATAAATATTTTTAGGATTTTGGTGGTAATTTGGCTGGATTTGCAAATTGTAAACAGCGCTAATACAAAATGTATTTCCAATGTTAAATTTAGATGTATATAAAGGGATTGATCTATTAGTAGTTTAATTACGTAGCATGAAATTGGCACTATATTAAATAGCATGCAAGTTCTCTTCAAACATATCACTCTAAATACAGAACGCATCAATAAATTCTAAGTTTATATCTTTAACTCTGCCAATACGCGTTCGGATATAACTAAATCCTTTACTAATATATATTCATAAATTTGCGAAGCAATAAACTCATATTTATATTGTTTATTTCGCTTACTCGCCAATTAATTGCTTGCCGGAAAATTGGCACCACTTTTTATATTCTCAGCTTGTTGGCGAAAGTTTTCACCCTATCTTTGAAACAAAATCAGTTAATTAGATTCCGATTGACTGAGTGGCCGTTCAAAGTTCTAAGGGGTCAGTTTAGTCCTGAAAAATGGGAGGAAAAAATATTTAATTTACCTTTCAACACGAATAAATAAAAGTTAAAGACAATGCATAATTAAAACCCTTTCTCCTTCACCAACAATTAATGCGCACTTTTTCTCCGACAATTTAAAATGCATTCGACGCTGAAATGCACTTTTCTCGTCATTCCAATGCGTGCAAGTGAAATTAGACAGTATTTAAGAGAGGTGAATGCCGAACCGAAAATAACCACAACATTCGCCGGGCCATCCACCGCGAACTCGAGCGAAGCGCTGCGATCATCTGAAACTGGGTCTGAAAGCGTTCAGCTTTCAGTTGACGAAATGACGGACGACTATCCACACGTGCCCCGAGCAAAAGGCCGCTCGGCGTCGATATGCGCCACCAGCTCCACCAGCATGGAAATGATTCCGCCACCGGATGCTGGCACGCCGCAAAGTCGTCGGCGGCGACCAGCCGCGAGATCGCAAAGTGCTCGGTTGACCAACACCAGATCCATCAGACGAAGAGCGGTGGCGGTGGCTGTTGCGAACAACGACATCAAAACTCAGTCGTCGAACAGTGAACCAAAGTTGACGGAGAATGAGACGAGTACGCCGGATGTTTCGCCGAACATTCGCAGGAAAGGGTCCACTAGGCGAGGGACTTCGGTGTACCATCGCAAGTCCACCGCGTTCTTGGATGTGCCGGAAAGCAGGAAGAATAACAGTAATGAGGAGGAGGACGAGGATTCGTATCGGTTGCGCTCTTTCAGCTTCACTTCGAAAGGTACGATTTTAAATTAAATTTTAAACACCTACACGAATATATTTATAGCTGATAGTGTTTTATTGGTTTGAGTGTACGCGAAAAACACTTCCACGAAAAAAATTCAATTATAGTCCCATGCTGAACATAAATTTCTATTATAAAAGTTTTGTTTAAATTAATTTTTATTTTGCTGGTATATTTTTGGACAACCATGACCTACAAACACTTTTATTTTTCTATCCAAATCCAATGTCTGCACTTAAAAATAATTTTGGCCGCGTGATTTTTTTTCAATGAGGTTTATCGCACAACTTTTAATTTTCCACATGATAATTTAACTGGTGCATTCGCCACTTGTTGAAGTTGGGCATAGATTTAAAGGGTATAATGTTAATTTTATAAGTTATACTATTAGTTACTGAGTTAACTAAGTTTTAATTAAATTTAATATGGATTTATACAACTGGTCCAGAAAATACGAGTAACTTTCTGCGCTGAACTTTTTCAGCATCAGTTTGTATGTTGTCTGCTAATTACCTCTCAAGAGTCATTAGCGAAGAGCATAATCTTTGTTCCTGAAAAATATTATTAGTAAGTTTTCCTGAAATTTAAGGTCAGCAAATTTATCAGAATTCTATTTTTAAGAACGTGTTAAAGTTTTCCAAATGAATTCAACAATAGCCGCTTTATCGCTTGTTTTCGATGCTATTAAAATTTATATTTACCGTTATAAATAGCCTGTTTAATTATAACGAAATGGGATTAATCTTAAATGCTATTATTAAATGTTACAATAAGGAATCGAACATCTCGTATAATCTTCCTGAAACTTTATGACGGAAGTTGTATGATGTCTAATGAACTCTTATGTAGTCTCATTTGTTCTATATTTTCCGAAAGGATTATGAAATTAAGTTGCTCCTGAAAAACGCACCTTTCGTTTGATTAACATGTCTCTGTCTTGTAACGCAATTAGCAGTTTGAAAAACTGGACTGAACTTTTAATCTTTTAAGCTCACAAAATCCTTTTGTAAAAATCGATAAAAAACATTTTTTTAATATGGTAATGAAAGTTTGACACGACATTTTCAGTTTAGCAGTCGAGTGCATAGTAGGTAGTACACTTAAAATTAATTAGTTAATGACTTAAGTACTAATTGCATTATGGAGCGCAAAGCAAGTTCGGTTCTTTGATAATTTATTTATCAAGTTCCAATAAGTTGCGGTACATTTAAAGTTTCGATATCAAGATGTAATGAAACAGCTCGGTGATATATTGCTGAAGGAAAGAGGTCAACGTGCCAGGAAAGTTATGTTTATCCTGCTGAAAATCTGCTGCTGGTTTCGTGAATAATCGCGTCGAGGTTTTCAGCAGCCACACCATGACTCTAACTAAATCACACTTCTTGGATGCAATCATCATCGCAGTCTCCTTTCAGACATACGAAAATTATTTAGAATGATTAATAGAGCGCGCTGAAAATTTATTTATTCGCGTGATTAATGAATAAGACATTAAAAAAAATAATGCGGCTATTAATAGTGTTAAGAAACCGAATATATGTGCGATTAAAAGAGTTTTATATATGTCGATAACAAATTAATTCCGAAATTTAAATATGTTTTCATGAAGATTAATCTTTTTCTGTCAAGGAATTATAAATAGACCAAGACGCGCTATTCTTAGACGCTACATTTTCTTCAGAATATTACACTTTTTTCTTCGCAGTTTGTATATTCGTTTATGATATGCTTGAATACAACGATGACCATGCAGGATTTTATGAAGGGAAAAGTAAATCTCTCTTGTAAGCTTTTCTAAACCCGTCTGGGACTAGGGCGGCTTTCATCATCCTTATTGCAAGGATTGTCTTTTTACTACATTTTAAGTCTCTTTGTTCACGTTATTGATTATTATTGTTAATTAAATGGAAATTATTTAATTTTTGAACCGAATTTATCCCGAGGATATATAATTTCCATGTCCTGAAAATCACTGCGGATTTGTTTTCAGCATCCCACTGAATAAATAATGATTTTGTTTTTGCCATATCGAGTTACTAATGATTGGTAAACAGGTACTATTATTAATTAAATGGAAAGTTGTAGGAAACTTTATAATTGACTACAATTTAAACTAATTAGCATTGCGAATTGATTGAAGAAACCCCAACTTTTAATTTAGATGAAATAATCTTCTCTATAATGAAAATTAAAAAGTCCTTCAACTCACAACAGAATTCATTAATCTTCACCGAACTTTTCCTATTGATTGTAATTAATTCTAGGAGATGTTTAATTATATTTATTGAGGTATGACCGCTTGCTTTGTGTGGACATCAATCATAGTAGTGGACAATTTGCATACATCAAAACAGAGCGCATTTAATTACAATTGTGAGTGAGTTACAAGGGTGAAACAATCCCCATACAAGTGTGTAATTAGTTCTGGATTAAATCTCGAGAATGTACCGCAGACATTCGCTAAAAATCAGTTTAACTTTCAGATATAATTAAAAGTTTCTTCAACTAGAAAACCCATTAGCTGCATTTTATTTCTTTGTCATTAATTAAAATGACAATAGTTTTGTGAGTGAAAAGTTCTTCGATTTCAATTAAATCCATTTACAAGAGTTAAACTCCTCTTAACAAGCCGGATCACTAAATTATGACAAACCACATATGCGAAATTGTTGGAGGATGCTTGATGACGATTTTCAATCTTAAGAGCTTGTCTCCCGTTTCACTTTGTTTAGATTTCGAGTTAATTTTATATTCAACATGGCATTTTGAATAATTATGCGAGATGAAGCTTTCAGCGGAGCTTTTTGGTTTATAATTGTTCGATTTGTAATTTAATATGCAAATAAGCGCATTTAGATTTGGCGGCAATTTTTAAAAATATATAGCGCTAATAAAATTAACGATAAATAACGTCCAAACTTTAATTATGATTGATTGAGTTACCGTGTTAAGTTGCAACCTTCATCAATATTAAATGCATTTGGGTTTAATTAATTAGCGGTGGATGCGTATGCACTATGTGAAAGTTGCAAATGAAATTTGCTGTGACAATTTTTATTTTAAATAGAAGCCCTTTTTAGAATATTTTTAGTACAGTTCAAAATTATGTTGCAACAATAAATCTCACAAATTCCGATTTATTTTTAGTATTTAAAAATACATTAGCTAATTAAAAACATTCTGATTGAGACGAAAAACATCAAACAATAGGAGTGTCTAAATATAATATAAATAAAATAAAGTGTGCATAATGGGTGCAGGCTATACCGACAATTTAATAAATTGAAGAGTTGTTTATTTTTTTTCTACCTACATTAGAAATTAATGTCTCGACTGTTGAAGCGAAAACAATCATTAACTCGCTAAATAAGGGAATTGAATTCAAAATTTCCACCCTTAACGCAAATATTATTTAGTTGGCTTGAATTTGAATTGATTTGGCGGCTTTATTATAATTGCGTGCAGCAGCAGGTGGTGATTTGAATAGCTTCCCCAAAACCACATATTTTGTAATTCGCTTAATTATGAGCCAATCAAATTAAAATATAGCAACAATTGATTTTCATATTGGAAGGCAATAATGTTGAATCAAGGCACTTAAATATTGGTATTTAGTTTGGTGTCAGCTTCATTACCCTACCTTGAAACTTTGAGTTTTCAGCAGCCTTTGCGGTTGCACTGGTACGAGGTACCTGCAGTATTTCAAATCAACGGTCCGATTACCAACCACCCCCGGAAACTGAATTGAGTTCAACTATTGAGTGGCTTTGTTGATTGATATTGGATGCTGTCAAGTTCATGTCGATGTAATCAACAAAAAAAATTTCATTTACTTTCATCAGAGCATCTAATTTACCCTCAGCGTTCAAAAGCTTGAACAGTGTGCATGGGTACAAAAAATATTGTCTGCTGTAATTAATTGGCACAATATATGGTTCTTTTATTTTTGTGCAGTATGTTACAACTATGAGGAAATTAATTTAGTCAAAAATTTTAGTCCTATAGGTTTTTTTCGTAAAGAAAAAAAATTAGTTTTTAAATTTTAAAATTTGGCGAAGGCGCCGGTATATTGCAAATATTTATTTATCTACCTAACGAACGCGTTTAAAATTTGGAAGTTTAGCGGATTTAATAAATACCCTTTAGTTTAATTATAAAAAATTATAAACAGCTAGTTAATTCGTGTTTTAATTACGAAATCAGCGTTAATTAGACTACTTTGATAAGTTGCGAATGAAGGCGTTTTCTAAGAAGCATAAATATTAATTTAATTTTTAATCCATGTCGCTCAATTAAACTTATTTATTTGCCATTGGCACACAGTCAGGAAATCGCAATAAATTTCCATTGTCTGAAAATTTATGTAGTCACATAAACTTCCAATAATGATTAGCAAAAATATGCGATTTATTTATATTGTGCGAAAAGTTTCGAATCTAAAAATAAATCAGTCAATAATTAATTGTGCGGGTGACTCATTAATATTGGAAAATACGAAAATAAATAAATATTAACTGGTAAATTTGTTAAATTTTAATGTTGCCATTAGACAAACTCAATTTATCTTTCTTGGCAAACTTGCTTACCTCAATTTTCGCATAAATTATTCTTTGACTCACGAAACACGAAAATTACATTTACTTAACACTAATTTGAATCAATATTTCGAGACGACGAAATTATTAATTAACAGCAACTAGTTTTATAAACCAGACAATTAATTTTTGATTTGAGGGGAGCTTTTAGAGCTTAAGCAGGCGTTGGCTATAAATTTCCAATATTGTTTAGTTTATTGTTATACTATATCCTGTATGTGCTGCTGTAATATTGACTATACGTGTTGCTTTTACGTATAATAAGGAAACTTTAAGGGCAAATATGAAATGCGCTTAAACTTTTATCGTTTCCTCTTCCTATAATAAATTCATATTTTATTAGTTTGTTTTTATCTAAAAAAATATATATTTAAAATAGAAATCCATTTTATATTTAGATGGGAAATATTCCTAGAAATTTATCGCGGTTGATATTTCATGTTTCGTGCTAACAAAGCCTGTTATGTTCGATAGATTACAGTTTGTAGGATCCTTTGATGAGCGGTCATTACTCATGCAGAGCCCCCTTTTTGCGTGTGATTTTCAATGCATACGAAAAGACATTACGAGAGATACAAAACCTTAGTCAGTTTCAAAACCCAATTAACCACTTTGTACACGCGGATCATAAATTTAATCATTAATCTAATTGAATATTAAATATTTTGTTTGCATGGTTTCTCTCAGTTCCTTGATAATACCACTAATTAGAAATTTATAGCTCTGAAACGAAATTCTAGTAACCTGATATTTTGTGTACAGATTTTTAAAAGCTTCCGAATAAAATATGCGGATAAAGTTCACGTAAATTAAAACTGAAACCAAGCAAGTCAATATTTGCTGGTTGCAAAACTTTTCAGCTGAAAGTCATTTCGATGAATGCGAAAGTTTCGCTACCACAATAAAAATGGGAGCTTTGAATTTATTCATTGCAGGGTATTATATTACCCTGTTTCGGATTAATTAACTGACGAAAACCTAAAATTACAACTAGGCTTCTATATTAATTATATTGTTTGTTTCAGGAAAAGGTAGGTCGAAGCTGCAGCGACATTATCTTCCAAGCAAGTATGAATAGTAGCATAATTATGAATCTTTTGTACGTTAAATGACTAGTTTTTTTATCCGCAAAAAACAAAGTAATTATTTTGATAATGTTTATGAAAGAAAATACGAAAAAGTTTCGGAAATGTAAATGTATAAGCACATATTATGTAAATATTTTTAGCACTCATACAGCTGCTCAGATCCTTCTATTTATAACATCGCGAATAAAAATAAATTCATGTTTATTTACCTACGATATATATAATATAATTGTATATTACTGCTTATACACAGACAATTCTATTGTTTTTCCTTTATCTAAACATACTTTTGCCGCAAGTAACATTATGCGCCTGAAATTAATTACTTTTTAAAATTCTATAATTGAATTTTGAACTAGAAATGTGAAGTCATCGGGGAAATCCTTTTTAAATTTACACAGCCACAGCCAATTCGATATAAAAGACATCTTCGGGGAGGCTCTTCCTAAAATTTGATAACTTTGATGGATCTAATGCAAACAGAATTAATTTTAAAAAAACGATAAAACTGCGAATTACGTTTTCCAGCAAGGATAATGTAATTTGTGAGTTTCCTGCGTCATTAACGCGAATTTCTAATTGGATCAGAAAATTACAGACAGAATTATTGAAAAGTTGCGCGCTTTAGACGCAAATTTGTAATAAAAATATTGCATTTACGTAAAATGTAGAAAGATTTGAACTTTCTGCAATATATCCAATCAAACTAGGGTTTCATTAGAACGTAGCATAAATTAATTTTATTCCGTCCATGTTAATTGGGGTTTCAGTGGATGGAAAATCAACATTGGGGTGTAAAAGTGGCCGTAATTAAAAAGCCTGCAGGTATTCAGCATCGTCCCTGCCCTTTCTTTGCTAATTTCAGAAAAAGGGACAATAAAAACAATATTACCATCCCTTTTCTTCCTTTTTTTCGTCTTCGTGGAGTGCTAAGTGTGGGCTTAAAAATAGATATTCTATAGTTTCTTTGTTCAAAGTAAATTCGACGATACCGGTTGAAATAAATGAACTGAAAACACTTTTTCAGGTTTTGTCATGTGTAATAAATCCCTTTCTTGTACTTGTAAAATCAAAAATCAACGAAAGCCATTCCGTCTAGATAAAATCCTCGTGTTATTTTATTTGCTCACAATTCCTGAAATCTCCTTCAGACAGCTTGTGGATAATGAATTATTAGTGTTCGACAAACTGAATACGGGGTGTTTTCCTGAAACGTATTAATTTTGATGGATTGGAATTTTCCAACTTTATGGAATTTTTTTCAGGAGAAATTATGCACTAAACAATTTGGCACAATATTAAAATTTGTTTATGTCTGCAAACTTTATTTTTGAATTTTTTATAATTTTAGTACTATAATAATTACTAATAGAAAATCAAAACGAGGTCGCATAAATCTTCTAGAATAGTTACCTAATTAACTATTCAGTAACTAGACCATTCAAACAGTCGACAACTAATTAGTTAATTTAGTCAAAATTAGTCGATATTCATCCTACAAATTTGTGCTAATTAAATTCAACAATGCGTCGAAAAATAAGTCTATTTTCGATCTGCTTTGGCAAACCTTCAGAATTATCCATTCATCACATTTTGAGCAAATAAAATACCCATTGAGTATCAAAATTTTATCCAGAAACGCACTTTATATATTGTACAGGATTTTATAGTAAATCTGAAAGGAACATATCGGTATAATTAAATGTCAGAATTACTTTGATCTTTTTCCGTCCACTTTAGCAAAAAATATACGTCCTCTCTAAGCAAAAATAACAACGAGCTTTGTTTTTAAGCACGCTAACGAGCTTAATCCTATAATTATTTGCGATAAGCCATTTTATTTGTAAATAAATATAGTCAAGCTTTATTTTGCAGGAATAGTAAATAGAGGCGATTCATTCCGACGTCGCCGCTCTCGCAGTAATAGTTTGTGCCCCCCGTCAATGGGGGGTGGCACCCCCTCTCCCGTCCTAGACGAACCAGACCATTATGTACCAGAAGTAACAAATTACACGGTGGCTTTGCTCGGTACCCAAGGGGTTGGCAAAACCGCCCTAATCAGCCAATTTATGACTTCTGAATGTATCAATGCGTACGACCGGCAAAAAGGTAAGTTGGCAATTAGGAATTTAATTATGTTTACCGAGGATGGATTACATTTTAGCGGAAATTTTGAGTTATATTTAAAGCGGGGTATTATTGTGTGAAATTCAATTTCAGGTAGTGCGCGCATCAGGACAAGCATTTTCAGGAAAATTTCAATTTTCGTGATGTGAAGTAATTTCTTAGGTAAACTACATTTGCTCTTGTTGGCAAAGTTCAACATTGTAAAATCAGTTATGTACGAAAAGTTCCTACATAGATTTGTGGCTTATTTTAAATATTATGAAATTATTTTCCTGGATATTTACTAAAGCAAATTGTACTTGATTATGGAAATTAATTTCATAAAATAATTTACATTACTTAATTAAGTGGAACTAATTTGAACAAACAATCCCACATCCGTTTTTAATATAATTCGAAATTTAATTACATGAAAGCTTTTTCCAACAAAGTGCATTTAAATTTTAACTAAATAGGTAACTAAACTAAAATTATTTTGCCTGAATTATTCAAATATATTGAAACTTTATCAACCGGGTGGAATTTGATTGCGAACTTTGCAAGCACAGGTATCTACTTGTTTATGTACAAAGTGATATCAAACAGGATAAAAGTGTCGTCGGTCGAACTTGTCGAAAAGCAAACTGATTAAAGTTTCGCTCTCCATTTATTAATTTTTCAATGGTTGCAGTTAAATTTTGTCATTCGAAAATGAATATAATATTATACTTTGATGTTCTCAAAATAATCATTTTCTATATTCAACACACACTGTGGCAAAATGAACTTGAAATAGGTCAGTGGCAACGAACTCGCCACCGCCAAAGCTCGAATTTCGAGCTTTTAATTTTACCCCAGCAATATTTTATGAAAAAAATAAAATACACGCATGGGTTTAATGCTAATAACCCTCATCATTTAAATTAGTCGTAAAAAAGTTTTTAATAATAAAAATAATAATAAATTTTAATTGTGAAAAGCGCGCTCATATTTTTACACTGCACTTTAAAATTTCCTTAAAGGGTTGATTATTTATTTTCAAAAACGTTTCTAAAGCAACGAATAAATAAATGTCTATTGAATAAAAGATGAATAATGTATGTATCAAGATGTAATGTACAGTTGCAGAATTTCAGATATCTGAATGCAAATATTTATTAAAAATCTGTTTACGATTTGCGATGTAGAATTTCCATCAAAAATTCGTTTTTCTTTGTATAATGCACGTTTAACATGTTTGAAGAAAAATATACATCTTCGACTAGCTCCATTCAATCATTTTGCTGAAGCATATGGTTTTGTTATAATAATTTGTCAGATCAAAGCCGTGCGATCTAAATCCATTTTTCAAATAAATTTTTTTCCCGGTAAACAAGCGCCTATAAATATTCACACCGTAAAGTAATTAATTATAAAAACACATCATCAGAGAGGAGTTTAATATACAAAAAAGTAGGCCGTATAAAAATATTCGATTTCGTAAAGCAGAAAGTTTTACGAACTTTTTTTATATTAACTCATCATCGTCGAGTATCTCTATATATAACAATCTTTGTTTAGTAAAGGATATTTTTGGGTAAAAAGGTTATCGATTGCTTTCCTTCAACCCCTATTTTTGAATTTACGTGTAGGGTTTGCAGGAATTTTTTCGAAAAATATTGATTACAAATAATTGTAAATAAATAAAATAAAACTGTTTAAATAAATTAAATTAATTTATTTATTTCTCCGAGCCAATATAAAATATTTGGATATTTTTCAAGCGGGTTTTTCCCTTTGACTAATAAAATCTATTACAGTTTATTTTCGCGCGCTTTTTTATTATGCCATTTGTTTCTTTGAAAATCTATTAAATTCTCCAACCGCTCAAGCAATAATAAATTCATCACTAGTAATGCAAACAATTCTAATTTTACGCTTTAATTTTCATCTCACAAAAATGATTGCCAAGATAATTATAATTAATCAATTTAATATTTTATATTTTTCTCAAAATGTATTGTAACAAAATTTTAATACCACCAACATTTCGTACCGCTTTTGAAAGCGATCGTATTAGTTTAGCTTGTATTGCATTGTAAAGGGGCGGTTTATCAGGGGCTATTGTCGCACTTCTAGGTACTTGTAAACAAAGCCTCTTAATGAACCAGAGTAATAATCAGATTTCGCATCTCTTGTGTCTTTATTCTATGAGATGCGCTCCATACACAGTCGATGAAAAGCTGGAAATATTTTAAACAAGAAAATATTTCACACTGCGAGAATCTCTCGTTCGAACCTGAATAATGCAACTGAAACATGCTTTTATGTAGAGCATTGTTATGGGTTGCAGCATTTAAGCCACAAATCACAAACTGTAATGGATCCATAATGAGTGCGGTTGTGTTCAACTAGCATTTTGTTTTAGACAAAGCATCAAATATTTGCTAATTTAATTTAAAATATCGCAATCGATAATTAATTACCGAAATTTGATCTTATTGAAATTGCTTTTGCAGATATCCTTGGAGCTCAAACTGTATCAATAATGCTCAACGGCGAAGAATCCGAATTAACTTTTCAAAATACTGCAAACACTAAGGTAAACTTTTTATTATCCTCAGCATTTTTTTTATCGATACCAAAACCTTCGCAATAAAATTGCAAAGAAAAAACTTTTCATCCCCTTATTGCTTTGTGCAAATAATATTGAATTTGATTAAATGGGATTCCAATACGCTCGTAAAATTACGGTCCATTATATCAGTTGCTGATTAATTTGATTCTTTTTCAGGAAATTGATAAAACCCATCCACCAGACGCATTTGTAGTTCTTTATTCCGTGGTAGACAAAGCGAGCTTTCTAAAGGCTGAAGCTGAACTTACAAGGCTGCAGGACGCAGACCTGCTACGATCAAGACCTGCTATTCTTGTTGCCAACAAAATAGATCTTGCTCGAAGTCGAGCGGTTTCAACTCAAGGTAAATTGAATTTTATGACTTTAACACTGATCGGATATGACAATCTGTCGAAAATATACAAAGAAAATGTTTTCATGTCCGGAAAATTGCCATTATATCTTTATTTTTCAGTCATATTATTTTATTGTTATTTTATATTGTTGGTTAATATTTAAACAATTCAAATATATCAAAATTTTAGAGCTAAAAAAAAAATAAGAGCGCTTTAAAGATAGAAAAAGCTCGCGGAACTAGCGAGCGCTTTTGGATACTGAACGCGCCGAGCTGATTAAAAATTCATATCTTGAAAACCACATTGAATTTTTTAAAACGGTTTGCACTATCGTGTAGTGTATTAGTTATTTTATAACATAGTAAAATTTCAATAAAATTGCTTTTAAATTAATTAGAAAAAATTAAGTTTGCGCGTCAAATATTTAAAAAAATGTTGATGGTAGTTCTTAACCGAAAAATGTTACTAATTATTTTTTTTTAAAGAAACTAATTGTTATTTTTGGCAAAATATATCTTTAATTTGTCTTAATTACAATATTTTAGCACTATGAATTTTTTTTTGCAGATGGTAAATGTTTGGCTTGCACTTTTCGATCGAAATTCATCGAGATCTCAGTGGGAATAAATCATAATGTGGATGAATTGTTGGTGGGAATTTTAACGCAAATCCGATTAAAAGTATTAAATTATGAGGATAGAGACCACCAACAGCAATGGTACAAAAGTCGAGGAATGGTGAAGGCGAGTATGAAGGCAAGACAGATGTTTACTTGGCTCTTCGGTAAAGAGGATTCGAAATTCAAAAATTGTGAAAATCTTCACATTCTCTAGCATAAATAGATTATTTTTATACTTGTGTACATTTTTATGATACTACTACTATATTGGAAAATGAGTATTTCGTTTTGAATGTATGTAGATGTATTTATCTATTTATAGAAAATTTATTCAATTATATAGATATACGTTTTTGTGACTGATGATATATTTTGTGAGGTAGATTTATTTATGTTATATATGGCCTAAGAAGAAGAAATTACTAATTAATATTCTTATAAGAAAATACAATAATATAACGTCTAACCCAATAATAAACCAAGTCAAATCAAAAATCCTTCCATTCTATAAATTACACTTAAATTAAATATTATAGAAATTAATATATGTACCTTCTTATATTGAATGTATTTAAAATGACCAAATCAAACAATAATCGTAGAAATATGTCTTTTTGGTTTCATATATTATTCTCATATGTAAAAATATATTTGTGATAAATTACTTGGAAATATTAGCATCGATATTTTGAACTTGAACAATTCTAGAGTCTATTTTCTCTTAAACTTATTGTTTAAACTATTTCAAAATAGTAAAGAAACTTTTTTATGCTGTTAATTTTTTTTCTACATCGATTGTCTCATATACTTTTGACAATAATTGTTGTATGTTGTTTAATTAATAAAAAAATTTGTACATAAATCGAGTCCCGTTAATAAATAACATAAATGGCGCTCAAATTCAAATAATATTCTCTGCTATGCGCATGCGCGTGCTGTTTATGTCCGTCGGCAGCCAAATAATCAAATCACCTTCTATTACTACTAAATAGCAAGTTAAAAACAACTGAAAAACAACGAAAAGTCAAGATAAATCAAATACACCATTTTTGAAATGCCTTGGGAAATTTTAAATCTGTCGGCAAGTACGACCAATAGTTCAGTGCGTTTAAATAAACCCCCGAATTCGCCCGCCGGTTCCAAATCCTTTATGCGAAAACTGCTTCGTTCTTCAATTATAAATCTGCTCTACAATCGATTAACAGTAGACAAATATGAATTTACCCAAAGAATATTCCACAATGTTCCCTTCGTAACTTATAAACACAAATCAAGCTATAAATTGATAATGGACTATCATAGATGGGTAAATGGGATTTGTGAGGCGCTCGACAAAGATTACGTAAATATGGCATTAAAATTAGTTTAGGCAAACAAAATCCAATTCAGTTTGGTGCGATGAATTATATTCAACAGCCAATCGTAATGCTAGGTTGGAACCCCGTGAGTGCAACCAAGCGTTCCGATTGGCTTATAAAAATCCACCACTCCAAGTTTTCGAATTTATACACATGTCATAAGGTTTGATATTTGGTTTTAGTTAAGTTTTATTCAAATTTTCCTGACGAACAAACACACGAAAGAAGTATTGGAACGTTATAACTATAATTTGATTTACAACATGCAGGAAGACGATAATCGCAAAGATTTGCCGCCGATTCGGAAAAGATCTCTATTAGTTAAAATGTATAAAGGGTTGATGGAACTTCAACATGTTAAAAAACTTACCCTAGACGATATCGATGTTGAGTTGAGCATTGGTTTAACGGAGCGTACGTATCATTATCTTCTATTAAATATTACTTTAATTTTTGGATTATAGAAGCGCCCGTTGGTTGGAAACCATATGGATTAGGGCTCTGTAAAAGAAAAGCCTCTGCGCCAGCTGAAGATAGACTCTACAAGAAAGTGAAAATGGAAAGTGTTTTTCATACGCTTGAATATGAGTATGAGGTCCCGCAGGTGAAGGTAAGGGATGATTAATTATAGAACTGGTTTTAATTTGGATTAATTATAGGACATATTGAATAAGATCCTAGGAACCACAGTATCTGAATCTGGTATTTCATCAGAAACCGATTGGCAGGAACCATCAGGTCCGCTAGAGAACGAAGATGTTTCTCCAAATTCAAATGAAATCCAGGTGAATTGCTTGTGCAAGAATAACACAGTAATGCTAGAAGAAAATCTTATGCTTCCTTGTGTTACCTGCAAACGTTTGTGCCACATCTACTGCTATGGTTGTACTAAGGATAACACGCTCCCGATTGAATGTTGTACATGCAATCGCAATTCTAGACTAAGTGTATTCTACGCAAAATTACGGTACATGATTGCATTTGTTATGATTTAAATTAAATGAATTGGTTTTTATTAGGTTCTACGTAGGACATCTCAATAATTGTGGACAAATCCATCCACAATTTTATCGCGATACTTGTATAGTAAAGCTTACTATCTACTTGGTACAACTGCTCGAAATTATAGATTCCACCGTTTCTTCGAATCCGTAAGACAATTTTTTATTTGACACTATTCTAAAGAAGTTTAGCCAACTTGACAACAAAGTCGGGACTATGCATCCCCCACTTCCAGTCGCTGCTTATGAATATAAGTGGGGGACGCCACGTGCTCACTTTGTTGCTGATTGGCTAAAAACCACGCGTTTTCCAGCTCTTTGTTTTAGTCAACAAAATTTTGAGGAATTTTACTAGTACTATTACAATAATATTAATTCGATTTCAGCAAAATTAACCAAGAAAAATTAGCACAGTTTATATCGAATGCCTATGTTTGTTTTGACGTCTGAACTTCATATTTATTTTTTCTTTGGTACAGCTGTTCTCAGTTCTAACCTAGAAAATGTTTTAGATTATTTAGTTATCTTTACAGTCATTAATTAAGTAATTTCATATATGATCTAAGATTTGAGATCAATTTTTAAGTGATTTTGTGTTAGTTTTCATTATAAAATAAAACAATTCAAAAATGAAAAAAGCCGCAGCCGCAATTTATTTAGCTGTAACTATAACTCCGTTAATTATTATGTATTTTCTAAAAAATCGGAATAAAAAGCAAAGAGCCAACGAGCTCCAAATGGATGAAGATCGCGAGTTCTATCACCATACCCTTTTTTCGTCAATCGCGCAGAACTTTAATTGCAAACCGCATATTCAGAATCATCAACCCTGTGGACCGTGTTGCTCAAGAAATCAGATAGATAGAACTGTCAGGTTTATATCGGCAGCTCAATCCACTATTTCCCTGTGCGTTTACGCTATAACTCTCCGAGATGTTGCGACGGAATTAATTAGTGCTCATAAAAGAGGGGTGACGGTTCGCGTAATAACTGATAAAGTGTTGGATTATTCGACCGCGTCCAAGGTGCACGCTCTCCAAAGTTATGGTAAAACTTTGACTTTGTTAGAATCTTGCTGAAAATATTCTTTCAGGTATTGAAGCCAGAATGCAAGAAGCCCCAGATTCTCTGATGCATCATAAGTTTTGCTTAATCGATGAGAATGTTAAAGCGTCAGCCAAAATGTTCTTCGGCTCTCTAAATTTAACAATGCAAGCGTATGTTTGCAACTTCGAAGATGTAATTTTGACAAACAACTCCAATATTATATCGAGATTTAGTGAAGAATTTGAATATTTGTGGAATGAATTCAAATAGATTTACAATAAAGCTTTTTTTGATAAATTAAAAAGCCATTATATTTTATTTAATACCTCACGATGTCAAATCAATGAATATTTCGCATATATTTACAATTAGTAGATCTTATAAAGAAACTCCTCTTACAAAAAAAAAGTGTGAAGTCCGACCGGGCGCTAATTAATGTAGCACCCAAATCATCCTTCCATTTCCAAATCCTGCAACTCTTCATCTAATGCATCTAAGTCTTCATCGAGGAATAAGTTCTCATTAATAGGAACCGCCGTTGCGTTATCGTCCGCCAGTCCGTTCGAACTTTCCGCTTTAGCCGCAACGAAGCGATCTTCAATCGCAACGGTTCCCGTCCCATCCACATCTGACGCATCATTCACTAATATATCTAAATTAATTTCTTTATATTCTATTTGATCCTCATCTTCATAAGTGTAAGAATCAATGGCTTCATCGCCGTCTTCCATATCGTTCTCATTCGCCATATCCGGGTTGAAACTGAACATCTCCCGACCAGACAAGCCAACTTGTCTGCCCGCTTTGAAATCGCTGCGTTTCTTATCCTCGTCTTTCTTGAACGCCTCTTTCTTCTCCGAAATCTTCCGCTTTTTCCATGCTAAGAAAGATTCAAGTGTTACTTTAGTTTGGTGGAGGCCAAGTGCTGCACGTTCGCGTTCGATTAAGTCTTCCAATGTGACTTCGTCTCGTTTATCTAGTTTATTCTTGTCCTTTTTGAGGGCGAAGCCTGGTGGTAGAGCGTGCCGGTAGATGCAGCTTTCGCCTGTGGGGCAAGTCCAGAACCAGCCGTATTTCGAACGTTCGACAGCTTCTAAGAAATGTTTGCAAATCTGGGAAATAATTAAATTGTATTATAATTAGTCCGTTTTAAATTTAAAGTTTAAACTTACAATGTCGGTGGTGGGCATGGTCTTCCCGGTGGATTTCCCGTGCTTCTTCTCGATAACTTCCAGCAGCTTTTCTTCGTCCCAGTTCTCCATAGTGTCCTCATCGCCATCATCGCGCATATCAACGTACAACGATCGCTTGAGATCCTTTCGCTCTATTGTTAAGTCGTGCGAGAATTTGCATCGGTCGCCTTTACCGCACTGACCTTGTTTAAAGAACGCGCAGACGATTGATTTGGGATCGGCACCTTTCTCGATTTTTTGATTTTGCACCGGTTTGAATAGCATAGCCAATTCTTTCTGGTCCTTTAATTTCTTGTCCTTTTCTAGTTTCTTGGCATCTTCTTTGAGTGGATGCAAGCCGCCCGTCTTGACTTGTTTTTCTACTTGTTGGATGAACTTTTGCTGTTTAGCACCTTTCTTGTTTTTTAAGCCGAATGTTTTATCCTATTACGAAAGCGTTTATGATTAAAACTGTTAATTAGGGACGGAAATAGTGCTTTACCTCAATTACTTTCTCCTTTTTCTTAGCCTCGGTTTTTTTGCTAGGAGCACCCGGTTTTGGTTTCGGTGGCATTTTAGCTGGTTGTAATTAGTGGAGTTCTAGAAGAAATTAATTTAATTTTCATAAAGACTGGCAGATTTTCCACCACATGTATATCAGATTCTGTCAGAAGTTGTCACTTTTGACAGAAACTTGAAGGTTCAAATTCAGTGTTGCCAATGGTATATTTTAAACCTCCCCCTAGCTGAATCTTTAATAAATAGTTTAATAATTACTAATAAATTGAAAACTAGGCTATAGGTTACAATAAACATTATAATTCAATTATTCATTGTAGTATAATTTAATATAATAGTCAAATAAGCGTTGAGAAATTGAGTTTATAATGTTGGTAGTGTGATCATTTACAAAAACAATTAAAATCTAAAATGGCCGTTGACATTCCATCTCCAATCGAGGTCATATGTCAAACAAATCGAAAATAATCAAAAATATCTCCAAGCAATTACAAGTGTATACAATCATTAATCGAAGTATTTAATTTGTGTAGTGTTATGATTATTTTGTGATTAAACAAAGGAGAATGATTGTACAAGAGCCTGTTCAGGTAAGAGTCATTGTTAACCTCAACCAGCTAGTATTTTATTAATAATATGGCTTTCCAGGCTGCTATTTGGCATTGTTTGAACCACTACAATTATTCCGACGCAGTATTCCTATCTGAGAGACTATACGCTGAAGGTAAGTACAAATTCGCCCCACAGCCCAAACTCATATCTAACAAGTACGATATTTGCAGTAAAATCAGACGAAAGCTTATTTCTACTTGGTACTGCGTACTTTAGAAGTGGGCAAAAGCAACATGCATACTTTACATTAAAGGACAGAACAGGGTTTTCCTCGCAATGTCGATATTTGTTCGCAGTGTGTGCATATGAACTTGAAAAGTGAGTACCATTTAGACTTTCTAATGTTTGATTGCGTCTGGTGATTACCATAGTAACATTAACCTATTATTAAATCATTAAAACTACTAAGCATGTTGTTGTATTCCAAACAGATTTGCTGAAGCTGAAGCAGTGCTCACTGAAAACTGCAACAGTGTGCTCAACATTTTGGAAGACATAACGACTGAATTTGGCGATCAAGCGTCATTCGCGCTGATTCTGCTTGGCAAAATCGCAGCCAAAACCGAACGCAAATCGCGTGCGATTGAAGCATGGCGCAAAGCGTTGAAAATCAACCCGTTCCTCTGGTCGGCGTTCGAGCACTTGTGCAAAATCGGGGACTCGCCAAACCCGGAGAATATTTTCCAAATCAACAGTTTGGATAATATTTCGATGTGCCATGGTGGTAGTATAAATAACATCGACAGTGTTATTATAACGAATAATGCGCCTATGTCGGATAATCAAGAAGCGTATCTTACGCCCACACCTCTACTCTACAACAAGCCAAACTTGAATTCCAATTCCAAATTGTGCACGCCCGATGAGAGTCCGTTGGCTCATCCACTTTGTTTGTCAGGACTTGCAACTATTCCGACGACCAAGCATAAGCCTACGCGACTGAGGGTGAACAACGTGACGGTGAGTGATTTTGAAAATTATTTTGTAGTTAGATGATGGCAATTTGTGCTTGCAATAATTATGTACGGTGCTTGCTTAAGTTTTCGCATGAATATTCGGTATTTAATGCATTTGTGTTCGGTGTATGCTATATAGGCAACCAGTAATACACCGGAATTGCGGTTTTTCGAATTGGCGCGGTAATCATATGAATTTTCTTGCGGTATTTAATGCGATTGGAAAGTATAGACTCATATTTAATATTTGGAATTAATTCGTTTGGTTAGGGCGGTGTTAAACTCTTCTTTTTGAAATTTGTTAATTAAATCGGGCGTTTGGTTTTTTGGTTTTTCGTGTTGCATGGATTTGTTTGGCTTTTTATGCGTTTGCATGGTATTGGGCTTTAGCTTTAGGATGGTTAGTGTGAATGGTGAAATTGGCACTGTTACAGATTCCGCAGCCAAGTTTCGGTCAATTGTTCGACACATCACCGAATGTGGTGACCCAATCAAAATTGACGGAATCAAACAATCATCAATCGCTTGCCAAGAGATTAAAAGGTCAAGTCGACCAGTTCATCAATCGAAAAGAATCGATTTTTCAAAATTGCAAACCCGTCTTTAGTCAATCAACTAACGTACCCGTTACTAAAACACCAACAATCAACATTGCCGTGCAATCAGGCCACGTGCGCCGCAGTTCGCGCTTATTTAGTAGTAGTTATTCAGTCAAGGAAAACAATAAGTCACCAAATAAAAACAAATTCGCATTACCAAAGTCGCCGTCGCAGAAAACGAAACAGAAGGCGAAATGTAACTTGAACAAAAATACGCCGTACACGGAACTGAACAGTCGGAACAAGATGGACAAGGAGAAACCGGAAACGATCACAATGGAGACGACGAAGACCGACAAAAGTGCAATTTCAAATAACAGTGCCGACAATTGCCTGCAACAAGCGATGTACATGCAAAAACAAAGTGCCGATGGTTTGATGTGTTTGTTGCGTGGTTTGGGCCAAGCCTACGTGGATCTCACAAAGTTCGACTGTAAAGCGGCGATCGAAGGCATCAATTCGCTGCCTTCGAACCAGTTCAACACGCCGTGGATTCAAAGCTTGCTCGGTTTAGCCTATTTCGAGATGAGCGACTACGAAACGGCCATCAAGTATTTCAGTGATGTGCACGAACGCGAGCCGCATCGGCTCGACTTCATGGACGTTTACTCGACGGCGTTGTGGCATCTGCAGAAAGAAGTCGCTCTGTCGGCTTTAGCTCAAGATTTAATTAGTCTTAATAAGAATTCAGCGATTACGTGGTGCGTTAGTGGGAATTGTTTCTCGTTGCACAAGGAACACGATACTGCCATTAAGTTTTTCCAAAGAGCGGTTCAAGTCGACCCGAACTTTCCGTACTCGTACACTTTGCTAGGACACGAATACATCACCGCGGAGGAGTTGGACAAAGCGATGAGCTGTTTTAGGAACGCGATCCGATTGGATCAGCGACATTATAACGCGTGGTTTGGAATCGGGACGATTTATTCCAAACAGGAGCGTTATCCGTTGGCGGAGATGAATTATTCACGCGCTTTGTCGATTAACAGTCAAAGCTCGGTGATTTTGTGTCATGTCGGTGTCGTTCAACATGCTTTGAAGGATACGGAAAAAGCGTTGGCGACATTTAACGAAGCCATAGCGAACAATCCGAAGAATGCGCTGTGCAAGTTCCATCGAGGGTCGATTTATTTCACGCTCGGTCGACATGCCGAGGCGTTGAAAGAGCTGGAAGAACTGAAAGAAATTGTACCTAAAGAGTCTCTCGTTTACTATCAGATAGGCAAAGTGCATAAGAAGTTGGGTAATACGGATCTGGCGTTGATGCATTTTAGTTGGGCGACTGATTTGGACCCGAAAGGTGCGAGTAGTCAGATTAAGGAAGTGTTCGATCCGACGATTGGTCGGACGTCAGTTGAAGCTGATTCGCCCGCTTCGCCAGTGCCGGATGATTATCAGTCGGAAACGAACACGCCAGTGCAGCAGCAGTTAAACTTTGGTAGTTTGCAAGAGGATAGTGAAGATAGTCTTTAACTTGTTGAATCTAAGTTGAATATATTGGCGTTTAGTTTCGTTGTTGAAAGTGTTTGTTTTATTTTTTTTATGGAAAAGGGTTGGTGATTTCAATCGGAGAGCGTGCTGGCCTTTTGATTTTTCGTCGTTTTCAGGGATTTTTTTTTAATAGACTTTTTGGTTTTGAAACGATTATTATTTAATGAAATTATATTTATTCTATTGAAAGCTTGTAACGTGTAATCCTCGGTATAATCTGATCTAAAACGCTAAAGTTATATGAATTAAATTAAAGTAAACATAAATTTGATAGTGAAACGTATATGTGTTCGAATTTAATCTAAGTTTTACTGTCTAAAAAAATGTATGATACTTTTACTATCGTGTGTAATTTTAAATTAGTTTCCAATTGCTAAGTTAAAAAAATAATAGACTGGTTTTTTCTTCTTTGTAGAAAGATTTATTTGTATATTAATTGATGATGCTATTTAGTTTTATTTGAATCTGTGTTTCACTTTGTAAATAAAATATTTATGGTACGCCGATCGAAACTTAATTTAAAATTCATAATGATTTACTCAAACGCCACTGATATTTTTGAACATATCCCCAAGCAGCAGACTGTCCAACGCTTTCTGCACCGTTGGGTCTTTTAATAGCGGGGGCGGTGCCCCGGGCGCTGCTGCTTGGGGTGCAACGGCCGGTGCTGGTTCCGGTGCCGTTATGGAAGTTGGAATTTCAGCATCGGTGCTTTTATTCAAAATATTCATAATTCGATTTTGCAGTTCGGTCTTTTTCGCGCTTCCCGTATCTTGATCCAATTCGATACCTTCCGCGATTTCGTGTTGTTGTTGCAATTCCTTGCGCTCTTGCAAGTAAGATATCAGTTTGTCGTATTGGACTGTAGTCAATTGGCGATTTTCAGCCAATAAATTTAGCAACATCTAAACAATATTAATAATTATATTACAGTTTGGGTTTATTGGGGGTCGAATTTACCTGCATTGGAATAGGATGTTTGTCTTGTAAGGTCATTTGACCCGCTTGCTCTTGAGTTATTTGCTCGCCCCGCATATACGCCTCGAAATTTCTTGAGATTAGAATGAGGGAGTCTTCAATGGGTATATTTCTGTGTTCTAAATAGTCAATTAATCTTTTGTAAATTCGCTGGTAAAATAATTACCTTGGGGAATCCCGTGCAGAATATTTAAAGTCAAACTCCGATGCTCTTCATTTTGTGGCATCACTAAAATTGCAAACAAGCAACCCCTACTTGAAATGTTAGCCAAAACCCTCCCAATCGGGATATCTTCATTTGGAAACAACAAATCGACGATTAAGCCGATTTGCTTCAATTGTTGCTCAATATATTCCGCATACTCCCTAATATTCAAAATTTGTTACAAATTCAATACAACCCCAAATTAAATTAACTTACGTCAAGGCTTTTGCCACCACGATAATTTCGCAATCGTTCCGATCCACCACGGTCTCCAAAGGAGGCACAAATGGTGCAGGCGGCGGTGCATGGAAATTGTCCCGTCCGTAGAATTGTTGTTTGCCCTTATTCGAGTTCTTATTAAAATTGTCGCGTTGATGATCAAAGTGTCCACCACCCCGCCCCTTATTATTGTTACCAAATCGTTGATTATTCTGCTGATTCGGTCGATTATTCCCGTGAACATTCGATTGGTGGTCCATTTCATTGGACTCGTCATTCTTATTCTGATTGTCGGAGTCTTGGATCGGAATCATAGGTTTAACTGGATCATTTTTAGGGATAGGATTCATATCTTTTGGGGGACCAATCGATTTCCCCAATAATGGCTTTGGTTGTTGCTGTTGGGGGCCGGACTTGAATTGCATTGGGGATGGGCCCCCTTGGTTTTGTGGTTTATAGGGAATTGGGGCTTGTTGAGGGGTGCTCAACAAGGGTTTAGAATTTTGGGGTAACTGGCCACCGCCAAAACTATTATTGCCACCGCCAAAACTATTATTTCCACCACCAAATGAATTACCTCCACTCATGCCGCCGCCACCACCGCCCCCTGGCTTGTTTTTCTCCAATGCTTGTTTCACATTAATTCGTCTTCCGTGCATTAAACTGCCGTGCTCCTTGTCGATCGCTGATTGCGCCTCATTGCAGTTTTCGTACTGGATGAAGGCAAAGCCAGCTTGGAGCACTAGTCCGAGAATGTTACCATGTATCTTGAATTTCGCCTCCAAATCACTAGCGAGCACCGTTTTTTGTAATTGCCCAATATATATGCGAGCTGACGATGTTGCAGGATTTTTCATAAATTGCTTATCAGTTCGGTACATTTTATTTCGAGCTTTTTTTCGGTAAACATAAACAACACAACACTTTTAACCTAAAAACTATCAACTCTCTCTACAAACAAATCAATATGAAGTTGTTACGATTAATGGCTGTATGCCTGGTTGCCTAGTAATGTTTTGGGGACATCCCCCATTTATTTGAAATGTGAATAGCAGTGGCGGAGATTGAGGAGGCGAAAGGGGTATAAAAAATGCCAAAATTTTATCATTTGCTTTATTAAAATAATGAAAACCAGTTTGACAATAAAAACGTTCAACTTAACTTAGTTAGTTAGTTAAAAATTGCACAAAAGCTTTGCTAAATAATGTAGCAAAATTAAAATAACATGACATGTAGTATTATTATTGTAGGATATAGTAGTTATAAATATTAATTAAAAGCTAAGCTGAATATAATGGCAAGAATTTTGTGAGAACATACAAAGTACACTTAAATATCTAGTTTAGTTATGCATTTAAGACTATTACAATACAATTTCATTAACAGTCTTTCAAGTAGTATTATTTATTTTTGGCGCAGATCTACAAGTTTTTAGAGAGACAATTTAAATTATAATTAGAAATTGACAATACTGATACATATTAATTCTTTTCGATTTAAACATCCAATACTTTTTTGTTTTTACGTTTCATTATCACAGTTAAAATTTTGGATTTTGAAATTCTTGACTAGATTTTTGGTTTTTAATATTGTAGCCTGGCCAACAAGTCGAAAAAGTTGTAACACACATTATTTTAGATAATAATAATTGTCCTATTTTATGTCTTGGTTCAAGAAATACATCAACAACGTGAAAACAACAAAATACATTAAAATACTGTAAAAGTTAGTTAGTACGCGTTTAACTAAAAGTAAAATAATCTCAATTTAGTGTACAATTTAATAAGTACGAGATATCACATGAAAATACTTTTTCATTTCAATTTAGCCGAATAGTTCTAGATTATTATTTTTGAATTCAAAAATATTATTATTATTGAAGCAATCGCCCGGTGACAACAAATAGAAATGATATGTTTTGGAAGACTTTTGTATAACAAAACAATACTATAAATAAAACAATTTTGCTAAAATAAATAACATAAATAAGGAACACAAAAATCAAATTTAAATCCTTTTGAAGGATTTGCTAAACTGCATAGCGCGATTATAAAATAAAGCAGCCAATAGTTGAAAGTCAATTCAACCAGTAAATCTAAGTCTCTTCATAGCGATGCTTATCTTCATTTTTCCAAGAGCTCACTTGAATGTGAGGCGGCGGTAAAAAACTACGCAATGATTGTATCAATTGAATAGTATCCATTAAAGCTATTGCGAAAACAAAATATATTTTATACGAGATCTTAACAATAGAATGCAAATTATTATTATTTTAAGTCAGATAAGATCAAAGCTTATAAAATCATAATTCGAAAGCCGCACGTGGGGCTCTCAAAAATTCACTCTCGGATTGTCATCATGTTAAAAATAAAATCAAACATTTAAATAAATTTTACATACTTTTTTGTAAAGCTTCAGACTGTTTTCCATAAGGCTTACACATAGCTGGACGCACATATGTCTTCATTCGTTGCATATTTTTCATAACTTCCCCAAAAGCGCGTACAATCTTCTCTTGACCCCCTTCCGAAATTCGCTTATCATCTGAAGGAGCTGACATGCTCGAAGCCGAAGTCCAAGCTCCATTATGCAAGGCCAACAAGTCTTTATTAGCAGCTGACAAACCTTTAAATTAATTTCCATTAAACTGTTTTAATTTTTACACTCAAAAATTACCTTCTAAATTTTCCAAATTGGCCCGTAAAAAGTCGGTGAGCTTGTGGTCCATTAGCGGCAAATCAAAATGCTGCTGTTGTTGTTGCTGCTGCTGTTGCTTCTGTTGCCCTTTAGCATTCGCAATATCCATTTGCTGTTGCAACTGCATCTGTTGTCGCTGCTTCTCCAAGTTCGCATTCAGCTTCTCAATATTCTGCTGTGCAATCACGCGATTTTGCTGCTGAATCAATGCGGCAGTTATCTGCTGTTGAGTCGGCGCCACTGATTTCGGACGATCCAAAATCGGCTGATTCGATTTAGTCTCCATATTATTTTGCCCAGTTAAATCGACGGCAGCTAAGCCTAGATGCAACTCAGTTAAATACGATTTCGAATCAAGTTTTTGTGACTTACGACTACGCATATCTGAGTTGCTCGATTGCGCTTCGCCTAAATATCCCGGTGTGGCTAAATGCTGAAGGGTTTTTTGAGTGAGTTCCATTTGGTTCTTGTAGTATCTACAAGCGGGGTTTGGGCAATTTTGCACTACCTCGATGATGAAGTCTTTTTCCATGCCGAAATTTTCGCGGCCTATTGTGTAGGACTCCATTACCTTTGGGGTTGAGAGGAAATTAAATATTGTGGGTGGTTGAGTTTATTTTAAAAATTTTAGGAGAAATAATATATTTTTTCTACGGCACTGTCGTAATATATAGCCGTGAAACATAGCTTAAGTATGCAGGGAGCTCTTGTTTATATGCCCCATATCTTTTTTATTAAACTCCGTACAAAAAATCTAAGCATATTTTTGGAAAGCCAATACAATTTTGAACAAATAATCATTTAACTTTTTTGATGAAAAAAAATATCTACCCCCTTAAAAACGCCCTTAAAGGCAAAGTATGTTAACTCACCGCTCGGACTGTGGCTTCGACCCCCAAATGCAACCCATGTGGCCCATTCATATGCTTCAGCATCACCGCATTGGCAAAATGCTCAAACGGCAAAATAATCTTGCCATTTTCACGTAAAATTAATCGCCCTTGCGAATCCAGCGTCACTCTTGAAGCCATCATTCTAGAAAATCGTTCAACATAATTAACTAAGAATAGCCGTCAATTATAAATAACTTACTGTAAATAAGCTGCACTGGGCAGCATCGACGACTCTTTCAGTTCGGTGAAGCATTGTAGCAGTTCGACTGATGGGTTCCAGCCCTTGTTCTGCAGGTAGAGCTGAAGGAGCATGTAGAGCTTCTCGGTAACGTAGCCGGTGCCTGGGAATCCCATGCTGGTGGACGATGGTAGATCGTTCACGGATGTTTGCTGGATGCCTTTGGCCAGCACGTTCTTCATTGTTTCGGCCAAATCCATGGTTTGTTTGGGTTTGGTCAAAATTTTCGGTAGGAACTTAGTTGGAACGCATTTTCTAGTGTGGTGGATTTTAGGCAACTACCGGATGAGTGTACACTTCTAATTGCGAATGGAATAATTCACTTGCATTATTTCCTGCTTAAAATGCTTTAGTTTACATCCGGAGCATAATTACACCGGGAATTAGGCCTCGCATAACTTAACACAGCTGATTTTTTTTTAATAAGGTTTTTCGCTTTAGGAGCTTGCGCGCAAACTGGCCTATCTGGCTATAAAATCATTAAAATTCTATAATGTACTTATTTACTCGGTAAATGTATCGGGGTTATTGCTGTATTGCTGAAAGGCAACTACTCTTGCAGATGCTGTTGGTCCATTCAACCATCAAGTTTATAAAAAAAAAATTGTAGAATACTGCGTTTGCGTTAAAACCCTTTATTTTGGTTCGTTTAATTCATCATAGATGGCAGTTAGATCGTAAAAGGGTATTAACACAAGTCGGTAAAGTACCGAACTCCATATGTATTACAATTCTTCAAATTTAAATATTTTGTTGTCTTTATTTAGTTGAGTGTTCAATTCAATTGGCCTAAAAGGTAAATTCGTTTTTAATTGCGTTAATTTACATTTAAATACCTTGATGATTTTTCTTTGGAAAAATCTAGGAGCGCTTAATTTTAATACTAATTGCATTTGCATATTAATTTTCCATTAAATTAAGATAATATGCCTTAAAATTATTTATAATTTGAATATTGTTGCTATTATATAACATGACTGCTGTTCTTATTTGTTTAATGCCAGATGTTCAATATAAGAAAATCTGCAACATTTGAAAGTTTAATCCATTCATCTCAAACATGCCATTAATACACTAGATTTGGAATAGGGGCTAATTAATTTTGACTATACTAATTAGGAGTATGTGGAAATATTTTGGAAATTAATTTAATTTAATTTTTAAATCCGGAAAATAATTAGTTCTGACGAAGGCCACAATCGTGACCAAAAAATCTCTTTTGTTTTTATATTGTCCCACAATTTGTATGAAATTTATTACCACGAAGACACAATGGCAAACTCAAATGATTTAATATTCCATGTTGTTGAACAAGCTGTTAATTTTCAAAGAATTGAATTAAGAAGAGAAGCAATTATTAGTCGATTTACTGAAATAAGAAATGATCGCGATGAAAATGGAGCAAAAAACGCATAAACTGGTTGTTTATATAAAACGAAAATCCATTAAGTTGACAACTGAATGAACAAAAACATTTAATTGTAACTGCAAGCATTAAAGAACACGGGAAGAGTTGCAGGAAGAAACCAATCTGCTCAATAGATTGTCATCCGGCCTTTGATTAGCCAGCCAGATGTTCCATATACACTTAAATTAAATATTTGTTGTAATGTGTGCAAATTAAAGGTGTCACATTTTTCTACTCAAATATCAAGCTTCATTTATTATAGACACCAATTATAATAAGTCGACAACATTGTTGTGACATCTCGTCGTAAAACGAGATTTTTCAATAAACCAGACCAGTTTTGAGCAAAGTTAATGGTTTAACTTTAACTAGAACTGCGGTGGCAGTTAATTATCTTGCGATGATAAATCTTTTAATAATATAGCAGCTAGTATTTTAGTTGTAACAACTTTATTTTGTAATGCAAACACATTTTTATATAAAGACGAAATGATTGGCTCGAGGCGCTTTTGCAAATTGCTTTTTCATATTGTGCCTATATGTTTAAACGAAAATGATGTATCCGAATGTAATGATGGTATGAATAGGGATTTATTTGCAATCTGGACTCCCCTTTTACTAATGCATAATAGAAGCTCTAGCCTAAATCTTCTCTAATCCTGGCAGACTTTTTGAACGACCTTTATATAAATTATAATTGCAATAGGACGAGAGAATGTCATTTTGCTAATTAGAGTAAAGGTAAAAATAGAGTTAATCATCGCTGTCACAATAAAATAATGCTACCTTTAGCTATATGGCTGAGTGAGACTTTCACTATTTAGATAAATCTATCCAACATTTTCCACCCACACACGATTCTATTCGCTCTTTTCTTATTTGCAACAATTAACTTTTATACGCCACTCGAATCTGCTGTAAACAGGAAGTTTTAATAAAAACTTTCTTATACTTTGTTGGCAATTTACTTATTACTCTTTCTCGTCCACCGATTAATCAATGTGCAAAAAGGTACAATTTCCGCCCTGCAAAATAAACGACAATTTTGAAAATAAAACTAATTGGATATTCAGAAGATTTTTCTGTTGCTCAACCTTCAGCAAAGCAGATCAATATCACTCCATGCTCCAAGGAATTTAATTTTGTTCCGTAACCCAAGAATGTACGTACATGAGTCATATGATTCAAAATGAAATTCCGCACGCTCTAAAATCTAATAAAATGCAGACACCCGTAAGGAACACTGTCGTTTGTTGTAGTACAAATATTCATTAGGGTTTCCCTCTCGCGTTGCAGAGATCTATAAAGGGGGTTGCTGGGCCTATCTGTGTGTATCTGGGTGCGCTTGGACGCCCCCTTTTAATATCACCATCTAATGAAACGATGCTCTCCGTTAATTAGATTGCTCGATGGCACCAGACCAGAGCCATCCGTCAAGCCAACATCTAGCTAGGGATTGCTCAAATTAGTATTCGTTGGGACAGATTGGGAATTTGTTGATGTTTCATAGATCACAAATAATATACTTTTGCAATAATAATGGGATAAACGCGAACGGATGGTCCAACAGATGGCTCGAGTGCCGCTAATGGTAAAACAAAGCGAGAGAACGGACTCCGGGACCGGATTGACAGTTGGTCGCTAAAACGTACCAACTCCGGCGACATATGTGTAACTAACAAATATGTAGATTCCACTTGCAGACAATCTAATAAAACGACAGCAGGTCTATCACATTCACTCATATAGCCTTATGTGACTCTATGGCACAAATGTTCATCTACTTGTGATTTTATTGGTGCGTGCATTATGATTGCACATTATCAGCAGCTATCAATAATTCTGCGAAAGGATTTAATGTATTATTGAACCAATTTATGTATTTACGAATTTTTTGATGTCCTTTAGAGAAAGTGCGGATTCAATTTATCAGTTTAATGGATCAACTTTGTAACATCGTGTAGATTGGACGATTTAAATTTAATTAGCGAGAAATTAAAATAACTTATTAATGTGACGTGATAAAAAGTTAAGTTGATTACTAAAAGCAAGTTAATTAATGCAATTGATGTTGATGATAATTAAGTTGCGATATAAACAAGTTGACTTTGGCGCCAATAATATTCGCTTAAACAAATTTCTATTGGATTATGATGTAAAAAAAAACTAGTTGTTCGTTTTAAAACACCATTAAATTAAAGTGGTAAACATAATATTCAGTATTATTATAGCTTTGTTTTCACATTCAATACAATAGCTTTGTTTGAAAATAGCCCACAGAATAATGCCATTGTGAATTGACTATTTAATATTTCTCCTTTTTATTTAAGTACCACTACAACAGGTTTTGTTGGAAGGCATAAAAGACTTACAATTAACAATAATTTTTATTGTTAATTGTACCTAAATGAAAGCACAAAGTAATCTCTCAATAAGAAACTTCTCAATCTTGAAGACTCTTTTATCTTGAATTTTCTTTAAGGGTTGCTAATTTTACAAGTTTTGGTAATAATTTCAACTTCCTTATCGCTTTATCGGATTCCATTATATAATGCCATAAATAATTAAAAGTTGTGGGAGAAGAGAGATTATTGAGAGCAGCTTGGCATTCTCTTAGCTATCAACATTTCGCGATCCTTCTGCAACACAACACACAATTGTGCAAGGAAGCAGCAACAGCAAAAACCAGTCGTGACTGACAAACAAAACATTTGTGAAAAATGTACATGAAAGACAGAATCAAAGTGATAGTGGGTTGTGAACACCTGCAAAACTAAGCATCTATATATAATATTCAGAGAGAGAAGGTTTATTTCTCAACGTTAATTAGCGAACGCTGAAGAGTTTCAGGTTGGAGTCGATTCCATTTGCTAAAAGCCGCCAGCCACTAACTTTTTATAACTAGCATTTTTTAATTAGTAAAAAACTATAAAAATGATTAAACTTTAACGAAATTAAAAAGTAGCCTTGAGGTAACGAGATTTTTAGTTTTATGTGGAAGTTTCAAATTAACGGTTTCTTAATTTGTTTTAAGGGTAAGGAAACATTTTAACCGTTTGGATAATTCAGCTTCAAGCGATTGTTTCGCAATTTATGCCTATAATCCAACATTCCGAGTGTTGATAGAATAAATTGCCGATGTTAATTATGATCATGCTAAAAATGCATCGATACTGTTAAACTACAAACTGTTATTGTATTTATTAATTATTGTAAACGATAAATTAAGCGCAGTAGTTTCCGATCAGAATGGAACATAAAATTTCAAGAACAAGCAAATAAATAAAAAAGCTCCTTTGAATTGATACTATCAGATCAAATCAGTCGAGTTGCACGAATCCATTACAAATTCAATGCTCTTAATGGTATCAAGGAAGATTATCTTGTTACAACAGCAGAATGGATTAGTTGTGATATGCCTCGATCTAATCGTATTGTTTTCCAAACGATTTCTTTGTCGTATTATAAATATGCCTTTTTTTTTCATCCGACAACAAATCAACCAGTCCCAAAGTCAATTAACAAAAATATCTGCTTTGCCTTCAACAAATCAACCTGCACAAACAAGCTTTTGTGTAATATTTTCACGACGAAATCGACGAAGGACAACAACACGTTCAACCAGCACTTTTCTGTTTGTTTAACATTTTATTTTTCATGTTTAAAAACCAAAAGAATCAGGTGTTCAAAATTATTATAATACTCGGTGATAAAACTGACCAAGTATCACGTTTGCAGTTGCTGGGTAAGCAAGGTAAGCTCCTTGGTCACTAGTTTTGTATATCTACCAAGCGTTACCTGAATCAAAGAACATCAGCTTAACAACTGCTAAGAATAAGTCAGTTGCATTGAAGAAATATCAGAAAATTGAAGAAATAAATTGGGGAAATAGGATTTATTAAGGAAAAGCTCATCAAAAAGCTCGCTTAGTCCAGATTTTGAAAATTGAGAAGAATTTTGAATATTCTTCAGGAAGATGAGTTATTAAAGACTTCTTCTACTCCTACTTTTGCAAAATTGCCCAAAAGGAACCAATATGTACCAAAGTTCTTCAAAATTGGCGAAGAATCGGGTTCGTGTCTTCACCCATCGTTTGGAAAGACTTCTTCATCTTAACTTCAAGATTTCTTGATGTTCTGTTCGTGTAGGAACAAGATGTATCTAGGTATAGTGATACTCTGTATATGGACAAAGCAAAGCACAGACAAGGGCAGGTAGACTGACTCTCAGTATGAATAGGAATGCGGCATTGCCGAGCGGTGAGATTGGAGTAGTGGCGCCGTCCAGTCTGGCGCACACCTGCACTCTGGCCACCGTGTGAACCACTGGCCCCAGGCACCACCTCACCCACATCTCCGTCGACCCAGCTTCGCAGCTCTTGTGATCGTAGAGGACCTATAAACTCGACTTCGAAAGAACCAGAAAGCCTACACATTTTCCAACTATCACCAACCGCTGAGTTGTTGTGATTTATATTTGAAATTAAAACGAATAAATTAATTTCGACGATAAATTAGATTCTGGGCGATGATTTGTGAGTCCAGGAACCAGGATGTTGATTCAAAGTACTTTTATTAGTTGAGATTGTGGGATGTGGATTCTGATGTCTTCCACTCCTGCTGCGGATAGTTTCTTCTGAAAGTTCAGATGCTGTTGTAACCGAATTTAATTTAATCAGCAAAAAATAGAAAGATTTTATTAGCTTGTAAATTTTTAAACATATACACAAAGCTTAAAGATAATTTATCACCAATTTTAATCTTTCTACAGTTTAATAACTATAATTAACTTTTATATCTCTATATCATATTGAAACTCCAAAGTCGTATAGTTAAGAAGAATTAATTATTGTATATTAAAAATGTTATCGTGCTTAATTGAGGATTATAAACATATTTTCGGAAGGTTTGGTCGGACACTTGTAACACCATCGGACTAATGGTCCAGACACCTGTATCTGCATTCGGTCGATGGGAAGTCGGCGCCACCCCCCTTGGCGATTCACAAAGAATCACGTCTTGCGTTTTCAAAATAAGTCTCATACCTTTAACACTCAAACCGGGACCATCAGTGTATGCAGGTGCATTTATATTGTTGTCTTCTCTTTGAAAATCACTTGTAAAAAGAAGGCCTCTAATATATTAATACCGACGACCTTTTTTCTTCTTCATCGTCTATTTACGTTTGTTGTGAGCCTTTATTTTCAAAATAAACAGGATATTCTTTTCTAATTCCCAAAGGATTTTAAATTCCTTAAAAACTAACTGATTGACTGGTATTTTCTTGGTACTACTTTTACCCCATGAGACATTATTTATAAGTTCCAATATGTATGATTAAATTACGTTCATATTTAGAGAATCTATAAGTGCATTAGTTTAGTTGCATGCACGTGCTTGCTAAGTTTGTAGAAGAGCACGTGTCTTCGTTAGCTTAATGAGACAGCCTTGTTGGCCACGTGTACATCTCCCCCAAAAATCTATAGCAGGAATTAAAATATTGGAATACCCTGGCAATGATCTATTACTGTTTCTCTATTGCGATCATGTTACTACGTGTTTAGTTTTACCAGGTGGCCAAATTTTTGACCAACTTTTCGATCGTCGATCTTTCCCTTCAAAAATCCTGCTGGATAATCAAATTTATTTTTATCTTATTAGTGTATAAAAAGATTGAGCCAGCTGCAGAAGTTGAAGTGCATTTCTGGGGGTCGGCAAAGAGCATAAATTGCATTATGCGTTGTCAAATGTCTTTCGCTCAATTGACGAATGACTCAGCTTGGTGTAGCGTGGCACTATAAAGTAGTAATCTCGGCGGGGTTGTGAGATATGACTTCAAGTTCCGGTAATGCACGCGTTTTGAGATGTTCCGGTCACGTGGCCGGATCTAGCTTAATGTTCCTTTCATACACGCTCCCTATTTTTGCTACCATTTTCCATTATTTCATGCTTTTATCCAAGTCCATTATCGACATGACGGATTGAGCTTTCAGAACTTATCTTCTTACACGATAGCAAAAACAAAAATCGGTTCAAGATTCTTGCAACAAACTGACTTTAAATAGTAAACTTAAACTGAAAATACTCCTCGGTATGAAACTCAATTACTTTCCCTTCCATTGTATAATGGCCAAAGTAGACAAACATTTTCAGGCAGTTTCAGCGCCTGCCCTATTGTTGTTGGATGGTGGTTTAGAAGCGAGGCTCACTGAATAGTAATGAAATGGCTTGGGGCGGAAATGTTGCTAGGCAACGGGCTTTTTCAGGATCCTGCGGGGGGCGGTCTGGCGGCGCGGCAAACATGGCGGCGGCCAAGATCAATAAGTCAAGTCCTTGGGGAGCAGATTATGGAAACCTTGTATGGACTGAATTGTATACCTTTACATGTAATGTTATCCAATGTATTGGATAAAATTTTTAATTAATTCTGATGAAGACTAAAAGGTGCTTTAATATTTAATTTTTAATTTCGTACAACACATGCTAGGATGTGAATATTTCATGAGATAAATGTCATGCTTATATAAATAGTGAATTGGGTTTCAATGTTTCAACCCCTATGAAATTCTAATAGCATACGAGCAGTAATGGCTCTAACCAATAACACTATGAAAAATGCAAAGAATTCCCAATTGCATATTGACGAAAAGTGCTTACCACGTTTTGGGTTCGAGTCTGGTTGATTTTAGAGAGGTTTTTCGTACATTGGGGAAAATGTATGGCAGTGAATATAAAACAGACCAGTTTTATAGTCGGATAAACTGAATTGCATTAATTTTTCAACAATGAAATGGCATTTTTGCAGATGTTGAACTATGATCCATAAGCTGCACATGCTTTCAGTTAACCACACTTGGCTTTCTGTATATAATTAAAATTAATAGAAGATATCTCTGTGTGTCTAGAAAATATTGATGTAGTTAAAATTTACATGAAGGTCCTTGTTCTCCAAGTTCAGGAGCAACATCACTAACATGATCCAAGTGTGCTACTAATTGAGAACCTTATGAATGGTTTAATTTAAAATTATAAACATATTCGAGTAGCAAGAAAGAAGCACTTGTTTTGGATGCTGCAAGTAAGCCGATACAGGCACAGTTCCGCCCTAAAATGCTAGGAAAAAAATGGAATAATGTTATGACAGCTTCCACAGAGTATCAGCTGTGCGTGAAATTAACACATCTCTGTAACATGGCAATCTGTTGTCAAAAGTCCGCGGTATAATAAAAGCACATCTAGAGCGCAATAAAACCTTATAAAGACTGATCAATCGCCCCCATACAGTTTCCAATCCTCCCCCACGTTATGTAAGGGTGGCTTTTGGTCCCCCAAATGAATACATCCTACTCATTACGTGGTCGCGAAGTCATGGTCTTGATGTATGGGATGGAAAACTCACCACGAACGTGACTTTTCCGAGGAAAACTGTGCGCACGATTCCGGACGAGCCAGTGTTTTCTTTGGCAGGTCGCTATTGATCGCTTTTCTCATCGCTACTAACGATGATGATGATGTTGGAATTCTAGCTTTATATTGTTGTACGATTCGCAAGTGATTATCTCTAAAGTATAGAAAGCTGGATTTTTTGATGAAACGCGTAAATAACAGTTGCCGTCATTTTTATGAGTGCTCGGACAAAGATGAAATAACAATCTGTGTGGATGTTGTTGAAGCATGCAACAATAGAAAGGAATATATATTTTGTAAAGTGTAACAAAGACGTTATTGTTGCGGTACATTTCCATTTCAATGCTCACTAATAACAAAATTTCAAACAAAATTGACCGAAATTAAAATGTTTATACAATTAGAAAACGTGTATTTAGAAAGTGGAGCTTTATGCACATTATATTGGTGATTGACAAACGATTTTTTTGCACGTAGCTAGAATAAAAACGCAATCAAAGCAGAATGCATTAACCAAATCCAATTCCCTGCAGCCAAGTAATTAGATTTAGATTTAGATTGAGAAAAATCGAAAAAACGAAATTGTTAACGGTCGAAGTTTTTGTAGATCTAATTGAAATATTTCTATCAGACTTCTAAATTGGTCAAAAATTGCAATATTTTCTGTTCAAGAAATCTTCAAATTAATTTCAAGATCTTCTACACTTTCTACCAAAAACTGATTTAGAAAGCCGCTTTTATGTACATTGCAGTTGCCCAGCAATTTTATTCTGCTTGCAGGACTAAAAAGCGTAATCAGAGCGATGCATTAACGAAATCAAATTCCCTGGAGCGAAGCCCTTGTGGAGCAAATGAAATGCTAGTGTAGTAAAACGAGGCTTCCATTAGAGTGATTAGATTTAGGTGTAGAAGAGAAAATCTATAAAATGACATGAGTCACATAACTTACACACCTACTATGCAGTATTTTATGACATTTATATCGAAATTACCTTAATTAAATTAATTATTAAATGACTATATAATAACGGAAACCGGGTTGGATGGTGGCATTAATAATTTATTATAAATTTTAATACAAATTGCCCACCACGTTAGTTGTATGCGTAATTGAGACAAAAAGTTCCTGGCATACACCTGCAGAATATTTCGCAATCAATACCAACCAGAATGTAATAATGAATGAATTAATGTAAAAAATCTAATTTAACGCAATTATATTTCTATTGCATTATAGTATTCGAATTGAATCCAATTGAAGAGTGTCCCATTACCAGCAGGAAACTTTTCTTTTTTCACATTGTATAAATGCATATAATAGTTTTGCACCTGAACGGATAGGCGTTTCAATAATAAAGTGAAATAACTCGCTTGTTGTAATGAGTTAAACAAATTCAATCAGCAATTATCAGCTATTAAGGTTTATAATCACATGAAACACCTGTGCATATGGGCTCGACATGGCATATATCAACCATTAAACACTTTTTCCTGTTGATTATGTGCACATCCCTTGAATGCTTCACTTTTTTCCGACCCATTTTAAACCGACCAGAAAGTCACAGCACTTAAATGCGTAACGAAACTCGTTTTTATAATAACCGATTTAATTTTGCTTAATTCGTGATTTATTTCGAAATTTCCCCCGGATGTTTACGGTTATATTTTTATTAATTGGCTTTTATCGCAAAAACGCAAATCTTTTTATATAAACAATGAAATGTAACAGTAAACGTCGATTACATAATTAAATTTATTATTGATAGGATTTTTTGGTAGATTTTTACATAAAGTTGTCGTGTGGAGTTAAATTGGGATTCCTGCTGAGCAATTAAATAGTTGATTTAGATATTTTATCTTTAGATTTAAAGGAGGTATAATTTTTGTAAATTATTTTATCATAATTTGTAAAGGAATTTATGGCATTTGTTTTAGAAGAAATTGCCTTGAAAGGTTTAATTGCCTATTTTATTATTTGTTTAATAATCCACAGCGGTGAAAATATTAATTAATTAAATAAATAATTGCACCTAAAGATATAATTTATATAGAAAATTATGAGCGTTTGAAAGGTCTTTAATAAATGTTAACGTCTAATAATAAAACCCTTCAATTTCCAAAGAATCCGATATAAATACATTGTACAGATTACATGGCACGCCTATTTAGCCAAGCGATAATAATAACCAACAATTAACGGTTAACTAAGAATTATACCCCTAATTATTGTCACAGTTTACAGTTTACGAATGCATCCCTGCACTAGACATAAATATATCATAAAAGGATTGCTGATTATTAGGAGCGCCTTAGCTGGTGCATGTCGATAGAAGAGAGGCCGGATGCTTTCAGTTGTATCCGCCAGAAAAGCTTTCTGCTTCGATATTTTATGACAAATCTCATTATTTCATTCACTACCTGTTATTATGAATGAACATTGCTACCTGTAAAGTTGTATGCTTTACGAGTACATTTATCCCGGTTCACTTTTACGCTCAACTATATTTATATACCGTATATCTTCTTTTTCAGCGGAGAGCTTTTATTAATTTCAATACGTTGGCTACTGTTTTGTGAAATATTGCTCTATAATCAGTTCAATATAATAATATCAAAGAGTTGTTAAGATGTTATATCGCTTCTTCTCAAAATGGAAAATTTTTATTGAAGAAACTTTGTGGAGTTCGTCACATTGGACTTTTATCCAAAAAATTCTTTCCATGAACAACAATATCAATTTGTCAAGAAATGAATTGTTTGTCAGAAGAAGCGTTTATTTTAAATTTAAAGTGAAGATGAAAATAGCCATTGTAAACATTGACCATGTGCATGCAATGACTCAGAGTCGTTCTGGAGCGAAAACAGAGTATGTATGGGGGCGGTGAAAATATACACATCGAGTTAAAGTAGCGGTGTCGACGGACACCCTGTTTTGTACGTATGTTGTTATTATTATTATTATTGTCACACAACTGGTGTTGTATCTATAACAGGATCATGGCTGGCTCTGTGTGATGGGTATTTCAGGAGCGCGGCTTCGTGGCGCTCCACGTGTGTTACCATGTGCTATGTCTGACAGACGATCGCATGTGCTTTGCTGTTTGTCAATGCAACCCCGAAATAACCGCTGTCGCAGCTGTTACACCTGGTTGGATATTTTTTTTCGCGCCAGCTAACTCTTTTCTGATTAACTTAATTACTTGGTTTATTTTTACGAAGAATTTCTTCGAGGATACTTTGTATGGAAAGAGGGTGTGTGGTAATAATAATCAAATTTGGCCCCACCTAGGAAAGCTCCATTTAGCTTGGGAATTTCATATTTCGCTCCAATGGAGCACAATGCATACCTTTATTTTGAGCGCCGGAAGGAAGTTGCTGCAATCAAAATTTTCGCTATAAACTTTTCCAGATTGATCATCCAAATGTAATGCATAAAATGAATCATACGGCTTGTTTTAAATAAAATGACTGTATTATGATTAATAATAATAAATGAGCTCAAGAAGCGAAGCTTCCTTAGTCCTTGGAGAAATCAAACGCAATGCATCCTTATAACAAATGGTAAAAGTGAGTGAAGCTGAAATGAGATATTATCAGAGGTCTAGCATTTAACGTGAAATTGAATGGCATGGCATTTAATATTTGAACAAGTTTTGCTCCCCTTGTGTACTTTTTGACAGAAAGGTCGATTCGATATGAATAAACACTGCGTTAAATGTTTTAATCCTTGTATTTGATGAACTATAATAATGGATTAGGGTGTTGGCGAAGAGATCAATAATTTGTAAAAAATGCCACAAAACAACCCCATTTGAAAAGTGTAGTAGGATCGCAGCCAAAATCTGTACACAGCATGTTACCAATCGTACTTTTAGCTTATTTTAGCCTGAGTTATTTTAAATTCCCACAATCTGCCCAACATATTTCCCAGTTGCGTTGTTGCACTGACTTGGCCAATGATGATAGCATATGGTTCAATCACAACGATCATCTTCATTTACAACAGGAATCTTCATTTTTCAGAAAAATCCTGATCGTAAATTTATGAGACAACTCACAGTCTGTTTGGTTTTATTAGTCTCTGAGTATTTTCTTATTAAAAAAGGAGAAGGAGCCATCAGTAATGCATCATGTTTATTTGTCCATTGTTAATTGTCTTTTAGAAAAAAAATATTGTGTAGCTTGTCAACAATAATGAAAAGAAATGTTCATCAAATTTGCACATAAAGAAATTGAATATTATTATTATTGGCACCGGAATATATTGAACGGAAGTATTATTGAAATATTCATTTAAGGACAATGACTTTTCGAATGTAATTTTTTTGCGCAATTTTGATCATCAAGGTTAAAGTTTTGTGTCTTAATTAATCAATATTTTTTATGAAATTAATTGAGTAATCAAGTATTCCATCAGGATGTACATTAATTTCAGTTTTATATTAATAATAATAATGGCTTATGATTAATTTATCAAAGTCGCATATTTATTTATAGACGATGCATAAAAAGCAAACTATTTTTACAAATTAAAATTTCAAATTTTGTTCATACCACATAAGTGAAGCAAAGCAACTTTTGCTTCCTGTTTTTGCTTCTAGTTTGACCTCATACCTAAAATAATTACATCAGAATAGAATGCTTCTGTTTTTGGATTTCAGTATTCAATTTTTGGTGGGTCCTAGGAAATTTGTCTTTATTTTCGTGTTTGCAGCAGAAATTTTGAGATTAGATGTGAATTCTCAGTAGGTTACAAATATTTGAGTCATAAAATCAGTCTGGAAATTAATTTTTAATTAAATCAAGTTTATGTGTCGTTTTATTTGAAAAGAATTGTTGTCAGCTGACAGAAAATTTTCATTGAGGTCGTCTTGCTAGGTAACTAAGCATGAAAAAAACATGATTTGCTACGGTACATAGCCTTGTTTGCGTGTTAATACATAGTGCAAGCAAACGTACTGAAATGTACACAGGTGTCCGTCGTCCCAATCCAACTTGTCAAGTACTCAACGAGTACCTACATAGAACGAACTCGCCGAGCTCTACTTTGCGATATGCTATAAATTTTGCCATATTTGGTAAAAGTGTAATAATATACTACGAAATAACAAATACAGTTTTCAATGTTCATTTTAATTAAGTTTGCTTTTTGTAGCTTTTCTATTTATGTACTTGCAAAGTAAATTAGTTCTTTTCTACTTTAGATTTGCCTTGCAATGATTTATATTTATGTGTGTTGCAACACCTTAATTAAAATCTGTTGTTGCTGTTTTAATTGAAATGAATTAATCTGTGAAAATACCTTTTTTCAAATTCTTATTACGGATTTTATGCTCTTTTTTCCAAATTACTTCTTTTCGTGGAAGCTAGCTGGCTTTTAGAAAGCTAAGTTCAATAATGCGGTTGCATTTTATTTCCATATATGATAATTAATTTTTTTCCAATTTAATTAGTTACCTATTTTGTTTCGAAACAGTCCCAAGTTTGTTATGAAATATCATTAGAAATTATAACAATTTACTAATAGCACCAGCATCATCATCTCATTTACCATATGTTCATTCTTCATTACTACCTAAACTATGCATTGATTCTTGTTTCGTCAATTTTTATCACAACCATCATACATTTGTTTACGAGTTCCATATGGCATAGTTGATTTTCAACATTTTCGTCGTCCGATCTATCTGAAATTAATTACGTCAAAACGTTTTCAATAAAGGAAATGACGGCTCGCTTAAAACTAACTGCAAGTTATCATTTATAACATGCATGAGAACGACTTCAGAAGCTTTCGTTGGTAATTGGCCGAAAGTACTACTGAAAAACTTGTCCTATAAAGTACGAACATTTTTTGATGTCCATGATAACATTTATATTGCTGATACTTTCTGATGATACGAGCACCAGCATAAAATTAAATCCACCTTTCGTTTTGTTCTGAAAAATGGATTCAAAATCCATATAAAAAAGCGGAATATAATTAGTACGATTTATTCCAAGTGCTTGAAAAGATTGAAAGTGTGTGTTCAAACTGGTTATTCATAATAAGTATGTTTTTCGTTTCGAGCTAATTTAATAAATTAATTGGATGTGTGATAATTATATGTGATTACATAAAATGGAGTGGAGGGTACCAACTACCTTCGGTCCAGTTTTACTCATGATGTGTATATTTTTCCACCTAATTGAAGCAGAAAGTTTACCGTAAATTATCAGTTCAGTGAATCTGAGCGACCTAATTAAAAAAAATCAGTGTTGTGCACCACCTGCACAAATGAGTACCCACTTTTTTCGACGTCATATTGCATTATTTATACTTTTACCGCAGAATATAAAAGTCTATATGTGTTTTATTGCAATATGCTCGTTAAGCTGGAAATTTGTCTTTCGTCCAACACACGTATTATATATTTAAACGTTAATAATGTGTTGGTTGCAGAATATGAATCATGCTCTTTTAATTGCTTTTTAGCAACCATTTTCAACGGTTAAATTATTGGCCGAATTTTATGTACACTTATTAATATTTATTAGTCTATTATTGTGTTTTATGTACTGTTTTATAGGCGCACAGGTTAACCAATAGCTGAAAAAAAAAACGTACGAACGCACTAAATTTCTAAGACTATTAAAATATTCGTATTAGAAAGGCAAATCCATAAAATTGCGCATTGTTCTCTCCAGTATAATAGAAATATTAAAACTTCTGGTCACTCTTGGAACAAACACCTCCAAGAATGGCTGTATAGCGGAGCAAAAAATTAGTGTGGTAATTGCATTACCGCACTCTGTGTGGTAACTGGTCGTAATTCGCTGAAATGTATTAAAACTTAGGTATACCCTCATAATTATGATTTAAATCCTTTCCTTGTAACAGTACAATTTTTAATTTCAATTATTGATGGTGGTAAATTAACCGTTATCAACGAAATATACGGGTGTAAAGGCGGAAATCGAAAACGGAACAAGTGCGGCTGTGGAAAATGATAGTCGGCCTGGTTTTTCATGGTATCTTCACCACCACTTCCTCGTCTAGTTCAACGTTCTGCATAAAGTTCCCATAGCAGGCCGTGAGATTTCTGGTACCTGTCGTGAGAACCATGTCCGCTTCTGTTTATGTCGCTGCTAATTGGTCGTGTTTGTACATTTTGTCATTTGATAATGTTCCTGTCGCAAATGTTCTTGTAGATGATGATATAACTTCATAACAAATATCAATCACTTGCCAATGTAGTTTAGCCTTGACTAAAAGTTGAGTGCAGCATCTGAGTACAATGTTTAATTTGAGATAAGACGTTCCTTAAAATATTTAATTAACCATATACACACAGGTGTGTAAGATTTAATCGGTAAACAAGACAATTTTTAATTTTATGATAGTGCGCTTTAGATTTGAAGTACTTTGAACGAACGTATTTTGGGTGCGTTTGTTCCCAAAATTTACAATTGCTGTAACAAACAGGTGTAATTGATATGGCAATCTATATTTATTATTTTGCCTCTTAGGCAATAATGCTAAACATATAAATTTCCAATAAAACACCTGCTATGTACTTAGTTATCTATACTTGTAGTCTATGATCTTAAAGTGCAAATGTACTCTATCGTGAGGTATTTATTGCATGTACATGTTTTGGATTTATTTGCCTTAGCGATACTTGTGTGGGGCTTAAAATAAATAGTGCATTTGCACTTGGATTATTTAAATTATGTTTATTGATTAATCTAGACAATTCCATTGATTGTTCGACCTTATCAAACAGGTGTCCAAATTTCTACTCGTCCCACAAATAACTTGAGTTAAAAATAGTATATTTTTTTGGGATGAGGAATAGTAATAGAAAAGCGGTTTTTTTATATTATAAAATCATATTTTATTTCAAATCAAATATCTTTATATAATAATAAATTTTAACAACATTTAGTTGTATTTATAGGTAACTATTTACAAAAGTTTTTTTTTTTCTAAAACAAAAATATACACAAGTCGAAAATCAGAAAGATTGGCCGCCAAGCATCAGATGCTTGGGATGCGGATCGAGATGATTTCGACATAGAATATCCCCAAATACAAATGAATGGAGATGCAATCAATATATCTTTATATAATTTGTACACAATTATATACTAAAAAAATCACAGAATAAAAAAGTCACAAATAATCATTATATTAGAAAAAAATCTGTGATTATGGCAGAGTATCAAAATGTCGGTGAGGAATTTTGCTACTGTTACCAAAAAAACGTATAAAATGGATGCTAAGATTGTTGTAAACCCGCCTATTTATTTATAATATTTACACGAAAAAAACAATAAAATAAAATCTAAATAACAATTGCAACATAAACAGGTACATCACTAAGTGCTCTAAAACATTCTTCTTCTTCCACGCTCACACAAATGCTCGTAAACCCATTCTTCAATAATATAAATTAAATGATTCAGTCGTTGCTATACATATTCTAAATGAGGCGATATATTCAAAATAATATAGAAGACGTTTGTTGTCCTTTCTATCTTCTTCTATATGTGTTATTGTTTCATGATGGTTGTTGGGAAACTTTTGGAATGAGGATGACGAATATATATCACGATCACTTTATTCAAGATCACTTTTTCTTCCAAGCTCTTCAACATGAAACTTGTCGATCTGACGATGACAACACCTCAGGGTTCTGTAACAATAAAAACATTTCACATTAATAAACGTTGTTGTTGATGAGTGCGCATTTCTAATTTAAATATATTGTTCTAGGAAACTTTTGCAATGTTTACTTCATAACGGTTTCACATGATTGTAGATTGAATAATAATAGCAAGTTTGAACATTTCACTCTGCACGTGTTATTTTGTTATTTATAATTTCATCCGCCCGCTCTCCTCCGCGAGAGACCACAATAAAAATAATAATAAAAAGCAGTCACGGTTTCGAGATTTCAAAATGCCAATTCTACGTCACACCTTAACAGTTAGCTAAATTAACAAGCTCGATGAAATTTTCCCTTTTTGTTAATAAGCCACCACTATATGGGGGTAATAAAAATTTATATCAATTAAATAGGAACATGTGTGTGGAAGACAGCTGACTCTAGTAATTTGTAGTGCATGTGTCCACAAATCAAACATTTGGTGGTGCTGGTTGGGAAAATTTTTTGATAAGACCAGAAGCCTTAAGAATTTTGTTATTGTGCAAATATAAATCGGTTATGATCATTTTTTTTCCTGGTCTAACCATCTGTATGAATAAGAGGCATTATTAATTTTGATAGTATATAGAAAGTACAGCTTCAATCAATGGAGTATGTGTATGTGCGAAGAAAGGACAATCATGCCAGATGTTGGCAGAGTTGCACGTGTCCTGTACATCTGCATGGGACCGTTAACTTTGCGCTTAATATTGGTGCCCTATAAATCCAGGTGTCAACATATGGGTTAATTCCGGATACCAACAACACACACACACACACATGACCCCGCGAAATCAAAACGGATGTGATCCAAGGGTCAAGAATGTGAATATTTATATGTTCATCTTATCATTTGTTTTGTATTGTTTGCTTGGCTTATTTAAATTTGAACAATGCACCAAGCAAATCACACCTGCTACATGTGGGAACTTTCCGTGGGACTATTTTTAATAAAAAGAAACGTACCGTCATATTTTGCAAAACTGGCGCTTCGCATGGTGCTAGGATGGTGTTTGGACTCGGGCGCACTCCAAGAGGTTGTCGAGGACTAACAGCCGTTTGAGATTTTTTCTGACTAAGCACGGTGGCGGCATCGAAGGCATTCACTGCAGGATGCGTTTCCAATGCACTTTGTAGATCACAAATGTAGTCGATGACATATTGGATGACTTCTAGTTTGGACAATTTCCTATTTTTTGGCATAAACGGCACCAAATCCTTCAGCTTGCTGAGATACATTTGTATCTCCTCGTTTTCGATATCCTTCCTATGTCTGGACACTCGACCAGCACTAAGACCGGCAATTCCATTTTCGGTACACACTGCACTGACGACGGCTTTCATTTTCGAAAAGTTTAGCACTAAAACTGTCACACGGATTTTTATAGAGAAGCACACGGACTCAAAGCGAGCTGTGAATTGATGAAAATTTCCCGACGATCCGGCTTATATAGGTACGGGTGGGGAATGCAACCAATCACACGAAGCGCCAGTCGGGCGAAGGCGGATCCCGCCAATGTGGATCCTTTTCAGCTCAGGTACGGTTGCAGGCGCCTCGCTCGACGCACTGCAATCGTCCTGCCAATCATAAAGGCGCCGTTTGTGCATTTCCGCTAAGTCGATACACTTTTCTAATATGCGACAATTAGTCCGTATCGCTCATTTGCAGACAATTTGCATAACTAATCAATTTACTTACATTTTACACATATTTCCATTTATTTCATTAGCAACCTATGACCTTACACGATTTACAACATGAAGACTAGGAAGGGCTTTTACATACATTAAATTTTGCTTGCGAATTAACTGAGGTCGGATAAATGGAGCATTAACAATTTTTTTCGCATTCTATCAAAGTCCCAGGGCTGTTTATGATAAATTATAGATGCGTTTTTATTATAGTTGCCTTGCATGCAACTATTGTTTTGCATATGCAATTTAACTCTGAAAAAATTTAATTCAATGATCAAAGGCGTTTTTAAGGGGGAGTTTTGGGTTTCAAAATGTTCCCCCTATTATTAAGAAAATTGCAATTGTGCATACATTTTTTAAAATAGCAAACTCCTCCATAATTGAAATCCTTGAGACGCCACTGGCACTTTTTGGTTTATTCTTAAATAATGATCATCGATCAATAAAGTGTCCTTTGACCCTAAGGACTTATAGTTGAAGTTTCCTAATAAATTGTTGTACATATGTGATTAAAAAAAACGTCTAATTTGGTTAGTTATAAACAATAAATTATAAGCAAGAAAGTAATGAAAATAATGAATGAAACTATTGATAAACATTAATGCAGCTGTTTGGTAGTCGTATGTAGGGGTCAAGAAAAGGGTCGAGTTGCACAGTCTCAGGTCTCCACCAAACGATAGCTATGGCGCCGATTCTGAACCAGAGCGTGGAAGATAACTTGGATTATTCAACACTTTATTCATAATTATACTTCATTAATTTAATACTAGAATAGCATCTTAATTAACGATATTCGAAATCCAGCTTGCAATTTATTATTTATGTAATCGAGCAAAAAAAATCGACCACTTTTTGCTTCACTAAGATAGTTGAACTTGATTTTCCGTTAGGATTAATGGTAATTATCAGCAATTATTGGCGAGCTTTTAATTTCATGAAATATCCATCGAACAGTATTTTTTTCCATACTAATTAGAAATAAATGGGATTATGAAAACAACATGACTATTACGTTAAACATTTAATTAACAACATTGCGTTTTATTTTGAAAAATTAATCTTCGCTATTAATTATAATTTGCCTAACCAAGAATTTATTGACGTAGTTATATTTGCTCGTAAATAATGACTATAATATGAACAACTTATCTTGACTATTTGGTTACAAAAATGATAAATGATAAAACTAATTCATAAGTTTCTAATAATACATTTCTTCAGATAGTCAAGATCGAAACCGGTCCTAAATATATATGAATATCCATCTTCAAATAGTAAAACAGGTCTGTAAATCATGATAACTCGTAGGAATCATCGAGATAAGTCAAGTCAGGGTTTAAGCCTCATAAATTAGATGGTCCTCGATCATTTTTTTTACCTGATACTTGTGTCTATCATTACAGTACTTCATCATTTAGTAACATACTTGTACAAATCAACATTATTGCATTATCTAATAAATATTGATGAGGTCTTGCTCCATATTTTTCCGTCTTATTCTTCTTATTAGTCATCAAAAGCAGAACACGTGTCTAATTGTTCTGCGAATTTGCTCAAATCAAAATGCATCAATTTGTTTCCAATTTACAAAGTCATTATCATTAGTTAATGTCCCGTGTAATATATAATGACATCAAGTTAAGCGGATCAATAATTGTCTGTCTTCAACAATCTTCATGTCAATACTTGTCTGCTATTTTTTTCTTCTTGTCCTTAAATGGCTTATTTATTTATTTTCCATGTGTACTAAAAGGAAACCTTTCGGTGAATATAATAAAAGCAATTGTTCACCAAGTGGCTTGTAAAAGAAAAAATAATCTTTTCAACGGAAACGTATACTACACTAATTATTCTGTATATAGGAACAATTAGCTGCCAGTCACTAATTACCATCCATTATCAGAAGCTTCTTTAAAACAATTCAAACTTGTTGTAAATTTATTAGAATTTTTAAATATATTTTAATGTCAAGTCGACTACGTTCTGACCTGTTGTATCGAATGCGCTAGACGTACTTTTTTATTGCTACAAGTTTAATTAGAAATAATACACATATAGTCTTCTATACAGCAGTTTGTTCATTGATGCTTATTGATTTTATTTGTTTAAGAAACTTAATTACCTTTGCGCGATTTTAAGTGTATAGGAAATGCAATGTAAATTTAAACACCTGACAAATATGACGTCAAATTTTATTTATATTTAACTTACAAATAGGTGTTAATTGTCCTCTCGTTTTCAGCAACACAAACCATTCATTTGCTTATAAACGCTAATTAATAAATATTCGTCGATATTAAAATAATCTTATAGAAAAAAATAAAAATGCATTCATTAGACGACGATAATACAAAACCAGTAAACAGATAATAAAAATATGTATGTTTATTATAGAAAAGCAAATAAATTAGAGAATTCTTAGTACGTACTATGAAGAAAAATAAACTTATTGATTATAAATTTCGGTCGATAAGTGGAGCCTAGTTTGCTCATTTTGTAAATATATTGCGTGACTTGTATACTGAAATGATATTTTCCCACAGCATCATCAGTGTTTGTGTGTGGTTTAAGATAAGGTAACAACCGAGCAGATTGAATCAACACCTGCGTCTGTGAGAACTACAACAATCCTTGGTTGCAGTTGCAGGGCATTCTTGAGCTAGACTTTTTGGCCTAGCCAAAGGAAGGGCTCTGCAAAAGTGAACTACCCGCTGATTGAAGGGCTTTGTGCAATGTTAGCTAGCTTTGCGGTGTCATTCGACAACCCCTTCAACCCCAAAAGGAAAAGCTAGTTAACAGCTGCATTTACAAGTAGTACTACCCTGACTTCCTAGAAGCCGATTTGATTTGATTTGATTTTTGTCGAAGATATTAATTTTTAATCAACATAAATAAATATTCATGATGTCGATTATTTTTATAGCAGAAACGCAGACAGTGTAGAAAATTAGTTGGCGCATAGTAAATACTTTGATGGTGTATAAACAAGTTGCAAGTCGACGAGGAGCTTGTGTATATTTTAATGCGTAATAAACGATAATACAATTTTTAATTATATTTGATGTTTGCAAGACCACCTAATATGAACAACATCTTTCGCCTTCTGGCCTGGCCACACATTATACAAAAATTTATATATGTACAGAAGTTATAAGACGAGTTCCAGAGCTGTGGAGGCTTTAACACACAGCTGCATGTGAAAGAAATCATTGAACAGGATGTCTTCTTTTATATAAAGTCTCTTCTAACACTGTGCAGAGACGCTGGCTCACAGATGGGCTTTAAAAAGCCAAAACCATTCAAACACAACTTTCTACAAAATTAACAACATTACCAGTTGTTTAGACGATTTCGAAAAATATGCGAATCCTTTTTGGAAAATTGAAAAACGCAACATTTCCCGAATTGTTTATTAATTCATATAAATAATCAGTTTTCAGGTACATGTGAACTTTTACTTGAAGCAGATATTTTGTACTTAATCTTATCTTAAAATCTAGATACATTTTTATACACCTAAATAATTATAATCAAGCCAAAAAGTTCCTTCAGTAATAATTTGCTAATTAATATGCACAAATAATAATTTCTAAGCATGCTTATTTATTTTTTCTGCAAACGGAAAGCATTACAATTAATAATATGCAAAGTAGGTTTAATATTCATATAAGAAAACCGAGAGGATGTGACATAGGACCTTTGAATGCGAAATTGTATGTGTTTTGCATTCGCAGGATTCAAGACGCAAACACTGTGTAATTGTACTCTTTGACAATATTATTTAATTTATTTATATTTCACAACAATTTATTTTACAATTTACAATAAAAAGTTGTGAAAGGCAATTAGTTTGTAGCCGAATAAAAAAATGTACAGGATATCACTATAAGGATTCTAAAACAGCATCCATCCATACTTTCTCTTATTAATTTTAATTATTTCTTCCTTGTAGTTTTTTGGCATTGAAGCAGAGTGTTCCATTTAAATACCTAAAGCTAACTTAATTCTATTATTTACATTACAGCTTTGCCTAATTTTAATGTTCTGGGTAAAACTTAATTAAAAATCTCACCCATTTTATACTAAAAATGATTTACTACTGAGTATGTTTGTTAATTACTTAATTTAAAAAAAAATGCCTTGTTTGAAATGTTTCTTAGTAACAGTTGCATTTACATAACATTTAAACAAATGTATTTTTTTTTTTTTAAATGATGTAATTAATTTATCGTGATCTTAAAGTCTACGTTAAGCTATATACATAATATGATGAAAACATAAAGAACACTATGTGTAAATACATTTTAAATGGAGTACCCTGTTACAATTTTGAAAAAGCAAGCGAGCATTCGCTTCCCGTAAAAGAATACTCGCGAATGCTCGCCAGTTTTATTCCGCACATAAAGGAACGTTTTGCTGTTTCTCGATAATTTATTAACATACCTCAAAACGCTTATTTTATCATAAATACAAATCACCAACCAATCTCATAATAGGATATAATGTTCACTAAATGTTAGTGTTATTTCTAATGGTAATACTCTTGTTTCTTTGAGGTATACAAGCATAATTAATTAGCTGCATTCAATAATGTAAAAACAGTCATGCGTTTTTCTAAATATGTTTGCACTTATACACCTAAATCATTAATTAATATACTATCGAAATAGACGATTCGGGACACTGCCTCATTTTTCACCCGTTTCAAAGGAGGTGAAAACAAATTGGCTAGTGGCGTATTTGATAGATCGAGAATTCGAGGTAGAGTTTTAAACATTGTATCACTCAATTTATGCACTCCAGTATTGGCTAAGGATAAATGCTGCAATTGCTCTAATGGCACAAAACTCCTCGGCGACATGAGAAAAATCCCATTGTAATCCAAAACTAGATGCTTCAAATTGGGCACCCCCACGAAAGTGAACTCGTAGATTTGGTCGATCTTGTTTCTGGTCAGGATCAAGATCTCCAACGATGGCGATTGCAAAAAGAACTTATCGTGCTCGAAATGTATCTGGTTCGAAGATAGATCTAATTTTTCTAGGGCTGAGTTTGACTTGAAAGTAACGGCATCGATGGTTGGCAGAAGATTCTGCGATAGGTCCACGAATTTTAGCAGTTTCAAATTTCGGAACGCTAATAAATTGACATCGTTGATTTGGTTTTGATACAATTCGATCTTGTGCAGATTCTTGTAGGACTTATTGGTGAAAATGTTTGCAGGCAACTTGTCCAGATGGTTGTATGCGAAATTGATGGATCGAACATGCGGGCTTCCCATTGGAATCGTCTCCAAACCGTTTCCCATTTGCACATAGTGATGGTTCAGGAGTTTCAAAGCGACCGATGGTTCCGTTACCACTGGGGTGGAATTAGTGGTGATTTCTGATGGTTGCAGCGCTTTCCCATTTAAGGACCTTCAATAAAAGTCAGGTATGAATTTAAATTAAGTAATCCTAATCAGAATTGGAGGCACGATCTAATTTAATGCTGAAATGTTTGTGTTATTGCTACAATTAATTTACAAACATTGATAAAGATTTAAAAATAATCGCGTGCTAAAAATAGAATTTGGGACCACCACGTTTTTTTGGTCTACCTTTTTTGGAAGGACGACAGTTGGAGACAAATTAGAGCAAATTAGAACTAACTAAGTTGTTTGTGCTTAAACAAATATAAATTTTATTTAACCTAAATGTTGATAACAAATTCTATTTTCGACTGTAAGGTCAAAATGCAATGCTAAGCCCCATATAAATTTTGGTAAGGTGAGTCTTGGGACTAGTTGCACTAGACTAGTTGATTGAAAATATTAATGGTACTTACTTTGTTGCCACTAACATGAAAATTGCAAATTGAAAAACACAGAAATACATTCTGATTGGCAAAACTAAAGCACAACTTTGTTGAACAGCATGTATTTCAAAGCCTCTTAGGATAACATTTTCTTATCTTCGAGCGCGTTCTACGTCACTTTAATTAGCGCCAAATTTAAAAGAATTCTATTCATAACAAGACACATCAGTTTTATCAACAAACACAATCGCATATTTGTAACAAAATATCGCTATTCGACTGTTCGACTTAACTATTAACTCATTTATGATAATCCTTAACACTACATAGTTGGGATTATAGTAATAATTTCGTTGAAAAATGAATAATTGCAGTAGAATTATTTATTTTATCGTTCGAAAGGTTATCGGAACTTATCGATCATTTTTGTTACTTTGACCAATTTCGATTGACAGTATTTAATACTAGAAGGACAAATTCTAATCGATTCTTGAACCATACTCATTATATAATTGGACCCAAACTTATCATCAAATTTATGACTTATTGACATCTAATCAGGCAATCTGTGTTGAATTGGAAAAAAATCGAAATTAGGGTGGAGGCAATGGGGTTACACACATTTCGTCGACGGTCTCACGGCCATCCATACAGTGTGTGTATATAAGAACACCACACCGGGTTATTGTGTATTATGAAATACAAGGAATTAACGTACAGGCCATCGGGATAAACACACAGCTGCGAAACGCAAGTGTTCACTAAAAAGAACCCACTGCATGGATGGAATGGATGGATGTCGTCCCATCTGCATAGTCCGGGTGTGCATTCGCTCTGTTTTTAACAACGTAGTTGTAAACCTAAGGGATTCTTCTTTAAAAAGGAAGAAGAAGAATGAGAGATTTTTCTTAGAAGCAACCTTTTTCTTTTATCGAGGAATAAGTGACCCACAGAATGAAATAAATCGTGTGCACGTATGTTTTTGTTTTTGTATTGTACATCAACTCTTATGCAACTTGGCAATAACTTCCAAAATTAATTAATTGTTGTTGATATTTTTCCATATTCAAGTTCAATATCAGCAAGGATATTTTTTTATATAATGCGCGCTATATGAATTACGAAAATAACGATGTATGACGAACGAACGCTGCTGCTTTTAATTTGTATGAATCAAAGTGTAATGCAAAACTGCATAATATCAGATAACATTGTAAAAGTGCAATCTATGCCGCGTGCAAGTGTCACGTGGCTCGCGTTCATTAAACCCGAGGATTTACAATGGATTTAATGGCAAATCCGCCCCTAATATCACAGGATTACACCAGTTAATGAAACTAGACGTACGCCCATGCCGTTCTTCCATCATTCATCTCCATTGCTATCACTTTAATAAGCCCGTCACTCGTTGAGTTCTTTATTGATACCCCAGTCAAAACAGCCTCTTGATTTCTCAACTTCCAGCAGATAAGCCAATTTTTAACTTCCTACTAGATGAAGATTTCGTGAAATGTTAAATGCTTCGTGCGTTATTATTTCTTCCTTGCCATTTCTGAATAAGGACATGTTTAATGATATCCATCGATCGATTTGCTAAAAATGACGACGAGAAAGTTTCGATACCATACTGAACAAACGGATGAAGATGCGAAGCAAATAACGAAATTGTTGCAGCTGCGGAAACAAAATTTCGAATAGTGGTGCAGATTCGCGGCACGAGCTTGCACGTGTCCTCGTTGTGAACTGCACGCGAGTAACGTTCACACGAGTTTACCCTTATTTTTCCGAATCTTGCACCCGGTTTTTGTTCCACAATTGTCTCTAACCCAGCTCGGAATTACCAGATTATGAGCACCCACAAAGAATAATAATGACGGTTAGTATATTATGAGGGTCAGTCAATTAGATTTTGGGAAATTCGGACAAAACACGTGAGTGGGGAATTGAAAATAAATTGGAGGATTTCTGGAGTATAGAACTTTTTGGAATAAATACTGAAGAAACTAAACGTTGTGCAAATTTAATCTGCATTACATCAGCTTTATTAACTAACAAGTCAATTAATAATTTTTTAGTCAAAATTTTTGATATACCTACTATTAATAGTCGGTTTATCAGTGCAAGAAGATTGCTGTTGACTTCGTAGTCCAATAATTTCATAACGTTCATCATGAAATTACATTACATATAAAGCGAAACGCTCATGTGATTTTCTCAAGAAAGAAGAATACACCTGATGAGTTTACCGGAAGGATCGCACAGGTGCTCGTGCAGGATCCGGAACTGTGCTCTGCAGTTCTTCATAGCAGCTGAGCGAGGTAGAACACACCATAATCCTCTAACCATGCTTCCTCAGATTGTCTCTAAGATTGTGCGTAGATTTCTAATTGTTTCCAAAAACATCAGCAATAAACGAACGACGACGACATTCATTGAAGGAGCGCATCTTGCGATTCGGTAACGAATTCGCCACCTGTTCTTTCTTGTTGATGGACACCCTGGGAAGAAGCCACTATTTTACGCTTCCATAATTATAGGTGTAATTGTTTCTTAACAATTGCAGCAAATAGGTACAGGTTTTTTTTCGATTAAAAGGAATGTGGCCATAATATGTGATTGAATATTGGAATAGCAGTAAAAGGTGACCGCAAAGTAAATTCAATACTGCATACAAAAGTTGTTGGTAAAATGGAATGAGAATGGACCATTGCAGGTGCTCGCATCACAATTCCCACGAGATTTCAAACAGGTGAATGCTCCCGCTATATTCTCACGGATTTGTTGAAATTTTTGCGATCGCAATGATGATGGCAGTTGCCTTAAGGCCGCCAAAAAACATACGCTCTCATATATCTCACGATGTAGGAATTAAGACATTTACATAATTAATTCACGTTTAATTAATTCCCATGTATGTGAATCAGTTCTTACCAAGTCTGAAGATTTTTGATTTAATTCGATAATTCAAACATCCTCGTTGGAGCAGATTCTATTATGCGTTTTATGGCAACTAATTAGATAAAGTAGCAGGTTCATTGTGTAGATACAGAGTGCCACTTGCCAGGAAACTGCCAATTAGGGGACTCTTAATTATATATTTCTCTGTCCCATCAAATCAGTTCACTTTTCGAGTCATTTCGAAAAGACACAGAAGCTAAACAGTTGTATTGGACGACCTTACAGCTGTTTAACGTCTGTGTCATATGGGTGGTTTGGCAGAATTTTAACAGATTGTTAACACAAAATTCGTTATTCTATTGCATTGCAGTGTGTCACACATGATATGGGGTGTTTTGTTGCATTTTTCACTTTGGAAATACCGCTCGACGACCGGAACTCGCATCAATTTATGAAACTTCTTGAAAACTTTGACATAATTGAATGATGAAGACATTCCAGCTAATATATGTCTTGATTTATGCACTGTTGATTAAGTTTATGACACTAAACTATTTATTGTTTAGACACTAAACGTTATCAACATTTTTTCATTATAAAGTTGAATTTCGTCATCAAGTTTTCCTTACAACAAATAAAAATTTTGTCGTCAACTTTCGCTATAATTAAGCTTAACGAGTTCTTTGTTTTATCTGATGAATTAATATATAAAGTTTTAATTAGCTTCTGGATACTTTTGATGAGTTATTGCTCGAACTCGAATCGTGGTAACTGTAAATAAACACTTTGAAATAGAATTGTGTTGGAAATTTTGGACATTTACGACACACAAAAAGTGGAGGATCTAAAATAGTGTGGAAAGTCCTCATTAAATGAAGTTAACACATGTTTGGAAAGGAAATCTGTGTTGTGTGGTCTAACACATCAAATAATACCACACTTAATTTTACAACTTCTCTGTAGTATTTATATATTTTGGAAACTCAACTTTGCACGTGTTGTCATTCAAAATGTTCAAGGAAAGTTCAATATGTATTTTATGATATCCAAAAATTTCGACATGTGTTTTTCTGGAGATTTTTACAACTATGGCAGACTTTTCCTTTCTGTTCTTGTATGCGCTGTTAATTTGGTCGATATTTAGACATGTGAGGCTTTAATGACAATTAGGAGGGTTAGTCGTTAGGGGTATGTATATACGAAAATGTACAGATGATCCGATCATCTGTCGTAAACACCCTGGTCGCGCGATGCATATGTCATAAGCATGTGCATATGCAATCAGCAAGTCAGATGTGCGTTTTCGGTTTTCCAATAGGTTTAAACAGTCCTTATAGAAAAACGGACGCACATACGGACTTTCCCGCTTTTACAGCCCCATTCCCATGGCGGGGCACGACACCCTTGCCAGGTGATTTCCCATAAGACTATGCACATGTTTGCACATATGCCCTTGCACTGCACATGTACTATATCTATGCTACATACTACAGACGACTATTGGGTCCTTTGTGTTTTCTAATTGTTCGTTTAATTTATTTATGATATGAATAATATTCCTTGCAGCTTGCGTTCCAAAGATTTTGCAGTTATCCTTTTTAGCGTTGTGCGAAAAATCATATAAACGCGATCGATCGCACAATTAGCATGCATAATGAATATTGAAACATAAAAAGTAACATTCGGGTACCATATTGAAGTAAATGGTAAATTATGAATGCTGTTATCTCAATCAGAGACAGTTGCGGCCCGGCTGTCGATTGCAGACAATCTGTCCGAATATCATCCATATGGCACAAAGTTGCGCTACAAATGGGCCTTCTGCTTCCTAAAAGTACGGTTTTTCGGTCTCTGTCAGGATGCAAGTGTAGCTGTTCGAAATTTTTATGACATTTATGCCAAAAAAAAGGAGCCATCTCGAAAAGGATGCGACTGTATCAATTCACTTAATTTGCACATGTTTTTGCATATGCGTTTGTTAGAAAGATGTTTGTCAAATGGACGGACGAATATTTCCCAGATTTTTGTTTTGCATATTAATTTATTTATAGATCTCGTAAAAACAGTTTCAAGAATAATTTAACAGTTGCAATAATATATTGGTTATTAATTAAGGTAGAACTTATTTATAGTTTATTAATTAGCTAACAGTATTGAATATAGGAAAACAATTTTTTGTACTAATACAACATGCAAAGTGTATAATTAGTTTCTTGTAAATTAACAATTATTGCGCATTTGATACAACAGGTCAGAACGTAGTCGACTTGACTTTAAAAGGACGATAGATTTAACTTCGGATCTACAACGCCAAAAACGGATTTTATTTATGACTCTTTGGTAAATCTTTTTTATAGTACGCGTAAAGAAGTATTATTGTAATTTATTGCATCTAGCGAAGACTTTTTTTTAGCTCTCGTAGTAAAACATCAATAAATAAAATGCATGTGCCAGGCACTTTGAAATCTGCGTCGGTTCTATGTTGTTAATAGACAAAGTGCCAATAAAGCAATAAAAGATTTACATCAGTTGGTGCTGTCTGAAGTGGTTTATGGTGTTTTTGATATGCTGACACAACTGAAACAAGTGTTAAGTAAACTCGAATTGGTCCCCATTCATCATATGCTACTACAATGTTGACTAACATGCATAATGGTCGGTTGAAATGAATAAATTATTAGCGATTATTTCTAAAAATACGCAACCAAGTTGGAAAACAAAATAATTACCTATTACATTTAATAATGATTTCCTTGAATATTTCTAGCGACATTAACAAAGGCCATAAATTGATCTAGCTTGGTGATTTTACGAAACATTTTCATATGCATAACGAGCGTTAAGTAGATAATTATAGGTTTAAATGTCGCATCTTGAACTGAACGCAACAAATTTTCCCTTGAAAGTGTCAAATTGAAACAAGCATAATCGTAAAGTGAGATTAGTTAACTCTAATTCATGGACAAATTATCGTGTTATTACAAAACGCTTGCAGCCTAATTCCAAACATAATTTTTCCACATTGAAATTCACCTGTGCCCCATCGATTTCTGGATTTTGAAACGTTCAAAACAGGTGCCCGAACAGTTGCAGAGCACTAAACTATGTGCACTCGACGATATATTTCCACAGCACATTTGCTCTGTTTTTCTCTCGCTGACAATTCTATAATTATCAGGAAATAACGAGAAAATTCCTGCTGCATTGCAACAAATTTGGAAACGAAGGATGCAACGACACCATGGTCGAGTGGCCATCATAACGAATAACGAACGATGGTGTCAACCGGATGAATGGCATGATGCATATTTGTAAATGGTTCAATTAAAATCATTGCAAGTGGACGAGGAGTGGATGGAGACAGAACGGAACTGCGTCCCAGTGGCCGCAGTCGACTCTATTCATTCATCGTCAGCCAGACATTACAATGCATCCATTCATAACCACTGGTTATCTTCAAGAGGAATCTTATTCAAGTCAACGTATATTACATTAACACTTCTTTCGAAAACCAGCATTTTATATTCACGAGCGATCTCGAAATAAGTTATCATCTCCTAAATTGGAGTCGAGGTAAAAAAATAGGATTAGAAGCGTTAAGTATTGATGCCGATAAGGAGATAAACAATAAAAGCCAAAGCAAATGAATAAATTAGTCTTAATTCCTAATATAGAAAGTCGCTAGATATATGGAAATGAAGGCGATTGCAGGATGTCCCTGAAAGGACTGAGAAAAAGTTAACTGCAGGTACTTTAGATCTATGAAAGATCCTTCAGTTAAAAAAATAATTTGAAGATCTCTCAAACCATTTGGTTGAATTGCTTTTTGAGGTTTCAATTATTGTAATTGCTAATTGTGTTTGAAAATTTCTGCGGATAGACCACCAAAGAACCGATTTATTTATTTAGCTGGAAGCTTTGGAAAAATTAAACCTGCACTATTATTAAGTGTCTTCATCATAAAATCGAAAACGCTTAATAGAATGGCGAAGGAGAATAATATGGTAAACGGTTTTTATGATTTACGATCTTTTATATTGCTAATTGAAAGAAACTTACATAAAACACTCTTGATGTTATAATTTAATAACAACAAAAGTTAAATTATTTGATCGTATAAATGCAGACAAGCAAAATATGGCGTAATTATAATTCTTTCATGTCTTACATGAATGTCGCTTAAAGATTGTGCAGCTGTTTGCATGAATTACTGAATAATTGAATTTCGTATTTGATTTTGCATATCATAAATTTGTAGCCGACTGGCTTGTAGCTTGTATATATTTCAAAAAGACAGAGAACTGTGCAATTTACTTACATTAGCCTATTTAAATTTTAAATTGAAACCAGTATAAGGCGATTCATTTGCATGCCTATATGATAATTCTGATATTTTAATTCCAAACTCAAATTTGACTTTTGACCATCCAAAAATTAAATCTAGATCCGCATTTACTGGGAAATGAGAGTAAGATTAGAATTTTCGCTCCGCAATAAATTATTTTAATTGATTAGGTATTAAATTAACGATTCGGATTTTCAAATGTATAATGCAGCAGGACAATTATTTAAATTTGATGTAGTAAATGTAGTTAGCATGGCATTAAAACCATTGTAATGCATTATTCATGTAGACAGTAAGCAATAATTTTACATACATCAATTCGAGCTAAGCCGGCAATAATGAATCAGTTCAAGTTGAAGCAGGATTATTTCAAATTTACGCAGGAACACTAAAAAATGCGTTTATTTTCAGCTTCTATTGCGGCGTCGATTTTTATAAATCACATAAATAATGTTGTTCTACTTGCCAGTTAAACATTCTGTAAACATCTGTGAAACTATTCCTGCTGCAAAATAAAATGATGAAGGAAAAAAGAGTCATATATACGATCTAATCAATTTAATCAAAATACGAATAATACAACCAGACTCAACTGTATTACATTTGGCCTTAAATAGAATCCATTTCCAGTTTCCTTATTAGCTGAAGCTTTGCAGGAGAAAAAAACGACTATAACAAAATGCCAAAGAAAATATGTTTTAATAACTGCTTGACAGCATGGTCAAAATAATTGGACTTTCCGCCGTAAAAATTGCAAAGTCGCATTGTTTTTGTTGCAAACGATTAAAATCTCATGGATTGAACATGTTATCGCCATTAGAACAATAGAAAAGCCATGTTGTAGTCACATTTGTTGGCCGTCTGAAAAATCGAGCCGAGACCACCGAGAGAGATGGAGGATGAGATAATTCTAAGACAGTTCAACATCAAGGTGTTTCTTCAGGAGGTAAATGAAATATACCATCATGCCTTATGTGAGAGTTTATGTATGGTGCGTTTCTCATAATTTTCTTTACTTTTTCTGCATGCATAGTGTTACGTTTCCTACATTATTACTTCTCAGTTACATAGGAATTAAAATATTATGACGATATATCGACTCCGAAGACCATAACGGGATAGAATCCTGCTTACTAATTTATGCAATCGATTTGCTGATCATTTTTGCATACAACGAACTAGTTTTCATGATTGATTGAAATACAATCGAACAGCGAGATGATATGGTAGATTCTATAGACTGGAGGATATTGCCTTCAATTCCTGCGAAAAGGAAAATAGTAGTGCATTCAAAGAAACATAATAATTAATTTTTTTCCAAACGAATAGGAAGAAGATTTTTTCATCTATTGCACGATAGTATGAAGAAATTATACTGTAGAAGCTTTTTCACGTTTTTCAAATTAGCAATACCATTTTTATATTATGATCACCATAAATACACCTATTAAAGATATCTTGATTTGTAACGGAGTGGAATTATTGCTTTTGTTCCTGCAGCAAGATGCAGTTACTTTTTTTCTTCTCTGAATGGATGGAGGAAGTCGAAGAAAGTTTTTCCAACAAGGATGTTAATAGATGCTGTTATATAAGAGTGCCAAATTAGTTTCTCCAACTAGGATCTTGACCAAATTTGATCTTATAACAGTAATATTTTATTGGCTTATAATTATTAACAATTAAGAAGAATCTCCTTTTGGCCATGTGCAAGTAGTTACAAGTCTATTTAGCCAGCAGCACAACTCAATTAATCCTTCGTAACGTATATTTAGCATTTATCGCAGATACAACAATTAAACAGTTAGATATTTGTTCTTCATTCATCATTTCCACCAAATTGATTATGCATGAGCTAAGAATAATACCAAAACATTCTTATTTCAATTGGCAATTGACTCTCTTATGCGCTTGGCTTTGGAATGAATCACACATTTTTCGAGCTTTGGCCAATTTCCAATAAACAAACAACACTTGTACACTTGTAAATGTGAAATCTGTAAGTAGCTTCGATAAATCCGTCAGCAGGATGGAAAATGGATGGAAAAAAGCGCCGTCTTCGTGGAGCAACATGTGTCATCGTGGTTGATGGTCAACCAAGGTGGTCACCACTCATAGAGTCGGTTTTCTTGGACCGGATCTCAAACGTCTGACTGTACAGTATTGACGACGATGCACGTGTGCGCCGGCAGGAATGCAAAGCGGCGCCAGCGAGTCTGGGTAACACCTGCACGGCGGCTTGGCTGCTGTGCTGGACCACGCCAACAGTGTCCTATGAAGGTAGGACATAGCCAAAGCTACATTTTCATCCACACAATAATATCTCTTATATAAATCCAAACAGGATTCGAATCGAATGGCTTTCTGCTTTTGGAATTAAGGAGATTGTGGGTGCGGTTGATGGGTTTGTTGTTATTATACGACTCTTTGTACACAAAGAAAAACTCGCTTTTGCGTTGGAAGTATTTTTATTTCGTTTGTAATTAACTGTGTATTTTTACTAGATGCCTGGCTTGTTGTAGGTTTCGGAGATCTGAACTAGTCACGTTATCTTTGATCTCGTAGCTAATTATACTAAATTCACTAGTGGACTGGATTGTTAGATAAAGATCTCGATTTATTGATATTTTTAGATGTGGTCTTGACTAAAGTTGATCCACCAGTTTTATATGATTAATTAATGAGCTCTCATCAAATTTTATGACTGGAATGGGAGAATATTTAGATGTTTGAGTGTCGGTACTAAAGTGGTTCCTCCTATACGTAATTAATGATCTGTTCTTCGTTCATCTAAGATATTGGAGGAAGACCAAATTTATTGTGCTCCGCAAGGAGTAAACTAACAACAGATTGAATTTTATTATTGATATTCACAACACGCATTCCCACTGAAGCAAGATTTATGAAAATTACATAAACTGTATCAAATTTCTGATTTCACCGCCATAAATCCAACAGCATCGAGTTTCGTCACAATTCCACTTTAACCACTTGCACTTTTTAAGAAGTTAATTACTTCTGCCCACACACCAAATTCGAATGTGCATATATATTTTATGTTTGAAAAGCATGTTCTCGCTCTCGAGTTACAATAAACAATTTCTCGCTTTGGACTTACAAGTCATCAATGTCTGGCAGGATTATTAAACGCCTACCCGAAATAAATTACCTATTGATTATTAACCGGTAATGATCTTTTAATAAGTTAATTAAAATTGAACAATAATTACGTTTGCTTGTAAATAGTCGAACACGAACGTAAATAAAGTCTCATTTCTATCAATTCCTGCAGATTAGTGTCGTTTGAAATGAGTGGAATTAATTATAACATGATAGCTGCTTTATAACCACTTTCAGCAACAACAACAACAGGATGTAATTGATTTGTGGTCTGGTACACAAAAAATTGAAATGGATAAATCCATTTTTTTTAGGTACTTGCAAAGCAGGTTTCAAATGGAAACAAATTAATTCTGCCCCATGAAATGAGTATAATTAATGTAAATGCGACATCAGTAGCTCGGTAGGCAGGATTGATTTGAATACAAAGTTATGAAGTCTAATCTTGTGAAATGTACATCAATACATGATTATACACTTAAGTGAGCAACAAAACTAGCTTCCGGGACTCTGATCTACAACTGCTTCGGACATTTATCTGTTGAATTACTCAGGTGTCTTTCAATTGCAAAAACTCGTTTCGATGACAAATAGGATCTAACTAACGTTAGCTGAGGAGAGGAAAATTGTGGGAGAAATGGATAGAGCGTGACTGTAACAATTTCATTATTAATAATAATTTTATTATTGCAGGAAAAAACTCGATTTCTCATTCTTCTATATATAGCATGACTTGTGATATCAATTCAATATAAATTACAAGTTTTATAGCAAAATATTGAAAAAAAATGATTCAATTCACAAGCGGATCTAGAAGTACCGACTTTTTTCTATCGAAACTATGAAATTCTATTCTTAAAAGATGCGAAATTGTAGTGAAGAAAAAGAAGGTGCCTCGACGAATTCTATGGCTCAGAATAGAGTCGGATATTTTGGTAAATTTAAACAATATTGGTCATTTTAAAGGAGGATTAACAGATGGTTTAAAAAAAGTCTTTATATCAGAAAAATGACTTCAAAGAAATATTTGCGGTTATTTCACAAGCCACAGAATAGAAGAAAAAGTAAGAAACTTGTAGTTTCCATTAGAATGGATTATTTGGCAACTATTTTCATAAATTCAAACAATACTGGATAGTTGGTTATTAAAAGAAAATTAACAGATGTTTTTGATGGAGAAGATTTTTTCCAAATGAGATAAAGTTGTTACCAAGGCATAATGCGCTCGAGTTGAAACAGAATAGCTGCTGCTCAAACTGTTTTTCTCTGGCATCGTCGTGGTTTTGTTTTTGTATCGATACTTATGTGCTGGTTTAAAATTGAAGCTATTAATCTCTGAGCGCATAGCTTTTCTTGTTGCAAAATAACGACTTTCGCGAGACGAAGACAACATCAGCAGCAGCAGCAGAGAAGAAGCAAAGCAAGCAACAAGTATGCACCACGTAAGGCCTTTTTTTCCTGCTGCTTGGTTTGCAGGCAAAAAAGCAGCTACATAAAATATGTATGTACATTCATGGAAGCGTTCGTTCTCTGTGGGTAAATGCTTGACCAGCAAAGCCAGCAGTGTTGACGTCAACTGAACTGACCACATGTGTGATTGTTTGAGATGGTAACCAGCTGCTGCATCTTTATTCTATTTCGAGGTGTTTGGAAATTAAAAAATATGACCGGACAGGTTGTACATGTTTGAATTTATAATGATATCGTAGGCATGCAACTCGTTAGCTGGATATAAGTTTGACCTGAGAATAACGCGACTGTTTGATATTCGTTATAGTGTCAATTCGAGATCAAATGGACCGAAATAACACATGTGTGTTGTTTAGCACCACCATCACACGTGTGAGGAAAATTACTCCTATTTCCTTCGCACGTTATTTTTAAGTGTTTATGGTCGCATTGATTGAGTCGTCAAACCATAACACATTACTAAATACACATTTCTCCACTACTATTTCTATGGCTAATAATATGAGTCTCATTAAAGCTAATTTTAACTCTTTGCCAAGCTTGGTCCTTGCTAAGAGACCATCTAGTTGTTTTCCAAAAATTTCGCCTTCTTTGTGAGATTTGTTACGAAAGCCAACAGTTGCATAATGGTAGCATAGTTAAGGTTAGCAATTTTAATTATAACACTAAATCCAAATACGCGAAATTTTAATAGAATTTTGCAGTGCAAGAATTTAGAATGGTGCAGGATTGTAAAATTTGCCTTTTAAAACAGCGCCAGATTGTCAACTGACGCCTTGACCAAATATCTTATTTAGAAACGCAAATTTCATATCATTAACCCAATTTTAAAGTGAATTGGCAAACATGTCAGTTTTTGGTTCTTCATAATCGTTGATAATTTTATCCATCAGTGTTGGCGTACTACGAACCTTAAATAATATTTGTTTTACCCACGCCAGTTCAGCCTACTATCATTTACCTTATAAAAGGTAACAGGCAAATATTTTCTCTTCTTACGAGATCTGGAAAGAATTTTTGGAGACGCATCAAGTTGCGTCTTTGTGCAAATAGTGAATTCTAATCTGAACTAAATTCTCAGTATGTCTATTTAGGAATGGTTTCAGTAAACACAAGTGTTATTATTCCATGTTTTCCTATTTTGTTTATCTTGTTTACAAACGCTAGGTGTGTGTGTTTGTACTTTCATTGGAACTTTTTCTCAGTCCAGTTTAGTGCAAACGAACCAATGTTTATCAAGTACATTCTTCCAAGATTAATGTCACTTTTTAAGTGTTTTATTGTTTGGATAGAACGATATGAGTTCATACGATTACGAAAAACACCTGCATGATAAATATATCTCTATTATTATCCAATTTTAAGTACATTTCGTCTGGCGCACCAAAAAGTGCACTCAAAATTTTTGCGTCCGCTCAATCCTGCAGTTAAAGGCGACTTAAATGAATAGTAATTGAAAATTAACAACAATATAAACACCATCTGCTCCGAGTACATTGAAATGCGAAAGAGAACCAATTTTTTCATTTGATCAGAATATGATTGTTAATTTATACGAACATTAATCTTGAAAAAAATATGAATGGGTGGATGCGTGAAGAACACACAATTGATTAGCAGCTTACAAGTCACGTACAGCGTAATTTAACATGTTTTTGAGCACCTCTACGAATATGGTATTATCTTAAATGATCACAGAGTGAATCTCTCAGGTGGATGAACACCTGTATACACAGGTGCGGGCGGGGCAGAGGTCAAATAAACCACGGTACACGAGAACTGGAGAAACGGTCGTACTCTTAACTTGTAGTACATACTTGTATTTCAAAAGGCAATTTACATTTTATCGAAATAATTATACGAAACAGAAGTGGATTGCCATATATGCTGAGATGGGTATTTTAATTTTAATATCTTTTTTGTTGGATCTGATAGACAATCTGGAAGTCAATCATGGGTGCAAAAATTATTTACCTTCATAGCCAAGGTTGAGCGGTTGCAAGGTCGCTTAATGCATAAAAGCATTTCAAACATTTTCGCCATATGCTGCGCTTTCATCGTCTGAAACCCATATGTCCATAAAAAAATGTTGCTGCTAATCTGCTACAAAAGTTAACGTTTTGCTCCCAATGTGATTTATTTGCTTGGCAATTAAAACAATTATTACACTTGGAACCGTTTAAAAAATATGATGTGGCATTTGTTGCACCATAATTATGAACAAGATATGCGGTCTGCTGAATGGAAAATTGGAAATTATATATTGCAATGATAATTGAACATTTCATAATACGAGCTTGTAATTATAACATTAACATTCTTGGATATTTTCAAATTAACCAATTATGCTGTAATAAATCGCTTTGAATCGATTATCATCGTCCATCTAAAAACTAGACGGATTGGATGCTGGAAAGAAGCAATTCTTGAGGAAGTGGCTTCATGTAACTCAAAATATTGTCAAAAAGCTCAAAAAGTTCCAAAAGACTTTCTATAAAATCTAGTGGAATCTAAAGCAACTTCTATGGAAGCTCCAACATGCCCAAACTTCAATAAAGTCTTCTAAACTCCAGTCTCAAGATATTGGTGTTCAAATATCTTCGCAATTTCTTGCACCACACAAAAAACTCTTCCTCATTTCTTCACTATTGTGAACACAATTACATTCATAGATCACAAATAGAACAATCCTGCGCTGATGATGACAGCAAAAAGTCTTTGATTCTTGCAGATAGACAAGTCATCAAATAAGCTATTGATATTACTTCTCTCGTAGAGGAAGTATTGTATTCATGAAAAAAAAAAATTCTCCAAATTTCACTTTTTTCTACATTATAGAATGCGTAGATTACGAAAATCATATTCACTAATTTCCGTCTGTCGGTCTGTCGGTCTGTCGGTCTGTCGGTCTGTCGGTCTGTCGGTCTGTCGGTCTGTCGGTCTGTGCAATTCTTTAAACCACTATATTTCGGAATCTACTGACCCGATTAAAACAAAATTTGCGTCCTTTTTTTCTACCTGCCCATAGATGATATCGAAGAAAAAAAGTTTATAAAATTCTCAAAGACCTGCGCGTTATAGGCCAAAAACATGCTAAAAATGGCAAAATCGGTAGATCCACTTAATCTTCTAAAGTTGCTGACCGATTTTAACCAAATATTGAACATATGTTTCGTGTATACCCCAAGTGGTGAATGCTTTCAAAAAATCTGGAGTTTTTCCAAGGGTTGATTTTTTATTAAGGGTTGAAGGGTCAAAAAGTTGTAAAAATGAATAAGTTGTAACGTGAATACCTGCCAGGACGAATATTTGATTTGGACCAAATTTGGTATACATATTAGGGGTACATTGAAGAAAATGCTGGTAAAAATTTCATCCCCTAAAAATAACCCCCTACGACCCATTTGCCATTTAAGTTAATTGTTCAAAAATTGACGGTGTTGTGATTTTTATATGGTAGCATTACCCACACTTTTCCATCAGTTATTTCAGTAATATTTACATAAAGAGTGAGTAAAAATAATTTCCGACACTTACCACACACCCCCACCCCTCCAATATAGAGTTTAAGTCATATGGTTCGGATTTTCTTCATATTCGATTTCTACTATACATTTTAAACATATTTACGAATAATATAATTTAAAATAGTATGCAACCCTTATTTTGCAATTTCAACCCTTAACATACCATGTACAGTCAAAATGCTCGGATTTTTTTCAAATTTGGATCCTAGTAGTTATTTAACTTACTTAACTTATCATTATTTAGTTAATTAAATTAAAATTAGGGTACGACCTACATATTACAATTGTAACCCCTAATGCAGCCCTTACAGTTTGATTTGTCAGATTTTTTTTAAATTTGTTTTTTAATAATAAATTAAAATATAATTTAAAGTAGTTTAATCAAAAATATCCTAGAATTCTCAATTCATGTTTTTAACCCTTAACACACCCCTTACACTGATAGTGCTAGGATTTACTTCAAACATTGATTCATATTATTAATTTTAAATCTAGCTTCAAATAGTTTCATTAAATTAGAGTACCTACAACAAATTTTTCACTTTTTAATCTTTTCATACACACCTTTCAACTTTATCGCTTAAATTTGTTTAAAATTTGGTTCCTAGTTAAAATTTAAAAACATTTTTAAATAACCCGATAATTTTTTTTTAGTAAAAGATGCCTCAAAATTCTAAAAATTTGAATTACAAATTTTAATATAGCAACGAGAGAAGTACTGTGGAATCTCATTTCCAGCGAATTTTTTGTTTGTGCGGGTCTGACCTAAAATCGGTACGTTGAAAGTTCAATTGCAATATGACTTTAGTCGACAGAAATAAATTATTGAAAAACTTTAGTCATATAGTACAAAGCGAGGTTAAATATGTAATTATGCCACGACATTGCATAAATAAAGGTGTTGAACATTGGTAAAACATCGATACGTTTATGATGGATGGAGAAAAAGAGATGTTTGACCTCCGGGCCAAAGCTCAGGTGTCCAGGAGAAACCAAGTCGGCGCCTTGGTGATAAAGCGTCAATGCTGATGTAACAGTTTTTTTCCTTATAAAAATGCTATTCAAATCAGTTCCTTATTATTTTGCACGTGTACAAAAGTGAATTATCAACATTATTTCGTAACAGCAAATAAATAATGTCGTTTTGATGATGATAGGCTTAGTGCAGCCATTTCCAACACTTGTGGAATGAAAAAGTGTTAAAGGATTGGAGTTATTGTAATAAATCTTTTCTCTTGTAGTGTAGTTAGCCCACATTTTATAGTCTTAATATCGACACCTGCAAGAGAGTTCTTCTAATGGTCGTGGATTTGAGATTTGTTTGGTGCAGGTGTTGACCAGGATACTAAACCCAGGTGTCCTATGTTACTGTCCATCGATGTCGTGCAGATCTTCGAGTGACCTCTAAACAAAGCAAAAGCTATTTGCATGTTAAGCGCAAAGTCAAGACAGGAATATTAAGTAACCGCAACTTGGTAAAGGTATTCAGTAAATCCACCATTTGATGACACCATATGTCTTTGCGGTTCACTCGTTGACTATATCGGATTGCCTTTGATGCTCGGAATGTGATTAAATTCTTCCGTTTTTTCCATTCGATAATTTTTTTAAAATTAATTAGTCAACCAAACAAACAAAATGCACAAAGAAAATAAATAAATTACTCCATCAATCATTTTTTCTATTAGTAGATATTTACATGTGCGTAATTGAATTAAATAATAATAATGATTTGTGCTGAAAACGAATTAATGAAAAACTACTGTTTTGAAACGGCGCCACTTTTATAATTAAATTCTATAATTCCCGGTATGCATATAATGACCGCATAAATTAAGTTAATAATTTAAATTCCATAAATGAAATAAATAAATTGTTATGATGCAGATAATGAATAGTTACCTATCTGCAAAACAGTTATCGTTAATATTAAACGAGCAGAATTATGAAGATTAGAAATGTAAAACAGGCTGTTTATTGTAATAATTAATTATTTAAATGTCACTAATGGTATCGTCAAATATTGTGGATTGTTAGTAAATATGTCAATAAACATAAATTGCTTAAGTGCCAGCGGGATATCTGACATACATGCTACCGACTTTTGCTTTGCTTGAAAATTTATATTACAAATTAACACACTACATTTTTTTTTTCATTCGATATACAAATCACAATAAATTTAATCCGAAAAAAAATCACCATGTTTTATAATTAATTGACAATCTAACAGTCGTCATAAATAACTGACCTGCAATTAAATTGAGTGTATAGGAAAAGATACGAGTTCTATTTTGCAATTGATACGATTTTTAATTTCGCCAATTAATAACTGTGTTGCAAAAAGTGTGGTGTAGGCGAAACGAAAACAACAAAAGAAAGTAATTAGAAAGTATTTTATGCTGGATGGTAATAAAAACACCGCTTAAATTAATTTCAAAAATTTAATTACCCGCTCAAAAGCGCTCCTGTGTAAATTGAATTATTTTTGGGTAGGTTCGTTGGGTCAACTTAATTAAAATAGTAAATAATGTGCTATTGCTTTATATTTAATCTTCATTCGAGTGTTGTTCATTTCATACTTGATGCTAATTGAACTTGGTTAATTTCAACAAGGTACAAAGTTACTAATGACTGCAATAAACTGGTTAAAAGTATTTTAAATATTCTAATTAGCTTCACATTAATTTTAATAGTGGCATTTTAAAGGTTGGGTATTTCTAAGATTTACACATTAGAAGTTTTGTAATTAAAACTGCGACTTTAAAAGGTTAATTTCATATAATTTTTTCCACAATTCTTCATGGTAATTAATTAATTTAGCAATCCTATATAATTATATTCAAATAAATTTGTTTGGAGAAAAAAAATCGGTTTGAAGGTGCGGCGCAAAGGCAATCAAACAAAATCGTCGAAATGCTAATTATATTCACCGATATTACAAATATTGAATTTAATTTTGAATCAAAACCTTCTTGAAAGTGAGTCAAATCTGTGCGCTGTGGTGGAGGTGCAGGTGGACAGCGTGGAGAAAGAAGCGGAATGCAGATGGGCGCCCTCGTGTCTGTAGCACACCTGCACACCTCGCGGCACTCTTCGCGACCTTTGCTAATTATAAGCGGACTTTTCACTGGTTTTGTTATTATCGCATTCCCACTCTAGAATATAATTACCGACCATTCGAAAATCTCCAAATCAATAATATACCTTGTTATTTCCAGCGCACCATAATCGAACATAATTGGATATTTTATACCTTTAACACTCCTCGAGAGCTCAAGACAATAGCCGCCCGCCCCACAGACACAAATTTGCGCAATTTTTTGCAGTGGTGCTTAATTACGGTTAAAACATAAAACAATAAAAAAAATAGTTGCCAGTTGGTAAAACTAATTAATATTATAGCGAAAAACATGCTGGAATTAATAGATTCAAGTTAAACCAACTTTTATTATGTAATTGATAAATAGAAAATGAAAAAGAAACTACTTGCATATGTTGTTTTATTACAAAATATTTTTATTTATTCTCAAATAAAAATTGTTTATATTATCAGTTTTGCACATGTTTCAGTAGAAAAACCAACAGTTTCTATTCAAATGTGGATTCGTTTAGTTTGTTTATCTATCGACGTTTATTATTTACGACATTCGAATTAATGAGATTATTATTTATTCATAATTCCAGTTTACGATAGATCGTAATTAGAACTCACAACTTAGTTAACGTTACAGCATTTATTTTAAATTTCGATATTAAAATCAAGATCATTTACATATTGAGATTATTACTACAAAGTATAGCGCATAAATTATTTCTGCAAAAGCAAAACAAACTTTGAAAAACACTCAAAACATTACAAAACGTTACTTAAGCTAGCTTAAAGTTAAGTAGTCCTAAAAGCCATTTAAAATGAGTTTATACGAAAATTATACAAAGTAAGGTGCCTCGATGAAATATTAATGGGCTGTAAGAAAGCGTCTTTATCTTAATAATTCTTTAGATTTTTTACCATCGATTTTTGTCTTCACTAATCAATATCTAAAACCCCATAAATCGTTCCTTAATCTCAAAATTCATCTCATATAAACCCTGAACCCCAAAGTTGATTTGCTATGGATAAACAATAAATAAAATGTTAATCTGCTGCCACAGATAAACAAATTTGTTCCAGCTTTTTCGAATCCTGATAGCTACTCTTAATCTTGCGTGCAGATAAAAGCAATCATGTTTTGGGGTAACCGATATGGTTAAAGAGGGTTGCAAGGGCGTGGACACGAAAATGCAGGGTGGGCTAGGGCGTCAACTTTATCATTCTATAAATTAGATTGCATTATTGAACCCTGTACTTATAAATTAATATGGATTTTATAAGAAATTGTGACAAGTCTCTGGTTGCATAACCGTTTTGGTCGTATTGTTCCAATTGTCGGCAAATATCAACACTTGCACCAAGTCGGTGTAAACAGAGCGGCACGAGCTTAGACTGTGCTTCGTTCGGATTTAGCTTGCGGGTGTTGGATAATATTCTAAGTCCATCAACAGGTAGAATAGGATTTGCCGCATTCCCCGTCATTCTGTCGCCACATCTCCATCTTTGTCGAACATGAAAATCGCTGACGGTTTATTGCTCTCCAACACACACAGGTGTATGTGCTATAGTTTTGCCTTCTTCGGCACACTAATAACACACTATATAAAGCTATTCCTTTTTTACGCCTTTAGATTTCAAACACCTGAGGAGTCTGTTCCACCTTCAGATTGCAGCAAACAGCTCACGTAATCGTGCAAACTGCTGTGATTTACGCAAAGACTTCTCAAGATGGAAACGTATACTATTACCTGATTGTCATAATAGCCATCATCAAACCAGAGCATATTTTCAAAATGCTTTTAGAAAAATTGCAAAATGTTCCTCGTCTTTGTTGTTTAGCGTTTCACGTGAGAATATGCGGGATAATTGTCGCAAAAAGGACACTTTATGAATGGAACCAGGTAGCTTTCCTTCGATATTATTTTTATTGGAGATAAATATTGCAATATTGGGCGAAATTGTGTGTGATTTTGGGCGGTTTTGTTACAGGTCATTATATTATGTAGCTGTGATATTATCTGAATTGATTTAATCATAGTATAGATGAGGGTTTTTACATAAAATCGAAATCAATCATGTTTATCTCGTATTATTCATGTAATTGCTGTAATGATGAAATATTATTGGGATTGATGATAGTTTCTAAATGTTCACTAATTTAATAACTGGGACAAAGGATCTTCACAAAAAAGCTCACAAAAGGATCCCAATTATCATTATGGATTAGTTAACCGACTAACCAAGGTCAAAATATTACCAAAAATATTTGCAAAAAATTATTAAGCAAGTAAATTAGTTGTTTGTGTAGCTTGATGAGCATTTAATGTATTATATATTTAATATTTGCATATTTGAATTGAGAAAATATAATGAGCGACCAAATATGGAGGATGACAATCGAAGACAAGTTGTAAGTAGCATTAATTTAATGAACATCGAATTCAAGGAAGTAGTAACTTCGATATTCTGCTCATATACTACACACTACAGCAATAAATATAATTTATACAATGAAGAACTACCGTTTCATGACGTTTCATTCAATGAGATAATACTGAAAATTGCTTTATTATGAACGCACTATGTTGATTATGATTCACATTACCATAAATTAGAGATAATTTGTTATACTTTTAATTATTTAAATTGACCTACAAACATATAATTATCAACTCAATACGAACAGAATTAGAAATAGATTATTGCTCGATCAAAAATAGTTTCAGGCAGAAACTATTTACATAAACAGTTATACACCTTCAATTAAACAATCGAACGATTTTTTATGGAGCGTTTTTCCTCCTCGACGGTGTGAATTTTGTGTTGAACAGAAGATCGACTAATAAATGTGTAGAAGTAGTAAGATGAAGGCCATTGGAGTTGGTACCGACCGACGAGATGCTGGCGCCGTAGTGTCGGCTAGTTGCATACTCAGGTGCAGCAGTGGCCAGTAGAAGTTCCCACGTGTTTACCACCCACGGACACCGACTATAATCGTTGAGATCACTTTGGTTATGGACATACTAAACTCAATTTCGTATTTCTCCAAGTGTTACATCACTCTTTTTATTGGAAATCCGGCAATTTTGGCGTTTGGTCGAAATAAAAATATGGCATATTTTGCTATAGGATCTAGATCTATGGAAGAAGAGAAGATATAGAAGATCTATGACTAAAGTTTGGTCATAAGATCACAAGGGACTAAATATTTCGTATTTTCCTCAAAAATAAATCGCCATTTTTTGATTTGGTCTTCCCCTTCCTTTAGAAATTGTTTTAGTTGTTGAATGAGAACATTCTCGTCGGATAAACAAACAAATCCCATGTTGTTTACTCTAATTACATAGAAAATGTTCAGGGATTTTTGGACCACCTGTCCATATATTAACAAGGTTATTTTTCAATGTCATTTTTTCGCCAAAGCTGAAAAATAAAACAACTGCTCCAATCAAGAACGTGGAACGACCTCGACCATCAAGCAACTGGAGCAATATTAAAAATGAAAGATTGCAATTTTAATTGTTGCACATAAATTTCAACAACAAGGATTTTTGAATTTTGAGTGTCCACAATTATAATATAATCACGTGTTTTTATTTTATTGGAGTTCCGAGAAGTAGCGTTGTATAAAAAGTCATTTTTCATTCGTAAGTTCCAAGAATAAAGAAGAAGTAAAGGTTTATAGGAGCGTTTATAAGATTGGTAGGACCGGCCGAAGGATGAAGTCGCGGAATGTTGAAATCTCAGGTGTCCAGGTTCATTGTAAAAATGCAGGTGTGCAGCTCTCTCGTACACTATGTCGGCGAAGGCATTGCACGTGTGTTTCTTCAGTTTCTCAAAAACTGGATCCTATAAGATCGTTTTGTTGTTGATGTACGCACCACAATGCACTTTCAAACTATTAAATATTTTCCTATACACAAAAATATTTCGGTGCATGATTCACTGAAGAAAGGATGCCAAAACTTAAAGACCCTCAAAATGTTATTCCAAGAAACTAGAAATATTTATCTATTTCATGTTGCACGTACGAATAAGTTATCACCATAAAATGTTAATTATATTTTGGCACACAAATTAATTATTACAAAATCTGCTATATGTAATTGTTGATGCCAATTTGTTTAATTGTGTTATTTCGTGCTACAATACATTTGTATTTTCTCATAATTATCTTCTTTGTAATAAATTTTAATGGTTATTGCAAAATAATAGAAGCAAAATTGGGTTAGTTCGCCTATTTCCTGTGGTTTCGCCATACAGCTTCATTTGTTACATTGCAAGATATAGATATGTATAAGTCGGATAGGTATGCTGAAAGGGAAATCTGCCGTTTGCATATCACGAAAAGCTATAACCAACCATACGTTTTCCTATAAATACAAGAACCATATAAGTAAGATGTTTCTAGATAAAAATTCTGGCATTCCCTTCATGCATAGAAGCAATTTAAACTTGGAAATATCTCAATAAATCATGATCAATTGTAGTAATGATGGCATTTAACCGAAGGTACAACTTTCAACATTCACGGATACTTGTCACTCGTACAACTTTTTTCCCGGAGCAAAAAGATATTGGACAGACTTATTTTACAAGAACACACGCATATCGCTTATGATGGTATCCGGTAACTTATTCATGTGGAACATGAGTTGTCTTGTACCTAAATGACCAATCGAGGATGAAAATGTAACTTGATACTTTTCAAAATTGGGAGAAAATTAGATAATTGCAAAATTAGTTTTGGAAATTGATGGACCAACCATTTCTAGACAACCTAATCCACCAACAGAAGATCTTTGGAAGACCAAAGTTCTTGGACCAACTTTTGGTTTGGATGAAAAAGTAATGGCTTGGAAAAAATCAAAGAGAAGCTGAAGATCATAAAATACAGTGAGCATGTCTTCAGTTCCACGAAGAGCATTACCAACCAGTCATTAAGCTGCAATTTACTTCCTTTTAGAGAAAAGACAAGACTGGCTGGACGCATAGAATAAGGAAGGAATTGAATGGATATCAGAAATATCCGTTAGTGGTAATGCCGAATTGAATTTGCAATGGAGAAGGCGACAAGTGTGATTTACAAGAGCTAATTGCTATGCCAAGTGCGCGACAGCCAGGTACAAGTGGCGCCTTCAAGTCGCGAAGAAACAATACAAGTCGAGACGTGACATATAGAATAAATACTTTTCTACCTACCTGTCTGCAATGACTATTGGTTTATGCATTTATGATTGTCACTGACTGCACTTAGCTTTATGCCATGCACTAAGGTGTAGATGTGACTATTTGACTGCGCTTTCAGCTTTACCTTCTTCGACTTCTTATCAGCGATGTGCTTTATGGCGCCCCATTATGTTCCGCTTTGTCAGCCCAAAAATTATTTTTACATTACCATTTACCAGACGCATCCGGAATTTTAATGAGGTATTATGTATGCAGGCTTTATGTTCATTTTTTTAAAAGTAATTTACATAGAGGAAAATTGAATGCTGATTTGGTTTGGAAGGATATTTTTAGCTATAAATTATTAAATTTCTAAATTTTTGTAGAAGTCTTTATTATATAATTATTATTTTGTTTTGAATTGTTCACAATCTTGGTTTTCACTATTTTTAATTATTTTTTTAGTTTTATGATAGTGTAAAATAAATCTATAATTATTAATAAAAAAAAATTGATATTTCTTTTTAAATTGTTATGAAATTAGGGGAACTACCTTGAAATTAGACTCCTAGTGCCATCTACAAATGCTAGTTGCACTATTTATGAGAGTCATCTATGAAAGAATAGCAATACTACTTCAACTAATTTCATTAAATAACATTTGAACTATTAACCATATTATGGTTAAATAAATACACAGGGCGTTTTATATAAAATCTAAAATACAGGGTATTTTATTATAATTGGCACCCTTTTTAAAAAAAAAATAATTGCCGTAGAATTTTTTTAGTAGATGTGACTTAAATTTAAGTTGTGAATTATGGGTATTATATATCATAAATCTAAAGAAATATCATAAATAATATAATCAAATTATAATAATCCCCCTCCAATTACCCCCATATCTTTTATTTTATTGTAGTTTGAGTTATTGCTTAATTCAGAGAAAATTGTTACTACTTTAAGTAAAGTACCTAGACGTTTTTAATTACTAACTTCAGCTATAATTAAATAAAATGTTTATTAAAATCAGTGACATCACAATAAGGGACTTTTTTCTGCCTTGACTAGATTTTCGCCAGTTGAAATATAATTATCTCAAGCGTAAGTCTATCAAGTTCGTTTAAAATTAAAAATGTTACCCAACAAAGTTTTTTGATAATTAAGGATCTTCATTAAATACTAAGAGGTGAGAATATTTTTAATTATTTAAATTAATTATTTTTTTATGGAGTTATCGAACATATAAATAGTGTAACTGTTTTTTAAAAATATTAATTTGGATTTTATTACAATATATTGATGCAGTCATTTAATTATGTATTTATTCACGAATAATGAATCATAAAGTTTCCAAAAAATTATAGATGCATCAATCAACCACAATAATAAATATCATCTTGACTTTTTTAATTATAAAATATTTAAATTCATTTGTTTTGTAAAAATATTTTTCCAAAAGAAAAAACGTCTGCAAAATAGAAATTTAAATTGATCCTCATATCAATAATTTATTTCTCAATAGTGTTTGATTAATCTTTGGATTAGATAATTAATCAGCGTACGTGCAATATTTTTTTCGTGAATGATATCAAACTACGTGACTAAAACAAGAGCAATTTTTCATAATTTTATATTTCCTAGCTTCTTTACAAAAATTATATTACATACTTAGATTATAATATCACATTTCTGATGTGGATATTACAAACCACACACAATCAAATAATATAATTCACTGAAATTATATTCGCTCAAAAATTTAGACGATCTAAATTTTATTTACATAATATGTATAGGCACATTAGTAATTTATTTATTCCATACTAGCTAAATTCACAACCGTACTAAATAAACGAAACAATAATAAATAATTTGGATTCGAACTAAAATAAAACTTTCGTACTTTGGTTCAAAAATATTAAGTAACAAAATATTAATAAGTCAATCAAAAATTGATATGTAAGTAATTCGTTACCGTAACTTAAATAAACTAAAGAGATTTGGTTATACAAGTTACTTAAGTAAAATTTTAGTGGAACTGAATGTTCAAGTTAAATGTGCCTTAAGAGTTAAGAAAGGCAGCTGCTATGGTTTGTTTTTTCTTCGGAACACATTATGTCATCAAGGTACATTATTCTGTCTGATTGTACAAATGTACAAATATAAATATAAATATCAAACTTAACAAATTTATCTCCATTAATACTTTCGATTCACAGCCTATCTAATATAGATAGTAAGACAAAAAGACCTGCATTCAATGGAACACTCACGTCTTAGTACAAATCTTCTCCATTCTCCATATTAGATAACAGAGTTTTCTTGTCTTCATGTTTCTGCAAGCCTAGCGGTTCAAAGCAAGGCTGAAAACACCAAAAAAATTAAAACTAAGCAATATTTGCCAATTTAAAATGTAGGCAACTTGTCGTACATATAAAACGTATGACAAGTTGCCTATCCAGCGCCGTAACGCAACTTACCGTTTCGCAAACATTCATATTACAACAATTCTCGATGGTAATCTCGCATTGCTCTGTCGCTGGTCGATAAGTAAGTGGAGTCACATTTTTGTTAACGATGATTCGTTTCTTGATTCGTGGACGCTTATTTTTCTTATGCGTGCACATATAAAATGACATGCCTATTATCACGATTATCAGAAATATAATTAAGCCTAGTTGTATGGAAAACAATTTGTGTTCGAAGATGACGTCTAAGGAAAAGTCTTCTTCTCGCGATTCACTGGCGTAAATCGGTCTGGTGTTATTGGTCTTTGAAGAATCTTCATTCCCGCAACTGAAAATTACAAATTAAATTTGTTAGATCAATTTTTAAGAGCGCCAGGATTTTTTAATTACCTGCATCGAGAAATGATTGAGTCTTCTTTCCTAGTGAAGCAATAAATTTCACAATTGCGCTCAAACTCAGCGTCAAGTTCACATCGCTTACCAAAAAATCCTTCCGGACAATTACACGATGGTATATGTGTGTATTTTTGAATTTGGCACGACCCATCATTCAAGCAGTAATTATCACAAACACCCTTCTGGCATCTCAGTCCGAAATATCCGTTCGGACAATGACATGATGGATAACCCATCGGACTCAAATGACAACTTCCGGAAATGCAGAAATTATGGCACAAGGAAATTTCGCAATTGCGTCCGGAATATCCCCGAAGACAACTGCACCCGTTTTCAGTCAGCTTCCCATTATTCAGACAGTCGAGAATTGGTTCCTCATCTTCGTCGACCTCATCGAATATTTCTGCAGTGGATCCGTTGTATTGGTTGATAGTTTCTGTTAGTAAGTTGCATTCGGGTAAACTGGTGATTTGCATGTTCTTTACCACCAAGCCCCATGGTTGCTCTTCAAACTTCTTCAATGTTTCTACAACATTGCTTCCTTTTGCTATGCGAACTAGAGCGTTGTTGGTAAGATCCGTCCAGTAGATGAAGGCTTCATCGACTGCCATCCCAAAAGGTTTGGAATGGGTGCCTTCGTAGACCATTTGTCGCTCTTTTCCATCCAAATTAGAACTTTCGATTCGGTAGTAGATGCTTTCCCGCATTTCCGCCCAATATAAACGCTGCGCTTTGTAGTCGATGGTGATGCCTGTTGGTTTTTGGATGTCGCTATCAATTAGGACTTTATGGTCTGTGCCATCTAAATTTGCACTTTCAATGGAAGCTTTAAGGATGTTGGAATTCGTCCAGTAAATGCGCCTAAAGTACCAAAATTAGTAACTTTTTTACGTAATTTGGTTGATATATTTACCTCCCGCATACATCAATGAGAATATCTTGTGGAATTTGATCGGCAGATTCGAAAATGATTTTTGGAATCTTCAAATTTGGTTCACTTAACGAAATAGCGTTGATTTTGTGGTTCTTTCCATCCGTCCAAAATAGAGTGTCCGATATCGGATCTATCGCTAAACCCTGGAGGAGATAAATTTGTAATTTTTGGTTCTTTTTGGAAAGGTTGAAGATTTAATTACCCGCACATCATCTTCAATATTTTGGACAATTGGAATGGCAGTATCTTTGGTCAAATCGATTATAAAAATGGTATCGTTGAAGTTGAAGTTGTCCCGGTCGCTGACTATGAATTGGTGCCTAACATTGTCGAAAGTTAAAGCTTGCAAAGTGCTAAATTGGTCCATTTTTAGACCGACTGCTGATCCGTTGGAGAGGAGCAGTTCTACGTGGTCGCTTATTACCACCGCCAGATCTGGGAAGGAATTAAAAAATCAAGTAAGGAAAAATAAGATATCCGTTATTGTGGTGATAATATAAAGCTTTATCTTTTAATTCATTGTTTTGCATATTAAATAGTTGCGGTTGCACTACTCCAGTAAACAATTTCTTGGCAAGTGCAAAATAAAAGTTGTATTTTTAAATATAAAATTTAAATACTAGTGCAAGGTAATGCATTGCATAGAATATATCATTACTTAATATTGTTCTTTTAATTATGCTTCAATGGCAAATAGTACTTGAACTTTTTGAATAAATATTTGCACACAATTTGGTTCAGTTTTGAAATATCCACTGAATTGGTTCAATAATATTAAAACTTTTGCATGACGTCAAATAAGTTCTAAATTTGGTTTTCACTATCAAAAATATTTGTGTGGACATAATGATAATAATTGGTCCTAAAAAATAGTTTACTACAATAGTTCATTCAAGCTTTGGCTCCTACTTTATCTTTACATAAGAAAATAAAAATAGAATGACGTCAAGCGTCGTTAAGGATTTTTTTTAGGATATGGAAAATACTAAATAGTGAGTCCTACTGTATTTCCATGATGTAATTTATCTAATCTCACCTCTCGAGATGCGACCACGAGGTTTACATCTCTAAAAATAATAGTAAAATAAAATTCAATGCCATTTGATCGCACGATCAACGAGTAAATCCAGTTTACCATAACTTAACATGCAATTATTTTAATTATGAAGTTTGAATTTCAATTAATGACTTGATTATATTTTTTCTAGAAATTCTATAATAAATTAATACGCAAATAATTTACTAGGTACAAACTTAAGTTAAGTCAGGTCAGGTTAGATAAATAAAAGAGATATTTGGTGTTTAAATTGCGGGACGATTTCGATTTAAATTTAATGGAATGCTTTATCTTCTTGGACTGTAAAAATGTTCAACTAATTCAAGTTCATTATCATCGAAGTGATATTAATTACTACTAGTTAGACATCCGAAGCAAAGCAATAATATAAAGTTGATTCGATTGGAACTTATTTAAAATGCCTTATGTAACAATAAACTATCGTGCAAGTAGTCACGTACACCAAAGATATTTGAGCCTCTATTTGCAAAAAAAAACGAAGGAGTAAATATTTGGAAGTCGTATATAATTTTGATGACGTTGCTTTATAGTCATTCAATCCGAATAATTGTATAAATCGGAATATTTATAAAAATAAGTTCAAGGGTTATTAATTTGTTGATAATGTTGTTATTTACGCAAACAAATTTAATGTTGATTTGAGTAAAATGAGAGTAATAAATGGTGAAGGCGAAGGGAAGGAGTTACGAGCGCGAGATTCCTTCCCTGTGCCTTTACCATTCCTTACTCTTTTTAATACATGGCTCGAATGCAATCATCCCCTCTTTGTTGCCAAATTGGCTAAACATTTTAAGTTTCGAGAGTGCAACCAATTTTGCGAGTCATTTTATGAACACTTGTTTAGTCACTTTGTTAATAAACAAAAAATAATCTATACACTCGAGATATAATTGTCATCCTCCTCCTAATCACAATTTTAAATATTAGAATCAACATATTGGTGCCATGTAATATTTTGATTGATTGAACAACGTCTAATTTTGTAGTTGACCGGAATTAAAACCGAAAAGGAGCTCAGATTTTGATCTAATTTAGTAATAGTACAAGAATGAAGGTTACATCGAATCGAATTGAATTGAATGGGAAGTGGAAATAAATATATTGCCGGAAAGGATGTCTAGAAAAAGTAATTCTAGTTGAAGGTTCCGATTTGCACAAAAACCACCATTAATACTTAATCATTTATTACTTATTTTATTGAACACTATACAACTATAGTGGGAAGGTTATTCGATTTATCATTAAATTAAAACTGTAACAAATTTGATTTCCTTTTTTTTATAGTATATTGCAATTGGATTTATTAGTAATGCTGCATGTACTTTATGATGGACCTTGTAATCAATATCTAATAATGCAGAACTACATCGTTTTAATTAGACTGCAAAAAAACGAGAAAAATGTGCCAATGGATGAATAATCCTTGACTGATACTTTTTCAAGTTCAAAAGAACATTTACCTTTTTCAATTGTAAGTATGTTTATTGACTATAAAACAGGTGCATTTTTGAAAATATCTCGATGAGGGCTAATATTAATACTTCTATTAATGCCCTTAAGGGTAAGGACTAAAGACCCCACATCAATAAGGCCCAAAAAAATTATTTAGGTATCTTGAATTTTTTCGTAGATACTAAATTTATTATTAACACCTACTTAGCAATGAACCTTTTCTTTAAAAAAACCATGAATAATTTATTTACAAAGTCTCAAATTCGGATTTTCCGTAGAATTGAAATTAATATATGGTAAAACCAGATCGCTTTACCATTAATTAATTTGTGGCATAGCAAAACATATTGATTTGTAATTTATTAATTAATTCCTTCAGCTATTTACTACTACTCATAGCAATTTCTACGTTTATATTTTATATGTAGCTATTTGTATATTGGTGAAAGTGTGTTAGAATCTCAAATCTCTTCAACTACTCGTATACTAGTGGAATATTTATATAGTAGGAATATTTATCTACGTACAACTATTTTTTTTTACCATATAAGTAATAAAATATTACTGAATGTCACATTTTACTATAAAATTCCATTAATTACGTCGATATTGTTAAATACGTATCTAGACCTAATTAATTTAAAAACATACAAAATTAACAATAACGTTTACGTCTGAAATCAATTTTCATTTATTAAATGCACATAAAATTAATTAAAACAAATAATTAAAGCAAATATACTCTGTCCTACAGAACGGTGGAGTTAAGCTCCGCCCACAAATAGTCCTATTGGCCCTTTTGAATATTGCGTTCAATTTTGAGTATTATTTTTGGTTAGAACCAAAAATATTTTGAACTTTAGTTAAACTAATTTGCACACGTTATATAATTAATATATTAAAAATATTTGCTTGGTTTCTAAATTTTTGCATTATTAGCAACGAAAAACAAGTAATTTTGTTATGCAATGCACAATATACCGAAATAACAATGTCCCAATTTTTTGCAATTAAAATAATAGTTGTCCAACCAATTATTTTTAAAAATTAAATATGCGCGCTTTATTTATTATAATTATCGATATTGTACTAAATTATAAATAGATTTGAGTAAATGTAAGCAAAAGATAAAGTTTTATGTTACTACGATTATATAACATAGTATATCATTGAAAAATATTATTAAAATAGCTAATTATTCCATATTTAGGGCCTTTGCCGGGCGTACGTGACTACTACTGAGTTATCGATGGCGCTAAAATAGGATGGTAGGTAAGGATTTATGAAAAGTTGCGAATTTCGACTCACCCCATTTGTGATTTTCATCGTGGCCGAAAGATAATTGCAAAAGGAACAGGATCGCACCGAATTTGATCAACATTTTTGTTAGGAAATTATAAATTGTAAATGAATTTTTATTAAAATTAACTGTGACACGTTTTTTAACACTGTCATCAATAGAGCACATGCAACGTGCACGAGACCGAGCAAAATGCTGAAGTCTATCGATGTCTTTGCATTATATAAAACGAACGTTTTCTAGATACTGAGAAGTTTAGCTACAAAACGCCTTTTTCGTAGCCTTGTCTTGCTTCCTCTTGTGCAGTTCCGTATTTCGTAGTTAGTACAAAATTTTGACAAAATACATGCGCTCAGTTTGGAAATAGACACCATGAGCGCGGCCTAAATCTGGCCGCCATGATACGTTTTAGTAAATAGTAGTTTTATTTTGAAATCCAGCAAAACAAGGTAAATTTTGATGAAATTATATAGAAATATGACAGATGTGACAAAAAATGACACTTTTTTGTAAAAAATTAGGTTAGATTTAGTATTTTTAAGCAAAATTGTATCAATTTTAATTATAATCTTAAACGTTTCTGTTCAAATACAATAAACCTAATTTTAAAGAATTTTTTTACGTTTTTATTTTCATTCTATACAAATAATTAATAATAATAATAAATTATTAAATAAAACACATTCATCCCTTGCAAAACCCACTCGCCCCGCCATTGTTAGCCCCCAAACACGCTTGCGGATTGTAACATAAACTAAACGTCAAAGTAATCCAACTGTCAAAATATAGTGTAGTTTTGTATGAATTTTTTGTGATATTTTAACAATTTCTGTGTTAAATTGTGTTCATTTCATTGTGAATCCTAGATTACTAAGTTACATGTATAGGTAAGCATTTAAATCCACAGCTTAATAGTCTTAATTAATGAGTTTGCTACCTGTTGGTAGATTTGTGAGGTTAGAATTCAACTCTAACAAATGCACATTTTGAATTTGAAATTTTAATAATTATTGTAGTGTACTTTAGATGTTATCGCAAACGTTTAACGAGTACGTTATACGTTTTACGGTTTTGTTTATTAATAATGTGTACGAGTGATTTTTAATAGCTTTTATCTGCATTGTAAATTAATATTTTCTTCCTACAGTAAAATTGTTTATGTTTTGTGTTTGTGAACTAACAAATTAGTTGAATAGTAATTAAACAGACTTTCGATGTGTGATTTAACAAATTTGTGATCGATTTTCTATGCAGAAGAAGCCACTATGGCCAAGTGGTAAGTTTCTTTTAGTTTCCTATTTCTGCATGTGAATTTATCGCATTTTTTAATTCAAAACTCTACTAAGTATAATTTTGAAGCTGTGTATTTAGTTAAATGGTACAAGGGTACAAATTAGCATTCTTTTATTATGTATTTAAATTAAATGCTATAAGTAGGCAACTAAATATGCATTGCGATGTATTTATCATTATCGACCATGCATTTCAAATAATGTATGAGTAGGCAACCAAACATACAGTGGAATTTAAAAATAATTAAATACTGAGGGATATTAATTGATTTATGTAGCTAGTTGAGAGATTTAATACTTCTGGCAGCTTATTTATAGCAAAAAAAAAATATGGAGCAGTTTTGCAACTTGTAAGATTTATTTTGAATATTACAAAATTAAAATCAAATATTTAAATGTTGAGATCTTAATTTAATAGGTAATTTGTCGGTAATTCAATCCGTAATTTCATGACTTCTCTCTGACGACGTCCACCATGTGGCGCCTCTTTAAAATAATCTAAACATATGCGCAGCGACGTCGAATCTATCCATTTTAAACATATCCCGCCGTCCAATGTTCAGTCTTAATGTGCATTTAAGTCGTGCTCAATTCGCATAATTTTAAAATACACTAACTACTAACTAAGTAGTTCATTTAATACGCCATATTTCAATTACGAAAAAACGATGATTTTGTGTTAGAAATTTCAAACTGTTTATGTGATATTTCATTCTGTCGTGCCAAGTGCTAAGAATTCTCTTTTATTCGTCTTTTCGATGTAGTTTTTACTATCAAACTCTAGTTTGAACTTATGACATCACATAGTTGAATAAAATCAAATGTAAGTAGTTAGTTGTTTTGTTGACACAAATTTTTGTGCGTTATACTTTTAAGCCTTGTAATATTTGCTGAAAGAATGTTGTAAATTGAGAGCTTCGCTAGTTTAGTAACAAGATAAAATTAAGATTTGAATTGTTTGTATTTCTGTTCCACTTTGCTTTTGCTTCGTAAAAAATGACCTCGACTAAAATGGTTTTAATTGCTACTATATTGTTTATTAGCAACAAAAGTAAATTGTACTTCCTATTGATAAGAGCTATTTTCGTAATTATTTTGAGTTTGGCCACAATTTTGGATTCGCCTACCCAAAATTTCAATGTCTTCTATTTTCAGCTCCAGGTTTGTCATAGTTTAATTCTTAAGCCACAAACCTACATCAATGATGCTTAATAATAGTTTAATGCATAACATTAAACACATATGGCATTGGAATGTAATTAGTCTGAAGTTTTGGGTAAACATTTATTGACCTGACTCAAAAGCGTTTTGATATGAAAATTACTGATATAAATTATGGTCATTAAAGCGCGAGAATTATTTTTATTATTGTTAAAGAATTCGTGAGAAATTAAGAGGCAAGGTCGTATTTTTATTTATAAAATCATAATTTATGGTATAATAAAATATAAATCCATGTAATTTTATGGATATTGACGGGAGAGGAAGCGATGCTCCGGATTTTAGAGGCAACCGGATTTTATCTTACTTATCTCGATCTGAAAATTTGCTACTTAGCCAATTTTTTTAGCCAATTTCGAAACAAAGAGGGGTGATTCCATCCAGTCATGTATTAAAAAGAGTACTAAGGGTTGCTATAAGACACGGAGACCATCTTAAAACTTCTTAGCTTATGGCTTACTGCTATACTTATCCCCACCTATCTTCACTGCTTCCAAATCTAAGCGAATCATCATTGATTTGGCCACGTGCTGAATATCTCCATTTTCTTTTGTTGCTGAATTGGTTAAAAATTACTTGTAAATATTTTCTCATGATTGAATGTAAATAAATCATTATTTTCGATGAGAGCCCACTTAAATGAAAGTATACAAAGTACATATAGAAGCATTTCCATTTCGTTGAACGTATTAGTTCAATGGAGTTAATTGGATGAAGGATTTATTTACTATTTATAATAAGTACGGTTTTAATGCAATAAAGGTTATTTAAGTTCGTTACTAACATTGTTAATTTGTACATGCATACCACTAAATATAATAAATGTTTCTAGAATTGTGATTGATATTTGTATATATAAGTTTATTTTTAGTCCTGGTAATGTATATAGTTAAAGATTTATTATGCAACAGTTTAAACCAGGTACTTTTCAAAAACGAAATGGCAAAACTAAAGCTGTGATAATTAATAATTATATAGCTTATAAAATAGTAGTAATAATAATATATTGTTAAGACCATCACGTTCGTACTGAATAATCAAACTGCATGACGGCGATTCTGCAAAAATTCTATTCGAAAAAATTGAATACAATAGACTGCAACAACAAACTGTCTTGTAGACGTTAATCGCAAACCTATTCTATGAATTACATCACTTAAGAGGTCGATGCGTTTTTTAAATTGAACTTTAGTCGGTCATTCGCAAAAAGTGCACATGCAACAAATATTTGAATATTTATGTGGTACAATTCCATCATGCATTTTAATTTGTTAATTATTTGCACTCCACATATTATTCAATTATAGATGCATAAATTAATTTTTTAATTTAGTTATTGCTTTGGTTCAATGCCGCCTTTTGCGATCTGAAAATAGGTTATCGTTATCGATAATATATTATTTTATGCACTAGTTAATTGCAGTTTTAGTATCCACACAGCTTACAGTCAACATCCGATAGTTTGTAGTCAGTTCTTCTTGTGTATTGATTAAGTAGCAATTAAATTGGAAAATAAATAATGCATTTTGTGCAGATGTTTTGGGTGGGTGCAATCTTTATCGTTTGTTGTGCGGTCTGGAAAGCTAATCATTGCAATGCCATCAACTTATAAATACACTTTTTACTATAGGTGGGTTTTAATCAAGCTTATTAATCCGTTTCTGTTATTTTTGAATATTAAATGCATTTAGAACTCATTAATAGAATAAACAAAAACTTTCGGGTAAAAATACATTTAATGGAAAGAGTCAACAAAAATAGAAAAGACATTTGAAATAGATTTGGTAAGAAAATTATTTTTATCCTTTTGTTAATCCCACTGGAATCCAAATCGTACGTTTGGAAAGCTAAGTAATATTCAAATTGAAATTGTTGAAATCTGATGATTTAGAATCTACATCCGGTGCATATGAAAAAGGATCTTTTAGGAAAATTGAACTCGAGACAGTAGGACTAGACGATGACTTTTCCTTATCTTTTTATTATCTTTTATGAAAGCTTGTTGTAAATTGCCACACACCTACATAATTTTTGATAGCTAGGTAATTGAAAAATTGTTATGCATTCTATTGGATTTGTAAAAGGGGTAATTTATTACTTGGAAATCCGACACACCTTCATAAGGCTGCAACCAGACTCAGGGTGCTTAAAAAATATAATCCAATTTTATGTTGCGACTTATAATAAAAGTCTTACAACTAAACTCGCAGGAAATATTTCTGTTTTTTTTATTGATGTTAAACATTATCTACGTGTGACTATTTTATATTCATCGGACGTCTAATTTGTAAGCAAAGAACAAGTTACAGTCACTCAGAACATAATAAAATCGTCGTCACAGAGGCATGTTTTGTGAAACAAAAATATATAAAAATCAACCCTCTGCATGTCGGGGGAAAAAATCTGTGCCCTAAAAAGGTTGAAGGAATGTTTCAGGGAGGGGCGCATAGATAGCATAGAAAAATACACCATAAGCAACTCGAAGAGCAAATTGTCGACGAACTTGAGCTGGGGATTGACTGGCTACCTAGGTGTGGGCAAAAGCAAAACGATACCAGCGAGTTTCGTTCGTAGTAGAGCTTGAGCTACAAACGCGCTCCTTTCAATAAGCACTAAGCAGTAGGTCAAAACAGGTGTAAATAAACAAATATTAATCACTTTAATTTAATCAACTAAGTGATTAGACAAGAGAATATTTATAAAAGTGTAGTGCAAGTGACAATGCTTTTGATGTAACATTAATATTATACATATTAAGGAAAAATCATGCCTCTGAGTACTGTTTGCGTTAGTGTAAGTTGATAAATATTTTTATTAAGATAGTTAATAATCAATATTTGGGCCGACCATTAGTATTTATTAGAATGCGAAATGATTGTTTGAATAACGTATTTATTAAGCAGATAAATCGAAATTGGCACGCTATTAATTTCAGAATTGCAACTTTCATTTCAAATTTTTTTGCGGTAGTAAATAAGTATCCAGAATTCAGGTTAATTTTTTTCCAATTAATTACCTACTATTTAGAATAAAATACAATAAAATGTGTCACTTAATAGTGTTTTCGTTTTTATGTTAATTTTTATTTTGATAAGATTACATGCTTCACCTACATACATTTTCTATTAGTAATCGTGTACTTTTGTCTTTTTTTAATGTATTTTCCTTTATTTATTTAAGGTTTAATCAGTGAGTCATTTTTGTTTTTGATAGTACCTTTATTGTTTTAAAATACTTGTGAAAGAACATCCTTACGCAATAAATTTAGCGCGCTTTGATTTCAGGAAGAGAGTTAAACCAGAAGGATTTTATTTTAATAATAATTAAAAACAGATTAGTCACTTGGTATTTTTGAGGCTTTTGATGTAGGTCGCATTGTAATGCATTTGCATATTGCATATGAAACCAAATTTACATAAAGTTTAGACGCACACATATTTTTGTCGTTTTCTCTTTGAACCATTTTATTTTATAACGTACTATAAAGTTTGCGCTAAATTTAATTAAATCGTGGAGTATAAAATATTTGCCCAGGGCGGAGAAATTAAAACCGAATAAATAAATGACCTCACCCATTACAAAAGTGGCATTACATTTAACATCCTGTGTCTTGTATGTACAAGAGTGTGTGCCAAAACAGGATGATAATACGGAATTATATCAAGTACAATAGGATCGCGAAGAGAGAAAGAAAGTTGACCAAATCGGAAATTCATTATTCGATTGTTGGGCGAATTATTAGTTGGAAACACATTCCCAACCATTATGTTGCATATTAAATTTCTTTTCTTTATAGTAATTTGTTTCTACTCATCTGTCAAACCATACATACAGGATGAGAACTTTTATATCAAGAATACATAAAAATAATGTGTGGGAAATTTGAAAAAAAATGGAGCGAAATCGATTTTTGCCAATTAATTAAATCCCAACGGTATTTCACTTTTTTAAATTAATTTACTTGAGTTTTTTGATTGCATACAATGCTGGACGAAAAAAACCGGACGTCTTAAATTATAGGATGTGACTTAAATTTGAGCTTTAATATGAAAATAATTATTAACGTGGGAAATTCGCGATATAATCGATTTTTGCCAATTAATTAACACTCGAACATTCTAGTGCGGTATTTAACTTGTTTAGATTGCTGTATTTGTTCAAGTTCTAAGCTTGTTGACCATGGTAAAGCCAATAATTGACTCGCTGACCTAAAAATTAATAATACTATTTGCAGTTTTTTATGTCAAGTTTGTGTTCGATAAATTATACAAACTTAATTTATCATTTTGAAAAATTGTTACGTACGAGACGCCACAACTTCAAATATTGAATCATTATGCAATATGTCATTAAAAGGAGGAAGTATATTATTTGCTAAATTTAGAGCCCGGTAAATGTTAATATCCTTGACTTGCAATCAGACTTAATTATATTTTTTCGGAATATATGCAAAATTATGAGTTGATTGTTTGGGAAACGATGAGAATAACGCATTTCGGTCGTTAAACTCGCATTTGTTTTATAATAATTCTGAATTTTTCAAACATTTTTTCGAATACTATTAATCATAAACATTTTTTCGAAAATTTGAATGAATTATACATATTTTTAGTTTGTTTGAACAACACCTATAGAATCACCAGTATATTTAACTTGTTTTATTTTTAATTTATCTACTGCTCAAAATGTTTTCATTAAATTCGTCTATTAATACACTTTTCCTACATGTTCTTAGCAACTTCCGACTGGATTTAATAATTCCCTCTAGTAGCAATTTTTTTTGTGTGGAGCATGTGTTGATCAATACAAGGGCTGATACCCTCGAAGTGATAAGGCTTTTAATTCCATAAAAACGTTGTTGGAAATGTCAGGAGCATAATATAGGTCAGTGTAGATTAATACAGGCTGAAAATATTATATTACAAATGAAATATGGCTGAAAACTCAAGTGAATGACGCTTTTCGCTCTTGTTTTCGTATCTAGTAAGAGAGAAAGTGTCTGGATTGCAATCAATTTAAACGTGATACTGGCAGCAGGCTAATTAGGATTATGCAATGTGTTGGATTGTTATCTAAATACGGACGTGTTTTTTGTTGATGGTCTTTCTTCAATTATTTTCCTAGAAAAAGTGTTTCTTAAGGCGGCGAATTGCTAAATTATATGACGAAATAATTCAATAAGTTATTTAATTGAATATTTTTTACTAATTTGGTTACGTTTAAAATTGTTTTGCGGTTTCTATTATCCTTAGACAAGGTGCGAATTGAATTAACAGCTAAATATTTTGTTTAGGGGACTAAACAATGATGGTTATTGTTAGGCGTAAGAAATGGAAAGGGTTGAATGTTATTTAATTTTCGACTAAAGTATTGTTACAGTTTACAATACCCACATTATATAAGCGTAATTTTTTAATTTGATTAACTTTTACGATTGTTTCACTTAAATAATTAATTCAAAACCGCATTTATTTGTAAGCAACATTCTCCTGGTCTTTATATTTTGCAATTGTGCGACCCATACACGGTAAAATTAAGAATATAGCTATTAATTATTACTTATGGTAAAAATATTGTGGCATCCAAAGTTCCGCTACGCTCTCTTCTTTTAATAATTTCCTTTTTCCCATCGGTGCAATAATATGTTATTAAATGAAAATATTTTTACAGTTTCTAAGTGTTTGTAAAATAATCCGCATTTATTTATAAAGGCACACTTTCATCTTTATTAAATCTCATACTAGGCAACGAAGCATTCCGAAATTAATAAGTGGCATATCGTTCCATCATGTATATAATTTTCTACATCGTTTGACAGACATTTTTAATTAACTGGAACACAATATAAAGGCAAAAGATAAATATCTGGTTTGCTTAAAATAACTCTTAGTTGATTATTGTAGGAGTGTTCAAACATAAATTTACTTAACACGCATTTTCATATACATACGGTAAAAAATGCACTAATTCATCATCATTTTGTTCTAAAATGACAAAATTGCCTGTGAAATCAGGTTAATGACCAAGATCTTGATCAGATCAAATATTATAATTAAGTGTGATGTAAATGCGTAATGTGCTAATCATTGGGAAAATACTTTGTTTGACAAACAGATTAAGTAATCGTCATTTCTATTGTACAATGCGAGAAATAAGTCTGAACGCATTAATCAGGACCTTCGAGTGATCTTCAAAATATAGGCTAAAGTGACTTCCGTGCCGATTTTTGTGCCAACTGGTACATATTGCAAAATTTTCTTGCTCATTACTAGAAACGTAATGCAATAGAAAAATTCCTTGTATTCCATTGAAATTCAAATTTATGCGTACACCGAGAGTTGAACCCATTGAAATGGAATTTGTTATTGTCTGCATGTCACACATTCAATGTAAATCTTATTTTGATATCGTGGTTATTATGACATTGAATAAACATGCTTTCATTATGCTTTTTTACCTTTATATACTATAATTTTCTGACCTTGATATAAAAATTTAACATTGATACACGCGTTCAGTATGATTAATTTAATATCTTCGGAACGTGTTTTTCCATACGTAGAAATTGCTTATTTTAAACTACAATTATTCAACCACAACACCGTGGTATTCTGATCCAAGTTATCCGTTTAGTAGACTTCTAAATTTAATCGTAAAGTTGTGAAACATGGCGCTCAAGCAATTTGCTAAAAATAAACTAATGCTCGTTATCTTTGCCATTAAATTTTGAATTAAAAATATGCGATACTCCTGCTAACAATGTAATTCAATGTAATTCTTAATGGAGTTTCTTCTTGCAGACTGTGAGCAGTCGACCAAGAGCCTGGTCGTCATATTCAAATATTCGTGCCAAAGATGATCGTGGACTCAAAACGATGAACAGTGCAGACGACATATCAGTATACAAAGAACCAAAAAATCATTACCAACCAACGCTGACGCGAATAGGCCATAGTTATGATATTCCCGAGAAATCGCCAAAGAAAGACAAGAAATGGTCCATTGGGAGCTTGTTCCGAAGGAAGAAAAAGGACGGAGTTGAGTGTAGTAGTGATGAAGAGACGCATAAAAAGAGTTTCTTAAACAAACGCCGAAAACCTGAAACGAAACGAAGCAAACGCCAAACGGGGACTTTTGATCATGTTGTTATACCGCAACTGCCAAGACATTCGCAATTAATTCCCAGCTACAATCATGAAGACACTGGCATTCTATCTGACCCCACGGGCGGTTTTACGAATTACATTGGACGCGCTTTACCGAAAATCCCAGCCACTCAAGACAACACTTATAAAAACGTCGTCCAAAGCCGAGAGGTGCTGGGAGATTTACAAGGTTCAATTGGATCCGGTTCGGCGGATAGTCTAAACAAACGCAGTCGCAGAGAATTAGCGAAGGCTAGAGCAGAAGCGCGAAGGACGACATTGAAACCTAACAGCAGTTCAGAAGATGACGATGATTCGCAAAGATCAAACTCTTCCTTGCGCATGAGAAGTGAGGAAAATTTGATGCGACAACGCGATAGCTCTTTGAATCGAAGAACACGTGCTGCGCGAACTGAACGCTATCTGAAACGTCATTCACGCGATGGAGAAAACCCACACAACTATCTAAGACTGTCGAAATCAGACGCGGAAAATTCGACGCTAAACTGGAAATTATCGGATGATAGCAACAGATCACCAAGTAGAAGTCCTCTCTTCATCAAACCAAACAACGTGGAGCAATCCCTTTCAAGTCTAAATTCTCAGTCAAGTATCTCAGGTCTTTCCACAATTCCTCCTAGTCATGGTAATCATAGTAAATTCAGAGTTAGCAACTCGACCAGTAACCCTTCTTACAAGCCTCCATTATCAATGAACGAATACAATAACAGCATCCGGAAAAGTCAATTAAATATGGCTGTACCCACACAGGAGTTTTTATTGAACTCTCATAGAAGTATTTCTTGTGACGCCAATATCCATAAAACTGAACCGAATCCCGAAATAATTCACGTTCAATTACCGCTAACGAAACCAAATGCTCGACATAGAAACTTAAGTCTAATAGATGCTTCGCAAATACGAAATGTGAAGCAACCACCTCCTCCACCTCCAAGAGATCCCAGCCGATTGGTTACCGCACATTATGTGGAGAATGAACGGCCGAATACGTTCTATTTTGAAAATGTTGGTCATTTGAGATCGAAATCCATCAATATGCCGTTCAATTTGCGACACAATAACGTGCAGAATATGAATAAAAATTTGAACAACTTGTATGAGCATCAGAGTTTCAAGTCGGCGTCTGAAGATCATCTACCAATTCCTCAAACTGTGCAAATGGTTATCAGACCTACTTCTGTGACACCAGATTTAAAATCACAAAGATATAAAGAGGCGAAATTGGAAGTCAAACCGAATACAGATTTTAATTATCTAACTGACAAGAAACCAAGAAGCAGAAAACCCATCTTCATCGAATCCAATCCTGTTAAAGACAATCTAAATGGAACTAAGACCGCCTTAGATTTCTGGAAGCAAATGGATAAAGACAAAGTAAACAGGATGAGCCAAGAGAAGCCGACTCTAAAATCTCGGTCCAACAGTCCGCAAATGTTTACCAGCCACACAAACGTACAAACGCAAGTTTTTCTGCCCAGCGTAGTGCAGAACGATTACAAAGACTTACCAAAGAAGTCAATTCTTAAGCCGACAAACAGCGCTGATGTAATTAGCGACAAAGATTTGCATACCAGACGGAAATCCTCCAATTTGGAAGAAGCGCTGGATGAGTTGGAAGCGATTTTCAACAGTTTGGGACTGGGGGATGAAGATTTATTGGAGCGTGCGGAGCAAAGAGAAAAGGAAGCTGCTGAACAGAAAGCCTTACAAAATAATGTCAATCCATATGATAGTTATGGAGCACATAGAGGTGCTATCAGTGATTCGAATTTCAGTTACGAACCTTTCGATACTGTTGATTCGCCGAGGAAAAAGCTCATTAAAAAAGCATCAACTTTCGATCGGCGCTCTGATGATATGGCTTGCAGAAAATTGCACAAAGAGCGTGCTTCTACCATAGGCGATCCTCAATCAGTTTCGAATATTAGTTACTTGCTAGCAACACCGTTTAGTGGAGAAGATAATTTGGATGCCAAAAGCGATGGTAAAGAACCTGATATAACATTTGATGATGTTGTTTACAAGAGAATTAAACATGCAAACAACACATTAAAAGTGGCTGAACCGCAACCACCTTTTGGTATACCAATTGGACCGATAGCGCCGGCTGCAAATAGCGATTATTTGCATGCGATCCCAGATCCTAATGAAACGCTGCCATTTAAGCAGAGCAACATACCTGATATTGTGAAGGATGATTTAGCTTATCGGAATTTGCGGAAGGATTCCAATAAACGAGTCGGCTTACCGCAATTATCTACTGAAGATTTTCGTAATAACAACAACAATAATTGCGTAGCAGATCCGCAGATGGATTTGAATTTCTTGAAGAAAAGACGAGCTGTTCGTTCGTTATCCGCGAATATCGGAAGCTTGATTAGTAAAGATATTATTGAAAAGGCGAGGAATAGGAGTAGACAAAATAATGAGAATAGCGAAACACTTACGGATATTGCTGATGTGATGAAATTCGCACGTAATGTTTTGAAGGAGAAAGATAATAACATAACTGCTACTAGGAAAGCTTTTATGAGTGATACTGATACCAAATATGTGACACCAAGTTCGAATAGTAGTTCACTTAAAGAGAGTAGACTAAAATTCTTGAATGGCTTAACACAAAAACATGAACCTTCTGCAAACCTTGGCGACAATTTGTTGCATTATAAACCTCCACATGGATTATCACCCGACAGACGATTGGTAAAGGAATCTACGCCAATTCCTATATCACCATTTGAAGATAACCATTCATCCAATTCGTCTTTGGATGAGTTCTTGGATAGCATAGCGAAGGAAACGAAAGAGACTACTGAAAGGATATCTAATGAACTTCGCTTGTTGAGTGAAGAGAAGAAGAGGAACAGCAACAATGATACCAAACAGAAGCTCTCCGAAATTGATGCCGTTTCAGAACACGCTAAATTATGTGAGAAATTGCTCGAATGTGTGGTCGATAGTACAGAATTGATAGCGTCCACTAAAACATCGGTGGAAGAGGTGGAACAAATCGAAGATATGGAACCGGATTCTATTGAATTGGTCGCCAATGTGGTGTTATCACGTGAATGCTCAGTTCACGAGGATCTAAAAGCGAATGATGAACATGCAGCGAGTGATTCGGAACATGACTATGAAAATCTGGTGTCTGATAAAGAGTTAAATATCGATGAAATCCCATTTGTGGAAGATACAGCCGAAGATAATAAGTGCAAGTCGCCGTTTGAGGAGCATAAAGCTGAACTAATCGCTAGTTTCCAGGAATTGAAACAGAACATGGAACAGATCGATTCAGTCTTATCGAGGAGTCATCAGGATAATGATGAGACTGCGTCAAAGACAGCTTCAGTTTACGATAATTTAGAGGATAAAACTGATGGGGTTACAGGTGAGCCGTGTGTCAGTGTGTTAGAAGTTTTGCCAAATGAGGAATGTGCTAACAAGTTTGAACCTAGATTTACCACTAACTGTGAGCTTATTTTGAAAGCCGGAACGGATTTGGCTGACGATTCGGAAACTAGTTCAGGATTTCATTCAAATTGTTCGTGCAATAACGATCTAGCTAACTATTATTTAGATCCGATGGATTCGTTGGAGAGTTTGAAATCTCCCAAGCTCGTTTTGCAAACTGCTAAATTTACTAGATCGGTCGATCAGGGGGATGATGGGAGTAGAGCGACGACTTCGGGTTTGAGTTTGCGAAATAGCGGCAGGGAATTGACTAAATCTGATTCAAATTGTTCAAAGCACATTAATTCAGATGACAAACAGTCAGACTCAGCCTGGTACCGTGACCCGGCAACTATGGCAGTTGCATGCTCCTATGGGATTGCATGTGCTCTACAAATGGCTTCTTTAGATTTAGTTGCTATTTTAGGCATTGTGTTTGCTATAATTTCATTCATTGCCGCATTGATGTATTGATGCATGTATGACGTTTGGACACGAATATTTTTGGTCCTTGTTTGATGGATTTTGTATCATTTATCTAAAGTTGTATATACCAAGACGTAAAGTTTATTTTTTTTTAGTTTAATGCCAAAAATTAGTTAATACTTTATAATTATGATTTGAATAAATACAATATGGAATAAATGCGTTCTAGATTATTGAGTTGCATAATTTATGTAGGAATGTGTGTATGCATAATAATTATTATTATTATCATTCTGGTAACTATAAAAAGCATGTGTTCATTGTGTACATTCTGATCAGATATCTTTTGTTCGGAATAGTTTCATTCATTGCACAATTAATTATTTCAAATGTGTCTGTATAACTGGCTGCATATTGAATGTACTTACTGAATATTAATAAAACTCCAGGTCAAGCTGATAATTAATTACATTTACAAAAGTTCAAGTACCTAACTTAGCACCCAAAAAGACGGCTTATGTTGCTTATTGCATTTCAATTATCAACAACAACTATTGCATTTTTTTTTCTTGTCACGTATTGCAAGCATTTTTTTTTTTGTTTAATTTAATTCCATTGCACCTCAAACTAATTAAAGCCGTAATAATAAAGATTGACGAAAATAGTGAAGCCGTTTCGTTTTATTATAGGTAAACTGTAACTGCTGTCATCTTTATTTTGGCAATCAACTTCAGGTAAACTGCCTTGCAACGTGTCTGCCAGCTATAATATTCTTCCTACACTTAATTTATGAAATTACTACTAAAACCATTTAATTGCGCTGTTTTTCAAGTAGAACATATGCACAGATTAAACAAATGTTGAAGAGAAATTTTTATTGTTGCGTTTTTATCATTTTTTTTAGAAAATAAAACACTACGGGTAATTTCTGATTTTAAAAAGTTAATTAACTTTGAACTCTTTCTGAACTAGGCTGATAAATAAAATTTGATAAAAAGTCGTTTAGAAAATTAATTTTTAATTGAGGAAAGTTTTCTATTGGTTTTAGAAAAGCTACTTTATTTTGTCATTTACATAATTAAATTCATATTGCTTGGTGGCTTTTCTGGTACAGTATTTCGCAATTTGCATACAAAGTGTAATGTTGGTTGTAGAAAAAGTGTGCCAGTTAATTTTGTCACTAATTGTAAATTGGTATAATTTTTTATTAAGCGAGTTCTTAGTTAATTTCTGTATACATAGTTGTTAGACTCAAAAAGATCATTACGCAAATTTATAAATTGTTTCATTAATTTGTTGAATAGGCAAAACGTATTTAAATTTGTTTAAAACGCCTGTGCATTGGAAACCAGTATAATCGCAGATGTGTATTTCGGGCTGCATACCTATCACTTAGATTTTGTAAATATATTTTTAAAATCTAAATATTTATTGTAAAATCTCTGTATTTAACTAATGATATATTTATGTAATAAAAATAAAATATTTATTTCTTTACTACTGCGTTTTTATTTGTACTTTGTTGTTTTGTTATTACAAATGATACTTGTCCTGGAGTTTTTATTGCATTTTTCATTATTATTATCAAAAATAAACCAGATTTTATGATATTTATTATTTTTGATGCGTATACATAATTAAAATAAATTCGTGGGATTGGTAGGATATATAATATGTATAATATGTTTTGGTAGGATATATAATATTTAAATATGTTATAAAAAATACTAAAAAGCATCTATAAATAAATAATTAAAGTCATCCATCAACAATTTTAAAAGGTACTTGTATTTATCTTTACTTATACATTTTTTTAATCTTATATTGCACCGATTTCTAATTTATTTTGCATAGATAGCGAAAATACAAAAAGTATTTAAATAAATCTAAATTGTTTAATTAATATTAATGTATATATTTAAAGAAACAGTATTCAAAAGTAATTTTTAGGCTATAAAATAGAGGGTTGCTATAGTGGTTCCTATTCTGTTCTGACCTGTGGGCTCTCAGCTGATTCCGCCTGCACCAAAACAATTGAAGGCCATGTAAAATTTTTACCAGTAGGGTAGAATATATTCCAAGCAGCAGCGACACGCCAATACAAAAATAAAAGATTATATTCATAGCTCATTCGATACAACAGGTCAGAACGTAGTCGACTTGACTTTACATTTATATTATTGCATATAAATGTAATATTCATAATAATATGTATAAAAAAAAGTTGCGGAAACTTATGACTAATTATAATTATTATACACGGAAAAATGCGTATATAAAAGTTTCACAAGGTAAAAAAAAAGTATTAACAGCCTTATTAGTTGTTTAACATGAAATTCCACATTATTTCTATCGTATGTGAAAATGAAACAACTATTGGCGTGTTAATAATTAACTTTGTCTATGCGGTCAGTCTTCGTAATTCAACTTTAATCAACTGTGCATAATAGAAATTTAACAGCAAATTACACGCACGCGGAATTTATTAAATAAATAATAAATTATTGTGGTATTTAACAAATTTATCAGCTTATTAAATAACCAATCTAAATAACACGCTTTTAATTTCTACATGCATAAATAAAATGCGACTGGGAAGAGCAGCGCAGGTATAGAGAAAACTGGTCAAGGATTATTGCTTTTAACTTTTATACCTACTACAGGTGGGATTGTTCAATGCAAATTCGAAAAGTTCATTGAATTTTCAAAATTAAGGGCTCTAGCTACTCTAACTAAGCCCCTCAACATCAAAGCTAATTGCGAAACGGATTATAGTTGGGGTTGGATTGGGGTGGCTTTGATTCTTCCATCTCGGAGAGAAAAAAGCAGCTTCAATATTTCATTCTACGATCTCACTCTGCGCCTTTCACTTTTATAAATAAATAACTGTATAAACAAAGAATTGTTGTTATTATCTCTGGCTTGCAACATTTTTTCGATTAATTCTTCTATTGAAGTGTATCTCTTGAATTTCTTTTGTTTGGCATATCACATATTGTTAACACTCGGTTATGTCCCTCGTGTTATTATTGGTTCTTGATGAGTCAGAGCGCAGGCCAAAGTTTTGCTCTAGAGGCTGAGCTACAGGTTGCTTTTCCAAAGCCTGTCACTTACCGCGTGCTTGTTTTTGCGTTCGCCCATCCTTGCCAACATCGTACGTACATTCGGATAGTGAACACTCGATTTCATTATCCTGCAACGAATTTTTCAGTTTGCGGTATTATCTCCAACGAGCTAGTGCAACGCTATTGTTCATAATTGGTTTGCGTTCGAACAAGCAATAAGCATTGTTTATGTAAGTTATTTGAATTTTTACGTTTGTTTATAAAGCGCACCTAGATTTAAATTTGCGCAATGTCTATTAATAATTATTATTTTAAATTTAACCGACTGAAAGTTGTTTTATGGAATTGAATTATTTGTTTGGAGCGCAGATAAGATAGTCGAATATAAATAAATTCTGAATTTCTAATATTTATTTAGCAATTGGATTACATTACCATTAATTTTATTGATAGTTTTGAGATGCATATGGAACGCCTACATAATTTAATCTTGTTTTCATTAGATTTGTTTATTATGCACATTTCATTAAAATTTCTCTATGAAAGGATTTTTTAGTATCAAAAGTAAAATAAAAATATCGCATGTTATCTTTTGCATACATAGCCAATAGGATATCTCAAAGAATGTGCCTGATAAAGCAATTTCGAACAAATAGAGGCAAATTTGAAAGTGTAGAGAAAAAATCGTCTTTTGAAAATATGTTTCGCTTCAATTCAAATATACAGTTGCGTTATTCCGCATTCTGGAATTCCATGCTGCTGGTATTATTGTTTGTATACTGCAAATTTATATAAATAAATGTATTTAGAAGATAGGTAAACAATGGTGAACTTTTAAGGTCAATTACCTTAATGAATTTTCATTTCTATCGTTTGTTATTATTATTAAATAATGAAGGAAAAAAAATGCATTTGATTTGTAAATTGAATCAGAGAACCGCAAAGTGTAGTCATGGTGTTTACATTATTCACTTGAAATTAATTAATTTTAAAAGTTTACGTAATTTAATTGTCCATTCTATTGACTTATGATTTATTTCGCTGTATAACAAATGAGGTACAGGATGCAAGAAAATAATGCAATTAAATGCATTACATCATTAGCAAAACTCTAAACTTGTTTGTTCTAAGAAATATGATCCTAAAGTAAACGCATTATTTAATTTTATTAATTGCTTGCACTTTTGGGTATTACATTTTATTTGTTATATAATTTACTAAATTCTAATGAATGGTCAATTAGTCGTAATTACTATTAATGTACGTGACATGATAATAAATTAATAAATGCACGTAAACTATTCCACAAAAATTATTTTTAGAATAAGTAAACTTTTTCCTAGCCACAACACAATTAGGAACTAAACTTGATTGCAATCTGGTGGCCCATAAAAAGAGACGAATTTCACAAACTAACATAAATGTTTACATATATAAATAAATGCAAACTTGTTTATTTATTGTTCAGCAGATAATTGGATTATTTTCATAACAATAACAGACGTTGATTTCGCCCCATCTCAAAGTCTAGCTGCATTTTGACCTAGATGCTGTCTCTCCGGATCTATGAAATGATATTGTAAAATTTTGTAATCACTATAACATGGTAGTTTCATTTTCTTCATCCCGCATCTCGGGTCAAGGATGCTGCTGCATCCACGCCAAGCTGTCTCGTTTGTCCACACAAATGTTGGCTGCCTTTTGTTCTAATTAATAATTTAATGTACCTTTCGATTCGATGTTGGCGAGACGAGATGATAAATATCGTTTCATTAAAAAATTGCTTGCTGCACTAACACGACGTTATTTGTACAATCTTGACATTTAAATTAAATATTTGAGCTCTGGTAATTTATTACCTTTTAATAATTTTATGTAGAGTGAAAGCTCATAGTTATTATTATCTTTTTGCTGCTGCAATTTTTCTCGGTATTTTTAGATTGTGCTTTAGTGAAAGTTTTCAATTGTAATAAATAATTCTTTAGCGAATTGATTTATTTATTGCCAACTGATTTATTTTATGCAAATATTGAGCAACATTTTTTTTGGAATTTCTATTATTAAATTAAAAACAAAGCAATCAATTCGCTGATTAAATGATCAGTTAGCATAAACGTATGCTCATAATTATTTTATGCTCATTAGGTTTGTCTGCACAAAGTATAATATAATAAAAGTTTATTAATAATGTTTCTCTATCAGCCAACACGGTTTAGTGCATTACCGTGTTATCTACACTGCAGTCACTTTGTCTATGCAGAACTTCCGTTTTTAAATAGTTAGATTAGTGCTTTTTTGAAGGAAAATAAATTAAAATGTTCCAACATAATAGTATCATGTCTTTACTGACGGCATTCAAAGGTAACTAGTATTTTCTTGTCGAAAGAATATTAAATTGAGTTTTCAAGTTAAATATTGAAAATATTCAACTGTTTGCATAATGCAAATTTAAATTCGTACTTTACAACGTAAAAAGTTTATTTTTGTGATATGTATGTAATGCATCGTTCTTGGCTACAGTTCTCTTAACAATTTATATAAATAATACCAAGCTGAAGTCATAGATTATTTTACAATACGATGAAAAAATATATTCCGAACGCAAAAAAACCAACAATGAAAAATACTTTTTAATTACGCAGAATAGAATAGGTAATCTGCAGAATTACAGCATAATGCGGCCTTTGTAATAATATCATGTTATACACACATAGTTAGTTGCAAGCAGATGTTTTTTCATACAAAATGTAACTGTAGCTGATTTTAAATTCTAATTACATTTATTTCCACAAAACTCTCATTACAGGAAGAAAACGGTCCTCTAGAAGGTCGCGATTACCTCGATGGCTTCGATCCCAATCTTGTGAAAACTTCACCACCCCTACTACGAAAATTATGGAGAGCGGTGAGAACGGTCCCAGTCGATCGGATCGAATGGCCAGATACAAGGAAGATCGACGGAAACAACTAGCAGCACAATTCAACATGCACAATGAGACTTCGTCAGCGAAGAAGCTGAGCAAGGACTCGAGCAGTTCGGAGGGTCCTAGGCCTACCAGAGCATCCAAACTTCGAGCTGCTGTCAAATCTCAGGACAATATTTCTAGTCAATCGAAACCTCAACAACATCAGCGGCTTTCATCCGATGTAAGTCGCACAGATATTAGTTTACTTGGCGTTATGTAATTACATTTCCCTAAAACGGTTGACGATTTGAATTCGAGGACATCTGTTGCCACCAAGCCTCCCGTTTCGAATTTTGTTGCAGAGCAGATCCATGTAGGGACTTTGTTGTCCAGTGAAATGTAAACGGTTTGAGTCATGGCACCTGCTTCTGTTAACAAGGTCCAAAAGAAGACCTTGCTTTTGCGTAGGCATCGGATACTATTATTTCCTACATTGTAAACAATTTTCGTGGGCGGAACAATTATTTATTTATGTTCAAATCGATAAATAAGATTTTTTTGGAGTCAATTACGTAATTGGAATATTAGTTATAGTGAAACATTTGAAAAAACGTCAATCAAAATTTTTTAGTGAAGTTTCCGGGCCCTTAAAGGCTTATTTTGGGGAACTTTCAGCTGAAACTTTCAGTAATACCGCAATTTCAAATACAAATCTACCAAAATTTCAAAAATTCATCCAAAAAAATGTAAGTTTTCTATTTTCCCAACTAGTTTGAATGAAATGACAGTTTATGAAAAGAGTTTGCTTAGTGGAGCATGATGGTCACTCGGCCACTGCTCCGTAGGTGCGATGCGTATGTAGCAGTAGCAAGCAGAACCCTTCCCATCTATTTCTGGTGTCACAAAAGAATGCAAATAAAATACGCAAAATACTGTTGTTTATCGTTGAGGGGAAAACTTTTCTCTATATTGAATGCCAACACTTTGTGCATTGAAAATTCTTTGTCATATCGTATGTGAGTGTGGTGAGCGTGTCTTTGCGCGAATTCAATTTCGTCGCTTTCTTAATAAACAATGGTAACTGATTAATTTTGTATACGCTATGTAGAGACGACTGGAAAAATATTTACGAGTGTTTTACTTTATTTTGATGGGTCATGTCATAAATAACGTCGACTTTTCCTCCACCGGTAACTTTGTCGCATACACGCTACTTCCCAGGTAAATAAATAAAAGCCGGAGCGCAGCGAATGTTTAGTAAATGAAACTAAATCAATTCGTAGTATGACATTTTTTTATTTCCTTTCCAGATTACAACTCCTACAGTGAGCGGTAGCGAGTCGCAGAATATGGGACATCGTCAGATGGAACGAGACAAAAGCAGCAAACGAAAATCGAACCTGAATCGGTCACTCAATTCGGAAGAAGTTCCTTTCAGTCCGGGCGATTTAAGTGGTGAGTGGCGAATAAAATCAGCACATATATTGCCGATTAAAATAATTAATCGGCGGGGATTTAAAATTTGCGAGTAGTAGAGTAGTCTAGACCGTGTTGCCATAGCAGCAGACATGGAAGGGTGTCTCGAAACTCAGGTAGCATTAAATCAAATGGAAAAGGACTTCAATGCCACTGATTTTTTTTTTGATGGGAAATTAGAGGCACTAAAAATATTAGAAATAAAATTCTAAAGAAGAAATTAAATTCTTAAAAAGAAACGAACTTAAATTCTACTAGTCTATTATCGATTAAAGGAAAGTTTGCGGTACATTAACATTTCCATTAGAAACTAATCAACTTTAAATAAACAACGTAATTATTTGATTGTAGATGATCGCAAGCAACGGCGCAGAGGACGGCGCTTTTTCCCATCCGAAGTCCTGGAACAATCAAACAAAAATGATGCAAACACCACTGCCACTTTAACTAACTCTCCAATCACTGCCGCCAAATCGACTGCGAAAAAATCAGAATTAAGTATTCACATGGAGAACGCACGACGTGGTATTACGCCGGCTTTTTCCGAAATGGGTTCGCGATACAAGTCCCAGTTAAAACGGCCAATTGTTTTATCTAGTCCGAAAGAGTCATCGATATCGCCGCGATTGCGAACCCCCGAAAATGAACCAACAAGACTATACAACAAGGAGAACATTAAAACTAAGGACGACATGAACAACAAAAATAGCGACAATGACGAGAAGAAACAAAATCGTGATATTGCGAAACGTATGGAAGAACTGACAGCTAGAACGCGCGACACTCTTGCCAAAGTCGAGAAACTAGCCAATAAGACGAAGGAGTCACCGCGAAAAGTACCAGCGCGGAATAGTCCAGCCAAGCAAATGTTTTCAAAGTTGCCGTCGTCGATTTTGAAGAAAATCAACCGGACGGACGAATCGAAATTGAATGAACAGTCGACACAAACGCCAGTTCCGACTCCTGCTCCGATACCAAACACAATCACTGGTCCGATTTCGATCCTAAAGCGGAAAGTCTCTCAAGATGACCACAACAAATCGGACGGGATGAACAACACGCCACCCGTCACGTTTTCGCCCAGCGTTATCGAACCAGCGATAACGAACCGAAAACAAGGCATTTTGAAGAAACGAAGAAGTTTGGACGAGTCGCAAGTGATGCGACATCGCAGTTGCAGTCCAGATGTGGCCAACAAATCCGATTCGCGGTCGATTTTGAAGAATCAGCGACGTTCGTCGCTTGAGGAACTCACGCGAATCGAATCGCCCGAATTACAGCTGCAAAGTATCCTGAAACGGAAAACCTCGCGGAATGAAGAAGACGATTTGTCGCTGAATTCGCCGCAAAGTATTCTGAAGCGAAGGTCCGGTGCTAGCAGTGCGGGGTCGACAACTAGTACTCCGCATGTTTCGATTACGACCGCTGTGATTTTGGCGGCGGCTGGCGGTGCCGAAATCATCCTCAATCCGGAAAGTGATAACGTTAAGCCGATTTTGAAGAAGAAGAGCTTGTCGGACGAGCAATCGTATAGCGATAGCTATTCGGATCCCAAGCCGATCTTGAAGAAGAAGTCGAGTACGGACACTGATGACTGTGATGAGAAGCCAAAGCGACCGATTTTGAAGTTCCCGACGAGGAATTCGAGTGATCGCGACAGTTTCGACTTGGGGAAGCTGAATTCGGGGAGTGATGTCGAAGAAATGCGACCGATTTTGAAGCAACGGTTGTCGTTTTCGGGGAACGATAATAGTAATAGTGAAGAGGTACTATTGAGGAAGAATCGAAGGTCGCATACGATTTGTAGTGAGTTTAGTTTTACGTCGACGTCCAGTGAGGTGAAAGAGGAGGATCGTGCGATGGTGAAGGCACGGCCTTTGTCCGTGCATGAATTGGTGAGGAGTTTCGAGCACCAGACCACTTCGACGGGTGCGATTCCGAAGAGGGTTAGTCAGAAGAGGAACAGTGATCGTTATCGGACGCAGCCAGTTACTTCGATGGAGCTCGAGGCAATTAGGTAATTTTTTTGAGATGTTTTGATGCAAGCTGCATAATTAATTAGTGAATAAGCATATTAAAGTTCAGTGTCCAGTTTAAATATAGTTTAGCATTTCCGTGAGATATTCTTAGATTCGTACTATTTTGAGACAAAATAAAAAGGAAGAAATTATGATTGGCCAGCTGGAAAATTGATACTGAACCACTTATATTTGTTTCAATATTTTTCAATCAGTTTTCTTGGCAAATAACCGAAAGCTGGTTAATTTTAGCTTTTCAGCATCAACACACTCAACAGTTTGTGTTCAGACACTTTCAAGTGTAGTGGTTGCTTATAATTCATACGTTTTTCAGTCGCGCATTATTATTTCCTACAAAAAGGTACTTATTGCTAGATAAATAAATAAATCTCCCAAACAAATGCAACTGAAACGTATAATTTTAGATCGATTGTTACGCAAACGCGTAAAGTGCCAAAAATACATTTTCGAACGGCAATAAAAAATTCATAGTCTGACCTGGATAATTCTAATTTCCAGTTTGAATTCGCTGAGCAGCCCCTCAGTCGACGACATACAAAGTCGCACTTCCAAATCGAATCATCATCTGTTCGAATCGAATCACAGTTTATCGAGTTTGAGCCAATCGTTTGGGCATGAGAGTAATTTGAACAGTTTCTTACTATCGTTTAATAACGCGCCTAGTCCTGACAGTGGAGTGTGCGGCAAAATGTCATCCGATTCGGCCTTTCAGTCACTTGGTGACGGATTGGAGTTGGAACAGGAAGACGACAAGTCGAGTCAGATCCCGAAAAAGGGCAAGTTGGAGCATTCGAAGTTGGAGTCGCAAATGAAAGCGATTGCTGAGGAGGCGAAGAACATGCGACTTAGTAAAGGTTCGTAATTAGTGGAGATTGTTTCGATTTGGTCCTAATTTTGAGTTCCAAAGGTAATTTAGGGGTGGAAAAATATCGAAATCGCAAAGCCAAGGACGAGCGACAAACGTCCAGCCGCTTTTCGACTCAACCCGTCACTTTCGAGGAAGTCCAAGTGGCTGCGCGATTGAAGAACGATGATGGTGAGTGATTTTTCTGTTTGGGGGTTTGTAATTTTGGGCTTTGTAATTTTGCTAGTAGATGATGGTGGTATGGAACGCTTAAGCTTATCAGAAAAGATCAAAATGTTTAATGTAAAGCCACAACAAGCGATTCGAAGGCGTTTTACAAGCGAGATAGTCGAAACAGCGCAGTGCATGTCAACTTCAACTTATGCTTTAGGTGTGCTTTTAATTGTATATATTTGTGCTTGGCGATCTAGTCGTTTGCAAATTACGTTGGGCTGTGTTTAACACTCGGTTGAACACAGACTGACATCATTCGCAAGCTAACAACCAATTTCTTTTGACTAGATAAGCGCAGCAGCAGCAGCATTCTGAAACCGAAATCAGATGCGAGTGGCTCAAATAATAAGCAGAAGAAAAGCGGTGTGCAGCCGAAATCGGCTTTGAGATCGCGTAGCTCATTAAACGGCTCGCCAACGCGTCGGCCGATTTTAAAAGGCGATACGTCGAACGATAACGTGTACGACGAAGGCATCTCGTGTAATGATTCCGGTTCGGATTCGGAACTTTCGGGTGTGCCGTCGTGTAAAAGTGGCGTGAGTGATAAAATCGAGAAATTGTCCGGCAAACTTTTCAAGTCTGGCGGCGATTCCACGTCGGATGGTGAGTCATCGGGCGGACGCGAAGTTTGCAGCATCTTTAAGAACGAGAACAAGTTGCGCATCAAGTGAGTACCTAACTATTATTTTATTTGGTTTAGTCAAGTGTGAAGCGATATTGTTGTTTGTTGCACGTGTGGAATTTATATTTTTCGCATTTTTGCGCGCGGCCAATTTATTGCCTTCTGGTTAATATGGCTTAACTAAGTAGTCCATACGATTTATATTTTTATGTTTGTTGTTGTTGTGATAATTATTTAAACTTTCTCTTAATTACGAATTATTCAGTGCTTAAATAGAATTTTTTTAGCTAGTTCCGGTTTACTGAAAAAATAAAAGTAAAAGTGTTGTGCCATCAGAGCAAATCATTTAAGGATGATGGAAAACGCATTTTTATTTGTGTTGTAATTAAATAATTAATTAAAATCGAGTTTTAATAATGACAAATTGGTTTAATTAAAAATGGCTTTTGCAAAAACATGGTTTAGGCTTGCCAATATGCATGCAGGTGTAAATGGATTTTTAAATATAGCTTGCGAGCGAAATAAATCAATCTGATCGAATAGTATCCGATCAGTTGCATTGAAAGCCAACAAGTGCACTTATAATAATGCACTTTATAATAGAGTGTAGCCTTGAGGAAGCGTCATACTGGGGATTAAATCTAACGATTTCTCTTTTTGCTGGGTGTATGGATAATTATCTTCATTTTTCATGTATATTTATCAATGCCACACGATGAAGAAGCACATACAAGGTGCTCGGCTTTTATAAATAAGAAGAATCTAAATATAAACTTTGTTGCTTTTTTTGGTTTACTAGCTACTATAATTATATGATCTATCTGGTCATAATAGTATTTTGTAATTATAGTTGGTACATTGAAGACTTCTTCAAGAGCAGAACAAAACTGCATTGTAATTCTGTAAGGTCCAGATGCACAAAAACTTTTTTCGAATTTTATTCAGGAATTGTGAATAGATTTTTTTTTTGTATCGAATCAAAAAGCAATTTATTACACAGCACAATATTCGGTCTGATAGCAGCAATGAATTTGATTTTTAATTTCACGTTAATTATCAACAGTTTAAAGAAAACTCATAAATATCGTAAAAACGTGTTTGTATTATAGAAGAAATTTTATATTGTACAATTACCGGTTATTACAACAGAATTCTTTATGATCACTAGCGTGCAAACTATATGGTATAGGAAATTGAGAGAATTATTCAAATTTTCTATACGAATTGAAGGTAAATTTTCAATGTTTCTAAACGCAATTAATTTACTATTTATAACGGTAGAAAATGATCATTAGAATGGGTTTTTAATGATGAAGGTGACGCTTTACTAATTCACACTGTTTAAATTAAATTCAATAATGATTATTATTCATTAAGTCTAATTTTTTAATATTTAAAAATAGAAATTTTATGTTGCTTTGCAATTATTACATTATGTAACAGCTTATGTAGGATTTATGCTTAGTTATTTTATTTAGCAATTAATTATTCATAATTGAAGAACATCTGTGATTTGTTGGTTCTAGGACGTCTCTAATTAATTAAACATACATTTCTGTTTTTGCGAATTGGTACGAACAATTTTTATATAGCGCAAATTTGCAATATATTGGTTCCTATTCTGTTCTGACCTGTGGGCTCTCAGGAGTTGGCGACTTCATTGATCGCAAGCGATAATTTCCTGGGTGTGCTATTTTCTATTGAATTTTTCTACATCTGATTGTGTGTACACAATAATTAAAGGAGCATAGTATAATAAATATGATTGTATTTTCTCTGGCACACCTGCTCGCCAGAATTTCTTCATAGCTCTCTAGTAATAATGATAATTAATTTGATTTGAATTCAAGGACTAATCAGAATTGACAAATTTATGTATAATATAATAGATAAATATCACAAAGCAAATTATTTCAATATGGATAAATAATAATTGTGTCGCGCATATGTTCGCATTTAAATTGGGATTAAATTCAATTGATTGATGAAATTGTTTTTGTGCTGTTCTCACCAATATTCAAATAAAAGTGCGGAAATTCAGCGAGTGGCATTTCATCACGACTCCGCTGACATTTCAACATATTTATCCGCAATATTAGCAATTCGTGAATAATGGATGATTGTAGGATAATTTATATCATCTTATAATGTGTGCAATTCCGACTTGAAGAGTCGCATGTAGCAAACTTTATCTGATCTGATGCAATAACGTTCGTTTCAATCTGCACCATGAATCATGTCTGAAGGAAAATGCAGAAAAATCGATCCAATAATATAAATACTCGATTTGTATGCATCAAATGCAAACCCGTATATTCCCAGCTAATTAAATTATTGTCGCAATAATAAAGGTCAAATAGATTTTGGAATTTGGTGAGCAAATTGAAAGTTCATTGTCCCACAGGCATTGTTCTATTTTTCTTCGGGATCAAGGAAGATCAACAAACTGAACATCCCGCAGTCGTTATTTATAATATTGAAAAGAGAGCGCACGATCTATAAATAAACAAAATCCAGATATCGATTATCGCCGTTATATTGGGTACATGTTTGGTCAATAGACTTCTCGCTCCAATACGCGTTCTACACAATAGATTGGAAATTACAGTATTGATTGAAAAATCGTTAAATGTAAAGAAGTGTCCGACTTTACAAAAGGCACGCACAATACCCTCTTCGGATACAAAGTCTTCCGAGGCCTCTTCCTCGTCATCATCATCCTACTCCACCACGTGCTGGTTTACATTGCAAGCAGCGACCGAGTGGAGTCGGATGGTAGAGTCGAAAGTCGCCTGGGAAAACTTGAATGGGTTTCTACGAGTATTCTCTACCCATAAACACACACCGGTCTGATTTCGTCGTTCGTAGTGCAATCGACAGTACAGTTTGTAACTGCAGTCTGCTCCGACCAAAAGTGCGCTCGCTCGCTCCATCGTGCGATTTATTAATGAACGCGAGTGCCTTATTTGTTTAGTACACAGATGACTTCTATGCAGGTTCGCTAATTAGTCTAATTTTTAAATCAATTATTTAATTAGTAATTTATTCGTACGAATTTATTTTCGGCCCCAACATTTCTATAATATTTAATTTCGAATATGTAAATGTACTACCCCTTTTGGGATGAAAATAGTCGGGGTGCTTGTTGCAAGGGTAAAACGCTCGCATAATCGTGGAGCCGACAGACAAACATTAGAGAATGAGCGATCAATATTATGAAACGACAGCGGAGACTTTGAATGCACCAATGGTGTTAGGATTAACTATTCGTCAAATGTGGTGATGTAATTTCACTGCAGTAGTGACGTTTCCCATTTTTTTCCGATACGGTTGTGACGCACTTCGTCTCGAAATAGATGTTTGTCCCTTTAAAAATTAAAGGGCTAGGGCGCGTATCTTAAATTAAGCGGAACTAAGTCTGAACGTTGGCTGCTGTGAAATGTTAATTATTATTGTTAGTACTTTCCAATCGTTAAATCATAAAAACATAAACAATGTGCAGGATTCATTTTTAAATAGAAATTATTGCTCAATAAAAATATAAGCCTATTAAGCTAACAATGCATCTATTTTATACTGAATAATTTTATTTATTTATTTAAATAAATATTACAGTTAGACTGTCTAGAAATGTCGTCGTTGGATGATTCACTTAATTTAACACTAATTTCCCAGGTTAATAGCCATAAAACCAAGCAATAAGATAAAGTTTACCAGAAAGTTTACCATTACAGTTAACCTACATTGATTAGTTTAACATCGATCCGAAGAACTCAATAAAGTTAAACCTCAAATAAAGGTAAACAACGCGGTTTTTTTATCGGCAATTAAATTGAGCCAAAATAAATAAATAATATTTTGTCTATTTAGGTCTGTAAAATATATGCAGATGAAATTAAAGAGAAAATATGCACTTCCTAGTGCTGTTTATTATTAAACGGTTCAAGGAAACATATTTCGTATTTTATAGGCGTGCGAGAAGATGCAAAATAGATTTTTTTTAATGCAAACTGCCAGCATATTAAACGCAACTGGTTAATAAATCAGGTTCTATTTAATAGCCCTGCTTGATTAATAAATATTTTTCTTATAAACTTTAATGCTAGTAAATTGCAATAATTTAGAAAAAATCCTTTGGAGAGCCGCTTCACAGATGACGGATTTTTCTTGCATTTCCAAGTTAAATTATAATTTCTAAACTATGTGTTTAGGATAGGTGCTATAATCCTCAGAGGATTGTTAACTATAAAGTCAATAACGAAATAAAATTCTAAAAAAATTAATAAAGTCCCAAAAATATTCGAATTTCGAACTAAAATTCCCAAAGGAAACTCTGACCAACAATTTTCGAAAGCTTGCATTTTTATGATATAACAACAACAAAGATAGCCGAAGGTCAAAGATAATATGTTATAAACAATATTAATAATCAAGATTATTTAAACATTCGCTGTTGTTTCATATTGTCAAGTGTGTGCTAAATCCAGTGATGAACAAAATACAAACAAATTCGATCAACCAACAATAAATCTTATCTCCTTATCAATTTTTTGCAGACAAACATTAGAAAGCGTCTTGTCGAAAAGCAAGAGCCAGAGTGCATTTGGTAATGAGACAAAAACATTGGGCCTGCATCTGCCGAAAACGAACTTACGTCGGTCGCAAACCCACTCGCAGGCTGACATGCCGCAGAGTATTGCCGATCTTCGGGCCAAATTGAAGGAGAGTGGCGAATCGGAATGGAAGAAACGCATCCCGCAGAATAATAACGCTTCGGACGAGTTGAAATTGCTGAAGGAGAAAAATCGCTACAATGTGAGTAATTTTATTTTATTGCATCTCGAGATAAATTTTATCTAATTATTTAGTCTTGTCGCGAATGTGTTTGCGAATCATCTACGATTTGAATAATTGCCTTCTTCCATCTAAACTAAAAATGGTAATAGTTTTATAGAGATAAATGCCTTGAATTGATTCACCATAATTGTTTGTGAGCGGAAGTTTTGCTCGTTCTAGGACAATTTAATTTCCTATCGAAGCCGATTAAATATTATAATACCTCACCTCATTCACAATCAACTATTACTCATTAAAAAAGTTTTGATAAGGGAAATCGAGTGTTGTACGAATACATTATTTTTAGTTTGAATCGCAGAAGTGATTAGTGAATGTAGTGTATATTTAAATTTAAATTCAACGAAAATCTCTCCGTTGGCAAACATTCGAAGCATGAATTAGTTTCATCATGCTCATTCTAATAGCAACAGTTCTCGCTATCGCGCTTATTTATTATTTTCTAAAACCTCAACAGGATGAACTATCAGAAAAAACGCTATTGGCCTCCAAGAAAGACGAACTGGATGCTTCAGCCAAGCAATGGAAAAATCGCGTGGAGAAATCCGACGCGGAAAAGTTCTCAGTTGCCGGACGAATGGAGAAAACTCCGACCATCAATATCAGTTCGAGCGATGTGAAGAAAACGCCGCAACCGAAACGATTTAAAGGCAAAGAAGGTAAATTACAACAAAACACACAAAGCGTTATTTAATTAGTTTTATCTAATCAGATAGTGAATCATCATCAACGCCAGTGTCGCCGGAGAAAAACACGATTTTTGATCTCAGCAGAAGCAAATCCGTTCCAGATCCTTCGCACCTATCCGCCTCTTCAAGTCCCACCAATAAGTCGGGCAAACGCGTTTCCATTCAAAGACCGGACGATTATACGTTTAACAACTTTTATAAAAGCATACAACAAACAAACACCGAGAAAATCGAATTGAATTTGGAGGATTTCGACAACATTGAGCGACAATCTCTTTTGGTAACTCGCAAGAATGTGAAGGTGCAGAAACGACGTGGCGCGTCTCGCAATCCGATTAAGGCCTTAGCTTCCAGAACTGATATTTCGAATGAATATACCGAAGTGATAACTGGCGTCGCCGAGAGGGAGAAAAAAAGACTGAACATTGAGAAATGTAAGTAGAAAGTATGCAACCAGCAATTCACTTAATTTTGTTTGTTTAACGTTATCTAATATAGAATGGCTATTTCTTTAGTGGCTAAAAATTCGAATTTGGCAATCGAAGCGATCGCTGGCTTGGTGAGCAATGAAGACTTCAAATCGGTGGCCTTAAAGAAATCGTCTGGTCCAACAGTTCTATTGCCATTCAGTGATTTAATGTTGTTGCAAATCAAAGGTCGTCGTCATGTTCAAACGCGTTTAGTTGAACCGGTTGCGGCCAGTATTAACGAGGGCGACACGTTTATCTTAATTACGCCAACAGTATTATACAATTATATTGGTACTTATTCGAATTTCATTGAGCAATCGCGCAGCTCCGATATCGCGAATCATATCCAGAAATCCGGCGATTTGGGATGCAAAGTGAGCAAAGTGATCACTTTGACGGCAAAGACGGGGGTGAAGAAGCATTTGGAACACTTTTGGCAGTTGTTGGGGGTGGATGAGATCCCGGAAGTGGTTGACGGCGGTCATCCCGATGAAGACGAAACGTTTGAGAGCAATATTTTGAGCACCAATATGGTTTACACGGTCGAGGATGACGAATTGATACCGATTGACGATTATTGGGGCGTTATACCGAAGATACAATTGCTGGACGAGTATGACGTGATCGTGTTTGATTTCGGTTCGGAGATGTATGTTTGGAGCAGCAAGAATGCGCCCTTGGAGAAGAAGAAAGTGACGCTAAAACTGGCCAAACAAATGTGGATGGAGGGATACAACTACAGCGAATGCAACATTTGTCCGTTGAATATCGCTTCGATTTTGGGCGATCGCAAGCAGAAAGATCTTCCATTGAAAGCGAGCCAAAGACCAGAATGGGCGCTGTTTGCCAAAATAACGCAGCATCGCGAGACAGTTTTGTTCCGGGAGAAGTTCCTCGATTGGCCCGACTTTTCGCGTATTATTCGCGTGAAAAGCGAGGACGAATCGAAGGAAGCCAATCCTTCGTATGATATTCAAGCGTGCGATGTGAATGCGATGCTGGAGGAGAAAGAGCAGCCCGATTTGGTGATTGAAGGCACACATTTGGGACGCGGTGATAAATATTTCGATGAAGAAACCCGCAGATTGTTTGAGTACGATACGCTTGAAATTAAAGCTTGGCGTATTTTGGAGAACACTTACGAGGAGTTGAAGAATAAATCGATTGGGCAATTTTATGAGGGTGATAGCTACATCTACAGCTGGCGCTATCGGATGACGGTAAAAGGTCGCGAGTTGAATGGCAACCCGTCGAAACATGCACAAGTTGGAAGAGAGCGCACAGTTTTCTTCTGTTGGCAAGGAAGTGAGTCGTCAGTTAGCGAAAAATGCACTGCTGCTTTTCTGACGGTCGAACTGGACAAGCAAAACGCCCCGCAAGTTCGGATTGTGCAAGGATCCGAGCCTGCTGCATTTCTTCGCCTGTTCAGTGGGAAAATGGTGATACAAAAAGGCAAACGAAATGACAAAGAAACAGCGGATAAGACCAGATTGTTCATCGTGCGGGGTGAAGTTGAAGATGAGATCTACTTGATGCAAGTGGCTTGCACTATGGAAAGTTTGCGGAGCAGGTCTTCGTTCGTGCTGTTGGATTTGGATTCGGATCATATTACAATTTGGCATGGGTCGAAATCCAGTGGGCAGAAGAGAAGTGTAATAAAAATGGCAGTGAAGAAGATTGTGGAGAACAAACCGGAGGAGTTGATGTTGGGCAAAGATGGATTGGATGTGGTTGAAGTAGATGAGGGCAGTGAGAGTGAAGATTTCTTCGATATTTTAGGGAATAATCGATCTTTGTACAAGTCTTTGATTAACAGTGGGGATGAAACTTATGAGCATACTGTGAGGATGTTCCATTTCAGCAGTATTACTGGTAGTTTCATTGTGAATGAGATTTTGTGCCCGCATAGAAGCAAACATTCTAGTCCGTATCCGTTTGTTCAATCCGAATTGTATTCTGCTAGTCAACCAGGTTGGTACTTTGAGTTTGATTAATGTTAATAAATTAATTGTGGGTGTTTAGCGTTATTTTTAATCGATAATCATCACGAATTATGGCTGTGGCAAGGCTGGTGGCCTGAAAAAGACGATGACACTGAACTGAGTGATCAGACTGGATCTGGAGCAGTGAGATGGCAAGCGGAGAGAAGAGCGGCGATGCAAACCGCCGTTAATTATTGGAAGCAAAATCACAAAAATGCCGAAACGGTGCCAGCTTATTTGGTGTGGGCTGGATTGGAGCCTTTGGACTTTAAGAATTTGTTTCCAACTTGGACGGAAAATGAAGATGTGCTTGCTCTTAACTTACAAGTAAGTTTTTCTGTTGACGAAATTTAATTGTATTTATTTGGTGGTTTTTCTAAGGATGGTAAAAAGATGGACGATGTAAGAGATCTTGAGACAGAGCTGGCTCTGCTTTCTAGGACGACTTATCCTTTAGAAGAGATTCTGCATAGACCGCTACCGGATGGAGTGGATCCCACGCATTTGGAGAATTATCTAAGCCCGGAAGATTTTGAGAAGCTGCTTTCAATGACTAAGGAAGAGTTTCAGAGTTTAGCGCCATGGAAGAAGACTGCTCTGAAGAAGGAGAAGGGTCTTTTTTGACCGCTGCTTACAATATTGCTAAACAAACTGGATTATCTGTTCGGTGGATGTTTTGATACATTAAAATCCATTGATTTTATTTGAGAGCTATGTGATTGTTTATATTTTAAATACTATATTAATTGTTTTTTTTTATTAATGGACAGAAAGTTTATATATGAGTATTTTTTGTATTTTATTTATTTACTTATCAAACATACAGGGCAATGTTTGTGACTTAATATCACCCTGTATAATAACTAACAAATTTTTAATAATATTCTGTCTGGAACTGAACATATTTCTTCCATCAGCAACAACAACAAAAATCATCACCTTTTTTAATTAATAATAATATATGATAAAAATGAATGCATTGTATCTGTGATTAGACTTGTGTATTTATGTTTTCTGTATATTAAAATGCCAATTTAATGTGAATACATTGAATGGAAATGGTGCCTTGTAATATTTGGAATTGAGAGCTAATCGTTCTATGAGTTTGCCAATTTACTAGTCTTTGTAATGCTTAATGGCACTGAAATTTTTATACGTTCAATAGTTACCTGTTTCAAAAAAAAAAAAATGTAATGCACCAACAATTATTTTACTTTTGATTTTTAATTTTCTTGATATAGATAAAAATATATTTCTAAACTGTAATTATTGCTGTTTTAATTATTGTTTTGTAAAGATAATTGTATGCCTTAACTGAAATTACTAAACGAAAATTTAAGCATAGGAATTTTTGAGTTTGTTTGATATTTCTATAAATTTAAAGCGCATTTGTAATATCCTGTTTTTTAACAATTTGTGTTTGTACAAATATCTTATCAATGACTAATAAAAATTGATAAAAGTACGTATTTGCGTTTTATTTCATTGCCATTTAGAATAAAAAGCAAAAAAAAGTGTGGTTCCGCCCGGGATCGAACCGGGGACCTTCTGCGTGTAAAGCAGACGTGATAACCGCTACACTACGGAACCAAGTAAAAAGAATGGTTCTTAAGTTAGTAATAAAATCAGTACAGTTATCAATATAAAAAGGGTTACCACTTAATTGTTTAAGTAAAAAAAAAACGTCCTTTTTTTTTACTTCTACAATAAATATATCAATAAAGATTATATATATATATATATATGTATATATGTAAGAAAGAAAGTTAAAAGTGAGATATTCCAAAAAAGAGAAGAAGACGAATACTTTCTGACATTGACAGGTGACATTTGCCATTACCATTTTGTTATTGTAGTACGTTTCACATTGAATAAAGATAAAAAACAAGTAGATCCATGATTTGAATAAGTTAAAATGCCTAGCCTAACAAGTATTAGTGGTACGTTGTTAGTAGTATTAATTGCAGTCGATTCTGGTAAGTGTATCTATAAGAAATACGCCTTAAATAACACATTATTTGTTGCAGTCTTCCCAGATCGTTATACTGTGGTAGTTGCAAGCGATGGACCAATTGTTGCTGGAGGAACAGTTCATTTGAATGCAACTGTATACGATGGAAACGAAATAGCTGATGGGAAATTTTCATTTAAATGGGAAGACGATGCTATCCCGACCCACAGAAAACAAGTAGTTTACATTGAATTCAAGATATCGCCCATGACTAACTTGATTACAATTTAAGGAATTAACAGATAACCCCATTAATTATTTCAACATCACCTACAACTCGACAGAGTACTCGGAAGGTCGATATTTGGTGGATGTAGAAGTTAAGAAGTATTATCTGTGGGATTTACTAGGGACAACCGTAAGGGGTTCAACAACTTTCTACATAACAGGTGATATAATTCCAATTCCGTTTCATATTATATCAACATTAAGTTATAGAAACCTTAAATGGGGACATGAACCTCATCCAAAGCAACCAAACACGCGACAATGAATATGTCTCAACCGCAGTGCCAGTTGTACATTATGCGAATATCAAGCAACCCGATTTGGATTACATTCACAATGCAACTAGCATCTACACGTATTGGTTTGTAGACTGCGTTTACTACGGACTGACAAGCGACTTCAAATTCCAATTCAACTACACAAAACCAGAAGAGCCTCATAACATTCAAGCACTAGTAGTCGCGGATTTTAACCCTCCACCACCACCGCCAACTACGACAACCGTAGCCCCTACTACTACCACAACCAGTAAAACTACTACGACTACTACTAAAACTACTACAAGTACAACCCAAAAGCCAAAAACCACCTCGAAAAGTGGCACGAAACCAAAACGAAGCGTCAATCAAAATTTAAATAATTCTACTAAAATTATGATGAAAGTTAATGGTACTTTAGTACCGTTTAATTTAAGTTTGCCTTACATTTGCAATTCTACAGTCGTGCCATCAGACTCGAAGAAGACTTATGGATTTTTCAATACGCGAATTATTCCGAAAAGTACATTTAAATTATTATACAAAATATTTTACTCTAAGCTTGAATTTTTAGATCCAATCTCTAAAGTGAATGTAACAGGCAACAATTGGCTGCAACATGGTGAACTTTTAAATCTAAACGTGAAATGCACTGGCTCAAAATCAATCGAGTATTGTTTGAAATATTTTGATGGGATTTACAATGTAACCGGTAATGAAACTTGTAATGTGTATGAGCCGTTATCTGTATGCGATTTTAAAATACAACGATATTTTATCGAATCTGATCAACATACTGTTATTACGATTATTAAAAATGAGGTGAGCAAAGTTGTCACGCCAGTTGCCATCACTATTTATAAAGGTAACAATCAAATCTAATTTACACCTCAAAAAAATTAATTTACTAATTTATTTTCAGCTAAAATTCAAGCGCAATTATCAGTCGTTGTAGTGCCAGTAGCTTTCAGTTTGATTGCAGTTGTATTGGTTATTTTTGGGGTGGCTTATTATTTCCAAAATCGATCTAGGTAATTTTTAAATTTTAATTTAAGGCGTTTTAATGAGAATTCTTTGGTAGATTTGTAGTGGAAGTGGCAGATTTCAACTTTGGGCAGCAATATACTGACATGGAATACAAAACGTTTAGAGAGCGACTTCGCGATTCGATATCGAATGCATTTACTGGTGGCCCCAGTCCCAGTTCGTCTGAGGTGCCTGTTTGGCCACCAGGAAGAAAGTATGGCAGTATGACATAAATTGCCGGAAAATCAAATATAGTGATACGTAAAATTCTATTCTATTCTCTTAATATGAATAAGTTTGTGATGTTTTTAAATATATAAATATTATCTAAAATATGTTCGTTGTAAATATGTTTTAATAGTCGTATAACTTAAAGTAAGCACAACTATAACTGATTTTGTATATATTGTTACTAAAATGCTGGAATTATAATTATTTTACTCATTAAAACTGGTTGTTTCATTTTTAAATAATAAATTTCGCCGCTGAATCGTTTTATTAATCGTATAAAATAATCTTAAAATATGCACTCTAATACTAATTTGGTAAAACATCTCGTTAATCACTTTAACTAATAAAATTAGTGTTCCAAAGCTGGATACGCTTATCCGAACCCCCGGACGCAAAACAATCACCACTCCCGTTAAACTTAACGCGCGATATTCGCCCGATATGTCCGGTCAGCGTATAAACCGGCCGACCTTCCATCACATCCACAATACAAATCTTACCATCCTCGCCACAAGTAATCAAATACTGGGCCAAAGGATGCCACTCAACACAAGTCGTATTATCGTGCAACTGATAATGTTGCCTCAGTTTATTCGTACGCAAATCGTAAAGATTAATCACCCCCGAATGTAACGCGACCGCAATCGTTTTATCGTTGCGATGAAACGAAACATAACTCGGCGTATCGGACTCGAACGTTTTTAAACTTTTAGTACTAAAAGTAAACTCACAGCGATTTGTAGCGGTGTCCCAAATCTTGGTGGTGTGGTCATCAGCACAGGAACCAATCAGCTGCCCGTCGTTGGAATATTTAGCGAAACGAACCCAATTGTTGTGCCCCTTCAATGAACTGATGAATTGTCTGGAGTTGGAGTCCCAGATTTTCAGCGATTTATCCGCAGAGCTTGTCAGTAGATGTTCGTCGTCTGGCGAGAACTTCAGCGAGAATACGTTGCTCGTATGAGCTTTGAACTGGACACTTCCGCCAGTTATCGAAGGTGTCCAGAATATCACTGAATTATCTTTGGAACATGACGCTAAGACTTTACCATCACTGGTGTAGTCGAGGCCGTTTACGATATCAGTATGGCCGGTGAAGTTGTAGCTTCTTGCATTTTGAATCACATTCCATACCATTATATTGTGGTCTTCACTGCTGCTTGCGAATTGTTTCTTGTTCGGATTAAATGCAATGTCGGTCACTGTTTTCTTGTGCCCCTTTAAGTGGAGCTTCACTGTTGGATCTTCATCCACAATTTTAAAGTCACTGTCTGCCATATTTTAAACTGACCGTTGGCGTTCACTGAAACTGTTTAATTTGAATTGATTTTAGGTTAGGTATTCCAATGTTGCCACTGCAAGATTTTTAGTGGAATGGCAGGGAATTTGTTAGTATTTTGTTGGACACACTGGGAAAATTGGTTGCGGTAAATTTAAAAGACGATTAATTAATGTTCACAGTTTATTAAATTATATGGCAAATTAATATTTGTACATTGGTATAAATAAACGGATTATTAAGTAGTATTATACTTTTTAATTATATGAATATAAGTGCATAATAATTCAATTTGAATTAATTGTTATATAATTCTAACAATAAAATAAAAATAAATTCTTTGGCAATTTGCTTTATAAAGGAGTGATGCCAATTTATATAAACATTTAACATAAAACGATATTGCACTAAAAATTATAAAATAACAATCAAATAAACAGTATGTAATTCTAGACAACAAAATAAATTTATAATTTCTCTACCAATCTTTGGTAACTGATGAAACAATATTAATAAGTAGAAATAACTAAACAAATATTCAGCTCTGAAGCAGAAATTCAGTACGATAACTTAAAGCTAAACTCTATAATAAAATTAATGAAGCACAATTGATTCTTATCTCTTTAAGGTACAAAAAGATTTTTGATTAATTATTAATAATTCGATTCGATGAACTAGAATAAAAATTAAAACTTTGGTTTTCCTACAAATCAGTCTAAATTCTACAAAAATTATTTGCAAAAGCAATAAGATAGTTACTAGTAGATAGACACCTCAAAACCTTACAGAATATTCTTAATGGCAAGAAAAGTGAAATGTTTGTTCCATATTTTTGATAAAGTTCCTATAAAAAAATTCGACGAGATCACCAACAGATAAATAGATCATGTCACAGCCTCAAAAAGAACCAATAATTTTAGTGATGAATATAATGTAAGCAATGAGCCGCTAATATTAGTAAGAAAATTAGCTACTACACTAAATGAAGTAGTTGTACTCTAAACAGAATTACGAAGTAAGTTCCTCCAACAACTCCTCAGTAGAACGCTTCTCCACCTCAAACTTCTCCATATAATGCTTCGGCACCGTCCACTCTAACAAAATCCTAACATTCTCCCTCAATTTCTGCGCAATGGTCAAAGCTCCCTCTTTACAAGGCAACCTTCCCGCATTCTCAATCGAAGCCACTAAAACATCGTCAATCAATCGGCGATTGAACCCCAACTCTTCCAAGCGCTCCGCTGTCGAGATCTTTTTCAAAAGCACCGCCAATAAAAATCGCATACGCTCGATCGACATCGGCGTTTGCACCGGCGCAGTCTCTTCCTTGAACTCCATCTTAGGCATCTTCACCAACGCCTCACAATTCTCCATATGCCCATCCAACTCACTCTTAGTCTTATAAAACGTCTTGCAATACTCACAAACGTAAGGCTTGCTACTTTTGTGAATGCAAAGCATATGCTTCTTCAAATGAGGCAACTGCGAAAATCGCGTCCCACACAACACGCAAGCAAACGGTTTTTCGCCCGTATGCCGTCTGGTGTGCAACTTTAACGCGGTGGAATGAGCAAACGCTTTCCAACAAACTTGACAACGATACGGTTTTTCCCCGCTGTGAATGCGTTGATGCACCGTGAGTTGCGAGCGTTGCGCGAATCGCGACCCGCAATGCGCGCAACCGTGCGGCTTATCTTTGCGATGCGTCCGCATATGTTGCGGTAAATGACCCTTAAGCTCTTTATTACAAATATTGCAATGAAATGCTTTCAAATTCGCGTGGTAACAATTTAAATGCTTCTTAAGCGCGTCGCGTCTAAAGAACGATTTCCCGCAGATATCACAAATAAAATCGCGCTTTTCTAAATGACGATTCATGTGTAGTTTCAAATTCGCGGAGCATGTGAACGATTTCTCGCATAATTCGCAAGTGTATGGCTTGATTCCCGAGTGGGTGCGACTGTGCTGGACTAATTGTCCGCCGCGGGCGAAGCGTTTGAGACATATTTCGCATTTGTACGGTTTGACGCCGGTGTGAACGCGTAAATGTAAGCGAAGTCGCTCTTTGATTGGAAAGACTTTATGGCAATAATGGCAAACGAAGATTTCTTCGCTTTGTAAGCCGGGCGAGTGTTTCGAAGCGATGTGGTTTTTCAAGGACCCGGCCTGCCGGAATCCTTGATTGCAATCGTTGCAAACGTACGGACGTTCGTTCGTGTGGATGCGAACGTGTTTGCGAAGATCGTTTGTGCCGAGAAAGCGTTTCTGGCAAATGTCGCATTCGTGTTTACGAGGTTTTTCTTTGGCAAATGTCATTGGTACGATTATATGCAATTATTGTGACTAGAATTGGTTACCTAAAGAAAGGTGATAACATGCAACCCTGAACCGATTGTGCTACTTGAAAGTGTACCCCAACCACCAAAGTACTATAGTTAATTAGTGAATAGTAGAAATATTAAATTAGGTGAATCCATCGTAGTACCAGAGAGAGTAGCAGATTTCACCATCACCTCACCTGCAATGAGGATTAAACCTGAACCAGTGCATTTTTTTAAAGAGTGCTTTTGGGGGTTATGGGGGTTCAGCTGTAGCTGCTTTACAACCCCACATTTAAATCTAGATACAACTACAGCTAAATACGAATATTACTAGTGCTTCTTAACATTGTTGTACTGTGTGGTAGAAAAATCTACTTCAATTAAGCAAACCGCAATGATGTAAATACTAATAAGTCTAACTATATGAAGTCTTATACGAATCAATGAAATACATTTTAAATAATAAATAAAGCGTTACCTTTTTCAAATCCATCTCGAATCCGATAAGAAAACCATAAGATCTAATTAATAATTGTCATAACTGGATGTTTGGAATTTTAATGACAAATGGAATGCTGTCAGACATATTTGTTCGGAAAAAAATCCCTAAATCTGGGGAAGTTCAACCAGATTAAATTAAATCATTTAAAAAATTAACTAAAACTCATACAGAATTAACTAACTATCATTAATCAACAAATAACTTGACAATAATTTAATAAACAACGTAATTAATAGCTGTCATAATTAAAATTGGCAAAAATTTCGCAAGCAAAATCAAAAAGTGGCACACCTGTTTCCATAGTAAATCACGTGACCATCTGTCAAATGTTTGTAGTGCGGACTGCGGGGAACAAAGTATTCAGTTAAGAAATACGATTAAACAGCAAGAAATCCCATTGAAACAAGAATTGCATACCATCCGAACATTGAAAATGGAAATCCGAAAACTGATTGACTTGTTACGGGCAACGATCGACCCAAATCAACGCCAGCAAGCCGAATCACAGCTTGACCAGGTTTGTAAAAACATGTGCTCATTTTGGGGCATGCATTGTCCACTAGTTTCGAAACGGACCACTAATCACCAATTTCCTTTCTAATGCCACTCGTAGATTCATAAAATTATCGGATTCGCCCCGTCGCTATTGCAAGTAATCATGATGGCAGATTGTGATATGCCCGTGCGTCAAGCCGGAGCAATTTATTTAAAAAACCTTATTACACAAAACTGGCACGATCGCGAAAGCGAAGCGGGCCAACCGATGCCGTTTGCTTTACACGAACAAGATAGGGCCCTCATTCGCGACAGTATTGTGGACGCTGTGGTGCATGCACCCGATTTAATTCGCACTCAACTCTGCACTTGTGTGCATCATATGGTCAAACATGATTTTCCAGGGCGATGGACGCAAATTGTGGACAAGGTATTACTAAACTCAATTTCGTATATTAGAGAAATTAATTTGCGATTTATTTAGGTGAGCGTTTATTTGTCGAACCCCGATCCAAGCTCATGGCATGGAGCTTTACTTTGTTTATACCAACTAGTAAAGAATTTCGAATACAAGAAAGTTGAAGAACGGGGGCCTTTACACGAAGCGATGAATTTACTTTTACCGCAATTGTATCAGTTGGAGTTGAGATTATTGCCGGATGCGTCCGAGCACTCCGTTTTGTTGCAGAAGGAGGGGCTTAAGGTTTACTTTGCCTTGACGATGTACATTTTGCCCTTAGATTTGATCAGTAGGGATGCGTTTGCACAGTGGATGGAAATTTGCCGACTGGTAATAGAGCGTCCAGTCCCGCCAGCGGCTTTACAGCCCGACGAAGACGAGCGTCCAGATTTGCCTTGGTGGAAGTGCAAAAAGTGGGCCTTGCACATTTTATATCGAATGTTCGAACGTTATGGCGCCCCCGGTCATGTGACGAAAGAGTACAGCGAATTCGCTGAATGGTATTTATCTACATTCAGTAACGGTATTCTGGAAGTTATACTACGAGCGTTGGATGGCTATCGCGGCGGTCATTGGGTGCCGCCACGCGTTCTGCAACAGTGTCTCAACTACCTCAATCAGGCTGTCTCACATTCATTTACTTGGAAAATTCTAAAGCCACACATGCCAGCGATCACTCAGGATGTTTTGTTCCCGCTAATGAGCTATTCGGCGGAGGACCACGAATTATGGACTGTCGATCCGTATGAGTATATTCGAGTGAAGTTCGGTAAGTTTATTTTATTATTACACTTTTTTGGGGGGAATATTTCGTCTCGAAGGGTCGCAAGCATTTTTCTTTCACATCTGAATATTCTGCAGATGTGTTCGAGGACTTTGTCTCCCCCGTTACAGCTGCACAGACACTTTTGCACTCATCGTGCAAAAAGCGAAAGGAAATGCTGCAAACCACCATGGTAATGTTGACGCAGATTTTAACAAATCCTGCGACTGAACCGCCGCAGAAAGACGGTGCACTTCATATGGTCGGCTCACTAGCCGACGTGTTGCTAAAGAAAAAGCTATTCCGCGATCAATTAGATCAACTTTTCATTAAATACGTATTCCCGGAATTTAATAGCGATCGCGGTCATATGCGTGCAAGAGCCTGCTGGGTTCTACACTATTTCGCCGAGTTTAGTTTCAAACAGGAAAATGTACTAGTGGACGCTGTCAATTTAACGGTACGGGCCTTATTGTTCGATAAAGATTTACCGGTTAAAGTAGAGGCAGCGATTGCTTTACAATCGCTGCTCAACTATCAGGATCGTTCGCACAAGTATATTGAGGCGCAGGTGAAAGAGGTCGCTTTGGAATTGTTGACGATCATTCGCGAAACGGAGAACGAAGATGTGACTGGCGTGATGCAGAAGTTGGTGTGCGTTTTCACGAAACAATTGGCGCCAATCGCTGTGGAAATTTGCCAGCATTTGGCCACCACGTTTGTGCAGGTTTTGGATACGGATGAGGGATCGGATGAGAAGGCGATCACTGCGATGGGATTGTTGAATACGATTGAGACGTTGCTGACGGTGATGGAGGATCAGGCTGAGGTGATGCTTTTGCTTGAACCGATCGTGTTGCAAGTGATCGCACATGTTTTGCAGAATGAGGTTTTGGAGTTTTACGAGGAGATTTTAGCGCTGGTTTATGATTTGACTAGCAAGCAGATATCGCTGGATATGTGGAAGGTGTTTGAATTAGTTTATCAGGTAAATTACGGACTTAGCGAGATTGGCAGGTTTTTATATTTGATTGTATAGGTTTTTATGAAAAACGGAATCGACCACTTCACCGACATGATGCCCGCTTTACACAACTACATCACAGTCGACACGAACGCTTTCCTTTCGAACGAACAACGCTTACTCGCCATTTACAATATGTGCAAGGAGATCTTGAGTAAGGATTGCGGCGAGGATCCTGAATCGCACGCGGCAAAGCTTTTAGAAGTAGTGCTTTTGCAATGTCGCAAGAAAATCGATCAAGCTGCGCCGATGATTGTCGAATTGGCAGCGAGTCGATTACTTCGCGAGGTGAAAACGAGCGAATTGCGAACAATGTGTCTACAAGTACTAATCGCCGCACTTTATTATGAGCCTAGTTTATTATTTTCGGTGTTGCAAAAAATGCCCGATTTTACGAACCATTTTATCAAGCAATGGTTGCACGACACGGATTGCTTTCTGGGTATTCACGATAGGAAATTGTGCGTTTTAGGATTGTGCACTTTGATTAGTATGCCGAATAAACCAGCGACTTTGATCGAAATGGCACCGCGCATTGTGCCTTCATTAATTCTATTATTTGATGGATTGAAACGGGCCTATGCGGCCAAAGCGCAAGAAGCAGCCGAAGAGGAGGAGAGTGCCAGTTCGGATGGCGAGGTTGAAGGCGATTTATTGAGTTCGGATGAGGATGACATTGACGATCAAGGCATCGAATATTTTGAGAATTTATCGAAGAAAGTTTTGAATGCTACCTCTACTACTAGTATGAATGCAACGGCGACTATTAACGATATCGACTATGATTCGGAAGAGGATGATTCCGATTTTGAGGCGAATGAGGAGACGGTTTTGGAAACTTATACGACCCCGCTGGATGAGGAAGATTGCGAAGTGGATGAGTACTTGGTTTTTAAACAAGTCATGACAAGTATGTAGCGCACTTATTAATTTGTTTTGTCTACTAATGAGTTGTTTAGATATTCAAGTACAAGAATTGGATTGGTACACTGCTCTGACATCCAATTTGAACGAACAACAACTCAAAACATTGGGCGAAGTTTGCGTGCTAGCGGAACAAAGATTGGCGGCTAGGGAAAGTAAAAAGATTGAACAACAAGGCGGTAAGTTGGATGAGGAGATTGATTGATTTGGTTTATGATGCTTGGGTGTTTTAGGATACATGTTCACACAGCAAGTAGTGCCCACTTCTTTTAAATTTGGCGCAGGCGACAGAAAGGCGTGAATGTTTTGTGTTAAAAGTAATTGTATTTATTCTATTGTGACTGAATGTAAAATTGACCCGTGATGGTTATCTGTACAGGTAATAGTTACACACATTTTTTAATTAAGTTAAGTGCCTTTTTATTATAAAAAGAACTTATGAATTAATCAAAATTTATTATTAAAAAAATTTTTTTTTTTATTTTGTTTCTATCAATTCTTCGCGTTGTTATTTCATTGATTTGTTTGTACTAAAATATTTCATTGTACTTTTTGTAGTTGATTGTTTACACAAAAGGTGTTTTGTTTATAAATTATATTAATAAATTGAATAATATGACCATGCAACGATTGATTGATTATTTTATTTTTCTATTAAAACTATTATACGCAACAAATTTTGTCTTTTACCTTTGGAATGGATAGTAATCCAAGCCGGTTTTGTGATCGAATTTCGGCTTTTTCTGCTGCTTTTTAGCCTCTACAATTAAATCTTGAACGTTCTTACGATAAGGAGCTGGTTTAAGTTCTTCCTCTAGAGTGCACGATCTCGATTCAATTAGATTTTTCTTATAAATCCGTCTCCTAATTACATCAACATCTCGGCCGTATTCGTCCAATATTGTGTCGATCGAGTTTGGTGGAGCATTGAATTCGTAAATAAAATAGCTAAATAAAATAAATTAGAACATGGTCAATTGGTCATATTAAATAAATACCTGGCTCTTTTATAAACAATACCATGTGCACTGGTTTTATAAGGCATATCGCGTGTTCCTAGATTATCCAGTTTCCTTATAAATCCTCCTTTGTCAAATATTTGACTAGCAGTTCGCTTTAAAGTTGCGACTAGTTCGGGCTGAGACAAAAATCGTGCATGATATATTCTTATAGTACAAATAATAGAAGAAATAATTAGTTACCTTTGGCATAACTCGCAATAACAAACATAATTCATAAGTAAGCATTTTTATAATAAAAAGGTGAGAAACTCGCGAATATAACCTCAAAACTTTAATTCCAGCTTCACGCAGCAGTTTAACCAACTTCAAAATTACAAGTCAAAAAATTAGTTTCAACATAACCTTAGATTTGACAGCAGTTTTTCGAAGTCGTTCTAAATTCAATTTGATTTAATAATGGCAGATCAAGAAGTAGTAAATGGAAACGGCGACGAATTACCAGAAAAGGCACAGCAAAAGAAGTCTGCCAAGTACGATAGTGGTGCAGCGGATTTGGAAAAGGTAACAGATTACGCTGAGGAAAAGGAAATTACCACTCAAGACGTTGCAAATGCTATTTCGGCGATTGGTGATCGAAGAAACAAAGCTGCCCTTGAGAAACAAGCCAGAGAAAAAGAACTTCTTAAAGTTTCCATCAAAAAAGAGGACGTCGATCTTATCGTACGGGAAATGGAAATTTCAAGGAGCACAGCTGAAAGAACACTGCGAGAATATCATGGAAATGTTGTAAATGCCCTTATAGCTTTAACCAATTAATTTGTAGTCAAATAAACTTAATTTTTCATCTTAATTTTAATTTTACTACTATCCAATACAACTAATATTCAATTTACAAGTACGGACGATCCATTGGGAAGCTGCGAAGTTTCTTGTTTCTCGCTATGGGGAACCATCTGTGCTTTGTTGTATGAGTAAGATTCATAAGTTCCTGTCGGGCTTGTTCTGGTGTTTTCTTGTTGAAGATTTCCAAAAGCTCGGGGGTAACATGCGTCTTCAATACTGAATTATTTTGCTCCACTTTAATTTCTGGCAAAGGTCTAGTACATTCATAGGGAAAGTCGGTCTTCGGGTGCCAGGCCACTATTGTACTTTCGTTATCTGTTACGACTATTTTACTTTGCACAGTGGAAAACGAACGTAGTGCAAATTGATTTCTACTTAATTTACTTAATATTGGTAGCAGCGCCATTCTGTAAAAGACAGTCAAAATTTAGATGATATTGTACATTAATAATCGGATTAAACGTGTATATTTACCTGTAAAGACTTTAAATAATATTTTTTTAATAAATTTGGAGGTTATTTTGAAGTCCTTCAGCGCAACAATCAATGTTGTCAACTGTAGATATGTTTTGTGCTTTTTAATTACCAGGTTGGCGACATTGGTACGAATTAGTTTAATCTGACAGCGAGCAAAAGAGGTTATGTTTAAAAATCTTGTGATAATAAATGTGAAAATCTAAATAAACAATATTAAATAGTGCCCTAATATGTTGTTAAATAGATTATGTAAGTACAGTCATAGTTTCATTCAACGGAATGCTAGAATAACAAAATTGCTATGTGATAAGTGCAATTTGCATACATCCGCAAAACTGTATCAAAATGTTGACAAAGCGCGACAAAAAGGTATTAGATCGACGTTATATTACATGGCAGCGGCTGGTGTATTAACCGTTGGTCTAAGTTATGCTGCAGTACCTTTATATCGCATGTTTTGCCAAGCCTATAGTTACGGGGGCACAACAGCTTCAGGACACGATGCTAGCAAAATAGAAGGCATGTCGGCTGTTAAGAATAAGCTCCTTAAGATTAAATTCAATGCCGATACAGCTGCAAGCATGCGGTGGAATTTTAAACCCCAACAAAGTGAGATAACTGTAATTAAAATAGCTACAAATTAAATTGAGATATTTATTATTGCTGATCTACTAGGTTTATCCAGGTGAAACAGCCCTCGCCTTTTATACAGCCAAAAACCCGACAGATACTGCTGTGATTGGCATTAGCACTTATAATGTTGTACCATTTGAAGCTGGGCAGTATTTTAATAAAATACAATGCTTTTGCTTTGAGGAGCAGCAGCTGAATCCACATGAACAAGTGAGTGAATGAATGGTTTTGGGGTGGAGAATCAATTTATACTTTTGGTTTGTAGGTTGATATGCCCGTTTTCTTCTACATCGACCCCGAAATTGTAGACGATCCATTTATGGAGTTTGTAAATGAAATTACTTTATCTTATACGTTTTTCGAGGCGAAAGAAGGATTGAATTTACCGATTCCATCGTTTGTTAAATAGTCAAAGAGCTTTAATAAATTATTTTAGTTAAATATAATTAATGAAATTATTGAACTCTGCCCTAACAAGGCTTCCGGATCTCCAAAAACCATTTTAATATTAATTAATTAAACAATGAATAACTCATAAACTATAAACCCAATTGAAAAGCGGATTGCGTTTTTGGATTCTACGGATTTTTTTATATTTGTCCACAAAATTTCATCAAAATCGGTTGAAGTTTAGGTTTTACAAGAGAGCACGCGGTCTGACGCACGTGTGCATCAGACTATTAATCGGTCATTCACCCCGGACACACATAAACGATGCGTGATGCAGTATTATGCAATCGAGGAATGCGGGTTCGCACTGCCCCACTTAGTTAATAGTCATTGTGGTGAGGGAATTTCGACCATAATGACTGTGGCCGTCAGCTTTAGTGCGCTTGTGCAGCCAACTTCAATTGACAGTTCAGTTTTCGGTACAATATTCAACTGTGAAGTGTCAAGTGTTCTTAAAAAGTGTTATAATGGAAATTATGGACAGTTTTAGGGCTCCAGTCAGGGCCCCACTTTGTTAAAAAACCCCTACGAGGCAAATAATATTGTCGGTATGTGAAGCGCAAGATAGAGCCGGCTCGAAACCGTCGCGGATATTTTTAAGGTTAGAATTTACAATATTTTACAAGTAGTGTGGGACACTTGCGAAAGTTCTATTTTACTGCCGATTTCGGATAAATAGGATATTGTTTGATAAGTTATTATTGTTTATTGTATTCGACATTGTTATTGTACATGAAATTTATCGGTGCTAAGTATTGCAATTAATATTTAATAGTGGCAGTAATCGGAAAAGATCGTCGCATCCCCATGCACTTTTCACGATCTATGAACAGCGAGTTCACTTTATTATGCAAATCAGACTCAAGTCCCGATCTAGTTTTCAGCAGCTGTTGTTGCTGAGCTTCAGCTTCCTGCAGTTTACGGTGCAAAACTTCGACACTGTCTTGCAGATCCAAAACTTCTTGCACAAGCCTAAAAAATATTTAATTAATATCCAACCCGTTTCAAATAATTAATATCAATTCATACCTATCTTGAGCGGTATCGCGGCAAAGCTCCACTTCCTTGCGATGAATGCGAGCCTCCAAACGACTATGGGCCACTTTCATCGGATTGCTCTTATCTAAAATTCCCTTCTTCAACAGCTCAATATTCTTCTCCAAATCGAACAATTCCTGCTGCACTTTATGCAAATGCATCTGCAACTTGCTCTTAGTCTCCAAAGTTTCAGCCGCACGTCTTGCAAGGGCATTATTGGTGTTGCTCCAAGCATCCCAAATCTCAGCAGCCACTTCATTGATCCCATTATCGATATCTGAACGCATTTGCGCGGATTTTCCGCGCTCGGATTGCGATCGCTGCACGATTCGGTTGCTGTTTTCAGCCCAAGTCGTTGTAGTGCTTATTCTAAAAATTATTAAATTTCTATAAGGGATTCTAGATTGAATTAAATAACTTACGTTGGATCAAACTTCTCAATCCCGCCATAATAATTAATCCCCTTCGAAAAATTATTCAACTGATGGCACATATGATCAATTCCAAGGGCCGATTCTTTGCTCCGCACATCAGTTTCTAGCTCATGTTGAGCCGCACGATTATTGCGAAGTTGGTCCGCCACTTTGCTATACAAGCACTTCAAACGTTGCTGGCAATTCTTGTAGACTTCAATCTCTTTGAGCAAAGATTGCTCGGCATGATCATGTACCAAATCAATCCCTTGTCGCTTTTCGCGATGGTACAGGCACTCCTGGCCGATATGTAGAGGCCCTTCGATATCGTCAATGGCTTTCTGCAAAGCGCGTCTGGAATCATTCATCAAGGCCGTTTCGGTTATAAGGCGCTCCAATTCAGTCCGCACTTCGTTTCGCCAGAAAGTCGTATCGGTTATTCGTTCGCCCAGACGTCTGCCGGATTCGCGTTGGCCTTGTGCGGTTTTTTCATCTGTTTCACTGTGCAAAAAATTAGTATTGTGCGATTATATTATTTAATTTATATTACCGCATAACGCGGATGAAATCTCCCCGCAATCGCTCAGAATAGTTGCGATTCGTATCCGATTCGTTGTAGTTCCGCAAATTGCCCTGCGTCCACTCGAGCGGCGTGTATCGCGTGTACAAAGCAGCTCGCGCGGCATGTCCAGGATTTCGATCGAAGCCTGTGACCAAATTCGGGAATTTTAAGGGCTCTGTTGCCATCCCATAAGGGGTGTAGCAAGGGTCAACCAATGCATTTGTAATTGGTTGACTTGGCCTATTAAATTAAAAATTAATTTAAAAAAAATTGTGAATGCTACGAATTTTTTACAAAGGGGTAACTTCGACGGTTTCATAGCCGAGGGTGGGCCTCCAAGGGTGCGGGCGCGGAGTTTGGTAGTATTGTCCGATTCGGGTTGGAAGTGGTGGTCCGGCAACTTGCTCCATGCATGGAGTGGCTGCCACGGTGCTCCATGGTTGCAATTGCTGCAAAATAATTAGTGTAGTGCTATGAAGTTTAATTAAAATGTAATTATACCGAATATAGAACTGTTTCGCCTTTAGACATTGTAATTATTGGTTCAGGAATTTATTTAGACATGTGAACATGCCGTTTTATTAACAAAAGAGTGATTAATTATTATTCGCGCCAACTAGATTTAAATAATATTTAAATTCTATGTATTGCTGGTTGCCTATACTCCATAGCTCAAATACCACGTGCTTTTTTGAACTACGTTTGACAGTATTTAAAAAGTGAGGTTAATTTGTGAGATAAAAATTATTAATCATTAGTGCTAATCATGGAAGCTGCTCCTGAACGTAAGAATTAATTAATTATTCATAATAAGCAACTAATTAATAAATACAATTATTGTAGATTGTCCTGGAACGCAAAGCGAGCAGGCAGGAAAAGAATCAGCTTGTGCAGGGTGCCCTAATCAACAAATATGTGCCTCAGGTGCTCCAAAAGGTGTGGATCCCGGTATTCAACTAGTGAAGGATCGTCTACTTGATGTAAAATACAAGATTCTAATTTTATCAGGCAAAGGTGGAGTTGGGAAAAGCAGTGTTACAGCTCTATTAAGCAGAGCTCTAGCTGCAAACGATGCTGAGAAAAATGTAAGTAAACCAATATTTAAACTATTTAAATAGTCTTACTCGATTATATCGGCTACGCCTTTCTTCACCACATCCGAAAATCATTTTCGGCTGTTATTCGGTTTTAAATTAAATAATGTATAGGGTTACAGAAACTATTATTTATTAGTGGAGTTATTTTTGCTTATTGAGCCAGTATTCCTACCCTTACGTAATAGTGCCAGCTTGTGCAAGGTTTAGCGACCTAATTTCGGTGCAACAAATAATCGATAAACTATCTGGTACAAATATTTCAGGTGGCTGTTTTGGATATTGATATTTGCGGGCCGTCGCAACCGCGAGTTTTGGGGGTTTTGGATGAGCAAGTGCATCAATCTGGATCGGGGTGGTCGCCAGTGGTACGTTTTTAATTCTGAACCAAGAAAATATAATAATTTTGTATGTTCAGTATGTAGAAGACAATTTATCAGTAATGTCCATTGGATTTCTGCTCGCAACTCCAGACGATGCAGTGATTTGGAGGGGCCCGAAGAAAAATGGAATGATTAGACAATTTCTAAGCGAAGTTGATTGGGGAAATTTGGATTATTTACTGATGGATACACCTCCAGGCACTTCAGACGAGCACTTATCAGCTTCGACTTATTTAGTTCAAGCTGGCTTAACTGGAGCTATAATTGTAACCACTCCGCAAGAAGTGGCTTTACTGGATGTTCGAAAAGAAATCGATTTCTGTCGAAAAGTTTCGATCAAAATCTTGGGAGTCATTGAGAACATGTCTGGATTTATTTGCCCTTGTTGCCAAGTAAATATTAATTTGATTTATTTTATTGGTCTATATTAATTATAATTATAGGTACAAACAGAAATTTTCAAGTCGACTACAGGGGGCGCGAAAAAAATGTGCGAAGATTTGAATGTCCCATTTTTGGGTAGTTTGCCTTTGGATCCGAAAATTGCAAAATGTTGTGATGAAGGCAAGGATTTTATGGTGGAAATTCCAGATTCACCTGCTGTGGACGCAATTAAAAATATTACAAACAGTAAGTTAATTAATTATAGTGCTTAATTTCTTATTTAAAATAATTATTTTGCAGGAGTAATATCGCATTGTGAAGCGCAGGCTTAATTAATTTAATTTTTAAGAAAATATGTATTAATTAGTTGTCAAAATATATTTTCGGTATTTTTATCTTGTTAAACGTGCCTTTTATTTGATTAAAACTTATTGACCACCCCTTACACTAAATTTAGATGGCCTTGAACGGTTGGTAATGTTATGACAGTTCAATCTGACAGAACCTCTAAAAGAAAACAAAGAAATGTCAATAAAGTGCAAGTGCAAATAAAACTAGTGATTAATTATCAAAAGGATGTACAAATACTACTGATAAACAAACCGACAATTAATAAACACGCTCCACTCATTGTTGTGCAGATAAATGAAGTGAATTAGTGATTACTTTCATTTAGTGTAGGCCGATCGAAGACAACTAATCAAAATCCAGCCAAGATGAAACTGCGAGATATATTTTACTCCATGAGGACCCGGAGGAATCGCCAGGTAACTTATGCAGACACAGTTTCGTTCGAAGCGTTCTGCAATGAGAGTCCCGATAAGAGGAACAACACCAAAGAATCGTCGTTTAACAGCAAACTCTCACCTACCAAAGTTATAATTGTGAGTACTATTTTAATTTTATTAGTTCATTGAGTAATATATGAGATACGATGTAGAATGGGGCTCCTCGAAGAGTTGAAGAAATACCAGAATCAAACTGTCCAAGTTTATCCACGATCTTCTTGGTGTTTATTCTAACGGCTGTGTTTATAATCCTTCCTTTAGCGTACTTGTTAAATGTGTTTGATGCTATTTACCAGCACAAATATTACAATCCTAACGAATACAAAAATGAGATACATTATGAACCAAGTGCCAAAGTTCATGCAAAACTAGACGAACCTAAAATTAAGCCCGTAATTAAAGATTTGCCATTCCCTCCAAAACCTGACTATGCTCAGTGCAAATTGCTGAAAGAGAATCAAAAGTTTGACTGCTACCCCGAAGACGGGGCAAACCCCGATCGCTGTGAAGCCAGAGGATGCTGCTGGATTCCAGCTAAAAGCAAACCAAAGAATTACGATATACCTTTAAACGTGCCATATTGCTTTTATCCGCCCAATTATAATACGTATAAATATATTAATATAACGCAGACCGCTTTTGGATTAGTGGCGTTTATGAATCGAAGCTATAGAACCGCTTATCCGAACGATGTCGAGGTGCTCAAGATGATTGTGAAGCACGAGGATGAGAATCGGTTGCATATTAAGGTATTTTTGGTAGATTATGTTAAGTGCGATTTGTAAACTTGGGGTTTATTAGATTGTGGATCCGATGAGCTCCAGGTACGAGCCTCCGTATCCTGAAGTGCCCATTGTGGACAAAGCAGCTGCTAATCAGAATTATATTTTTCAAATTAACGAGTTTCAGTCTGGCTTCCAAGTGAAACGTAGAAGTGATAATACTATAATGTGCGTAAATATTTATTTATTTATTTTTGGTAATTTGTTGGGTATTTTAGTTTTGATGCTATGAATTTTACGAATCTGATCTACTCGAATCAGTTTTTACAAATAAGTACAAAATTGCCGTCTGCTAATATTTACGGGATCGGCGAGCATCGCTCGAAATTTTTGCTACCAACTGATTGGACCCGATTTACTTTGTTTAATCACGATTCGATCCCAGAATTTAATGTCAGTATATTTAATTTATATTTCGAATTGGTAGAATTAAATATGTTCTTGTAGAAAAATTTATATGGAAGTCACCCCTTTTACATGCTAATCGAAAACTCCACTAAAACTCACGGAGTGTTCTTCCTAAACAGCAATGCTATGGGTATTTAATTTAGTAGTTAATTTATGTTTATAGTAATTTGATGTAATTTTAGATGTAATTTTGCAACCTACACCTGCAATTACATTCCGCCCAATTGGTGGCATTTTAGATTTGTATTTTTTCCTCGGGCCTACACCTACCGATGTAATCGCGCAATATACTGATTTAATTGGTAGATCTTATATGCCTCCTTACTGGGGCTTAGGCTTTCATTTATGCAGATTTGGGTATAAAACTTTGAATGACACTAGGCGTGTGATGCAGAGAAATATTGACGCTGGCATTCCCTTGGTAATTTATTAATTACTAGAGTAGAAAGTTTTTATTTTAAATTAATTAATTGTAGGATACTCAATGGAATGATTTAGATTATATGAACAACAGTAACGATTTTACGTATGACAAAACCAATTTTGAAGGGTTGCCCGAATTTATTAAAGAGCTGCACAATAAAGGAATGCATTACATTCCATTAATTGACTCTGGGGTGAGTGCTAGCGAAATTCCTGGCACTTATCCTCCCTACGACATTGGCATTAAAATGGATATTTTTGTGAAAAATTCAACAGGACAACCTTTTATAGGAAAAGTAATTAATATTCTATTATTAATTATTTAAATTAAAATAAAATTATTAAGGTGTGGAATAAAGGCTCTACAGTCTGGCCAGATTTCACCCATCCAAACACAGTGGACTACTGGACGAAAATGCTGCAAAATCTGCACAAGCAAATCGAATTCGATGGCGCTTGGATTGATATGAACGAACCTTCCAACTTTTTATCGGGGGCGGTTAATGGATGTCCCAAATCGGCGCTAGATAGTCCGCCGTATTTTCCAGCGATTGATGGTGGCGCTATGAATTATAAAACAATGTGCATGAGTGCTAAGCATTATGCTGGTACTCATTACAATGTGCATAATTTATTTGGATTTTCTGAGGCGATTATTACAAGCTTGTAAGTTGTTTTAAATATTTTTGGGGATTGTCGATTATTTTGGATTTTTTGGGGTAGTGCTATGGCAGATGTTAGGGGTAAGAGGCCGATGGTGATATCCAGGTCTAGTTTTTCGGGACATGGGCATTATGCGGGGCACTGGAGCGGGGATGTGGTTTCGGATTGGTTGGATATGCGCTATACGATCCCACGTAATATTTTTTGAAGATATAAATTATTTTTTATACGGGAATTTTTTTTTTTTTTTGTAGAATTGCTAAGCTTTAGCTTGTTTGGAGTACCGCTAATGGGTGCAGATATTTGCGGATTTAATGGCAATACAACTAAAGCTTTGTGCAATCGTTGGATGCAATTGGGCGCTTTTTATCCCTTTTCTAGGAATCATAATACAGACGATGGAATTGTGAGCAAAAAATATTTTTTAAATTTAATTTTGTAATAAAAAATTCTAGGATCAAGATCCGGTAGCACTTGGCGATCAAGTGGTAGCCTCTAGCAAAAAGGCTTTGACCATTCGATATTCTTTGCTTCCTTATCTCTACACTTTATTCTGGAAGGCGCACACTTTAGGGGAAACGGTGGCTCGTCCTTTATTATTCGAGTAAATTTTTTTTTAAAAAGAAATAATTATTTTCTAATATAAATTTTTTGTAGATTTCCGGGGGATGTTAAAACCTACGATATTGATACACAATTTTTATGGGGTAGTGCTTTGATGATAGTACCAGTTCTTCAGGTATTAATTAATTAATTAATGAAATAAAAATTATTTACTATTTTTTTTTCTTTTAGGATGGAGCTTTGAATGTAAGCGCCTACATCCCAGCAGGAATTTGGTACGACTTTTATACAAAAGCAGCAATTGTCAGCAAAGGAGATACTTTAATTTTACCTGCCCCAATCGACACAATTCCATTACTATTAAGGGGTGGATTTATTTTACCGCAACAAACTCCGCAAGCTACTACGACTGCTGCTCGAAAAACCAAAATGCAACTACTGGTTACCACTGACGAAAAGAAATCTGCTTTTGGGGAACTTTATTGGGACGATGGGGATACTTTAAGTAAGTTCTTATGATTTTATAATAATTAAAGAAGTGATTAAATTTTTTTTTAGATTCTTATGAGGAAAATCGGTACTCGTTGATCGAGTTTACCCTGGAGAATGAAGTGATTCGTTCGGTTATTAAACATTGGGGATCTGAAATTCCGCCCAATTTAGGGGCTGTTACTGTTTTGGGTATTGAAAAGCCAGTGGCCGAAGTTACAGTTAATAATTACCCACACGCTTTTAAATGTGACACTATAAATAAGGTACTAAATAATTAATATATTTTTTTAGGTATTAATTATTTATTTTTGCAGTACTTAGTTATCGATAACTTGGATGTAGGCTTTGAAAAATCTGTCGTAATCGCTTGGAAATATTAATTATTTTTTTCTCTCCGAACTTTGATGGATGCAGAATTATCTATTTTGTTTTAAATGTTTGCAGTTAACTATAGTTGTTCTTTAGTTAATTTAACTGTGGACTATTTAAACTGGTTTGCAGCGGCGGAACCTTTAGTATTCGCTGCTTTTTTAAAATTTTGCCTCGTAGATTAGATAATGTTAATATATAATTATAAAAAAGTTGCGCTGTGTTTTAAAGTTTAGTTAATTGTTAAGAATTTGTGATTTATTTCAATTCGAATAAATATTTGACTGTCTACAAATGTGGTTGATTTTATTACTACTTATTAATTTGTATTTATCCCCGAAATTAATTATTAACACCCTTTCGCAATTGTCTACTTATATTAGTTTAAATATTTTAAAATTTAGCGGCGGTACATCTAGTGTTTTAGTATAGAGGGCGCAAATTTTTTAATTAAATGTGAATTAGCTTAAAATATCGTTTTATATTTTGTTATTATTAACAATAATTAGTAAATGTTTATTATATAATAAATTGGTGTAATTTGTTAACCTAATAATTAATTAAAATAGCAAAAGTGCTACAATTCTAATGTTGGCAACACTGGTCAGTTATCTGCCGGCCATTTGTAAATAAGTGTGTTTAAAAACCGACGCCGATTTAATTACAGCTTAAAACTAATAGTAAGAGTTAATTAAGCCTTATAATATCAATTAATAATATCATTAATGACTTCTGAAGTGATTGTGAATATAAATTTGTGAAGGTGTTGTGTAGTGTACGTGAAATTTGTGCCTTGAAAAGTTGTGGATATGTTGGCGTTAAAGGATTACTGGTACATTCAAATATCGGCATTATTCTACAACGGTGAGTGTTTTTGAACATATTTTACTAACATTCGATTATTCAACGCGTATTTTACGATATTTTATACTTATACAAGTAATCGCGCGATTGACGGGAAATATTTCGTATGGTCCCGCGTATCGGCTGCGGCTAGCTATTATAGGTACCTACACGTTCTAAAACAGGATTCTATTTAAACGTGTTTGAACCGATTAATTTATATATGATATGCTACCCCTAAAATACTACACGACAATGCAAATGCATTGCTTTCGAAAAAAATCGTTTTTAAATCGGTTTTAAAGATAAAAATGATTATAAGATTTAGTTGTATATTGAGTTGCCTAATAATGGGAGCTCATTTTTAATGAATTAAATGAATATGCTTTATTAATTAAATGAGTCTGCGATCTGTATTCGTAGCAAAGATATTATAATTTAAATTATAATAGTAAATTCCGGTATTAGTAAAATATTTCGTAATTTAATAGGGGCCACAAAAATTAACAATTAAAAATATCCAATCAAAGATAAGTTGAGTAAGGTTTTGGTTTCTAATTAAAACAGCGGTTTAAACATTTAATTGTTGTTTATTATCAGTCATACATTTGCTTACATTCACACTCACAAATAAACTGGCCCTAGTCCCCAACAATAAGAATAGGATTTGTTATCAGATACACATCAGAATTATTAACAAAATAATAAATTGTACATTTACAATTTGCAATTAAAGAAAAATGCCCAACAAACTTGGCTTTGATAAATTGGGATTCATTTATGTGTTTCAGAAAGTAGTTCGAAACAATAAAAAATAACAATCTTTTCTTAATGCTATTATTGTGTATTATCAGAATAAAGTTATGATAATTTTTATAAATAAATTTAAAAACATTGCACTGCTCGCGATTTTCAACTGAATAAAAATCTATGTACAGGAATTTGTAGAAATTATATATTTTAAAATTAATATACTGGCCAACGGTTTCGCTATGCACAATTTTCGATTAAGTAAAATTAACTAATTAATTAATAAAAACAAATTAAATATGTATAGAGCAGTTTACATAGTAATATCACTAGAATATTTACAATAATTAAAATATAAAAATACAAATATATATATATTTTATAAATACTATCGGAGTAATAAGTTTTGACCCTCTTTTTTAAAGTATCATATTTTGAAAAGTATTTGCCACATTTTGATAATTTAAAAAAAAACTGAAATTGTGTTGTGTTGTGCATGTATGTAATTTTTTTAAAAATTTTCACATTCTTAATTTTCCAGCAATGTATGAATATATCTAAAAAAGCACGGATTTTTTGTACCTTTTTCGATATTATTAACTTTAAATGTAAGTTTTATAAAAATTATTACATCTGATGACTTTAGATTTTAAATACAAATAAAGTATATATTTCTGTACAATATACAAGAAAAATTGAATCAATTTGATCAGTAGTTTTTTTTTAAATAAATAAATTATGACCCTATGTTTTCTCAGCTATTCATAGAGCTATCAACTTGAACTTTTCGAATAGTTTTGCAGATAAACTTATAGAACAATAATCAATAAAAAGAAATTCTAAAAATTCTAAATTATGGCCACAATACTAAATTACATTTACTAAAAAAGGAAAACTGCACTTGTTATTTGCGGGGAAGCGGAGCGGCCCTGTCCAAGGCGCAGCCTTTATCAAGACGAAGCGGCAAATATACTATTACTTTCAGTGCATTTTACTTTGATATTATTAATCAAAGCTTTTTTATTATTTTTGTTTTTTAAATATTAAAATTCACTATTTTAATCAGATTAATCAGATTTAATCGAAATGAATAGTTGAAGCATGTTTTGCAAACACAAATAATATAAACAAGCCGCAAGCGCGCTATTGTGTACGGCGCTATAGGTTGCTATCTTTCTCACATTGCACCGTAAAATTAAATCTACAATCACTCGATTAATTAAACTAATTTTTGATTTATTTTTTTAGAAACGTTTTGATAATATAGTGTACTTCAATTACACACAAGAAATTTTGAAATCGAAAATCTAATAAGAATTATAACAATAATGCATTTAATAGTACTTCATTAAAAATATACACATAGTAGAAAATTTTTTTTTGAACAAATATAAATATAAAGATTTTGTTTTCATATGTTTGAAGTTTCGTGAATACAATGCTATTTTTAACAAAAATACAGTGAATTGAAAAACTGCAATTTTTTACGGCTGTTAAATTAGGTACTTTTTTGCACATTTTAATTTTTAAAAAACAAACTATAAGAGTAAGATGTTTGATTTTTTTATACGACATTTATGAATAGTTTATGCAAATCATATAAAAATTTCATAAAATTTTGGCTCCTACGTTTAGAAATACAACTGTTTAAAAAAGAGGGTCAAAACTTATTACTCCGATAGTAGTAATATTTACAAAGTATTGCGTATCATACCACAATTGTATTGTTATGTACAAAGCAATAATCTTAAATAAAATGTATATAAATTTATTCAACACTATAAGTTTTAACGAACAGAGTACCTGCTGTGTCCATACGTGTCTTATATACTAAAATATTATACTTCATGGTAACATAATGTATGATTATTTTTTGCTGTTTATAAAACAAAACCAAAATGCATCTTTCTCTTAATTTCTTCTTCGTTTCGATTTCGATTAGGGTAAACTTGCAAAAATTTACCATTGATTTGCAATAATCGTCGTTTATTCGCTGCACACGATCGACACTAATAGCTCGCCATCATCGGAACAAAATTAATGGCTCCAAGTCGGCTTAATAATCACGTTAACGATATACAAGTTAATGGACGATTAGCACAAGTCTGCAAAATAGAAGCGAACGCATCCATTTCCTCTCTATCCATCAATCAAGAAGACTCGAGAGGTCACTCCAATTGTCTACAGGTCAAATTGTTGATTACATTTTGCACCATCAGGATTAAAACTTTAAAACCAAGAGCCTGTCATGGTTTTAATGCTGAAAATGTGGTCGGATATTGAGAATCTTCCAAAAGATAAAACCATTAGATGGTTCCAAAAGCAAAAATCTGCCATTAATCCCAAAATTTTGAAGATAAATGGATAAGGGATGAAATCTATTCATCCCAAGTCTTAATTTGCTTTTGTACACCACGATCCTTTCCATCAAGTGATCTGCATTTTAAATTGATGCATCTGTTTTGAAGACCAAAAAGCTGTCATCAAATCCCACGGTTTTCGAAGACAATGGTCGGGATAATTGGAGCTTAAATCCGAGCCAGATATTTGACGGAAACTTTGGGTGTTTAGAAAAAATGGATTTCGAGGCGGCGTCGGCGTGATATGCATATCTGATTAAATGCAAGCTCATTACCCTACGTGAGCTGCTCAATGGCCGTCTTTGTGCTCGTATTTGGCAGGCGCTGTTTGATATGTAATGTATCCCCTTCAAAACAAAAAATGGAAAGTCACGACGCACCAGGCACTCCGAACGAACACAGTGGTGGTCAAGCCTGTCGGCTATCACACTTTTGTAGTGAGATCGAGTGGTGTTGGTCTCAAAAGCTTTATCCTTTTTAATTCTCTCTCCGAGTCGCAATCGCTCTCTTCGTCCGCCTCGCTGCCAGCAAATCGTTCTGTCGCTACTGATCCGGATCGTTCGCTATGCGACGGCGATGAGCCCCGCTCACTCATTGTCTTCATACTTAAATCTATAGGATCCTCTTGGATTGGCGATGCGGCAGGAACTGGAGTTCGCACTTCTTCAGGTGTGGGCGACCGTTGCGATTGCAGGACGGCATCTAGGAATAATCGTTTGTTGAAGGCTTCGACACCGGGATTGTGGTTTCGCATCAATCGGTTATTGTTGTTGGCAGGTTGTAATAGTCCAGGATAAAGTGGAGGATAACCGGGCGGAAAGAGGAGACCAGTTGGTGGAAGGAAAGCGGGTGGTAGTAGACCGGGAAGAAATGGTATTCTTCTGGCATCGCTCACTTCAACTGAAGAATCGGAGTTATGAGATTCAGGGGAACTGACTGAAGGCGAAGCCGAGTGCTTGTAATCATCTAGACCAAGAAGCATGAGTTCTTCTTTGGTCTTGGATAGATGCATCATTGGAGGTGGGAATGGTTGAGCACCAAGCAGACCAAGACCAAGTTGTTGGTGATGTGGTGGAGGTGTCTTTTGTGGTGGTTTTAAGCCACCTTGCATCTGGTTGCCACCAGCTTGCTGTTGTTGCTGCTGCTGTTCTTGTAGGAGACAATGTATTTTGAACCAGTTTGATCGACGACCGTATCGCGAACCACTTTTCGACATACCCACCAAAAGACATTTTCGCAACCTACAAGCTTTACATGCCGTTCTGTTCTTTTTGTTTATCACACATTCTCCGTTGTTCTTGCATTCGGAAATTGAGTTTAGATTGTTGTAGGAGCGACCAAAAAACGACTGGAACAAAACGAAATAGATCATTAATAGATTGTTGAAATTGTTTGGCAAGACATAAAGTAACATCCTGTGCTAAAGAGTGACTATTGCACATAGTATTTTTCTTGGCCATAATAAAAAGTGAAATTGACATATTATTGTTGGTATAGGGCGTCAAATGTTAGGCTCTTGGCCCATTGGGCATCTAGTTTAGTAGGTCGGAAGGCAAATGATGTAAGCTTCACTCGGGTTAGATCGTTTGTACTTTGTAATAATGCACTTAGCACTTTCCCGCACTTATCGCTCTACTGCCCAACTGTGTAATCGACGACTAATTGTATGCAATTATATTCAATAGAGAGGATAGCTGTTATGCAAATCAGTCACACGCCAAAGACAATTCTTTATACACCTACAAATAGGGCACTTTTACAAATTGACCATCCAATTAATAAATAAAAATATTTGAAGGAATACTGCACCAAAATAGATTGTAAGTTTGAAATCAAGTGAAAGGAATCTTGACTTATGATTGAAATAAATTAACACAATCAAGACGTTTGAGAGGACCAAATAGAAGTTGCGATATTTGGAAAGGAATAAATGTAACGAGATGATTGATGGGGATCCTTTGGTAAAAAAATTATACCACTGAAAGAAACTTCCTAAAAAGCTTCTCCGAATAGAAGATCACTGAAAATTGTGGCACTGAAAAGTTTGGAATAAAGTGAAAGGACAACGAAATTTGTTCCAACAAATCGCATTTACAAACTGTGAGCCCATAGAAGTGTGAAAAAAGCTCAATGAATGAAGAAAAATGAATGGAGTGGAGAAGCTCTTGTGAAAACAAACAAACATTACATGCTCTAATTAGTTTTCATGTGGAACAACATTGGCATAAAATATTGGTGGCACATGCACGCACGTTTTGTCATCATGCGTGACGTTTTTACCTTCACCCGCGCAACAAGACCTTACGTCACATTTCTTTTCGATTTCCGAACCGGTGTAGCGTAAAAACTTGGCCAGATTATATGGTGTGTAATTTTCTATTACTATTGTCAACGTATTTTCAAGTAGTCAACTTGGTGGTGGGTTCTTCATTTCGCATTCAGTTTGAATACGAAATCATTGCTTTATACATTGTTATGTAATTGAATGATTTATTGAAAAACTCGTATCGAATACATGTAAAGTAATGCATTACTTTAGTAATGATAATAGGTTTTTATTACTTCATATGCAAAGTTATTGAACTAGATAAAAAATTATGTTGGCCAATTTGGTAAAGGTCGACAGAGTGCACTATGGATTGCAAAATTTTCTAAAAACTATAGAAATAATTACCTTGCACCCTTCACAAGTGAAGGCGCCGAAATGAAAGCCGGCCGCTGGTTCTCCGCAAACCTTACATGTTTGATTCATCTGCAACAAAAAGAAATTAATTAGAATTGCTGATTGACAGTAACCTTAATTCAGATTTGATTGAATTACATTAAATAGACATATCTAGTAATTTGGCGATTTTTCTAAAAGTCTAATATAGAGTTTTAGGTCGTGCAGATATTTCAAATGACGAACTTTATGGTTTATTAAGGTTAAAGATGAGTTCGTGACCCGGATAGAAAATTCAAGATTAGTTTCACACATATTATAGGTAGCTTTATGAGCTTTTTTTTTGAGCGAATGCTTAGATGATAATTAGAAAATAATACAGTCCGCAAGACTTTAATTGTACCTACACTAGATGAATGCTGCAAAAAAGCTAATTTGAATTGGAGAGAAAAAGTCGAAAAATTTGTAAATGTTTGACCTATAAACCAACAATTTCCGACGATTGTGAGCTTGTTTAATGGAGCCGCACAAAACAAAACTAACGACTTGGCAATAAATGCTGAGGCATATGAAGACCATATCGTTAGTTAGTAGAACCGCAGAAAGTCTGTGTTGTGTAAATCCTGACAGTCGAATTGCTGCGAAATCAAAAGTGTTCGTTTTTCTAGCGGAACATTGTTTACAAGAGCAAGAAGCCAGGGTCTTTTGCATGATTTAACGCCAACAAGTTAAATGTAGCTTGACGCTCCCGCAGAAAACCTTTTATTTTGAAATTCTATCCATTTGGTCAAAATAAAAATCGTACGAAAAAGGACTCGCGTTTTAATTAGCCATTAAAATTAAATAATGCAACCGCGTTCGATAGTTCTTTGATATGCTAAAATATCGTAGTTTTTTTTACTATTATTTGACATGGTAAAGTGGTCAGGTCAAATAGAACAAAACACCTTTAAAGTAAACAATAGTTTTCACTTTCCTTGAATCTATTTTATATATCATTTAGCTAAACGCAGATTTCAAAACTGATAACGTGCTTATTTATTGTAGTAATTGCACAAGTGCAGCCAACCATTTATTTATTTTTGTGCAATACGTGAACATTGTTTATTAAATTGCTTTATTAAAGTGGCAAATAAATACCATGTGATAATTTGGATCACATATCACCTTGCCTTTAGTTTCTCACCATCCAAGGATTGGAAAAAGAATTATGTTGCAATTTCTAATTCTCGAAATTTATGATTTTCGGTAAAAATCTTGTTGCTTTTTTTTGTTCAACCCACACATGTTCTATTTAACGATAGTGTTCTTTTATATGCGATGCTGTCACAAATACAGTTTCATTCCACACACCTTTTTTAAAAGTATAATACAATGATTAATGATATAAATTTCTCAAACGCTTCTTTTTGAATTATTTAATTTATCGTTCACATATTTTTCAATGCTCCTTATAGAATAGATTTTTTGATTGTGGCATAGTTTTTAGCTAATTATTTATCGATTTGCCAAACACATGGGATGATTTTAATTTTTTTCTTCATCATTCAATGCACATGTAGGTACATATGTTGTTGATATTTGATGTTTGTTGTACGATCACGCCTATTAAATCGTTTTGTTAAAATAACGCTTTTTTGGACCAACATGCAAGTCATTTGCCTTTTGAATTAGTACAAATCTCTTGATGTATAGATACAGCTGGTAGAGCAAAACGTTTCACACACAATCTAATATGATTTTGAAGAAAAAAAGGTGAAATATAAACAGAGCTTTGTAGTACAATTTGGATTTTTTCTCTCTTACAAAATCATCTTTTAGAAATTCATGCAGCAACAATACAGCAAGTCAGTTTTTTTCGTTTTGCTCTTAAAATGACCCCAATAGATGCTGCTCGCAGATATCAGAGGTTATTCTATAAGCGGTGCTTGAATAAAAATTGTCAATTGATTGTATCGATCGATCGATCGGTTAGAAGAAAAATGATCTATTTGTTTGGACGTCTTAAGAGGCTCTCGTGGGCATATCAAACACATGTTGTAGTGCATGTCGAACCAACAACTATTATTTAGTTTGGGCATTGTAATTGCATCAAAACCCATCAATGCTTTTCATCAAACTGGTAATTAAAATTGATTTATTAAACGACTATTATTGTTGCATTCATACACCATGCAAAATAATAAATTTACTATAACAAACAAATTCTTTTTCATTCTAATCATAATACATACATAATTCATCATTAGTCTTTGTGTTGGGACTGACTGGAATACTCTGGCGATTTTTTGAACCTCGCTTTTTGCTGAAAATAAAAAATTGTATCAGCATATCATCGATACATCTTTTTGAATCAGCATATTAGTGTTTGAAGAAATGTGGTGTTCAAGGCTAGGCTTTTTCGTCTTCGACCAACTATGTAGTATAGAAATGATTGCGGCAAAAGTCAAAGAGATCTAGATCAAAATATCAGGTGTGCAATGATTGATGGGCAGGACGCAGGTCGCTACAGACCACTAAACGGTTCCTCCTTCTCGTCGTGAAACCTTAATTCAACACCTTCAACGTTTGATCGTACCCGCGATATTCACTTCGTCGGGTTTTCATCTATTCATTATGTAGTAGTAGGTGGAAACGTTTAAGCGTCGTGATCTTATATCTTTATTATATTATATTTACAACTTTTATATCGTCAGTGCCCCCCCCGAATCAGAAAAAAAAATGTAATAAAATTCGATGCGGTGAAATGAAATTGTAATTTCGATTCAAACTACTGATAATCGTCTCACATATTTCTTCTTCCTATATCAAAGGAAATTTAGGTTTGTAAGTGCACTTGGCTGAACGCGAAGAGGTACTTAGAGGATGGCATTTTAATTACGGAAGTTATTTTCGTATTTTATTGTTTGTTTAAACACGTTAGTGACTGGCATCGTCGTTTGGCCTACCAGGGAAACTCGTAAAACTCAACTGAATTAACTATCAACATCACCGCGACATTATATTAATTTTTATTATCGCACAGTTTTCGAAATTTATTCCAATAAATACACATTTAAACTAAAGCTCATGTCCTTTTCGGAATAGCATCAGGATATAATAGTGTATGCATATAATTAAATGGTTATAATTGTTTTAGATGTGAAGATACAGATTGACATTTCGAAATGTCAGCTATACACTTAAAACACGAAATATAATCACGATTAGGTATATTTTTTAAATTTAATATACCTACAATAATTATGCCAAATGAATGAATATAACATTTACATTTATGTGAAAATGATCTTACAATCGCGAGCGCGATGTGGTACCTTACATTTAATTATTTGCCAACTAATGAACGGGTTCTCTTTAATGCGTGCCAACTCAAATACCATCTTCTTTTTTCTGCATCTTTTCTTCAAATAACATTTCCAACTGATTAGAATCGGTGATGGGCAATCGTGGAAATGATATTAAAATACATACTGTATCTAATTATCGCCAGATTAACATATGAATTATTAATTTAATTAACGAAATTATTCTTAATAATTAATATTTAAAATGTTTTAAATGTAAAGCTTTTTGTATATTGACAATATCATTGAACAAATTGCTGATATAAATATAGTTAAAATTGTAACTTTTTTATTTTAATTAATTAAATTAATGGAAAAAATTGTGTTCGAGTTAATACAATTAAAAATTAGAAATAGCAATAACAATATAACGTCTAATTGAATTTAATTATTCAATTAAAATATACGATTACATTAAATAATGTCGAGATTTTAATAGTTAACTAGTTGTTTTGTTTGTTAGAAATTTTCAAGTAAAAAAGGTGTTTAAGTGAATATTTAAATAAATATATAAAAGTGTGTCAAATTGTCCATACAATTAATTAGCGTTTATGCATATAAATATAACAAACGAGAAAAAAAGATTACAATGTTTTATTTGCAATTTCAACGTTATTGTTGAGCATTTACAAGGTGCTATTTTAAAATGTGTTTAATTATGTTTACAATAATTAAAGTTAACAAAGTAGATATATATTTTGTTAAGAGAAAGCGAATATTATATTTTACATCTAATAAATGTCAGAAAATATTTATTATTAATAATTATTTTAGCGTTTCATAGGCTGCATTGTGTTGTCGATGAAACACTAATAAAAATATTTCCAATAATTATTGCGTTATTGTATTTAATATTTATACGAAGAGAAGAATCTGATAGTCAATAATAGATGGCGGGATTGTGAGCTTTTCGAGGTGCTTTTGAAGAATACCTCAGCCACCTGCGTTTAAATGACTTGGCTAGTTATTTTCAATTGTCGTTATTTGTTTATATAACCGTATTACTATCTATTGTAGTTATAGTTAATGTTTACAGTAATGAAAATATTGAATGGCGTATTGAATAGAATGAAACTTTGGGCTTTTTTATCTATGCTTCATTCTTCATTAATTGCATAATTGAAAAATTATTGTTTGGTATTTTTCTAATGGTTTAGCAATCAAAGCATTTTATATTGTTTTCGTTTTTAAAGGAGTTAAGAAGGTCGTCTCCTACATCTATATTTGTTTAAAATTATTTTTAACAACATTATCGTATGTCAGTTAATGGAATATATTTGTCGCTCTAATTAAACAAAAACATCAATTTTGCGTTAAAACTAGTTGAATAGGTGATATAATTTAATACATGTACGTATTAAAAGCATTTATAAATTGCTAATTAAAGGTCGTTGATTATACGAGTAGAATGGTGACAAAACGAAATCGACTACCTATATGCCTTTTAAAATTAACGCTTTAGCTTTAATAAATAAATATATTGAATTTGGTTAAAGCATTAACACATGTAGAAATTAGTCATGTTCTTATTTCACCTATATTGGAATATATCTCGAGGCGAGTTTAAACAAATAAAACGCAATCTATAGAAAGTAAAAAAATACAATATTCCCACACTAAAGTAGATCCTGGATCTTTTATTTGTGACTTATAGTTTCTCTGAAAGCACACGCCTCATAATCCAACCAAACCGCTGCACATATGAATAGTATTTCAATTAGCAAATATTTATACCATCAGTCGTGATAACATATTCAATAAAGGCATATAAAATGCATCATGCTAAGAGCGCTTCCTGCAGAGCCAGAGCAAGTCCTGTCGGTTAACTACATAATTTCTGTCAGTCGATATTAACAGAAATCATTTATTATTAGGCCGTTAAAAAAAATATAACAATTCGCCAAGCCGCTCCAACTTAATTGGATTAAGCCAATCTGAAATCGATAACTTGCATATTCAAATAGTTGTTTAGCATGCACCATTTTCATCTAAATTCAGTAAAGTAAGCAATTTATTGATCATATTATGCGCTCAATCTGATTTAATTAAATTTAAGTGGCAATGTTCAGTTCTTAAATTGGATGGGACGCGATATCTGAAGAACGCTATGATTCCTGCTGCAGTATAGTGTGAGTGCATTTGCATTCCTTTTTCAATTGCTATTTTTAAATAACTAGAATGCTCGACAATAAAATTAAATAAAATTCCACACTGATAAACATGCAACTTTATTGGTTTTCCATGTTTCATCTTCACATCTTATCGGAAATTGCGCGACCAGGACGAAACTATTCCAATAATTTTACTCTAAGGCTCATCTTGCAATTTTTGACCAGCTAAGTAGACTTAACACTTAACTTTGGGTTACATTTAAGAAGCTTAGCCAAAAGTTTTGAAGATTCTGCGAATTTTTCATCTAGATTCGTTTTCTATGCGCTCATTGAAAGCTCGCTGCTCAGCCGCCGGATAGGAAAGCGCGAGGAGCATTAAAGTCTCCCGAAAAGCTAATCGACTTACCTTGCTCAAAAATTTTGGATTGAAGATAACAGAATTTCAATTCCACGAGTCGTTTAATCACTGGTGGCGGTCCAAAAACATGCACAAACTAAACTGATATCATGATTTCGGTTCTTCTGATCCAGTTTCGAGCGAGGATGTCAAGTAACAGAAATAGAACTGATTATCACTAGATGACACTTTCACACTGATCGGGTGCTAATTTTGAAATCGGCGAATAGTTTGTGTTGGCACTTAACGCGGCGCACTTTTTCGAAAATTCAAATGAGGAAGAAGAATTATTGGTCAGCTGATGATGATGCGTCGGTAACTGTCAGATTGAATTGAATTTACATCTGTACCACCTCAGCGAAGATCAAGCGAGGAATGAGTATAGAAACTCCTCCGAGTTGGGATGCTTACCCAGGTGGGGACTTTAGATATATTTCTACCTGTTGAAGACACCGTGAATTGGTAGTGGGGCCACTGGGAGGGGTAAATTATTGATGTTTGAATTAGTGTCGTACAGACAAGTATCTTCGTTTTTATAATATTACTTTCAAGTCATTGGTGTGATTCGATTGGTGGGGCAATGCAAACTTAGAACTTGTCAATAATTTTTATGCCCGGTGGCTCTCACTCTGTATAAATATATACTGTGGCTACAATGCAGAAATATATTTGTTGCATTTTTCTGGTTAATTTTCCATTTTTTTCGTCGTCGTCGTCTTCTTCAGTACTATATGAAACAAATCGTTTTAATAGAAAACATAAAGACGACAACATAAACGGCACTGGCATTAAAAGGCTTTAATGGTTGCATTTGAGCAAAAAGTGTAGCAAATTCGTTTATAGCTTATTGGAAATATGAAAGTAAAATTATAATTATTATCTTTTATAATTAACATGGCGCCAGAATTATTACTTGCTATTTTAGCGAATTTTATTTACGATCTTGTACTTTAGCCGTGTTATTAAACAATAAACCAATCCGGGCATATTTAAATTTTATGTACGAATTAACATATAAATAATGTTTTATCAATAATTTGAAAATCGTTTTGCGCGGCAGTCGTTCAAAAGCTCTAATTGAAAAATATTACTGATTAGTGATTTTGCAACATTTATGTGCAGCATAAATTTGCATCTTTCTAGAAAATATAACCGACGGAATTTAGTATTGTTGTTATTGGTAAATTAATTTTATAAATGTACCGCACTTTTAATTTCTTGATGAAAAACTCTAGTGTTTATAAAAACACTAATTTTTATTCGGCTTGTTAATTTACCGGAAACTGAAAAGTTTCTTTCGTTGTAGCTCTTTAAAAATTGAAAGTTTGAATTGTTTACTAACGAAGTTAAATGGAATTACCACAAAAAATCTAAAGGAAGAAAAATTAAACTGAAGATTGACTATAATAAATTTGGCTAAAATTAATTTAAAAAATAATTTTCTTTGGCGTTCATTTGCGTCTATTTAAATATAATGTTCAAATTTGTAATGTATTTTGAGTTGAATTTTTCGAAATTAATTAACTTTTACATTAAGCAAATAATATCAATCTAGAAGTAAAATCTGAACAATTAAATTAAATTATTTTTCCGAAAACCGAACTGCTAAGTTTGTGGTTTATTTGACATTAAAATCAAATCAGTATTATCCTTTGAAATTCCAGATTTATTGCTTTTAGATTGACTTTTGCAAGAAAAGCCCCTCAATACCTGAACGAACTAAAGGAAAAAGGATGCGCTACATGAAAGCTCTTTTGTACAAGCAAAGTTGCATATTCTAATGAGAATTTTTGTAATGTATTGATTATATTGGATGTGCTGCTTGCCTAATCGTGCCTGAAAATTATACTTGATTTATTTTCGTCGCAAATAACACAATTATTAGTACTTACATATGTACGACACTATAATTTGATTTATCTCTAAATATTAATTATATTTATATGTTAAATATATATGTGTAAATATGGCAATCGATTGGCTGCTAATAAAAAGTATACTTTTAATAATTATAATTATTATCTACATATATGTTTAATAAATGAAAATTAAGAAAGTAGTTAATAATCATGTGTACTTCTATCTATACCTGATGCGGCGCGTATATAAATAAGAAATTTCTCAACAACACAACAACAATAATAATAGAAAAGTATTTTTTGTATTTCAATTCCACACACACTTATTAAATTATATTAAAATAGGCAACAAATTGCTATTCTGTTATAGACCTTAAATTAATTTGCTCTACACATGATGGACAAAAAGAGCGCATTATAAATAAAGTCGTTAGTTTTGTATACATTGGTATAGAAAAAATAAATCATATATATTAAATCTAAATAATAACAGTACCAAAAATTATACGAGATGATAAATTTATATATTATAGTGAAGTAATTGGTTTAAAAAACTCTTTCATTGGCCACATGCCAGAATACCATATAGGTTGTATAGAATTAAAAAATAAACTAATCCGAAAATAGCTTTCAACAATAAGCACAAAAGAAAATTTCTTAATCAGATTAATTCATTTCCATTTCGTAATCAGCAAGAATACTTTTTATTTACATATCTTTATTTAAAAGTTTACGCATTAGATCAGTAATATGCAAACTGCGGTAAAACCTAATCAAGTGCAAATAATTATCATGTTGCGGTTTCTATTTAAAGAGATCATTATGGAACTTGATGTGGTTTTTCCTATATACTTTTATTTGCTTGCCTAATAGATTCAAATCGTTGCGCTTCAAAATACAACAATAACCTTTTAAATATACCATAAATATGTATTGTATTTTTAATTTGGTGCACCTAGATTTTTATTTAACATTTAGAAAAAAAAAATTAATGATGATCGTAAAGGTCCTTAAAAACAATACGTGAAAGTTGTTGCTTTTTTATATTTTATTTGTGGAATTGAATCTTCCGGGTGTTTCTCTCGATGTTTCTTTAAAGATTTTCTCAAAAAAAATGAAGAAATTGCTAAGATTTGAAGATAATTATTTATCTTACACAAGCTTGACTCAAAAAGCGAATTTGAATAAATTTAATAAAACGTAATGCAAAAACTTGCATTTTTCTTCATTATTTAACTTGGCATTCATGCTCTACATAATTAAGCATGTAATCAGTGTTTTCACGAGTAAACAATAGTTTTTTTTTCCATATTTCTTCACGGTCGCGCCTGAACCATACTGTTAACCGCACGCGTCCTAACGTAATTTTATTTAGCTCAATGTCAGGTATATATATTTTAAATGTGGGAACACAATTAAAAGTGAAAACAATACACTTTGTTTTTGCTACCGTTATCGGCTTATTGCACATTCATTAAAATTTGCGCAGAATTTATCAACTTTTCGTTTCTTTTAATCATGGTTGAGCTTATAGCGCGTTGCGCGATAAATTGGTTGAATTAAAAAGCCAAGTTGCGTATAATTTTTCAATACAATAATTCAGTGAAATGATGTAAAGTACTGTGGTAATGTAACCTGAAATAGCAATACATTTGACTAAATGCACCTTTATTGCTCTACGCGTGCACATTATAGCGTTAGTAACAACCGCTGCAAACGTGTATCACTGGATTATGGACCATTATTGCGCATTAAATTCACTATAATATTTAATGTTTTCTTTGGAACCATAGCAGAATATACTATATAGTCATATGCAAATGTCTTTGGTGTCTTTCATATATTTTGATTATGCGCTTAAATTGTTAGGCTTCTCTTCAGATTAACCACTTTATATCGCACTAAACAATAATTAACTTTTTCATTTTTATTTTGGGTAGGTAACTTGTGGAATTAAAAGAAATACGTTTTATTTAAACCATTTTAAAAATAATATCATTCAAAGTTGCTTTACAAAAGCTCTAAGCGTAGCGCAATAGCATGCAGGTTCATTTCTTACTCCTCGTTGAAATCACTCGATCGAGCGCTACATATTAGAAATAACAAAATTCCATTTTCGTCTTTTTCGATTTAATTAACATTAAACGGCAATATTTCTCCAATATTTTTAATTATCCTAAACAAATATTGTTCAAAATATGCGAAAGTACATTTAACACTTTATGATTAACAACAATTATACGCATAAATAACTCTTAATTGAAATTCATATAACAAAATTACAATTTAAATAGCAATATTAGTAAATCGTATGAGAAAATATTAGACAAAATATTTGGGACACACACATTCAAGTTATTTTTCATAATGGCTATTTAAGAGTATAATTTATTGAAAATAAATATCATACATTATATTTTATGTGTGTGGGTGTAAGAAAGTTTAATTTTCTTCAATATCTTCGTTTATCTAAACGAAAGTTTTCAATTATTCCACGCTGAATTAGACACACAAGATTCAATGCTTAAGATTATAGCACAGTTTTGAGAAAAATATTTAATTTTACATTTGAATTTAATTAGCATTGTGAGGTGTTAAAAATATTTACTTAAAATTAACCTGAATTACTATTTTCACTAAAATGTCTTGTACATCAATAAAAAACCACATTATAAACCTTAATCGATCCTTATCGAATATTTGAGAGCCTGAATTGTGTATCATTGTGATGATATATTAAAATACCTATTAAAAATTGATGATAACATTAAATTTATTTATGTTACCAAAAAATAATTATATAAAGCGTGTTTTTTATATGTGACTTATCTACAAAGTAATAAAATAGCATATAAAAGATTTATACATCACTTTGTACGTTAATGTTCCTTAAAGGACATCATCTATAGTTTACGATCCTATAATGTTTGCTATACGAGAAAATAACAACAATAATAAGTAAAATTGTGGAAAAAGTGATTTGATTTAATAAAATATATCGAGAACTTAATTTATTAGACGGTAAATCACGGTCTAAATAATCATCCGATCAAACACAACAAATCAAACAATCCTTGGTAAATGCCATCGACAAATAGAAAGATAATAAATTATTGAACATAAGATTGTAGATAAGAATCCGTGATTGCATAGAATAGGCATAAATTAGCTTGATTACAGGTGAATTTATTACCCACGTGACAGGATTGCGACCAATGGTAGGCAGCGTCCTGCAGCGTCGGGCGTGAACGAAACACGTGCGACATAATCTCTCGCAGTTTTGCTTACTGACGTAACTCATTTAATTGCTTTGCTTACTTTTCTGGTACTCATGAAATTGTCATATTCCAATCAGCAATTACTTATATGATATTCTATTTGATTTTTCAGTTTACGAATGTAATGCTTATTTTTAGACCAAAATTAAAATCGACCCTGCAGGAAGTTTTCCTTGAGACAAACTTTAGAGCTTTTGGAATTATTTTTAAATTAATTGAATTATATTTTATTGTTGGATCATTAACTGATGATGATGGTGTTTAACTGCTTCCTCAACCAAGATATTGATGATCCTTTTTGGAATTATAAGGCAATTTTGAAAAGTTTCTTCACGAATTTATTTAACAAAATTGAATTAAAATTATAGGTTTATGGTTTGTTTTAGAAATTGTTTATAACAATTATTAATGATCTTTTTTGAAAGATTTGATTCATCTTGAAGGAATAATTGAGATCATTTCGGATTCATTGCGAGTTTCACTAAGTAAAAAAATTCTTCCATCTTATTTGCGATCTTTGATGATTCTTTTGGAAGTTTCTTGATTCTAAAGCGGCTTCTTATGACAACTTTCTAAAATGTTGATAGATCCAAAAAGTGTGGTTCCGCCCGGGATCGAACCGGGGACCTTCTGCGTGTAAAGCAGACGTGATAACCGCTACACTACGGAACCGATAATTAATACAAAATTGCACTCATTTTTGCCGCAATTTTGACCTTAATGATAAGCGTGCAATTAATTATTAAAGATTTTAGCTCGGGCTGTATGAACGTCTCTTATGTAAGTGAACTAAATGTTTGAATAGTACTAGATCGCGGACGGCCGCATATGAAATATTAATTTAATTTTAATATAGAGTTAATTGCTCCATCCGTCACGACTTTTCGTTGGTACCGCCTCTGTTACAGTACTGAAAAAGCCAACAAACAATGTAAAGTTAGTTATAGAAATACCTGCACGCATTTATTAATGAAAGAGTTTGAGTATCGTGTGAGCGAAAACATATTATGATTTAATAACAAATGCAGGTAAAAATTTGAAAAGGGGATAGAGCACAGCGCGTGGGCAGATACATAAAACTAAGCTGTAATTATACCTATAAGTGTTTTAATTGTGGACGAATAGAGGTACGTGTCGTCGGAGATTACCAGTTCATTTGAGAATGTCGAGAAGAGATGAGGATTTCTATAGTTTGGCTGGTCCAGCGCTCTCCTGGCTATGGTAATGTGAGAGAGGGCAAGAGGTCAGCAAGAGTCAAGAGCCGCGTACACGCTAGGTGAAGAGTCTACATATAGTGCGATCGGGCATATGCCACAGCCAACGACTTGACCTACTATAGTTTATCACTCTTATCAAGGAAGTGTCATGGAATTTATACAATCCTTGTTCGATTCCTCCGAAACTCAAAATTTTACGATTTTTTCCCATCCAAACACAATTCAGTATTCTCTTCGATATAGTAAATGTAAACATCCTGGCAGGAGTGGCTCTAGGTTGTAGAAATCGCTATTTTTAGAAGAGCTTGTGCTATTTTATTTTAATTCGGACATATCTGCAGCCTCCGGCAATCATTATGACTATACCGCGCTTCAAGGAAAAAAAAACTAGTTTTATTGTTTAAAGTCAAATTAAAATATCGTAATGTGCAACTTATCATTTATTTTGTTCACACTCAGTGAATACTTTCAATTAATTATACAAAATATGCATTTAATTGAAATTAGAATTAATAATTAAGACTTGGAGTGGCGCTCCGGGGTGCTAATACTTGTGTGGATTTGGAATTATAAATATTTATTCGAGCAAATGAAGAACAATACGAAGATTAATAGGAATTCAACAGTATTCTGGGGTCAAATATTCCACCAGACAATTAGTTCAAAATTTACATTAGAATTATGCATTCAGAAGAATTTAAATATTTATGATTGCTAATTAATTAACACTGTTTTATTCGAGCTTTTATTATCATCTAATATTACGAATATTTTGAGGAATTGTACCATGAGTAATAAACATAAATATTCACACTATAAAAGCGTCTCGAATCATTAAATATACATATCGTCTAAAAGGCACCATAAAACTGATTTTTCTAATAGAATTTTTATGATTTTCAAGATTTATTTCACAAAAATATGATTCATTTTAGAAAGCCTTCATGAAAAGCGTTTTGCTCCTTGATCCTTTTGGAATTTGTTAATATAAAAATAAACTGGGTCAATAATATTATTTTACACATGAATAAATTTAAAATTGCGTATTTTATTAATATCAATATCAAAATTGATTGAAAATTTTGTTTGGTGTCGAATTTCATTAATTTAGTCCTGAAACATCGTGGGCTAGAAATAGCTTCTATTAATTTAGATTTTGTGTACAATACAATAAAAGGCTAACAGGATATTTTTAAGAAGCAATTAAAGTTTTTAAGTGATAACAATTAAGTAGTTGTAAAGTTTCAGGTGCGGTATACCACGCTTTCGAAATATGTAGTATATGTATGCTTCATAAAAGAGTTCGATTTCTAAATACAATATTTAAGCATGAGCAAAGTCATTATATTAGTTCCATCTTCTTATATTGATGCAGATGGAAGTGTAAAAAAGCAGGTTGCCATAAAACATTCGAATTATAATAGTGTTCTCATCCCACAAACTGGGAAGACTAAAGCCAAGATTCTTGTGAAGATTGATATAATAATTTTAGAAACTAGAAAACACTTGTAAACTTTATTATAATTACAGCACTAGCTTTAAATGTAGATAATAAAACAGTTAAATGTGTAATAAAAGTAAATTGATTTTTGAAGGATTTCTCTCGGGAAACTCTATTTGTCATCTAATCTAAGCTATTAACTTTTCCAATTTGCCGCTAAGTTTAGCGATCTCTATATACTTTGCGATTATGAATATTTCACATTTTACACTGCATTATAGGGTTTAATTAAATTTAATAAAATATCATCTTTAATTATAAAGTAACACATCGTTCTAGGAATGCGCAGTTTAGTTTACAAAGTGGATGAGATAATAAGGGCTGTCATATTATAGTAAAACGTTTTCAGCTTCAGCGTGTTAAATGTTTACTTACCATATTGGTAAGTAATCTTTCACCAATTGATTCTGTCAAGATTAAGAAATCTGATATGATTGAGCAATCAGTAATAACTTAAAATAGACGCTATCAAAGTGTGTAATCTTTCTCTAATGCTTCTAACAAATTGCAAACGCGAATAATACCATCAATAATTCTTTTATATTCAGTTTTTTGTTTATTGAAAGTTTTTCATACTACTATAAATATAATTAAATTACGTATGGGGAAATTGAAACAAGTGTGTGCTAGAAGCACAAAATGCCACCAGTTGAATTAATCTTAATTAGAAACTTAACTAGTATTAAAAGCTTATTAATTTTCAAAAATGGATTGATAAAAGCTGCTGGCATTGGTATTGATTAAACATCATTGATCTATAACAATGAGAGCTAATAATGAAAGAAAAAATAAAGGCTATAATTGACCTAATTTATTGAATTTTAATAAGCACATCATTAATCTAATATAAATATGAATGGAATATAATATGAAAAATTGCCCAACAATGCGAGGAGACGAATAATATGAAGAATATTATGACAAAGTTGCACCTGCTATGCAATGAAATTGTTGCAGACAAGATACTTTCACACCTTTGAGGTTCTTCTCCTCTTCGATAAATAAATGTAATATAAATATTTTTTATACTCCAATGTCATGAGGATGACAGCACATAATCAATATTTGTACAGAATAAAATTGTTTGCTTTTAAGTTTTATTAGGACGTCTATTTCTTAACTACTAGTTTAACCAGTTGTTTGCGACTTATGACATGCTCATCTTCGGTATTTTTAAGTACATAACGCATATATGGATGGTTTCTATATATCTGGGAGTGGAAGCTCATAAAGTCAATTTTCTATTGGACTAAACGTGCTTGCTTTGGTATATATTATCGTATTACGTGTTATAAACACATTGTTCCTAAAAGCTTGCTTCAGGCCTAATGGCCATAATTATTTAGCGCGTTTCAGCCAATAACTTTGCACATTTAATTATTTCACAACCACTTCTCCATCCGATTTATGATAGACATTGAATACATTTTAGGCCATCATGTGTTGCATGAAATTGTTAGATTTATGTAAATGTGACATTGTTAAGCGCCGCCGGATACAATGCGCCTGTAATACTGAAAAGCTAAAGTAGTATCCTTAAAACATAAAGCTGCCAAGACATATTCTTTTTCCGGTTGGTTTTGCTCCTACAATGCAAACAAGCTCGCAGTCTCCACTGAATAAACCAAAAGGCTTTCTTCTCCTCCTGAATAGCAAATCCTTGGATTTTATTTTTACTATCCTGCTGCTGAATTTTTTTCTGCATTCGAAATTTAAATACTGACCTTGTGCTTACTTATTTGTATCACATTAAGCAATCCTTAGTCACAATATTTAGGTATTAATGAGGTTAATTAAGAAAAAACGTATGAAAATATGTAAACAAATTAGAAACCAAAACAATATGACTTTATGCATAAAAAAAACTGTGTTTGAGCCATGAACCACATAATCAAGTATAAGTGTGAGAAGTTTGCAACAAAGAAATAATATAGTGTAGGATATATGTAAAATCTCATTTGAAAAGATAATTCTTAAAATGAACTATAAATGCCATGGCTGCAAATTTACAACATACATGTCAATTTTTGCAAGCAGCAAATTGTAAATTATAAAATGCAATTTAAAGTAGCTGAAAGTATTTCCGAGTAATGTTGCATGCGGTTTAAGTATTCAAACCGATTGATATACTGTTTACAATTGGCACCAAACCATCAGTTTTAATTGTCGGCATTTGTGTGGCTTTTGCCTTCGATAATAACACATCGAAGATTTCTTCGGCTTACATGTTACGTCTATGACGTAATATATGGACTATTGTCTCGTGTTAAGAGGGTACGATTTTTATGCAAAACCGCGCGAGTCCGAGTTGAAGCTTAGGAATCAGTCTGTCTATGACAGTAGACTTGACTGAAACCTGAAGCACCATACAATGTAAATTTCGGATTTTCCTGCAAGCCTTTTAACAGGCTATTTGTTTAATTATACATCACAAAGGAAGCAGCCACGGTAGGAACTGTAACGATTTCAATGTTAAGAGCCATAACATGTCTCATAACATATGGCTGCTGTAAGGCCGTTTGTTTGAATTTGAACAACATTTTATTTGCATATAATAGAAACGCCAAGTGTATTTATAGCTGACACAATTGATGAAGCACATTATCTGGAATATCATTTGTGTTTAATTAAACTGTACCATCGGACATGATTCACGAAACCATTCATAACTTCTTCGTCTTGATCTGGAGATCGACTCACTATATTAGAGCCAATCTACGACTTCTTTTATTCAATTAAATTGCTCTGCACTCACCTGCCTATCCTAATACTTGATAGCCTGTCACTATGATATCAATTATTTCACATTTTCAATATTCTTCAACGATGAGGATGATGATGGGTTTAAATTTGCTTTACAAAGTGCGTCTAGTTGGGAGGCCTTTTCATTTTAAAACAAAAATACTCGATCTAATGCTCCTTGGAGCTGTATATGGCACCAACTCAATTAGTGTTTTTAAACAAATGAAATAGAACCATTAAAATTAGTACTGTATGGGTTTTGTGTTGCAATAAATATAAATAACAAATAAGGGAGTAGTGAAAAAGATCTGGTATGCATTAAATTCGAAAAAACTTCCTCCTATACTGAATCCATTCTAAATGAGAGAGAATGAAGCACTAAAATGGTTTTTGCGTTTTTTCTGCAGGATCTCATCTTTTCCCTGTATTCGTTTATGGCGAGTAAAATGTATCTGTGTAAAGCATATAGATTTTTTGCTAGGCGACCTTTTTCAATGAGATGCTCCACATTTGGCTATTGCTGCAATTAAAATAATTTCGTTAAAACAAGTACGATGTAGAAAAACCGCACATATCTGGAAAAAGCAGACGTGCTGTACCCCAAATTAGGCAGTGCCTCCATATTTGGCTTGTCTTTTACTACAGCAGGGTGTACTATTACGAGACTGATGCAGCAGCCTTTCATTTCTTTTCTAACGCAATTCAAGCCCATAACTCGATCCGATTGAAACAGAACATAATTTTTTTCGTTTTGTAGGTTACTCATAAAAAATGGTAAAACAAAAACACATAAATTAGAAATAATATATATTTACAGCAGGATTCTTTTATTAGCTATTAATTTTAATAAATTCTTAAACACAACGGGTTATTGGATATTAAAGTCCCATAAAGGCTTTTGATAATGGTGACACTGTTTTAATTTTATGATGCTCTTGCTATGCGTATCTATTTTGAAAAATGCGTGGCATTTTATCAATATATAAATTATTGACGACTGGGCTAATAATAATTCGGTTTTGTCTTTCTCACTCGCTCTTTTGTACTACAAAAGTCATAAAGGTATTAATAATTTTAAATCATATATATACTTTCTAATTTATTTTTTATTCTTATAGCCATAAGCGTCTGCTGCTTTTTCAGTGCAAATTAGCATATTAACATTCGCCAACTTTTTGTCGTTCGTAACGCGCAAAGATATTATAATAACGCCATATAATATTTAATACTGCAAAAGTCATTAAATTGGAAATCGTCCCTTTATATTTGTTGATAGATTAGTTATTTTCTTTTATGCACCAACACGCTCCTGGCGCGGTTAAATCAAAGAAATATAATTATCTAAAGGACGCGAACAAGCACTCACACGATCATCCTCTTCTCAACATCTAACGGATTCCAAATCTGTGTATTGTTAAATAATTTGCAACAGCTATTTGCATTCATGATTTATCCCTCAGATGCATTTGCGCTCTTTGGTCTGAATCTATACCCACTTATAAATCAATTCTCACACTTTCAATATAAAATCAATCATTCCTCCTCCTATCTCTGAAATTTATAGAACCACTTGAATTCAAATAACAAATCTACATGCAAGGTAAATTTATAATTGCAAATATTACAACATCACATTATTATTTATTATAATGCATTACGTAATTCTATATTTCTTACTTGAAACAACGCAAATACCATCTATACAAGAAACCCTTGATTTGAATCATCTCATGCATCTAATTGAGTTTGGAATTTCGGGTGTGAGATCCAGTTCTTCTTAATTTCTAGTCTAGAAGCGCAGGTGTCCATAACCATAATATCTGAAATTTATTTTTATTAGGGGGGCCCATTAGTAAAAATGCATATCCTGTGTGTATGGGTTTCTTCAATAGTTAGAGCCTCATATAGCTGACCAAACCCTTTTAGTAAATAAAACATCAGGCCAAACAGTAAATAGGATCAGTTTGAGCATATTCATTGAGAATTACGGACAGATGGACACAAAAACGTTCTTCTAAGGCACTCTCTTGGTGTTTATGAATACGCCGACACGCGTTTTGTGGTAACTTTGCCGCTGTGTACTAAACATACAGGTAGTGATCGCGTTTCTTTAGTAAACCTAAAGTGTTAATGAAAAGAATAATACGGCATCATAGCAGGCGGCACACATAAAACGCTGCATATTGAGCGTAAAATCTACAAAACATTGTTATATTTTTGTTGCATTCATATTTGTCCATTCTTCAAAACACAACTAATGAATTGTATTCTGCTCTTGAAAAATGCGTCTTTGAATACTATTTAAATATTGTCAGCTTGCCAAGAAAGAATGCTCAGCTTATTGTAGTTTGCTAATAAGAATTCCAGTTGATTTTTAAGTACTGAAATATAAATAGACCATTCAATAAACCAATAGTCCTTGGAACTATTAAATATTGACAATGTTCGTTACAATTGACAAAGTCCAAATCATGGTACGTGTTCATCCTTTGCTTGTCCAAGAGCTGTGACTGGAATTAATTTTTCTAATATAATTTATATAAAAACGACGATAACTTTTTTTATTATAGCACAATAATATAATAATTAAAAATTATTTCTAATTAAAGAAACAATTAATTTTAATCTATAATAAAGCAATCTGGAAATAATTTATATTACATAATTGTGATTGTTCATAATTTATAATAATAGTTTACAAATTATCAATTTTCCATCAACATTTTACAACTATAGAAATGTTAGTTATAAGGTTCCGGCTGGTGTCTATCAAATATTAGTTTGTCGTAATTTTAAGTAATTCACAAAACTTTTGATGCAAGATTTAATTAGCAAGTCATACCAAAGAGCTGACTGAACATTTTTCAACTTATTATGCTAACTTCTGCCAGATGTTCACGATCTAAACGCCTTTTTTCCATCAAAAGAAATATTATACAACAATGTGAATGTGTAAACCTTTTTTTAATGGCAGGCGTGAAAAATTGTTAACAATATTCTAATTGTTAATAAATTAAATCTAAATACACACATACAATATGTAGGTTTATAATTTTACGTGTAGAAAAACTGGGTGTTCCTCTCTAGTCTCTATTCGATGTCGTAAACTTCAAACAACATATTTTTTTTCAAATAAATATGTCAAAACGGTTAGCGATTTTTGGTTAATTATTGATTATTGGAAATTATTAATTGAGCATATTAAAATTTTTTAGATAGAAATCTATGTTAATATTTGAATGTTAATACTGTTAGAAAAGTATGAATATTTAAATCACGGTGATCTATGCGTTTATGAGCTTTTTTTCAAAATATGAGTGGTCCATCAGCCATCCTAATAAATATCATCTTGTCTTGATGAAAAGATTAGTGCAAAATAGCGAACAATTAAAATATGCTAAAATCATAGTTGACTAATAAAGTCTAGCATAAATTAGTGTAATTATTAAAAAAATTAAATTTTATTCTAGTCGGGTAATTTTTGGTGTTATTAAAGAATGTGATTTATTAAAATGTGTGTGCATTTAAACAATGAGATCATCAAATAGTCAAATTTACGATTATTCGATGAACAAGAATTTTATATTAATTAAACCAGTATATGCAAATTTTATTGTAATGTTGGACAGTGTATAAAATAATCATCATAATACGATTGTATATTTAACGATATATTTGTTATAAAAATCTAGGATTGGATTTCTTGCGCTTGTGGTGTCGTATTTGTTTAAAATCTCATCATTTTGAAATGGACAATAAAATGGTTGTTTGTTTATAATAAATAATAAAACAGCTTTTATTGTTGCGAGTGCACTCAAGAAAAGTGATTGAAAGTTATTTGATGATAACAATAACATTTTACAGTCACTTTATACATAAGTAGATTTTTTTCTAATCTTTGATCTAACGCAATAACCAGTTGCAATAACATCACGATAAAATAAAACACGTCGTATCTAATTTATTTTAGTGGTGGAGGCATTATCGGAAGATGCAACAGTTAACATTTGCAAATATACTATACTGACCGTTACCACGTGATATGTTAGATCCACTCCAATATTTAACAATCTCACGATTTGCACTCGAAAGGATGTATGAACAACAACTTTCAGTTAACCAGTGTTTACACTTGCTGCGTATACAACTAATGCAGATTGCACTTTGAGTCAAAGGACGAAAGAAAAAAATCTCTTCTTAGCAAGTCAATTAATTAATGAGCATTGTAGAATTTTTCTTTTCTCCATAATTATATGTGTATAATTAAAAGATGTGGCACACATTATTGCAAAGCCCTACAGATATTTTCAGTTTCAGTTAGAAACTTTTTGGCCTGAAGGCTCACTTTGAAGAGGCAAATAACGTGAGGCAATACCAACCGTTGACAATGATTATATTTACTATTATTGCTCTGAAGACCGGTGCGTAACTCTAATGGCTCTACTCAGCTGTGCTGATACTGACAGTTTACCATATTTCACAGTCATTTCTTCACTCTTTCGCATCCATCATTGATGTACTGTTTTCTTCTTCAATTTCATATTCCCCACTTTCACTGGCCAATAATAAATAATAGCGTTTATTTCGTATTATAGATGTACATATATGAGAATCGCCGACAATAGATTTCTCTATATGATGAACATTCAGGCCTCCATCATCAGAATTTAAATACTAATTTACTTTCTTGTATGCTATTACTACTGATGAGTGTACAATGTCTGCATTGTCAACAGGTTTAGCTATTAGAAGAAAAAAATGACACAAATACAATGCGGAGCTAATTAATGTAGGTTTCTTAATTTTTGTTGAAAAGCGAAACAAAAACGAAATAATATCGATAGCTCATTACGATAGACCTGACGAATCCTATGTTGTTGGTGCTTTGGAAGGCGTAAAAACATTAGCAGTTAGTCTCTCGTATACCTACAGCAGGCTTCTTGTTTACACGCAATGGACACTAATTAATTTACACTACAAGCCAACTAATTAAACTAATTTAATAAATTCCTACAGACAATATTTTCAATTATCGTCGAGTTATTTCAGGTGTTTTTTTGTATCATTAAAGGTCTCGTTATAATTTCTAGATAGTTTCAACAGAATTCATTTCAGAAAAGAGCATTGAAAAATTTCTCAGTGAAAATGATCATCAGTTCTAGTCCGCCCGAGCTTTCTGCTTTTCGTTGGAGTTGAAAGCTCCATTTCATTGTATTTGTCTAGTCTTCTATCTAGATTTTTGTACTACATTTTTGTTTTAAATTATTTAGAGCTTTTGTCGCTCCTTTCATAAGGAAGAATAAAATTCTTAAAATTCTCGTCTAAGACTATGCAAGGAATTTCGAATCTATCTCACACTAATATTTATTAGAAATAATAAAGAGGTATTTAAGAGAAAATGTTTTCCAGAAAAAAATTGTTGCTTTATAAAATATACACCTCCAATAAATAAGATAATCATGACACCGGAGAGCGGATGAAATAAAATGAAAAAAGAATTTAAAATATAAGTTATTGTCTAAGTGCTCTGTATTTATAGTACGACTATGAGGTATTTGAAGTATGCGATAAAATTTAATTAAATTAATATTGTCCTTAGTTCCAGTATATGTGGTGGAACCAGTTGTGTAGCCCCGCTGTGCCGGTAAAGAAATCACGATATCACCTTTAGATAAAACTTGCATATTTATAATTTAGGCATCGTGCTTGCGTACTTTATAACCTACATAATTTACAGATATAATACAGATAGACTTACATGATCATTTTCATTTAATTATGATTCAAAATAAAAGCGCATATTGTTTTTTAGTGGTTTGGAAAAAACCTCGGCCGCTCCGCCATTTTTTACAATGCGCCATTATTGAGCGAAGAACAACCAGAGGAATAAAAATTATGTCGTCAATTAATTAAAATAATTGACTAGTTATTTCACAATTGTAGGCCTTTTTCTTAATGCTGACAAGTGAAATAATTTAAATTTATGGAAAGAGATCTGGTAATTATAAAATGTCTAATGAAAATGTACATTAAGAGTGTAAATTATGAGGCCAGAGCACAGTTTGTGGTCTACTCGTAGTACATGGTCCTAATTTATTTATTATTATTTTTTAACAAGAATGTGTACTTTACGTTGTAAATTAAACTATAATTATTTCAATCTTGTTATTTTCAGTTTAACAATTTTCATGCTTTAATGCTTCTTTTACTTAAATCTTCTAATGCAATAATAACAGCCTACAATAACAATAACTTATTTAAAATAGAAAGTACTTTATTGTATACTTGTATATAAATAAAATTTAAATATTTTTTTACATATTTTCTAACGGTTTATTATTATATGGCGGAAAGGAAAAATTACTACTACAAGTACCGCAATCGGTACTTTGAAAAGTAACAGTGCTCTAATTCCAATTTAAATAAATATGGGTCACATTTATATGGCCCTTTTACCGTAATATTCAAAAACAGTTCGGAATTATAATAAATAAAAAGGTCCCGAGAGGAGACCGTGCCATAAAGAAGCAGAGGTTCACATAAGAATTTAGTGTCGTCGCTTAGACTACGATCCTGTCTCAGATTTTAGTCCTGTAAATTATAGTGATACTCGATTATAAACAACCGAAAAAACATTGTCACATGTTTCAGTTTTTGAAGATAGAAATGTCAGAATTTATTAATATTGGCTCGGGCAGATGTAATTTTATATATGCGCCGTGATGGTATAAATAGCCGGGTTTTTGATGTCCACATGAATTTTTCCCATTTTTGATATCATCTTTATACATTTTTGTTGTTGTATATGGTATTAGGTTATCCTTGGTTGGTTGGTAATATTAACTGTTATTGTTTTCGGTAATTCAAAACGGCTTTAACAACTTAATTGATATTTTATGTTGGCAATTTATAACTAACTGTAGCTGCTAAAAGTAAGTTCCTTTTAGAAACTAATTAACGTGAGCATAAAATTGAAGATTAATTCAGTTGCAATTACAGAGAATTAACACATTTTCAAGGCAGTGATGGATGAAATACAGAGAATAGATATTATTCGTTTGGATTATTTGAGTGGTATCTTGTAAATAATGCGAAATGAAATAAGAAATTGCGGTATTTGAAATTAATTAATATAGTTGATGGAAGCGTATGAACAATACGAATGATTGTCGTGAGTTAAATGAATTCTATTGACATCGTGCAACATATGTCGTCCTTATAGGCATTGACTGGTAAATCAGATAAACACACCAATAATCGCACAGACTGCAGAGTGCGTTTTGTAAGTTGCACATTTCTCTTATCGGTAAATCTAACGCGTTACAAAACCTCATAATGTTTCCTTCATCCTGGTCATTACCAGGCTATTGTGTAATTCGTGTTGCGGCCATCCTAAACATAAAGGATTTGATGTGCGATAACTTCCCGTATCGTTTGTTTTGTTATCCGACCAACACACAAGCCTTCATTAACATCGTGTACGCTACTTTACAGCGATACCCTGTTTAGGCATTTCAATAACCATGTCTAAATCATATTTGCCCATTTTTTCCTCTTCTTCATTCATTATCACCACCAAATCTGCACCATTCACTGATTATAAATACAGTTTGATGCCAAACAGATGCAACTCGTCTCGCTAGTTAGCCTTCTTCCAAATGTTCATTTGCATAAAGCCTGCCAAAAATTCTGCAACAACTGCTTACATTGAACAATGGCCAAAAATCTTGGGCAATAAACACGCCTTCCGGTTGGAGATAAAAACATTTGGTAATTAATAATAATTCAAAGATGTTGGGAATAATTTAGCTACGTCTAGTAATAAACTAGAGAAAAAATGTAAAAAAGGGTTCCCATGTTTGTACAAATAACTTAAAGTGCCATTAAAAATGTCCCATTGAGTAGAGAATACGAAACAAAGTGAGGAAAAAATCAGGCAAATAAAGCATCCACATCTTATCAGACAGTTTATGGTGTTTGGGAATGACAAACACGACCGACTTGATCAACAGCAATTAAGAATCATTTAGTTAGGTGGACACTTTGTGTTTCTCTTGTTGGAAGAAGGTCTCAAACTGATATCTATAATCAGATGATTGAAGTGCGATTGCTTAGACGGTGGTGTGCTGGCTGGGCAGGTGAAGAAGAGCTGGAGTGTCTTCTTGTTGGGTGGCCGACTGACTCTTTTCTGTTTCTCCACTCGAACCACATCAAACTCATGCAGCGAGATAAACCAAACTGAAACCGTGTAGTTTCAGTGAAATGGGCGTAAAACAGCAGATTATTACGGTTCTAGACGAAATAGAACATAAATGTTTACGAAATAAATTAATTTCGCCCATAAATTATGATCGTAAAAGCGAATAAAAATTGTCGTCTTGCTTGAATTTAATACGTCATTGTTTTACCCGTTATTTTAAATATCACACAAGATCAAATGAGATTTTCTAGGTAATTTAATGTTAATAGCCAACGGCTTTGTGACACTGTCGTTGCGAGGTCGCGGTTCATCTTGCTGGTATATTGTGACAGCATTCAGCATCCCTCTCTCCGTCTCCTTCCTTCTTCACTTTTATTATGGTTATTAGCCAACACAGTTGACAAATGACCAAAACAGGCCCGTGCTAGATGCGACCTTTGACTTCTCACAGCATAATCAAATCTACATTCATCTTTTCACAAAGTGGTTATTGACTCGGCGACTCGCTTTTTCAGATTGAGGAATTTTATGGATTTGTAATCAGTTTACTACTATAGCATACTTTTTTTTATTGACAATAATATGATTAAATTTTAATTTATGATTATAAACATAATTAAAATATTTCAGAAGAATCAAATTTAATTTAATTACGATCGTAACGATCGTAAATTTTTGACACAAATATCCATAAGCTCCAACTTTACGACAAGATTTGTTTTAAGGATATGCGGCAGGTGTTTATACCACTACAACTTTTTCATAATATTATATACTATATTTTTCGTTAATATTATACCCATCAGCCATGACATTTCGCCCATTAACATTTAAATGATCTCAAATGACGACCAAAATCTTATTTATATAGGGTATTTCAAATCACATAAATACCATCACAGGTTTAACCAGAAAGTTTTATTTAATCAGAGTTATGATGGGTTCAGGTGTGAATCAAAACGAGAATCTCATTTCGAAACCATGATGATGGGGAAATTAGTTTCAATTCAGATTATAATGCATAAACTAGTGCAGAATGTCGATTCCGATAAAATGATTGTGTGAAAGCTTCAATTTACAATCTTCTTCGTCCGGAGTCCGGAGTTCTTCTAGATGCGTGCAACGCTCACATATTTTACACACTTGTATATTTCACCTTTCTCATTTTATACTTCAACATAACAACAGCAAATAAATATCGGTGAATTGTATCGAAGTGCACAACAATTCGCACTGTATAGTTTGCGAGCAAATCATAATCGCCGACAATATCTTCTGGTTCCGTGCTTCCAACGACAATTCGCAAATAAACTACAATATTGTACATTGTGTTTGGTCGACTGCAAATTCTTTGTTGATTCACGACCACTAAACATTATGTACTGTGTGTTTTTCGAAGAACTTATATTCATATGTCAATATCGAATATGTTTCCAGATCGCCTTCAATGCACCTCAACGAAATAGGAATGCGTGAATTATTGACAGTTTGCTTTTCACTCGTCTAATGACCCTTCACCATGTTTGAATACTAATTCAAAATTCCGTCTATGAACTCTAAGAAAAAAAATAAAATAAAATTCTAGACTGAAAAAATGTACAATTAGCCAACATTGTGCGAAATTTAACAAAGATTTTTATAGTGCAATGGAAAAAATGGACGGTGAACTTTTATTGGCCGTTTAAGAGGTGTGGATTCAATGGGATAATGAATGTGGGTTTTAAGTTTGTTAACACGTCTGTTTTGCATGCATTTAATCGTTGCGGAGGCTGCAACTTTACAACTTCTCGTCTACCGCAGTCTTCTTGTTTCAAGTACATTTTACAAGAATGTGTGCTTCATTAGCCGCGTACTTACAAACAACAACATCAACAATTTTTGATAGAAGCTTTCAGATAAGCCTTAGTGGAAATTATTTCTATCTTTCCGTTTGTATCTTTTTAATTTGAATGAGTGGATTTTTTCAAAATTATAATTATTTTTATAGACATGTTCAACTGGTTTAAATAATATTTGTCACGTGAAATGTAATAATTTTATTGGTAAATTATTGTTATTGAGTAGTCTTGAAAATTGTTGAAATTGTTGGGTATCATTAAAAGCATTTACGGCCTCAAAATTGCACTATAAAATGTTTTACTTTTCTTGAATTAATTTGCATAACTAATATTTTAGCCGAAACTATTTTTATTGTTTTAAACTTTCCCGCATTCAAATGTGTAAACATTATATTTATTTATTGCTGTGCATTTCTGTTTGATGTCGAACCGACGATCAGGTAAAATTGGTGCACAATTCGGCCAACTAATTTTTAAAAGCTCTCCTTCAATTATTTCGAACGCACGAAATTCAAATCAAATTTAATTTTTTCTGTCCAATTAATCACAAATAAAAAACTGGAAAATAAATGAGAATAGCATATGTAATAAATAATTCTATTATTTCATCTGGAGCACTTAAACTAATTTTGTAATTACGGTACCTATAGAACATCTGCTGTGTGAAGAAAAATCTTATATACAGTGTGAGCTGGAATATTTATTTATATGCTGTATATGGAGATTTATGCACTTCTTGTATATCTATCAAAATAATGGTCCAATTTACAATAGTAATAAAGTTATTAAGAAATTTAGACAAGACGGATTGAATCAATCTAGACTTTTATTTTGAATATGTTAATGTTTCAAAAAAAGACTAATACAATATTTTTTTGGTATCATTATGTTGTTATTGCCTAATGTTTTCATTATATTATATTAATGTGGATATTTTTTATTCGAATAAATTAAATTGCTTGATGGCTAGTTCAAATAATTGCGCAACTTCTTCTTGTAGGCTTCGAATGGAAATGTTATGCATCGAAAGAATACAATTGACAAAATATTGTTTTATGTCGATTTGTTGCTCAAACAAATTGAAACAGGTGTTAAAACGTTTGGACAGAAGCAGCAGCAACTTATATGAATGTTTATTTTATTGCATTTAGTGTTAGTTTATGTGATGCGTTTTGCAATAAAAAGAAACAGTGTGTTTACACGTATTCACAATTATTTCCTTATTGTACTATACTTTTTCATATAAGTGCATATAAAACAATTAATTCAATTAGCATTTGACAAATTAATTCTAAAAGGAAGTGACTGAGCCGAGTGGTAAAAGCTTTCTTCCTTATTTACTGAATTTAATTATGGTTTAATTCAAATTTAATTTTACAAATCAGGTTTAACGTTTTCGGATCTTCGTTTTTTATGAATGAAACTGTTAAAAGCGTTTTGTTCCTCCTCGTCATTAGAAAAAGTTAATCCCGGTGACTCGGCAGGAGACCGAAAACTGCTACTGCTAATATACATAGCACCAAAGTTAATCCATCTTGGCGGGTGCTTGTGCTCCTAATTCCTTCTTTGTTGTCACCTAAACGTCCACGTTCTGTCACTGTCAAGTATACAATCACGAATATAACTACCTAGTAATAGGTTGACTTTTCTTTACTCTTTTCTCATGTTGTGATGGGACCATTCACAGCAAGAGGGACGACGACAATTCACTCTACATTTCATACTTATTAGGTACCTTTTTCTTCTTTTTTTGTCCAATGCGAAATTTTATCTAATATTTAAAGGCCCTTTACCACAACAATAGCCTTACGGTCAGTTGCTTTTTCAATGGGAATTAGTCGGGTATTATTGTTTTATTGCCACATATAAATCTATAAAAGAGATTAGAAGGGAATGCAATAAAATTTATACTAGATTTTTTATTACAAGATATTTTAGTTCTGGTTTTCGTTGGGAATTAAAACTAATCTTTTATTTTTTATTATTACAATACGTTATATTAATTTTAATCTGTCTAGAAGAATACTAAAAGTGCTGCTGGGTAGCAGATGTGAACAAGGACTCAACAATAATTTTACTATCTAGGATTTGGAAGAATAGTTATTGCTAATTTTCTAAAGTCCAGATTTATCCTACTAATAATCATTACTCATTATTAAAAAGGCCGTCTCTCATCAAGCTTGGTGACAGACAGATTATTCATATTTCATTGACCAGAATCATCACTAATGTCAGTCAACTTGACCAATGTTGTTAACGTATAAGCCACTTTGAACAGATTTATGACGGCGATTTGCAGTAGGTTTAGGAAATACTGGCTAGGGGTCTAAAGGCTTTAGTTACGAGAAAAATTGCGGTTAGCTTTCGCTACTGGTACCAACATGTTGTAAATCACGGGAAACTGTGTTGGCTTTACCAAAAGGAAAATAGAATCATGATGACCATTTACGGCTCTATTTTTATTCAAATTTTCGGTAAAGCCTTTCGATTATTTCCACTGTGTGTTGTGTGATTTATGGCAATGCAGTAAAAAGCTCATGACTTCCACAAACTAATATAGAAATCCTTCTAATAAAGATGCTCATTTTATCATTTCAGAAGTATTCCACACAATCATTAATTTCTAAGGCAGCTAGTTTTTTCTTCTCTCGTTTGTAAAGAGCGTGAGGTTAAATATAAATAATCGGTGATAAGATCTGTTGAGCGAATGTGACCCATCAAAAGCACAAGGCGTCGAAGTTCCATGTTAACTATCTGCGGGTAACGGCCCTGTGGCATCCCGCAGTGCGAGCAGTTCTTCGGGGACTAAACACGTGGTTCTCTCTGATGGGAACGGGACCCTCCCTTTCTAATAATCTGGGATAACGATTTGCACACCAAGATCGATCATAATTCCAAAACTGGATGATGATAGATTACGATTGTGTTCAATCAAATCTCGAATTCAAACTGTTTTCCTCCAAATCTGTCTGCAGTTTTGAATTATTTGATTTTAATTGTAGATCTTTATTAGATATTAATTTCGGTTGAAAGTCTGCTTTCCATTATTAGTAGATTTTAGACTTGGTATGAGACATTTGTCACCTTTCGTCTTCAGCATCTTTTCGTTCGCTAACACGCTGGCACAATCAAATGAAATCTCTTCCGAACCAATCACTTGTAGGATTTTATTTTCAACAAACCGCATTTCTGACATGTGATTGATGCTTGTGCATACATTAATGTCAAAAAATTATTGAATTGATAGTGCAATATCTAAAAGGTTAAATATACATTATTATCTTATTGTATAACCACCCTAAAATACTTTTTCACATCGGTAATAACAATGATAATAAATCAGTCCGCACAACCTAATAAAATATTCGTGAAGAAATGAAGCTGAAGAAAAAACGAAACAATTTTTAAATGTCTCTTCCAGACTAGATAGAATCTACCCTAAATTTAAAGCCATGACTGGCAAATAAACGAGCCCCCCTTGACATTCTTTAATAAAACGAATAAATTGCTGACGGTGCTCTTGAAAAACGAACCTAATTTTCATATAAACGATTCGGTTCTGTTCTAACGAAATTCAAACTAGAGTTAATTAACTGTGAGTTAACGAGGCCCATCACGTTGAATTTTTGTAACAAATTGCTTTATTAATGTTTGTCTTTTGGTGAGTCATATTTTGTGGTCAATATCTATTTAGTCTAAACACTTTTGAGAAAAGTCTCGCCCAAATCCACACAATAGAGAAATGCTCTTAGCCAAATCATTTTGCGGTAAAGTGATTAGACAGGATTATCGGAATTTCCCCGATTAAAGTAAATTACCTGCACTTAAGCTTGTCTAATACTAATTCTAATACAATCGATTTAGCAATTTGAATAGGAGGAATAAATTAAAGCATATTTATTCGGTTGAAAGAATTTTAAGCCAGCTTGTATAACATTTTTTCGTTACATATTACATAATCCAAGTTGACAATCTTAGTTCTTAGTGGTCGTCCAGATATATCATCCGATATAAGTCCATTGAACGAAAAGGACGAACGACTTATTCTCTTTGAAACTGAAAGAGCAATAATTTATAATATATGAAATGTTTAAAAATGTGACTTTTTTAGATCGTTATAGTTTACGATTTGGAAAAACGGTACACAAAGCACATCATGCTGAGTGGGTGTGAGAACTTGAGCCACCTGACCCGCACTTGTCATCAATAACTTGCGACTGTGACATCAATGACCCTATATCAAACCCAAGGATCCTCCAATGTGGACCTTATTTATATTACGCTTAGCCATACAAAACGATAAGAGTTCTTATAATGTCCTAGCTACCTTTTCTCTTTCGATGTGGTTTCGGAATTTATTATAACATTGCATCGTTTTCTATATAGTCATTGTTGGTCTACATCTTGACTAATGCTTGTTGCTTTTTTCAGAAATGATAATATAAATAACGTACACAGGTATAAAATCTAATAAATTAGTCGAATTTATTTAGAAAAAGCTTTTAAGGATAATTATTTTCGTTGTACGCGGAGCTTGTAGAGTAAAGTGTTAAATATATTTCTTCTTCGTCTTCAAATTTGTCAAAAGTGTCTGGAAAATAGTGATTTGTGGTTGTAATTTGTCGCAAATGTAATTCGCTATGCTATTGTGTTTGGAATTGATTATATTTGTTGTTGTGTTGCTGGTAACTTGTATATCATTTATTTATTTTCATACAGTTCTCTGTTGCATGAATCAATTTCCAAGACATTCCTTTTAGTCGTCTTTTACCTAACAGACAAACCTTCCTCTCCAACAACAAACAAAACTGTGCAAAATCAGCATTTCGAAATAGCAAATTGGCCGCATTCGATTCGCCAACTATTTCAGGAATTTTTCAGCCCAGTTTGCGAAATAAATAAATAAATTTGGCGAAAAAAGCGGACCTTGTTCGTTGTCATGTCGCATAATAAATTAGATTAGTATTAGAAAAATGGCTTGGGCAAAAACTGTGCAAAGTTACGACACGGCGTTGCACAAATTTTAAAGGACAACATTCCTGATCTCCTTAAAAATAAATACCACCTAGACTGTTCGGCTTTCGAAGATGTGACGGCATAAAAAAAACGGAACAAAACAAAATTAAAAAGATATGTGTTATTGTGTCAAAGACTTTTGGTGGCCTGAAGAAGTGCAGAACAAATAAATATCATTTAGTGAATGTTGTAGCTGGGGAGCTTTTTATATGTGGACAACGGGTCTAGTGCGCGGTATGTCTTAACGAACACCTGAGATATGTGGTATATTATTATTCTGCACGTCTTTTATTGCCCATCTCATATCATGTTACCATTTTAGGTTACCATCGTGTATTTGTTTTCAATATTTAAATAATAAAACAGATCACTTTGCTTTTTAATGAGCGAGCAAACACGTGTCATATTACACTTTTGTTCACCATCAAGTACTTCCAGTTCCAACTCCAGAGAGCTTTTAACAATATTTATTACCAGCACAACTGGTCGGAATAATTTCGAATTTTTTTGATCAATTATGTAATTTATGGCCTTCTATTGCCAAAATGAGAACTTTTAATTAACGGAGCTTCATCCACCTCTTCACGTCCTGGAGCACTTTAAATCCGAGGAGTCTCTAGATTGAGCGTTTGGTCTCCGTAAAAAAGCTCGTATTAAATGCTGACAGTGTTTGGAAGATTGTATTGGGTTTCTGTTTGAGGGTATCGTTAATAGTTCTGTCCAAATAAATTCTAAAGAGCAGTTGTTGTTATCATGTTGAGAAATGTGAGTGGAAATCCTACAAGTCGGTATGTTTATCGCGCACTGAATTTTCTATAGTTAAATTACAGTTACTGCAATTCAGTGTTGTTTCTTATCAGCGCGGTAGGAGCCAGGCTTTTGCCTCCTGCCATAAAGTTTCCTTTGCACTTCTTCGTGATTATATTTTCACTTGGCGAATAGATCGCAAGAAATGCAATTATTGTGGAGCGACAAAAAAAATTCGAATTTCAGTTGGCTGACAAAAGGGTTGTAAAGGTAGATGGTAATAAAGTTGAAATAAATGGAAGTAGGCAATGAAGACATCATATTTCATACTTTATTCACGCTCATGTTGTAGTTACCCGAGGGTCCCACTCACATGTTAATGTATGCATGTATAGCTGCAGTATATCTAAATCTGGGGTAGTTGTTTATGGTGTACTGCTATTGTGCCAAACGTCCTACCATGAGTTAATTATGTCGCTTTTGCTTTTATTTACTTTGCGGTATGTATTCTCCTTGCACAATGAACACCTTAACATGCTTTTTTCACCTTTAAACTTTCAACCTAAATTCGTCCATAAAAACATCATCCACAAAAGGGATAAATATTGTTGCGAGCAGGAAATCGAATATTAAAAAAGTGGCCTTGTTTTTTTTCTTCGTTTGGAACTGTTAAAATTATCGAATTAATTCGTCATTAATTTATTTGGTCTAGACCATGACTCAACTGGAATCATACGAATACTCCAAAAAAATACCAACAAGCAATCATAATTTTTTATTGGATATTAGTTTATTTAATTTATTTCCAGATGTTTATGAGACGAAATTTGGTTGTTAAATTCAATTTCTTAAAAGCGCTATTAAAATGATATAAATTTTATTGCTACACATAAATAAAACTGTTATATTTGTCAGCATCAAGCTGATTTCATTAAATAAAAATAGTAGGGGTGGATATTTAAAGTTTGCTCTTGCTATTTTTTTTTAAAAATTCTAAACCTGAATAAGACGTTAGAATTCTATCTTATTATTGGCGTTTCATTAAAATGGTAATTTGATCTGATTTTTAATGCGATATTGATTCTAATCAGACGAGAATAGATTTGTTTTCTGTCAGAAGCATTATAAATTGATTCAAAAGTAAAAGTGGGTTAATTTTTATTTGATTAATTGTACTCGAAAGACGCAATTATAATTTAATTGTTCGAAATTGATGGGCTTAATTGAAAAAATATTCGGTTTTAAATAATTATTGTTGATATTTGAATAATTTATTGTTGCTGTTGATTCACTATTAATTAATTTGTATTGCGTTTAATTTATTTTAATTAATAAAAGTATTTCAAGAATGTCTTATTACAGACATTTATCTACATGCTGTTATTTCAAAAGAAATTTAACTGTTTATAAATTAATTTATATAAAGAATTACTGCTCCCACTATTGTTTATGGTTAATAATGTTTAAATTGGAATTTTTCAATACTTTCTTATTATGATATCTCGTTGCAAAAAATTAAATTAAATTGTAAATAAAATAAGTAATGAATTTTAAACGTTGCCATATTTGAAAATATTTTAATGTGGGCTTTTAATACCAGTAACATAATTTTTTTATTATTTATGATTAATTTTTTAGTGTTTATAAAAATTATTACCGTGGTTAAATTAATCTAGACGAATTGTGTGGTAATGTTAAGATTTGAACTCGTTTATTGAGTCCATCCATAGATATCTTCTATAGTGAAATTTATTTTCCAATTACATTAGCATGGCAGATATTAAATTACAATTTAAAGATATATTCTAAAAGGTAAAGCTTTATATATCATTAGGAAGTTGTAAAATTATCTATGAAAGATGAGCATTTGAGCGTACATTACAGTGCGTGCCTAAACGAATATACGAAGACCAGGTCTATGACCTTTATACACACGAAGCACCTGACACCCACAGCAACTACAAACTCACAGGTATTTATATCCGATAAAACAATATTTTATTGCGAATAATTGCAATTATAAAGCAAGCTTCACGTGTAAACATTACAGCATGTTTACTTTGGAATTGCCAACCTGTCGCATATAATTTATTTAATTATCTTCTAATATTCTCTTATATTTTTCGCATCTTCCACTTGTGCTCATTTTATTGCCCTATATAAACCATCTAAAGCCATTTCAACCGAATTAAGTTTCCTCGTCTCATCCACCATTGAAATCACTTTTATCGTCACAAATGTAGACTAACCAGAATATCGCGTCAAATAAAAAATTCCACTCGTAATTTGACATTTTAAACAAATGGCATTTCTATGTCCATCCTGAGGGGCATCTTCTTGTGATACATTTCTCCAGTCAGTCTGAATGCCTTTGCCTTGTACCGGCGTGCTTGATGTGAGTTGTCCATCGCAATCTAATCGTGAGTTATGAACGTTGATTTTGTAAACATTTAAGAAAAGGTCATCACACATTGGCTGCTTTGGAAAAAAATCATCATATAATTATTCATCCGGATCTAGGAATCGGAGAACTTCTCGGAGCATTTCTATATATTTTATCGTAACCACGAAATGGAAAATGTTCGTTCGTTCTAATCAAGCGCTATTAATTTTGACCACAACGTGGAGAGAGAGAGGAATTATCACACACGTGTGTCATTTGTTATAAATAAATTCCATAATATGTATTAATTAAAACAGTGAATTTGAATAAAAATAATATACGTTTAAATTGAAATGACATCTTGGTTAATGGTGCCCATCTACAGACGATCACTTCTTCTCCATTATAATGTTCATCATTATTGTAAAGAGCATCCTGACATATATCTAGGTGAATTACTTGACTTGGCTCATTACCATTAAATGGCTGTTTTTCTTGCTATTATGATGATTATTCGTATTGAAAAACAACTTTCATTCGTTATTGATATTATGTACGTTTTGGCGCCTCTTTTTATTGTCACAAACACTTAACCCCCTTTTGTTTCCATCCAAACGTTTGGCTCGACTGACTTTCAGTTATATAATCCGGGTCGCCAATAATTAATCACTAAAGCAAAGCACCCAATGTGGTTTAGAGCCGTGACAAATAGTGTGTCTCAAATGTGTCAAGCGCACTATTCAATTCCGACACTACCCCTGAATACATTTCACGCACTTTTTCTCGTCGCTTTGCCATTTTTTTACTATTGTCGAATTGTAGCATAAGGATTCGATACAGTCCTTATTGACATTCCTCAAGTACCCGGTTAGACTACATATTTGCATTATTGTATTTGTTTTTTCTCTTCAAGCGAAAACTTTCTGGTTTTTTTATGGCAGGTATAATTTTCAAGAGCTCGATTACTCGTATTTTGATGACATGTATTTATTATGTGTAATGGAAAGCTTTTCAGGAATATTAACTGTCTGGCAATGGGTGTCTATTAAATAGCGGAGTCTCACTTTGTTGTAGATCAAGTTTTGGATGAGTTTGCAGTCGGAAGGGTTGACGTTTCTTATGGGCTATTAATTTTTGCAAAATGTAATCTAGATGTTAAAATATTGGATCTTATCTAAGTTTCTCAAGTTTCCATAAGATTTGATTACTTTTTGAAATTCCATTTTCGCTTAGCACCTTTAATATTTAATTTACTCCACAATTTTAAATCTACCCTAAAGACATTTATTTACATAAGTGAACTACATTTAAATTTAATGACCAATAACACTGGTTTGGTTAATTTCTGCATAATTTCTGAAATACTTTGCAAATTCGAAATAAGTGCCGTAATTGGCATTTAAAAAATAAACCGTCCTTTGTCGAATTAAAATTAACCGTGTACGTTGAGCCAAATCGAATTATTCACATTATCCAGACCACCATCATCATCGTCAGCAGTGAAATCCGGATTGTTTATTGTAAAGATGTGCAGGTAAAGTTTTGTCGTAGTCTTTAGATTTCGTTAGTCAGGCGCGCATAGTCCTTTATGTAATGTGTGAATCCTGTGACGGTTGCATCTTGTTAAATAGGATGATATGCAGTGGAATGATTAATTATGGTGTGGTTAGGCAAACAGATAGCACGTAATGGACATTGCTTTGTGTACTTGCACATGTGACTTTATACACAGAGCCTCTTAACGATACCAGGGCTTTTGTTACCGGAAGTATTAGAAGATGTGAATGAATAGACTCGGTAAAGATTATTAATGATCTAGATCGGCTTAGTTTGAGAAAGTTTTATTAAAAATCCTGTCAATTTACGATGCACAATGGGATGTTTGCATTTTATCCATTATCTTGAAGTGTATAGAATGTAAACTTTGTTTTGAATTAAATGATAATTAAAAGTGGTGCGTAATTTTACTTGTCTTCTGCTTCACTTCACGTTCGTGAAGTAAACCAACCGCATTTCAAAACGCATCAACAGCATTAAGTACATAATGAGTTCATCAGTTTAGACATGATAAATATGCTTCAGGTTGTCAGATGCATGTTGCTATAATAAGTTAAACAATATATCTGAGAATCAGTAAAACGGTTTGAAAATAGACAAAGCTCATTACTTTATGACATGTTTATCACCAATTAATACCAATCCATTGCCTATATAAAGACTTTCAGGGAATTTTCTTCATAACATTTCTTCAGAATGACTATGCGTCGCTCAATATAACGAAAACTAATTAATGTAATTATAAACGCAAGATAAAAAATCATATCGATCCTTCTTATTGATGTCGCAGAAGGATAACCAATAGATAGTTAATGCATAAGACAGGGAAGAATCATTAATCATTCGTCTAAGAGAAGATGTGCAAAAAAGTTATGGAAGAAATAGATAGGTATTAAGCATATGGTTCAATGATTGGTTAAAACGGTTTGTTGGATGCCAATATATAAATAATATATATTCCCCTTGTAAACTCCCATTATTAATGAACTGATACTGCACTTTATGTAACTGCAGATGAGACTTTCTTATACCTATGTGGCTTGAACTTTAATTATGATTTATTAGTAATATAAATATTAATAGGTTCATGGAGATCAAATGATATTTGAAAATTATTTTTATGTTTTATTTAATATATTATTGAAAATAATGTAGCAATAACTGACTTACATTGTGCAACTTGTACTGTTAAGAGGAAATTGCTATTATTTTATGCGAACACACTAAGGTGGGTAAAGTGCGAGATTTTTATTCGACATTTAACAGTTTATAATATACGGAGATTTACAATAAATCATAAAAATTATTATTACCTATTATTGCAATATTTAATATTTTTAAAAAAACAGTCCTTGATGGAATCCTTACAAACTTTCAAATTGATTTCTGCCACCGAACTTCATTATGCAATTATAATTCGAAAATTTCGTTATTGGACCCACACATCGGATATAAAAGGCCAACAATATCAAAGCGCAATAAAATCACATTACAGTATATATAGTCGGGTTTTTATTGAGTAAATAAGTGTCAACGCTTATAAAATATGTCATCATGAATAAATTTCAACATAATAAAAAGGCAAAAAAAAATCGAAGGAACATACCGACTTTGTTTAAGGAAAAAAGATTCCCTTCTCATAGGTAGAATATCTACCTATATGTTTAGACGACTCTTTGCGCATCACTGCCTATCCTTTAATGAAATTTATCATGTGTTACTTATTGTATTGTCCATTATGAATGCAAAGACATACCAAGCAATCGGTACCAAGTTGAAATTGCAGTGGCTTTTAGGAAGGGAATCCGTTAGATCTAGTTCAGTGGTATACGAGGGATGGCATGCCATGATATATTGGTATGGCCAAACACAAAAGCCAAACGTGTCCTTGTTTTGTGTTTGTGCTCTGAAATTGTGCAGTGTTTGCAAGCAAAAATTGACAATGGCAAAAAGTGTGGATTGACTCTATATCCACTTACTCAGATTTATGTTCTGTTAATGCCATTGTGCTAGATCGAAAGCCCATTGTGTTTATATTGGCTAGTGACAATATTAACACTACATTCCTGTTATTTATGTCGCAAAGTTTTGATAAGCAATTTCAACGGGCCGTCTGTCCACTCGACTGGAAATTAACAAATATCCAGAAGCATCTGTCCTATCTCTTCAAAACCACTTCGGTTGGTCACTCATTCTTTCCGATTTTACATGCCTAATCGCAATCTATTCCAACAAATATTAAAAGGACACATTTTTCTTTTGATGATTTTGTCTTATAGCTTTTTAAATTATCTATTTTAACTACACTTCCTAAAATTTGGACCAAAAACCATAAAGACCAAGTAACAGTAAACTCTTCTTCCGTATAAATGCATTTTTTGTGAGATTCCGCAGGTTCGAACGAATTCAATTCATTGATATTAAAATATTTCAGTTGAATTATTTATTTATTTGATAATATTATAAGATTAAGTTATAATATGGATCTAAATCATCCTCCGTATGGTTGCGACCTTGTTACAGTATAAAATAAATAGGATTTTTGTAAATCGGAGATAGCGCTTCATTCACGATTTCCTCCAAGAGAATCAATGTGAATGTATCTCACGGTACTCAGAAGTCTCAAAAAATAGCCATTGCTTTTAGAATACAGCAATCGTGACTTACAGTGTTATTCATTTTTATTCAAAATAAATTTTGTGGAAAACACGATCAAGTCCATGAATAAAATGAAACAGTTAGCATGTATAGTTAATTCATAATATGTAATGAGCTTTTAAAGGATTTGGTTTAAGTTTGGAGCTTGGATGTAAAGCGGAAGAAAAGTCTTTGAAATCTGATTTAGTTATTTGGAAATTAAGTTATAAACAAATTGGATATTAATGTGCGATGATTAATAACGTTTGTAGTTTATACTCGTTCGCAATAACATTTTATTTTATTGTAGAAATAATTAATATTGTAATGAAGATTGCGTTCGAGATTTTCAATTTAATTAAAACCATTATAAGTGTTAAATGTTAAATTACAATGATATTACAACACTATGACTAAAATTAATACATAAAATGCGAGATAAAAAGCTAATAATAATTAAATCTTAACGTGCATTTGCCATAGAAGAGCGAATTAAAAAGGAATTTAAATAGTTATTACTTGTATTGATGAACTGCTGCTGTTTACAGTAATATGTATTTTAATATTATGTGATTACTGGATTTAGAACAAATGTTACAAGGATAGATTAAGATAAAAGAGCAAAAGATCTGATTCTTTAAAGTAACGGATGATACTTTGTGTTAGCACAATTTATGGAAAGGCAAGGTTAATTATATTACATTTTTCAAATCATCTTGTTTGTTTGCAAAATATCGTGATATATTGTTTATTGTTTATAGATATATAGGTAGTACACATGCTGCAGATAGAGATCTATGACCTTTCGAAATCTTTTATTTTTCTAATAAACAAGCAATGGCAAAAGCTCGATACATAAATTAATATTTATTGATCCACTTTAAACTGAAGCTGGAACCGTTTCAATGGTCAATTTAGTTCTCTTGTTCAAAAACAGAAGCTGCTTTGCTTATAAGCACACTATAGAGGTGTACACGTAGATGTTTATCGATCGACTATCGATTCATTAGTGGCTTGATTGTTTAATTATCACGAATATTAATGATCTATTTTAATAAAGTATTCAGGGCGATTTGGAAAAATGTTTCTTCGTACAGTAAGGCGCTTTTTACGATAGATTAAAGAAAAATGCAGCTCAAATCGTCCATCATAATTAGACGCTTTTTTTCGTCTCCTTTACACAAATTAAGATGACTATTCAAGTTGTGGCGGTGGTATCGATCAAACTTCGTTTTCTAGATCATCAATTATCTTGTTATTTTACGCCTTTTCACTACACTTTTTTTCCGTTGGCAATTATTCATTGTTAGCGAGTTTTTTTCCTCTTGGTCAAGTTGCATGCATCACTATAATCGTGTTTTTGTAGATCAACTAAATTTAACAGTAATTTTCGGTGTAGTTTTTTCTTCCTCATCGTCTTTAAACCTGACATGTACAGATGTATATGTATTTAATAGATTTTTTAGAAATAATTTCATCCTTTATGCGGTGCCGCGCCGTTTTTTTCCAGTCTGCATGTGTAAATGGTAATTATTTGCATATGCTATTCATAGTAAAAAATGTAGGTTAATTTAATTTAAGAAAAAAAGCGCTATTTTCAGTTCGGCATATGCCAATGCATTGATCGAATTTGTTCAAATTGCTTTTTTATAATCCATAACATTCTAAACTTTCTTTTAAATCATCGATTATGATGAGCTTTGAAATGAATTGCGGATGTTGTATGTAAAGCTTTTGTAAAATGCATACGTACGTACATTTCTGAAATACATATCCAATCATTTGTTACACGTACACCTTCTCCCGTAATGGTAATGATGTAATTATATTAGTAAACATGATGATATCATTAGTACGTCCTCTGAAAAACTTGATTTGTTTCTTCATTTATTAAATCAATTTTATGGTAAAAAGTGACCATGAAATTCGATTTCAAACCGCAACACAATTTTACTGCAAATGATATATTTTTCACTCAAATTCACTAATTGACTGTAAATTTATTCAGCCTCATCAGCGATATTTAGTTCCGTTTATAAATTTCCTATAGAAAAAAAGCTGTTGATATTGACACTGAATTGATTTAATTATGTTGTTAATTATATACGGATAGAACATTTAAATTAGGAATAAAACAAATAAATTGGCAGGATTTGGTATTATGAAAATATTTATTCTTTAATTTGACATGCAATTATGATTTACGACAATGAAATTTATTGTAAAGCTAAATGTTAACGTTTGAAGGATGACTTTGGCAGTAAAATAAATTTGTGATTAATTATCACATTACACCTGCATATTTATATTTTTCTTGTGATTTCATTAAATCATTTCCGGGATTTATTAATTTGATTTGGCATGCATTTAATAATATTGTTCGCAAATCTTCGCGATCACCATTTTTTTAAATCCGGATTCTCCGGGTCAAAGTGTTGTGTAACTGGAAAGAAATTTAGACTGACTCATATTTACACATAAATCCATAAAAAATCCTGTCGGTTGTTGAGTAAGTTGATGTAGTACCTTTCAAAGAATTTTATTTCAATCATAAGTGTTGGCTAATTGATTGGTATCAAACATTCAAACAAACAATTGATTCGAAATATCCGTATAATTTTTTTGTTATTAGGAACATGTGTACCTAAGAGAAATTGTTTTGGAAAAAATGATAACAGGTGCTTGATGTGCATACATGAACAAAAAACATTAATTAATCTTTAAGGCCAATTCAATTTGGTTGAATTTGGATCATATTATGTGTAGGGAAATACAATAATACGTTATTGATTAATAGAAATAGTAAATTGTAAAAGGTAATGCGATGATGCTATTAATCTTCACTAAAAATAGATTAGTTTAATTTTTAAAGGTCACTTTTACTACTTTTTATTTAATTTGGAATTGAATACCTCGCCTAACATTTTTATTTTTCGTAATCGACGTTGATTTATTTTTACCTATAAACTCGATAGTGTTAATACTTTGATCAAGCGTGTAATGTATAGATCCCAGTTCTATTTGTGATAACAATCATTAAAGCAAGCCGCAAGCCAGTATTTAGTAAAATATCTGTAATTCTACACCTATTACTTAGTCAAGAGATAATCATGACATCTTTTGAGGGCGTTCTTAATGTAATAATACATGTCTATTATACATTGCGGAGGTTCTGCCTCATTTTCTCTTTGCCATTTTTTTTTCTTCTTCATCGTCTTCGTTTCGTAACACATTTTCAGATTCATCATCATCCATCATCAACATAAAATTTAAAAATCAATCGCAATTTAAAAAAAGGAATCTGATGTCAAACCTAATTTGCTTAGAATGAACATAAAAGCCAAACACGTGTCAAGCATATCAAAGTAAAGCACATCAAAACCATGTCAAAATCAATTAATTCTAGCCTCCAGCTTGTGGATACGTGAGAGGTGTGAAATCATTTTACTTGTACTCTTAGAAAAAAAATTTGAAACATCCTTGGTTGCTTTTATATATTTAAATTTATTACCTTCTTCGAATGAAATAATATAGTTATCCATATTATTAAATGAGGATGATCTACAAGGTTGCTCATGAACTAATATTAATTTTTGGATTTTTTCAATCCTTATTGGAATTAAAGAGCCTTAAAGATTTAGGTGGATGTTAATTTTAAACGTAAAGCTTAAATTCTTGGACGGGCAACAATCGGCCAAGCACCATCACATATGCGGTCCGTAATTATATAAAGTCCATTTAAAGATTTCAATGCACATGTTGCAGGCTCTTCTTTTGTAATGCTAATATAAGAAACTAATTGCAAATATAATAATTCCGTTTCATATAACCTTGTGTTGCCCACAAAGTAACGAACGTGTGCATCATTAGACAGAATGCTCGTCTTTCCTTAGCGTATTATTTATAATATGGGCTTTATTGGTGGAGATTATCTGGTATAAAATCACGTTTCTAGATGCTCTTTCTAATTCAAATCACGATACTTAGGCAGGCTTCAATGGCAGAGCGCGTTGTATTTGCTGGATGCGTGTAAGTGAACGGTGTTGAAAGGTCAAATCAATTCGACTATATGCATCGATTAATTATTTCAGGACCACATTTTGTTCATTTTTTTACCTACTCATTTCCGTGCATTCAATTTGTTATTATCACCTTGGTGCGACTTGTTTCACTTCAGTTGAGCAAAATGAAGCATGAGGAAAGTTTGGCGAGGATAATCCTTACGGAAGTTTCCTGGAAAAAATTTAGACTATACAATAATTTATTACAATCATTGTTTATCAGCTAAATAAATAAACAAAACAATTATTCCATTAGAAATAAATCGATATAGAAAAGAAATCCGGTTGGTGCATTGAATTTTTCGAAACAATGAAAGAATAAAAAAATTTGTGTCCATCAAAGTTTATAGTGAGAGTAAATCTATTAATGATTGAGGTGCGATGATAAATATATACACATAGTGTGTTTGTTTAAATACAGGATGAAGGATGCAGGTTGCACGCCATCCGCTATAACATGCGATTGTTTCCATGCTGTATACCTAAGATGATCCACATTGATTACAACAATTAAGACAAGGCCGTAGTAAAGGTCATGCAATACTTTCATTCTTTGTTTACATTAATTGAAATTAAAAAAAAAATTAGTGTACGTGTAAATCATACAAAGTGCCATTGGTGTGGATATATGGCAAATTATTTTATAAATCAGAGCACTTGATGCCATTAATTATAACAACACAACAGAGAGTATAATGGATTAATGTATAGGCTATTAGAGCGACATTAACGCCATGTTTATCTGGAGTCAATTTGTTATTAGTTGCCATGTTTATATTAGCTATAAGCTAATTTATCGGAATTGCTCTCCTAATGCTCCATTACTAATTGACAACTATGTTAACATAGTTATTTCTTTTTTCCGAGCAGCTTGTCTTCTGGACTAGTTTACCGACAGTGTCTTGCACACACTGCATAATTTATGAATTACAAGACATACTCATTAAATCCGCTGCTGCTTTAGAGGAATGGCAATTTTTCTAATAAATATGATTAATTTTATTGCATTTTAATAGTAATAATAATGTGATTAAAATGTGCATTTACTTGTATAATTTACACATACATAAGAAATATAGCCAGATTTTTTCACCAATAAATACGAAAACCTATTTGTAACGCTTTCAAAAGGCATTTGAAGTATGAGAAAAGACATAACTGACATTGAGAATTTACATCCTGGTAAATAATTCTGTTATGCAAAGAATATAATATGTGTTAAAGTTAGTGCGCTATTTAATTAATTAATAATTTTGCCTTATAAATTATTTTTATTTGCTTCAAGTGAATACGGAACTCACATTTTAATTTATATCTTTCAATTTGTTATTTATAGAAATTCCATCCATGCCAGGACTAAATCCTAGCAACTTTTTTCCCAGATTTTTCGAATATTAGAAGGTGTTTGTTTGTTTGTTTTTTTAAATCGTAATTAAATAAACTGCATATTTCTAGCAGGTCTCATATGGCTACAGGCACAACACTTTTAAATATAACATTTGCGTATATGTTTTTCAAATAACATACAAAATCGTTTAACATTTTTGTGGGTCGCTCTTGATAAAGGTTATAAATACATTAATTAATATGTTTGCCAATAAAACGAAATTAAATACAATGAATTGATATAAATTTATGATAATATGCAAATTTCCACGAAACTGCATTAGAATAAAATTATGCATGTAAAAAAGTGGAATAAGCAACCAATTATTTTAATATAGACGATTTATTTAATTTATATGTATTATCTGATTAATAATTATTCCACACATCCTGTTACAGTTTTCTTTAGCAAATGAGTAATTTCATAAGAACGTAATTTAAACTAACCTTGACTAACTATAAAATCGTGTTTGTAAATCATCTTCACTATTTGAATTTTTTGTTTGGTTTACACTACTTTGTATAGATAGTTAATACCTAATGACGTAAGATCATCTATATTAATTTATGATTAGCTGATGTTGATAATTATACACAGCAGATTTATATTTACATTACTTATTATTCCAAGTAATAATTAAAGATATTAACGCTAAATCTTTTTAATTAATTTTGCACTGTCAAATATTAAAAGGTTGCAATCTATTTGCACTATAAATATTGTCTCTCAATAAAACACTTTGAAGATGTTATCGGTATCTTGATTAATTTATCATCCACAATAAAGGCTTTAAAGGTTACAGGATTCTTAATAGAGAGGAAAAAATGTAGGAGTCGATATTAATTTTCGAATTATTCGTGTTCAGTTACTCCATCCACGTCAAAGGGTATTAGAGTTTTGTATAGAAATTTGAATTTTGATAAATACATTTTAGAAAAATTTATAAATTTACATAATATCAATGTGACCTTTGCACCTACGATGGTTTTTTTTTTCACTGTATATGTCGAAATCGAATATATACATTAATAAAACAAGTAATTGATGGACATAATTTCACATTAAAATATTTTCAATAATAGTAATTAAACATAATAACACAGTTGTTTGATGAAATTCTAATCCGTTGTGTTGCGAAAAAAAAAAGTATTTAAAAACATAATCAAATATCAATTGGAATTATGAAATTATATATGATCAGGAAAATGGTAATTTGCTGCTTCTTCTATTAAGTCCACACGATATAATATTGAGTCCATTACAATTGCACAATTTAGTCCTAATGCGTTGTTTTTATTCAAGTAAATAGTAATTATTTCAAGTATGTTATTTTCCTTCGACGAAAAAAAATTGTACAAAAAAAAGTGCGGATGTTTCTCGTGTGTAAGTCACCGTCACAACCGTGAAAGTGCATCGATAACCTTGGTCTAGATGCGCTTCTCTTCCACCTGCAATTTATCGTTTTTATCAAAACTAGCCTGTCAGTTTAAGATCATCTCTATTTTGCAATCTGAAAAAATAAATTCCAACGACACTGTTAATTATCATTCAAACTAATGTGGAAAATCCAACGAGAATTTCTCAGAAGTCCACGATAAAGTTGGACTTATTTAATTAAATGATTAAATACTAGACTATTCAAATTTGCAATTTGCATACAGATGTTTAATTTTCTTAGAACGATATTTGCTATGGAAATTTAGTGTTATATAAAAGTTAAGCAAAATTGCAATTTATTTGATGCAACCTTCACATATAATTTAATTTTAGCTATTTTTTTAGTGCAAATTATTTTAAATTTAATTAGTTTACAACTTTTAGTGTTACATCAAATTATTAGTACCATTAATACTATTAATGATGAATAAAACTAATTAATAATTCATTTTATTAATAATTTATTAAACAATTAATAACTTCAAAACCATAAACATATTTAACATTCTGATGGCTCGGTTGAATTCTACGTATTTTTCTCTATCCGTGTGCCAAATTTCATCAAGATCGGTTAAACTTTAGGATTTCAAGGGGCGAGGGATTTCCCAACCGTTTAAGAGGTGCATCCCCGCATTCCTCAGTTACATAATGCACCTGCACTAAACGATGCGCCCGCACATTCCAATGCAGCAAGCACATGGCTATTAACGCATGTGTCGCGCATAGGGCGATGACCGCTGACTACCATCGTTGAAGCGAATTTCCGAATGGTTTCGACGATAGCCGACCGATAGGCAACGTCAGTGCATGAAAGCTACAAGTGGGGACTGTCATATTATTTCGTTTTGAAAATTAAAAAAGTGCAAATAAAATATTTGTGAAGGGTTTTAGGGCTTCCACTATGAAAGAAACAACATTTCTACGATGGAAAAAGAATTTTGTTGAGTATTTGAAGCTGGAAGCGGAAAATAGAGCCGGTCCGAAACAACTGCGGATTTATTTGAGGTTAGAATTTCTCGTTCAATAACAATAGCTCGATTGTTTGATATTTCTTTATTAAATGCTACTTTACGTAATGTATAAAGCTGAATAGCAATAATATAAAAAACGATCGAGTTGTCAAATCGATTGATATAAATATAAGGATGCTAATCGAGACTGTTTTAATATCAAACGAAATATGTAAGGTGGTAGTATTAGCTCGGCTTTCGTCTCACTCTCGGCAAATAATTTCCACATTCGTTTCCATTTAGTGCCTTGATACATAAATAACTATTCTAAGTATCATAAATTGTAAAAAATGGAAAAATAATAATAGAAATTTAGAAATTTTTTAAGTTTATATTTTGTTTTCCTAATAAATAAAAATATATTCAAATTTTTTCCAAACCCATATACGTATTGATTCAAGATCTTTAGAATAAATTAATCTAATTATTATTCGTTTCGAAATCTAAATTTAATTTCAGGGTTATTCTATTTAAATGTAATAATGTTTCCCTATAATTAAGTTAGTACAATTCTTTCAATATTAGCAGCTATTGTGCTATTTTATTTAATGGTACTACAATGATAGAAAAAAGCGTTACATCAATGATAGAAATTGATGAGGCATCGATAATATGCGGAAAAACCTTAAACGTCGATAAAGTCTTCATTTGAAACGCAAAATAGCGGTCAAACTAGCGATTGATTCAATTCAATTTCCTAATTAATTGTGCATTTATTTTTTTTTACAAAAGATGTTCAAGGTTGTACTGTATATTAAGATATTTGCAATTAGAAAAATAATTAATGTTACGTAAATAGAACTGCAATGTTGTTCTGGCGGAAGCAGATCAAGGATGATTCTTTTAAGATGTTTATATAGAACTTTATTTCAGTTAGTGTGCTATTGTTTTAATATCGCTTTTTTCGTTCTGGTTCCTTAACAACATTTATATTGTTATTCATTCTTTGGCTGTGCAAGATTTATTACGTCCGTTACATTTGATTGGAATATTTTCAGTTTCATAACCGTTTTCAATTAGAATTTATGTAAAGAGGATATTATCTAGGATGATCTTAATAAAAGCAGAGAAGCAAAGGCAAAAAGGATGCCTTCCTTTATCTGAATATGTGCATATTTAGTGGAGCAGAATCACGGTTTTCTGCCTCATAAGTTTGACCAGCGTGTAACATAGATCTGAAATCGTTACAAAATTCTCATTTATATTCAACCCCCTTCAGTATAAAAGAGTATTATCGTGAAAATCATCAGTGTTACATTGCTTCCTTGTTACCATCAGCATACACAAAACCTGAACTTTTATTGGTAATAATGTTTAACTTGCTAGAAAGTTTGCATACTGTCATGTAAACTTACTGAGATGTTAATAATGTACTATACCTATATAGCAACAAACTACCATAAACTTCCATAAATTTAAACCAACTCTTTTTACTTGTATAATATTATTAGAAATATATATTTTGATGTTGCATCAAAAATTATTACAAAATTTACTGATATATTTATGGCTTTATTAAAATTACTTAGGTAAAGTAACAATATGTTAAATAAGTAAAGTTATTATGTCAGCAGATTCCAGTTTGTGGGTGTATCAACCATTAAATAAAAAAATGTGCGATATACTATAAAAATCAATGACGCATCGTTAATTTAATTAATATAAACAATATCATCATAATTCTATAAATAATTAATATTTTAAAAGAATAAATTGCATTAATACCTGACCTCGACTAACAAGTTTCAAATTGTTTGCTCCTTAAATTATTGCAGGGTTAAAATTATGGTGGCAGCGGCGGTATATTTTTTTTTTAATTCTGAAATAACAAATTAATTAAATTGAATGGGTGATTAGAGATCTTGTGCAAGAGGTAGCTTAATAGAGCAAAGGCTGGGATTGTGGCAATGTGTAGTGGCACGTTCCAAAACGGTTTTAAAAAAGGTTTACGTAACATATCTGGAGACACAATTTGCGTATCTGCCCATGGACAAACAATGGGCAAGTGATAATTATATATGAACCGTATCGCATGACACAAGTACGAATGCATAACAATAGTTTTCTATTAGTACCGCGACGCTTGGTTACTTCTTCTAAGCAGTCCAAGGTCTCCTGTGATCTGATTCCTCCCGGAATGAGAACACACCGATTCCCATGTCAATTATCCGTTTCCACTTTACATCGTCTTTTTCTATTATTCGGAAATATATCGCTATTTGTCTCGCTCGTATGTGTCTCTTATGTAATCCTTCATGTAATGCATGTTTTGTAAAAAGCAAATTATACATATTAAATTGATATGACGGTAACTATATATTTTTTTTACACAATTTGTCGAACGATTGGACTGTATTGTAATGTACTTTATATAGGTATCATTATCAAAAAAATTGATAGATACTTTTGAAATAAATGTGAATTTAAATTTGAATTGTGAAATGTTTATTATGTATTATTTTATCATCATCGATCAAACTTATGCTATTTTCTTTATACAAATTATGAAAATTTAACTTTAATTAGTATATTCATTGAAGGAATATAATTGTGAATTACAAAATTTTAAACATATATCGACGCAATGTACTTGTATAATTTATTAAGTATAACAATGTTACTCATTGTATATATATTTTTATAGGTAACTTTTTTTAATAAACTCTCTTCGGTTAATATATTAAATTACATGTACATGTTACAAACAGTTTTTCACAATTCAATAATAATAACTTTCTAAGATTTCGCTAATTAGTTCAATTAACTCACAATCCACCCAAAAATAATTAAAACCGCCAGCGTGTTGAATTGAAGTAGTATAATAATAGCGCATAAAGGTTGAACGGTAAATCTTAATAGCTTAAGACAAATATAATTTAATATAAAATTAAGTTGTACTTGAATGCATAATGTACATTTACCATATGACACTTTACCAGAAAAATTGTTATGCTTTCTTTGTTCTTGTGTATACTTATTAATGATAATAGCTTTGTTCCTACATGCATTTTTTGAATCGTTCGGAATTGATTCAGAATCGGTACAATGCGCATGCGTGATAATGAACGGTTCAAGTTTGCCAATGATGTTGGAACGTGATTTGAACTAATAGTTAGAACTGTTTTGTTTACATTAACCTCAAAATTTATCACTGCAAATGTCAACGGCTGCAATGTCTGGAATAAATGATTGTAAGTTGTAGAAAATAGAATATGTAATTAAATATGTGTATAATACTCTTAAACTAGTATAAAAATATTTTAGGTTCACAAATTAGTAATGCAGCGACATCAAGTTGCATTAGAATATTGACGCCGGTTTCAAATTCAGAATTCAGATGGAGTACAAATACAACAAAGTTACTGTTAGACTTATACGCAAAGTACCGAAAGAAAGTAGGCCAATTAAATCTAAGAACTTTGGTCTATCGATTTTAATATGAGACCCATCAATTGCGCCAATCACACCCGGAAAACCATTATCTGAAAAGTCTTGTTCTATGATTCGCTTTTCTTCATCTGTGGGCCATTGAATAAATTGAGGCGCCAAGTTACTCAAGAACAAGGTCAGTTTTCTAATAATTCGATGCAAGGTACTAATTGTAATATTGAACCTATCAGCCACATCTCGAAAGCTAGCTGTTTGATGGCCTACGTACCACAAGTAGATCAAAACCTAAAAACCGTTGAATGATATTTTTATTAGAAACTTTATTTTGTTAATTATATACCTGGTCAGATGACGACAGTTTTCCATATTGTCCATAATGTCTTTTAAAATAAAAACTTTGTGCAAATTTATTTTGGAGGTCATCAACAATTGCTCGATTGACTCGAAAATGTTCGAAAAACTCTCTATCGGTATATAAAGGAATTGCTTGTTCTAGAAACAAAATAAAGAATATTCCATACTCAACAAAAGTTACAAAACTTCAATAAATACTTGAAATAATTTACCTAAATAATTTTCATTTTTATTTTTTACTTTATTGAATATTTCATCCTCTTCCGAGTCACTGCTGGATGCAAAAACGTCACTGTCACCTTCTAAATCGCTCATTATAAATTTGTAATTGTAATTACTTTGCGAAAAAATGGCAAGAATATAAGGTTAACTATGACAAACCAAAATCAAGCAACTGATGAAGTCACCGAGTGCGCCTGTGCGAATCAGATTCGAACTGCCAGTACTAGCTCCAGAGCATGGACTGTTTTGACGGTTCGGAATCGGTTCGAGAACGGTTCAAAAACATGTAGGAACGGAAAATAGAACGATGAACAGGACGGTTCAAGTTAGTTGGAACGGATATTTAGTTCTGCGCATACTCAGTATGGTTCTGAACTGGTTCTACTGCTAGTAGGAACAAAGCTAATACCTTCCTTTGAATTATTTAACCACTCCTTGCTACTATTGTGTCACACGTTTATAAATATATAACCACAATGATCTTTTTTAATACCTTCAAACTAAATGATCCTTAATCAGGCATTGAAATTTATCAGGCTCATCTACATTTTCAGACTATATGTTGCAGGATTAGCCTGCAATGAAATTAAGGATCCTTTACGTAAAAGGATATAGTTTTAATTGATAAGTTGTTGTTGAGAGACAAACAATAAATTTGATGAAGTAATATGAAATTAAAAATTTAATGGTACATTATAAGAGACGATAAATCATTTTTCGGTGAGAACTGAAAAGCGTAAAATATGTTGAATGTATTCCAATTTACCAATTAAACGTTTAATAATGTTAGACCGTCCATTCCTCATTTTTTCGTAGGTGTTATATAAGAAACACATTCTTCGAATGTACATTTATCATGTGTTAATTTTGCTCACTGCGTGTGTTCAGATAAGAATATGCTAATACTGTCAAGTTACACTGATTACGCATCCTATAAATTACTTTCTAAAAAGATATTCTCTGTTTATTTAAGAAATTATTATGATAAATATCCTTAAGATTCCATATCTTGCATTGCTATAAAGAATTATTGTCCTTGATGCGGCAACTTGTTTCTGTTAAACAAGTGCTCTGGAAAAAAAATCTAATGGATAATTTGCACAATGTTAGGACAATTATTAGCACAACTGCAGAATAAAAGAAGGCCTTGAAGGTCTAGTTTGTGGATTGTACAAAAGATGGTAAAAAAAAACAATCCTAGTTAGTGTTTGTTTATTAAAGTAGTTGATGAACTTTAGAACCATCGAAAATCGATTAATAATTAGGTAATTACATCTGCAGCGAATTAAAAGTGCTAATGCATTCTAATTAATCTTGCCGTGCACTTTAAGATTGAAGAAGAAAAAACCTGAATTATTAATTTGTTATTCAAACAATATTTTTTACTATTCGAATCGCATATAAATATGTAGTATATACATTTTAGAAAAATTGCATGTAAATACAAATCCTTGACAAATTAGGTTAATACTAATTACATTATAAAATGAACTAAGATTGTAACAATAAATAATAAAGCACACACAACATAATTACTAGAACAAATAAGTTAATGTTAATTGTTATTGCACACAAGTATGTTTTTCACGAGGTGAATTACAAATGAATAATGGAAGTTGCACTAAATAATATGCAAATTTCGGCTGCACCTCAGGAAATGCAGCTTATGCTTTCGGTGTGATGTGATGGATAGAGTGAGAGTGATTAATTGGAATATTGGATATTAAAAATGAAAGAAATATGTATTAATTGTATGGTAATGCAATGAAATTATGTGCATTGTATTATTTAAAGTGTATTAATTATTTATAAGGTGGTATGAACATTATTATATTATATTGCTTTGCATAGCACCTTCATTAAAATTACTAATTTTGAAATACATAATTCGATGACTAACCGTTTACTCCATAAATCATAAAAATGGTCATCCACATACACTGACTTTATATATTATTCAAATTAATTAACTTATATTATTGCATTGTGCATTCGTGTTCAAACTAAGAGGTTGTTGTCCTGCAGTTAAATGTGTCATCCGATTCATTTTACTATTGTCGTGTAATTTTTAAATGTTTTGTATTATTATTTTCTTAATAATAATGTCTAGCTATTATTATAATACTTTGTATTCAATCGCACGATATTTAATATGACCTGCAAGCCTAAGAGATTCGCGCAAAGCAGTACAATAAAATATTGCAATAAGTTGGGATCATTTGCCAGATACAATTATTAAACGACCTGTAACTTGAACCGTTGTAGGTGTTTTTGTTTATAAAGGCCATAAATTTTCTATAGTATGCTATACATTTAATGGTATTTAGATTTTTTTTTGTGCGCTCGGCTGTTTTGTTTTGCAATGGGGTAAATATTATAAATTCAGCTCGAAGAATGTTACAGATATATAAGAAGAAGAAGGTGGCATTTAAACAGAACAATATCGTGTTTCCGAAGATTCGTGATTGTAATCTGTGAGCGGATCGATATTCCCTTTTATCGATACACATAGATTCATATCTCACTAATCGCGGTCCTTGATTAATGTGGCGGATCACGGCTGATCTTCAAGCGATAAGCCATGATCACAGGCGCCGCCGCTCGTGTGAACTCTTCATTACTTAAAAAATATTGCCACATCACCTCGATTGTTGTCTTTCTTTTATATCCTATTCTTTATACCATAAGGACAATTGTGGGATGTTCATTTATATTATATGCACTCTGTCACTTTGCTATTATCTACGATTTTAAATCGCCCTTTATTATTTCTAATTAACATTCTCTCTTAAGAACATATTTATCGTTTTTTCAAACATGGCAAATGATTCATCTATCAATTACAAAATCTGTGCATTGTTTTAATTTTTATTAGCTAGCAATTACAAAATCTACCTATTATGATGATGGAGCATCAGGTAGGAATAAGGCGTTTATTAATTAGTCAGACCGTTTGCAATTTGTAAACTGTAAAAAACAATCATGGTCATATTTCCTTTAACTCTTATACCACAACAATTGACAATGAGGAGTAGGTTAGGAATTTTTACTGCAATCTTTTATTTCTATATAGAAAGTTTCAAAATAAATTAAAGAATTCAACATTTTTAATTAATATCAAAATTAATTGGTATAAAATTTGTTGCAATAATGGTCAAATTCCGGGTAGAATACAAAATTTTACAAAAAAGGTTCATTTTCTGTACACTCGTTAAAGTCTCTCGGGCGGACACATGCGCTAAGGTTGGTGTATCGTCTTTACGAATTGAGTTGAGTTTATTTCTCATTTTTTATTCGCATTTTCTTATGGAAATTCATGATTTTTTATGGTTTAATAGGAATAGCCAAATAATATCGGTATATTTAAAGAATTTCGTAGATATTTCGTCGAATGACTACATAATTTCTACCGCAGACTTCTTAAAGAAACATAAACAGTCTTAAAAAATATTTTTTTGGTTCTTTAAAAAAGAATAATTTGCTCTTATTATAGTTTTGACTTATACTTAGCGGTTTTTGCCATAATTTGACTTAATTTCTATTACTTAGGATACTTTTTGTCTTCGCCCGTGTTTTTCTTATAATGTAACTTCATGATTCTTTCATTGTCGTGGGAGTTTTGAAAATAGTGATTTGGCTCGTTGTTAAAAAGTGAATTGTGAGAGGTAAAAAGGGAGGCATATAATCACACGTGATTTTCATTGTCACGTTCGAGTGACATGGCTAAGTTGGTGAATTACGGCAATCTTAAGAGAATACGTGTGGCTTGTCAAGGGTCACCTGATTAGATATGGACGAACGGAGGTCAGAATGGCACGATTACGATGGAACGTGTGTCGACTTGCCATATATACCTATCTTAGATTAATAATGTAACACAAAATATGTTTCATGATAAACTTATTGCCATTCTGGGTGTAATTTTTGCATTATATGGACAGAAAATAATGGAAAACATTACCAGCGCAATTGAACCGTAATCATTCATTATTAAATAATAATAATAATGGTAGACAAATTTAAATAATGACGACGACGGCTTTGATTTTGCAATGATTGGAATAATTAAATGTGAGTGATTTCACAAATCCATGTCAATTATTATGCATCAAGTCGATTTTTTTTCTGCACATCAGCCACGACGTTTATCCATCTCTAAAATCTGCAAATGTAATATGTATATATATGATGGTAAATTCTCATAGAATTGCAGACTATTTGTACTTAATGACATACAGTGAGGTGTTTGCCGTTATCAGGTCAATTGATTCTAATTGGACATCACACAGAAAACCATGTGCAGGATGTCGTGGGAACCAGGTGGGACATGTTAAAGTAAATTAGTGAAAGAAAATAGAATATACACTACATGCTTAGGTGTCGGTGAGGACGTCTCAAACGCAATGCGGTGAGAGTTGACAGATCATGAGATTAGTCATTCGTTTCAAAAAAATCCTCTCTCATTATTCTTCTTATGCAATATTTTTTTTCTTCAGTTTTTCATTCTTCCTCACATAATAGACACTTAATTTATGTTTTATTGTTTAGCCAGGTTAAATGAGCGTTTAGGCAAATGCAATTCTAATTTATTTTAATATCATTCACAAACTAAATCACCAACACTAGTTGATTACTTAAATCTATTCTATTCATGCATTTTGTCTATTGAAAAATATAAATGGGTACAATTTTGAAATTAACATTTAATGGGATAATTTCACACTAGCGACTATTTGTCTCACAATAAATGCATCTCATTCATTGAGAAGGCGAAGTACTTCTCCGACTTCAAAGGGTTTTTGGGAGTTTACTGAAAATATCTCTTCTTAAGAGGTATATAATTTAATTTTGGTTATGAGTATAAAGATAGAATTTAAGAGACATAATTTTCAAAGTGAATTAATGAAGGTTCGGCTTTCTGGGGCCTCCAAGCTTTGGTTGTTTTTGCATAAAACCAGTATAGCACTGTGAGATGAAAATAGTCTACTCCAATATCAGCACCCATTAATTAGACACCTTATTGCCTTACAAACAAAACGTAAATTTACGATATGCACAAAAGGCGTCCGCGTATTTAATAAAACCATTAAAACCACGGGTTTATGCTCACACTTCAACATAAATGAACATTCCATGCGAAAGCCTAACTTTACGATATTAAAGGCAGTTATTAATGCAATAGAAATATGTATAAATTGTCATGTATTTAGTGTGGAACTGCAGCCGAGACAGCATGAGATCTAGTGACCACACACATTCGCGGTGTACATTACAAGAGAATAGCGTCGTTACCGGAATAACTGGGAATTTACGGGGGCGATAAATACTGATTACTCTGTAACGCAGTCTGCTTTTGTACCAGAAGAGAGAAAAAAAGACCATCAGCTCTTCTCGACCTCCAAACTAACACAAACCTGCTTCAAAAGAATTCCACTTTTCAGTCCTCTTCTCTTATACGTCCTCTGGTTTATTACACTTTAAATTTGTTTTCATAATATGCAAACTCGCATTAACTATATTTATATCAGACACTTTGCAATACTTTTTTTTTATTATTATTTTACACTTGTAACTGTAAATTGTTTACTGCCTCAATTTATTTTCGATTTATACATTCTTTATTAATTACCTCTTCGAACATTTAAAACCAGATTATAAATCAGTCTCGAAATTTTAATTGAACCAATTAATAAATTTGACGATGAGGAAAAAAATCGATTTGCTAATAAGCACATTGTTGGCAACAATATCGTTTTGAAAATAACATGTCTCACTTACAATTCGTGAAGAGACAAGAAAAAAGCGATACTGTTTAATTGAAACCTTTTGTTCGGCTTGTCAGTCTTTCATTTTTTTTTATATATATTTTGGAGGCTGCATTTAAAAAACGCTTTAGCTGCCGACAGACGCTTGTGTTCTTCTCCATTATATTCGTTTCAATTTTTTGACAAGTACCCGCCTGGAAAGTCAATTGTTTTCATGTCAGATGATACACATTTTCCTTTCACGTTACAAAAGAAATTTGACTTGAGCTTTTACCATCATCCACCACACTCGACATCAGTTTTCTCTCACTGCCTTATTATTAATATTTAAACTAAAGTAGTGCATTATGCAGTTTTTTTGCACGAATGATGCAACTGCACTGGAAGAGAATAGATTTAATTGTTCCCTTTCTAAATATAATAATTAATATTTTCATTTATTACATTGTAGTCGTATAAACAATCTATAAAATGTATGTTAGAACAATATTAGTATGCATGTTTAAACAATAGTGTATGTTGAACGCCCTCCACAGTGGAATTCTTGTGCTTTTGTTACGGTAGCAAACTGTTGACATTATCCGACAGATAACTGACAACATATTCATAAACATTTACATTTGACCTATAATATATAAAAGATTTTATTAATAAATATTATAGGCATCGATTTGTTCAGCTACTGCTTTTCTATACACATCCATCTATCTATAATATTATAAATAATTCATGGCTAGTCTATTATTTATAAATATTACATTCACTAAATTCATGCAAATTTTCATTTAACAATCGATTAAAAAAAAACACAACTAAGAACCGATTACAGTTTTGACATTTAACCAACACTAATTTATATATTTACGATATAATTGTGTTATACAATATTCTTCTTTTCGATCCTAACATCAGGTATATTTCAATACATCAGCATCTATCAGGATCTAAAATAACATGAGCGCATATAGATGGGTGTAAATATTATTAAATGTGACCTTTTGAGAAATGGATCTTTAAATTTGATGGAATAACCTTTCCAGTGAACAATTTGTCAGTTAACCCATAATTGCTTCTCTTGTTATCTAAGCGTGAGATTAGTGCGTCGACGATATAGTTAATTATTATGTCAAATTTTCAAACTGGCATTCGTTAGTATGTCTTCAACTGGATGAAACATTGACGTGGAAAAATTATTCAGTTTACTTTTCATGCTGCTCCTTTTAATAAAACAATCTCGAACAACAACTAAATTAAATGCCATGCACCAATCAATATCAGATAATTTTATGCAGAAATTAACTGAACTGGTTCATAGTGTCAGTCAGTCAATTTGAATAATTTTAATTCATCATGAGTCACAAAATATGGTTTCTAAGATCAACATATAAATATAAGCCGTTCTGGAGGTGTTCCATTGTATTCTGACAAATAAGGCAAAAGCGAGCAGACTTCCTACGCTGCACGTTGTTATATTTAAGTATAAAGCTCGAAGAAACTTAATCTCATGAGCGGCTTTTCATCATCAAGCCGAGGTCTAATTGCTTAGAAATATGTATAATTAAATTGCTTTACAAAACTTTATTTGTCCATTGCGATAATTATTTTCTATTCAAAATGCTTATTGACAATTTTCAAAGCTGACTGCAGAATTATTAACTAATTTGTCGTAAGTGGTTTTAATAAAGGAGATTTAAATTTGATTTTCAACCATTAATATCTTTGTTACACAATTATCTAATTAATCTTACAACGTGTTGGATAATTTGTTTATTTATATGCGTGCACTCACATGTAATACTATCTTTTAGCCAATTTTAACAAAGCAATTAATCATGTTCATGAGTGTGTAATATGATCACTTTTATACACTTTTTGGCCATAATTATAAGCCGATGTCGTAGAGGAATTTAAATTTATAAATTAAAGGTGTTAATTTTTCAGGAATTCAAAGTGAGCTTTTACGTTCGGAGCTTTATTATATAAATTTAATTAATTAGAAATGGGATATCGTCGTCCTCTCAACATTTTTGAAATATTCCCGCGCATAAATAATAAAAAATGGACAATAAATTAGATTTTTTCAGTGTTTACACATCGAATCTCAAAGAATAAACGTCCATCCGTCCGGTCTGCTATTCTCATTGCATACAATATCAGTTTCAATATATATTTCGATGCATCCTGTCGCTGAGAATAACGAATAATCTATATCCTCGACGCATAGACCAACAAATACCGATGCACCTTGACTCTCAATTAATACCTGGATTATACGTGCGGCGTAAGCTTATTTAATGTCCATTCCAGTAGTCCATGGTTGTAATGCAACAAGTACAATGTACCAGTTGCTGACCAGATGATTGACCGGTTGGCTAACTTGCACTCGCGCCGAGCACGTATGCATTCAATAGGGTGCTTTATGGCTTCAAAATTCAATGACCGCACTTCTATAGCTACAAAACATCTTCTCTCCAATGTCAAACCGCCGCAGAACAACCATCTATTTACCTAATCCCATGATTAATGTCATCAGATATCAATCGCTAAACTTTTGACAAATATATCGCGAGATCTTTATCACAAATAATATTTCTATTGTACAAACTACGCGATTGCTTTACTATTTTATTTTATTTCCATTCAAATTATTATGATAAATTGATTTCGCTACACTTGATCGTTTAAATAGCAATTTTCATATTGCGATTATTGATAATAATCATATAAATGAGATCATTATACGGTTGATTTTGTGGGGGTGTAATCGATATTTAATGGTACACGTCAAACTTATTTAATTAATTAACATGATATGATTTATTGTGAATAATAAACCTTAGACTAGTCGGTATAAGGTAAACTTTTGTACGCCCGCACTGTGACCGGCAGATAGGGCGAAGTTTTAAAGTGTTGGGCGCCTTGTAGACGCCAGTTGACTTGTTTAATGGCAGCGCCACTTCTTTTCTTGTACATCTCAGTATGGATTGAATACCATTTGAAATGTAATATGGTTAATTATGAATGTAAATAAAAGTATCATTGTTTCGGTCGTATTAATGGTATGCAGCTCAGGTGTCGTCCCGGACACACAAAGATCTGTAGCATCCTGTAGTGAGTTATGCATTGCATACAATTATAATAAGTTATTAATAAAATAATAGTATAGTATTATAAGGCTTTTGTTAGTTTTTGATAGAAAAAGTGCATCTTCATCTGAAATAAATTTTTGTATTATTATTTTTGTATTTATTAAGCAAGCCTCGCATTATGTAACACATCTTTTGTGTGTGTATATGTATTTTCCACCATCCCGAGTAACATTAACACGACAAACATCTAATTTATATTGTAATTTAATTGCAAAGAAGATATATTCTTTGGACGTAGGTACATTAAATGAATATTTACTCTATCAGGTACATCTATAAAAGGAATATGAACTAAATTCTATAGAAAGAAAGTCCAGTCACCATGATAAACTATTTATTGATTTAGCCCCGAGATAAACCACAGTAGTTATTACTATTTAATTACAATAATTCATACATAAAAGCGCACCTAATGATGTGCTTCTGTATAAGTACTAGGCTTGGGCATATAAAGCTTTGGACAACTGCAAAAATTAAGACGTATTTGAATAATAATCAAATGAACTGAACTTTAATTGCCCTACAAGTATAGTATGGTATTTTTATCTCTTCTTTTTGTTTATCGAAAAAAATCCTAATGCTATTTATTCCATTCATAGCGTGAGAATTTGATTCACTCGATGATAATTCCTCTCAGTCTTAGTTTACCAGGAAATTTGTTGAATTTCTCTCTGACATATTCAAATTTATTTTTGATACTTGCCGTTTGCTACAGATGTAATAATTTTGATCTGGATGATATAAATCTCGAATCGTTCCAGGAAGGACTGACGATTCGAAGAAAAAATGTTAATTCGCTCTTGATTGGTCTTTATATTTCGATTGGCTCTTCGAAGTTCAGTTAGTTGAGAGAATATTCAATTTTATAATATATTATAATAACAATAATGGCTTTTAGCACTTGTCGTATTTGAAGTCTTAAAATTACAGTATAATTTTGCCCTCTACACCAACAAAACATCTGCTTACCGCTAATTTGTTTAGACATATTGTAATCCCACATACATACAATTGTCTTCTTTGCATCCTCTTCTGATGGCTTACATCCAATAAGCATCAGCAGCAAAGATTTTTGGTTAATTAATTTATTTATTATTGTAGCTAATGTAGCGTTCTTTTAGTCATTACAGTAATAAATAAATAATACTATTGTAGCGGTATTGTGCTGATCTAATACAATTAATAAGTGTTTCGCATACCATATGGCTTATACACTAGACCAGCAAGCAGCAAGCATTATTACTATTTTTTGTTAGACAAAAAAAAAAAAATCTTGTTGAAATTAATTCAAGTAAATAATTCTACTTAAATGGTGGAAATGAAATTCTAGACAATAATAACTACATCAAAGAAATTTGAATAAACCATACATCAGCCATCGAGTTTGTTGTAACAGAGACGAGTGAAGATAATTAATATGCTTATGATAAATCACAAAAGTGATGCATTCTTTCCATGAATAACTGTGATAATAGATGGATAAGTGTTGATGGATTGTCGCTCACCAGGTGGTTTGAGTGTGCAGATGCATCTCACACCCTCTATCTTCCCGAACATTCATCATCTTCACGCGGATAAGGTCAATAACGCAATCATTGCCATGGAAAAAAAGGATAAATGACTTATGAGCTTACAATTATTCCTCTACAGATATAGATTGACTTTTTATTATGCTGCTTAATTTATTCGGATCGAGTTGATGGAGGACAACAATACGCGAGAGCCGTTGTTGTTTTTTTGCTTAATTATTTAAATAATTATTTGCTACAACAAAAGTCCTATAGATTAGTTCCCATCAATAAGTTGACATTTCCTTGAGGGATATAATTATTGGCAAAACGATCGCAGTGAATGAGAGACAGTTTGATTTGCTTGATGCAGCCAGCCAGGCCAGCATCATCGAGAGAGGTTTAATTAAATTCCATAAAACCATTATATCCCATTGAAGAACATAATTAATCCAGATAATTTATCAACATAGTTCATAAATAATAGTATCCATTTGATCCGAAGAGGTTATCCTGCTCTTACGATCATTCCATTGTTGTTATTTAGCGATATTGTTTACAATAAATTACACAGTACATTGTATGTGAGTGCACGTATCTTCTATCATGACCAATTAAATGTTTGTACAATGTTATAAAATAATTAATTGTACCTTTCACCTAAGACTTTCAGATTGTAAAGAATTTGATGTTTCATATTAAATCAATTGATTATTGGTACAGTTTTCATTTCAACGTCAAACTTGTGCAATTCCCATTCAAATCGCTTATAATTCGCAAATGTGTGTTTTGGATGATGACCAACTTTGCACACCGAATAAATATTCCTTTTCACATAATTCGAAAATATTTAATTATCATAATTACGGGGTAATCAACATAAGTGCCCGGGCCCGACGCCAAGAAGTGTTTTATTTTAACTGAAACTATTTAAGAAAGCGGAATTACCTTTTTTATGAACAACTTGTTTATAACATAGCAAGCAATTTAATTTTCGACTGCCTTTAAACGTTTATTGTACACACAAATTTTCATTTTTTTACTTCTTTTTGCTGGTGTACGTGTCAAAAAATTCAGCAGCCGTGTGAGGTCTTTTTATAAATTACCAAAATGCATTAATCAATTTCAGGTCCGGTATTAAATCATGCCCTGCGACGTTTTCTCCCATATCGGGCCAATGATGAATTTTACCCAAAAATGGATGCGAAACGCTCTACATTTCGAACAAGTTTTTTTTTATTTCTTAATAAATACTCGCAAATATTTGTCTTGCCGTTTAAAAATATTAATTGATCCAATTGTGTCAGCATATACAATGTATCCTAAATATTTTCGTCGGGTTTGGCCTTATAAATTATTAAATTGTTTAAATGCTGTACGAAACATGTTTTTTTTTACCGATTGCTTGGCACCAATAATGTTTTATTGCAAACATCATATCTGACATTTTAGTCTGAAGATTTATAAGTGAAAAAAGTTGAAGCAATTGAGGCGGTTGAACTGAATATTCGAGCTGAAAGAATCCTTTTGGTGTCGCGTTAGGGAAAACTACGGTGCCTCGATGCAAAAATTATTTTATACTAAAAAGAGTAGTAAAAGTGTCCAAAAGGATGTGAATTATAATAAATTTATCATATAAAAATTTATTGCTAATCATATTAATCTTTTAACATAAGCATTAGATGAAGAATTCGTGTTAAGTAGTTTAAAAAATGGATAAAACGGTTGTTTTATTTAACATTCTGACCAAAAATTCCTTGGCAGGGTAATTTAAAAAGATTGCAGCATAAAATAAAGCGTGTAAAAAATTAATAAATTAAAGAAAACATAATCTGGGCCGACATTCTGTATATGTTAATAACTCATGGTATAGCGATTTTTCAAGACCACATGCGATGATATTGCCCGAGCAGCGTAAAATCGTTACAATAACCTGTTATTAAAGACGTTTCGCAACCAATTTGTCTGTATGCTTCATTCAATTACAGCGTTTAAATTAGTGCATGACAAAAAATCAATGAAACAATCGCTCAAATAAAATTGATTTCACTTTACTTTTAACTGATCGGCCGAATGAATCCGTTTGTTTGGCCGAGCGGAAATGCAAGAAGAAGCATTTTATAATTAGGGCTACTTTTTTCACCACCATATATATATTTCATTTTCTGCTTTTGTGGATCCGTCAATTCCTTGCCGGAATTCATTGTTTTTTTAATCTTTTGATTAATGTTTTATTTACGCAACCTGAATTTTTGTCTTGTGTTAAATTATTCATTGTTACAAATATAAATTTACAGTTAACTGAAATTGCAATAAACATAAATAACGAATTTCATGCAATGCGAGATTTCTTAAATCGTCACAATTTATTACAATCAAAGAGTACAGTTATTTTATATCATCATCTAAATATCAAAATTGAGACGAAAAAAAATGGGAAATCCCAAACGAAACCAGTTTACATGATAGCTGTATGTGTAAAATTATATTCTATTTAGTAGATTTGATTATAGTGTCCTTATAGTATACATCATGTCAAAAGTTTTTACTATATTTAAAATTAATTACATTGTTATAGTTATCATCTATAGGATTTAAAAGTATTTTAGCTTATACGTTCTCAGTAAGCAATTTATATCGAAAGTTCAACAACTTGCTATAAAATCATTGAATGCAAGCAATAGACATGTGCGTCCAAGACTTATCAATATAATTCCTCTGCTTTGTATTCGACCCACTGGACTTGTAATGTTTTTGAATTTAGATTGGCTTGTCTTTATAGTAAATGTACCTACAATCTACGTGTAAATAATGCTATAGTGTTTTATTAATTCATATTTCCGGCCGTGTTTCCGGTCAGGATTTGGCGGCAACTAAATCATAACGTCTGCATCTCACGATTTGTGACCATATCGGAGTGAATAACAAATTACATTTGCTATAGTGGCTCCGACTTGAAAAGGACAAATGTTGTGCAGAATATGGTACATTTTTTTTTCCACTATTTTCGAAATAAGAAAAATCAAAAAGTTGTATAGATTCTAGAAGGTGTTAAGAGCATTGCAAGGTCACGTTCTGCGATTCTCAACAGAAGATAAGATCGGTAACAAGTTGCTGGTGAACAGCTCCTAATGGTCGTATTTTGCAATAAGTCCTTTCGTCCTGAAGCAATGCAGCTTTACAGAAAATAGTTAAGATAAACATTTTTGCTTTTCAACGGCTAGGTGCGTGAGAGCATCTTTTGATTTTCCCGTTCAGATAGAAACATACCGCCGCCAATATCTTTGTCCTAGCCAGCGACCATTTAAATATGCTTTTAATTGGAATTATCAATATAATTGCACTTGAGGTAATCTTGGCACAAGTTCGTTGGTGTCTGTCGCCTTTACGTGACATAACAATAAATATTTTATGATTTCCGTTAAAAGTAAATTGCTTATTTTCTGGGATGCATCCAATAATAATGCACACGCAGACGCGAATTTCAAGAAAGATTCTAACTATGCAGCAACAAGTCACACACAATTGCATTATTATTTATCACCGTTAGTGTAGGTGAGGTTGTCGGACACTTCCATAGCAGGTTTGCTATAACACGGCGCGACAAATCACTATACGGGACAGTTCGCACGACCCATGACCCTTTACAATAACCATCGCCAATCGCCGCAATTACAGCCCCATGGAGTAGACATATTACTTCATAGCAAACCATTATTACATCTCAAAATTCTATATTTTCATCCACCAATTTGTCATTTCGAAAGATTTCAGTTAAGCTTGAAAAAGGAAGAACAACAATAAATCTTTTGGATGTTAGTCAAAATATTTGACCAACCAATGGAAACCTATAAAGCGTCCCAATTGGTTGTCGAAAATCCATCATAGATAGCATCCTGTTGAATTTAACGTATAAATTAAATGTTGCTTTAGGTGACTTTACCGAACAAACACCCACGTCAATCTTTTAAAGTGTTAGTATGCTGGCGGCGTATGACAATGGATCTATCTCGCCATCTCCACAGTAGCCGCACCGGACAATCATGGTCCAGAATCTATAATACATAACTACTCACTTACTAGTTTACACACTCCATCCTACGCGTCTCTTCCTTGAAATATTCTTCGATTCGTGTGTGCAAGTGGAAGGAATAAGCTGAAAAATCGTCCGTTGATTAGGTCAATAGAAAAACCCTATTAACTGTTAATTACTTTGGATTTTTTCGCAAATGCTTTTCTGTGTTGTACACGTTATCCGTGACACTCACTCACTTCAGGTGTTATCTTGCTATTATTTCTTCAGCAGCATTTCTAATTATATCTCTTAGTTTTAATTATTTCATTTGCGTAACATCTATATATTATAGCTTTATTGGCAGGATAATAAATTGGCACAAATATCATTTTAATTAACACAACTGCAGTTAATTGGCTTCAATTTATTTATGATACAAAGACAATACCACTTGTACGATAATATAAATCGAATAAAAATTGCTTAGTTTATATTTCATTGTGCACCTTGCAAAATAGTTAACTTATAGCATAAATGCAATCATATATATAGTTTATGACGTGTGAGGAATTTTCTAACAATAAATATCATACTTTGGTGTCATAATATTCGAATAAATTGGAAAGTCGATTTGAATTTTTGATTACGATTCGGATTCCTTGGAAAAAGGCAGTAGAGTGCTCTGAAAAAGCGTTCAAAGCTGCAAATAACGATAAAAATCTGTAAAGGTAAGGAACGTAAGCAACCGCACTACATAACATAGAAGTGCGGGCACGTCCTCCGGATTGCCCGCAGATTGTGGCTTGTTCCGGGCGCTCCGATCAAGATAACATTGACACATGGCGCACAGACAGAATATGTACATAATTTTGTGCTTTTATTTGGATATTCGTACCCTAGGCGCTCACAATAGCTTTTTAGTTAACATCCCATAAATTAGTCAAGTGCTAAGAATGTTTTATTCAGGGTATAACACTGTTTTTGTTTGTCGTGAATAACGATTGCACATTGTCGCTGCTTGCTTATCCCTATGCAAAGATTGGAGACGTGATTATTTTTGTATTATTCCTAGAAACGATTTTTCTTTGTCCTATTGAGAGAAAAAAATTGTCGAATAATTAATATAGTATTTAATTTGTCATAAATAACAATTAATTTAAATTGATGATTGATTCAGCATTGACCATTTAGTGATGATTGATTATTAATTTATAGAATGTGAGAATGATTTTTTGGTTTGTGATCGAAAAGAAAATTAATATGCCCGCCCCATTATTTAACCCGAGGTGCATTTCGTTAAAATGATATCGAGCTTAATTTTAAATGAGATATATTTGAGTTGTGGAGAAAAATGCTACATACATGTAATAGATCATACGAGCATAAGAGGAATTAAACAAACAGAGGGCTGGCCAAGATAGAAAGATAAGGTCTCTTCGGGAATTGGAGAAGAACTTTGCCCACCCATGAGTCGTTCAATATATTTGTACGCTATAATTTATTGTTATTGAGAAATAGTAATTATTACGTCTCCTTTCACGATTAACCGTACAACAGGTTCAAGTAAAGACGATATATCTGTGCTGCAATTCATTTAGCAAATTTTTAATTACAGCTTCTTTGTGAGTTATTTGTTCTCTCTCAGCATTTTGTGCAATACATTAACTAAAAAGTCTCATCACGAATTGTTAATTTTGAAATCATCTATATAACATGCATGATTTTAATTATCAATCGACTGACTGCCTGTAAAAATGTTAATTGGTTGGGCATTATCCAGCTGTAATTGCAATTAAATTCGTCGTCGAATCAAATCAAAAAAAGACTTTTGGAATTCTAGATGCAACAATAGACAATTAGTTCAATTTTGAACGATCATTCAACTCGGGCTTTTCACTTTTTAATTTTCTATGTAAGGCGTGTGCTTGTTCACAGTTGTACAAATAAAAAATATCTTTCTGTCCAATTACTCGGTAAGCCAGTAGCACTGATTGTTATTGATTACCATTGAATGGGAGTAATTATCCAACTTGAATGATATTGATGATGAAGTGATTACAGATTTCTTGCTGCTGCCAGCCCATATATTCGAACTTTTTAATGATTAAACTTGATGACTTTATAAAAAAATATTATTATATATATCTAACTAATTTGCTACCACGCCAATTTTAATAGCATAACTGCCATTGTGAAACCTCTATAATTAGGTATCTCTATGTAAAGTAGTCAATAATTATCTTCTAGCGCAGTATAAATTTATTTAATGCCTCTACTGGTACTATTATTCTCTTTTTTGATACAGCCACTTTAAACATTTGGAAAAGATGGATTGGTTAGAAAGGAAAATTACATCTAACTTTCCTTATTCAAAAAGATAATCATTCGTATTTACTAAGTAATTATTTGTTATTCAAAATTTTGATTCGCATCTCAATTTTTATAATTACTACCAAAGATGGATCAATTATTTGCTACATAAAATAAAATCGTCTGAAGACAATTTTCGATCGTAGCACAGTGCGTGAACATTGTTTATTATCTAGACACACGCAACAGATTGAGTTGTCAGTTTGATAGATTTGACTAAGTTTAAACGATTTATCATTTAGTTTGCATGGCCCGTGGGCCGTGTGAAATAAATTTATTGGGTTACATGTAATTACAACGATCGCGTGATTCTGTTTAGAAATATTCCACACAGGGCGCCATCAAAAACGCTCAAATTTTTGCAACTGCACACGATCAATTTTGTTCAGGTGCTACATGAAGCTTGATGACAAATTACCAGGAATTAAATTCATATCGGAATTGTTTAATATATTAAATTAAATCGTTATATTATGATAAGTTTATAATTTTATTGTAGTCTAATTTTAGCAAGTCAAACTATTTAAAATTCGCTTTTGCATTGTTCTTTCAATCGGTACAAGGTTAGTGTAGCAGACAATCATATATGAGTGGTCTGCATACAAAAGCAGTGGTTTTTTTTTAATTGAAATTCTATACGATCTGCTTTATTTCAGCGAACGCTTGCCTCTTCGCTTTACTATCACTTTTATATAATGTTCAATAGTTAATGTTTTTTATGTAAATTTATTAATTTATGATAAATAAACCTTTATTACTGCATTTAATTAGTTTTGCAGGAATGAGAAATACTGGATAATAGAATTTTTATATATGTTGCATCAAGGCACCGTAGATTTAATAATCTCTTGCAAAATTCGCTCTAAAAACGAATCCTTACGGAAAGTTCCTTCAATTTATTTTATTATTAGTAGCGAGGGGTTGTCCAAATATCCTGTGTATATTTTTAAATTAATATATTGCTTGAAATAAATTAATAATGTGGCAATTTCTTGCCGACATTTTCATAAATGACAATAATTAGTAAGATTGTGTAAGGAAATTTGTTCAACAAGGCGTGAAAATCGGGAATATCAGCATTCAGCACCGGAATAGACAGTTTAGTGGGCACTTGTTGACAATTTCCTTCCGCTCTTCATATCGAAGGCCGAGATGGCATTGCACATGCATCAAACAATACGATTAGAGAACCACCCATGGGCATCCCACATGTTCCCGATGTGCAAACAAACATCTTTCGAAACTATAAGGATGTTGCGTTGTTGTATGCGCCAGCTATGAATCATACTTTAATCAATTTTATTAGTGGATTAATCTGTATTGCATCCAATCGGACTGGTTATGGAAAATGAGGTTGCGTGCAGTCTAAATGGCTTTTAGATTTCAGAAAATTATACATGTTTTATCCCAAATTGGAGTAAATTTTCTTATAAGTGCGTTTATATGGAGTTCCGTCTGATGAGTACTTGCAGAAAACGAGATTGATTTAATGAGTTTGGCTTTGCTGAGGAAGAAGAAGAAGAGTAATCATGTAATTGTACATGTTTAAAGATAATTTACCATTGATCGAAGCGATTCGATTATATTCATATTCTCCACTCGACTGCAATTTGTAACACTTTTTCATCTTCGTTTCATCTAGTTATAGATAATTGATTATTTGGTCTAAATAATTGATCAATAGTTTCAGTGCATGTTCTGGTTTCACTTAATTAAAAACTTGATGATTTATCGATTCACAATCAATCTTCCAATAATTTAAATAACAGTGCATAAGTAGGTATACTCTCATAGGACCTGCCAAATAATAATAATTTAAACTTCCCATAATTTATTAGACTAGTAGACTAAATAAAAATAATTTTCTCGACTGCAAACCGCTATATATCAAAATCAAACGAAAATTATCTATATATACGAAACGTGAATGTTACAGTTTCATAATTACAGATGCCTTGGCTCTCTTAATGGTGCACATGTAACCATAACAAATGTGCTGTAGAAATATACCACTAATCGTGGTGAAAGGATGGGATTTTATTTGAATGCTTGATGGATTTCGATTCCTTTTAATTAACGTTTCGTTTGATTGCGATAGGGCTGCAAAAAAATGGTGTTAATCATCATAATTGCTGAAAAAAAAAAGTTTGAAAAGGGGATTATTTCTTGTTGTGTGGACGACGGACTTTCATGCATGTGTAAATATTTGTTGCTGCCATGGTGGATGGGTGGGAAACCAGCAATTATATGGATGGCAAAGAAATTATATAATGCCATTTATAAGAGGATTATATTTTTTTCAAATAATAATGATAAGAAAGTGTACGATTATAAATAAATAAGATTGTTATATGCATGTTCTTTCATAATATAGCAATAAAACCTCTACATACAAGCTGAAAACGTATGGATGAGTATAGAAACTGCTGTGGAGGACTACACTTGTTTAATAGCATCTATTTAATATCATTTAGGAAGAACACTGTACATATACTTTCACGGACATTTATTATAGACGCTCTATCCATATACTCTTATGGTTATAATAACTCTATTCGTGTGCTTGTGTGATTTTTCTAACCACTCCTCGATTCCTGTTCATTTGTTTCAACGCTCCCGCGCCGGTATCCCACACAACTTGTGGGTGTAAAAGTGAAGTAAGGGTGACGAGAAGGATGAGACTCGCTGACAAAAGTGTATTCAGAGCAGGGGCTAGGCACGACAAATTCTATGGGGGTGGTTAATTAATTACTTTATTAACATACTAGGCTATCTCATTCTTTTCTGATTTAATTAGATTCTCCCATACAATTGTTGCACAAGAATTGTGTTAATACATGGAAAAATCAGCATAATATGCGGCATAAATTTACAATTTGTTTTCAAGAGATTCAAATCTAATATAATATGTACATGGTGTATTTAAATAATAATGTAGACTTTCTAAAATTATCTCTGAAATCTGATACTTGATGTATTAATCTTTAACTATTTCTGTAGTGTCTATAGATTTGAACAAATAATTCCAATTGGCTGGTGAAACTTTTGGCGAAGTCGCCAGTTTGAAGAGGGTGTTCGAGCGGAGGCCGGAAAATACGCTTTCGTTTTGTATAAGGATAATAAAAAATAAGCTAGTGTCATTTATATAGTAATAAATTATTACGGTTTGAAAGTTTTGTCGTGCAATGGAATGAAATATCGTTTTGTTTATGTGCTACTGATGGCGGGTGTTTTTATGAATTTTGACATGGCACGATAACCGTGGGTCATGATGAGAGAAACATGTAATATATGTAACAGAAATAGCGTCAAAAAGCATGTATAGGAAGCTGTCGAAGAAAAATGCACCGAAGGATTTTATTTAGCATTTAATAATATCAAATAGCAAATGCGACAAGTTATATAGCATTTATTTGAATGCGTCATAATTTATGGTCAATTGATGTCATAAATAATAGATTTAAGATGGCTATTAATCCAGACCACCCGTGTGAATTTAGTTATCTACTAATAGAGTATAGAATTGGAGAAAAAGCGCTATAATATGTGTAATTAGACGTAATTTTTCAATATTGCACCAATAAATAAGTTATTTAACATTTTTAAGGAAAAGCTTCGAGGATAATAAAGGTTCCAGTTTGAATAATGGGTGATTGTTCATTGGAGCATTAATTTTTATCGATCTGATAGAGTGAGTTTTTCCTCTACTCTAGATTTATGAGTTATGCGAGTTGTGGTCGGCGCTCCGGCGACTCCGGGCCGGAGCACTACGTATTTGTTGTATGGTGCCTCCGATGAGCAGATAACCCATAGAGAGGTTCCTATATAATTACAGATTATCTAATGTTTATTTTTCGATCCTAATGCTCTCGTAGGTTGTTATTAATTATTATATTGTTACTGGCGCGAACTCACGCGGTTCTGATTTATTGCTTAGTCGCTACGAGACCGTTCATCTAAATCACTAACGAGTAAATTCAATTTTAGCATTCCCACACCATAGCTGGGCATGAATGCTTCCACATGGAATGGAAGAAGAGATGAGTTGATTTATACCTGTCATTCTTGCAACCTTTTTAAACTGATAAACGTGATCTTGTCTTCACGTGTACCATTTCTGACATAAGTAAATAGAATTATGTTAAACTGTAACTGTTTTCCGACGAACTCTGCTCCAACGTCACTTCTAATTGCTTTTCAACCTCGTGCGGAATATTTTAATATTGCATGTGCAAAAGAGCAAAATACCTACTAAATGTGCCTCGACAATATTTTTCAACGTGCAAATAAATACACTAATTGCAAACCATTGTGTTCAACTAATACTTCGACCAAACCGACCAAACATAACACCATATAAGTTTAAGAATAAAGGCGTTCGGATAATAGTATTAAGTGTGCAATAAAGATTAAAACACCATTAAATGTAGACAAAAGAGTCAATGGGAAGTTAGTAAAAAGTAATGTATGGACCCATTAAGTTAGTAAATGTAGAGCTGCAACAACTTGAAGGTAGTTAAAAGTATGTAAACGATCCCTTGTCGACAATTAATCGTGTGGGGTAACGTCGATCTTCGACGGGACTCTTGTTTAACAGTTTCGATTAGCATTCCCATTGGTAAGATTGCTTCAACGCCGCCGCGCTTCTAAACGTGTAAACATGCTTTTCTTAAATGTTTCCGATCCTCTATGCTACCACACCACTAAACCCAGCCATATATTGAAAATTATTACAAGATATTTTCAAAAAACCTCAACAATTGCTTTTTATTATTATGGCTTTCCCGAATAGAGGAAAGAAAGTAACGAAATTAACGTGTCAGGCGGCAGATTGTGCATCGAGGCACCGTACTTTTGTTCTTAGATTGAAAAAGGATCAATTCTATTGCATAATTAAAACGAATTGAAAAGCGCAAATTTTTCTTAATCTACTTTACTATCACTTTTTCAATTACAAAGTGCAATAATGTTTGTTATTGAATCATAATTAAGATTACAAGCAAATCATACGAATATATTAAGAGCAGTCGTGTTGTTTGCGTGCAAACAACTAGAACGTGAGAGAATTGAATCAAATGCCAACATTCAAATTAAATCGGCGTGTATATGGTATTTCTGATCTAGTTATATAAAACACACTCTGTATAGAGGCGAATTCGTCAAAACTCCAACAGCTAATCGACATTCTAATAATAATACATCATTCATTATTCGCCTTTCTAGATTTTTATTTCATTTTTTTTACTAACAAATTTTTGAATAGTTTATTATATCAAAGCACGAAGTTGTAGATCGTGTGTATACAGTTCGATCTAGATATATGGGCGTAAATTGAAATATTGTACCTGTTTTGTTATGTATGTTTAGCTTGTGTGTATCAGTTGTTTATAATCAGCATAGCAGAGAGAAATATCCAATGTATACGCCTCTACATTAATTCCGAACAAATTTTAATTTTTTATAGAACATGTTCAACAAATTGAATTTATTTTTTTGAATATCGAGTGACAACTCAGTTTGAGAAACAAACTAATTGTATTGTGTTTGGAAATTATAAGTTACCGACTGTGGAAAAAATTAAAACGTGTAGAGAATATAATTAATTACTTTGGCTGATGATAATTATAAATATCAACCTTTCGAATGTAGACCAGAAAAGCTCATCCGTGGCTACACGAAGAAATCGCGCTTACGAGGGCGGACTCGCATTAAAAGGGCGTCTCACCAACAACATATAAACTAATTTATTTACAACAACATAAATATTGGTTTAAGCGATACCAATATAGTTGTGGTAAAAAAGTAACTGTTGAATTGTAGATGATGCTTTCTGATAGTAACCTGAATGTAATAATATTGTAATAAAATGTTTAAAATGCATATGAATTTCATAAGCGCACCATTAACTCGAATGTATATTTCACTGTTCTGATATCATAATTTAGTAGAAGATATGCCGCTGTGCTATAATTGCATTGCTAATTGAACCTTTAATTTATGTATCAAGCATTTATAACATTACAAATGATGATAATACATTACATCGATTAAACGTGGATATTATGATGTGTCGAATGACACCATATATATTATTACTGAAATGGAAGTAACTTTAAATTAAAACAGTTAGACAATTATTACTTTTAATGACGACACTCAACATTATATTTAATAACGTGCAGGAATTTAAATTGTCTGATGATGACAATAAGCCACCAAAAATTATGTCTAACAAACTTTTGATAACAATCTAGGATACATGAAATTTGAGTATTTTACATTATAAGGCGCCAATCATAATTATTATTAAAAACAACCAATTTGAAAATATTATAATAAATATAAATCATTCAACTTAAACTATGAATAACTGCCAAAAGCAATCCAACCCAAAAATTTTAGCTTTCATCTCCATTATGCATTATTTTTATAACAAAGTAGAAAAATAATTGCAACTGACATCTAATCGATGTCGTGCACATAATGATTTCAATTTTGAACGACAGGCAATAGATATTGCATGGAAATTGAGATTTATTGCATTAGGACGACTACGCAGTTTTTTTTTGTCTTATAAATATTGTTATGGATGTTACAATTCAAATTAAAGATATAGGGCCGCATAGTTTCCCATGACCTCGTCACTCATAATCAGATAATCGAATTTGAATGGAACATGCTTTAAATTTATATTTTTGTATAGCCTATATGTATAGAAATAAATATAAGACAAAGCCACCTCTTGGTCGTGACTTTTAACATATCAAACATCTTGCAGATGACATGTCGAAAATTTTGTATTAAATCTATACATGCGATGATCAGAATATAATTGAAGATCAATTTTTCTGTTGGTATAATTTAGTAGCCGAAAAAGTTTTGCGAAATACGTATAATCATTTTAATGATGATGATGAGGTCGCCGGTATAAAAAACTTATCTAATTATTTTATGGGCAAATAACTATAAACCGCAAACGTTGGAGGTCCAATTCAATAATGCTTCTGTGTGATGCACAATTTGAAATCAACCCTATTGGAAAAACAAGCGACCACCTTGATTGCAAACAAATAATCCTGAAAATTCAATTTCAACTCGGTTTCAGTTTAATTTCGAGCACGCGGAAACGTCGACCCCCCAGGGGCTTTTCTTATAAACTTGATTGAAAACCATCATCGTGAGTAAATGTTGTGGAATATATAGGTCGTAAATGGATAACAATAGGATGCCTTACATATTTACGAGAACCAATAATCTATCGCAACCTATTATTTAAGTAATAAATTATAATTAGTTACAATATTATATGTGCGCTCGTTTTCAAACCTATCTCAATCTGATCAGTGGCAGTTCGGATTTAGGCGGAGGCAAATTTTTTCAGCATTTCTATTGACTAATTGCAATACTCATAAATTTATATTCCAAAACACCAGCCTGTTGAATTTAAAAACGCGTGAGCTCGAGAGACTTTAACGCGCACACAGAAAATGAACCTTTTTTACTATTTTTGGCACTTTCAACTAAATTTTTCTACTTTTCACTTGGAAAACAATTGTTTATGTTGAAGTAGACATTGGTTTGTATATAAAACAAGAAAATTATGTCATACACAACTTGAGGTCTATGTAGCAGAAATAATACAAAAGCGGCATTGTACCGCTCTCATGTTGACTTATCAATCGGAATATTTCTCAACTCTATTGAAATTGTAATTTGTGAGCCGTGCTGGATCTAATTCAGTTTGACTTCAAACTATGGAACAACGTGTGTGGTACTGTTTTTACAATTAGCCGTTGTTACACTTACGATGATTTTAGCATTATCATCGAAAGGTGTGGTCAATATAAATGAATATTTTCTATATCTCATTGTGCGAAGCATTTATTAATTCTATTCATTTGTAATTCGTTTAAAGAAACTGTTGTAATGTTTTCGAAGCTTCTGAAATAAACAACAATATTGTTCAAACAAAAATAAATTAAATTAGCTAAACGAAATTCTAATTAGGTTTTTTTTTGTGCGGGCTATTAATAACTGCCTATAAAACGTAATGGATTAATAAATTAAATTTTGCTCAAGAGACGACATTAATCTGAGACAAGAGTCAATTTTCGAGACAATACGACATTTGAAGTACCTATGTGGCGGAATGACGATGAGAGTCAAAGGTAGTCATGTCGTCAGCTCAAGTGTAAAAGAAAAAAAGCTCTTCTCCATTAACCTTTTTGACCGCTCAATGCATTGTAGCTTTTTGTTGCGTACATGTAGGTATATCGTCTTTCTCTACAATTATTTTTTCTCTGACTAGTTAAACTTTATAGCACGCAGATCGAAAGTGTGATTTATGCTCTGAAACATGTTAACTCTCTCGCATTGTCTGATGCATTCGAAAATATAAAATGCGAGTATTTATTGATAATTAGATTAGGTCTAAGTACAATTAGTTAGAAAATTGAAAAGAACATCGATTGGCATCGGTGTTGTAAAGCAAAAGGTTTTTTCAAGTCACGTCGAAGTGTATTGCATATATGGAATGCAATGGCGTAGATTATTAATATTTCACGATATGTTCGGCATGGATATAGATCCTCTATATTCGAATGCGTTCCGAGAAGGCGAATGAGTGCAATTACACGGAGGCGTATAATGTGAACTTATTGTGGAACCAGCAGACGTGGACATGAATAATGCCGCGTGATCGTACCGTGTAATTAAAACAAAATACACGCATGGCGCTGTGCCTTTTATATACCATGCCACTCTTTTGTCTCTCAAAATACGTGCTGAAATCTTTATAGAGCATGTTTAATTACGCGGACAAAATCAAGAAAGTTAAAGTGCCGAAAAGTACCCTAAACTTAATTATCCTTGGACCATATACCAATTAAGCTGAAATTTGAGTAGGTGCCAAAAAAATTAGAGTGGGTGCTCATTAAAGCAAGCAACCGAAAAATTAGTCTCAACTTCAATAAATATCAAAAGTAATTGGTATAAAAATTGTTGCGATGTTAAAATTCTAGAAAATTGTACAAAAAGGTTCATTTTCTGCGCACTCGTTAAAGTCTCCCGGGCGGACACAAGCGTTTTTAAATTCAATCATATAGGAAGCGAGCAATTTTGATGCTATCAGATCCATGTTAGGACAATAAGAAGTGCAAGTTGACATATTGTTTTATTGCTGTTTCAAAGATGCACAAGCACAATCTAATTTTAATATACCGCGTCCACCAGCAGAAGATTAAGATTAATAATCCACTTGCCATTTGACAGACGGAACAAAACCATCCTGGTTCAATAGTCCTTGTATGTATAATCGAGGATCGTACTGTATTAGACACATTTATGCAATTGTCTTTTTATTAGTTGGAATGATTGTGACAAGAGACGTATGATGAAGAGATAAATGAGTATTTGAATTTTGTTCATTTATTTGAATTTGATATGAGATAATTAATGTTTAGTTTAGCGGATAATAAGAGTAATAAAGATGGATTTATGTATTTACGCACAAGAGTATGTGGCTTTGTCATAAGCTAAGTAAGTTAACATGACATCGCAGAGACTCCAACAGTAATATCCATGCCATTGTTCACCATAAACGGGCAAGTCCCATCAGTTGCAATCGGAAATGTCGTGCGCTACTGGGTGGTATCGGTAATAACACCAAATTATCTTCTCTAATATCGACCATTCTAACTAATAATGTAGACTAAATGGAACAAATTATCGAGCAACTTTACCCAATTTGGCTTCCCTGTTATTTCAACTTTTACGTTTTAAATCAATCGTTTCTACCTATACACAGTCAGTCAGTCAGCAGGCAGGTTATTGTCGGTTCGGTGATGGTGAAGACATCAAGAGGAAGTAGGATTGGTATGATGGTCAAGAAGGAAACCACATAATTCTACGAGATTACTACTGTTTAAATCGAATGCCATTTGTTTGTTTGTGTGTATAAACAGACCACACATATAGTCTTTTTACTTTTTATATTCACTCAATGCCCGGATACCTATGCAACTCTATAATGATTTTATTTTATTATTTTACTAGATCACAGTTAATTAAATAATTATTTATAGAATTACTTTCCATTAGTGGTAAAATACCAATATTCCTAACATCTAGGTACTAAACTTTTTTATACTTAAATTAAGTCAAGGATTTTTAGTATCTCAACTTTAATTTATTTTTAATGATGATGAATTTTAAATCAACTCTAAACGTGCCTTTTTTGACACTTATAGCCACTGATTAAATTAATATTTAATATCTTTGTGGCATATTTGAATTGATCTCGAATTTACATATACTCGTCTTATATAAAAGTTTAAAGAACGTCAAGCAACTTTGTAATAATTCTCTAGGATCAATATTTATTGTAGGATTTTATTGGAAAAATAAACTATTTTTATCACAACAAATTGTATATTTTATTTTTAGTATTTACAGTGATATTAAATGCAACAAGCTGTGCGTTTCACATTTGAAGAACCTGTAACAGTGGGTTAAGCGACGAACCCGTTCTGACAATTTTTGAATTTTAACAATACAATAGAAATCAATTGTCCTAAATATTAATTAATTTTGTACAAAATTTACAAATAAATCAAACAAACATAATAGATTTTGATTTAATTAGGAAAAAGTGTGTCAAAATTAGCAAGCAGTGCTTGATGATAATAAATATGAAATAGTCTCCGAAGTGAGCTTTAGCATATCGTGCAAATGTTATCGTGTTTGGTGTCCAAGTGGAAGTGTCGTGGGTGTGAAATATGGTTCTGGTACCAAGTCCGCCGCACAGCAGATCTGATGGCTGTCCATTTATTATGGAGTTTGTAGCATCTTGAACGTATAGCGAAAATACCAGCGCATTCTTTTCACAAAACCTGAAAATATAATCTGAATAAGATAAGTGGCTTTTATATACAGGGTGTTTTTTACTTTTATAAAAAAGTGTTAAGGTAAATTGAAGACAATATTTTTATGTGCAATTAAATAATTATAAATAATAATAAAAATTGTGTGATGATAGTTTTTTAATTTGAGACCTGCGATAGATCTTCATTTGGTAGGTGTGTTGATTTCTTTATAAGGAAATGGAAAATAGCAATAAATAATTTAATTACGATTTAATATAAACTAATTTATGATTAATATGATTAATTTATTGTCGGGATTCTTGGCAAGGTTTTGACACAATTTATTCGATTTATGGTTTGACCTTATTTTAAAGTGATATCAAATCAAATAAATCACACTATTATTGTTCAATTCAATGATGGAATTAATTTTTTGAAATTTGATACTCACCTTCAAGTGTGTTCCAAGTCAGCTAGCGTTATACTACAGAAGTGCACAACGGTGCAATACTGGTTGCAGCAGGAAATATTCTCGCATTCAGAATCCTGCTGCAATTTTCAGTAAAATTTAATTAGTGCTTAAAATGAAGACATATTTTTATATTTATAGATAAATTAATTTCTTGTCTAATTATTTTAATTGATCGAATTTTTTTGTATGGATTTGAAATGCATATAGTTAGTGCTTATGCTTATATGCGAAATGCATCCTCGAATGCATCTATGGGTCCATGGGTTCTCTGGGCGCGCGTTCAAGCACGGCGCTGCAGGTCAGTGAGTTCTCGCGACCTATAACCCGGACCACGGCTCGCAACAGTGCACACGTTCCACACAGATAACATTGTTAAAGCTGGAATAGAGGATAACTCAACTATATCCATGGATATCGCAAAAAAAGATGTAATCATGTAATAGCGCTCCTCTTCGTACGTCTTTCTGCAAGCCGATAATCATTTGCTAAAAATTGCACTTCAACAAGTGTTGATCGTTGCATTGTTCCAACCAGTTTATAGGAAAAAGTCAATTTGTTACAGCGAGTGAAATCAATATTTTATTATTGCTCATATATTTATTACAATGTGGGAATTTCGTTTTTGGTACCTTGTTAATTTACTACGCTTATAAAAAATAAAAATCCTCCACATAAAAATGCAGCTCGTTAAATTCAACAGGTCATGGAAATTGTACAACCAATTGAACGGATTGGTTGTTGAATTTGAAAACGTATAAGAAAAGTAAAGTTACGACTGCCATGCCGTAATTAATGTACTTTGATATATATTATTAGCATTTGTCTTTGGTTGAACAATCGTATGTAAAGAGAAGGTCTTAAAAAAGGGAATAATTTACAACGCCAGTACAAATAGTAAACCGTAGCATAATGTTGAATGCAATTATAGTTCTTTTTGCAAGTTGAAGATTTGTATATATAATATTACCGTATAGTAAAGAGTGTGTGTTTAGTAGACTTATATAGGAAGTACCCGGTCTGCATCTGTACGGTACCACCAGGACACGGTCGCGTACGATGCTCTGACAAACAAGCCACTTCTCATCTGCATACAATCCCCCATAAAGTTTCCGATCTATATGACTCTACTACCAACAAGGGTGACAACTGCACCGATGATGTTATAACTGTATATCAGTTTGTGCATCAGAACGTATACACGATTAAACTACATCTATAGATAAATTATTAAACAAAGGATAAGGATCTGCGATTCTTTCGATACACAAGCCGCGTTTCAAATTGTCCTCCTCCTTGCTGCTCATCTTTGAGAAAATAAAGATATACGAAAGCTCCGCTCGTCCGCATGGGAAAAATGATTAATGCAAGTTAATAAAATCGACTCACTGAAAAAAGGACGACGACGACGACGATGTAATATCAATTTTATTCAAAACTGGTTGGCTATCTATACACGAAAATAAAAATGTATAAAATACATTCAGATTATTAAATGTGACATATTGTGGTCTTGACGATAAATTATCCATTCTTTTGCTTAATCGCGCGCCGGCTTTATTCAATAGTTACAAATCAAATATGTTTAACAGTTTGACCATTTATTTGACGACACTATAACGAAATCTTCGGGTTATAGATATTCATGAAGTCGAAAAAAAAAATACTAAATATTTCGAAATGTGGGCACGAATTATTAATATAGCACAGCACGAAGAAACCGGTTCACATCATGGGCAACTCGTCGCCAAAAGTGTGGGTGAAACCTACTCACACGCTCGTTTTTTTCGACTTTTTTATTTATATATGGCATAAATGTGGATCTCTTTCAGAATCGAACAATAATAATCAATTTTCCAGCAAATCGCTTGATTATTTATGCGTTACTAAAGAAACTGCGGCATAATAATTATAATTGAAAAAGAAGAACACGGATATGTAGAAGTTTTACGATTCTTTAAAAACAATTAATTTAATTAGTTCTTATGAAATGGGTAGGTATATTTGGTTTTACACAATATATGATGATGCAATTAATTCTTTTGTGGAGAAACCATAAAAAAAATGAAACTTTAGCAATATTAAAATTGTTTTCGAAAATGATATCGATTCGGAAAATTATAAATTCCATATCGTTAATGATAAGCGTCCTTTTAAGGAACACTTGCATAATTTGAAAGAGTAAATAAACCATAAAAATGATAATTAATTCTTTAGAAAATGTGCTTGGTAGAAAATATAAATTATGTTGTGTGGCTTAATAGAATATTGTAATTGAAGTCGATTGCATTTATGAATTATTTAAGCAGCAACAAAATTGTCATACAAATATATTTAGTAATAAACAATAGATTTTTATGAGCCGCCTATGGTTCTGGCATGTCTCGAATTTATCGTTAACTGACCTCACAGTTGACCCTTCACCCAACACACCTGGTTTAATTGATAAAATATCGACCACGTGCACTAAATTAAGATTATTCACTGGCCGTAAATTTCTTCTTAAACTAGAAAGTTTAGTTTTATTGCAATTTTATTGATACTTTTGTGCATCAATTTATTGGCTACATAATATCGAGGATATTGACTTTTCGGGGCAAAATGAATGGGGCAGAAATTGCACTTTTGTTTATCAAAATTTTCGACGAATTAAATTAACATAATCGTAGAAATTTACATGTAAATGTGGTTGCCGCGCCACTGAATATATTCAAATTTGGTCAGTGTCAGGTTTTGAAATTTGAGCGAGGAGAATGAATTATTGTTAATTTGTAGAAATTATTTCTGGATTTATGTCGCTGGTATTTGGACCATCTCCGGTTTATTCGGGTTAACTAACAACCTGGTCGTGATATACGGCCCCAAGCACACTTGGTCTCTTCTTGGACTTGGACAGTAATATAAAACGAAAATGCATATGGCTCAGACGCAGCAGGACATCAATGAAAGATTGAAATTGCTTTGCCCCAGCCTTCTTCTTCTTCGTCTTAGTCCTTGCTATTAAGGTAAAAATAAAATTAAAATAAAAATTAACATTCCAAATGGTCTATGTTACACATATAGGAGACCCTGTTGTTTTTAGTACCGGTTTTTGTGGATTTTTCAACCAAAACACAATACTGTCGCCAAGAATTTCAATCATAAAATCGTCTGACGCTCTTTTATCCAGACGTCGTCCCTCCCTATCTTTCGTTTATGTTGCAGCGATACGATAAATTACAGGTCATTTTATTTGATTTATTGTTGAATTAAAATTTTATTACGATTATAAAACGTTAATTCTAAATGAATATATGTGTACCATTGCTCCTCCTCAGTTCACCATAAATACCTTTTCAATCGAACGAAATTGCTTTATAAAAATATTGTTTATGTGTCAATAATTTTGGTGTTGCGTGAAGAGGTCCAATGCATTTTCTCGATTTTAATCTGGAATATAGCTGGTGATGTGTAATTTTAAATGTAATTTATTTGCACGATGCCCCGATTTTGCGCATTTTTAATCACATCCATAATAATCGTGATAAGCACACGGACAGTCTAATTTATTTCTTAATTGGATAAGATGTTGTCGTTAGCGAATTTTTAGTATGAAATATTACTTGTTAATAATACACCAATAATATACAATTTCGTACTTTTCCGATCGGCTCATTTTTATTTTGACTTATTTTATTAGCAACTTGCTGCTTGTATGAAGCCATAAAATTATACAAACTGCCCATCTACAGAGTGTATTACATTTTTTTGGCTCTAAGGCTTTAAGGATTAAACATATAAAAATATGGTTTAAAAGTTTCTAATAGTTATTTGAAAATCATGCAAAATAATGCGTGATTACGGAAAAGTAAGGTGCCTCGATGCAAAATATAAAAATCGAATTGTGGGTCCAATTAGCATTAACGACTGGATTTTTTTAATAAATATTGGTATAAATATATTACTTAAAGCGTAAATAAACAATATCTGTTATAAAATTATACAAACTGCTCGTATAAAAAATGTATTATATTTTTTAGCTCCAGAGCTTTAAGGATTAAATATATTTGAATATTTTTAGTAGATATTTAAATAAATTGCCGAATAGTGCCTGCTATTTAAAAGTAAGGTGCCTTGATGCAACTAGAAAAATAGAAAATAAATGAAACACTCTGTATATAGAGAGTGTTAAGAAGCCTTTTAGTATTGATAACATGTTTACGAAGGTGATTTTTTTATGCCTGTTAATTCGAGTGTTTTATTATTACGATTAAAATGTGCACTGTGGTGAAGAAGTGGATGGATATAAAAAAGTGTAAAAACGGGGCCAGCACATGTAAGCAAATTATGTTTTAAAATTATACATCGTCAAGTGTGTGAGATAAAAATCGAGCAAAAATATTTAATGGTTGCTAGCCACGCAAACATTATTAAATGCAATTAAAATTTTACGATATTAGTTTAAATGAGCATTATAAAATTAGATTAATTATTTTCAAAGCAATGTTGCAAACGTGTTTCGATTAATTATTTATTATATAAGGAAATGTTGTTGTTTTTGTGTGTATAAACATAAAAGTGTCTCTCGACTATTGGTATAAATTATGGTAGAAATTTAAATATAAAGCTGTAACATCAATGCTCAATCCGAAAGCAGTAAAAATAATGACTGTAAAATTTGTGATGCTAATTCCGTATTTCCCACGTAGGCAAATACTACTATAAGCAAAGAAGCAAAGCAAGTCGCGGAGGACACCTGTGTTGGTCTAAAAAGACCAAATCGAGTGTCGCGCACTTTATTGTTGTTTCCATAAGCGCGTTCCATGAGATATTTTACAAAGTACAGTTACACCGCGGCTGCGGCTGGCTGTAGATTAGTAAATTTACTGACCACCAAGTGATCAAAACCGGCCACTTTGACATAGTAATGTTTATTAATCTTTTCCACATTCCACTACTTAGTGATTTACTCGAATTCCTACTGTCCAATCGGATTCGACATATTAATCAAACATTATTACATTGCGCTATATATTACTTTGATATTGTGCAATCAGATTGTTAGATCCGCATGTCGTGAGTTATAAATAAAGATATAGTTACCCATCTCCACGGCTCTAACGGTTGAGATTTAAAAGATTTTCTTTATTGACAATTTAAGACAGTACATGGACAACCGCAATCTACATGCCTGTACGCAGTTTGTTTACTTGATAAATATCAAGATTGCGGAAACGTACTGAAAATATCTCATTTCTATACTCACTGGCTGATAAACCAATAATGGAGATGAGAAAAAAATCAATCGTATCGATTGATTCTTTTGCTCATTATGCCTCATTATGAGACACCTTTTGCGATTGAGAAAACGCATTAAATTTTATATTATATGTATTTAGATTGGCAATAGTGCAATTTAAATATCTAGCATACATCACAGAATGTCGTTACTTTATTTATTAGAAACATTTTATTAGAAACTCATCTTCTATATACCGGTATCCGAGGAAAAGGAGTACAAAAACTTATCACAACATGTTTTATACAATGTTATAAAACCTTATTTGTAATTGAAAAATAGATGCATGTGGATGCTGCGAAACAGAAATATATAATAAACCTTTCATTAAAAATTAAAAAATATTCTTAACGTCTAGACCTTTTAATTATGCAATTTATTAATTTAATAAAATGTTGCTTTTAATAAATTTTGAAATAAGTTGTCCAAAACTATCCAATTTATCAGGATTATAGTTATTTCAAACGTTTTTTTTTCTAATTTAGAAAAATATCACACATTAATTAAATTAAGGACACCATAAATTATTTGGATTAATTTTTTTGGGGATTTGTACCAGTAATTGAAATTAATTAATTATTAAATCAATAATATTAATATTTTATGACACAAAATTATTTATTTTTTCAAGATTAATAGCCATACTTTCACGGATGGAGTTTTTTTCGAAAAAAACTAAAGTTCAGATTCAAATTTCTATGAATAAATGTTTTGGAAGCTCAGTTAAAAAACGGAGCTTTCTTCAATGATTTTGAAAGCCCGCAGGTTCCTCTGACTGGCCCGTTGGTTTGGAGTGCAGTTGGCGTAGGTGCAATAAACATCCAGCAAGCTTTTTTCGATTGACGCAATATAAGAAAGTCACAATGAGATCGACATAGCTCGAGAAATTCTAGCTAAAAACACACACACAGTTATTTGGTGCTAAATAACTTTTTCTGAAGCGCGGCCAGACACGAATCGTTTTGTTTATGGTTCCAGCTTGTTGACTGTTTCGACATGACCGTTTAATAGGATGTTTTATCTATCCTGTGCTTAGAAAATGTGTGTGGTCCTCAATGCCGCCGCCGCCAATGTCTCTCAATGCACATCCACAGAAAAAAACGACAACACCTAATATAATTCCGTTTTATTACCACCGTATGAGTAAGAATTTTAATTGTAACAGAATTAATTGAACAATATATTAGAAGGAACAACAAAGTCTCTCTGGTGTGCACTTATTGAAATAGTTTGGCGCAATAAGACTATGGGGAATTAAATTATTTTAATTGAACATATTCAATGTTCAGCCACATTTCTACGGTAATTGTCTTTAATTGGCAATTTAATTCGTTGGCTATGAGATATAAATAAAGTAATCAATTTACGAATAAGCAAAATATCTGCTTAGAGCTAGAGGAAGGAGCTTCATTCATCTCAAACGACAAAGATGCGTTAAGACGACACCTACATAATTCATTAAAGTGCCTTATCTGCTATCCCAATATTAATCATAGTTATCCAAAGAGCATAAAGATCACACCTCTCACACATGTTGGAGGATTTTTACATGGACGAAGGAACACGTTAATGTACTTCTAAAGCCAACAAAAATATTGGCTCAACAAGATAACTAACACCATAACGTCTGTACAGCATATAAAGCAATTTATATCAATTTTTCTATTTATATTATACCGTGTCGGAGTTCACAATGTCACGTCTCTGTCTCTGACTAATTGCCGCCAAGTAAATTCACACTCTTCTCCGTTATTCTACGTCTAATTCTTTTTTCAGGAATATACGCGATGCGAGCGATGAAAATACTTTTAGCGCCCACGTTTTCTACATATTACTTTATACGATCAATCATTAGATTAGCTTGATTTATTTACAGTCATTTCTATAATTATTTGGATTTAGCATACGCTATTCATCACACTAACCTTTATCATTTATTACCTTATTATCCATTCATTTTTACCCGAAAAGTAAGACATTAATTTAGAAAAACGTTTATATTTTCTCGCACCGCGCGCAATTTGAATTTTAATTTAATATAAACATCTATATTATAATATGAGAAAGTAGATTATAAACGCAAGATATAAATACATATCTGAAATACCTGAGGCAATTCCATTCATACAATTGATAAATCAATTTGCACATTATAATATATATGTATATATAAAATGCATACATGCATACATGCATTTACAAGTACACGATATGCAAGGTGCAAAATACGTAGAGAGTGTGAAAAAGCGCGATGCAACAATAACAATTTCGACGACGTGATTTCTCGATATCGCTCTGCGTTCATCCAATCCAACGAAATTGGATTGGATGGGTTTATATGCAGATCAAAAACAATTTCCATCTCGTAGTACGTCAATTATAAAACAAGTCATTACAGAAGCGAGGAACGCTTAAAAAGGCCGATACTTGTTATATTAGAAAGGTGTTAGGTGCTTTTAGAGAGATTGTTTATGCATTGTCTTGCAATTTCCTTATTGCTTCACGTGTGGCAAAGATTACCTACATGTATATATAGTATATCCACTTGCGATTAAGAATGTGTGAATATATAAGAAGTTTACATTGTTTAACTAAGTAAAAATAAACGATGCTTACATGTTAATGCATGCAACTACTAAAAATAATTTATGTCATTTTTACGGCTTCTAATTATAGAGAGGCTGCAATATTACGAGCAATAGATCTATTCAAATTGCAACTATTGCTGTTATGAAGATCTTCACTGCAAAAATTACGCAAATAAATCTAGTGGTAGCAGTACCAAGTAAAACCATAAGGAAGGATATTCAAATCTAACAAGAAAAGCTCAATTTGAATATAAAAAAGTTTGCTAAAACAGCGATTAAAAGATCGAGCTTTTACTTGTTACAATTTGGGCGAAGGCGCCTTCGCAACCGCTAAACGCCATTGAACTAGAAATACAAACTTATGTGGTACAGATCATTAATTATACTGCTCTCTACCGAACATTTAGTTAATTAGTTTTTTTTTTCGGTAAAAGCTGCCGTTATTTATAATATAGCCCATATGAAATAAATAATTTATCACGTTTCTCCACTAAACGGCGCACTACATTAATAAATTTCCATATCAATAATATAAATGGTCAAACAATGATAATGGTAAAGATGCTGGAATATTGGTATTACAGGCTACTATTCGATTCCCACGATCATATGTGAGTGTCCCACTGGGAGAGCCCATTACTTAGGTTGGCCCGCGCATGCCACATATAAAATGCAAGAACCGGTGCTTGCCAAGAGGATCCTCTACACTTTCACCCGGTGACCCGGTCCCAGGCACTCCCACGTCGATGGCACCTGCGATTCCAAATCGAAACACTCGACTTAGAAGAGATTTTCGTAAAATTTTCGGGTGGTTCCTGAAGTATTGAAAAGAGTTTGGAAGCGAATGGATGGCCTGGAGGGTTTGCGTGGGTTGTCGCGTTTGTACCAGGATATGTACGTACAAGAATCATTATAATATAAAGTTGCCTTGTAATATTCTATTTAATAAGCATCGTATTTATATGCTTGTTAGAAACTACAACCACAACTCGGTTGCACTTAATTATTGGCTAAATGATCATCTTGATAAGCAAACGCGCGGAAGGAGTAAGGTACCTTATATCTATACTTGTAGCATAAATTTCATCTATATTGTCGTTAGTGTTTGCAACATTGGCGTACCTAAAGAAATGATAGGTATAACTTTGATTACAATGTGTATTTATACATGTGTAAGAATTTCACAGCAGCTTCGAAAGCAAGACTTCGTTAATCTTGTGCAAGCATGAACATGTTGAATGCGGGATAATTTGTTTCAGATTTAATATGAGCTTATATCGCTTGTCTGATAATATGACTTCTTATTTTCAACTACTATGTATGCAAATCTATAAGCAATCTTTCCTTGTTTTTCCTGTACGCAACATTTCAGCAGAGCTTTTGGCAGATTTTATTTTTTTCAGGAACAACTAGTATTTTTCGTCACACAAATTGCAACATTTACTCTTTATTGGCATAATGTAGCAGATTATTAATATTTAGAATAATTTGATGCCCATTTATGGGTATAAAAGCTTTCGAAGCTTTAAGGAAGGTTTAAACATTGCAACATAGAAAAGCCATAAATTAAATGAGAGTATTAATATAATTGACCAATAGTCTGCATGGCTGTTTAATATATTGATAATTGTTGTTATTTATGATTGTCGTGATTTTGCGTAACGTCTTTTCTAAATGCACACACACTTTGTGCAGCATGTATATGCACTTTGGTAAAACACACACACATATTCTTCGTAGATATATTAAAAGTGGCTTTAAATCAAAATGAAATGTGGATAGTAATTAATATTGAAAGCCAATGAAATAAACTAATAACAAAGTCATTGGTACTTATAATCATAATCATGAATATTGCATACATTGTCATTAAAATTTTATGTTTATATCATTAGTTTCCATCTACAAGTTGTATCTTTGAAGAAGCAGGCTTTATGAATAATTATATTTTATTTTACGAGTTTAGTGTACATTTTAGCTTTTGGATTCAATAAAATATGAATTCGAATAGCCGCTAATTTATGGGTTATCAGAGCAAGTCAACAACATTTTCATTAATAATGCTTATTTAAATAATTAAATTGGAATTCTAACAATATGTATATTAACGCAGTGACATTAATTTGAATAAATATTTGTAGTACAACTAGTGGCAATGATAACAAAAACACGAACGTAATAGGAAAGTGCTTTAAAATAACATCTCGCAAGCACTTAATTGAATTGAAAATGGACTCGGTTATTTAGTTAGCAATTAGCAAAGCAATTTAAAGTAGTTTTTAACCCACATTTGCATGTGTATACCTTGACAGGATTCCATCAGTCAGCTAATTGTACGAAAGCACTTGCTTGCTTTATTGAAAATCTCTTTGGGCCTCACCTTCTGTCAACAAAGGAGCGCCCGAAAATACACACTTTTTTTATTTGCATTGCTACCATTGACTAGCAGAAGAGGCTCCATCCGTTCATCCATCCATTTAGTCCAAATATTTAAAATTAGTATTCCACTAAACTAATTTAATTTTCGAAATTTATTTAAATGTATTTAGCAGTAATGAAATAGCAAACATGCTGAACAAATTTGCATAATGTATTAACATTAACAGACGCAAGACATCGCGGCTTATAGAGCCAAGTAGAAAAACTTTATAACTATGTTTCATAATTAACTTTGGTTTTTCATCATTCAAGTGTCAATAACAATTATTGAATTATAGCATTGTTCTTGTAATATTGCTGAGACTGCAGTATTGAGCTAATCTAAATGAAAATAATGAGAAGTGAAGAATAGAGATAAAAACCCTAATGGAGATACGATGAAAGATGCCGCTTACCTTCAAAGTCCATCTTATGACCTTTCACCTGCACAGGTTAACATTGTAATCTATGCACCTTGCAAACGCGCTTCTATTATTCCTTTGCGCTCATCAAAGGTTCATTTATAAATTAGAATGCACAATATTATTCTGATACTCATTATAGTTCGACGAGAGAAAAAAAACTCAAATTATCTTCATACATTAAGAGACGAGGATTTTAGAAATCGCCGATAAATCCATGCGATCAGCACGTCGCTGAAATCTAATCTTATTGTTTTGCGAGTTTCTCACACCTTCTAAAACAACTATATCACCTACAAGGTGTATGAGTCATGTTGGGATTGCCTAGAGGGTGCTGCTCATTATACTTACATTATATTTAAATTAAATTAGAGGTGATTTATATTCCAAACAAAAGACGTGTAGGTAAGTGAAACCATTGTACATGATATTTCTTATAAGCAGTCAGTAGGCAATATAATTGAGCCTTAATTAATTATTAATTGTTCAAAAATACATGCAACAACATATTCCTGCTGCTCCTGCTTTTGAATGTATTATATATTTTCTTGCTCAATTATTGCATCAGTTGAACAAAGTTATATTGAAATGAGTTGTTGATACATTTTACAAAAATATTTTTACCCCTAAAAATATATATTTAAGGGTAAAAAAATATTTCACATCGAATATAAATTTTCTTGGTGCCACCCGTTTATTTATTTGTTGCCATTTTACCTGCCCTTAATACGCCTGTTCCCTTTTATACCACCCTACCTAAATCCTGGAACAGAAACCCTCCCTCTCATAAGGCGTGGTTTCAACCCCTAAAATGAGAGTTGGTTTGAAAATTATTTTTATACAGTAATTATTAAATTGTGAGAATTCCCCATACTTACCTTTAATTTAATTTACGATTAATTAAATAAACGTTTTAATTTATTATAAATGATTACACAATAATTACATTATCTACAATTTAAATCAATCTGATGGTACTTTTAATAATGATTTGATAAGTTCAAAGCAATTTTCGATAGTTATAGACTCGATTTATTTATATGCTAACATTAATTTCTCTAAATATCTCGGTTTAAATTTCAATTGGGTTCATTATTATATACCTTTAATTTATTTATTACGCTAATAAATATAATAACGTAATTTATATTGATGTAGATTGTGGAGAAATCCTGTTTAGTTACGCTTATTATATTTACAACCAATCATCATCAGAGTTAATTTTTTAAATTGTCACCTTTTAACCCACAGGCTTTATGTTTTTTATATGCAACATTCAGATTTAATTGTTAATCGCCATAAGTCATACAAATAGATAATTGTTGGAGATGTCATCACAAGCTAAGCTATATAGTAAAAGTCGATGGTATTTATATAACATATTAGTTTTTATTGTAAATTAGATGCAAGGCAGCATAAAGTGTCATCAACAACAATATTATTTTTTCGAAAGGTCATCATTACGAAATTTAATAGGATTAATTAATCACACCTTGTAAAGTCGAGTAGGTAAAAAACGGCATGTCGAAATTATAAGATAAACAATTTTTAAATTCACCTAATAGAGCGTATGATCTAACAATTAACTGATTGAAATCTCGCACTTATCTCGAATCTTTCAGTTGTTTGATTTGTATATAAGAGGTACGACAAGGAATAGGTGGTCCAAAAGTACTCGAGTACAATTAGATGACGACTGGATTTTTTTCCAGATACAAATACAAACTTTGAAATGTAACATGTAAACTTACACAAGGTCAAGATTTAAGTAAACACAAATAAAGAGCCTCTTTTTACATAAGTGTATATGCCATTGAGCTGTCTGAAGAAGACCCACCTATATTTACTCTTATAAGACATGATGGAGCGTGTGAACGAACATGAAGCATGTGCGAAAACAATACTGGTTGGTGTATTCGATAAATGACAGTGCATAATAATCATATTCCAAGAGGGATGCAACTAACAGTTCTGGCAATAATTCCACCATTAGATCCATAAACGAAGAGTGGATGGCACGTGCATCGTCCTATAAGGACGACCAACCGCAGTAATTAACAGTATGGGTTTCCTAATAAAAGCAGAGCAGAAGCAGCATATAACATTTGCATGAAAATAAATGCGTATGGCGCCCTTTTAGTCATTCCAGTATTACCCCAGGGAGGCAATATACATTTAATGTAACCGTACAAAGAAATTGATTTTGTTTTATTGTTGGTAGTTGAATGGCAGTTAGACCATATATAGAGCAGAGCACCAATGCTTGACCTCTCAGTTTCGAATACAAATCAGTTATAAATGACGTTATTGGTGCTGTACCTGGTCTATATGAACAACATGGACAAACATGTACCTCTTTTGCCTTTATCGCTCACATCCTTTTACTGTGGAAGTTCGTGTTCATCTAATCGTACATGAATATATCTGATGTCCTGAAATATTTGGAAGACATCAAAACTGGAGAAGATATTGGACTTCAGGATATGGAGCGAGGATCCAAAATCATTTCATGTACGATGATGATGGTACAGGAAAAAACTAGAGACGGAGAAATGAAATTACATAATAATATAGTTTAAACATACTATTTACTTAATAATCTTGTTCAAAATTTTATTCTGCATACCATTGGAAGATTATACCGTCGATACGTGTTCACGTTCGTATCTCCATATCAGGCAAAGCGTGATATGTATAACACAACCCAAATAATTGGTTATAATAGTTCAGGTTCAGATCGTGTGAACAAAAGGTTTGCAATCATCATCATATTGTGTATCGTATAGAATGAGAAAGAAGAGAGATCTCTCACGGCGCCAACGGGGTTGATATTCTTCTTCTCTTGTTGCTTTCTTGGGTACACATCTCACCGCTATAATTGATATAGAAACGAAAATTATGTGTGTGTGTCGGCACACTATTCAACTATTTAGCGGTAGTCACGTTTTGTTTCTAATTCCCCTATTGACAGCTCAAATTAGTACGTTTAGATCATCTAACTACGTATTATTCATGGCAACAGGTTTTCACGATGATCAACTTATCACTCATTTTTTGAGCATGTTCGTTATTGTTCACATGCGTTTCCAAAAATAAAAGGAGAAGAACTTGGTCTTCATTACCGATATCCTGCCGGATGTGCCACATTGAAGAAGATATTTTACTTTTATGTAGTTAACATTTAAAGTCAATTACCATCCAAGATTGTTGAGGGAAATAGCGATTGATTTTCGCCATTAGCCGAAATAGTTTCTCATAGTATTGGAGTTTTTTTTTGGTGGAGGTGGATTTCTAAGAATATTGTCTCGTGCACATAACTGTGGCAGTATAAATATACAAGAATTGGAAGAATTTAACATTTAATCCAAATGTTGATCGGACAGGCGGGCTTCTTTCTGGTCATACGGTAACCGCTTTATTTATTGCTGTGCGTACAAGTACAGTATTGAAGTTGCGAGCGCATCCTGATGCATTCTTCATAAATTAGCGCAGGAATAGTTTGCCTTCCTAAAATTTTATTTAAATACTTTGAACAGTGCAACAATAAAAGCTAATTAGAGATTTTTCTATAGCGCATAAGAAATTATACACCTTCAGTAATAAATCTTGTTTTACGCTTTTATTGTGCCTATGCTACATTTAAGACAATAAAAGAAGAGGAATCCGAGAATAGTGTCTGGCTGTTGCGGTAATAATAGTCCGCTAAGAAATTATATCTAATTTTACATCTATTAAGAATTTTTTCTAATCTAGTCGTGACTGTTGTTCTAAATCGTAAAATACAAGTGAAGAAGTTTGACATTTATATTTTGCAAAATTACAACTTGTATTATTTTAATGTTGCAAGGTGGCCTTAAAAGGTGCGTACTTAAATATACACGGCAGAGATACAAATCACTAATTAACAATACATCATTATGCTGAACGAAGGGCAATATAAACCAACCAAGTCCTTCAGATTTATATTGCTTTTGGTTGAGCTTTTATATCGCCGTTCATACGCGCAATCCATTCGGATAACTTATCATAAATCACTCTAATTGTTTGACATGGTCTTTTATCGGATGCGCTCAAGCTCACTATTGTTTTCGCATTAGTTGATTTGTTACTCTAACTCATTATTTTCATCAATTGTTCACTTTATTACACAGATACAATAAAATTGAAAAGGTGCGCGCAGCTTCCATTCTTCGACCAGAATAATACAAATATTATTGAATAAATTTTAAGCTGTAATAATAAATCATCACAATTTCAATAGCATCAGGATTTTATTGTTATAAATATTGGCAGATAAATTAAAAACATCTCTCTCTCTCTCTTCTGCAGCCCGCCACAAGGCATTAAACTGAAAATTAGAAGTTGCATTATGTAAATAACTAATCTTGAATAATTTCCTTTATAATGATGGTATTATTTCCAGTAGCGGGTCGCAATCGCATCAAGGTCAATCAAAAACCCTTCGGACTCTATTATTATATCTAGCCGCCTCGATTTAGAGCAAATTCAGTAGCGAAAACTAATTTAAATCCATAATTGAACTGCAAAAAATTCATGTGAATTTTGATCTACTGCGTTTCTCGAGGGCGATTTCGATAGACCAAAGAATTCTAAAAAAAATAATTAAGGACTTGAAATATCTGCACTAGATTACTAAATTTGGGATAATAAGAGATCAAGAGGACCAAGAAATTTTGATTTTATGAGACTCCTTAAAGACTTGCGTTCGGTTTCAGGAGCTTCCAGACTTCCTCAATTATTCCTTAATTGTGACATAGAAAGATACCGTAAAGCATGTATGCTGTAAATAAAAATAGATAAAAATAGATCATGACATATGTAAAAATTTGCAAAAATTTGATCGTGCTACTCGAGTAAATATCGTGATTGTAAAAGCCGGAGCCGACGTGCGCAACGATCACATCATTGCTCGATATATTTCATGGTATTCACGGCTCTTCGTCAGTGAGATTTTTCCATGCTTACTGAAAAGCTTACTGAAATTATACACGCAATAGTTTGAACTGTATTTATTAAAAGCCTTGTCAGTTACGTATGCATTTCATGATGCATCGACTAATGAAAGTTTAATTGGAATGAATTGCTCCTCCTGGGATACACATTGGTCTGATAAAAAATTGCTCTCCAGAGAAGAGATATTCAAATTTCGTATTGAATTAGTAAAATATATAAAGAAGGCATTCTTGTTTGGAGTAATTTATCTTGTCATAACCGGTATCTCACACTATAGCTGAACGATATCTCATTTATCACAGAAAACCAATCACTCAAGCTTCACAGTCCATCAGTTTGGCTGTTTGTAGCATCAATCACCATCCGCAGGGGACAATCCACTCAAAGTTCTCGCATTAAACGACACACACAGCCAACATTCGATACTGAAAACCTTTGACCTGTACCATAAGATGTCGTTTACAAATGTGAAATATGATATGTAGTGTTGTATAGTCATGTATAATGTAACACTATTGGTTAACCCGTTTTGACTTCATAGATCACGCGTATAGAAAAACAGCTACAGAAACACTTTTTCTTATTTTAAATGCATGTACATTATAAGATTCGCAGCAGGAATCAATCACCTCAATATAATTTACATACCATGTGTAGAAAGTGTTTGCGTGAGACTCCAAAACCTTTCATGATTATAGATTTCATGAAATTGTCAGCATCCTTTGTATACGGGAAAATCTAAAAGCTCGATGAGCTTTTGGGACTCAAAAGATTTTATAAGATTTTTGAACATCTCAGTAATAAATATTAATTTAAAAAATATTTATGAGCACTCGAACTAATTGATATTAAGGCAAGTATTTTAAGGTTGGTCCAGTTTCGGAAATTGGTCCGTGACCTACCGACATCGGGCAAGCCATCATCCATGGTTTATTAGGTGCGATGCTATAAATTTTACAGCCTGTAGCTTACAAGTTTTATTTTTATTATTAGTATATTATTATATGAATGCATCAAGAACATAAATAATTTTCAAAGTGCTTAGTATATATATTTGAATGTGAAGACGATAAATTTAATTATGAGATGTTTCTTCTTGTGGATATGGAAGAAAAAAGCGCGTCTGTAAAAAATTAAGACCAATTTAAATCCAACTATTTCAAAACGTAATTTATTTATATATTATTTGTGTTTTGTCCGACAGATTTATATTTTACAGATCATGTTGTGACATTTATTGGACTTTCTTAACGTCGCATGATTTATTGAATGTAACGCAAAGGAATTTGATGGACATGCCAGCAAAATGCATTATTGCACAGAATGCAACTAGAAAAACGCATCAATAATTAAATCAACCATATATAGTCGTCAGATCTAATACCGAGTGTTGTTTGACTTGCAGTCAAATTAATATTGCTGGTGTTACAAAACTAGCGCCGACTGACAGTGAAAAAGTGTTGAGCGTTAAAGAGTTGACATCCGGTCATGTCAAACTGAATCTACATTGTCTGCACATTAGCGGCGTTGTTCAAGCATACTTTGCTGCATTATACAATCGCCGGATAAATTAGATATCCAAAACAAACATCAAATGCATTTTTTACATTTTATCAGATCCATTTCAAACACGATTCTTGCATGCCCACTAACTACATAGAAAAATCAATTTGGTCATCAAACAAATCAATAAGAGTCCATCATGTGTGACTTGGCGACATTTTTTCGTGTCGATTCGTTTTCCCTATGGTGAGTGCGGCTTTTCCCAGCCATTATTGAGACATCTTAGCTTAATTAATTAGATAAAAATATAAATTGATGGAATTAAAAGAGAAAGGTCATTTTTATTGCGAATCCAATCGATGGACTTTATGTTAGGCAATTATTTGTCTTTGAAGAGGAGCGATAAACTTTAATTAAAGCAGTTAATTCAATTTTTTTATAAAGAAATTGTTATCTAAACAAAATCTGGCGCAATATTAAATTTAAATGAATATTGTCCTGATTTTTTAAAGGACGATGGTAGCAATTTGGTTTATTTTGAGTGCATTTCGTTTCAGCACCTTATAGGATTGCTAGACTTTAATTTATTTAATGACTTTTCAGTTGCAGCCATGCGAAATTGATTTGTCTGAAGATGTCTGCAACTTTTTGCTGTTAGCATTAATTCCTCATATTCGTACATTATAAAATAATAGAAAATGAGTAAAAGTAATTGCGGCGAGATTAGAAAAAAGGTATTTACTTTGACTTGGCGTCAATTTTTTTCGAAATCATTATGGAAATAGAATAGGCTATAGAAGTGTAATAAAGCAGGCCATTTATCTTACAATTTACAACAGCTAGTAATATAACGGCTACACATAAACGAAGCTATTCTACAGTAAAGTTACACGCATCGGTGGTATAAGCCGCAAATGTTAATGTTGAACATTGCAATGAATAATTCCGAGACTCATAACTGCTCAGCATGTTTAAATGACACAGTATAATTACAATTTCAAAAACCAATAACGTTAATTCCATTTTTGAAATTCATAACACACTCAAATGGTGATATTTTGCGATCATTTCGGCTGCAACTTACTAAATTGACATATACCTATTAAAATAACCGATTCATTAGTAATTTAAATTCATAAAAATCAGATTTAATGGTGATGTTTAAAATAACCAGTTGCCAAAGGTAATTCATACGCCAATAATTAGTTCCTTATCTACTGGACGCGCCAAACAATTAAGTTTCGACTTAATTGGCTTTTAAACTATAAAGACAATGCATTCTCTCGAGACACTCTTTGAAAACTTATTGGAAAGATCTGTCTATGAATATTCATGCGGGTACTAATAATTTCTAGCCATTAAACCAAATAAGACATATTGATTGGAATTTGTTAATTGGATTACTATTGGAAATTCCTGCATAACTATTTTCAGTAATACGCAGGATATGAAAACGTTTTCATTTGTTGCTGGTAATTAAAAAAAATAGCTAAACATTTTTAATTAAATTTTTTAAATGACTTTTGCTAATAATTGAGAATGTCCAATTGTGGAATTCGTTTTACAGAAGCAACTGTTTTAATTTTACATATATTTACTATAATTATCTAACAGTAGTTGAATTTTGTTCCTAATCATTTCGGCGCTTGCTATATTATTAATGCTTTATTTCCGATGCAGTTATTTATTATTGTTACTTTTTCTGTTAGTGAATGTAAGAAACGTCCTTGGAAATAATTGAAGCGCGCGATGCATCGTGATACAATTATATTAAATTGGTAATGATCTTACTTGGTTCCGGTTTTTATTAAAATTACATCAATTACCTTGAAAATGGAGGAAAAAAAACAGCAAAAAGCTTGTTAAAACCTACACACCAACTATAATATGGGAATGCTATATTATTAAAGGTGTTTTTATGCTCATTGCCAGTCTGAAACAATTCCAATCTGCTGCTCTTCCTGAAATCCTGACTGAATTGAACCGAAATTGCTATGCAAAAAAATTGGGACTTTTCTTTCTTCCGATTATTTTGTAAAATTTTGGGATTAGGAATGGATGGAGTAGAGAGAATCTTCCTGAGTTCAAAATTTATGATTCCGAATCCGTTTTCGAGCAATAAATAATTTTTTTGTTGGAGATAGATCTTCTCTCTCCGACACTCGGACAGTTTGTAATATATAAATAGTGAATCAAGTGACATAAGGTGTTTTAAATCTCTTCGGTGATATCTAGCGTTGCTATATGCGGAATGAAATAACTCAGCAAGTCCGATAAAGTGAGGCACATGTATTCAAGTTTCTCACAGCACGCTGCAAACTACTGGAAAGCTAACGCCATCCCATATTTTAAATGTTATTCATTTAAATATTAGGATCTGTCTGAAGATTTATGATCAATGTTTGCGAGCGGAGACTCCCTCACATATCACATGGTATTTTAGAAATCGAAACAAATTGTTTTTAAATTATGATTTAGAACTGGGTATGGGGACAGCAGCAGGAGGAAAAAGGATACGAAAGAATGTTGTAATAGTTTTCTTTATTTGAAAGTCGATTAAGGCAGCATTTATTCTTTTTTTTTTCTTCTTCTTCTTCTGTTTCAAGTCACTCGACACTGCACATTACTTCTAAGCAGTAGAGTAAATTATGGAATTATAAAAAAGTTTCGTTTGTTTAAAAACAATATGACAATAAATCAGTATAGAACATATACGTGAAGTATTAAACGAGGCTTCTTGATCAAAGAAGAGTTTATTTTGCATTACACGCACGAGCCTATCCGGTTTACTATATTGCCAGTTTTTTATTATTTATCCTTTTTTTAAACTAAAATCAACATACTTAAGTTGACGTATGGGTGAATATATATGATAATTTTGTCATGTATGACAAACTTCATGTTATCCCGACAATATAAATATCAATCTCGACAGATATGCCTTCGTGGAATGTTTCTTTATATGTCAACAGTCCACTTTTTGCTAGTAATATGATTTGTTTCATCCTGCAGTACTAAATAATAATCGTTATCTAATAGTACCTTGAATGAAATTCATTTGCTTACTTATAACACTAACTAACTGTTATTTTTTTGTTAATCTACTTCACTGAAATGATGCACTATATCAAACAAGATCATTATCATTAAAATGTCTAGTGATGGTAATTAGAAGGCTTGAATTAATTAAAAAATTTATAATCTAGATATTAATATTGTACAAACTGCATAGAAAATAACAAGTTTTTGAAGAAATATTAATAAAAATACATAATAATTGTAAAAAAGGTTCATTTTCTGAGCGCGCATTAAAGTCTCTCGAGCGTATGCGCCTTTACATTCAACAGGCTAGCGCGCTACTATTTTAGTTTTCTGGGAGTCTTTCCTATCTAGCAACTAGAGTAACGTATTTAAATTAACACTACATCTCGTATTATTTAGATAGTTTTAAAAAGCATTAGTTTAATGAATTCTAAGCGATGCTAAAGAGCTGTTAATTAAATGAATTTTTGAGCACGGCGGATTAACATGTCATCTGGTACCCGTTAGGTTCAGTCATATGCAAATGAGACAGTTAAAAAGATGTAAAACAAAAGGGTCTATGTGGTGCATGAACATAATCTACTAATTATAACACGTAGATGGGCATGCAGTAAGCGCCAAAGAAAGCTCCAAGAGAGCAGCAATATAGACATGTTCGGGCCGTGTACTGATAATGAATCTGGAGGATCGTGTTTATGTAAATTCTGCAAGTATCAGAGCAGCGCCTGGTAATTATAAAGTAGTGTTCTGGGCCGCATTGTCGTATCAGATGGGATACAGTAATTGACTCATTACATTATGGAGCGTCTAGGTGTGCACTAGTAAAAAATTTCTCGCCGTTTAGATAAGACCTCTCTACCTTGACTATCTCTCTGGCTGACTTTTTTTAATGCCTTGTTACTGAGCCACGTTTATATCGCGATGTTCCTTTTGCCAGCATTTCGCGATAAGAATTATTTGAGAGAAAAAACAGATTTATCGGATTAATGGGATTAATTTAGTGCCTGCCTGCTATTATGCTCATTAACGACAATGTTATAGATAGTTTCGTGCCAAGAGATAAACTACCGTTCTTCGCTCTTCACGTTACTCGACCAAAGTAATAGGCAATGAAATTATATTATTAAAAATTTAAACGCGCTTTGATTAATTGAATGTTGGAATTCGATCGACTTTTACGAATGGTATCAACGTGTGTTTTAAAAAGCGTATTTATATTTGTCAGACGATCCTCAATCTACAACACAATCATGTGTTAACATTGTAATAGCTTACAATCTATCAGTATCTTTCGTAAGTTTACGAACATGTAAATTTGATTGTAAAACGCACAGAAATTGAAAGTACTGATACATCAACATTTCTATAATTAATTATATTGTTTATTAGGTTAATTATATGCAACAATTTATTTTCTAACATTTAAGCTCTAAATAGTTCAAAATTAAACACTTTTCTCATTTCTCTTCATCGTCTTAAGCTGTTTAACATTATTATAAATTATAAATGGAGCGTGGACGTTGGGAGCGACAGAGTGACAGGTGACAGCAGTATCTTCTGAAAATCTCGAGGAACCCCAACCGAGAACCGGAGGTGGCGCTATAGAAAAGACAAAATAAGAAAAAAACGAACGATTGTACAAGTGCATAGCCACAACGACTAATCTGATTTACACATATCACAACATGGAATTTTATGTCAGACTTTTCTTTTATACATTCGTTTTTTTTTTCACTTCATTTGAGACCATGTTTTTATTGAAATTATGGTCACCTGTCACAACAGAGTTCAACAGTGAATTTTATCTCGGCGCTATTGGATTTCAACACAGTTTCTTCACATGCAAACCTATAGCGTGCATGGGAGAATATATTCATAGTGTTCCAACATTTTTTCTCCTCTTCGTTCCTTTTTCTCGTAGATTTCGATCTGAAATAGACGTAGAATTTTCGACAGAATATTTAAATTGTTTCGGCTAATTGATTAATTTTTAGATAAACTAAAATTATAATCCATTAAGGCAATAAATATTTTTTGGACAAACATTTTACAAATTGTTTAATCATGTATTGAATTGCTCAATAGTTTGGTTGATGATGATGGTGATAAAATAATAGTTGGTGATGATGTATTGATTAAATTTTCATGGTATAATCTTGATGGATTTTTAGTATGTGAAATTATATACTAGAAAAGACAAATAAAAATATAATTATTTACAATATACGTGCAGTACTTAAATTGCTAGTAAATTGTGAAGTGACATTTTAAGACATATGAATGCTTTAATTTTCCTCTTTATAATTAATCACGAGTTATACAACAATAGAAACTCATAAAGTTGCTGTTTAAAAAGTCATTAAGTGAATGTGAATAAAGAATCTCGCGTATATTTAAAAGTGAACGTTTATAATCTATACAAAACAAAAACAATTTCGATCATCATCAAGAAGTGGTCGTATTGAAAGATCCGCATGTGTTTCATAAAAATCTTTCGCAATAAATTAAATAGCTCCATCAAATATCATGTCAAGGTGAAACAAATTATCAATCAGGCAATTAAAAGCAAACAAATCCAATCGAATCGATCGATGGATTTTTGCATAGATGATAGAAAAATTCAGTCACGGATGTGCGTGTATTGATACCTTCTCAACAGACTTTTGCTTGTACCAGTTTTATCAGAGACCGCAATCACTTGATCACTTTCGTTGCTGGTTCCCAGCCTAGATTAGACGGTCACGACATTACTATATCACTTAAAAAAAGACACATTCAGACGTTCGCCAGTATACGGGTTTTTAAATGTATCTACTAAATTGTTTACCTGATACAAACATTGCTATAAAATACCTGCTGAGCTCAAAAGATACACTTTGGGTAGGAATTTTTTAAATACCATATATGCATATTAGAAACATGTTGTTCACCTTACACACAAATTTAAATACCCTCAATCATTATATCTAGACCATTTTTCTTTCGAATATTCTCACCATCATTACATAATCGATATTATTAATAATTATGTAGATGTACTATTAAATAATCATGATTATAAATATAGTCATTCGATTCGTGTGGAGCTCAGTCGCACGTTGTCACGCCACAAGATTGATCTAAATAGGGTAAAGTCGTGATTAGACTTCTGCTCACTATTACCGACCTTGACAATTAACATTTTACAAAAAAAAAATCAGTAAGTTTGGAGCTGAAAGTGAAGAACGAGATTTCCTACCAGAAGTTAAATACATTTCTGCACACCATTGAATGTCTAAGCAGAATATCGATTAACATTTTGGTCATGGTCTTAATTGGTACGATTGTTCGACGTTATTGCGTCTAATTATGTTAATCTCGGTTTAAGAAGAAGAGTGGTTGAAGAGAAAAAAAAGTTGCCGGTGTAATAGTCACTTGTATGATCTATGATTGTCTGTATTCGCAACATGGAATGGATCTGTCGCCGATATGGAGTAGTTTGCGGACTGCTTCTATCGAATATAGACAGTAAAAGCAATCGGCGGCGTGTCCTGTGAACTAGATGATAGGAAATGACCATTGGAAGCATCTATAAGGAGATACGAGATGTTTGAGCGTATCATCCATCGATTTCCGCTTGAAATTCTCAGTATCACCAAAAGTGAAAAAGAAAATTCGCTGGGAAGCGCTTTTCATTATTTTAATGAATGATTTTGATATAAAAATGATGCGAAAACCGAAAGGGAGGCAATAAATGGTTTTTCAACTGATTATTCTTATCTATACATTTCCTTAAATAGTTTGCAGGATATGTGCAAGAAATAAGAAGTATAATGTTTGTTAAGTCAGGACAGTTTGCCGCGGCACGATCTTGTTTTTACAGTAAGACGTGCGCGTGCATGTTATCTTGTGGAACCACTTTTTCTGTTAAGCTCCGATATATATAACGCATTTGTCATAAAAATCTGTATTAAATGACATGTTGGTACAAATTTGCAGCATCCATCATATTTCCAACTCCTTCGATCGAAGAGGAAAATTGTATTTGGTCGCGAAAAGCGATCATTCCTTTTCCATTGCACTTATTATCACTCAATAAAAACGATCAAGTTTGTCGGCATTTGCAAAGGTGGCACTAAACTGTATCGTTTGACAAGTATGCCTCCCAAGTGCAATGAGTGGCACTGTCACCAAGTTTAGTCCCATTGCGACCTCTAACACCGACACGGGACTCCATTAACGCATCCGATGCACTTCCATCGAAAATTAATTTTCTCATGTCGCCGCCGCTACAATAAAATTAATCACCAGATATCTTGTTTTATTTCAATGCAATTGCAAAAGGGAAATATTTCCATTCATATGTCCCATTTATTTTTTCAGTGCAAACTTGAAATGGAAATAGTTGCGTGTGCGTTGACCCGACTTTTGCATCAATTGTTATTTGTTTTGAAGCATCAGCAGGAAGTGCATTTTGCGAAATAATGAAAGATGTTTAGTCCAATTATTCTGGTTGATTTTTCTTTTATATGGAAACGCATTATTTTTAATATCATACAATTTAATGGAAATGATTATTTCGCTCTAGACTTGCAAGCTGCAACTATTTGCAAAGCAAGAAACAATATAAATACCCTAATAAGATTTTATTTTATTACTTACTGCAATGTTGCGTGTTAATAGATATTAACAAAACACATATCAAGTCGTGGGAAGCCGCTATGTACTTACTTTTGCGTCTTCATTTCTTTGATGGAATGAGTTAATTATTCTTTTTTCCACTTTTTAATGACTTCCAATTCTATCTGCACAAAGCAGATGTGTTATAAAATGTCATTTATAAGTCAATCTTTATAACATCCGTTTTTAAAATCAACAGATTGCGGTTTGATGGAATTTACACAACCAATTTCAACGATTGAAAACTATAAATAAATAAAAAATTGTAAAAACGTTCATTTTCTGAGCGCGCATTAAAGTCTCCCGGGCCGATGCGTTTTTAAAGTCAACAGGCTGGCGTTCGAAACTTATGAAGCGCTCAATTATTATTGTATTCGTAATTTATAAAGCTACTAGAAATATTTATATCATCTATTAGAAGCAGTTACAGCAAGCATAGTTTAACGGAAAAAAATCAATTCCTATTTTTATTTAACGATAGTATTTTAAGAATCGATAGTTTTTTTCTGCTGCTGAAAGACCACACAAGAGTTCTAAGCAGTGATAGATAAAAGCTGGTAAAGCGGTCATGTCCAAACATTCAACAACCTGGAACCATAAAGAGAATGGTCCAGATCCTGAAAACGACCCTAAAAAGTTATTTAGCACAAAACCCGTCCAGCTTTTTTACGGCACCTACGATAAAATGTGCTAATTTACTACTCAACATATTTATACCGTTGAAACTGTTATTGTTTCAATTTAAATATGTAAATTATTGGTAAACATCACATTCAGTTTGATTTTTTTTAAACATTTAGTGTAGTTTCATTAAAAATAATGAAACTAATGAATGCAATTCCTTTTACTTAATACTTAATTGAGATTTAATTTTTTTCACTGACATTAATTTGCTATTTAAATAAATGTTTTTACATTTTAATTAGAAGAACTTTATTACAAAGTCTAATAAAATAAATTAAGTGCCCTGAATAAGTTCCATTATAGTCCGACCACTGATTTATATTTGTAATTAAATTCATTGACATCAAATAAAATGGACAGTTTTACAATGTAGTCGAGTTAATTTCCTTGGAAAAAAACGAAATTAATTTCTTGTATTTCCTTACCAGTACAATTATATGATTGACTCTCATTTATATATCTAAATGGATTAATAAAAAATTTAAATTTATTTTATTAATTACTAATAGGATCATTTAAATCGAGGTTGATTTTTTATCGCGTATTTTTCTTGAAAGTATGGCCTAGAAAATTGCATTTTAATCGATTTTTATATGCAATCGAGTGGACTATTGTAATAAACAAGTTGTATTTGCATTTTATCCGATCCTAGCTAGTCTATCTGATAGATTTCTAGTGATGGGATATTTTTTGCAACTTGTCCAAGTTCAAATATAGATAATTAATTCTAAACTAGGTGTTATTAGACATTTCTCCGGAGTCTTGTATTCACTTGGGTATCATGCGGACTTGTGGCAAAATGTCCCATGATAAATGAGCGATTTATCATGTAAATGTAATATTTTTTTGCAATAGAAATAAATGCTCAAGTTGGTACATAACTGGAAAACGGAGAGGTTTGAAGCACATAGCGTTAAGTACAATTTTAATTTGTTATTTCTCATTAACATTACATGGAGTGTTGCAAAGAATAATTCTATATATGTACAGGCTGTGTAGAACATCTTTGAAGAGGATTTACCTTTTGCTTATGATAACGAGGCAATAATTACAAAATGCTATGCAAATTATCAAAAATTATTAGATTCACAGAAGTGTAAATATTAACTTAATTGATAATTGCATGTAGTAAAACTGAATCAAGAGGAGTCATAAAAATTTATTCACACAACTTTTTCTTCGATAAGATTAAACATACAAATGCAAAATTAAGTCGTTGCACGAACCACCATTAGTATAATATCGATTTCTACAACTATATTTATAGGCTAATATAATTAATATTGAAATTAAGTTGTAAAATTATCATTAATTATTTATTTGTTGAAAATGCGACGTGAGACCAAGACGAAGAGTTCAATGGAACAAAATTTATGTGCAACACGTGGAAAACCAAAAATCCAACCGCATTTTATGAATTTTTTTGAATACATTTAACCTCATAAGTTTAAATTTTTGATATTAATCCGAGAGAATTTATCAATATTAATCTAGGCAACAATATTTTTGCGTAGGTGATCACAATACCGAAAATCTAATAATTCAAATCAGATAAAGCATCTAAATCAATAAATTGTCTTCTCGCTAGAAATATTTTATAATTATGAATTTCTAATAGAGTTTTGGTCTTGTAATGTGTATATACACAGGAGTATTAGTGATAACCATAAATTCCTATAATTTATGAATCTGTGACAAAACATGTATAGTCATCTTGTTCGAAATACCACGCTGCTACTATGGAATTTGATGTTTTGTAAGCAGACCATATAAAAAATTTATTTATATGCACTATTTATGACACTAGAGGTATTTTCTCAGTTTGTCCGATTTCATTCAATTAATTGACAATATTTGCATAATTTAATTAATTTTAATGAAGGATAATCTTGCGATTTTTAAATGAATTAATTGGCAATTTTATTAGGTGCAATTATGATGGCTTTTAAAATCCGCATCGCATCGTAGGTATTATAATTTCTAAATCAGCAACAGCGCTAAAGAAAATAATATTTTATTAGCATTCTATTTACGATAGTTATAATAAACGGTTTAAAGAGTCACACCGACAAATCAGCTTCAGATATAAATTTCCAATGCGAAATATGAAATTTTTCTAGATTTGTGTTTTATGTGTTATTTTATTGCCCGGTTTTGAAAAGAGTGAGGTATTTACAGGTGTAATTAGTAAGCAAAAGGGTGCTCATTTTCTATAATAAAACGTATATTTATTTCCATTAGTGTAATTTCCACTTAGTGTTATTTCATCGATTGCGATAAAGTATGAGTAAGCTGTCAGAACTGTCCTTCCTCATTAGAAAAAAAACTTTGATAAACGACTACTGGAATCCTGTGCATTTTTATGCAATTTATTTATGCATATTGGAAAATATGATTGTTGAAGCTGAATAAGTGTGACAAGAAGCGCTTTATTCGCGGAATTAATTAAAGCTATAGAGAGAAAAGCATTATATTCGATTTTATTTGATGCCGTGCGTTTTATTACTTGAACTCGGTTAATCTACTGTCTTCAGCAGCCGTTGTCGGTATTCAGTGTTTTCCCCTATTTGGCAGAGACTCGGTTTCATTGGCAATGGTTGTTTTTTGTCACATAATCTCAGTTGTTGACAAATACTTAAATCCCTATTGGATTTACCTTAGACATGTTTTATTTAATTAATGAGGTATCGGCTTCTATTCACCGACATCACGTATATTCATTGATATTTAAATGACCACAGTTTATATAGAAACCCAGCGTTTCGATCTCGAGGATACGCGTCGGAGTGTATACCAAGAATGCTGCGATGCCTTTTTCTCAAGTCTTTTTCATTTCATATGGGAGGATGTCGTCTTCAGTTCGCCACTATTTCCACTGCACTTCCAGATAATGAGAAATAATTTTTCAAACGTGGACGCATTTTAATTGGACTTGGCATAATTACTAACCAATTAACTTTAATACTGCTAAACTACTTTGTTTTTCATACGCACCGCAAAAAAATGCTAATTAATTATAATTCTTGTTTGCAAAATCGTGAAATTTAGTAGTAGACGGTCACACTTCGGGCATCCACAATGACAGTCCTATTATTCATTACTTCTACTCATTTTGAACAGATACAAATTGTGCAGTTGGAATAGAAGAATAATTTGTATGTTTTTTGCATTCAGATTTATTGCTGGATTTGTACAAAAATTTAGTAGTGTAATTCACGCGATAATTTACATGGGACTTGTAACCTGACACCTGCTTTTATAAAAACATTAGATGTGTGTAGATCTTGTATAGATAAATCAACTAATGAGTTTACGTGTAATTATTTTTCATCATGTACTTTTAAGATTTACCATTTTCAGACGAGACGCTGAATTTATTACATTTATTTGCATTGCACACTGTCCAAGCATTTAGTTTTTTCCTCTTCATATGCTTAGTCGATTTAAAAGTAAAGGCATAGAAAGCCTTTTATTGTTTGTGGTCTTCCTGGTTGGTCAAGTAGGTATTTATTTGAGAAAAATACTAAAGCAACACCTGTTGAAAAACACCGTAAAAGTCTTGGTCTTTTTCACCCGGTACAAATTACTGGAGATGATCTAGTTCAGCATACCAATAATGGCTTTAGTGTAAATAGTTGCACACGTCGGTATTTATAATTGCGAGTTTTATGCTTTTTTCAAAACGATCACACCTCATACAGGCGACGAGTAAATACAGAAAGCCTCATACTTATATCTTCCTAGAATAGCACGTACAACTTGTAACAATTAGTTAGCTTTCTGCATTTTGATAATAAATTGCGATATTATTGCCGCTTTGCCATTCCATCATGAACAAATCAGAGTTGTGCAATTCCAGTTACACATACTTTGGGCTACAATAGCAATTATTACACAGAAACAGCGACTATTAAGCTTAAATCACTTTATACCAGCAAAAAGTTAATATTTCTTTGAAGGAAGTTTGCGATGTGTGAGGTTTCGTTTTCATTTCCGATAATTTTGCAAAAATTAATAGCAATTTAATTATTATTTAGCTATTAGCATAATAAATTGTAAATAAAATGAAAGCACAATCTGATGAATAGGTGAATCCTTGACGAAACTTCCTGAATTAACGATGTCGTCAATATAGAACCTTTTCCGTTTTTTAATGCATTTTTTTCGAAAAAAACGTTATTTATGGTTGTGAATTATGATCCACGTGCGCTTGTTGGTACATTTCACTTTTGCTTTATTTGCCATAATTTTTAATATAATTCTTGACATTCTTCGAGTATTAATTGCCACTTTGTAAATGTCAAGGATTGCGGAGAAGCTCTATATAAATTATATTATAGTTTTTCTGTCCAGCCATATTAATTAAAGATGAGCAGCAAAACCTTGAATATGCAAACAAGTTTTTCGATTTGATAAATTGGACATTTCAACATGAAGATATGATTGTATGATTTGTTGCAAATATATTGTGTAATACTAGAGGTGAGCAAAAATTATCTTGTTCCAACAACTTTCCTCTGGATTAACGCAGATTAAGGTGCATTAACAATAATTGGACACGACCATCAAGTGTACTTAATTTTATTTAACAATCTTCCCGATGGCATCTGCGGAAAATTAAACAACAAGTACAGTTGACCATTATTTGTATTAGGTAATATTTGTCAATGCGACCAAGAGATAAATAAATCCGCCCAGTATGGATGTGAAAGAAATAAGAGCAGCACAGCTTCCATAGAAATTAATCTAGTTCCAAGTTTGAGGAAAGAAACGGATAAATAATCATTCGTATTGTCGTCGTAAATGGTTGCACACAGAGCTTGCGAAAAATCTTTATTTATATCATTTTATTGTCTATGTATAAGATTATTGCTACAATTATCGACCATCAAAGAATAGTTTAATTGCTCGTAATTAGATATAACTGCTTCATTTTATTGGAATAACTTGATTAAATCTCGGCTGGTGCATATAGGAAACAATTTTTATTGCCTATTCTATGAAAAATTATTGAAATATTTACAACATTTAATATGCCATCAAAAAAAAACATCCAAACTGGTACTGACGATTAAAATTATTAACTTTTGATTTATGTAATAAATGGCTACACAATTATAGGTGTTTAATTTTTTTAATCCTGGCGCCTTTCAAATTTTTTATTAAATTACTTCACTAGTAGATGGATAAATGAATACGTGAATTAATTATATAGAACAAAATTAAATTATATTGCAAATAAATAGGGAATTTAAATTTAATTGCATGAAATGACATAAATCTTTTACATTATAAAAAATGGTTTTAAATAAAATTGTCGTTACACAGGATTACTGTTTTTTATAGATGGGTACATTGAAACTTGTTTTGAATTTTAACAATTTACTATTATACTACTGTGTACCGATGCCTATAAAAGAAGAATTGCAACTTTCTTTTTTTCAGTAGATATTTAAAAGGAACATTAATCGGTTTTAGAAGACGAAAAAAATATAAACGTTTGTTAATAATATGCATGGTATGCCGTTATTAGACCATAGTAAATTATTAAAAAGGTAGGCGTTTATAAATAATTTATTTATAATATGCCGTAATTCACCACGGTTTTTAACTGAATCTAAATTCATACAAAAATGAATAATTTATCTCCGAAACATCTCTATCTGCACATGATGATAAATCATGCATTATCATATTCTACAACTGCAAAATTAATATTATTATCCTTAATATAAATAATAATAAATTTTCCTCAAGGCGCATTAAACACAATAATTAAGTAATGTGGAGGAATGTCTGTGGGAAGAAACCTAAATAATATTTATTTGTATAATTACCGCGAAGAATTACAATCACTTGTTTATTCTTCCAATTTGTTTTACTCGTCGCTACAAATGCAAAAGTAAAGCGCAATTATTTGACTCGCTAAAACAAAAACTAATACGAAACGTGCTCATTTACTCTTTGATATCATTATACTCTGCTTCAATTACATTAAACTTATCAATTCCAGTTTAAACAGAGCAGGACTAAAAATCAGGACGCAGGATTTCCAATCCGGAGCGTTTAAAAAATTCTTGTCGAGTGAATGATGGCGCATTATCTCGAAATGATGAGGCCAAATTGGATTGATATTAATTCTTGTTGTTTCATTAAATATAATAGTAAATTATTTCTCATGCACCTTGATAAACGGTCCGGTTCTGCATAAAATGAAATATGTTTGATCCCCACCTTTAAGTGCAATTCCAATAAATTATACAGTATGAAACCCGGTAGCCGGCGTTGGAATAATGATTAGTATTAGTGGAGTGGATCATTGCGAGATGATTCTAATTACATTTCAGTGCATTATTTTACTATTATTAGTACGGTGCGCTTATACGTTAAGTCGTAAATAACAAATGGAATTCCGACTAGCGTAATTGTCAATAATTTTTTTTTTCAGCCATATGAATCTTCCAGCTTGTATAATTTATGACTAGTAATTAATTGGAAAAGAATTAATTATAAACATCTAGGTAGGATATATTTTATGAAATATAAATGTTTAGCTACATAAATAAACTAGCAAATTGCAGCAACACCTGATTTCGAATTTGGCACAAAAACAATAATTTATTATAATGATCAATTTAACATTTAACTTTATATTCGAAAAGCAAACAAATAAATAACAACACAATGTTTCAAAATTATTCATTCGAATATTTTATTGCAAATTATAGATTAATTATACTAGAAAACGTGTCTGGAAATTCAATTATAATTCCAGAGCGGTAGTAGACCATCATTGCAGAGTAACGTCGAAATCTCTTCAAGATGATAGCTCCAGCTCCAGTCACTATCAAAGTAGTCCGACAAGAAGAGGAGCATAGAGAGCAAAAAAAAATTGATACCGCGTGAGAACGTCCACCTTCGCAAACCATCTAGCAACGTTTCGTTTTTTTATTTATTTTTTTCTGTTTGTCTCGATTCACACGAAGTGTAGCAAAGTCTTATTATAACCAATTATTTGGGCTGTGTTATACATATCACGCTTCTTCGGCATTTACCCAGCGCTACACCCAATATGGAGATGTGAACGTGCACACGAACGTCGATTTTTGCGTAAACAAATATCAGATTAAGGCGATATTTGGAAGAAAACAAGATAACAATCTCTACACTTGTATATGCTATGTAAAGTGGATTGTCACGACAATATAATTGACAATTTCTATGGACTTAAGTTAAGTGCGCATTCTGCAAGCGATCTGGCTAAAGTTTTCCTGAATCTCAAAAATTTTGAAAGTATATTCAAATTTGCAAAAACCCTCATTTAATTTGAACTTCCTGTTCATTTGAATACGGGGGTGATAAGAAAGATCCGGTTTATGGATAGATTTTATTTAATTCTTAATTAAAGTACTAATTTTATTATTTTTTATAATTATTTTTCAATTTTATTTACAAATTTAAGGTATTACTTTAAAAATATACATTTTCAATAAAATTATTAATAATAAGTAAGAATATAATAGTTTCTTTTCAATAAAAATCCTTTTTTTCAATTTTATTAATTATTTATTAAACAATTAATAACTTGAAAAATATATCTCTAATAATTAATCGGATATTTTTCCCGGATTCTACGCATTTTTCTACGTACGTCCACCAAATTTCATTGAAATCGGTTAAACTTTCATTTTGTGGGGGCGTTTGAGTGCATATGCACCGAAACACGTGCTGATGCGTCAAATTCCAATGCAATGCGCATTCCGTGCACTTGACCCACATAATTTAATGGCTTTTTAAACGGCATTTTAGATAAGGAAGGAATTCACTCTAAATAGGTTCAGCCCCCAAACTTCACTGCGCAGGCGCAGCCCACTTCAGTTCAGCAGTGTTTATTGTGGCTGGCAAGTGTCATTTTAATTAAAAGTGCAAGTGAAAGTGCAAAAATCGGGAAGAAAGGCATTTATGGGATAGTTGGAAAGCAGGAGATCTACATTATCCTGCAGGATACGGATATATTGAGGGATATATGAAGCGCAATTTATAGCAGACCCGAAACAGCGACGAATATATTTGAGGTTAGAATTCACATTATAAACCAAACTAAACTTGTATAATTCCCACTTGCGATTGCGAACACGCTACCCTCGATGTTATCTACTGATAATATTTCTATTCTGTAAGCATTTTGTTAAATTATTAACAGGCTTTAAAACTTAGACGGTAATTATTTGAATTATAACATAATAAAGTAGGGCACTGTCTAAGCTCAACGCCCGCTCGAGCGCCCGCTAAATTTTTACAAACACGTTTACAGATACAGAATAAGCTCCAAAAGACCATATACGCTATTTCTAATAGAACTCAACTTACATTTCACAAAATATTGTTAACTAAACATTAATCTGCTGCCAAAAAAATAACTATTTGAAAAACAAGTATTGTACCAAGTCATTGTTACTTGTATTTCACATGACTTTCTTTCGGTTTTTAAACTAAAAGTTTCAAATTATAATTGCGGAAATTATATTTTATTTATATAGAGAGGAAATGAATAATTTTCTGTTTAGTAAAAAATATAAATATTAGATCACGAACATGACATAAATCTAATAAGCATGATGGTACGAGATTCACACGTTTAAGTGTTTTTCTAATACACTGATGAGTGTAATTATTCCAGTTTGCACTCAAACAACTGAAATTATATCAAATGTTGAAATAAATAAGTAAAATGCGCTGCTGTTTTTATGGGTGCCATGCGAAATTGCGTTTGCAATTTCTATTTTTCGTAGAATACAAATGTCATTCAATTATTATAATGGGAGGATATATGCAGAATATGAAGTACATTGTTGAACCGACTGGTATCATCTCAATTTGGACATTGTCGTTAAACACACGATAATCTTGATAGCGGTTTGTAGAGAGCCGATAAAATGACTAACCCAGATTTTATTAAGATAGAAAGCACGAAAAATCTGCATGCTCGAGTTTCCCACGTTTACATTCTTTTTATGTGCGCTTCATTTATTTTTAGTTTAGTCGGAAAAAAATATATTGTATTACGTAATGTTAATTATTAATATGTTAGTGAGTTGTAAAGCTGTCTGTCTGTTGGTTGGTTTCAATTATTACAAGTAAATTGAACAAATTTTTTCTCGAAGAAAATAAACACAGAAGTGGCTGCTAATAATACTAATTGCATTTTTTTCCAATGGAGCCGCGCCATAAAACATATAAATACGATAATAAATATATTAATATTTGAAGATAATTAAAAAATGTTGCAAAATAAATGAGTTTGTATATAATGGGCAATATCGTATTGACATAGACCGTAAATAACACGCGGAAAATGTATAGCCGGTATCTTCAGAAGAATAATTCAATATATTTTTTTGGTATATAGTTTATTAGCTACCGGCTCAGAGAATGTCTATTAGAAGATCGGAAACTATATATGAGGAGTTCATATATAAAAGGGAGACATTAAAAATCAAATTCCTCTCTAGTCATAATACATCGGCAAATGTTTTGAATTAAATAATCGTATTTCTGTCAAATCTACGATCATTTTGCCATGTATAATGGACATCCTTTTCTTCAATATTCCCTAGATAGTCAATCGTGTAATTTGTATGTGTAACACCAAAGCTACAGCAGCCGTTAATCTATTTATTGCTCTTGCTAAATAAAAGAAACTATTTCACACTCGCCTGGAGGATTGAGACAGTTGTAGATTTAAACTAACATCTGCACTTTCCAAGAATCTATCGACGTGTTTGCAATATAATATCTTCTTTTATAAATAAAATGAAAGCAGACCATTATTTACTACAGTTTTTAATATCATCGTTATTTAATTTGTTTTTATCTTCGTTAACACTTTAATTGTATACAAGTTAATTTAAACTAATGGATCTATGCCACAAGACTTGCGATTTATTATTGCAGTACCAATCATTCGATTTATTATTTCACTACCAGCTAATTATTTCCTGCTGCTCTACTCCTTCTTTTCACTATAAAACAAAACTATTAATATTTTATTTTGAACTAATTACTAAAGTTATAGCGCCAATTAATTTTAATGTTGCTATCTGCTGAATTGAAATCGTACAAAAATAGGTTTTCAATAAGAATCTCCAATAAAGTATCCACTTCTTCAGTTTCCTATGAAAAAAAATCGTAAATTTTCAGTAAGAAATGCTTCTTGCATTTATAAGTCTACTAGGTAATTATAATAATTTATCATATAAGCAGCTGCTGATTAAAATTTTTGTGCAACAACTTCTCAGGATAATAAAGATTAGGCAAAAAGCAAATGAGCTTTGCAGATGTAATGTAGCAGGCAGGCAGGCAAAGTGCATCATGATGCATATAAGAAGATATATCAACAAAAAAGATGGATTTAATATTATAGTATGTATAAACAAGGGAGGGCATTGCCTGAAATGTATTTATCTAGTGATTTACTATTATAGTCGTTAATGAACGATTTTGCAGCCAGGTCTGATGGTAGCCGCTGAGGTTTTATGACATTTGCGAGCGATATTATTTATTGCTCATTTCTTTATGAGTTATTCAGAATAGCTAAACGCAAAATGTATTGTTCAGTTTTTCCTTTAAGCGATGAGTAAAAAAATACAAGACTATAGGACGTTTTGCTTTTGTTGATAAAGGTCACATATTGGTATTTTTCTGCTGCAACTATTAGAATATTGATTTTGCATGAAATTGCTGATGGTTTAGCAAAATGCCGTAATTCAATATCGATCTACTTAGTTGTCAGCAATACACGAAAATCGTGAATAAGAGTAAAAGTAAATTGTTATTAATTGATCTCGGTCAAGGTAAAAATATGTGGAAGGAATTTCATGTCGTGAAAATATATTAGACTTACTATATGCGCTAATCTTTAAATTGAAAACTTTGGAAATAATTTTGTTTGCATTCAATTTTCGTAATCTGCTGACCGACTGTGAGAAAAACTATTACGAATAAGTCCACCACACACCTAGAAAAAGTAATTTAAGTGATATTGAATATTTTGCACGATCACTCTTAATCTTAATTAAAGCACAGGTGAAAGTGTCCCAATCAGATTAATAAACAATTAAACATATTTTGCAAGTGGTGCAGTTTGCTAGAAATTAAATAATACCCCACAATTTGAATGGTAGTAAAGTGTGAGAACTTGTGTACTAAATACCAAGGTTGGTAATCTTCTAATTGGACTTGAATGTCATTTCAACGTAAACTTAAGTTGATCTCAATCGTGATATCGCAAATCGGAATAAAATGTTATAGGATTCCAAATTTGCATCATGAAACGTTCTAGTAGATTATAGACTGAAAAATAATTATCCAAAGTATTTTGCAGCAAAACACCATGTAATTGATATATTATTAAACTTCAAAGTTCAAAATTATTTTGAAACTTTGCATCCAATCAAAAACTAGGATGAGTCTAATTTGCGACTTTGATTGGTTAATTCGATTCGGAGATTTTAAATTAGCTCATTCTTGAGATTTGCGGTTTATTCAATTCAAATATGTCGCTTTCTTAAAAGCTTTGCAGGAATAATTACTGTATGAAAAAAGCCATTCATCAAAATTAGAAAGATTATAATGCGCTTGCTTAGTTCAGTACCAAGTTTAACTAATTTGATTTTACACGCTTAATGCGCTTAGAATTTGATGATATAAAGGTGGGTCTGTATTTTTTTTTTGTGTTTTAACAAAACTCTTTGATTTAGGACAATATAATGCAAAGTGATACGCAGAATATGATAATTAAAAGAAATAATTAAAGTTATAGATGTTTACATCTTCAACCTACATCAAAGAACCTAGTAATTTCTCTGTAATACCACATGCAGTGAAATGCCATACATCGTCACGCGATACTAGTAATTACATTAAACAAAATAAATTCATTTCACACGATTTATGAGTTCAAAACTATATACAGTCCATAGTGGAGGATGATGAATTGTAAACTGTTCTGACTTGAATCTATCAAAACTGACAACTCAATTCCTTTGCGTGATGTTGATGTTTTGTATGTATACAATGAACTATTTGACCTGCTCATTGGCATTTTTTTCTCTCTATTCTAGCACCACAAAAAAAATCTAATGAATCTTTAAGCAACATGTCATATCGCTTATTTTCGAGAGCGACGATACAGATTAATGATCTTCTCTGAAAATCGATTCAGAATTCCTTCAGAACTTGAACACTAACATATTTCATCTGAGAACATTTCAAATTTCATGTGCAATTCTTTGAGTGGGTGCTTTCATTTGGTTAAGCAAAATTTTAGTATTTTTATTCGTGATACGTGTGAGAGAATTTAAAATAATTGTTTAAAAATGTTAACAACAATGTAGTAATGTCGAATATTAAAATATACATTGTATTCGAGGAAGCCGTTTAGGTATCCCGGTTTAGCTCACGAAGAGAGGTCTTATACAGTTAAGTTATAAAATTAATACCGCCACCATGCATTTAACGCGAACATCTCTCGCATAGTTTTCAGAAATGATAAAATCAGTGGTAATCAATTATTTAAATAATTAAGTGAAAATGTTTGAATAGACTTGGCCATATAGCGAACGAACGAACGCTATATAAGCACGCTCGGCCTTTGTTGGAGCAGGTGCTGAATAGTACGGATGGTTGTTATCTCTTCTGCGGCTAAGCTACTTGACTCATTCCGTGCCTGACCACAATCTATTATTGAATTACCGCGGGCATTTCGCACTTTGCAGTAGCGATATCCAATTAGATGTATTATTAACTGTCCGTCACACCGGCCACAATTTATGTGCAACCACAATTTTCCCAATCGAACGAACCAATTCCGAAATGCTAAACAAGAGAATCGTCATCATCATCATCAAGGATAAAGCACGCAACTTTGCAATGAACGTAACTACAGTAGCCTATCTTTCGTTCGGTTTAGGTTCACTCACCCAGCATTGTTTTCTCTATTTATGACGCTATTTTCAAATTTATAGCCGCACATTCGTTGTCTGTGAGGCGCATCTTCCTTCGTTCGAATAAATACTCGTTTCGATAATCATCCCTGATGTGCGCCGCGCGCTCTTCTTCTCCTCCTCCATCGTCTTCTAATAGAAACCAAACATCCAGAGCAGGAAGCCAGCAATTACTAAGCAATGGGACAAATTAATTGGTGACTGGTTTCGTCGCAATTCAGTAATAAATATCGCTCGCTGATCCGATCCTTCGACTCCGAGCGAGCCAGGACATTCAATGCAGATTTATCTCCTCGGGCTACTTGATAGCACATGCCATAACTGTTATATTTTGCTTCTGTGTTTCTGTATGTGTGTTTATTCAATGAATATTTTAAGCTCGAACAGGTTTTCGGATGATACCAATATTCTTTATGTACATGCTGGATGGCTTATATGGACAAGTTGCTTGTGCTTCTTGTGTAAAATAAAATAACAATCCTGCGGCTGTTAATTTAAGCCAGGCAGCGCATGCTGGATTGTTAAACGGGCGTTTCCTTTGGGACTCGACTAGATGCATTACAAGCATACACAATACTAATTTTAAACTTTGCAAGCAGTTTTTTCTTCCTGCTGCAGAGGAGATTTGCTGCAGGCGCACCTTTGTGCACTATTGCTACTATAGCACTACATTAAGCCGAATAGCTTCTTTTTATCACTATTTAATTTATTTGCTGTCGTTTTTATAAGAATCCCCCAAGTCGTCTCTCAAACGGAAAAGTTGAGTTACGTTTTGTACGAGCAGGATATTTTTTCTTTAGAGCAACGTTGAGGTAGTGCATAATTATTTCTATATTGACGTCATTGGAAAAAATGAAGACATGCTGAAACTGAAAGTCCTTAAGAAGCATTTCAAAAGTAAAAGCTTTTCCTGTCTCTTATACGAGTCCGGTTTTAAAGTTACTGTAATAAAGTTAATTGGCATAGCAGGAATTGTCTCAAACAACTCGAGCAATTCACTTCTACTATAGTCTATGATTTTCTAGTTGCTACAATTTTATCACAGATTAATCTATCTGAAAGTTCCTCGGAGATCTTGACTGGATCATTTAAATTTTGTCATTATTTGAGGAGTTCTGTAAGGTGGGCGACCCGATTTGAAGTTGAGAGAGTAGTACCATCATCAGGGTCGAAGTACTAAAAGCAGTGGTTTGATAGCGCGATGTGTGACGGCAATGTATATAATGGCGTGAGATATGTGCGGGTATTTGTAATGGGATCGGGGTCAGAGGACATGTGCGATGTCTGGACGATGCTGGTGGTCTGCCATCTCAGATCTCGAGGGGGACCCAGCGTATGGGGACTTGTAGGAGCGCCGACATTATTCATCCAGTTTGTCCATTCTCATATTCATTACATAGGCCAAATAAGCGCACAGCTTTTATTGGTGCTTTATTTAAAGATGGAGGAGAAGGAAGAAGGAAAAAAATGTAATTTGAGATAGAAACAAATTTATGATACATTTTAATAATGCGAAATATTTTTGCTAAATTTACAGCCTTGTTAGAGTGTTATTCCCACATCAAAAGAAAATTATTATCCCATTAATAATAGAGAAAAAAGAAAAACAGTTTATATAGCTAATGTTTATGAGGCTATTTAAAGTATATTAAAGATTTTTTTTTGCAGATATGGCAAAACATGTGTGGTTTTTTCATTCTAGTTGTTAACAGATTGTACTTTGTGTGCATTAAAATACTATTACGCATTCAAAGCACAAACGAAAATAAACTATTCAATAGTTTATCATTCAGCTTCTTGGTTGGTACACTTGATATTTAGCGATAAATTTTCCAGTTACGATCAATAAAATAACGATAAGCAAATTCCGATGCCCTTATTCGAATTATTTAAAATTAAATCTTCTATTCTGGATCGGTTTAGTAAATTTAATCCCAATATAGAGGCACAAACAGTGTGAGAATCCGGTTACCAACTAGATAACTTGATAAAAACAACAGTCGCACTGCCTTGTATTTAAACTATTTCCTTTGGTGGTACTTATTGCGACAGTCCAATACTATTTATTTCTTGACCTTTTATTAATTTGCAATTTGCATTTGTGCATCAAATACATTTCTTTCTAAACAAAAAACCATCCGGTTCGAAGTTCATCATTTTTCTTATGGACCAAAAGAGGAGGAATCTAAGATAGCATCTCATCAAAGGAGATTTCTTCAAAATCTCATTTAAAATCCACATCAGCGAAATTTCTATTCCTCGAACGTAGCACAATGAAGAAAAAAAAATTGAATCAGAAACAGGAAGATGAGAAGATGACGATGTTTTACTGTGTGTGGTAAACTTTTGTGTTGCCATATGCCGTGCAAAGTAAATATCTTTTTGTGCACTAGATAAAACCTATGTTTGCACGCGTTTTTCCAGCCGGTAGATACTTTTGAAAAGCATCCTTTGATATAGAAGGCATTTACCGTGCCTATTAATTAAATCGGCACGGATTTTTTACGTTTAGAAAATGCAATACATCAGATGTTTACCAGGTGCCTCATCTTCATCTAAACATGTATTATTTATTATTCATACAATCGGCGTTTTGCAGAAGCTTTCTTTCATGTCATCAATTTTTATCGTACTTGAATGCTGATAATTTGATTTTAATATGAGATTTATTTACGGTTAGGATGCAGCAGCATCAGCAGCAAAAGAAAAACGCACTTTAATTGACAATGTGGAAATCGATTGTTATTTAATTTAATTACCATTTTTAGTCGATTACAATAACTATTGTATTATCATTTTTACAAAAGCTTTCCAACATTGTAAAGCTCATCAGCATATGCGCCTCACATATGCATATGAATTAAATTTTATTCGAGATCATTTTCATTTTGCTGTATAGAGCAGTAAAGATAAAAGCCACATATATTGAATTTGAACTATAAATGTCATTGTTGCTCACGAGGCAAAATTTTACAACTGGAAAAAATTAACAATGCAATAACAATAAGTGATATCATATTGGCGCCCACGGATTATGGAATAATATGTGAATATAAGCATGTCGGAAGTGCAGTGTAGCAATAACACACTAATTTATTCAATTATTTGGATCGAATTATTAATTTAATGATTCGAAAATTGATCTTATTTTGTTATAAATGTGAGTCAACAGGATACAATAACCAGCAAGGTCTGCAATATCGAAACAATAGAATGATGATGATGGGCGCGAATAGAGGAATTGGAGCATGAAGATGTCATTTATTTATCATTGTGCAATGCTATCGAAAATTTATGGGTTGCTATGTTCGAAATAAATTTTGCATTTTAAATGTTTGCTGTAAGAGAGATAAATTCCACTCGGGCCGAATCTACAAACTGGAAACAGGCACTTCTTCATTGCGTGGAATGATGGTCTCATTTTAACATCATGATGTATGGTAAACAGTATGTATTGCAAATAAATACGACGAAAATCTGAATTATGCCAGAGAAAGGTGTGGTGGTGTATATTCCAAAATTATTCGGAACATTTATCTTGCTTATACAAGAGAAAGAATTTTACGACAAAATAAAACATGCTTGTTTAGACATACTTGTCTCATGAATTTCGAAAATTTCTTATCTATACAGAATGGTCTCGTTTTTTTCTTCACAAATATTTCGTGGATTTCAACCATAAACAATTGATTTTATCATCGCACTGAAATTTTGAAAACCGTATTCGTCCTGAAATGCTTCTTCTCAATGTCGCTTTATTCAACAGCTGCGTTTGGAACGAATTTTCCAAATTTTTATCTTCCGTTAGTGCAAAGAAATGCAAATTTACACATAATTACATAAGTTAGTCGGTTATCAGAATTTCCTGTAATTAATCCTTGATCTTATGGAGCAAATAGTTCGTTCATTGTACAAGTTAGTGTCACTACCGGTTAAAAATATGCTCACGTTTATATTAATATTACACCCAACATTCATATCTTGCTTAGATCTTCTAGATGTAACTGATACCATGCTAATAACAGCCTATACTTTACTTAGCTACGACTATTATGAATACACCTTTATGTGTGTACTTTATTTAATTAAATGTAATGAACACCATTATACACGTATGAAGACTTTTTCTATCCAAAAGCTTAGATGGGACCAGTTTCTAGGAATTAATTTGATAAATATCGAAGAAACTCCAGAGAAGATATCTGGAGGAGAAGGGGCAAAGTACCAAATAACCAAGGACCAGAAAGACTACTGAAAGGTTCTCTTCCGATTTTTCTTGTAATGAATGGAAGAGGTGGTGAAATAAGTAGAATTTATTGGTACGAATTTCAAAGTCACTCTTGTGATAGATAAGATTTAAGTGAGTCTATAGCGGCATAAAGCAAAGCATAAGATGACAAAGCAGCGGTACCTCGTGCTGTCCGCAGTACTTGTGCTGTCACCTCCAGCCAAGTCCGCACTGCAAAGGCAACTGTGTCGTCGGCACTCAGCAAGATCTTCTTCGACGTCCACTTTTCCTGCTGCTGCTGCTGCAAGCATTGGAAATGCCGCAACAGGTTGTCGCGTCCATGGGTTACATCGGTGCTGGTCCATTGTGATTATATGGTCGCTCCATATCACGCTATTGACTGCTTCCCCTGATGTCGACACGAGACCGAAATGCCACCGGCTTATATGCTCTATAAACTAGCGGCTGCTGACCGCAGGAATGCTGCACCAGGCAATAAACGCAATGCGATTTAAAATTTGTAATTTAGTTTTTGCTCGGCAAAAAAAACCATAGAAGATGTAAATTGTTTGGTTTGCAAATTACGTTTGGAATTAATGAGTTGCATTATGGTGGAGTGATCTCCATTTGAGGAGAGCCTTTCAATAAATGAAAAAAGCGATTTAGTATTCAAGTGACGAAACATGTAAATAGTTTTTATTTGTGAAACTACTTTTGTCTGACATTGAAATGCCTTGGCATCATAACGTTCGTCTGTATCGAATTCCGTCTTTGATCTATTGCACAATTATTTCCCGATAAATTGACAAAGTTCTAACAAGACACCGCTATTTCGGATAAAAACTCAAATACATGGATGTTTGGCACTAGACCACCTTCGTGCTTGGACGGCAAACTGACGTTAATGTCCCCAGATGCCTTTCTACCGACCCGACACGTTGGAAATCTGCTTAGACATGAGCTAAAACACGTGCTGTGAATTATTTAATCGATTGATCAAGCAAAAACTTATATTTATAGGAAAAAACGTCGACGAACGCGCATCATATTTATTATTCACGGTTTGCTTTCTTATTGTTGTTAATGCATTCAAGTTGGAGCTGTTAGTACCCATGTCTCAGAGACTGTTTGTAATAGTCTGGATACCAACTGGACATTAAATTGCACTTTCCGGAATATTTTTCTTTTGACAAGAAACGCTTCAATAGGAAAATTTTCATTAATTATTAAACAAGTTTTTTTTTTATTATTCGTTCGCAGCATCACAAACATTCCGCACCTTCTTCTTATATCACCAACTAACTAACAATAAATTATACGGATTTTGTATTTGATAGAAGCTATAAGCAACTATACAAGCATATTTTTTTCTTTATAATTTAATTAAATATTATTGGCCAAAAAAAGCGTACAGTGTAATTAAATTAATTAGTCAAATACGATAACAAGACAATTAAAATAATTCTTATAGCAGATTGAACTTTTTTCGTAGATACATATAAGTAGTTGGTCAGCACTACAGGTTTCGGTTTCTATACGGGCATAACCAACAACCAAGAGCTCTTCTTCTACTTCTTGTAAGACCAACGCATCTTGGCGATTGACATATAGCTAAAAGGAAAATACTACCCGGCACATTGCTGCTGCTGCTGCTACTTTGATTGTAATATATTACTGCATTCATAAACCAATAAAAGATAATCATTCTGCTGTATTTTATACTTGAAACGTTTCAAACTGTACTTATATCCTCCTATACGAATAACAACTATTTGGAAAGTTGAAATTTTATTCGTTTAAATTGCTTTAGAATTTATCACAGTCTTTTTAGAATCAAAGGTAATTTTTCAATTGAGCAAAACAAGTCTGTATGTAATGTATATTCCATACAATTTATATACGTTTATATAGATACGTAAATTTATTCAAATTTATTTCGAATATTTTACAGCGCTATTTTAAATCTTCAACTACAACATTAATTTTATTGGTTCGATTCTCTTCTTCAAGTCTTCATGTAGCGTTCAGTCAGATTGAGTATTAGTTGAAAAAAATATCATCAATTTTATTAATGTGCAATGATATATAAACTGTGCTTTGAAGTGCTTAATTACTTAATCAAGTCTGATCACTTTATTGCTAATTTTACAGCTTATATTAGTCTCAGTCACGTATACTGCACTTTCAAAATGTCTTCTTTTATGTTCATTTTATGGTTTATCAAACATTTCGAAACATCTTTTATGTTCTGAAAAAAAATCTATATGGTTGTTTAAAAACTTATTTACAACCATCCCAACCCCAAGGCAATGCTTTTTTTCTAATGTAACATGTAGAAGCAAACATGAGAGCCATTCGTCATACCGCTTAATATATCCCATCAGCTATTTAAAAGCAAATACACATTATCATTTTACATCAGCAAGAGTAATGTTTAGTTTTGCTGTAGACTAATAAAACACATTCTGATTACTGCAAACTGTCAGTTTTTCGATGCAACCATCATTAATTTTGGTACTAAGAGGATGTTAATTTTTTTTCAAATAGAATGGATTTTATGGGGAATTTTTTAGTCTGAGCGAAAACAGCAAAACATTATTTAATTTCCCAGAGAGATAGAAAAAAATGGGTCTCCAACACCAACTTGTTGCTGTTGAATCCAGTGTTGAATATAATAACGCATGGGCTAGAGAGACTTTAACGCGGCTCAGAAAATGAACCTTTTCTACAATTTTGTGTACTTTATCCAGTAATTTATTTAAAATCGCAACAATTTGTATACCAATTAATTTTAATATTTACTAAACGTTATTTGTAATTTTAAAATAGTAAATAAAAAATCATATTTAAAAAATATAATCTTTTTATTTCCTGACGCTCTTTACTATTTTTTATTTCATTGCTCGGTTTCACTTTTTGACAAAAAGTTATGCAATTGAAGAGACAAATTAATTAATTTAATCGTAGATTTAATGAAAAAGAAAAATAAAAGTACGTAATTATAAGGAAGCATACTTATTAATAGCATATTGTGTGGCATTAATTATAACTCACAATAAATCTTGTTTTTCTCAGTAATACACTAATAAATTTAACATGGCATGTGTCAAGCACAGTATTGTGCGTTTGTGAGCAATTAAAAACTGCAAAGTAATTTAAGTGTCACGAGTGCATTGTGACTGGCTATAAGCTTTGAAATGCTACGGTAATTTAAGTGTAGCATCTTCGATGTTACCATTTGTGGCTTGACTTTCTAAAGATAATTACTCTTTCCAGCAGGTTGTTCACTATATATCACCACCAACGGAATATATAATTTATTGTCAACAATTCTTATATGCATCATTAAAATGGAATGATGATAATTTCAAAAGCACGAGCTTTTTCAAATAATCCTGCATTTATTTCTAATCTATTTTGCGGCAGAGGATTTTAATTAAATCTTAATGATGAATATACGGGGTGGGCGACGACGACGACGACTGACTACTTTCAGTTTCGTTCTTCGTGTTTGTTTGTTTGTTATCCATGGAAAGGTGAAATGTGGTGTAAATTAGTTATAAATAGAATAAGCTCGGCAGGAAGGGACTGTTTTGTGATTGCGTGACCACATCGCCTTGGGTGGCTTACAGGCTCAGCGTTACAGTTGTCGCGCGCCCACACTCCAAGATCCTTACATGTCCTTTATATCAACTACATATCTCGACTCACGCGATCTCCCAACAATTTTCCTCTTCTTTCCTACGAGCTAGGCCCATTTCAAACAACAACCATTTATATTTAAAAACAAAACATTTTATTTAAAGCAAAATATATAAAAATACATAACATAAGGCACGTCATCATTACTGGCCGGATACAATTTATAATACTTATTAATTACAATTTTATAATATAATCTGGCATTTTATACATACAAGTCTAAGTAGTAGAGATAATATAAATAAAATGTACAGGAATAAAATATATTCTATGCATTACTAACCCACAACTGACCTTTAACATATAAATACATACATCAATAAATAGATTTATTCACAACTTTCTACCACTTTGAAACAACAATTTTGATTTATGGAAATTCAAACTAAAAAAACAAAAAAAAAAATAAAGGATGTTAATACATTTCAGGTACTTATATATCAATTATTTTATATTATACAGTAAATATTTTAAATCAAATATAGAAAAACAACATATTATTATTATTCTTTACGACGAGTATATAAATCGTTAACAAAACAAAAAGACTGGCATCTGGCATATGTCCACAAGAACTAGACTAGACTAAAAATTTTCATTTACAAAAAAGTTAAATAGAATTTAATTTGTTTTTTTTATTATTTATAAATAATACATTTCTATACAAGCTTAAGAGTGTCAATCAATCATTGATCATTAAATAATGTAATTTGTTTATTGCTTACTCATCAAGATTTCTCAAAACTAATGACACCCTGTATCGTAAATTCATATAAAAATATACATTGTATATAAATTACATCTATTTTTTTAAAATTAAGGTTACAACATTTAAATCATAATTATTGCGTAATAAAAAGTAGGTTTACAAAAAGACTGGCCAAAAGAGCGACATATAAAACTAAATAAACACAATAGAAATTAATGCCCCCAAAAATGGTATGGATTACAATTTAAATTTATTTCCATATCAATAAAAATGTAATCCATAATAAGGAACATGCTCAAGAGCAATCAATATTTTCTCTTCATCAGCAAAAAAATCTTTTCCAAGGCCACAAATCTAAATAAATAAAAGATCACAAAATTGTGCGAAATAAATCAATCAATTGGTGACATCAGCCATAAATTGCTGGCGATCTAGCGTCAAGTCTAAAGGCACAGATTTCACTGGTTCATCAACACCCACATCAATACTAAGTTCGGGTTCACTGTCAGACGGTGGTGGTGAGTTTGAGGTGTTTGGTTTAACCGACAGATCAATTGGTTGATCTTGGTCAGGTGCAGGTGCAGCTATCGTTGGAGGTCCTTTAAGCCACAACTCGCGCCAAGCTGCAGGATCTCCAATTCCTTGTAGAGGTGGAAACCATTTAGGAACTACGCCACCAGGCGAAACTGATGGCAAGGAAGCGGGTGAAACGGAAGGTGCATGTGCAAGAGCACTAGCACGTTTCCGTCTGGCAAAACATTCATTGTCACTAGCTGGTGATGGTAGTTTTTTCACCGAACTACTCGAATAATAATCACGATCACTGGACGGCGATGCGGATGGTTTTAAATAACTTAAGGCACTTGTTGATCGAAGATCGTCTTCAGGATCCGCTGAAGAAGCTCCACTGTCTGATTCCGAGCTGCGGGTGTCTCTGCTGTGGTGATGATGATGGTGGTGAGGTGTGGTGGAGGGATTCCGAAACAGTGGAGTCAGATAGGGATGTGGTCGAAGAAGATTGGCGGCCGCTGCGATATTTGCTCCGGCTTGTTGCTGTTCTTGTAAAAGACAATGGATTTTGAACCAATTTGATCGGCGGCCGTATCTTGATCCGCTTTTCGACATGCCAACGAGAAGGCACTTGCGTAAACGACATGCTTTGCATGCTGTTCGATTTTTCTTGTTGATAACACATTCTCCGTTGTTCTTGCATTCGGATATGGAGTTGAGGTTGTTGTAAGTTCTTCCGAAAAACGACTGCAATAAAATAAATAAATAAATACTCATTGCATTATTGGTAGATTATGTAAATGTGCAGCGTCGAAGGTAAATGTTAATGGAATCTAGTTGGTGATGGTAATAAAGTGCTAATACAATGTATATTGCAAATGTGATGACATGTTAATATCGTAGCTATTTAGTTGCACTGTTAATCAAGATCAAATGTGATTTTTTGATGCTGACAGAAACAAGATACAAGATCTGCTTAGATGTTAACAGACTCCGCTATGTTAACACTTGAGACTGAACAACATGTTACATGAAAGACGACAACTTCCTTCAGTTCTACTCCACACACACACCTTAAAAAAGGCGAATATTTCAGATGAGAGAGTGACCTTTGAGGTCTAAACGCTCATCTCATCCACCTGTCCCAGTATAATGCATGACGAATCTAACAAACGCAAAGATCGACCCAATCTGGGTTAGAAAGTCTGCTGAGGGAATAATTCGGTCACCACATCGTGACTTATGCGATGCCACTCACATGTGCATTTATCTTTGCAAATGTATAGAAAAGACTTTTATTTATACATTATATATACATATATCTACTAAAAATATTATTACCTAACGTCAGAGGCTTTGCTAATGATGTGGAGATCTTATCTGCAGCGCTCTATGTATGCGATTATCTACGCTATTTACATTTCACTTCTATGGGACCACTTTGTATTATACTACAATCATTGAATGTACAATTGGATAAACTATTTTTATCCATTTAATATGTAAAACAAAGAGAAACTCAATTAAAATAATTTACCACAAGCTAGAAACCAAAATGACCAGCAAGTTCTCCTGATTTAACTCCACCAGACAAGTGAATCATCGAATGAGACGATCTAATCCATAATGGTTGAAGTAGATAAATAGAACATTACCAAAGATCGTTAGTCCAAATAAGCGATAAATATGCTAATTAATACAATAGTTTACACCTCGCATCTTTCGCCGTAGCAAAATAAACTACACAAATATTGAGAGTGAATTGTTTATCCTATTCATATGTTAAACCAAGAGAAACTCAATTAAAATATTTTACCACAAGCTATAAACCCAAAGTGACCCACTATTTGTCCCGATTTAACCCCACCAGATTTGTAATGATGATCCAGGATACTTTATGAAGTGGAATAAAATATTTTCTAATCCCATTGGGTTTTTCAAAAATAAGTAAGGCATGAGATGAGCTGATATAATTCAAGATGCTTCATAAAGTAGAGAAGAAAATAGAACATTGGAACCAAACAAAGAGCTAATAATTTAAGCATAGCGATAAATATGCTAATAAATATAATATTTTACACCTTATTCACTTTATCTTTCGCTAGCGAAATAAACTACACAAATATCGAGAGTCATTTGTTATAATGGGGGAATAATTCCGTGCAGAGTCGAGCAATAAACAAAAGCGCCCATTGCAAGAAACTTTATTGTCGGCAAAAAGCGTGCTCTATTTATATGATTGTTGTTGGGGCAGAGGAATTACACCAACATATAAATTACCAAAGAGCCGTTAGGAAATGATTAATAGTGGAGAGATGCATGTGTAATAATTCAAGATCGAAATGTGCAAGTGCAAGGACTCGGGTTTCTCATGATTCGTGATGTTAAATCGACCACGGATACTCAGATACATCATATATTTGTCGTGTTCTCGGATTCCTCTTTATCCAACTGCATTATAAACCATCGTATCGTTACAACCTACAAGTTGCAGAATGTTCTGACAGACTTCTACACGATAATACATTGGTCTTCTTGCAAAGTGCTTCCCTACTTTTATGTTACCACTACACTGAAAATTTACATCGTGTATATATCAGCCGGTAGCTAATATTATACTCTTCTATTTATTACTATATTCACGCTAAAACTACCTATTTATTTATTACAATCGCAATTTACTCATTAATAGAGGCGGTTAATTTTGTGAAGAACCATCGACACTTGATGCGCACTGGTCGTCTAACCATGTTACTACACGTCCTAAAATTATGCCGATTTTAACACTTTGCCCACTTCTTGCAATAAATTACATAAATAATTATCATAAAGGAAACAAAAAGATGGATTAGCCTTCAAGAGCTTTATTAAATATTTTACACGAATATTTACATTCGCTTATTTGTTTATTGTAATATTATACTAAAATATACATAAATAAGACAAAGTTGCTTATATAGAATTTATTCTTGCACTTGGCAAAGTGTAAAATGTACATTGACGAATTGTATTTATTTGCATAGTTACGACTCTGTTTCTATTCAATAAACGTATCAACACCATATATACATTTTACCTACACATTTCTTGTAAAATACCATTACATTGTTTTAAACGCATTGCAATAATTCATCCATCTGCTACACGATCTAAATTTAAACGAATGACACTAATTTATTAGATTAGCCGTGAAAGAAAAAAATCGTAAATTATTTTTCAGGTGTGGTCCTTTTCAACCAGGATATATGATGTGATTTTTATTGTTTATTAATTTAAATTTATTTAATTGCTGGTCGCTTAAAAATCGTAAATTTTGATTTGAATTTCCTTGCAGAAGATGTTTTATGGAAAAGCCCATATAAATGGCATTTTTTCCACAACATAATAGCAACGCTTCGATTTCATAATAGAATTGGTAAAAGCAGCGACTTCCTTTTTCGCATCGCTTGACAAATTGTGGTTATCGCTTTCCCTGTATATAAATATAACAACAAACTAGGCAGTCTGCCTATATTTATAATTTCCACAACAATGTTTGACGACTTGTAAATTATCGCATCGAAAATGAAATCGCAATTAATTGTCGATTTGGCGCCACCGTTTTGAATTGCAATCGAATAAACGTCCGCGTAATATTGAATCCGCATGTGGCAGCGAAATATAATTTCAGAAAATACGACCTGCATCTATAATATAGAGAAGAATGTAAATGTTTAGCGTTTTACAATGCCTGTGCATTTGCTTTATGAATCATAACATTGAAAGCTAAAAGCTTAGTATATTAAGATAATCTAAGGCTTGCATGCGTTTGTGTCCTACAACAACAATTATCTTCGGCTACAATTCATCGGCGAAGCTGACATTCATAGCCTTTACAGTAAGCTACAAGAGACATTAAATGTAAAACCTAAGATGTACTAAAATTGTGCTTCAAACTCGTCCTATAATTTATTTTATAACTATGTGTTTTCATATAGTGATATATTATAACCGTCCTTCCACTTGCGTTTCTTTTGTGATAAATGTACACCACAGATAAAACTCAAATAACACCTCTAATACCAACATTAGCCAACGTTTTATGTCTCTTTATAAACAACTTTTTCAAAATACAATAAAAAAATCACAAACAGATCCACTGAAAAATATAGGAAACTAAAAGCTCAGGATAACTTAATCCTTAACTGAAAAATAGAAATTTATGATTCTTTGCTGCCTAACGCTGAAAAATATAGCAAATCATAATTCCAGGACATTCAATTGATTTCAGAAAAATATTTCAGGACTCTTTAAACTGAAAAATTCCCCATAGGAAATGGAATGGAAGAAAATTAATTAGAAAAAAGTCGAAATGAAAAATTTTGCATTTCCTTATAACTAATATAATAGTAAACATAAACACACTTCATCATGTTACATAATCGCATTAGCTGTCATTACATGAGCGGCATTCGGCCCTGCCTATAGGAACCTGCACACAGTACGGTTCTTTCACCATGGTTCCCACGACCTCGACAGAGACGGACTCATAGAGCACCGCGTGGGTCAAACACAGCCAGCGCCAGAACACACTTTCTAGCTAATCAATGATCGGTCAACTAAATCTAGTAAATAATACACACAAACACAAAATTAAGAAGAGCTGAACCATTTTTTTTCTCCTTGGACGTTTTTGAACGGGTTATGTTAATTGCGCTCGAATATTTTGTTAATTAGAAATTAGTAGGACTGATATTGTCCATCCAGAACATATAACACGTGCATGTATTTATTTCCATCAAAATTAATTAACATTTTAACAAAAATTCAAATTCAAATTTATGCATTCATATAAAATGCTTACAAGTTGTCTACTAATTTGTGATCAAGTTCTCGTTAATGATATTCATTAAATTGTATCATCTGTGTTCATGAATAATGTATACCATTTTTTTTCCCGTTTGATTTGCATAAATATTAATGCGGCACACGAAAATGTGTAGATATATGGTTCGGTTGTCGTTTTTGAGGCAAAAAAAATTAATTTTCTAAACGAAAATTACATTGTATGTGTACACATCCCAACTAATTATACATTGTAGTATAATTTTTATGGAGATCAATAGACAAGCTCCACTTTCTCTATTTTTAACATGTCAGAGAGATGACGATCAATTTACCATTGTATTAAAATAGATTTAGACAACAGATAATTAAGTGATACAGAACATCATCGTAATGTGATATTATTATAATAATTATAATTGGTATTGTGTTCCTTTTTGAATTGCAGACTACAATTTTCAAGGTGACAGTTTATAACATTACCGTCTATTATAGAGATCGCTAAGCTATTTGCTATAATTTAATTTCGAATGTAAACAATATTTAATTTGCTTCTTGCATATTAATGCGTCTGATGCAGATCAAAAAAAAATTGTTTATACCAAACTAATTTATTCGATGTTATACATAAACATATTGACCGAAAAAAGGTCATCTGGTGCAAAATTTGGGTCGAAAATAAAAAAACATCCTTCGATAGAAGATAAATAATTATAGAATAATTCTTGAAGGTCCTGAAATGAAAAGCCTATTAATTAATATCGCAAATAATAATATTGTTACAGGGTAATTTGCTCCAGCAACTAACTTTATTGTAATCATCACAAAAAAAATGGCAATATCGCGCTTATTAATAATTTGTTTAACAAGAATGCATGATTTGTAGTAAAAGCACATAAAAAGCAACTTCCTCTATAAAATAGCTTTATTTAGAACATGTGCAGAATCAAATTGCAGAGTGGTATAATTATTCAAGTATATAGCTATAGACAAGTGCATTGTTGCAAAGTTGACAACCGATACTAATTAAGATTAATTGTGAATAGCATTAACGAGAGTAACAACATTTTGTATGCGATTACAAAAACGTTGCAACAACTTAATAACAAATAACGTATATTATGATGCGGTCTGAAAAAAGTTGAATTGAATTTGTTATGAAAATTAAAAAGTAAAATAATCGTTCGTTATACATCCTGACATGAGAGTGGAATAATTGAGAGTTAGTTTGAACGTAGCTTATAATTAACGGTGATTAGTAACCTGCAATTAAATGCTTGTAAGATGCAGATGATGAATTGGAAAATTGAAAAGTTCTCAGCCTCAGCGCCTTATAGGAAAAATGATGGTTTATGTTTATTTTCAATCTGATAAAACGACAGTTTGAGTTTCGCAATTTGCTGAATTGATAATAGTCAAAGACCCCCTGTTAATATCGCAGCTATCATAAGGATATATAAATGTATTTTGATGATATAGCGGTAAACTCTGAATTATTAACATCAGTGACCTCTGATGGCTTGCATGAACTTAGAAATTCTTATAATTAATAGTTATCAAGCCAATCTCTATGACTTTCAAACATCTTTTCTTTTAAAAGTGGAATTTCGACAGTTTTTTTCATTTCGCCTACAATTTGGATGAATACATTCATTTTTTCGAATCAAAAGTTCGTAATAAGTTAATGAGGAGTTGTTTCGCAGCATATCATTATCGGTGTGTTATTAAAGGAATTTATAAAGCAACTACAACTAATGAGCACCGATTCATAAACAAAAGGAAAAGAGGTTAATTATATATATTAGAGAAGAGGTTGAACTCTACCTGCCGCTCATCACTATATCGTCACATTCGACAGGTGCCATAACGAATACACATCTATTACACTCATCTATAAGAAACCGCTTCATAGCTTTAAAAGATTATAAATTAAAAATATCGAAAAGCATCACGTTCCCAAATCTAATTTTCAAAATTATACACTACATTCTACTCTGCAGTTTTATTTTTTTTTTAATAATTTGTTATTAACAAAAAGGTATATTCAATAATTACTCGCGCGCTCGATCCGGTCATTAGTAAATTGATATTTTAACGTATTATTAGAAGAAATTACTTAATTTTTAATTGTTTCATTCATGTTCTTTTTATTAATTTTAATTGCCCGTTTCATTTCACTAATTCATATGCATTAAACCAACATGGGCCAAACTGTATAATTTAATTGTGCTTAAAACTTAATTATATAGAAACATGCTTTCATGATTTCAGCAATATTGTAACATAATGATTTTTCCTCTTTTGAAATAATGTTTGATCATACCATACTATTTATTTTTTACTATGCATTTTAAATATATTCGGAAAACTGTAGATTTTTTTAAAATTGTATAAGACTTATCAAAATTAATTGGTATCAAAATTGTAGCCATATAAAAATTCTGGAAGGCAATATCAAGCAAAATTGTAAAAAAGGTTCATTTTCTGCACGCTCGTTAAAGTCACTCGAGTCTCTCGAGCCCATGCGTTTTGAATGCAACACGTTCGTGTAAGGAAATTTGAACAACCAATTGAAGGATTTGTTGGAAATCCACGAGCACAATAAATCTTTTTAATTGGTTGTTCAAAATCGATAGTAATTTGTTGAATTTAAAAACGCACGTAAAGAGCAATCAAATGTAATTTAAATTTGAATAATTAATAAATCATAAAATTGACTGAAAGGGGTCGTGATTGAAAGAGATGGGGTTACGTGGTAGATGCATGTTTTTAAATATCAACTGATTATGAAACGTTTTTAATTAAAGTTGTATCTAATATATAAAGCTGACACAGATTTAGTAAAAAATGTGATCTGAAATTCATAAATCATCGTAAATTATTGGCACAAGTAACGATAGAGAGGCAGAAACGAAGTCGTTAAAATAATTAAACAGAAAATTGGTTAAACCACTATTAATGATGATGGTTAAAAGAGTGGCACCTTATCGTTGCCCATTAAAACAGTACCACATGTAATAGAGTTGTTGGTATCGCATTAATTCAGCATGTCTATAACAGCCGTTCAATAATTCATCGTTCTCTATTTTACACTGTATCATTTATCAACAGTGCATAATTTGCATGCTGAACAAATAGCTATGTGATTAACTGGTCGTAATCAAGTTAACTTAATGTTTCCGATTCAATACATTACAATTTTAACGCTTCTATATATCAAGTGGGATTAATTGTATTTTGGTATGCGCGCATGCAGAGCTTCAGATATTTATAAATAAATAAATAATTTACCCCGGCGCATATTAAGACTGATTCTCTTCACTACCGCGAACGAAGCGTGTGAAGAGAAAGTGCGAACTGCGTGACAAATGTAAATTTGTTGTTTGTCGATTAATTTATTTTGATTTTAATAAAATCTAAATTAATGAGCCATTAATTGTGTCTCTGATGTACAAATACATGTGCATGTGCATCCATGCAGGTCATACTCTCGAAGAAGAGACAAACATGCATATATTGAGCAATAAATAATCATAAAACAATTATGCTGCATGGTAATTGCAATAATTAAAATATAATTAATATTGTAATTAAACAACGAATGTTTTATAATATAGGATAATTATATTGTTCGTAGTCATTCAGGGAAGAAATAGTAATAATATGTTGTTTCAAATGGAACGAATAGCAATTAAAATATTAATTAACAATTTACCATTACTATAATTTAAATATGCATTAAATATGAAACATACACATATATGCATTGCTAATCGAACAATTTAAAGTGTAGTATTTCAATAATTACCAACGTTAGCACAGCGCGCCGCGTTATTTCAAATTAATATATTAATGCTACGATTTATAACATATTCACATGCTTATTTTATATTACTTTTTTTTTACTTACATACAAGATCATGATGTTAAGAAATTATTCAATGTGTTATTTACTTGTATGCAAATTATTTCACTTGTGCAATATTGATGCAATTAAATATATGGCATTCGTGTCTTGTACTTCAAAATATATTTTATTATAACTAAAGGATGCTTTATTTTATAAGTTTAATCAAGAAACATGCAATTATCATAAAGAATGAACTCATTTTAGATGAGCCTTCACAGGATTTTAATATATTGGGCATTATATTTAATCTACATGGACTGAATTTTTATTTTTGACGTCACTTGACGTCCTCCAATAAGTTTCTTTAGAAAAAAAATATGTTTCTTTAGAAAGGTGATTTACTATTACCACTTTTATTATATCTTAATTGAATTAGAATTTACTAAAAAACTATAGCGGAAATAATAAAACATTTACTATACCATCTAATACATACATCCATCAAGAAAGCAAAAAATAATCTACAATTGCAATTTCTCTTGTATCTAGATTGCTCTTGCATATTATACGAAACGCATTTTTACAAGCATCCTATTTTGCTTCTAGGCTGGCTAGGTAGCATTTGATTTCGAAACGTGTATAAAAGTTTATTACGAAAAAGCAGTAAAAGCTCATGTTTCTAACAATAATCAACATGAATCTGATCTAGAACGTAAATGCACATTAACACACACATAAAACCGTCAGTTTTTCCATCAATTCAAGCGCAGCGCAGCATCTGCTGTACCAGAAAATCCATTCTTGATTGCATTGTTCAGAAAAAACAAAAAATACTGCAATCTTGATTAAAAGGATCTGCGCGATTAAAATGATTTTATTATTTGTAATAAAAAATTCTTGATGATCAAGTTTCTAATTCGAGTATATAAAAAAATATTGCGCAAAGATGTATCAGATTTCAGCCTGCTATGTTATAATCAAACTGAATTATAAATTGCTTTGTCTTGTTGTAGTGACACTGTAATAAAATGCCGATGTCCCTCTTTCCCAAATCCGTATAAATAATAGATTGAATAAAATACTTTTACTTTTTTTCCTGAACACACAGAGGCGGCGCATCGGATTTTTCCAAGGAGTGTCGCTCAACAAATTTTATTTGTGCGCTACTGAATGCAAAGCGAAAGAAATTGTGCAAACCACACCCATTCTTTACCTACGTCCTTGTATTATTATATATCACATTTATAACATATTAACCAATAAACGATCTAGGTACTACACCCACCGAATGGAAAGAAAGCCTGAGAAATAGGTTAGCAGATCATCTCAAGCCCCTCTAAGCAATATATTAGACATAAATCCAGAGAGCTGCTAATAAATTGATTAAACAACTCTAATGGACAAATGAATGTTAAATAGAAGGTGCCCGCTAATTTATAAGATCAACAAACAAGCAAGTCGAATGCGAAATCAGTTCAACCAAAAAAAAAAAAAAAAATGGGAAAATCAAACATCAACCAGTTTGTCCACTTCGTTTCAATTTTTCACAACAATACTATTAATTTGTTTATACAAATGTGTCTCGGAATTCTAATAATATGACGTTCTAATTTTTTAAAGCGAGTTAAAAATAAATTTAAATTATTGAAGATGCACTTTTTCTTATCTTTTTATTTCCTGCAAGAGGAACCGGTACGAGGCTCGTGCCGATAACATTATTCAGTGATTTACATTTATATAGCGAGAAGAAGCTTTTAAGCTCACCTCGCGACGATGATGGTTTTCTAGTCCAGAGAGCTAACTAAACATTCGGTTATATTCTAAATTGGCTAAAAGTATTAGTTTGTTAATCTATACTGTCACATAAATTAGGTGAGAGAATGTATTTTATTGATTGCCGCAGAGGCGTGTAAATATATGCGTTTGAATAATTTAAATTCGAAGATGCAGATAAGGTTTTATGATTCGTGTGTGTTCCTTTATGAAAGAACGAAAAGTGCACTCTTGTATTTGTATAACGTCGTGTTTGAAGCCTACTCACTTTATTATTGACCATAAGCATTGCTTGTCGTTAAATTATTTATAAACTTTTAGTTTAATTTATCTGTTTTAAAATAATGTTTAGCAATCATAATTCAAATCGTTTAATGTTCGATATCAGATCCTGCTGTGAATCAAATGTAAAATCCTACTACGTCTACTTGTAACGGAACTTGCGTGCATTATTTATTTATTTTTAAATAAAATGTGTTATTGCTTGTAGAAAATCACTAATCATCCAATTTTATTTAAATTACTTTATAAAATGTTCACGATTTAAAATATACTCTAATTTAAGATGATGGTCAAATAACTTTCTAATTTAAAAAATAGAATAATTAGATGCTCGAATCGCCAATAGCAGAAATTTCAAAGAAAACCCAAATTCATTCATGTATACTATAATAAACACCTACATTAAAAAAGAACATAATGAGAATTAGGCATGCATTGGAAATCCCACACTTTTAGTCTATGATGAGAATCAGAAAGAAATTATTACGTTGTTGTAGAAGAAAAAGTAAAATAAAAATCGAGTAGAGTAATAATTTAAATAAAACAAAATACAAGAGCATCAAGCTTACACCTACAACGAACAAACGAGTATAAAAGAGAGGAAATCTTGTCTATCAGCAATGTTAATCCTGGCTTGATGTAATCCAAAACAGGGAGGCATTAACATGAGATTGCGACTGTTTTATACGTGCTCCACATCAGCATCGTCGATCTGCAGGAATCGGTTTTCAAAGAGAGCCAAGCAACTTAGAGCTGAGATAAAACAGATTCATCCGCTCTGAATTATAATCGACTCAATAAGGATTTGCTCCCAACTGATTACAGATTACCACGGTCTTATTTACGTCTCGAGCACTCCTGATCGATTCGAATTGTTTGCCTTCTGCTTTATCGGACTTGAGCATCTCGAAAAGTTTCGTATTAATTACGTTAACACGATGATTGAATTGGATTATCTAATTGAATGCCGATTCTATTAGTGCTGATGGGTGATTAATACGCTTTTGTTAAATCAATTCCAAATACTATAAACAAATTAGATGCAATTTATTGGAAGCGATTTATCAAAGCCAAGGATCTTGTGCGCTTTGTATGAGTAAATACGTTCAGAGCTTGCTAATTTTCCCTGATCTTAATCATCATCGAAAAACCGACCTATAAACTTTTTAAATTGGCTGAATGCGAAACATTCTAATCATATATTCGAAACGTGTAATTATTTAGTAATTTATAATTAGAAAGATATTGAAGAGCGCATTATATTTTTTTAACATTAAATGTAAACTAAAACTGTAAAAGTGCAAAGGATCTTTATGTATTCAAATCTAGCAGCAATTAAAACCGAATTAGCTGTGCAAACGAAATATTTTGTTGCATATAAATATCAGTTAATTAATTTGAAAAAATAAAAAAAAACGATACAACATAATTTGTTATTAATTAGTTTGAGCTGAAATGTATAATTATTGGGTGCATGTTGTGAAGGTTGAATAAAATAGACGAAACTGAGTTGTGATTGAATAAATATAATTATAGGTTCTCGATTTATAATCGATTAATTTTAATAATTGATTTTTTCAACTCGAATTTGTCATTTATTGTTATTTATTGTTCAGTCTTTAGAAATGTATAATAAATAAATAAATGCACCACTCCTCGAATGAAATTGATTTAATAAATAAGCGAGGGCGTAAATAAGGATTTTATTGAAACAGTATAGAATTGCTGCTGGATTGTATAATAAAATATTGATGTAATGTTTATTTATAAACAAGATTTGAAGAATTTATTATGAGTAAACCAAAAAGATAATAATACTGTAAAACAATCCGCTCTTGTGTCACAACCACAACCTTCATACTAGATGTCTTGTATTGAACCAATAAACTATATATTTAATCTAAACAGATATAATTAAATCACTTTGACAGGAAACAAACAAATTGTATTGTTCAATAAGCATAATCTAATTGTTTTCAGAATATATTCAAATTACCATGTTTCATTAATTCATATTAATTACAGTAACAAAAATTTTTGTGCAGTAAATCACAATCACTGTTATTAAACCTACGCTAAGTATCTCAATCTATATTAAGAACACAATGTTCTGTTAAATGCTACTGAGAATTGAGAAAAAAATATATTTTCTTGGAAAAACATGGGGGACGAATTAATACATTGTTGCAAAATTAGAAATTTAATAGCCACAGCCAAAAATATCATGGTAACAATTTTCTCCTAATTTTCTATCGTGAAAAGTATTTGTCGGCGATTCTCTTGCCCGGAGATTTCAACGTAGGGTCAGAATTCAAACCTCGATTGAAACTTTGCGCTCAAAATTCCAAACTTATTAAGAAAACTTAATAAATTCAGTTAAACGGATACATACAGTTATCTAGATGTATGCTTTTGAATATAGATAGATATTTATTATTCATATTTAACATAGTAAAATGCAAATTGAGACCAAGAAAAACACTATGGGTTATATTATTGTACGTATTTACACTCTCTTCGCAAAAGCCTTTGAACCCACGGAATAACCACTTTTGTCGTCGTCGTCGTTGTCGTGTTAACTATTTTATGACTTTTCAGTTGCGTCACGGTTATTAATAATTGTTTCCGTGGTCGCCCGCATTTATCTACAATATTACTGACTTGATTTATTATCTTAACACCGATCAACATTATAGTAGCATATTCATTAACTATACCAAACAAGATATATTATTGTTATTATGGCTTATTACTACAGATAAAAGTCATTTAAATATTTATTTATTTATCCATTTGAAAAAATAAAATAAATAAAATAGCGAATGGTTTTGTTATTTAATATTTTATTGTGCCGAAGAGGCTCATATATTACCATCAGAAGGTACTCGTATATAAACGTGTTATAATTATCTCAGGTATTCCCATAAAACAGCGCAAGATGAATGTTTGCACGTGCTGTCGCTTAGATATGTTCAAATTATTTATGTGAAATGGTCAAAGTTCATAGGTGTTTTGTAGGTGGAGTGCAGTGTGCAGATGAATGTGATGAATGTTTAAAATAAATATATAAGTAAATCACTAACCTTGCAACCCTCGCATGTAAAGGCACCGAAGTGGTAGCCGGCCGCTGGCTCTCCGCACACCTTGCACAGCTGGTTCATCTGCGAAAATTTACCATCATTCCATCAATTTTTAATTTACATTTCAAAGAAAATATATATTATATTGTATGTCTACTCGTATTCTATCTATTCTATTCAATCTTGGCCACGTTTTCTAGATGCAAACATATCTATATGCAAGTAATGTGCAAGTTTAATGCATTAAAGACCTCCAGTTATGTAAGGAATGATTCATAATACCTACTGAATTTGAACAAATTGCATCCGACTTGTTTATATGGCATCTGGTATAATAATAAATATGTCTAGGTAATATTTTAATCAGCAGGATTTTCAATGCAAGGAACTGTAGCAGGACAATTTTCTTTCTCAGCTTTTAAATATCTGAACTCGTAGGTCTTTTAATAAGCTCCTTTTTAATTTTTATAAAAATAAAGTTCCATTAAAATTAAGGAAAGAAATATTTTAAATATATTTCTATAGAAGCTTTCTTCATCATTGGTGCTTTTACACAACTTACATCATCAATTGTTCTTCAATAAAAATTTAAATACTCGCTGGATGTGTTAATGTGTCCTTAATGTTTTGAATTTTCACAAAAAATTAATTGTCGCTTTAATTAATAAATTAAATAACAAATATTAAAGTGATAAAAAATGCATTTGAGAAGCAAATAATGACACAATTATTTAATATTAAATGCATACAAGTCGGCAAAATGAATACCTGATTTCACACAACTTGTTTATTAGGAATGTAAGGTAAGAAGCAATAAATTTATTGCACACATTTAACGTAATGTCATAGCAAGCTTTTAGCAAAATGTCACAACATTAAGCGATTGGGACAAATCGCACAATTTTCTTTTGATAAATGTCCGTAATTGCATAAATTTATTTGAGCATATCTTATTCCATCCCTAATAAATTATGGATTTAGTTGCAACTTTTTTTTCCTTCTACGACATCATGATTAACTACTAGAAGTTTAATAGTTTGAACGTGCTTCTTAAAAAGCAACCAACTCAAAAATGTATGAATTGAATTGAAACAATTCTTGCAAGTAATTAAATTTAATAATAATATGTGTAATAAATTTCGTTATTAATCATCCGTAATTGCTCAGCGTGGTTCGTCTGACTTGGCTTCTATTAAAGTATGCAATTTGTGCAAGAGCGCAAAAACAAACGAAAAAAAAAAATCACGAATGGAGAAAAAAATGATAGAGGAGCTGGGTCAATGTATTCCCACGACATGTGAGTCCATACAGCATCACTTTGAGCTATGACAATGCCTTGTGCTGTTTGAATGGTAATCGATCCGTATATGCGTTCAAGATCTTCTTATACTGTGAGACACTTAATTAAAGAATCTGCGCGGCACTGAGTGACATTTCAAACTCTTCGACTGATGATCGCTAATGGTAGGAATACTTAGCATTTTAACCACAGTGGTCAACTTAACTTGGACGCTCTTCTATACAACCGCTGCTGCTGATGCTGCCTGCTATTACTATTTAAGTGCAACGGTGTCTGAAATGGCACATTTAAAAAGTTTAAAGCGTATATGGATGGGAAATTCATTATTATGCGGCGTCTCACTTTTTATAAAACACGATCTTATCCAATTCGAGATATATTTATTTATCTACGTAAATGTGTTTGTGTCACTTTTCCAAATTACATGCATTCGATTAAGATCAAAAGCGGTTCCTTATTTAAGAATTTTCCTCTTAAAGGCATTTTTAGAGTCGAGGCTTTTTTATTTGGACGGAAAAGGACCAAACTGTGTAAATTGAAAACCATTCTTTATTACTTTTAATAATTTAATTGAATGCAGTATTTTCTAATTAAACATTCCAATAAATCGTGCTCACATTTAATTAACAATGTTCTACATACATTTTTGTAATGCTGGATGTCCTAATTTTAATGCTGCTATGCTGTTTCAAAAATACCAGGAAATAAGATTCTTTAAATTTTTGATGAGATTTAATGATTACAATTTTATTAATAATGATGATTAAGAAAATATAATTCCTTGGATTCTAAAAAATCCACTCACCAATTTAAAAAATGTCTACAAGCGGTTGATTTAATTTAATTAGAGAAAATCTGACAAAAAAAATAATGGTTACAGGAAGAATGAAGTTCAAACGATTTCCTGTCGAGAAAAACTTCCAAAAATGCTTTGCAAGGAGATAAATTAAATTCAATTAGCGAAAAACTGGCGAAATAAATTTCTCCTGAAAGAAAAGCCTTTGAACAATTTCCTATACAAATTTTTAGTTTTTTTTTTTGGTTTATTTTGTTGGTCCAACACGCTTCTGAAGTGTCGAGCATTAACACGTTAAATGCAGCGTTGAAAATGATTACCTTGTCTCAGACTATTTATCTTCAGCTTCAGATGCAACTGCGATTTTTACCTGGTCAAAAAGCCCTTTTGTAGGTATTTTGTTAACAATAGAAGTATTTTTTAATTTGTTAAAATAAAAAATAATAATATAGCTCATTTTAGCAACTTTAAAAAAATGAATAATTAAATACTAAATGAAATTAAAATTTTTGTGTTAAAATAATTTGAAAGCATTAAGTCTGTAATAGGATTATCATAAATCAAAATTTCGATAAGTTGTATAGTAACGGTGTAGTATATTGGAGACATCAATAGCCGCACAGGCGAAGAACCTCTTTTTTAACACCTACACGTATACGAGTTTTTCAAATATTCTCTAGGATTTTTATGAAAATTTATATTTAATGTGCTCATTAATGTTACAATGTAAATTATTAAATAGGAAATCTACATATTTAAGTATGTGTGTAAATAATATATGGTATATATTCATTTTATTAATGGTCTATGAGAGCAGCGACCGATATGGAAATAGAAACTAGATAAGTGCACAAGTTAAGTGGAAAATGAAGTCGTTTTTGCACATAGCTGCTGCAAGATTTATTAGTAAAATATTCCCAATTAACACCGCTGGTATCTTATCAGCGGTGCAGCATCTTCTCTATGCTTAAAGGTCCGTGTAATGACTCGTATCTTTGCAAACGTGTTCAATGTTAATTGTAACCGTTTGCAACAACATCGCCAGCAGGTATATTAAAATGAAAATATGCATGCACTATGTGTGCTATATGCATTTCATCCTCTACCATTATTCAAATAGAAAAGCTTGATTCCCACGTTTAATCAATTTTTATTTGAACGTGCGCGCCAAATTTGACGTCACACTCAATCTGCCAATCAACTATCTAGGATAGGACAGGAAGCTTAAAGCCCGCCCATTTTTGATAGTATTTTGGCGCGAATTACCTTTACATTCAAAATATTTCGCGGCAAAGCAAAATTTTTTCTAATAATAATTAAGGGAAAATAGTTTTACCTACAATTACATTATTGGCCAGATGATCATAATCCATATGAAGTAGAGTAGAGTTATAAACAAAAACAACTAACCTTTCTGCGACGTTATGTGAATGAGACCGCGCGGCATTCCGAAACTCACATCAGATCGCGATTCATCCCAGGTGAGCGGCAGGTAAGTCGCACAGGTACTGATCAGCATCCAAGAGCACCTGTACCAGAAATGCAATGCGGGTACCAAAATATCCCGTTCAGATGGCGCTATCTGTCAGTGAATTCCTGCTGCAATCCGCCTACCAAGTGACTGAGACGCCTTCTTTTCATCTGATTTGTTGCAGGACCAGTTCCAGTTCGCAGGATTCGGATTGAAGCCAATCAGAGTTTGAAATGAGTGCCAACCTTTCGACAGGTCTACCAACTGTAATGGTTGTCGTGCGGTGTAATTAAAATTGTGTAATATCGGTCTATTGTAATTGTTGATGATGATGATGATAAAAGTAGCCAGTAATGGTTGCGATTAATATTGGTTTTATATGTTTGCTAGCTTTTTGTTATGCTATTTATATAAGCGCGGTGTGTTTAAATGAGCTATCAATAATTTATTTGTGTTTTATTCGATTAGTAAATCAATCAGAAAATCAATCATAACTTATTGTGTTTGTACTCTTTGAGTGATGTATGTATTGACACACAAAGATGTTTGGATAATTCATTATTTAATTATTTTTGCTCGTAATTTTAAATTATTTATGTGACAAAATCTCATATTTTCGTGCTATATTTCAAATTTTATTGTAAATTTAAATTAAAAAAATATATTTATATTATTTATACCTTTGATTACCATTTTATTTTATCTAATTATAATATTTCTATTAATTTGTCATTACTTTCAAGTATTGATTAATTTTAATTATAGTGATCGAAGAATGTTTAGTTATATTTTCCTCGTAGACTATAATAACACGTCTATGTACCTACATTTTTACAAAATGTTATCGCAATATTTATGTGCTTCTAACAATGCTAATTATTAAAATTATATATTATAAGTTTTATAGAATATTGTTCAAGTATAGGTAATAAAAATAAATATTCTATATAGTACTCCTTGATTCTATAAATAATTGAAATAATCTTACATAATGCAATGATTTGTTAAGTGATTTTCATTTTCAACCCAATTATCTTCAAACATACATTTCGGAATTTTAAATTATGATCGCCGAAAGGCAACTTTAATAGACATCCAATAACAAACCCTTCAAAATAAATTACAACAGATGCAAGCCTTAAGCTACAATTTGTAATAAAACACAAACACCTCTTCCCTTTAACTTTACCAGCACGTGTTCTAAATTAATTAATTTCTCCTCAACTAATAAATTATATTTTCGCGCCAAAAACGGATTTTTTTGAGTCGATATGAATATTGTTTAAGGAAATAAATAATTAAATTATGCAAATAGCTTCGATTGTGATTAATAAATTGCAGAATGAAAGGTTATGGCCAATATTATAGTGGTTTTTATATCCAATAATGTATAAACATTATTATCGTAAAAACAATATAATATTATATTTTTCGCATTTTAATGCCATGAATAATTTGCATGCATCTAATTTATATGTAATTATATTGCAGCAACCAATAATGAATATTTACTACACGATTACATTCGATTTGTTGCCATTCTTTTTCCTGCAAATGGGCATGATTACAATTACAACTCAATTCTGCGATATTTACGACCAAAAAAACGATAAATTACACAAATTAAGGCGTACTTAATAATTAAATATAAATTAAAAGTCACAAAAAAATTCTGTATTTGTCGCTATTTCTACTCTATTGATTTATTATCAGTTGCGCCTACAAGCAAATATTTGAAATATTATGTGTAAAAATCCTCTCACCAACAATAAATCATCATAATTAATGTCCAATCGACAATCTAATTGATTCGATCGAAATTTATCGATTATTTTTCTAATTAATAATCGCAACATTCAATAATAAATATCTCTTATTTTATTAATAAAATAAAACTAGGTCCTCAAGAAGCCTTTCATCCAGCATCATCATGACCAGCAAAATAATTTATACAAATTCATTAGCTTTTGTTATAAAACGAGAACAATAAATTTAAATTGTGGCTCTCAATAGAAAAAAAAATCACAATGCTGGATTTTCCTCAAGTGGATATCTTATTTATTCTTATATTGAATTGTTCGAGTGCTCTTCTAATAACGTCCATATAGAGCAATTATAATTATTTTTTCGTAGTGCAATAAGAGAAAAAATTTAAACGCTGTTGAAATACTTTAATTTAATTAATGGCGCTTTGTGGTTTAATTAGGACCTGTTATTTTAACAAAACAAAAAACGCCAGAAGTGTTTCTGCTGGTACGTTTGGATGGCAAACGAAGAAGTCGAAGAAGATCCATCAGGAATATTAATTACATCAAAAGTAAACGATTAATTATAAAATATCCAGTTATGCACGCTGAACAAAACTCCCACAAAAAGCGAACAAGGTAATGATCGAGGCAAGTCTATAAATCCTCAAAACTAGCATTTCCTTATGGTTTTTTGGGAGCGACTTTGCCCAATGTAGAAATGTTGCATCGTAAAATTACGGGGCGTGAGCAAACGTCGTGAATATGCCGGATTCAAATTAACATGACACTAATAGAAATGCTTAATTGGGTAATTCATTTCTAGACTCGAATTTACATAAGGCATTTTTTTTCAGATGGAAAATCAAAAATTAAATTAATAATCTTTTTCAACAATGTCAAAGGTTATTACTATTATTACTTTGTATAGTTTATGAGAAATCGATAAATGTTTTTCTATACTGGTGAAATTTAGTCATCTAAATTCACTTGATTGGTGGTCCCCATGGAGAAAGCTATAATTATTTATTGTTAATCGAAATTGTCTACATTTTTATTGCTTTTTAATTAAATTTTATTAATTGACTCATAAACTTGTATGAAACTATTTTTCTAATACAAATATAATTAGAAATCTAAACTAAAATCCAGATTATAGTATTTTATATACAATAATAATAAATAATAATAGTAATAATAAAATTTGAATTTAGCGCTCTTTTCAAAAAGTTTGATTTTCTAGTACTTTTACTCCTATTATATTGGTAGTGCGAATATTACTAAACGTTGTCAAACGTTGAACTCGCAAAGCATCTTTTGTAAAATCATTTTATGATTAAAGTACAAATATAAATCAAGTGAATTATTAACAAACATTAAGGTAATTAATTTCTTCACTATACACAATAAACAAATCATTTCCAAGTTTTTTAAAAATAATTCACACTGAACTTAACCCAACTTTTAATACCGCAATTACTTTAGATGGATATTCGACCAAACAATACAATCTACATAAACAATCTCAACGAAAAAGTGAAGAAGGAAGAACTGAAGAAATCGTTGTACGCGATCTTCTCACAATTCGGCCAAATAATGGACATCGTCGCCCTCAAAACCCTAAAAATGCGTGGTCAAGCCTTCGTGATCTTCAAAGAAATCCAAAGCTCAACCAACGCTTTGCGATCAATGCAAGGCTTCCCATTCTACGATAAACCGATGGTAAGCCTAAACTTCCATATAAAGCATTAATTTCTTACAGGAAACACTGTGCATTGCACTAGGCACAAAAATGACCACGTTTTGATTACAGCGCATTCAGTATTCGAAATCCGACTCTGACGTCGTTTCTAAACTGAAAGGCACATTCCAAGAACGGCCCAAGAAGATTCGCCCACCGCCTTCGAAAGACGACGAGGCACCGAAGAAAAAGAAGAAGAACAAGGACCCTAACCGAATTCCTGGCGGAAACAACGCGGAACAACCACCGAATCAAATTCTTTTCCTTACGAATTTGCCAGATGAGACTAGTGAAATGATGTTGTCGATGTTGTTCAATCAATTCCCTGGATTTAAAGAGGTGCGACTTGTGCCGAATCGGCATGATATTGCGTTCGTTGAGTTTGAAAATGAAATGCAATCGGGATCGGCAAAGGAGGCTTTGCAGAGTTTTAAAATTACACCGACACATGCTATGAAGATTTCATTTGCTAAGAAGTAGATTGGTATTGGGAAGCCCGACAGTTTTTTCGTAATTTTGTGACAACATTGTACGAATACTTATTTAGCTATTTGCATAATTTTGTATTAATTGATTTAATATTAATAAATTAGTTTTAAACCGAGTTTTAAACTTTTTGATTGGTTTGAATTTGAGCATCTCATAGAAATATATTACTGGTTGCCTGCCTTTAGTTTATAGTTTTCTAATTTAATTCAAATTTGACTGATTACTATTTGATTTTTTTTATTTAATATATATAATTTAAAATAAATATTAATAATTGCGGCACTACCTGGATCGCTCCCTATTTCTAACCCGAATACAAATTAGTTCTTTCTGCAAGCAAATCTACATATGATCCTAAACAAGAAAACCATTTTATACATAATACAACCATACATTTATCCCGAAATGCTATTGTTAAATTAAAACGCCTAATAACGCTACTTAATAAATAAATAAACAGTCTTACATCTAATCATCATCAACCACAAAACCTGTCCTTGCTTGCTGCGCGTGTTGATTCCTCTGCAGAATATTCATGCATTGCGTTAAACAATGCAAAGAAGCTGCCGAAGTCGCCTTCAATAGCAGAAGATTTGGATCTACAAAGAATTTGCTGCCAGCTGCCTCAATCGTTCGACAAAGTGCCAAATCGGTCTGTTCAGTCTGTTGTAGCTGAGCTCGTACACACCCCAAAGCGTCTAATACCGCTAGATGTTCACGTGGGGGTAATGGGGGACTGTTGGCACTGATTGCCTATAATTACAATCCATAAATATGGTAGCAATTCAAATTTTAGTCATTTTTATTTACCTTGGTGTGGGATTCAGCTACAGCTCGCAAGCCGTTCACCCATTCTTGTCTCGCTCGAGCATCAACGGCTCTAAGCTTCAGCATATCACCAGACGCGCAATTTACAGTGAAGGTTTTTGAATCTTCGTCACTTGGACAGATTACGGCTCCGGCCAAATGCACGGAGCCCCGCGGTATTGCTCCATCCGGTTTTTCTCCTTCACATAGGTAGTAGTGCAACAAACCTGCATTAGAATCCACTAGGAAGTACCGATACTGCCAGCCTTTCATTACATTTGTGTATTTGTACAATTGCCCCGAAAATTGTCGCTGTTTGGTATGTAAATCCATAACTGACTGCAAAATAAAAAACAATTAATGGAATGACTTACGTGGCAATTAACTGGTGTTTTAGTTTATCCATTGAGTATTGATAAGTAATTATTAAGCTTTAAATTAATTTTCTAACCTCAACTAATTTGTTGTGAGTCATTAATGTCAAAGTAATCAACAAACAATAATTTGAACTATGATAATGACATCTATGTGAAATGATGTGAAACTTGAGCGGCCATTTGTAAAGTAGTAGAAATCTAACCTGGAAAGTTTGCGGTGTTCAAAGTTTGGTGCTCAAAATATTGTGAAGTGTTTTTGTGATTTTATGCTAAATTGCAGCAGTAATTAAGCGGAATTAGGTAAATAAGCAATCAAAGATAACGTAGAAATGTTTGTTTCAACCAATTCTTTGTTTTTATTTAGGTATTTTGTATTTGCATTTGCGGGACGTCGCGGGATCGAGCGCGGAATATTGCGCGTCTCTTCGCATGAAAAAGTAATTTGCTGTGAAGAAAAGCATGGGGTGAGTGAATTTGATTGATTATATGAACGATTTTGTGTATTATATGCCTTTAGAAGCTTAATAATTTCTGCTAATTGCGATTTAAATTATAAATATTTGGTACAATTTGTCTGCAACCAACAATACACGTCTGAAAATTATTGAGGGCGGAAATTTTTAAAATTGTGTGATTAAATTTAATAACAATTAAATCCTGAGATGTTATAGTATATTACGTGAATTATACTTAACAATCTTGGGTAATACAACTTAGACAGTCGTAAATAATTATTTTTTTACTATATAATTACTACATGGAATACAGCTTAATTTTTCTGCAACCAACTATACACGTTTTCAAATATTTTAAATGAAAATAGGGCTTTTTATATGGTTTTTAAGAATAGTAACTCGTTTTACGGTATAGATTAGTTTCGTTTTCAATTATCGTCAACCCATTTGAATCTAGAACAAGTTTTCTGCAACCAAGTTTGGAATTTATATAATATGCAAATTTTGAACTTGGCTTTGTTACAGAATGATTGTATCAGGCACTTTTAAAGATTATAGATAGAATTGATCTTTTTATATCTGAAGCATCTGTTGAGTACTTTTGGTTTTTATGATACTCGACTCATAATCATAAAAATGTACCCAGTAGCAATTCGATTTGAAATTAATTAGAAAAACATCAAGAAGCAAGAGATAGTAAAAATATATACAATGATATTTATTTTCAATATTTAGACAGCTTTTGCAAATGTTACCAAATCCAAATAAATGATGTACAACAAGTACAATCATTGTTAATCTTCAATCCGTGTTTATCAATGTTGATTTTAGTTGTTTATTGACATTTTATTTGTTTAGTAACTGTAACAGTATTAAAAGATAAAATTTATATCAAAAATCAAATAATCTTTTATAGCATAACATATGTAAGTAAATATCCGTGATTTTCATTCTTATGAATACATACATTAACACCACTTATGAATTATGATGTATTTAGAATTAGATAATAATTATTATTTATTAACAAAATACTTAAGCACTATAGAGAATTTAAATTAAGATTTATACGTATTCAGCGTATTTAAATATTCAATAAAATTAAATGAATGCCCATATTTAACGCAAATTGCAATCAACACATGTTTAATTTAAAATTGAATCATCACTGCACAAATTGGCAACGCTTATAAAAATATCAATAAAAAGTCCAACAGCATGGCATTCATTCAACAATTTCTTAATTAGTTTATTTACTAATAATATATGCCATAAAAATAATTACATTTATGCTCCTCTAATGTAAATATTTATATAAAATCCACCATTAAAACGAACATAATATTCCTTACTAGCTGAAGCTGAACATTGTAGAAAATAGTTCACTTTACTAATTAGTGATCAAATATTTCATTTGAATGTTAAATAGGTTGAAAATATTTTTGAAAAATACCGAAATCTGAAATCAAAGTGTTGAGGGTCGTAAATTAATCTGTTATCTTTCATTAAAAACATAGCTTTAATTAAAATATGTAATAATTCTAAAAACTAAGCCATAAGAAAGTGACAGACTCGGTCAAAGAACCAAAAGGCTATCACAGCTTCAATCGTAAATAACAATTATTTGCGATTAAGTGGAATTCATAATTGATAAAACAGGGTTTAAATAAACAGTTTATTTATTCAGATATCTGCAAACTATAAACATTATCCAGTCTCAGTATGTTCAACAACAATAATAATATTCCAAGTACACAGAATCGTCCAACAACATGACGTATGACACAACTTTGCAGATAAATGTGTGGGACTGGGGACATATTTTATTTAAAGAGGGTGTAAAACTGTCTATGTTTGTCAGAAAACAAGTTTCGATCCTCTAAACTAAATCATTTGCAAACGGCACGTGTATGTGCAAGACGAAATTAGATTTTCTAGTCGTTCCTAAAATTGCAGGATCACTGCTGAAAAAGTCCTTTTTTTCGTTTAATCTAATTATTTTAAATATGTTTTTCTTTCCACTCCATTCCATGTGCTTCCATAATACAATACACATTAAAGTGCATGAGAAATGCTAATGTGCAAAGCAAAACAAACGTGGAAATGGTGAAAATCCGGTATACGGAACAAAGGTCACGCCTATGGAGCTAAATCTGAGCTAAATGTTTATGTTGGGATCAAATGGCTTATTCCCAACGTTTTGTTGATTAGTTAAAACAATACCAGGAAACAGTATAGAGTTGAACATGTCGTATCAAAATAGGTATTTTTATATTCCAATTTCTGATGCAACGATATCTGATTCGATAAAATTATGTGCAACCTCAATGGGAACTCGTTTTGAACGAGGTGACAATTTAATTTATCAAAATCCGAAAATTCTTAATTACATAATTAATTTTTTTGCTGACAAATAAATAAATTATTCAAGTATTTGCATCATTTGCATACATTTGCGATTGGTTTTATTTTTTGTAAAGTGGTGCCATTCATTTAGTATTTTAATTATTTAATTTTGATTTTTATAATCCAAAATTTAAACACTTAATAAAACAACCGACATTTCAAAGCTGTTTTGGGATAATTGCATTTAATTCTTCAATAACGCTATACATTTATTTTTGTATAACGCAAAACTCGGATGCATTGATAGGATTGTTAAAAAAGTGCTTTGTACGTGAAACTAAATTATATCAAGCTTTTAGCATTTTCGCTTTGTGTAAAAATATTGAAAATTTAAATGAATGCATTAAATGCATCCATATTTTTTTCTAAATAATAGTTAGAATTCATTCAATTGGTATTAATTCGATTATATTCGTGAAACAAATATATTTTTCGAACCAAAGTGGAATTGTAATTAAATTTAAAATGCAAATGTTGATCATAAAAAATTATTATTCATTCTAATGGAAATTATTTTTTGTATGCACCATTTTGCATACAATGCAGCATTAATATTTTAATGTATGTTTGTTATATAATAGTTAGTAATTTTTAACCAACTAACGAACAAACCACAAAAAAGCAAACTTTCTTAAGTGTGTAGTAAAGTTTGCTAATTTTGCATAACAGCAAACTATAAGCTACGTCGCGAGAATAAAGCTGTACATATTTTTGTTTAGCATTATCCCAAAGGAAAAAGAGTTTCTAATTACATTCATGTTGTTACACTATATTAGAAATTTAATAAAACAATTGCCAACATTTTAAGTGCACAATCAAATTAAAATGCTTTTAAGCTTCTCTGACGAAAATTTCATTAGCAAAATGTAAAATAAAACTTTACTGGTCGCTATATCTATTTATTTAGCGGATAGCAATATCAATATACATAACCGGTCATTTGTCACCTTCTTGATTAGATTGGCTGTTAGGAAAGGGCTGGACGCTCCGTTTGGCAGGAATATATTAATGCAAAGGTGTTTGTTGGCGACCGCTGCTTTGGTGCCTTAATTGCATGTCTCTGATGAGCGGTGCGACAGGTTGTAATTAGAGTCGGGTGATTGATGAGGCCTCATATCTGCAAACTTATCATTGCCGTCACTTGGCTACATTAACATATAACCAGAACTTATTCGCCAACTCCGACCTCTACCCCAGGAAGAATCGATACTTTTCTTTTGAACTAGATCTAGAAAAATAATTTCCTATGGCGAAATAAATGAGTATTCAGACATAGTGAGGTGTTTATGAGTTTTCAGGAGACTTTCAGTAGTTATTCCAAATTTGGTTGCTCCTATTAATTATTGCTATCAAAACAAATTTTCTATGCTATTGAAAAAATGGTTTTAGTATTGTTCGGTAGAGGACAATAGCTTGTAATTGTATACAGTGGTTGAAGGGTTGCATTAATTGCTGTCAAAGGGATTGGTGTTACATCCCTGTTACCAATAGGTAATTAAAAAACTGGGATTTATATCGCTTGCTGAAAATATTCCAAACTTTGCCAATCCAAAAGGTCTTCGCCTCTACCTTCAAATATCGTTTATTTTTGGTCCTTTTTGGAATATTAATTTATTTCCTCGTATGCATTCAAACTCTTCTTCATTAATCTCAAATTTTGTAACGATTATCATAAAAATAGCTATATAGTGTTTTCCAATAGCAAACAATAGCTTGTCTACAATGGCTGGACTTATCGAAGGGTTGCAGCATTAATCGCTGTCACCGGGATATGGGTGTTACATCCATGTAACCGATTGAAAATAGATCATCCATCCCATCCCCATGGTGTACATCGATAGATAGAGGAGGCAAGTTTTGGCCGACCTAACAGATAATGTTTCCACGCGACTGGGTCCTCTCAATCACTACACCTCATTACCCTTTCATCAACCCAGAAAACCCACCCCTTTATATCAACATGCTTTCTCTATCAGAATATCTTGTGACATGTATAATCCGCAGCAGCTGATGACCATATAGAGGATGGTCAGCTTGCGCCTTGATCGCCTGTCAAGGCTTCACACCCATTACATCCTTGTTATTTGATAGTGTTGAATTATTTCCAGGTTTTCGACTTAATTACCTATTATTTAAAATCTGTCATAATTTCGTTTCGTTCAAAATAATGCACTCTATTTATAGTCTGCAAGTATTTATAGTTTTTATTACCGTTTCACAGTCTATAAAATTCGTAACCCTTTTGTTGGCTTGAAGAACCACACACACGCACATTTTGTAGCCCTTATAATGTATGTCACCCTTATAGAGTCAGAGTAGAGAGCAGATCCGCCTCTTCGTAAGGGGTTCTTTTGCTCCGGGTTTTCAAGTTCAGATAGAACACGATTCTGCAGCTGCAAGAACAATTAGCACGCGTACAGCTTTTATATTTTTATTTTGCATGTTATCGAAAAGCATATTATGTGGCCTACTTCATCATTCAATAATAGAAGAGTATTTCAATTGTCAGGAATTTTTGTAATGCATACGCAGATTCTTTTGTGCGGATTAATTAAAGTATTGCTAACTACAATGTAGTTAAGTAAGTTAAGCGTTAATTCAAGGGAGCTTTCAAGCGAAAGTTATGGGGTTTCATTTAAAAGATTTTCCAACACTTCTCTGTCACTGGCATAAACAGGAAGAAATGTTAATTAGAGATGCTAAAATTAGAAACAGAAAACCAATTTAATTTGATGATTAATTAATTGGAGCTAAACAGATTAAGTTATTTTGTCCTATGTATGAATATTTGTTGCTACGTTATGGCATCGATTTTATTGAATAATTCGTGTAAATACAGAAAGTAGAGTAATTGTCCTTTGAATAATTTAAATTTAAAATACTATTGATCAGCCTCAGTGAAATGCGTTTAAATAATTTATTTACAATTCTTGAAAGGCAATTATTGCCAATCAATCCACTTTACTATTTTATTTACCAATCTCAAATACATCTGCAGTTAATAAATGTTAATTATTTCGGATCAATGAAAGGTTGGTTCATTAATATCGCGAAGGTATGGCAAATATTGAAGCAAAGTTTTGTGTTTTCGTAAGAAACAATAACCACTAAAGTGTATGGTAATGTAACTAGGGGTTGTAATGAAGAAAATGTGAACCGTTTGCGGAAATTGGAAGTTGGAGAGGAAGTTTGCAAATTGTGTTACCGTAAGTTTTGACACAAGTAAATTGATTGCTTTTGGTAAACTGTTGGTAAAAGTGGAATATCAGCAGAAAAATATGGATTTACATTTACCTTACACAAAGTGAAGGCGGTGTCTTTATAATGCATTGACAAAATAAATTTCACTTAATTTATTAGCTAAGATTCTCTTGAGATAATATTTTTTTGTGCTTATTTGACTTATAAGGTCGTAAGTGGTTATGTATACGAAAGTAATAATTGTATATATAAGAAGAAAAGATAATTAATTTAAATGCGCGACATCTATTTAATAGTTCCTTTCATTCTGCATAAATAAAATGCCTAATGGAGAAAATCATAATAATATAGGAGAAATTTATGGGAAAGCTATTAAACAAAGTAAATATTAATATTTATAGTTGCGGAGATGAATAGTTTCAAAAATAATCATCACATGTAACGTTGTTAATAAAACATTCAACGAAATTGATTGATGACTTATGCTCTATTTACATATTTGCTTATTAAAGTTAATTAGTAAATTACAGTGTTAAATTGTTGATATTCATAAATTATCAAGTCTCAACAACTTTATTCCGTCAACTTATCAAAGGGACACAATTCCAAGAGAGCAACAAGCATATCTTAAATAATAATTAGATTCTCAAAATCATAAATCCCACTTTGATTAGCATTATTCCACGCAGTCGTAAAATATTTATGAGCAAAATATGCAGATGCATTTTGAAACTATTGAACGGTATGACTTTCTTAATTGCTTTCTTTGCAATAACAATAGCAATGCATACATCATGAGATCTAGAGTCCGATGGCTACTAACTAATATAGCTTTACACCATATATTTTACGTGATTGTATCGCTAAAATGCTCATTGCTTTCAGTAATAAAACATTTCTTATTGCCTCATTATTTTATTCAAATCAACTCTCGTTCTATTAAATCGATCACTTTTCTATTATTGCAATCCAATTCCATTCGAATGTTTCGAGATTTCTTTAATCGCTACTTTTTATTCCTAATACGACCAGCATTTTATTTTTAGCGCTATCAAACAGTGACAGCTGCTGTTATCAACTTGACGAGAAACGAGTTCATGCAAAAATATTCATAAATAATTATGCAGTGACGTGGGAGACAATAATCAATTATTGTTTACTAAGTACAATTGCAATTTGTTGAAAATGCACGTAGACGAAAATTTTTAAGAATTTATTTTGATTAGTCACCTTTAGTGATTTATTAACGTGGCTAATCCGGGATTAAACTTGATATTTTGGCCTCTTGAGTGTCAAAATCTCCGCCACTGTGTTAATCATTTTATTAAATTATACGGATTTTGATTTAGATTAGCCACACAGTGCAAATATATGATTGATATTATTAGATAAATGAAAAGTAAAAGTACAGTTATTTAATTCGCTTTTGATAATTTCGAAATTGGATATATTTATGTTTAAAAATAGCTGTTGTGCCAATTTGATAATGATGCATCTAGAATAAAATAAATACAAGATTTTGCTTCTTCGGTGTTATCCAAGTCGTAGAAAATGAACAACAGGAAACTAGCTTAGAAATAAATGCACCTTTATGGGTTTTTAACACTATTCCGATTTTAATACCAACACAATAACGATAGTTTATTTTAATACCATGGATTTTAAATTTAGTCCCTTTACGACCATATATTATGTTACAAATTCAATAAACGTACCTACAGGTGTTGCAAAAACTATTCTTATAACAATTCGAAGAATAGGTAAAAGTTTATGTGTTCGGAATAAAGCAGTAGGTATTAAATAGAATTTTTGTTGTGTTTCTGTTAACAAAGCATGTGATTTAACAGAAGAGAATATAATACGCCGTTTTATGGGGATTCTTTCGGCGTAACAATGGTGTGTCAACAGAATTACTAGTTCACTTTTCGTTGGCATAGGGATGGTAAATAAATAAAAGACGAATTAAATTTAAACAATAAAATATAATTAAATCGTATACATTTTGAAGCATACAGACAATTACAATACCTATGTCTACTATACACGCAGTTACAAATTATAATATGCTGTACAAATTATATAATATGTTATATAAAAAATATACAAAATAAATTTGTGCTCAGTCAGATTATTTCACAATAATAGGTAATCGAAACGAAATCAATTTGATAATTTATATCCGTAGATGGAAACCAATAGAAATAGTGCAAAATATTTATAAAAATTTGATAATAACTTGATATGTCGATATCAATTTCATTTTTTCAAAATAAAGCTGTTTTGGATACAAATCATCACTTAATTAAAACCACCATCCAAAATAACTGTGGATGTGCATAAATATAATTTTTTAACCATTAGTTAATAGTAGTAGTTTTTTTAATAATTTTCTTTTTCGTACAAATAACAGCAGACTTTGTTAAAAATGGATATGAGGCTGCACAGATATTTCACTTATGTACAAAACGGTTAAATAGACAACTATAAGTACAAAAGATTATTGAGGGGGTCATAATTTATTATAAAAACTTATCCACTAATAAGAGACTACAAGAATATATTAGCATATTTTCCACATTCGACTTGCTGCTTCTTAATACTTCAAGAAAAGACTTGTGGCTTTTCAGTTGTTTTTTTTTTTTTTTTTGGCTGGTCCCGAGGTACTTATGGCACAAATTACTATGGCTCGTTATTGCTTTTTCTTCTTCATTTCAAAATTGGAATTTTCAAATCTATCGTTCGTTTTTTGGTCTTCATTTGAAGTATTAATATTCATTTCATTCACACAAACTTTTCGCTCATTTTAAATTTAGTTACGTATATGACTCTCACTTAGTTATTTGTTTTTGACATTATAATCATCGCTAAAGTACGATTTTGTATATAATAAATGTTTCTCATTTCTTAAGGCAGTGTATATTTACTTGAAAATAAACAATCTCCTTTCTCGGATCATTAACGTCTGCTGTTAACAATTTCAATCATTCAAAATTAAATTTAAACCTATCCGCGACCCAAATACTTTTTGATATTTTACCACTAAAACAATCAATGAGAAGTTCGGCAGCGTTTGGGCCGCAAATAACGACTGATGTACACGCCTTCACCTATAACTGAGTCAAAAGATAAAACATCTTCGGTATTCTACATGAGTATGTAAAAGAAAACGTTCATATTTTATAATCACAATATTTTATAATAATTTCACATTTATACACATTTCTAAAAGTAATAAATAAATACACAACAAAATAATTTCGTCTGTACAATAAACAAAATAAAAAGATATAAAAAAAACTGGTGTCCACATGTTCAAACATAGAATGGCACTTTAAAGTCGACTAGAGAGCTGTAACCGTTTGGCGATGGGCCCAGGCGGTCACTCAAATGGGCCCGTAGTTACTTAGAGAAGGTCCAGAACCTTGTGGTGGATGAGAAACAACTACCGGCGTGGCCCCATCGCCCGCTTGTCATACGTGACTAAGCGGAGGATGTTTGATCACATGGTGGTGCAAATGGTGTTGGCTAGCAGAAGCCACACTTCCAGCAGGCCCCAACAAACTGGCACTGCCCGGTCCTGCAACGAGATATTGCGGTGGTGGCGGTTTTCCTGTGCGATTTTTAATCAGTACTGCATTTGCACCAGAAAGATCTGGCCTTCCAAATAGTCGTCTCCATAGTCGCTTCCATGAGTCTAAAGTCTTTCCGGACCAAATCCACACTCCCGAAGTGATTCCAACGGCCAAAGCCATAAAGTATTTGAGCATTAAAACGGAGTACAATGGTCGGATTTTGGCGCTGATCATGTTCGTGTTGGGACAAGAGCAAGCCAAAGATCGAAGCCATTCTTGGTGATAGGCATTTTCGTACAAGTGACAACCGATTACAATGGTCGCTGGAACTGTGTACAACACGGAGAAGATACCAATTCGGATCATTAGCTTTTCAAGCTTATCTGCTTTTGAGCCTGCTCCAGCACCTCCTTGCTTTTTGATCACGTTGCGAATTCTGAAGAGCGATACGAAACCCGCTAGTAGAAAGCTGGTACCGACGATGAGATATATCACCAAGGGCAACAGTACGAAAGTTCTGAGATTATCCATGTTCATGTTACCAACTGAGCAGATTCCTGATACAGGATCTCCATCAACAGCTCCGGATAATAAAACGGCCAGTGTTTGGAACGTTGGAATCAACCAAGCCGCGATATGAAAGTACTGAGCATAACTCGCTATGGCTTCATTGCCCCATTTCAGTCCAGCGGCCAAGAACCAAGTCAATGCCAGTACCACCCACCAAATCGACGAAGCCATGCCGAAGAAATAGACCAGCAGAAAAACGAACGTACACAGATTAGGACCAGTTGAAGAGTACCGGATAATTGGTCCTTCGCAAGCAACTTCTTCGTGTCCCACGCCAACTCGAATCAAGTATCCAACAGATACTAAGAAATAGCAGGCCGATAGGAACACGATGGGTCTCTCAGGGTACTTGAAACGTTCGGTTTCGATGAAGAATGTGATTAGAGTCATGAGAGTGGACGCGGCGCACAGGCCCGACCAAAGAGTGATCCATATTGTGGCGAATTCTTTCTCCTCCGGGTTGAAGTAGTTTTCCTTGCACGGGTGTGCACAGTTTGCGACGCCGGCTACGCTTCGGTTGATGGGTGACATTGGTTCTCTCCCCATAGAGATCAACGGGCGTTGACATTGGCACTTGCATTCTCTTGTGCCCTTTTTTATATCTCCTTGGGGACTTGTGCAGTTTTTTGAGCCTTTGCATGGTTTGGCAGGTTTGGCACGCGATGGTGGTTTGGCTGTCGAGGAACCGCTATTATTCGATGGTTGGTCCATACACAGATTCTCCGGATTACCAACCTCTGGAAATTGATCGCATTCCATGCGTTCCGGCCATTTGAACCCGTATTGGGTCATTATGGGTTCGCAACCGCTACGCGCCCTCTTGCACAACCCCCGACATGGTGGCAGAGGTTTTTGGTATTCGATCAGACAAATCGGAGCGTACATTGAGCACAGGAAGAACCGCAAATCTGGCGAACATTTGATTTCGACCAAAGGCCAGAATTGATGCACTTCCAAACCAGCTTCATCCTGCGTTTCGTGGTTCAACTCGTTTGGCATGCGAGTTAAATTGTAGCCGATACCGAGACACAATGGAATTGTGATATCCTCGCATCGTCCTTCGCGATCCGTGGCATCAATGTGCGATATCACAGGCGAACTGGCAGCTAATGTTCCACTTAAAAAACACACCACAAGAAACGCGAACCTTGTGGTCCTCATATTGTCTGTTATTTTCGTTTTCCTAATATACTGTAGCACAAATAGACTCATCTATTTTCGGCAATGTTTGTTTTGTCGTAATCGGATTTTTAACGGCAGATTACTTATGTTTATTCAATCGCGTCAACATCTTCACTGCGCTAGCTGCTGATGGTGTCGAAGCTGCTGTCTAGTCGAGACATGGCACCCTGCAACAACAAATAGAACCAGTCATTAGTACAATGAGTTCAAAAAAAATAAAATAAAACAGGGACACATTTTATGCAATTGAACCAGTCAATCTTCATTACAGAAAATTTACACGTTAGTTTTGTGGTCGACGGAATTTGTTATATTTAGAATGCTTAATTTATATCCTTTCTAACTATGGTGCGGGAAAGGGAAGGACTAAACGAAACGTGACAGATATTTATCCAAGCAAATGATTTTCCGAAGAGAAAAAGAATCATTTAGCAATTAAATTTTCGTATTAATTTAAGAAGTCGCTGAAGATATTCACACGATTCTGTCGCTGACCCCTTTGGGGGTATAGGTTAACAGAAATTTATACTTCCGCCTGTATGGGATTTATTCAAGCGATAATTTTCTTCGATGAAACTGGATACCCAGTGTTTTTTGCACCTAGAAAATCATACGAGCAGAAAACGACGACATATGCTAAAATCTTCACGCCCGGTGTGTATACTTGAAGATCAGCGTAAAAAGCATGTGCTAATTGCAATATAGGGGTGGTATGACGTCAGACTTTGATCTATTAGGGTTCCCCCAATAGGGCGGATGTCAATTAGGTCGGAATTTATTCGAGGGAAATATCCGGAATCATCCCCGTATTACTCATACGATATATATTTTCGGTGCATAGAAATGCAGTTATAGGTTGTCGAAACTTGTTTAACTTGAGGGTTCTCCTGCAAGATCAGTGATGCCGACATGGGGATGGATGTGATTTTGCCATCAGGGATGAGTCGAAGGGTGTTTTTTACATTGCATTTCGCACACTCAGTAAAAGCTTTTTAATGAGTCGTTAAACAATTTTCGTTCGCATTTACTTTGCTAATAGTTTTATTGTTATTATTTAGGACTAAGTAAATATGGGTTGCGTGCGTGTAAACAGCTTCCACACCAAATAGCCAATTTAAAACTCGAAGACAGCTGTTTGAATTTTGATTATTAGAATTATGCACTTTATTCCGAATATAAGCAGCCTCTAAAGATGCAAAGACTATTTGCATACAGAATTTTATTTTAAAACCAGTTTGTGCTCTGGTGTAGACATAACACTACTAGTGTGTGTTAAGCCAGGGTACAAATTTATTTACTTTAGTCTTGCGTGTTTTCTGCATCTTTGCAGAATTGGAATTCATTGTAATGTTCATTAGGCTGATCAAAAATCGCCATGTTCTTTTAAATTTATCGATTTCCATTTTAACGCAAGAAAATTCAACATGCACGCCGTTTTTTATTCGCAATTAAAATCACATGTTAATTTATGAATATTCATACAAGCGTTAAATTTAAGCCGATTATATTTATTATAAGGCGGTGGCGGTGCCTTTCACTCCACCTGAAAAATCCAATTACGAAAATATTTATTAATACCTAAAGTAGGAACAATAGTCTTATAGATTCCAGATTTCTAGGACATCTTAGACTTATATGGAAACATCTCGAATCTAGTTCAAAAAGTGCACTTTGCTATTCGAAATTTTAATTAAAACCTTGCAATTTGAATTTATTAATCAATAGAACGGAAAATTTTGCATTTCTTTGCTAACCTGAATTTCCTTTTTGCGAGATACAAATTTAATTTTCGATCCAATTTGTTTGCATTTCTAATTTGAGGGGCTGCATAATGTTCCTTCGAGCTTTTGTTTATATTAAGCGCGTCTTGACAAAAATGTGCTGATTTTGCATTGGAATCAATGGAGATGAAAGAAAAATTACAATTTTAAATGATTTGGATGGCGTCAAAGAGTCTTGTTTGCAAACAGAAAAGAGTAAAAATGTATTCAATTTCAAACAAATGAGTTGAAGCGTTTCTCTTTTAGCGATTCAAAGTCGTAAAAAGACACTAATGAGCGCACCTTTGTGCTTTTCCTTTAAATAATTTTGTCCTTTATACACACTGTTTGATTAAATCGTATTTTATTGAGGCTTAAAATCCTTTTAAATTATATACAATTTTTTTTTACTGTTTAATCATCAACAGTACATCCACCTATTTATATTATTGTTAAATTTATTACACACAATTATAACGCAATCATGAACAAATTAATTTACAGTTTGGAAAAAATGACTAAACGTTTCATGGTCAATTATATCTTCAACTCTAAGTTATGCTAAAAATTACACAATCCTATTTACATTTATTTGTTAACCAGAAAGAGAATTTTAAATACAAACTGCTTAGCATAAACTTCTATCGACTGAAGAAATCAAAGTGAATGACAAAGCAATAGTTGACTTCTTCGCACTAGTCTGGTACTAATGAACTTGGCTGATTCTTCAATTAAAAATTAAGCTTGATACTTATATGAGAAAATTAAAAGAGAATTCATCTTAATGAGACACGTAGCAATTAAAAATTTTCAGAAAACTTTCAATTCATAATATGAATAATAAAACAATATTCCGAAAGGAGAAACACCATCATAATCAATTTCAAGCGAGAGAAACGAATTTAATTATAAAGCGATAAAGTCCATAAGATTAAATAAATATTTATTCAAATTAAGCAGCAGCACCAGCACCAACCATTTTTTTTAGACCTTGACTTTATTCTGGGTATTGAACGAGGAGAAAAAATACAGGAATTCAAAGTGCATAAAAGAGATGCAGCAGCAAAAGGCGAGATCTACAATACCCAAGAGTTTTGTTGCTCTTACGCTGGGCGTTGAATTCAAAGAAGCCAAGCTTGTTTGAAACGATTTTTCTATCCTCGTTGTCTGTTTATACAACACCTTAGTTCAATTATCCGTTTTTCAAAAGAGAGGTGGAACGATAATACAATAATATTTTTCCATGTCAGTAAACTCCTGTCCACTGCTTATTAATATTACTTAACACTTTTTCTTGTTTGCTTAATAACCTTCCGGTCAGTTTGCTTTGTAACACAAGATAATATTTGACTTTGGCTCGAGGAACGAAAATTCCACACACACACACACACTATTTAAGCAAGCAATTAAACCATTTTCGAGCAGAAAAATACTAATCGAATATTGGTGACAGTTTCAAGTTGTGCTTTAGAATTAGTACGATTAGGTTTCGTTGCAGTCTGCTGTAGGTAGATAAGATAATCAATCCTAATCAAATATTTCAATTTCTTGTGAGAATGAGAATATTTGTCGAAAAAATAATCAGCTACTTGTATATAAGGTGATAATTGGTCGCTATATATACACATTTAATTTTAACAATGTTTTAATATGCTGCTAGAACAGGTTTTTTCTTCCATCATATAGTAGTATGATCTTGATTACTTTTAAATTCGGTTGTTGTTTCATTTCGAAGAACTGCTTTCCAATTAAATCAGAATCAGTTTAGTTGAACGTGTTTATGTTTAGATTCTTAGATCTTGTAAACTTGGTCAAATTTATTACAAAGAAGCCTACTATCCAGGGAAAAGCATAAAGCTATAAATCTTGACAAATTTCTCTATATAGTTTATGAGGAGCAATAAAAACAAATATTAACTTTAGGAAGGTCAACTATGCAGTTATTGGAATTAATTTCAGATTTTTATGGCTTAATTTTATTACTAGTCGACTTAGAAATTTTGTCAGCTTTATATATTTAGATCCACTTTATATTTGTCTAGTGTAGCAGTAAATTAAATTAAAAATAACGCACCAACTATATAGTTGCTCTAATAATAGTAATTTATTGAAAAGGAAAAAGTGCTGATTGTATGCTTAGGATACACAATTATTTTCTTATTTAAACGGATGTGACACAACATATCTGTCATTGTCAGTACAATAAACAAACTTTAATGTTTCGAAAAGCTTCCTACTGCGCTGAAATTTTCCCTCGCAGTAGGGAGCTTTAACCAGCATCGAAATTCACCTCTTCATGTATGATGCTGCTGATGCGGGCTTAAAGATAAATTTGCATGTTTCATTCGCATTTACTCTAAACAAAAGTATAGAAGGTTAATGTTGACGATGTGGATGTCTGCACAAAATAGAAGAATACGGCAAAGAGGAATTGTGCCACACATATTTACTGCAAAAGGAAACGACGCATAGTTTACGACTATTTGTATAAATTGTAGTTGTTTAGTTACACATATGTTTAATAGATTCGAAAAGCTTCCCAAATTGTGTATGTGTGTGTGTGTGTTTATTTTAAAACGGTGTAGGTTTTTGTGGTTGTAAACTGTTAAAACCAAAAACCAAACTGCATAAATATAGAATCGTTATCTGTGGTGCTCGAGCGGAATGCACCTGTTAATTAATTTAGCGATGGTCAATGCTGATTATGGCGAGCCAGTTTACATTTATATATGCACTTGAAAATAATATGGAAGCAAAAAGAAAACGGTATGATAGTTCACGACAACCACGATCTTCCATACACTAGCCCATGTTTTATAAAGTCACTATGGGAAGAAAACAAAGCAACAAAAGTTTCGTGCCAGAACGTGGGCGGCTTGGATGTGTTTTCCTTCTATTTTTTCGTCTTTGTTTTTTGTCAACTGGAAGAAGACTTACGACTACTTTTCTAGATGACAGATACGACCAGGGACTAGACTAGTAGGTGTGGGTTTTAGAATGTGACATATTGAGGTGACTAACTAGGTGATCTTAAATATTATAATAATGCAAGCAAGTCCTTCTGATTTATGTGGATGTAGCGCACTCTTACATCTTTTTGATCCAAATCGAGCACACATAATTATATGACTGTACTTAATTGGGATTGCCTTTTAAAAATAGCTATAATCATAAATCAAATTTCAATCAATTCGAAACTAGACGTAAATCATTTAAATTGCTGTTTGTTTTTAATTTTCCTAGTGTATAAGGTTTGATACTTCATAAATCTAATCTTGTCACCAATTTTACGCTTTACAAACAAATTATTTATGATATAAGAAACTCGCATCCAATTACATTGAATATATTTAGAAAACGTTTTAAAATAACACATCAGTGATTAAAAGCATAGTTGTATAAATTAAAGACAAGCAAATGTTGTACAACGGAATAACAAATAAATAAATAAATTGAATTTGCGTGATAAAAGTTCCTCGAATCGAAAATGTTATCGGAAAATATATATGGTAGCTACATCAAAAGCTGCTAGTAGTATTTTGACTTATGAAAAGATGTCGTGTTCACGATAAGACTGCGACATTCTGCAAAATGTTTAAAATAAGGGTTCGTATATCTATTAATACATTATCAGTGGCTAACATAGGAGGAATGTCGAGTGTACCAATAATGTCTCCGAAGTCGTGCTGAGACCCTGCCGCTAAGCAAACTTGCCATCTCTTCTGCTTCTATCTGTCTACCATCAGAACCATAAAGTGTCCCTCTGACAAGGGGGCCAAAAACCAGCTTGTAACTCGAAGACTTGGGTCGCATATGTTGCCTGCAAACCCCATGCGGTCGTTTGGACTTCGAGTACACACACACACACACAACCAACCTGCTTATATATTTAAATTAAATTTCTGATGCTTTATTTGTACATCTCCTATACGTTTAACGATGTGTCTGTCCTGTCAAGAGATCAAGTGAGTGATTCTGCAAGATCTTTATGGTATTGGAGATGTTGCACTGACATGAACGCGTCTATTAAGTACTAGTTCGTGATCAAGTACAATTTTTTTTTTCGTCTTATTGTCGATAGGAAGAGAACCGCGAGCAGAGCAGGTGCTTTTTTTCCCTTTCTTTTTCAAATCTCGAAAAGTTAATTTAAATGCTATTAGCTTTGTATAAACATGCACATCAACAACAAGTAATTATGTTATTTGTGTATATTAAATATAGTCATAGATGGAAAAAACAGCTCAGCTCATCTTGTTAGAAAACCAGATGTATTTAGCATTTAAATTCGCATATGGTACAATTTTATTACCATACAGCGTTCTCACCATTCGAATTTCCAAATCAACCATTCATAATAGATAAATAAATCAATATGTCATTGGATTGTTAATTTAAACTGATGTAAGACGAAAAAATGTTGGCTACTTAATTTAAATCAGATTGACGTCTAATTTCGGCCGCTTAAATTAACTGACAAAATCTTAACCAGTATTTAATTCAATCGAATAACACCGTATCGAATCGATATCGAGGAATTCTTTTGCTGCATTTCGAATTAAAACTCGACTATTTGTTACGTTTCCGTATGATGATGATGGAGAAAACGTCAAGATCGACTTTAATTATATTAATTCGTTGTCTTTTAATTGATTCTGTCGAAAACTGTTCAACATACAGACAGACGTGCACACATGTGTGTTGTTGGTAATATAATATTACAGCAATCTAAAATATTTACACATATCATTTTATTACAGTGAATAACGCAATGAATCTAATTCGATTCGAGTCTAAAATTAGTTCAGATCATAAAACATGTTACAGACAATCTAATTATTTATTTAACGTCTTCATATATGGTGTGTGGCAGCATTAAATCTCCTATCCAAACAAAAACATCCATACACTTTTCTTATTCAACTGTCCATCAACTTCATTGTTTTTCGGAAAATACGCCAAATATTTTAAATAAGTGTGCCGCAAATCAAAATATTTTTTTCAATTCGCTATCAAGTAGTAGTTATTGTGCAGTTTATAGTAAATTTATGACTACTAACGGAACCAATTGATTTATCTCTTGATGCGTGTATGTGGTTTCAATGGGATAATAACATAATTACCCACCCTACCGTGGCAGATTCAGGTAAACTAGCCTGAAAAAATGCTGATTACATGTTTACACAGTGGGAAAAAAAAGGCACTCAAAGGAAAATAATTTCTTTATTTTTCTTCCTTTCAATCACTTAATTATTGGCCACATCCTAGACATGCGAGAATCCGTCCAATATATTTAATTAGCTACTAATTTAACCATCTTAACTGTAACTTCTTATTGCCACATTAAAATAAATTCTCGAGTAAATTCTCATGAAACCAAATAATATATCGTATCGTGATTGAAATTCCCTTGTAGTCGTATTTTGACAATAAAGGTTCGACTAGAATAAGGATTAACATCAAAATGAAAGTTGAATTAAATATACCGCAAGCCGAATGCATATAAAATCAATCTCATCGGGTTATGGAATTTGTTTGAGGCAAGCGACTAAAACCGCCATCATGAACCTGACCTACAGTGAAATGCCCATATAAAATATAAATACACTTCTAATACATTACAAAACCTTAGGGCAAAGTCGTTGGACTACTTAAAGTCGAAAGTAACTCCATGAGCCACAATATATCTCTTTGCAATGTTTGCTCTTCGGCATGTGGTATGAGTACCGGATATGTGGTACTGCAAGCAAAGTCTGTCTGTGATAATATGCGAAACATTTTGCATTTCGCAATTTGAAATTCTAATTGAGAAAACAAGTTTACCAATATTATTTCCATATACAAAGTAAGTGTTAAATGCAAATAGAAAAATAATTCCAGCTTGATTATTACGGGTCACGTTAATCACTAATCAATCAAAGTCCTCCTCGATGCATTTGCGTATTGCATATCAATCGCGTTGCAACAAAATGACATTCATTCACCGTATCGAGATCTCTTTTAATTTGAATTTGCACTTTGAAAGAAACGTTGCGCTTCCGCAATCCGTTTAACATCTCCAATAAATTTTACGAGCAATTTCGAAGAATCGAAGAACACGTTACATAATAATAAAGTACTTACTAAATGCCGCCACGGAGGATGTACGTATGTGGTCACAAGTCTGAAAAAACTTGTACCGTTTAAAGATGGGCAATATCTCTTAGAAACTTTGTTAAAATGGCACAAGAATCGCGGAACACATTGCTAATAGAGTGACGGGCATATGTGCGATGAATTATTTATCACTACCTCTTTGAATCCCTCGACATTATGTGTTTGACAATATTAAGACATCCCATCCATTTCGAAAATTAATTAATTGAGCGCAAGCAAATAATTAACACCAGTAGAGATTTTTTTCTCTTTAACTACCGTTAATTATCAATTATTAAAATAAACAGTTCAACCCACACATCGGTGTTCAAAATTGATTGAATTGCCTCGTGCGTTCAGCTACTACCTCTTTTTCGCTTTTCTACCTGCACTTTTTCTATAAGGGAAATTTTAGGCGACAAGCCAATGGCCTTTCAAATGTAAAATTTCTATTTTATGACACTATGAAAGCAATATTCATGGAAATTCAAAGCACAATGTTCGGCTCGACGGTCATCAGTCAAAATGTCAAGCTCTTTTGTTTACATTTCTACCCAAGATAGCATGCTGATGGTCAAGGTGTATTAAGAATTCCAGGCAAATCCCATTAGTTTTATTAGAAATGTTACACATTCAATTTTTGACTGACTGAAAATGCAAAGGGTGCAATTTTGAGCTCGGAAGTTCAATGCCAATGGGTAGTTTTTGGAGATCTTGGGCAATTTGGGGAATTTTTGGAAAGTCTCTCGGGTATTCAACTGGGTAATCTCTTGAGTAATCTTGAATATTTGAAAATTTGCTCTCTTCGCAAAACTTTTCCTGATGCTTCTAAATTTTTGAGTAGTTTTCTTAGCTTTTTGAATTCTTCCACAATTCTTCTGTATTGATTATTTTGATAAACGAAGTGTGTTTGCAAAAGCTTGGCAATGTAATTTATTGAACTGGTCCTTGGTGGTTGAAATAATGGCATGCATTGGCCGTTTGAGAAGTTAACAAGGGTCGGGATGGTCGAAGGATCTTGCAAACTACCTGATTTTAATATGCCTCGAGAGAAACTCTCTCCTCTGCCTCGATATATAATATTCATAGTAAATAGTATTATGTACATGCCGTCGTAAATCTACAGTTTGATTGATTTGTTAATTAACCAGTCCGTAAAATAAAGATTAACGACGAGTTAATCAAAAATACTGACAGTATGTTGGTGGTCGATAATTGGGGAGCAGTGAACGATCAGAAATTCGTTCATTAAATTGTTTACTTGAGGCTTTTGTTAGGATTTCAAGTAAAGTAGCTCACGTTTTTTAATCATAGGGCAGATTCAATTATAATTACAACTTGTTGGCCGGTTGTAATTATTATTAATAAATTAAAAAGCGATACTCGATAAGCACATTAATCATGCGGTCCAAAAACGAGCAAAACATTTACAACTGGTTATTTTCGCGACAAAATACTTGTGTGACATTTATGATTTAGTGATAAATGATTCAAGATACTTGACCAAAACAATCATAAATCTTTAGCACCATGTATTTTACATATATTGTCAATTCTCGGTATTGTTAATTTTATTTATATGGGATGCGACAAAAATCCGCCAGACATGTTATGTATTTTAATATGCTTTCGACATTGTTTTTACTTTTTATTTCCATTAGTGATATGATTTACAACTTTGCAAGTTCCGGTCATTATAGCACCCAAGTAAAAAATCCAAAAGCTCTTTGAAGTTGGGCTAAAGTATTTTAAGTATCCTTCTAATAGTAAGATATTTATATTTTGATGGCATAATGTCTAACAACATGATGCCAAACAATTAGCACATTATATATTAATATTTCTCAAACAAAATTGGGTTCTTCCGGTTTCAAGTTTAATTTTAAAAAAATATTTGTAAACAGTCTAATTTTAAATTGCATCTCACCTCAATTTGAATGCGATCGAAAATGGAAAGCTGTCGTCCCTTTAATCCATTAGCAAAATACTATTTCTGCACATAACACCAATTCATTTGGCACAAAATAAATCGTATAGTTAGTGTTTGGGTTAAAGCTAACTTAAATATTTACACTACACGAAATTGTCCGAGGAAGCTATTTTTAGTGCAACCGAGAAACGCAGCAACACTCCACAAAGCTTATTTTCGAACTGATCGGAAAGCGCGTGGTTTATTCGCTTTCATATACCCGGAGTTTGGAAAGGGAAGAAGCACCTTAAAATCGAACTCGACTCGCACCGGACTCGAACGAAGTCCGGAGCAGGTATATTAAGGATTAGCTTTTTAAACGAGCTTTTATCTATTTTCAGCTTTTCTGACATATTTTCCGAGATTTTGTCACGTTAATTTATGATGCCTATTAAGATTATTGAATTTCTTGCATTTTTTATGTCAGCTAGTAGGTATAACCGCAAATTCTCCGAGCAGTAATGAAATGTTGATGACTTTAAGGACTTTCTTAGCCAACCAGGATGGGTTTATTTATAAAACTATTAAAGTGATGCCAATAATTTCTAAAGCAACAAGTTTTTCTTTCCTTTTATTTTTACTTTAATGACTATTTACATATTTGCAAGATATATGTGCCCATTCAATTAGTTTTGGCAAGCTGAGCTTTCAATTTTTGGCCCAGAAGCTCAGATTTTTCTTAATTAAATTAATTAAATTGTGGAATTCGGTTCTTGTTCCAAATATTCTACTCGTAATTACTGTCTATCATTATTCGCGTATTATAATAGGATAGGAGCTTTTATATGTTATTGTTAGAATTTTAATTATCTAGCTAGAATTATTGATTAATTTTAACACACTTTGAATAACAAAACCGCAAACATTTGCATCAGGTAGTAATAAAATTTTAATTGGTCCTAAATGGCTTAACCCATTTCTAGGATTTTTGATTCTCCAAGTTTAACTAACCACATTGTAAATCTTACTTATTATTTTTCAGAAAATATATAATCAGATAAAATTCTCCAATTCTATCAAATTAACTTGAAACCACATGAAGAGAAAGCTTGCATATTGAATATAAAGCATTTTCTGTGAAATGAATATCGCTATTATATGGCATTTTGGGTGCAAAATAAGTTGGGAAATTGAGCTTTTAGTTGGTAAATGATGAAAGTAACGACATTTTAATCATCGCAGTTTTTGTAATGTGCAATTTAAGCTTCCCACTAATCATTAGTTTACCCATTTTGTGGATACTTAATTCGTTTTATAGCCAAGGATAAAAACAACATGTCCTGAAATATTTCATTAAATTATTACACTAGTAAATCTCAAGATGGTGTAAATGCATTATTTATCGTTCTTTCGTAAACAATGTAATGTAGTGCAATAGAAAAGTGATTGATAGAGAAATAAGTTACATGTAAATTTAAAAGCATTTTCTAATTTTATATTGCTTTCTGTTTTATTACGCCCAATGTAGAAAATGTCGAATAAGAAATCAGAACGAAATAATAAAAAAATTTTAATCTAATTGATATTGATAAATCAAACCGAAAGCATTAACCCAAATCGCTGTCTAAAATTTATTAATTTTATTAGATGTTTTTTCAAAACAAATTTACTACAAATTACTCTCGCAATGATGCTCAAAAGAATGTAAAAGTTGTATAATTTATAATCTTGTTGCCCATAAAATAACAGTTTTTCTGCTGATGTTTTAAAAAATAACTAATTTAAGGCAAGTTTATGTGAAACTGTATCAATAATACAGGAATAATAAAATTTCACACACCTCAAGTCCTACGCAGAAGAAATTCCACCATAAAAACGCGATGCGACTACTTTTATATTATGTAGATGCTTATAGTATAAAGTTGTTTTAAATTTTAAGCCCCAACGTGTTTTGACTTTTTATACATATGTATATAATAATTATTAAAGATATGGACGACACAAAAATAAAACGAAACAAAAGGACACTTCAGTTTGAAGTCCTCGAAAATCAGATAAGAGGGAAGTGTTGTATTATGAAATATGATGGTGTCGGAATAAAACGTGGGATTATTTTGACTGTCACTAGTTAAGATTGACGTATTTAACCATTGTTATCGCGTCATCTCGAATATATAGTTACCTGGCCCATACCCAGCCCATTTCTATTTAAACAACCAAAATATTTATTTTTACTCCACTTTATCGAATTTCTTTTAGAAAAATAAAATCCCCGATGAAAAAAGCTAATTTCGAATGCCAAATATCTTCAATAATATCAAAACAGAAACAGTCCTTTTGAAGGCTGAAAATAAACCACAATATCCGGCATTGGTGTTTTTTCTTGACTTGACATCCTGCGGTTCTCCGAGTTAGATGTCACCGTCCAAAACAGCCAACCGATAATTGACAACTTGTTTCCGAAATAGCAGCAATTTTTTTCCAAAGTAAACTCACAAATACACCCACCAAGTTTGTTTCAAGTGCAATATTTTCCAATTACCATATTTATGCAAAATGGATTTAGTTTGAAATTAGGTTCTTTATGTGCGTCCCAGAAAAGCCGTCCTCCTATCGCTATTTAGGAGGTCCAAACCATTCACTTAAGATGCCATAAATTTTCATAAATCTGCCATATTATGTAGACGCTGAGGGTGAAAGTCGGGAGGCTTTTCTTTACAATTTTCCTCGGTTGCAAAGTTTGCAAACAATTGATATAGATGTTCTAAGGGAGTAGTGACCCGGATATTTGACAAAACACAATATTTATTGACAATCTTTGTGGCAACAAATAATATTTGCTCTACGGAAATTATAAATCTGAATGGAAAAAAGCCCATTAAAATGTGCATGTAGGCACGAAGTGAAGGAACAAAAAAAAGATGTAAGCTAGTTTTAAGTGTCGTTATTGGGTATCATTGAAAATACACACGCATATATATATCTGATCAAAATTGTGACAAGTTTATGGTCCATACTTTAAAACGCATATGAAATGAATGTAAATGTGAAATTTAGAAGCAGACTTGGCAGTGAATCATACGACAAAACGAAAACAGAAAGCTAAGTTGCTGGAACGTTGGAAGTGTTCAGTCGAAGCTTGTATAAAATGTGTGAAGAAACCTGATACCCAGACGCTGATTTACACTGCAGCATACACAAACAGAGTATAAAATTAATTACAATATAAAATTACCTAAACATGGCAGTAGGCATGCCCAGAATGCTAAATAAGCACAATCTTGTAGCCACCAACTATTTGTCTTACACCTCAGCCATCATCAATTATTCAATTTCCTCTTCGGCTAGGATTGGACATTAAATTGCAAACAAAGTTAATAATATCAAATGAAAAATATAATAATAATAATACAGCTGCTTAACGAGATGAGTTGGCAAAAAGTACGAAAATAAACTTTTAACCACACACGTCCAACAACCGTGAAAAGGCAAATAAAAATAAAGAATGGTCAACTTTTCGAAACTAGGTGGTCGAACGAAACAATCTTATGATGGGACTTGTTGGCTACTGTTGCCATCCTACATCCCCAGGGCATTTCTTTTTCAACCACCTTGACAGCGCACTGTTTCCGTACGATTTTTCTTGCATATAATCGCCCAGCATCCATTCCCATCTCTGTGCAACTTTATTCTCATTTTTAACGAGCGTGCTAAATTGATTTTGGCAGCCACTTTTAAATTGGGCTTTAAATTCGAACCACTTCGTTCGAGTTCCATCTGATAAATAGATTTAGAAAACAGCATCTACTTTAATAAATAAGAAACAGTTAAATGTGGTCGATACATATTTTTTTTAATTTATTTTGGAATTAAATTAACAATGCTACAATGGATAGTCGAAAAAATATTGAATTCTGTGAATTATCTTTTAATACAATTGTGACTACTTTGTTATTTCTGAAAATCCAATTATCCTTCGTGCAACGTGCAAATATGATAAAAGAAAAGGCAATATTATTGTAAAAATCCATATTGAAATAACTGTACCGAAACTAAGAGCATTAGGACTAAAACCAATTGTGCACAAAAATATTGTGACTTGGACCTTTTTCCGAAATGCCCACCATGAAATTTGTTCTCATCTTCTTCCTTTTTCTCGAGAAAATTTACCTCTGAAGGTCCGTTCCTTGTCAAAAGTCGGACTTTTAATTTATAGCTTAGATTGTGATTTATGGTCGAAGTCAAGTGTCGACTTTGACAACTCAATAAACATCTTGCAAAAATATTTATGCTATTTTGAATTGTTTTATGGTTTTTTAGGTCTGTAGGGAGGACGGATATGCTTATAGATTTTAGAAAGTATTTCCCTTTTGGGTGCAATAAATACTTAAGCAACGACAGTTCTAGTAGGATTTAGATAAGTAAATAGGTTTAAGTCTAAAAATATATAAAGTACTCACCAAACAAAAATTGTCAAGTAGTAGTGGAATGCTTTCTTTCTGCAATAAACAATTCCAATTAATTTCTATTCATGGTAAATGGTATTGTAATGAGTCATAAATAAATTATGGTTTTGATTATGCATTTTAATTTGTAGATTTCTTGGAACAATAATGCAATTTCCATTTTTCATTACTGGAAATGCTATTAAATTTAATAATGTTATTGTACGGAGCTGCATTTGCTATTAAAATGGATGCATTAGAAAAGGCATTTGCATTTATTTCTACAGGGTGTTAATGCTTGTGGAAATGCAGAATATTAAACTTGTGAACTTTGCTGCAACCGCACAAAGAATTAATTATTAGAGCATACGGCTGATCTTTAGAAACTTTAGTGTTGAATAGAATAATAATCCTTATATAGTGTAAAAAACTACCAAACCAGAAATCAGAGCCTGACTCATAACAATGCATCTGTTATTATTCTTATTACAACTTCATAAACATACACCAAAAAAAGCTGCCTGCCACCATTCAAATGCAAAAGTAGAAAATTAAACAAACAACTGTTTCTGGCTTTTTGTCCCCAGAAAAAGCGACAATTTAATTGTAACAGCGTGAAATAAGTCATTGTACCTATTCTCATATAGAAAACTTTTTCTCTTTTATTTTTTGGGTGGTATGCGAGCGAGCCAGCGACAACGACAGTTTTTCAATTACAGTCACCACAGTGGTCCTCTAACAAGCGTTTAAAGCAGTTTAGAAGTTTACCAAAGTCACCATCGGGTCCCCAAAGTTTACATTTCGAGAGCTTCAGCTCGCAGGTGCCAATACGGGCTGGCGGCAACGCCTCAATGTACCTTCCAATTAAAGACATGATTTATGTTCTGTAGTCTCACCATGCATAACTCGTTAGTTATTTTACACATATTTCATCTTTGTAGTACTCGATATGGCTTGTGTCTGTTTACTATACGAACGAATGTGCTATATGGAACTTGTCAATTTGTTTTTTGCCTATAAATTATTATTTAATTCAATTATTCGCTTCTTTTTACCATAATAAATCATTGTTTTATTCGATTAATAAATATGCTAATTTAATTTTATGTTCCTATACCAAGGATGGGAAACGTCCAGCCCAAAAAACTATAGTTTTATTGCTTTAAAATCTGCAGATTTTCGGTTAAGAAAAAGCTTGAAAAAGCACACAATTAAATTAAATTGAATTGGACGTTCAGATATATGGTTATCCCGGTTCGAATCCAAAACTTTACGTTACCAAGATAATGGACTAATTATTGACTTTCGGTAAATTAATCTTTGGAATTGGTAGTTTTATAAAATTCGCTACATTTAACAAACATTTCGGATTTCAAAGTTTTAGTGACGTCACAGCCAACATTAATTTCTCACAATTTTTTCTATTAAGAATTACGAGTTTAGAAACTAAAATTAAATTCAATTCGATTTAGTACTAAGTAAAATACGCTGTAAAATAATCATTATTGAATAAGAACCGTACGGATAAGCAGCTTTCACTGTTCGAAAGCTTCTTAAGTAGATAATTGAACTGGGCGTTAAGATAGCTTAATAATAAACTGGATCTAAATGATTTTGATAAGTTAATCTGGCGTTTGACTTTAAGAATAAATATTGCTAACTAAAAGGTTGCTATTAAAATGAAAGAATGAGTAGTAAAATATAAAGCTAACAGGAATTTATTGCACATTAGTTGTAAGGAAAATTCAGATTAGAATCTAAATTGTAGTAGACGTGAAGGAAACAGTAATAGCGCGTTGGTGTGCAAGTATTAAGATTATTTTTAAACCAATTTTTATTGAGATATAAACTTGTTTAGTACAGAAATACTGCCAACGCAATAAACATTGCAACTAATAAGGTTATGGTAATATCTGGTTGCAAAATCTCCTGTTGATTTATATTGTTTCATGATTTCTTTTTTCGCTTCGAAAATTATCATGCCTAGTTTATTAAATAGTTAATACGAATATTATTTATAAACTTTGTTTAGACATGCAATTATTTCATTAAATACGGTCCTGCAGCTGAATCTATAGTGCATTCAAACACCCTGAACTTAAGATAAAATATACATATAAATATGTCCATTTAATAATGCAGAAAGCGAGTGCCACCCGTAGAGTCGCAAAATTTATTTTCGCCTTGAAATAAAATCAAAAAAATCATGAAATTTTTTGTGTATGTAAACGTGTTTCAGAATTCATAAATTTTTGAATAATTATTCACATTTGAATGGCTTGTTTCTTAGCATCAAGTCGCTAATGATTTATCGTCTGACGTTAATATTTTTCCAAAATAATGCTTATATGGATTTTAAATTAAACGCACACGGCATAATAAATTTTCAATGCGGTTTTGGGTCACAGACCCGGAATAATTTATTGAATAGTAGAAACTAAATTTTCTCTAAAAAGCCGAGAAGGAACAATGCAATTGTTGAAAGCTTGACTTCCGTTCTTAACACCCCTGACTCTTTAGCAAGATCTGAATAAATATTGAAACGCGAGCATTCGGCAATAATTTCTATATAGAATTATGTATTGTTATGGTACACCATAAGCGTTGCAGCTGCAATAAAAGTTAACGGCAATTACAATTCACTGTGCGAGTGTGGGACTTAAGTTAAGAATATGCACGTACTTCACTGCAAATCATGCACATACATACACATTCTTACGAGTTTCGCATAAAATTATTAAGCACAGATTTATATTTATTCTGCGGAAAAAAAAGTTTTTTTGCCGCATAGAAAAATCCACGTTATCTAATTTCTTCGCTAAGCAACTAAACCGTAATAGCAGGAATCTTCAAGTTGCAAACTGCTATATTTCACAAAGCAAGTCCAACTTCGAGACTGGGGTTTTCAGGAGGCTATACACAAAAGCGTGAGATTAATTTTCAGGTTTCAGCTATTAATATACGTGCTTGTACTGCAAACATTTGCTTTGTTAATGTTTGAACGATACGAAATTAATGTGTGTAATAATTTTAAGCAACATTTTAAATCCGTTTGGATAACATTGGCAACGAAATATGTAATACAAGACGGTCTCGCTTTTGTGGACGAATTTTCAGATTAATTTCAGTTGATGCCAGTAAATGCTTACTCACATCCTGCAATAAAATGTATATACATTTTATTTTTTAAAAATACTTTTAATATGCAGCACGTTTTATGAAGGCGTAAAGAATACGATATTTCGATAATCATTCTCAATTTATTCGCTTTTCTTCAAGTCTGGAGTGCGAAGGAATTTAAATTTATGTGTGTATTTTTAAAATACATGCACATAAACACGTTGATTTAATTAGCCAATTAAATTTTTAAAGCATGTTTTCTGCTCTTACATATTTGATTAATTAAACGACAAAAAGATATTAGTACTACTACTAAACAGCCAATTTTATGTTTCACATCACTAAATTTACTGCAACTTCTTATTTTTTTAACAAAGAATATTCTCGCACTACAAAGCCATTCACGTAACGTGTTAATTAATTAATAATTATTGTTATACCAGCGTCAAAATTAATTGAACGTTAACACAAAATCAAATTAAATACGCCTTCTGCAATTCTACTTGTGCCAACTAATTAAAGATTTTTCTTGTGAGATCAAAGAACTAGCATTTAATGGAGAAATACGTAATGGACCAATTAAATTGGATTTTTCGTTAATTAATGTTGAATTAAATATGCTGAAATACATTATCAATAAATTAATTTATAATATAGTCATACAAGTAATTTTTACCGTGAGCTTTTTTCTTAAGAAAAAAAAATTGAAACTGAAAGTTGGTGAGCTTTCGTGAACCATTTTCAATTTATCAAAAGCGATGGTAAATGATTTATGTAAAATGAATTTATGTAAGACATAAACTTTATATATATGGTGCAGGAAAAACTCATAACATCTTGAATGAGTAAAACGATTGTAATTTACATGAAATGAAATTTAAACGGCCATTCGAAGAACTGTTAAAATGAAAAGTATATAAGAGTATTATAAGTGATTGATTCTGCAAGTTGCCACAGTTACATTTGAATGACATGCAAATCCCACGTTCCATGTTGGTTGGAAACTTGCATAGCAAAAGCAGTTGGAAGGCCATAAGTTGTCCAGTGTGACTGTTACGACGTTTTCAAACACCAAGTCAAAACTCCCACACACAATTTGTAATCTTGTTGGCGACGATAGTTATTCGCAGCCAATGTCTTTCTGACTGATGCTTTATATTAGAGAGAACGAACGTTGGTACAGGTTTTATTTATATTGAATTATCTCGATGGCCGATCGGAATAGATTTGCATATGTTTATCCGACGATAATTTATGAAGAAAAAATCATATTCGCTTTGCGGCTTATTAATACAAGTATGCCGATATTTAGACATTTTCCATCGGATTAACGACGAATTTATGCGGTATTTTCGGTAATAAAATCTAATCGGTTTGTTTTACAATTTAAATATCCTTACTTGTACACGTTTTACAATATAATTAATGAATGTGAACGCGAAGCGATTAAATTTGTTAATTATTATTTACTTGGCACTTTGGGATTTATTATCCTTATAAAACTGTAAATGAGTAAATGCAAAATTTTCTACTTGGAAATTTATTATAAGATTAAAATTATTTATTCATATTGTTAAATACCATAATAGGAACAATTTTAAGTAGCTTTTCTAATATTAATCATCGCATAGGATATCTATAATTTTAATAAATCATAAATGTTGTTAAATATTTTATTATATCCACAAATTTAAATTAGAATCTCGCGGAGGAGTTAAGATTTACAGCCAAATAAATTACATTTAATAGTGAATTGCTTCAATGGCACCAAAAAATAATAATAATTCCAAAACAATTAAACAAAATCTAGTTGGAAGATGTGCGCTGGAAATTCTAAAGTTATGCTAACTAACTAATATTTTATCAAGTTGCATCAAGTTTTACAACATTTTATCGTCAAGTACGAGACAGGTAGTTATTATTCTCTTAATGGTAATTATAAATCCACGTAGATAATTACAAGTTTCTTTCAAACTCATTTTAGCTACGTATAAATAAATAAGTAATTCGAAATAAATATTCTATTTAGCAAACAAGATTTTAATTTAAACGAGTTTCAGTTTATTGCTGAATAAACATATGCAATTAACTCATACACACATTAATTTTTTTATTATGTATTAAATTGTATACATTTAAGAGAAAATTATAGTTTGGAGCAAACTAGCCGTATTTTAATTATAAACTAATTCATCAGCAGTCGTCCCTTTAATATAATCGTTTTGAAATTGCCACATGGGTAGCAGAAAAAATCGACAAGAAAAAACTTAATTAATATACGCATATGCTATGGATAACTAACTATAAACCAGATGACATAAATTTAAATGAAAAACCATTTAACGACTTAAACAAACACTTAGTAATTAATTTATTGTTAATTAATCAAGCCTTTCTCATCATGTTGAGTTTTTACGCCTTCATTACAATTAATTATCGCGCATTGGATTGAAACCTAATATTCTACGGGGATATCTTTGCAGCATCAAGAAAAATGCAAAATATAAATGATTGCGGTGCAAATGCAATATTTGCAGCTGTCAAGAATTGTACAAAGGACAGAGTGCATTAACGAGGCAAAAAGGCAGCGGCGTGGGTTTTCTACAGGAACAGTCGCGCTCTGTGCTGCTCAGGAATGAAGAACTGTCACTAGTTGTTATTATTTAACATAATATCGTGATATGACTAATGCCTAGCATGCTACGAAACCTCATACATCACTGGGTCCGACACACGAAACTGTGTGCGCCCCCCTTGGATGCATCCACATTATAAATATCAAAAGTGCATGCGGTCGTTCTTGCACTCCTGCAACACAATTGATCTTACCATAACCAGTTTTCTCCTGAGGTCATCGCATATAAACTCGAACTCTTTTCAATTGTCTTTTCTAATAAAAAATTTGTTTATGAAGATTGCGGTTTGAATGCTGCGATACATTTGCCCCGAGGGGGGATAATCGAGAAAATTATCTTCCATTGTAGTAGGATTTCGAGTGTCCTCCCAAAAATTATATAAAAAACGTCCACAACACAAAAGAATCTTTCAATAGTTTCAAGTATTGTGCAGGATGAAAAGAAACAATTTTGGATGGGTCCTTATAGCCATCATTTTATTTAAAGAGCACTCGACATCACACCTGGAAACAATGTTACAGCACTCCCTTATATTTGGAAATTAAAAAGCTGTGAATTTATTTCTAAAATCGTAAGGATACCAAAAAAATTAACAGACCAACAAAACACGACGAAAATAAATGTCTTCAACTATTTTATACAATTTTTCCTTTAAGGGAAATGTAATAATAGTTTGTCGTTCCTATTCATCTCCATTATAGAATAATATAACAACAATTTCCAATTAAAGCATCCTTTAGTGTTAAATTAAATTAAAATTACAAATTTCGTTGAGGCAAAAGCCACCAAGTTGAAGCCTTGTATGCATAAATTAGCATGTATAATAATTGGAATTATAAATATGCAAGTGTATGCAAGTGTGCAGGGTTGGGTCCTCAAGTATATACACCCGTTCACCATAAAACACGAATCAATTAAGAATGTTAATATCAATTTGAACTATACGACTTAACAAGTTATTGTTTTAGCACATTCTGGTTGAACATGACAGGCCAACGGGTTTGAGAAAATAAACATACGATTTCAATGGCGTCGAATATCTTCGTATGATGATGATGGCCTTTTTTTATTTCTTTCCCAATCAAAACAAGACTTGTACAAATATAGCTAACCCTCCTACGACGAGCTATGGAAAAAGTCAATATTATTCCTTTCAGGAAAGCAAATTTTGGAGCTTTTTCAAATCGAAACTAATTCGTAATTTACTATTATAGAAATAAGGGTTGAGATTAGATTATCTGTTTTTATTTAGGTGTAGAAGCTTTTCCCCACAAACAACTTGAAGGCACAGATTCGTATTCCGCCACGTACATTTGTAGAAATTATGTAAAAAGGAAAAGCGTGATGCAGCGCGGTTTCATTTGAGACAAACAGTCCACCTTTTCAGTATTCCAAGCACAGGCTTTGAAGGAAATTTGTACTGGGTGCATTAGCGTAAAAGACTTGTCAATTTTCCTAACACCTTATTAACAAATGGAAAGCTTCTTACACCATTAGCGTCATATCGTTTTTAATTAATATTTAAAACAAGTGCAACATGGTACGATATTTTCTGTTATTTGTTTGTGTAGTAAATGGAGATGCAGGATATTGAAGTTGGTTCAGGGGGGTGTTGTATGCACCTCAGCCATATGGCGACACCCTGACATCAGACCCCATAAACTGCACTTCCAGCCGCAACTATTGATTTTTTTCGACTAGTTCTAAATATTTAACAATATATAAAATTGAAATAAACAAATAGAATGCTATTAGAAATAGATTAAAAAGCAATTGAATGGGAAAATGTGTTTAGATTAACATAATGCGAGTTGAACGATAGGGAATAATGTTGGACAATCACAACTTCAACTCAATTCCATCAGCAAGCAATGATAGTCAAATCATCATTACATCTATATTGCGATAAACCACAAGGAATATTATTCAAACTGTTTTTTATCAGCTTTATTGGCCTCAAGCCAAAACTTATAAATACAGTATGGTTTACTATCTCTGAATCATTTTCCTTGGAAATGGGTTCCACTGAAACTTAATGCTTCTTGAAAATATGTAAATATATTTTTGTTGATACAGAAAAATATTTAAGCAATGTGTGCAGTTTAATCAATCGATACTAAAACAGTCTCATTTAATTTTCCTGCAATCAAACGATTCCGTAAAAATGCCAAAAAGTTAAGCCCATATTAAATGATCCTATAATTACAGGAGATCGAATTCCTTTGGTGATTTTATGGAGCGTGTAACAGAGTAAGGCAATATGTGTCTTGGAAACTAATATGTATCTTCTCGACTAATCTGGTCCAATAAAGCTAAAAAATAGTTTTAATCTAGATTGAATAATACGTTCTTGCAAATTTCATTCCAACAATATTTATTCGGCAAAGAGAAGCTTAAAATGATCTCCTTCTAGAGCCATTAATCCTGGACGGAGAAAATGAAAATAAAAGAAACACTCGACGATCAATCGCAAAGGGGCCTGAAAAATCAAAGCGAAATATCTAATGGGTGCACTTATTGCTGAAAAAAAAATCGTATTGATCGGGAAGTTTTTTCGAACGATTATTTTGATTTTATTTACACACACATAAAAGATTCCCAATATTGTTCGAGAACTATTTATTTTTATTGGCAATATTTACAGCGAACGCGATCTACAATAAACAAACAGACAGCCAGTTGTATTTTGATGTATATGTGGAAAATTAACAATTTTATTATGTTCTGTTGGTTATAAAGTTTCAGTCTATGGATGTATTTATTTAATTAGTAGCATTCCCACAAACCTCTTTATGGTTGTTTAAAATTCAATAAAATTATAGTACTAAAATAACAAACAATACTGGAAATAGTATTTCGAGTCAGCAACAAGAAATTACCAATTACGTGGTTAATATAAAATGGAAATAATCCGAATATTATTAATGGGGTAATAAATATTTAACGAAAAACTGGCGCTATAAAGCCATTCAAGCGCGATTTTATGTAAAATGTCATTTAGTCTGGTGTAGTTATTGCAAATAAAATGCCACGTTGGGTGTGTAATTGACTTCTCAGGTGACACACACTGCAGCAGGATTAAAAATTAAATTAAATTCAATTTATGCGTACAAATTAATGATCTTATTATTGTCAATGCATCATTCAGGATTAAAATAATCAAAAGAGAGCGCCTAGTTGGGCGTAAATAATTTTCTAAACCGACGACGACTATTTGACAATATAAATCATAATATTTATCTGATGCTTAGTACAATAAGACGAGAAAAAAATAAAGCAAATAATACGAAAGAAGCGTGAAGGTAGAAAACGACTATCTCATCATCTTAACAATAATAAATTATAGTACACGATTAAGGAGGAGTTTTAAATATTCAATTAAGCTCGTGTATGTGGTCTGAAAGAACGGGTGTCGAGACCTGGCAGTCTTCTTCTCGGTCTCTCTAAATTTCAGGTCACTTTTAATTAATTCGTTATATAAATAAAGTTTGGGCGTCAGATTGTGCAACACCAAACCGACCAGTATTATTTTAATTAGCACTAGTTTCTCTTACGAGGAAGAAAAGCTGCTGAAATGGAAATTGGTTTCCTGAAAATTTGAATGGCACCGAATTAATAGTCAATCAATCTCTCGCCATGTTTCAGTTTCTGGCATTTCTTGTAGATACAGATACACACACACACACACAATAGAAGTGGAGTTGTTTCAAAAACGAACCAATAAATCACAGCCCGTCACATGCCACCATGAAAGCTGGGTAGTTGTGCAAGGCTTTCGACCATTAACCACTTTATTTTATCATTTCTATCAGCTTTTTTGGTTTCAGGATGGCGTCATTAACCGTACATTTTGTTGCCCAAATATCTATCTGTGTGTTTTATCTGTAGACAAATTCATTTCAATGTGACATTAAATTTTATCGTTTTCAGTGTGGTGTGATATATTTATTATAATGGGGCATAAATGCCATAAAGCACAACTTTCGTCTTCATTTCAATAGAAAGCAATCTCTATCTATACGAGAGCATGTTTTTCCCAAGAAGGATAAATCACATTTTTAATGTACAGTGAAATTCGATAACGAAAACTGTCACACGAAAATAATATGAATCGTATCAAAAATACATTGAAGACACTTATTAATTGTGCTGGTTACATTGATTAATACATTCAGCTCAAGAAGTTGTCATAAATTTCTCTAGTTCATGTCTTGCATGAACAATTAACCATCCTTGACAACATTTGCATTTAAACTGATCAGGATCAATAATTAAAATTCTCGTAACATAAATATGCAATGAAATGAAATTGCTTTGTTTATTGTTATTAACTTATCATGCGCTCAGCTAATTGACTTTATTAATTAATATTCGAAAAAATCTCTAAAGAAATTGCTTCGATAATGAAGTGTTTAACAGCATGCATCGACAATATTTTAATTATTTTATTCGCATATGCATATAAGGCACTAATTAGCGAGAGTCTGAGCGAAATTATGTCATCAATAAAGTAGTTTGTTTGATGCGGAAAAACGGGGGATTAACAAATTTAAATCCATTGTGGTTTTCCATCATCAGTTCAATGGCTGTCAGTAAAAGCTGCCTACCCATATTTTGTATTAATTGATTGTGTGAAAATGCTTGGCACCTATTTCTAAATTTCAATGTGTCAATTGTTACGATGATTAATCACCATCTACATATATCTATATTGTAGCGCATCAATAGTATCTGCAATTTTTTCTCCTCTCCGTTGAATGATGATGACATTTAATGATTGAGCTTCTGGGACGAAAATTATTGCACATGTAAATTATTATTGACGATTTCAAATATAATAATATTAATTATGCTGCTTGTTCGATTTACAAATATGTCATTCGAAACGTCTCGGAAATATTTTGATGATTTACATCGTCCATATTTCAAGGTAGGCATTTTACGAGAAATTATTTATTTTCATATTTAATAATAGCCATTTCGAAGTATTCGAAATGCTTACTACTAAACGAGTAACCTAATTAATTCACATTTTTTAATGTGATGTTTAAGGATAGCGTCAATCAAGCTTAATTTAATATACTTGGCCACCACTCTGTTTAATCCTTCAAAACTCTTCTTGGAAAGCAGGAAATAATATTTTTCCCAACGTAAATAAATATTTTTAAAGCGTCACTGCAGAAATTTGTTTATGAAAATTTACTTTGTAATAGTTAATCAGCTTAGTACAACAATAGGTTTTTACCTAAACCGTTTAGTACTCTTAATTCTATTGTGGTTTTCACATCTGTCGGATAATATTAAGAAAGAAGGAACTGTCTAAAAATACTCTTATTACTTTCTATATGCATATTGGCCATATAGTGCAAGATAAAGTTGTTTTTTTCCAATGTAAAAGTATATAGCATGTGTATCGGACATAAACTAATTGCCATCAAGTCTATTTAAAGACAAAACAGATCAACAGAGAAGACTAGTGACACCAATACAATTACACTCAAGACAGTCGTTTGCTAGGTGACCTGGAAAACCACTTTTCCAAACTCCATTTAATGGAGTTGTATCTAGTAAATTATATAAGAAAATGCATTTCCGTTTAAGTAATCCGTTTTTTTCTTCTTCGTATATGCTGATGTTCAAAGAACATTGCGAAAATTCTCGGAGGTGATTAATCTAATGCCGTGCTTATTTTAATCAATCAGAAGTGCAGAATGCCTTTCATCAAATTGAATTAAAGACATGTTTCGGATGCTTTTAAGACAAATCAATAGCATTTTTTCCGAGTCGCTTATTTTTATCTGGTGCACTTTGAAGTGGCTAAAATAGAATGATAAAATCGAGAGGTGTGAAAGGCAAATTCATAATTGAATTTAATTGTCTTTTCCCGAACAGCCCTTTTACGAAAGATGTCAGTCTTGAGATGAGATGAGCTTACCGTGATTGAGCTCGGACCCAACCTTCTCTAATCCGCTTACCGGATTAGAGAAGTCATTTCATGTTCCTTTTAGGAACTGCTATACTCGCAGATTGGCTTATATTGATTGGGAAAATCCTGAGATGACTCGCATAGAATCTTTTCACAATATAAGAGGACGAAATTTGAATTTCATATTTTTCAAACTAAAATAGAACTTACTGTAAACGGAGCCTTGAGTGACAGTTACAAAGCAAGCATAGCATCAGGAAATTAAGATGAATTAGGGCCTCCAACCAGGCGTTCGTTTTGTATTAAAAGTAAACAACAGTGGATGCCTCTGTTGGTTTAATAGTCCGTGAAAAGACCGCAACGCCTATAATTGCCACTAATTATTGGTGATTTATGTTAATAATTATTAATAATTATTACATGTGAAGCAGGTTAATATTAATTGAGCTGTTGCAATAATATATGTGCCGATGCATTTTAATTAATTAATTCCGACCGCAAGTTTTTTTAATTTAGATGTGATGTTTGAAACTAAAAGATTAGCAATCTAAATTTAGGACCAGAACACGTTATTTCATAATATTGTTATTAATAAGGGCCTGGCAGCCCTTCGTTAGGGAACCGCAGCTGCTCGCAAGTGACACTAAGGATTAGCAGGAATGTGAGTAATAAATGATCCTGCCGCATAGCCTATTCACCGACATATTTCGAAATTTATACACTTTCCGATAAATATTATTCAAGACGAACTTGAGCCTGCTCTTAGAAAAGAAAATACATTGAGCAATCAGTCGGTATTATTGATGGGTAGACGTCGGGTTGGCGACGACGCTCTTTTCATAAATGTAACATGATGATCGACTTAATTGCATCGAGTTTCCCCTTTGAGATAATCAGCGTCAACAAAAATTATGATCGTATAGAAGTTGATATCTTATTTCCCATACATTACTAAACGTAATTGTACACGTTTGAATTTAATGCAACATTGTTGTGACAATTTCAGGTAAAATATTCGTTAGAGCTGACATAATTCACACCTACATCATATTATAAAAAGGGAATAAAAACTATATCATATTAAATTCTTGTGAGATTGTTTTGAATCGGAGTATCGTGTTTCACATGTGGTTTCGTCTATAATGGGATAATCTGATACTTTTTTCCGAACAATCGTAAAATTAATCGCATTTTATTTTTATTACGAATAGAACTAATCGTAATGTTTGTAATTTATCTGTTTCTTGGTACAAATACATTATTTAAAGCATTCCATCCTGAAGGAAATAAAAAAAGGTAGAAATCCGTTTTGTGAATGCTAAACTTGTGGATGGAGAATCCCCAAGTTGCAAGTCGATTGGTATGCAGCCCGTTAACCACAACTGTTTTGTGGAGATGCACTTCTTATTTCTGAGCCTAACAATCTCAACATCAATGCGAATCGATAAAGTTGCAAAACTTTATTAAAATTAATTTTGAGCTTGGCATTAATTAATTGGCTCTCAGCTAATGTTAACGTGATTCTAATTATAACTTACCTTTATTTTCAAATTCCAACACTTTCGATGTGATTCTCGCAGGAATTGCTCGAATATTTCACAGTCTAACACCGTAATAAAAGTAATCTGTAAAAGAATAGGCATTCATTAGTCTCAGACATTGCATTACAATAATAGAGAATTATTTTCCGCGCTGCATTTTCGAAAAAGAGCAAATATTATTCAGATGATTAAAATATGACAGAAAAGTAATTTAAAACTAGTTGTATTTTTTTTAATTTTGAATCTTTTCGTTCCGTAAGTATATACATGGGACATAATAGAAACTGAATGGAAGAATGTATATTTTAAATTACTTATATCCATTATTGTCAGTTGATTGATTGATAGTTCATTCGAATCCCTTTGAACCAACACGGCATACCGCTATTACAATCATTCAAAAACCAATAATGAAACATGTTTCGATTATATGCATAAACATATATGACATTCATGCATGTAATTTTATTTATATTTAAATAGTTTCATTTGTGTAGTTCGACTAAAACAACTTCAAACCCATGCTATTGTTTCATATGCATACAACATATGTAAATTAAGCCACAATAAAATATATTTATTTCGTTCTGATGGTCTGCTTTAATACGTAGGTTAAAATCGTAGGCATATTACAAAATCCTACATTTTTTCGAGATAAGACAACAACCGGATAATAAATTTTAAACGATTCGAAATAAAGTTAATCCTAATTAGATTTGATTATAGTTATCATAATAAAACAAGATATGTTTCGTGTGAAAGCTGTACAATTTCTAATTATATTTAATAATACCACAAAGGTAACATTGTTTTAAATATAATTATAGAAATAATAATACAGTACCACTTTTTTACGAACAAACGAGACTTAATTAAATGTCAAGTGAAAAGCAGATGTGAGAATAAAAATCTTCCAATTATTTAGTGTTCCGGATGATTCACTTGATTGGAGTACAAGGTTCCATTAGAATTTCTACATAAAAGTTGGCGTGTAAGATTTGTTTTCTGGAGAGAGACAAAGTACAGATGCATGTATGGCCCGCAGACAGATTTATGTTTTTTAAAATATACATCGACGCTGTTCTGTTGTTACAAGCAAAATATTCACTTTAACACGACTTTCCATTGTGCACTCCAAAAATAATTATTACAAAATCGAATTATCCGCAATATGGGAGCTAAGTTGAGGGAAAAGTGAGTAAATGACATCCCCTTGGCTTGGCTTGGCAATCTAGGGTTCTAGGGTGACTCCACTTGACGTACGTATGCTGGTCACGCAAGTGCGTCATTCTTAGTCCTTCTGAACCAAACCACACTCCTCATCAATGTATTTAAAAAGAAAACTTGCACTTTGAATAAGGGAGAATCTTTTTCCACCCAAAAAAATCCGTACGGATGATATCATTGAATGAATGATTTGTATGACCATAACTCATTACACGCAGAAGAAAAATCTGATAAAGTGAAAAAACACACAAAAGAATCTAAACATCTAAAGTGAAAAACGTATAGAATTACAGTTATTATAGCGTGCAAAAGTGCAATTTTCTTCCATTATCCACACAGCACAGTACATAAAAAACTATGGAATAAATTACAATTAAAAGCCGTCGTGCAATTTCCCTTTGTTGTAACACAAAATAAAATCTACCAAAAAAAAGTTGCCTTAATTTGAAATCCCCGGAAATAAATTCAAAGTCATTGTTTGGACCGAACGTAACATTGAGATGCAAAGCAGAGGCTTTGATCCTCGAAGGAGTGACGCGTCCTGACAGCCTAACAAAGCTGGTTCACGCAATTGGGGCCAAGGGAGAAAAGCCTCTATGAACTGTGCACACATCAGAAACGTTTTTTTCCTTTTTATTGTCTGTTCTGTACACTAAGATGACAAAACTTTTGATTTTACTCGAGAGACAATCATTAGTTCTAACTCTTTAGTGCAGGCTAATTAAAACATCTGCGACAAAAACCCGTAATCCCCAAACTAGGAAATCCCCAAACTTAAATTTTTAATCCATTAAATTCGGAAACTGAGCATCTTACAGAATTATTTTGTGCAGAGTAAACAAAATTTTAAGTAAATAGAGTATCCTGTTACTGACAGAGGAGTAATTAGCAGCCCAAGAACGTCTCAATGTTTTTCCGGTTGCAGCAAAAATTAGTTCTATGTGAAATTTTAATTATGCAAAACCGGAGAGGCAAAAAAGTTTGGTAGAGAAGAAATTGTGCAAATTCAGAGGATGATAATTCATCATGTTTTAATTTATATAGGGTGTGAGACATGATGGATAGTCAACTCATATGCGGCGCTAACTGATACGGGCACTGTTATTTATGTGCCTTGAAAATTTGCTCCAGATGTGACCAAAAACATGAAATAGAAAATTGCTGAAATAATAAAATATATTGCACGGAAAAAAATGTATGCCATGTAATGAAATAATCTAAAGTGTTTATTTTCCGATTAATTTCTCTATCAATATCTGATACCATAAATAGGATCAACAAAATTGGTTTTAATAATTTGCTTATATGATATGCAAGATCGAACGAATTTTTTCCAGATTTCTCATTTGTTTTTAGATTAATATATTTATAGCTTCGGGTTGTAAAGCAATTAATTAAATGGCAATAAAATTGCGAACATAAATCACGGAAAACTAATATGTATGATTTGGGAAAAGGAAAAACCTGCCGTATAGTAAATTCGTTTCCTTTCCGCTTGAATAAGTAACGAATGTATATAAACTCAGATTGAAATTTATGAGTGGCAATTCCGGAAAGTTAGAAATTTGTTGAAAATATCACGGAAAAAAAATGATTATGTCCTTGTTAATCCTTAACGCATTTTTAGCATCACTTTGACTTTACGAGCACATCTTTGTGTTATTGCGTCCGTTCTTTATATCTCTGTAAGCAAATCTGAGCTTTACCCATAGAGAAAAAAATCCCTTTGAACTATGATAAAAGTACAAGGCACTTATGCTACTCAGGATTCTTTTCATTTCACTTACATTGGCACTTGTAGTCCTGTCGTTCCTGCGACTACGCAATACGACAAGGCGATATTACATACAGTCATGCTTGAAAGACGATGCCGCCGCCGCCGCCGCTATGTACAGAGGCGTAACAGCCTCTCAATAAAAAAACCGTCTCGTTATTGCTCTTGCAAATAATGTGCAATTTTAAATATCTCGACACGGAAATTGGAAATGCTGCTCGGCGGATAGAAAATAATATACAGTTTTGCATTACAAATTTACTTGCAAAGATATTTAATACTCCTACAAATTTTTCCTGAGCGTGATTAAAGAATACACTAATTAATCTGAAAGTGTGAAAGAATTATCTCCCCTTATTAGGGAAGCGAAGATTTACTTGCAAGACTACGTGTGAACTTTCTAATTATAGCAATTACTTTTGTATATTTTTAAAGCAAAAATATTTGAAAACCACGTGCCTGCAGGATACAACATTATTTCTGCAATAAATAAATAAATTATAGAATTTCTATTTAAAAAAAATCCCTTAGGCGACTAAAAGTAATTTTCTTATTTTGACTGTAAGTACATAATTAATCGTGTTGTTTATAGCAAAATACAGATCGGATTTGTAAAATGAATCGTTGTTGTGTCTGCTTTTCGTAATTGAAACCCAAACATAATTTTATGGTGGTTCTAAATTCTAATAAAAGTTTATGATGATAAAGAATTAAATCAAACAGTGAAATCACTGCATATTGAACAATTTGCAATAAAATGTAATAAATTCTACTATTATTTGATAGATACCGAAGCAAAGAATATTTTACCATATGTGTGTATCCTACAAAGTTTGATTAGATAACAAAACGTGTGATAATGTTTAATTTTATATGAGAAATAAAATAGTAACCGCACAAACAAAGCCAACATTAAACAAACCAAAAGCTTGCAGATTTTTTTTCAGCAGCTTTTATCCGTCCTGTAATATATCAGAGTGGTAGTAGTAGTAGATGGAGGGATTTTTTCCAGGTCATATGTTTTGTTTCCACAATAAATAAATGCATGATGCATCAGCATTTAGAGCAGAAACTTTTTTATTATGCAAATTGCTAGTTGATGTAATAAAAATCAAATCAATCATTCAAATTACTGACATACCTGTCCTTGTAAATAGATGACATGAGTACATTAGTAGCTATAGAGTGATAAGATAAGCGAAACTGGATAATCCACACTTAGCTCACGAAACATCAACAATTACTGAATAGTATTTTGACACTCACTTAATATCTAATTATCGGAGAAAAACCAAATCAAATTAAAATTGAAGAAATGTAAATGCATTCAGTTCGCCATCATCGACCATACAACGTGCCAGTTGAATTAAATCACCCATTTTCATAAACTTATCGATAAACATTGTTGCGAATTGTAGAATCGTCTACAAGATAACGAGAAGTGATAACAACTCGCATTCGCGTCCACGGCAGACTAGCGTTTTCCCGAAGGGCTCGATATGTTTTATCAGCCGATAAGACCCCTTCTAAAAGCTACCGTGCGCGACGCATTCAAACCCGACGCTCTTCTGCATGCGTCTCTCTTATTCTGCTGCGACGCCGCCGTCGCCGCGCCTCTTTCGCACCCTCACTAAACGTCCTCCGCAATTGTCCTGCTTCCACACACACCCTCTCGAAAATTTCATTTAGTCTCACGAATTTATATTGTCTCACGTTTTTCCAACTTATTACGCCCGTAAATGTCCGACAATTTGTTTAACTAGGTTTCGCTAGGCACAATTTTTAAACAACTATATTGCTTGCAAGGAGGTAATTTATATACTCCTATCACATAATTAGTTTGCGAAGTTTGTTGGTAAATAAAACTCGTAAATTAAGCAATTTAAACCTGGTTTAGTTTAGGAAATGTTTTCTTCTTTAATTTTATGATTAAAAAACCATCATTTATGGGAAAGTTATTCAAGTTTGAAAAGCAATAAAAATAAATATATTCCTCATAACAAATATGTCAAAAATATGAAAGATGTTCTTCTTCAGTGAATATTTTCTTGCTGGAAATATATTTCCACACAATGATATGACGAAATTCAGAAATTTGATGCATGGAAGTTACGTAACGGATTTAATCGTAAAATGCTGATATGTTTTATGATTTATTTTTTCATATAAAATAACTAATCTTAAGTACAATCTTGACCTATCTTAACCTGGTACTAAAATATCCAAGAATAATTTATCGAAGTGTCTTGTGTGAATAAAGATTCTCGTTATTTCTATCGATCTGAATTTGTAATTCGTTTGGCAAACAAACTGGTGTTTCCACAAAAGAAAATGTAATTGACACGAAAGTAATAAAAAGCCCATTAAAGGGAGAATTTGCAAATTAAAATTTGCCGATGTACCAAATCTAGGCGAACTTGTTTGCTTGCTTGTTTGCTCGATATTTGTCTGATGCGAAACTCAATTTCACTTCGACAAACTGTAAAGAAAGAATATTCGGAAAACAAACAATTAAAATTTGATCGAAATTAAATTAGAAGAAAATTATACAAGGAAATTCAATTTCCATCGTCTACTTTTATGTATTCATCTAAAACGGGCGGAAAGTACTTGATTACTTGTGATTGAAATTAGATTTTGCGAAAATATAAAATGTTTTTTTAATGGAACTTTCATCAAGTGAATTATAATTACATTTTCGCTGGTATTGATTTAAAGACCGGTTGCAATGATATTTAGGGGGAGCATCACCTGCTGGCTTGTCGTGTTGTACTGCAAGGGTGATCTACATGTCAATTCCACCAGCAAAATTAAATCCACTATTTTTAAAAATTGAATAATAAAACAAGACATAAAAATTATCCCGCATCTAATTGTTTGATTGCTGCCACAAGTTCACGATGTGTTTTATGAGGATAAGGCATTAGGGGGTGCATCCACCAGCAGCTTATATGTATAGACACCTCCTGCATACGCACCCTTGAATCAAATATAGAGATGTTTACTCAATTATATTCCCATATTACAAATCACTGCACCAGCCCCCTTTTATATATTATTGCACATTGCAGATTTATCAAGTAGATAATAAAAACGTGCAATCAAATGTTGGTTGGATTAATGCAGTGGAAAATTATGACAACTCACTAATATAAGAAACTATTTTGAATTTCTATGTATTCGCAGTAAGAAGTTTCGAAATGAATTTCCTTTTTTCCCCCATATTTGCTGAAGGCTAGATAGGCTGCAACTGTAATTGCTATGAGGGTATATCTCTCTGCTAGGGATTGATCGTTCACTGTTGGAATAAATTATAACAGAGGGGTAGTGTTTTTAACAATATCTATTTTGCCCAAAAACATTGACACTCATCTCACGTACTGAGTGACGAAAATATGGTTGCACGTTGAAATGCGCATACATGCATTGAATTTAAACAAAAATTTCTGTTTCGTATCTTTAAAAATCCAGCATCCAGTTGATTTGTTAATCTGAAAAATTGCGAGTTATTCTTTACATGTGTTTTTCCAAGTTTAGCTGTACTTGACTTGACATTCAACATGTTTAGAGTTAGGTAGACAAACAATGTGATTTATTAGTTATAAACAATCCTTAACTTTTCATCGATATGGTATGGTGCCTAGAAAAAGTCGGTTCGAATCTTGTCTGTTCTCACATATGTGAGGGCTTGATGATAAACTATCTCGCTGATAATCTAATGGCCAGCCTCACAATTTCACATATTGCACACAGACAGAAGCATCTTTTCGAGACGCCACCAAAAAGACACAAGAACTCTTTCTTGGTGACATCTGGTTTATGCTGCTGATAAGCATTCAAAGGTGCCATGATATTGATGGTTCAATATGAAAGAATCAAATATCCTTGCTAAGGAAACATTATTATTCAACATTTTCTTTTGTGGTTAGCAGAGCCTGTAAGGATGTAAATGAAGACTGTTTTAATATCAAACGAAATATGTAAATGATGACAGTTGAGGGGTGAATTTATTTATATTTGCATGAACAAACTCTGGTAAGAGGGAAGCTATCAAACCGATCGAAAGGATTTTCCATCGATTTTAGCTACAAAGAATAAATGGTGCAAAATTATTAATAGTAAATTGAATTTTTAATAAAGTTTGTGGCATACAATGTTGTTTAACCGCCAGTTTTATTAACATTTAATTATTTTAAAATTGCAGTCTACACGTAGTTCATTATTTGAAATAATAGGATTAATTTTCTACTCGTGTGCCTATTCGCTAACAATGAAACTTCTCTTTAGTCTTGATAAATTGATTTACATTAAATAAAATGAAAAGCATCATTTTCCCATCAAGTTTAAAGAGAAATTTAATAAATAATCTCCTATAATTCATTTATAAGTGAACCATTATGTTGGTTTAATCTTAATAGTCGTAATAAAAACAAGACTTTCAGTACAACTTTTTCTCTATTCACATATTTAAACATTAACTACTTTCAATTACTTTAGACAATCTAATTATTGTGCTAGTGAATTTTTTTTAATAGTTATTAATTGTCAAAAGACGAGAATTTATGATTGATTTGTTCGTATATAAATTTAATTTTTTATCGGCGCTAATTAATTTAAAATTAATTTGATTATAAATTGTTCAACTATTTTTAACGTTAAAATAACGTGTCTAGAATTATTTACTATTTATTAAGAAGTTTTAGTGTTAAAATAAATTATTAATCCCATTATTACTATTAATAATGAATAAAAATTATTAATAATTCATTTTATTAATAATTTATTAAACCATTAATAACTTCTAAACCATAAACATATTTAAAATTCTGATGGCTCGGTTGGATTCTACGGATTTTTCTCTATCCGTGTGCCAAATTTCATCAAGATCGGTTGAACTTTAGGATTTCAAGGGGCGAGGGATTTCCCAACCGTTTAAGAGGTGCATCCCCGCATTCCTCAGTTACATAATGCACCTGCACTAAACGATGCGCTCGCACATTCCAATGCAGCAAGCACATGTCTATTAACGATGTGACGCGCATAGGGCGATGACCGCTGACGACCATCGTTAGAGCGAATTTCCGAGAGGTGCCGACGATAGCCGAACGATAGGCAATTTCAGTACACGAATAGCTACAAGTGTGAACTGTCATAATATTCAATTTGAAAAGTGAAAAAATGCAATTAAAACATTTGTGAAAGGTTTTAGTGCTTCCACTATGATAGAAAAACCATCTCTACGATGGAAAAATACTTTTCGTGGGTATTTGAAGCTGGAATCGGAAAATAGAGCCGGTCCGAAACAACTGCGGCAGAATTTGAGGTTAGAATTTTCAATTCAATAGCAATAGCTCGATTGTTTAATATTTCTTTACTAAATGCTACTTTACATAATATATAAAGCTGCGACTAGCAAAAATATACAAAACGATCGACTTATCAAATCGATCGATATGTAAATGATGACAGTTGAGAAGATTTTAGTATTTTACCATCGATTTTTTAGTGGTAGTTATCATTAATTTCGTTAAAATGCATCACGGCGCCGTACTTTTCTAGTATCTGGCCTTTCTTGTGATTTATTGATATTTAATGCTGTATTTCCAAATAAAAAATGTATGAAAACTTTCACATGCCTGTAGATACAGTGGAATCAGAAAAGTTTCGTTCGGTTATAGGAAACAATAACATTTCAAGCAGACAATATTTTGGAAACACTTGATAAAAAGTGACATGTTTATTTAATAGAAACGCATGTATATGAGGAACATTTCCTGGCGGCATTCAGTCCACGTCTCGAGCTTAAGATTTAAAATGTTGAAAGCGACTAGGGGAGGCTCAAGTATCACCTTCTAAACTAGAATGAAACCCTCCAGAAATTTGTCAAAAACAGCATGCTAAATGTCACAGACAGACATATGACCTTCTTAGATAATTATAGAAATTAATGCTTTTTCACACGAGTGGGGAAAAAAATGTTCAAGTTGGTGAAATCTTGGCTGTTCAAATAATTTGCCATAGAATATAAAATTATAGATTTTATTGAATCGATGATTCGATAAAATAACGGTAGCGAAATAGCACGCACGTAAATAACAGATATGCAAGATATAGCACCTGGATTATAAATAAATATACAGTAGGTTGCGATAAAGTATATTACATATGTACATATTCAATGCATTTATTGTATTTGGATGTTGTATCAATATTAAAAGCAGTGGCGTAATAAATTATTTTTTAAAGCTACAACAAATAGAAATAATATTCCAACAAGAAAGAAAATCTCAGTATTTAAATATGACGCCTTGTTTGAACCTTATGTAGTAAAACAAATAATTTTCGAATTACAAATTTACTTTCTAGATTTTATGATTTCATAAATTTTATTGATATTTACCTACACCAACATTTATGGTGCAAATATATCAACACAAAATGTTTATTGAACAATTTAAATATTATTATTGCTGTTAGCGGTTAGTTTATTGTTAAGTTTACTGGGTCATATATACTTCACGATTATGTTTATATCAAGCAAACTATTAAAGACCTAAAGAAGAAAATCGATTTGAACCGCCGAAATTTGCCCAAACATTTTCTAATCAATTTCGTAACGCAATAAAAACAGCCATAAAGCATTTACTTTGCAGTAAATAAATTTAGTGCCAAGACTCCCGGAGTGCGTTCAAGAATGTGTCCGGTCATCCACAGCCCTTTTGCGGTTCTTATCAGTCCAGACCACCATCAATCACCCGGAACTTTGACCTCAAACCGGAAAACTTGCACGTGTAACCCCCCCGCACTACAATATTTTTTCGATTCGATATTTAAAAGTAAAAATCTACCATTCCACCAGAATAAGCACAGAACATGTATCCAAGTGACAAAAGCATCTCGAGGATGTTGCCATAGGGACATTATATGTCTCAATCGACGTGGAATGTGTTGTGAGGTGTCATGAAATATCACAGACGTTGAAGTATTTGATAACTCCTAAACGAGACAAGCCGTGTCCTTAATAACATTTCTAGATATTTTTAGTCATATGAAAAATTGTTGCATTTTTTAATTAACTGACTAACACAATCATCAAAGATATGTGTGTATAATGATGAATAACAGGAAGTGCGAAAATAAATAATTGCTGTGGCTTCTTTGAAGTTAGATAAAAATTTGAATGTGGTTTCAGTATCAAGTTTAAATGATTGTAACTATTAATTACTATGCTTAAGAAGTTGATAAATTGCCTCAATTTTTTGGACAAATATTTAAACAGTTTTACAAGTTTGTTTATAAATTTAAGTAGAAAATATTGACAATTTTTTTTTACCTCAATGAACTATCGGTATCCAAATATTGGTAAACCAATTTTAATAATAAATACCCTTTACCTCAAAATGACGAAAAATATCACACGCTATCGGTTATAAATTAACTTTGTGCGTGTCTTAGAAGTACAAGTCATTATTATTATTAAAAATGTATACACTAACTATAACGCATTAAATGATAATAATCATTGCATTGCAAGACCCCCAAAAAATATCCACTTGATTACTATATCTCTTATCAAAAAAATAATAATAATACCGGAGCGCACATGTTTCCTCAACATTATATATTAAACAATCAATAAACGAAATTAAGTTAATTAAGCCGAATCATAAAAACCTACTCAAATAAAACTATTAAACGATTTGCTTTACATCAAATTAAATACCGACCATAAAATAAATCCCCCTGCAAAATGCCGGCGTTCGTATAACCTAACACAAACTTGCGAAAAAAAATATATACAGCGACTTACCCATAATTGCCCACCAATTCTCATGTAGAATCGCAACCGGGTGGCACATCACTTTGCACTGTGAGTAACTGCATAAAAAACCGCACGTTCAGTAGATGAGGTCCATATCCTCACAATTTTGCACCAGGAAACGACAGTATAGAGACCGTAAACAAAGCAAATGGCGGAATCGCGCCTCGCACGCCGCGACGCCGTCAGATCGATACACGTCGTATCTTAAATGCGACCAAAATATCCATCGACGCTGCCTCTACGCAATTTTGAAAGAATGGTAAACATTGTTTGATTTGGGTGGATGGAAGGGACACATGCGTACAGAAACTCCTGCAGGTTCATGTTAGTTTAGCAGGAAATTTTATGATTTTTGTCGTCGTCGTTTTCCATTCTTGCGGTCTTTGAATGCAATTGAAATTTATCAAAGCCATTCATTCAAATTAACGCTTCTATTTTTAGTTTTATACGTTTTTAATTAAGTATTTAATGATTTTTCCCATTTTATTGCTTTACAAATTGGATTATTCGACTTTTATTATTATTGGAGGAACAATAAAGTTAATTGCTAAATTGTGTATTTGCTTTTCCGTGTATTTTTTTATAGGCGCGATTGCGTGTATTAAATTTTATTCGTATTTGGATGTAGTTATCCAAAACTATATTATTTATTAATTGTTGAAACCATAATTTGAATTGGGCGCGCTCGCAAAAATATAAAAAATAAAAACAAAAATGAATGCCCTTATAAATTTATTATTTTGCTATCACCACAGTTGAACAAACGATCCCCTATTGATTTTGTGATTCTCCTTCCATAATTCTACACATAACTTCTTCATCATTAGGACTATACAATTTGAAAATCAATCTGAACTTTCCATACAAAACTGCAGGAATTTGGACTTCATCCTTATTAACTTCAAATTTATCAATCGAATATTTGCCCTATCAATGAATAATCTAAAATAATGACAATTTACATCAATAATCATTATACTTACCGGTTTAATTTTGCATTCTTCATCCGACAAAGGAGGACTAGACTCAGCTCTCAACTTTTTCCAAAGGTCTGGAAGAAATTGTAGAAGATATTCACACACATTTCCATCAACGCTATGAATATTTTCTTGCCAAAATCCATTAATATATTTGTCTACTTGTAGAGTGAACTGAAAAATATATTTAGTAGTAACGATTTTTCTGAAATTATTATTCAGATTACTGTGAATTCTTCATTAAATTCATAAGGAAAGTCAATGGTTGATGTAAAAGCTTTATCTTTGTCATTAATGTTCACTAGCCCACCCTCTTCGATTAGTCTTGTTCCTGAAACTGGACAATCTGCAACACTTAATGGCAAGATACGCATTTCTTGGGCCTATGAAAATATATGCATTAATAAGAAATTTGTATCGATAGTTACTGATACCTGAACTTTTGCCACAATAAGCAAAGTGCTAAGTATTAAAAAATATATCATATTGGTTACTGTCTATATAACAATCATATAATATAAACAATGTGGAAATAAAATTATATTTTTTAATTCTGCTTACTTATACAAGGCAATAATAGTACAAAAAATATTTGGACATGAAAATATCGTGCATAAAATACATTGATTATGATTAGATGCGTATAACATATTAATAATTAATTTAAAAATATGTATAATTATTTAATTATTACTTATATATTTTTTTTAGATGATAATTATTTTTTTATTAATACTCCTAGTTATCCAATACTATAGAATTCTTTATTAATTTTTACAAACAAAAATTATAAAACTACGGTGCCTTGATGCACTTTATTTAAATTTGAAATAACTCGTGATATTGTACTATATTGGAAATCAACTGACAATTTAGTCCAAAACTAATAAAATTAAAAATTAAAATGAATGCCTTATACATTTATTATATTGCTATACAACAAAGTTAAACTATTGATCTATTGATTTAGAGATTCTGCTTCCATAGTTCTACACATAACTTCTTCATCATCCGGAGTATACATTTTGAAAATTAATCTGAACTTTCCATACAAAACCGTAGGAATTTGGACTTCGTCTTTATTAACTTCAAATTTATCAATAGTATATTTGCCCTATTAATTAATAATACAAATTAATCAATCATTCACATTATCAATTATTATACTTACCGGCTGAATGTTGCATTCTTCCGTCAGTGGAGGATTACTTGCAGCTTTCAACTTTTGCCAAAGCTTTGGAACATATTGTAAAAGATATTCACACACATTTCCATCAACGTTATAAATATTTTCCTGCCAAAATCCACTAATATATGTGTCTACTTGTAGAGTGAACTGTAAAATATATTTAGTAGTAACTATTTTTCTGAAATTATTATTTAGATTACTGTGAATTCTTCATTAAATTCATAAGGAAATTCAATGGTTGCTGACAAAGCTTTATTTTTGTCATTAATGTTCACTAGTTCACCCTCTCCGCCGAGTCTTGTTCCTGAAACTGGACAACCTGCAACACTTAATGGCAAGATACGCATCTCTTGGGCCTATGAAAAATATATGCATTATTAAGAAGTTTGTAACATTAGTTGCTGATACCTGAACTTTTGCCACAATAAGCAAAGTACATATTAAAAAATATATCATATTGGAAACAATCTATATAACTATCAAATAATATAAACAAAGTGGAAATAAAATTAAATTTTTTCAATTCTGCTTACTTATAGAAGACAATAATACTATAAAAAATTATTTTGACATGAAAATCTCGTGTATCAAATAAATACATTGTTTATTATCAAATATAACATATAAATTAATTGATTAAAAAATATATACTATGTATTATTCCATTATTATTTATACATTTTTTTAGATAATAATTTTTGTAATATAATGCAGACAATTAAATTTAATTCTTTTTGAAACTCTTCATCAATAATAAACATTTATATTATGAGAAATTCTTTACTTATATGAATTGAAGCACTTTTTAAAACTCTTTATAGGACTTCTTCAGTATTTCTTTAAATTACAGTCCCAAAGGAAAATATTGCGATAGCTAGAATATTTTAAAAGGTTCCAAATGGGTCAAAATAATTAAATTACTCAACTAATTAATTTGCTAGATATCGTTTTATTAAATGTAGTTTACATATTAGAGGACTCTGCTTCTAAGATTCTGCAATACACCTCTTCATCATCTGGTTTATAGATTTTAAAAAGAAATCGGAATTTTCCAAATAACGCTGTAGGAACATTTATATCAGATGCATCAGCTTCAAATTTGTTAACAACAAAACGACCCTATTTAAAAGTACCCAACAAAAATTAGATCTTCGATTAAATTCCAACTTACAGCAGGCAAGAAGCATTCATCTTTAATTGGAGGATTAGCTGAAGCTCTTAGTTTCTTCCATAGTTTGGGTATATAAATAGGAAGATATTCACAAACATTTCCATCTACATTATAAATGCTATCTTGCCAAACCCCCATAGCGTATTTGTCCACTTGTAAAGTAAACTATAAAAATATCCAGAGTAAATCATATAGAAAACGGGTAAATTAATAACATACAGTAAAATCGTCAGTAAAGTCATAATCCAAAGTGACATCCAAATTCATAGCTTTATTTTTATCGTTAATATTTACTAGTTCACAAGTTACATTCATCGGTTTTCCAGTTACGGGACATTCTTTTATGGATAATGGTCGCAAATGTGGAGTAACATTAGCACCGAGATTAGCACCCTTAAAAAATATTTTTGAATATTATTTACTAAATCTGGATGTTATTTACCTTTGCCGAATATACGGAAGAAATTATTATTACAAGGAATAGAATTTTCATTTCAAATAATTTTACTTTGGGGAAATTTTCATATTTATATATAATAGTCTTAAAAAAACTTGAAATTGGCATGTAAAATGCATTCAAGCGTATCGATATTGACGTATCATAAATGTGGTTAATTAGGAATTTTTAATAACACTTTAACACGCACTTGTGGTTAATTATGTTATTTAATCAATTATTTATTGTGTAACTAAGTTATGATATATGTTTCTAATATAATTAATTATACAATCCATCAAATCCAGCCAATAATTAATCATTATTTTATTTTTAAATACACAATTAATTACGTATCGCGTTTATGCTAAATTTATTTTAAATTATACATAAACGAGCGATTTTTAGCAAAATATACATCTAATCTAAAAATGATTATGCATAAAAACCAAATGTTTAAAGAATTAATCGACCGAATTATATTGCTCAGAAAAAAGTATTAACAATATAATTAAGTAAATTTCTTATACTATTTCTTATGGTTTTTAATTAAAATTTAAAACTCAAAGGACTTAAAGGGTAGATCAAAAAGTAACCAATTAAAATATGCTGTATACTGTTTATTTATTAGAAAATCAACTAAAAATTATTTCCCCTTTTGTTTCGGTTGAGAATCCATACCAAATTCAACACACACAACTTCCTCATCTTGTTCGATAAGATAAAATGTTACTCTGAATTTTCCATAGAAGATTTGTGGAAATTCTATGCTACTCTCAACATCTTCAAAGCCATCCATTTTATATTCACCCTACAAAAAAAATAATTACTTTTTTGACGCTCTGCTATGAAATTAAATATACTGGAGGGATTATGTCTCCTGTTATAGCTGGTGTGACTTTATCTTTGAAATTTTGGAACATTTTCGGTAAAAATTTGTTGAGAGTTTCAAAAAATGGTCCATCCGAATCGTAAATGTCTTCTTGCCACACTCCGTTGTTCCATTTATCTACATAGACTTGATACTAAAAGACTCATTAATTACTTTATTTATTTATTGTATGTTTTAACATACCTTAGTCTCTGCATTAACTTCATGATCAAGTTTAAAATCGAAATCCAGGACTTTACTGTTATCCTTTCCTCTCAAGATACCATTGTATGCGTAGCCTTCAACATCTTTGAATGTTGAACATTTAGTGAAATATTCAATTTTAACTTTTCCTACTGGTCCTGACTAAAGAACAAATTAATATATAATTTTATTATAATTATGATCCTTACATTTTGGGCCTCGCTTTCTAAAAAGCAAATGCCTATCAGAATCAAAATGCAGAATAATTTAGCCATGTGTTCTCTTCAATCAGACAATTCTGAAATGAGCATAATTATAAGCAATTTTTAATATTTATAATATTTTATGCTATATAAAAAAATAGGTGTTGTTTTGGATTTAACATCTATTGGTGCGTGTCGGTGGAACATTGTCCAATTTAATTTATAATTTTAAAATTAATTATTATAGGTATAAATAACTAAACAGGACGACAATTGAAAATATTATCAATGCCAAATTGCATCCATAAAGAGTGAAGTCGAATTTCTTTCAGGAGGACAAACTCTTTTCAAAATAAAATAAATAAATAAGTTATAATAATTTGCATGTCATTTATTTGTTCAACAATTCATATAGGTACAGTATTTTATTTATTGCTTTCGGTAAAAACGGTTCGACAAAGAATAATTTCCTTCTTGTGCCTCAATTTGACCTCATGTCTGACCACAGGAGCCACATTGCGAATTTCATTCAAAACAACATATTGCCCAGTGATTGGCAAATCCGTAATTTCATAGTTACCCTACAAAAATGCCAATCGATCACTCTAATCGGAATTAATTAAATACGAAGTTGTAATTACAGCTGGAACGTTGCAATGTTCAGGCCAATTGGGTTGAACATTCTCCCTGAAGCCACTATAAGGGATCGACTCCATTATCGAGTTGCACAATGATCTTGTTCCACTAAACAGAAACTTCCATTCATTATCCGTCCATACATGCGATTCATAATCCTGTAAAAATTTTATTGAAAACTTGTAATTTATGGATAGCTTTATGATGATTGACCACAAATGCGTGTTCATTCAGATCGATTGGAATTGAAAATGTTCCGGTTAGCATTTGATCAACAGTATTTTCCGAATCGAAATCCATGGTTAAACATCCAGTTTCCTGTTCAGCGCATTTGGTTGCAGTGATATTTAATACGTCCACTGTAAAAGCCTGTAAAAAACTATTTTGTCAAAATTTAGTCACGTTTGATGGATACATACATTTGCTTTGAATAAGACTTGCAGAAATAGAAAAACTATAACTTTGAACTTATACATGATATAAATTTCTATGGATATCTAGTGGATGCTTATGGCTTTATATGTTCATTTTTAAAACCTTGAAAAAAATTAATTCAACATAGTCAACAAGGTTTATTAATTTGTTGATGGCACCTAATAGAATAACAAGGAAAACGATACACTCATCGGGAAGTACGCATTTTTTTGTTCTAAAATGCAATAATTCATATTCATGGCAATTTTTCGCACTGTTTTACAAAAGTATAACAAGTACAAGACGATTAAAGTGAGAGACGATCTAACAAGTGGAAAAGGTCGGAGGAGAGTGCCTGCAGGGTAAATAAATTGGCAATCAACATCTCTTAGGGCTCCTTTACCTCCGGCTTCCTTTTAAATCAAACGCCCTTTGAAGAAAATGAACGAACGAAATAAAAATTCTTACCAAATAATTCCAATCAAATAGCCGTAATATTTATTATGGGGATGAAATCGGAACATCGTGAGTACATGTCGTATGCTGACCACAAAGCAATTTGTGTTGGTTTGCGGAGACCCAAACATGAGTGACATGTGTAATCATATTAGCGAGCAATCTGCACATGATTCATGTTTCGCTACTAAGTGCACCATGCCCTCTCAACATTTAGATTGAAGTATTGCATGTGATCTAATTACTGACCTCCTGAAAGAATTTGATGGCGTATACTGAAATTACTCGGTAATTAATAAGGCTCTTTCAGCTATGTAATTTTGAGGATCTCTCAACAGTCTACGTTTAGCCGCAACGTTTGATCGAAATTTACATTTCAACAGCCCTTCAGGAATATGAAAGGTATGTAATTAGAAGCCGTTGCTTTTGGGATGAGCTTTAATAGCTTGATGCGCACTCGTCGATTGGCGTTATACTACGCGTTCTAAAACTGTCCGGCAATTTATATTTTAGTTCAATTTTTTGGGTATTTTAGTTGGGATACATAAAATATTGAACGGATACTGGTTTATTTCATTTCTTTCGAGTGTTTTTTAATAAGAATATAAAGCAATCCGTACCCTCATAAAGTAAACAAAGTGTAAACATTGCAGTACGTGAGTGTAGACTGTTTTATTTCTGTAGGGTGATGAATAGCTTTCCTATTTACATCCAGACAAGATTTAAGATTTTACTAATAATACGCGTTCGACTGAAGGGCATAACAAATTACATTAAAATTTATTTCAGATAAATGCATGTTGAATGTTTTGTGGATTGTAACGATTGAATTATTATATGTTTTATATTGCGATTAAATATTGCTATAAATAGCAAGTTTGTGCAAAACAAAACTTCCTGATGTGTTCAAAATCGTTATTAATACAATGTGGAATAACGCAAAACACAACGTTTCCAGTACATTGTTTCACAACTTCATTAAAAGCTCCATCCTCTATGTGATAGCATTGTACGGTTTAAATTGAAACCAGTTGAAAATGAACGCACATCGAACCTATCTGCATAAATTTCAGAATAATTGTTGGCAGGTTATTGTGTTAGAGGTAGAAATTTCTCTATACGTGAAGGGGTTGCTAACCACCGAGACAATCAGAAATTATTTCTTATCACACATGATAATTTTCGGAGACCAAAGAAGTTTGTCTATTTATAGTAGTTATTAGATGAAGAAAGCGTATTCCATTCAGACTAACAAAATAATTGCATGATTTATACAGACCAAAGAAATGTACTCTATTTGGCAATTTATTTAAATTTAGCGACTGCTTGAATTAGCATAGAATTTCGAAAATTATGTAAAGCGACTCGTAGAATTGTATCTATAATAAGTAAGGTGCATTTATTTTAAAGCTTTTGGCTTTAACTCCAACCCATACGCAATTATTCACCCCTCTGAATTCCAGTTCGCATGAGTATCGAGAAAATTACACATTTGCATATATAAAGTCCGGACCTAATGTAATTTTGGTCAATGACTGTCACCATCGATTGATGTTGCTTTTTGAAAATAAAATGATGGGGTTTTAATTAAACGTGTGCAACGTGAGTATCGAGTTAATTTGATTTAATCTTTAGAATTTTTAAGATATATTTGCTGTGATTGGTTTAATTAAAAAGGAAACTTTTCTCGTGAAAGCTCACGAAGAAGGGATATTCCAGTACAACAGCATATATCTGTCATTTGCAGGGAATAACGCTCTTTCAGCATTCTCTCTGCACACTTGAGGGACCGTGGGTGGTTTTTAAAAGCACTAACCTTTTGTTAGTTCTTACACTCTCCCTTTTCTCCAACAATATATCCTTCCCCACAACTTTCTTTAATCTACCTCAATTCAACAACTGTAATCTTATTAATGTTCCTTTAGAAATGGCGAAATAGGTGTACACAAAATTTACTTTTCAGCACCTCGGTAAATATAAATTTGTCACATACGAAATCCTGAAGTTGTTTATCGTGCGACTTGAAAGTCAGTTAAATTTCGCGTTTATTTGCTTTCGGGAATCGGAATGAGCGCGGGTATCAATCAAAGTTTTTGCCACACGAAATCTATTATCGGCATTGTGAAATCCTCGGGGGAATCATAATAGAGGAATCAACACGTGCTAAGAACAGAAGCTGAATCCAATATGAACTGTTAATGGACAAGTGTCTGCTATCTCACACATATTTATTTACTGGGCCAACTGTTTGCTGGATCTAACATTACACGTTTAGCGATTAGGTATAGGGTGAGATAAAAATGCAGGTTTGTACACATAGATAGATTTATTTATTTCAAGTAAAGCGATGTGTTCGGTGCGACTAGCCAAATCAGAGTGTCTTGTTAACAATTTGATTCCTCCGAAGAAAGTAGGATAGGAACAGATGCTAGGGTCCATCAATCGGTAGGGACTTCGCGGAACACAAATACTAAAAAGGGTATCATAAACTAGGCTTCCCGCGGGGTTGCAGTTGTTGTGCCTTTCGGCCACGTAACTAATTTAGGATAGGATATGATACAGAACCAGAGAAATGTACATGTGCTGGACACATGAAACAAGTCCAAAGCATATTTACCGGGGAGAGTAGCATTACTAGGAAAAACCAAAATCTAGGAAAGGAAAATAGTATTTACAACAGAAACAATAGATATATACAATTTTTGTAACATGTGGCTATAGCCGCCACAGTACCCCCCTGCTAGTGATGAAGTCACGAAAAGCCAACTTGCAAACGATCCGGGAAGCGTACACGTCTATTTGAACGTCTGCTTGCTCCCAGCGCGGGTACTGTTGCCTGTTGTTGTTGGACGATCTGTGGGGTTGTATGAACTGGAGTGAACTGTCCTGGAACTGGATTTTCCGATTCTGGTGCTGGAAATGGTGTCCTCTGAAACTCGATTGTTCGTTCTTCCTCTAGTTCGTCATTGAAATCATCGTTGTCACCCATGACATAGGCTGGTTTGAGCCGATCGATCGAAACCGTTACGTTCCGACCACGAATCTCTACCACAAACGTCTTGGCAGTACGACTGACCACCTTATAGGGGCCTCCATAAGGTAGTTGTAGCGGCCCTTTTGGTCCATCATGACGGACAAATACATGCGACGTTGTTGCAAGATCCTTAAACACAAATGTGGCTCGTTCGCCGTGCCTGGATCCACTGGTCGGTCGTAGTTTCTGCACGTTCTGGCGTAGATTTTCTACGAAGGTCGATGTTGTAGCTTCTTTCCACTTCGTCTCCACTAGAAATTCTCCAGGCAGTCGAAGTGACTCGCCATAGATCATTTCTGCTGCGGTTGCTTGCAGGTCTTCCTTCCACGCTGCGCGGATGCCCAGTAAAACCGTTGGTAGAACCTCTGTCCAACTGGGGTTCATGTGGCACTTGATTGCAGCCTTCAACTGTCTGTGGAGTCGTTCCACCATACCATTTGCTGCCGGATGATATGCCGTTGTCCTAAAATGAGTCGTACCTGTCAAAACGTTTAGCTGTCTAAACAGGTGCGACTCAAACTGTCGTCCTTGGTCTGTCGTGATTTTCAGAGGTACTCCAAAGCGTGCAATCCAGCCTGCGTAGAAGGCGCGGGCGACTGTTGAAGCTTCTTGGTTCTCCATTGGGATTGCCTCTGGCCAGCGAGAGAATCTGTCAACACACGTTAAAATATATCTAAAACCTTCTGAACTTGGCATCACCACGATGTCAATATGGACATGTTCGAATCTCCCGGAAGGTGGGTTGAACGATCCTGGCGGTGTAGATACGTGTCTTGTCACCTTCGATTGTTGACACTGGATGCAGCTACGGGCCCATTCTCGGCAGTCCTTCTTCATCCCTGGCCAGACATAACGCTGTGTTATTGTCTTGACCGTTCCATTCATGCCTGGATGCGATAGATTGTGCATCTGGTTGAAAACTGCTCTTCGGAATTCTTCAGGAACCCATGGTCGTGCTGTCGGAGTGGTTAAGTCGCAGAGTAGCGAAATATCCGAGTCCGGAATCTTGACCAACTTCAGCTTCAAATTTGTTTCGTCATTGCGTAGAGCTGATAGCTCTTTGTCTTCCTTCTGCGCTGCTGCTAATGCTTTCAGGTCCAATGCTGGTTCGATTTCTTCAATGCGGGACAGGGCATCTGCGACGACATTATCTTCTCCGGATACATGGCGTATGTCCGTCGAAAATTGGCCGATAAAGTCGAGATACCGAAACTGACGTGGGGTACAGTTGCCGTCCTTCTTCTGGAAGGCGTATGTTATCGGTTTGTGGTCAGTAAAGATGACGAAATGCCTTGCCTCGACCATATGACGAAAGTATTTAACTGCTTCATAGATGGCGAGCAGTTCTCGATCACAGGCGGCGTACTTGCGTTGGGCGGTGCTCAGCTTCCTGGAGAAGAATGCCAATGGTTGCCAGGTACCGTCCACCAGTTGTTGGAGCACTGCACCGATGGTTAAGTTCGATGCGTCGGTGAATAACGCCAGTGGAGCGTTGATTGACGGATGGGCTAATAGCGTCGCGGTTGCTAAGCTGTCCTTAGTAGCCTCAAACGCAGCTTCTGTTACTGGTGTCCAATTTACTGGCATCTTTCCCTTGACGTCTCCTTCGAGCAGGGCATTCAAGGGTGCATGGACCAGTGCAGCTTTGGGTATGAATCTCCGGTAGAAATTCACCATACCCAAAAACTGTCGGAGTTGTTTCACCGTTCCAGGGCGAGTAAAAGTTCTAATCGCCTCCACTCTGTCCGGTAGTGGCTGAGTACCACTGCTACTAACGAGGTAGCCCAGGAACTTGACTGCGGATTGTCCGAACTTGCATTTGGCAACGTTGACGACCACTCCGTAGTCCTGTAGTCGTTGGAACAAAATAGTGAGATGCCTTACATGTTCCTCCATTGATGACGAGGCCACCAGGATGTCGTCGATGTAGGCGTAGCAGAAGTCCAAGTCTCGAAGCACTTCGTCGATGAACCTTTGAAATGTTTGCGCGGCGTTGCGCAGCCCAAAGGTCATAACCGGAAATTCAAACAATCCAAACGGCGTGGTTATAGCCGTCTTGCATATGTCCTCTTCTGCGACCGGAATTTGGTGAAAAGCCTTCACGAGATCAATGGTGGTGAAGATCTCCTTGCCATGCAGAGCTTGGGCAAAGTCCTGTATATGGCGAACAGGGTAGCGGTCTGGATCCGTACGAGCGTTGAGACCGCGGTAGTCACCGCACGGTCTCCACTCTTCGCCTTGCTTGGGCACCATGTGTAAAGGAGACGACCAGGCACTTTGAGACGGCCTAGTAATCCCCAGCTTCAACATGGCGTCGAACTCTCTCTTGGCTGCTTGAAGCTTGTCAGGCGCAAGTCGTCTAGGTCTGTGGGCAACGGGTGGTCCCGGAATGGTCTTGATATAGTGCACGGTGTTGTGTTTGATGGTCGCGGTTCCATCCGGGCGTGTGATATCCGGAAATCTGGCGAGAATGTCGTGGAATTGGGTAGATCCGCTGACTGCTTTGACAGACGCTACTTTTCCAGTTACGGCTTGGCCAGCAGCGAAAAGATTTGTTGTAGCATCTAACAACCGTCGATTTCTTACATCCACAAGTAAATTGTAGTATGCCAAAAAGTCAACTCCAAGGATGGGCTTGGTTATGTCCGCAACCACAAATCTCCACGTAAAGTCACGGCGAAGTCCTAGGTCGAGGGTCATGGTGACTGTACCGTAGGTTGCAATGGGAGTTCCATTAGCCGCGGAAAGTTCGTAAGAAGATTTTTCTCGCGGTTCACCGAGTCGGTTACGCGGAAACACGCACAGATCTGCGCCGGTATCCACTAAAAACTGAGTGTTCGTTGCGTAGTCCGTGATAAATATGCGGCGCGATATAGTTGGGCCAGCGTCGTCTGTCGCCATTAACGAGTGGCCGTCGCGTTTCCCGAACTATTGCTGACGAATGAACACGGTTGTAAGCACTTTACCGCCTTTACGCCGTGCCTTGCGTGGTACCAACAAATACCACTGTTTGCGTACCGGCCGCGTGATTGCGAACGCGCGCGCGATTGCGGTCGTTCACGAGACCGCGATCTGGTCCTTAGCTCGGCGATCTCGAGGCGCATGTTGCTCATCTCCTGTTTGAACTGGTCGAAGTAGTCCACCAGACTCTGCGGGAGCGCGGCTGCGGCGGGAAGCGCTGTTGATGCAGCTGGAACAGTGGTTAACGCTATTGATGGTTTACTTACATTAAATTCCATTATTGTGTCCGCTAGTTCCGCAACCCGTTCCAGCGTCAAGTCCTTCTGGGCAGCGAGGATAGGCTGAATGTTGGCTGGCAGGCGGTTGAACCACAACGCCCGCAACATTGAATCTGGCACGCTTACCCCAGCTAGGGCCTTCAAATGCCGCAGAAACTGAGTCGGCTTCCGATCGCCCATTTCTTCCATTTCCAGAAGGCGACTTGTCTTCTGGTCCTGGGACGCACTTAACCTCTTGATAATTTCCGACTTCAAGGTAGTGTACGGATTGGCTTGCGGCGGTGCCACCATAATGTCGCGAACCTCGGCGGCTACGCGAGCATCAAGCGATTGCGCGACGCCCCCACATTTTGAGTTTCCGAAGTTAGCCCCACGGATGTGAAGCACAACTCGACTTGCAGAAACCAGAGTTCTGGGTCCGCATGATTGAACGGAGGTAGCGTAACCTTACCGCTCCGTTTCGCGAGTGCGGCTTCTATCGCGCTGACAAGTCGTCTCTCTTCCGCGGTTTCCGGCATTGTTTTCGTTAGGATGAAAAAAAGTTTAAACACTTACGTGAAAAGATAAACACTCTCACACACCACACTAACCACTAATCACTATGTTCGTATTAGATCACGTCGGGGTCACCACTTTAGCGATTAGGTATAGGGTGAGATAAAAATGCAGGTTTGTACAGATAGATAGATTTATTTATTTCAAGTAAAGCGATGTGTTCGGTGCGACTAGCCAAATCAGAGTGTCTTGTTAACAATTTGATTCCTCCGAAGAAAGTAGGATAGGAACAGATGCTAGGGTCCATCAATCGGTAGGGACTTCGCGGAACACAAATACTAAAAAGGGTATCATAAACTAGGCTTCCCGCGGGGTTGCAGTTGTTGTGCCTTTCGGCCACGTAACTAATTTAGGATAGGATATGATACAGAACCAGAGAAATGTACATGTGCTGGACACATGAAACAAGTCCAAAGCATATTTACCGGGGAGAGTAGCATTACTAGGAAAAACCAAAATCTAGGAAAGGAAAATAGTATTTACAACAGAAACAATAGATATATACAATTTTTGTAACATGTGGCTATAGCCGCCACACACGAAATGTTTTTAATAACATATGTGAGGTCCAATAAAATTTTCGACGATCTCAAAATGCACCCTTGTCGCATTTTATTACTTCCCTTAGCAAATGTCCACCCTTGAGACATTGTAGAGTCAATACTCGCCATATTACAGATTTGGGGTAAACTGGAGCGTTTGAAGTGAAATACAATATTGCAGATCAAAAATATAAGAACTCGAATTAGTTAGTGAAAAAAGTGTTTGGAAAAAAGAAAATCAATCAAATGCTATTTAAAATAGAGCGTTTCACAATATGTGCTTGAATGCACATACAATTCTCCTTTAGTCCTTTATTGAAAGGAGCGGCGTCAAAATTGAAACGGTTTTTGAATGAAACGCTTTTCAATTGGAGCATATAGGAAATAGTTTGGTATAGACGACGACGGCGTTTCACGTGAATAGCTTTTCGAAATATGATATTGACAGGTTTCATATAAAAATTGACGCCTAAATGTATTACCACCACGACGACGAGTTCTTTGCAAATAAATGTGTGTCCGTTGCGAGTGTGTCATATTTCCTCCATTCTTTCGCGTTGGAGAATAGGCGAGCAATTTTTGTTCCATTCGATTACATCTTCACAGATGTGATGTGTATACAACACTTTTGATTCTCTACTTTACAAAATGAAAAACAGGATTTCTTCAAGTTTGCTTGGTTTTTAAGTAGGTGGGTGCGGGTGTGGCAAAATCCATTTTGCAGGAGCAAAGTGTATTTTATGATTATTATTAGAAGTAAAAGCATTTTTAAGTGAATTGTAAAAGAGCATATTGCGGTGACGGAATGTACATTTGATAGAGCCGGGTTATTAGATTTTAGAGCAATTAAGGAGATGGTTTGCGTGTTTAGTGTCCTTTAAAAAATATGCTAATTCAGTTGACTGGGTATGTGAAAGGGTGAATTTATCTACATAAGTCAATTGTCTATTTTTAGCAAAAAGGATCTTTGGTTAAATATATTTTTTTTTATTTACGGAAAAATAAATATTGTTAAATTATTATTAACAATATGGCTTTGAGCTGAACTGTACAACATATCCTATATTTTAATCTGGTATCTCATCTACTATTATGACAATTTTCAAATTAATTGCGATAATAATTTGTGATTGATGGAATGACAAACATACATCGCTTTATATTGATTCAGAAGGACTAACAATTAGGCAACTTACAATACATCCATGTATTTTATAATTAATCTAATTTATTATTATTGCAAATATTAATCTAATACATTATATCAGCATTTTTACAGCCATATTAATAATTGCACCAATTCAACCTTGCATTTTTATCGTCTTAGATAATCTGCAACGCTTTCGTTCGAATACCGGTATTTCCCCGGTTTTCTTGAGTCCTCGATAGCCGTGATCGTCTAGTGGTTAGGACCCTACGTTGTGGCCGTAGTAACCCAGGTTCGAATCCTGGTCACGGCAATGTGCAAACATTGTCACGGCGAGGACTCTTTTTTGACCAACTTCCTTTTCACTTTGTTCCTACAACTCATATACTAATGAAGCGAATTTCATGATTTTTTTTTAGCGGACACAATTTGAATGCGTTTATCGACAAAAAAAGCAAAAAGTGCGCCCCCGGGTGGGCTCGAACCACCAACCTTTCGGTTAACAGCCGAACGCGCTAGCCAATTGCGCCACGGAGGCATATTTCGCTATGGTTTCAATTCAACTTAAGTTCTTTGGCCTTTGCACTAAATTTTTCGTAATTAAAATCGGTAATTAATATTACTAAAATAATACTACTAAAAATTATTTTAAAAATATTTGTTAATAATTTGTTGCGGTAAGTTTATGTTTAAAATTGTGCTACGCACCATAAAACCAGTCTTGGATACAGTAAGTAGAGAAGAGCTTGAAGGAAAGGTAAGCGGTCAAGAAAGACTAGAGATTATACCTGTTGAGCGTTGGGAGCAGTAAACTTAACAATTTTGCCATCGCCGGTAGAAATTTTTACTCCTTCAAGTCGTTTTGTGCCTTAACTTAAGTTAACTTGACTTCAACTTAAGTAATTTATTTTTGGTAAGTTTAGTTATAATTCTGATTTAATTACTTGACGCATAATTTGTAAACTTTCTTGTAGAAATCCTTCAATCCTGACGGGAAGAATGGGTTCTCGAGTGGGCGGACTAGGGACTTCTGGTCTGCCCGCAGATAAGGCCCTCGCCGGAGTTCCACGTCTTCTCGATGATCTGCAAAGACTCTCCGAAGACTCCGATTCAGCTGACATTGTTTTCATTCTGGGCAGAGATGAGGAACGAGTGTTCGCCCATCGAGTTATCTTAATGGCCAGGTATTAATTAGTTTTTTCTTTTTTGAAGTTAGGTACTCTTGGAAAAATTGCATGGCAAGCAAAGAAAATAGTCAAAGTAACGCACCGTTCATTATGTATGGAACATCAAAGATTGCTTTGTTCGTTCTTGGTTGTTGGTTACTCTTAAAGTTTATTGCTTCTTCAATGTGCGCTCTTGTTTTGTAACAACGCTAATAATAAGACTGCTCCACTATTTCAACAGCTCTTGTTTCTGATCTCTAATTGGAGATTTTCCTAAAAACTACACTTTGATGTTACATACATCACATTGTGTCCTCGTATGTGCTCTGGGTGCATGAAAGAGTTGCGGCTTTTTATTGTCTACAATAAAGAGACTGAAATGAATACCAACTAATGGAATCGCTTTCCGCATTTCACAAGTGTACTCGCAAAAGAAATATATTACTTTTTCGCTTTTCGAAAACAGAAATGCGCTAAATAAAAAATGTTTTTTCAGCATATTCATTTCGCCCTTATATTAAACGTAAACAAAAACCACCCGATCGCTGTAGGCCTATTTTCCCAAAGTGCAATATCGAAACTTAATTGTTTGATTTACTTACGGCTATTTACTCTGCTTTTTTCTAATACTTAGATGCAAAAGTTTCCAAACAGCGAAGCGCGGCGAAATATGCAGAATTCCAGGATGCACTGTTTCGCCCGCAGCTCCAGGAACTCCGACGCCTATCAGACTGCTCCAAGCTCCGCCAGATACTTTCAAGCAGTTTATTCTATACGTTTATACAGGGAAGGTAAATAAATCACTTGGCATGTTTAACAACTGGAGTTACAAATGTGCATTTCCAGATTTTGCTGCAAGAAAGCGGAGTTTTCGAAATGATGGCTTTGGCCCAGGAATTGGGGGTGGATGAGTTGAGGAACGCTTGTGAGGACCATGTTACTTCGACTCTATCAGTGCCATCAGCTTGTACTTTCCTGGCATCGGCTATGAACATCCACGATCGATCTGCGGGTAAGTCACTTTATTCCTTAATTTGAATTCAAACTACGCGCGTTTGTAAGTGTATCACTGGTTGCCTATATAAAAGCTCAATTCTAATTCTAACATTGGTCACACTGCAAGCGCAGACAAGCGTTTTCTCTGCTGTTGTCACTCGCTGAATCGTTTTATAAACGATTTGTTTACCGGTTTAAGTTTAAGTCGCTAATAAACCCGACAAAAATGGCGTACAAACCACAAAAAGTACAAAAGGTGATGGTACAGCCCATCAACTTGATCTTCCGATATTTACAAAATCGATCTCGAGTGCAAGTGTGGTTATACGAGAATATTAACCTGCGAATCGAGGGCCACATTGTCGGCTTCGATGAATACATGAATCTGGTGTTGGATGATGCCGAAGAGTATTACGTAAAAACCAAAAATCGCCGTCAATTGGGCCGGATAATGTTAAAGGGCGACAATATAACGTTGATCCAAAATGTGAAACCTGAACTCTCAACTGTGTAACAAATCTTGTATTTGGACTTTTGCAATTCAAATATCTTTTGTATTAGTTATTAAGCTTACTACTTATTAAAAAGCATTTTTATAATTTAATTGCGGGAAGTTTTTGTCGCCAATTCATTCAATAATCCAATCCAAAAATATTCTTGGGTTCAAATCCCGGTGATGAGCAAAATTTTTGTATGTTTAATAATTAATTCTAGGTGGAAAAGCCGCTGCAAGTTTTGTGGAACGCTGCATTAGCTACATTGGCGAGAACGCAGCCGAATGTGTTCGCACCAATTCGTTTCTTTCCCTACCGAAAGAAGCAGTCGTCAAATTAATATCGTCCGATTATGTGAGTTAACTTATAAAACAAAATAAATCCCATTTTAACAATAATTCTACTTAGTTGTGCCTGGAAGAGGAAGACGTCTGGCGAGCGGTCCTCAACTGGTCCAAATACCAAGCCGGAGTTACTCAACCCACGGCCCATTGGACTGAAGAAGAACGCGCGCGAGTCTGCCAACATTTATCGTACGTAATCAACTACGTCCGACTGCTTCTAATCGGTAAGAAACTACCCTTATATTTAATTCGAATAATTATTAATAATATTTTCAGACAGTCAAGTATTCGCCGAAGAAGTCGAACCGACCGGCGCCGTTCCGATGGAATTAAGCCTCGAGCGATATCGCCATGCAGCGCTACCCAGTCGCTACACGGAAGCCGCCGAAGACCAACGACTGCGTCCTCGCATTTCGCCTCATTTGTTCCCAGGATCGGTCATAATCGGACAGGACAAAAGCCACTACCAGCGGATTCTAAACGCGTGGTTCGGACATCCGAAGCAGACTTGGAGACTGGTTTATCGCGGCAGCACTCACGGCTTTTCCGCTTCTTCGTTTCATCGGCATTGCGATGGAGTTTCGCCCACTTATGTTATAGTTACTGTAATTAATTTCGGTAAGGGTGGTATTGTTTTGATTAATTAATTTGCGTTTAGGGTGCTAGGGGCGAAATTTGCGGAGGATTCAGCGATGCCGCGTGGGGACGACCGCCCGGTAAAAGTTACTACGTCGCTTCGGAAAGAGCGTTTCTGTTCACTTTGTTTAATCATCAAGATATGCCGCCCACTCAGTTCCATTTGATGAAGAAACCGTTTGCGATATGCTACCATCCCGAGTACGATTTATATATCTCAGTAAATTTAATTTAATTGCTTTTAATTTTAGTTCCGGTCCGATTTTCGGAGCAGGAGCCGACCTTTTAATCTCAAACAATTGCAACACGAACATGGACAGCTATTCGAATTTGCCGCACACTTACGACGGCGATGGGGCTTCGCCAGCCGTTCTAATGGGGGACTACAATTTTACGGTAGTGGATTATGAGGTTTACACGCCGATTAATACTTCGATTAAGATAACGAAACATGAAAGATACCAATAACGGGCTTTTATAATTAAGTTTATTAAATTAAGTATTTTAATGAGGTACTTGTTTTGATGCCACTAGTCGCACGATCCGTCCAGCCATCCATCACGCCACCTTTCGTTCACTTTCGAGCAGTCGAACTCCTCTTTCTCCAACTTTACGTTGATTTTGTTGTGCATGCGACACAACCATTGACTTAAGGCCTCTTGTGACTCGGTTTTTGGGGGATCCGCTTTTAATCTTAACAAAATACATTGCATTAAAATTCATTTAACTATAATTTGTACACTTACTCTTCTTTGAAGTCTTCTCTACAATGCGGACAAGGATATAATCTAGCAAACGTGCCGAAGAACTGTTTGACGTCCGATTGTTCGCATTCTAAAGGTTTGTCCGGGTAAGTTGCCGCAATACTGTGCAACAATCCCCAGGTTTTGTTTCCCAGCTCGTCCTTGTCCAAAGGACAGTCTGTTCTTCTCGGAATCTTTTCCTGCAACGTGTTGCAATGAATATTTGATTAGCCGGTTAGTAGGAATACTTACAATTTTTGTTTCTTCATTCTCAACTTTCTTCTTCGTCGATTTCATATAATCTGAAAAACTAGAGCATTGTCTACATTGTTCATTATCTAAAGGCGATGGACGACGGGACATGTCATCAGAATTGGTTCATTCTCTTATGAATTATGATGAAATGAAGATGAACTAGAATTTTGACATGTTTCTCTTAATTCATTATTCTCTGCGTTGAATATTTTGTACTTATTAATTGACATAAATAGAAAATATTAACTATTGCACATTACACTGATTATATAATTAATTAACTTAATAAAGGTTATTTACAGGAATCTTTTTGGTTCCTTTAATCGACTGACGGACATACTACTGGAATTCGTGCAGAAACTTTGACAGCTGCAGGAACAAATTGCACGTGTTGCGTCAATGTTGCCAACTGTAGAGACTACTGCGACTCAAACTACTGCAACTAAACTGACATAACAGCTGCACAATTTAATACAACTGTCAAATGAATATTTTACCTAAAAAAAGGTAAATACAAACTAAATTAAATAATTTAGAATGATCTAACGCTATTTATTTAGGTGGCATGTTCGAACGAAGGATAACATTGCCCGAGTGCGACGAGATGAAGCAAAAGCAGCTGAGGAAGAAAAGGATCGCCAGGATCGAGTCAAATTAGCTGTAAATTAAATCAAAAACACCCCCTAGAAAGTCTTAATAAACTTTTTACAGGAAAGAGAGGCTAGAAGGGAATTACTGCTCCAAAAATCGCGTTCGAACAATCAATCATACATATCCTTGAAGAAGAATGAAGAAGAGCCGGAAAGCTCCGGACGACACATCAACTTCTTCGAAGAAGTGGAAGAAGGGACTGCTGAGTGCAAGAAAAGCAACAAGGAGCACGATAAAGAGAAGAAAGAGGAGCAGGAGAAATACGAGAAGCAAATTGGTTATTTGACGTATTTGGGGCAAGATACCAATGAAGCTTTAGGGAAGAAAAGTTGGTACAACGAATTGCCTTCGCGTTTGACTGAAGTGGGCGAAGTGAATTTGAAGAGCAAACTTCGCGAAGATCCAATGAGCATGATAAAGAAGCTGGCAGTTAAGAAACCACCAGAAGAAAAAGTTTATTCCAAAGAGCTTCAATTATTGGCGAGAACTCCTCAACCTAGTGGTAGTTTAAAAAGAAAACGACGCGATTCTAGTGAATCCGTTGAAGTGAAGCACAAGAAGAAAAAGAAGCATAAAAAACATAAATCGAAGAAACGGCGAAGAAGCTCTGAGTCAGAATGTGAGGAAGATGATAGAAGTGAGAAGATGAAACGATTGGAAGCTCTTAGGGTGGATAGATTGAAGCGAGAACGCGAAGAAAAAGCCAAAGCTGAGAAACTGCTAGCAGTATTAAGAGGCGAGAAGGTTGAAGAGAAGAAGGAAGCGAAACAAGTTTATCAGAAGTATAATTCGCAGTTTAATAGTCATTTAGCTAAGCAAAATTTTTCCCGTCGCAAATAAAATGCTTCGAAAAGTTATATTTGTTTATAAATGAATATAGTAATAAAATAAATTGATTAATATTAATAAAAGGATTTTTTTTCTTATTAGAAGTTGATTTTTATTAAAAAAACTAGCAATTAGTGCTTACTACATTAATTTAAAAATATTTATTACAAATTGTATTGCTGGTTGCCTATCTATGCGTTTGTATAAGTGCATTAACTTAACTTTATAGTTGGCAACATTGAAAGTAGCTTCAAATTTAGACAATTACTCGGACAATTAGGTTATGTTTATGTAATGTTTACATTTAGAAGTTCTTTTCAAGTGTTTTAACTAAATTATTCCAAAATTAATCATAAATCTAGTGACAATAACTAAAAACTAAACAAGTGAGCTAAAAACCGTGTAGTTTTGACAATAATCCTCTGTGAAAAATAGCAATTAGTGAAAATGGACCCCGAGGAAGATTCAATCGCCTGCTTAAAGTTCCTAAACGAAACTCCTACTAACTACTTCTTAAATGGTACTGAAGTGGGTATAAATGACTCAATCTTCACCGATATTGAGACGACAGATTGGCCTGCTGGTTTCCCTGTTCTTCTCAGCAGCGCTTTGAACCAGGAAGGTAATAATCCTCCAAATATACAAAACATTCAAAAATATTATAAATTAATTGCATAGAAATCGATCAACCAACTGATCCTCCACCGGATAATCCGGAAATAGCTTTAAATGTCGAGCCCACCATCGAGATGTCGGACGGAGATGAAACTGCGTTGGAAAATATCGTGGAAGACAACACCATCGAGGAAAATTTGGATGGTTTGCCGAATATTATGCAAGATGAAGATATTATACAAATACTAAACATGGATGGCACTATTATTACAATTAACAAAATGGACTTGAATTTGTTGAACGTTGAACAAGAGACAGAGAGTGTTCCAGTTCCGGAAGAAGAACCGGAACCGGAACCCGACGACAATTATCAGGAATTTTATGAGACTGTTCGCGCGAATAAATGTCGACTGTGCGGCTTTATTTGCGAGAGTTTGAATGAGATTAGTATGCATTTGCATGATAAACATACGAATGTGGTAAATCGCATCTAATTTAGTTTATAATACAATCAAGGAATAAATATTTTGATTTCAGCTTGTAGATAAGGAACTTACGAGGGATAAGAGCGCTAAAAAGTTTAAAATCAAACACATCAAAACCATAACGTCTCTGCTGAACAAAAACGTTCATAATCAATCGATGACGTTGTATTTATGCAGCGAATGCACGAATGGATATTCAGATAAAGAGAAATTGAAGCAACATATGATTATTGTAAGAGAAGCATTTTCGATTAGTTTTCAATTTTATTGTATGTTTGCTTTAGGACCATAAATTGGCAGTAGTGTCAACAGACGAGCCAAATCCAGACACTAACAAAACGGCAGTTGCGCTAAATCAATCCATCAAAATATTGCCGGATTATTTGATTAAAAAGCAAATACGCACGCTCAAAAAATTCAAGTAAGTAGTATTTGATAGAAAATTAATATAACAAATTAATTTATCTATATTTGAAGATGCACAATAAAAGGGTGTAGTTACCGCTTCCCGAATCCCGAGTTGCGGAAGCAACACGAAGATTGTCACGTCAACGATCAATTGAAGCAGTTTCAATGCACGGTTTGCGATCAAAAGTTCTCAATTTGGCGCATTTGTAATAATCACTTATGGAAACAACATCAAATTGATTTAGGATTGATTTGTTGTCCGGTTTGTAACACCTTCAAATCAACTAGTTCAGGTAAAAATACTACAAATTTTATGCGTCAAAAATTAATTAATTTCCTAATAGTGATAATAATGAAGCACATGGCCATTCACAACACGGAAAAGCCCTTTTTATGCTGCGATTGCGGCAAGGGATTCAAACAACTAGCGCAACTTAGGAACCACGAAGTGATCCATCGAGATCCGAAAGACGTAAGTTAAAACTACTCGTTACTATAATTTAATTTTAAACAAAATACGTTCGCAGGTTCCATCGTGGGCCCATACGAAACAATGCAACGTCTGCCAGCGATTCTTCGCGAATGCAAAAGTACTGAAGAAACACATCCAAGCAGTGCATGAGAAATTTAAACCATTCATTTGCAACATTTGCGGACACAAAGCCGCTCGGAAAGCCATGCTTCAAGTAAATAATTTTTATTTTGCAATAAGGAATATTTAAAATTGTTTTGAATTGCAGTTGCATTTGCGGCAACATACAGGCGTTAAGCCACACGCATGTACTTACTGCAACTACAAAACGGGCGATCATAATTGCTTGAGGAGACATACGATGCGCCATTTGGGGGCTTCGAATTATACGTGCCCGTATTGCGATTACAGTTCAATACAAAGTTTTTCGTACAAGCGACATTTGAGTTTAAAGCATCCCGGAATGTATGGCAACTTTACTTGTGCGTATTGCAGTTATAGCACTGTTAATGTGGATTTTTATACGTCACACGTCCGACAACATGAACTCAATCCAAAAGAAGGCGAGAATAAATCTAACAATTTAGATACGAGTTTGGAAGAAGACGTAAGTAGACTCTAGATTTATTTATATAAATAAAATTGTGGTGTTATTTTAGGAGGACGCTTTCTTAGAAGACGAAACTCAAAATTGTTTTTTAAACGCGGACCAAGATCAACCGGAAGACGCGGTCGATACTGGCGGAATTACAATACCAGCTGGTTTGGAATTGCAGTTGGAACCTTAATTATACAAGTAATTCCATACAGCTTTTTATTTAATTTCTTAGAAATAGTACCTTAATTCTGTTGAGCCTGCTCCTTAATTTTACTGGCTTCTAAGTTCTCCAACTGCTCCAGCGTAAGCAAAGAGACTCCCAGTTGATCCTCCCGTGTAAACGGTTGCGCCATTTGTCTCAACCAACGTTTCGCAATCTACAAATCACAGAAAGTCATACGTGAAACAAAATATTCAAACAAATAAATACCTGTATGCATTCCTCAGTGCTCAAATTGCACAAGGAGTCCTTCAAATGCTCCTGAATCCATTTGGGTAATTTGGAGCGCTTATCAGATCTGGAGAATCGCTTATCAGCGAAGATCATAATACCATAATCGGTTTTACCGCGAATCGCGCGACCTACACATTGTGCAGCATGCCTCATCGCATCGAACGTCAGGAAATCGTTTTCGCGGATTTGGAATTGATCGCGTAAATAATCCAGGCGCGCTTTTAGAATGCGGGATTGCGTGTAAACGTATGGAATGCCAAACATTAGAACGCATCGGCCCAGATGGTGGTCGAAATCCACCCCTTCGGAGACTTTCCCTCTCGCCACTGAGAGCAGTACTGCTCCTCGGCCGGATTCGCACGCCTATTGGGAAGTTTATGGTTTAATTTGGGTATTTATACATTTTGTTGGGATGTTACCTTGATGTAGTACATTAAAGCAAAACTAGTCTCAGCCGAATCCTGAGTTTCGATGAATAGCAGTTTGTAGCGTTGCAAGCTATCGATGACTCCTTGGTCGTACCAGCTTGCGACCACCGATTCCAGGTACAAATACGACGTGAAGAAACAAACGATACCGTCTGGCACATTGGCAGCCACTTCGACCAATAATTGGCCGTAGTTTCGAATAACGGCATTGTCTTCTCGGGTTTCGAATTTGGAGGAAATCGCCACTTGATCGTTGCCCTTCGAAACAATCATTGGTAGCAGACAAGGTCTGGCAAGCGTCATCGTAAAGGACGACATGATGACGGGATGGAAATTCAAAATTTTCGGGTACATATCAAGCGGCGATAAAGTACCCGATGTGATCACAACGGATTGGAATCGATCGAACACCGGTTTGATGGCGATCGACGAATCTAAGCAACTAAAATGTAAAATGGGATTCGAAACTGTGGGCGTCTTATCATCAAACGGTTCGACGATTATCGTGAATCCTTTCGTATACGTCGAGACAAGTGTCGCTAAATGCGTGATTAAGATAATCGGACTAAAATCGGTAAGATCGTTAATTTCCAAAGTGCGCAACAACGAGGCCAAACGTTCCGCACAAAATCGCAACGGTTTTCGCTCGATGCACACTTTATTTTGAACGTCCTTCAAGAAGCCGACAGGCGACTCTTGCACTACATGTTGGACCCTTAAACGCGTTTTGATGTATTCTAGGAAGCGCTTGAGGAAACTGATGAAATGTTCCGCGTTTCGTATATTGCCGGGAACCGCTTCTTGCAGGATTTCATCCGGAAGGATTGGATTGGCTAGAATCACATCCGTTTCTCTCGCGACACACGCGTCTCGCAAGCCATCGACCAGCTTCTGGTACTCGCTTTGCAGTCGGTTTTGGTCATCCTCACGCATTCTGGCGAAAGTTGCAATTTATTTAGTGGATAAGTATGTTTAATGTTTCTTACTCAGCCACTGTGCGCTCCAAAAGTTGGACATTCTCCGCAGCTCGTTCAATCGTCCGTCGATGGATTTTTACGCTCATGGAATCGATGCACACATTGTCGATATTGTGGGCTTCGTCGAAAATGACAACGGCTTCGCGACAAAGCTCCTTCGATACCACATCGGCGATTTTCGGATCCAGCAAATAGTGGTAACTGTACACTACGATATTGGCATGGATAATCTGAAACGCAGTTGTTATTGGAAAAGTACGCGATCAAAGTAGAAACACGTACGGAAAAACGAGCGAGAAAATAAGGACACCAGTTGCGGTCGCGCCCGTACTGCTTCAAATCGTCTAAATTGTAAACGCCAAATGGGAGCGTGGATTCTTTGCCGTCCAGCGAGAATCCTTCGTAGTATTGGCAAACTGGCGTGGTGTCGTCGTAGTTATGTCGGTCGCGAATATAGCTCGCGGTTAACGATTGGCATCGACCGTCCACGATTTTGCCTTCGCGTTCTGTGCTTACCTACAATTAGAAGTGTAATTAATTAGGAAGGTTTTAGAAATCGCGTTTACTTCAGGATGGATGCAAAGGTTCTTCCGGGACGATAATACTAGACCCGTGAGTTTCGGGTATTCCCCGTCTTGCTTCTCGTAGTAGAACAGGAGTTTCTTCAATTCTTCCATGACTTTTTCGATTTCCGGAACCGTTCGAGAGCAGTAGATTAGTTTGCGGACTTCGTGTGGGTTTTCGATCATGTAGGCTACGATTAAGGAGAGTAGAGTGGTTGTTTTGCCCGTTCCCGAAGGCATTTCCAGTAGACAATGGCCCTAATGATTTAATTGTTTAGTCGGGTTTTATTTGTAGTTATTTTTGCTTACTTTGGCATCTAGGGCTTTCTTGAGCTCGCACATGTAAGCATATTGTTCAGGGTAAATGTAATCGTAGGGGAAATAGACGATTAATCCGTCCACACTTATTCTTAAATTGAAATATTGAGTTAAATGTTCAATTTAATTAATCTTAGAGATACTTACTTCATTTTGTTGAGGTAATTATAATTTTTGTGAATATACTGTTAAATAAGCGTTTGATTTCACATGTTTTGTCGAAGCTAAACAAATTAACAAAAAAGTTGGGTTAGGGTTTATGTTATTTTAAAAAAAATGGGGGAAAAAAGGTGGAGTTGCAGTCACGTTCCAATGTTGCCAACTACATAGAATTTTATTAAAAGAATAAATTCTAATTTTATAATTTTATTGTTTATTATTTCATTAAATTGTTTATTGACTTTAAGCAAAGATTATAACAAATATTTGAGTTTACATATAAAAATAGAAAATTCATCTACTTAAAAAAAACTTTTGATTATTTCAAAAATACCCTGAAAGAAGTCTTTGGCAATTTTCAAACCTTTTTTGATACCATGAATTACATCCATTACCAACTTCTTTAGGCAGGCAAAAAAATCGATAAAAAATTGCGTAAACTGCTGGAAAAACAACAGAAATTCATTTTGCTCTGTTTCGCTCATATCTTCCATTGCATTCAACGCTTGGACCTTTTGATCCTCAACTGCATCGTGCATATTATTGAACATCTTTTCCACTTTCTTCTTATTTTTTGCGGTAGTGGCAGGATCTGCTTTACCTTCCTTTATAGTCTCTTGTATTTCTTCCGCTTGTTCTGTAAACACTCCCATAAGCCTACCTGTCCATCCACGGACTGTTGATGGCTTCGCCTTATTCGGTTTTTTCTTTAAATCCCTTTCTGCATCCTTTAAGCGAAGTATGAGGGTCTCTCTTTGCTGGTTGATTTCATCAATGATCGCACTTCCGCTCACACCCGAATTAGTTAATTCAGACGCCATTATCAAGATGTTTAGTAATTCACTCGAACTGTTAAGTTTAATATTAGAATGCTGAATGGCAAGGCGCTTACTGCTTTTCTGTGCTTTAAGTTGTACATGCGCAGAAGTCACTTTTGTTTAAGCGACTTTGAAACGTATCGCTGTCTCTTGTTGAAACGGGGGATTCCCCGAGCTTCCTCTTCAAATGTTTTTAGAAATAATGAATAATGGGTCGTTGCCCTCTCATTTTTCCGGCATCGGGCACAATTTTGCACGTGCCCTGAATAAAAGACATTTTCGATAATAATATTATATTATAGGAATAATAGTTTTAGACATAGTTTTATAAATACATACAAATACAATAATTTCATCATATAATCTATATCATATAAAAATAAATAAAGCGTAACAAATAAATACAATAAAGTTGACTGGAATGATTCAATTGAAATTAACATTGGTTAAATTTTTCGTATACTTTCGAGCGGTTTGTTTAGTCGCTTGTTCGACTTCTTCGAGAAAACTCGTAGAATTATGGATTGTAGTCGCGCCCAAAATAATATTAAAATTCGGATAATTCTTATTAAAAGTATGCACCGTTAACGACTCCTCATAAGTAGCCCCACCAACAATAAAAACGATAACATCCTGCGCCCGGCCATTCGAATAATGACTGCCACTGAACGGATACAAATTATCCTTCAACTTTCCTTTAATTAAATCTTCCAAAATTTCATGCAAAAGTGGCTTGTGTTGCGTGAACACATTATCCACTTCGTTCAATCCTTTAATAAACCGTTTTGTAATCTTAACATAATTTTGCACGCTTACTATATCCGTTTGTCGTGCGATCGAACTGGCATACTCAATCACACTAACAATATTCCTCAGCCATCGAATCCCAATTTTCCGCTTCTTCAACAACTCGATCAAACCGTACACATCATTTGCGCTGTTATTCTGGTAGCGCAAAGCGTACAACATCACCACCTTCGCCACATCGCAATCGCGTACTTTCTCGTTATTGATCAACTTGCGCACATTCTGCAAATGTGTGGAATGATCGTTTTGCGAGCAAATTTCCTGCTCCAACTCCGACACGTCCAACAAATGATTCTGACCGACCATTGAACTCAACTCACCGACCACTGTAACGTGCTTCGTTACATTACCAGACAGTTTCTTAAACTGCGGATACGTTTCGACGAAGTTCTTCATATCGGAAATGCTTTCGATTTTCTTATGACTCTTCGCCTTCTTTTGGAAATTATCCATCAGCTTCTTAATGTTTTGCCCAATTTCGCCGTAATTCATAAATATATTCTCGGCGTAGAACGGATCCTGTTCGGCTGACAAAACGACTTCATTGAGCTCCTTCGAAACGCCCGCCACGTTCGATAAATTCACTCGATTGTTGTTTATCGTCAGCAGTTCGTGAACCATCGCTTGATAGGTCCATTGGTTCAATAACGGCGTTATCGGGTCTTCTCTCCGATCTAGGATTAGTAGTAGAGTGGGATTGTTCTGGTTGAATGCAAACAGCGACGATTCTTTGATCATCATTTCGTCAATTCGCGTTGCGAGCTCTTTGCACATGCTGGAATTCGCTTGGTATCGCACCAACGGCGCTTTCTTTAACGATAGCAATAATCCGGTGATTCCTTGCACCGTTCGTTGCAGTGCTGGAGTGTTCCAAGCGATTCCAGACATGCAAGTTGCAAGACCGATGGAAAACAAGTGCGGATTGACCGCTAAGTAATCCATGTAAAATTCCTGCACCTCCTTTACCACTTCATGCTCGTCGAATTCAGCCAACACTTTAATATCGGCCTTTGCAACGATGTTGCTGAAGTAGATATAGTAGGCGCCGTATTTTGGATTCCGCAACTCGGAGCAGAGCGCTTCGATATTTTGTTGTGTGGGTCGCAAGAATACTAAACATTTTAAATACCTCAAGCCAGTCGAATGTGTATAGTTGGGCGAATCGATCCGTTCTAATAGGTAGACTTCCTTCTGTTGGATTTCGGATTGTCCATAAACCATACTGATTATGCTGGTTGTTTCTTTATCCATTAGTAAGACTTTCATTCCCGGCTCGCTTTCCATCGTCATTTTCACCACGTATGCCTTTATTGCCGCTGCAACGTTCATTTTCACTGATTCTAATACTAATTAACGATATTATTAAATAATCTTTATTTATTTATGCGAAGTTAACCTCAAAACTGACAGTTGTCAAGTCGATCGATCTTCAGTAGGCGCAAAATTCAAGATGGAGTAGTTCAAATGTCAAAACTTAGTTAAAAATGGTGCAAGGAAGAATGTCCGCAGTTCATGTTGCTGTTCTTTAATATGTTTATTTATTAGTTTTATAATGGAAAATGATATAGATTTCGATGATTCCCTAACGAGTGATGGCATCGAAATTGAAAATCAATCTGCGAAACGTTGCAGATTGCTCAGACACTCACTTCAGCCTCGGAAATTCTGTCCAAAAGAAGAAAGAAATGCCTCGATAAAAAAAGTAAATAAACAAAACGTATGTTACTATTAACTGAATGTCTTCGTTTAATCAGGTACAAGTTATCTTACAAAAATCGGAAACCGATCGTACATACGATGAAAATCAATTACTCAGAGAATGTCCGGACACAGTTGAAGAGGTTCAAGAGAGATGGCGAAAACGCGACGAGGCCAAACGAAGACTGGAAGAATTCGAGGATCCGATCGACGTTTTGAATGACAAATGCCAAATACTTGCTCAAGCCATTGCACAATCACAACATTTGGTTGTTTATACTGGTGCTGGGATTAGCACTGCTGCCAAAATACCCGACTACAGAGGACCGAACGGTATTTGGACCATGCTCCAACAAGGCAAAGAAATTGGGTAAATTACTAAAATCCATCTTAACTAACTAACTATAATATATAATACAATTCCAGCGATCACGATCTATCCCTAGCTGAACCCACCTTCACTCACATGGCCCTCTCCGAACTCTACCGTCAAAACATACTGAAATACGTGGTTTCCCAGAACTGCGACGGTCTTCATTTACGCTCAGGTCTGCCGCGCACCGCTCTATCCGAGCTGCACGGCAATATGTACATAGAAGTTTGCAAGCATTGCAAACCTCACCGGGAATACTGGCGATTATTCGATGTTACCGAAAGTACGGCGCGATACGCGCACAAAACCTACCGCCGCTGCTACACATGTAGCGAGCCTTTGGTGGACACCATCGTGCACTTTGGCGAACGAGGCAGCTTACAATGGCCGGTCAATTGGTCGGGCGCTTGCAAGAACGCGAAAAAGGCGACAACGATTTTATGTCTCGGCTCGAGTTTGAAAGTGCTGAAGAAGTATCCGTGGCTTTGGCAGATGGACAAGCCGGTGAAGAAGCGGCCGAATTTGTACATTGTCAATCTGCAGTGGACGCCGAAAGATGATTTCGCTAATGTTAAGATACATGGAAAGTGCGATAAAGTGATGGAGATTATTATGGATAAGCTGGGCATTAGTGTGCCCGGTTACGATAAGGTTCGCGATCCGATCTACATCCATGCGTCCGAATTGAACGAGTCGGAGTTGCATACGACCAGCAAGCAATTTTTGAAATTGGAAAGTGCGGATCAGATACATCACAATGAAGTCGACCACCTTCCAGTACAAAGTAACATTAATTTTAATAACAAAGACTGTATTGATCTCAGTAAGACCGCTACTGCTAATAATAAATGTTTTGAAGACTGTGATAAATCTAGCAATAGTAATTCTAATCATACAATAATTAATAAACAGCAGAGTCTTCCATTGAAACAAGAAAAGCCTGCTAATAGTTCAGGACATTTATTTTCAATAGATGGCATTCTACATAATAACTCAGTAAGCAATGCACTATTACCGCAAGTTAACTTCATGAACACCGCACTGTTTAATCCATTAATCGGATACAATTTCTTTAACAATCACATGTTGGGCTGCTATTCCGATCTGTTGTTGTATCCATATCAAACCAGTATTCTGTATCCGGGACTGCACAGCATCATCAATCCGATCGCCGATCATCTGACACCAGTGAAAATTGAATCACCCGAACCGGTAGTGGTAGAACCTTCTTGTAATTACTGCGATAAAACGTTCAGGTCAAACATTTGTTTATTTTACTCGAAAACGGAACCAGTATTTTTGAAACAAATGCTGCGATTCAGCAAGCTCGAACAGAAGGACAAAGTGAACGCGTGCGTTTGCTGCGATTATTCGACGGACGAGGAGGATTTGATCGAGGACAGTCATTTGACGGAGAAAGATCTAAACGATAAGGATCAAGCACGGAACAAAACTCAGCCTGGTTGGTTCGGTAAAGGGTATAAGAAAAATCGACGTCCAAAACGAAAATCTATTTAAATTTACAGTATTACGTATTTTACTATTTAATTTTGTATTCATTTGAAAGTCTGTCCATTGTTTTTATTTATTGCGTGTATATTGTTTATGTATTAAAAAATATTACAACAATAATACTTCTTTTATTTTTTGCAATTTTCGATGGTAAATAAAACCAAAAAAATATCCTACATAAAAATTTATTACTACAACTTTAATTATTACATTAATTAAACAATTCCCGAACAGCAGCATCATTGGCATTCGATTTAGCATCCGAACCCTCCTTATCCAATAAATCAGTCCTAGCACCTTTACATAACAACAACTTTATACACTCAATATGACCACAACTGGAAGCGTAATGTAAAGCAGTTTGTCCATCAATATCTTGCAAATTAACATCTGCACCGCAACCAACAAGCACGTCCAATATTTTGGCATGTCCACTATCAGCCGCCCAATGGATCAATCCCAATCCATCATCATCTAGTGCATTCAAGCTGATTGTTTTACGAGCCAAAATATTGGACACCTCACTGGCATTCCCATCCTTAATAAAATCAACTACAGTTTTATTTGAATTGGTAACTACTGGTTGAGTTTGGAGCGTTGAAACTCGCACCCAGGACTCCTGCGGAGCAGAATCCCCTTCCGGAAAATCGAACTGTGGATCGATAGTTCGAATGCTTTCGATATACAAGGTCTTTGCTTCATTTTGGGGCATTGCGCCCAATTTATTCCAAGCTTCCCATTTGGCTTTTCCTCGCACATCATACCAACTAGGCTTCGGTATCGTGCAAACGCCTTCCGAACCTTGCTTGTAATACCCATACAACGTTAAAAGCATCTCACTATCGACTTGTGGCAAAATTTTCTGCAAATGATTGGCTGCCGCATTGAATTGTTTGCTTAACGAATCGATTTGCTCATCGCAATCGATTCCCAATTCCTTAAGATCGTGAAAGGAATCTGCCATAATTACTGTTCGCTATGAGTGTTGGCCGAAGCTGGTTGCACCCTCAAATTATTACCTTCTAATTTATGATTAGTGATATTGATAGCGTTCTCAAAGCCTTCTCTGTTACTGAAACTAATAAATCCGTAGTTTCGAGATAAGCCAGTATTTCTATCGAACACGACGGTCGATACGTTAACGTGCCCAAACTTGCTAAAGTATTGCTTCAACTCGTTGTTGCTGACAGTCCACGGAATATTGGTAATGTACAATTTGTAGAAGTTTCTCACCGCATTACCAGCCATATTAAACTTTCTTAGAGATTTCGAGCAAATGTATGCTATGGTCGCCGATTAGATCGCGAATATCAAGGCCAACACTTGAGCCTAGATTATTGATATCGTGTACCTGACACTTTAAACCCCACTTCGCTAATAGATGCTCAATCGACCAGTCGGAACTCCGTTCCTGGTAAGTGCAAATGAATTTCGCTTCGCTGTTTTCCTCGAGAATGTACGCGACTGTTACGATTATGTCCTCAAATACTGCGGGCTCGTAAAAACAGTCGGAACCTAGTATTATATCAATGGGGCCAATCGATTCGAGATTAATGAGGAATAATCCCCAAGTCAGACCTATCACTTTAATGTGTTGGTTTAGGATGAGATTGTTTAATTGGCAACTGCGTTTAGTGTGCGTTAAAGATTTGGGGAGAGTGGTTGATTCACTGAGTGTTACCTTAGCACCGCACTTTGCGGCTACGATTCCTGGCAGAGCCGTGCCGGATCCTAGTTCGAGAATTTGCTTTCCAATTAGTCCTCCACGATTTTCCCACAGGAACCAAGCCAAGACTGGTGCAGATGGCCAAGTGTAGAAGGAATAACTCGCTTGAAGCAGCTGGAAAAAAGCGAATAATTGTTGTTGAAATGTGGTTATGACAAATGGTTGCGCTAAGCTACGTTAGAGATAGATTAATTGAGCCGTTTCCCAGATTATTGTACGACATGCAAATGATTACGTAATATGATTGTAAATTATACCTCTGGAATGATAACCTCTAACTTTTCCTCTTGAGGTTCACCTCTAGTGTTATATTTAGATGTAAAGACAAATCTCTTTAACTGTTCTGTGGGTCCATCGGACATTTGGACTAAATCGATTCGATAAAACACACAACATGAAAACAAAAAGTCGGGAAAATCGGTTTTGGGGCTTACCTGTCTCACAGGAAGAAAATTTTGTTGGGAAATTGACAACTAAACATGCGTATCTTACGGAAATGACAAATCGTTTGACATTTTTTTTTCAATGTTGCCAACTGTAGAGATGGAAAATTATTAAGTTGTATGAAAATTATTTCGCTATAATTATATCAAAATAATACATTTATAATGTAGTTTGTAAAGAATTGTTATAGTACATTTAATTTATGACTTAATTTATAATTTATATTGAAGATTTAGGAAAACTCGATTTGCGATTAGTAGTAGGAGAAATTCGCAAGGTGGCAGCAGTCAAGTCACGTAATCCAGTGATCGGTATTTATATTTTCCTAGTGGAAGCCATATTGGAAGAAGTTTTGTGAACAAAGTATCGAAAGATAACAGGTAAAATACTTTAGAACCTTTACTTTAATTACTATTACAATGTAAATTAGTTATATATTAATGCTAAGTGTTTGTATCTGCATTATTTTTCACTCGACAATGCGAAAGCAGCATGTCCAACGTCAGTTGATTACCTAATAATTAATTTCCATCGTTCTCGGGTTTGTTATTACAATGTAAGCAATATGTCCTAGGATGCCTATTTCACACGCTCAATATCAATTAAACCAAATGCCGAATTGTGCATTTCCTGGCAGTTTTCAACCAGATTGATTGAATGTACCCTCTGATGCATTTAATTATACCTGCAAGTTCTCTTGTAGGTCACACTCACACACACAGATGAACCCATCATCATCAAAAGACTGGAGCAACCCTCCTCCACCAGGCACCGAATATTCGGATGGAGAACTTGAGCCGCTTGCCATTAGTCCTAGCCGGACCACGGATTATATACCTCGCGCAATCGACCGAATCGATCCATACTTAAAAAGCCCCGAATACATTGCATATGAACGTAAAATTGTTTTAGAAGAGCCGCGTCATCGATCTTCCAGAAGTGCATCACGGGGTCGCTACAAACGAAGAAAGTCGAGAAGTCGATCCCGTTCTCGGCATCGACATCGACGATCCCGTTCGCGAAGTCGCCGTCGAAGGCGCCACTATAGCTCTTCGCGCAGCCGATCGCGCTCGAAGAGTCGCAGTCGCACCCGAGACAAACATCGGGAACGACGTCACAAGCGATCGCGATCGAGGCGATCGCATAAGAGCAAGTCGAAGCGATCGCGCAGTCCGCGCGTTAAAGATGAATTAAGGAGTAAGGATCCACACAGAAGGAGGGACGAAGAGGATGATGATGAGGACGACGACGAAGAGACTGAGCCGGTGAAGGAAAATGCGTTTAAAAATGATGGCAGCTTTCTTGAGATGTTCAAGAAAATGCAAGAAGAGAAAAAAGAGGAGAAGGCGGATACTAGTGAGATAAAGAAACCTTTATTACCGCCGGCGTTTGGGAAGCGAAGAGGAGGCAAGGTGTTGAAAACGGGATTGGTGGAGAAAGCCAGGATGGAGAATGATGATGAGGATGAAAGTGCGCAAGATGCTTGGTCGGTTTATATGAAGGAAGTCCGACGCTATAAAGAGGCGTGTTGTGATGATGATTCCAAAACAAGACCGCTTGTTAAATAATATTAGGGTTTTAATTTTAGTACTTTAATGTTTTAGTTAGTATAGATGGATGGATTATTTTATATCTTATAATAGGTAATTTAATCTAACAGTAGGCTAAGTAACATCCACGATGAGTTTGGTTGATTGTGCTAACGCTTGGTTTGTTTTTTGCAGTTATGCCTGCAGCAATTGATATTAAGACGGCTCCATTTGATCCCAGATTTCCGAATACTAATCAAACCCGTTACTGCTATCAAAGCTATGTGGACTATTATCGCTGCCAAAAAGTGAGGGGTGAGAGCTACAAGCCTTGCGAATACTTTTCGAAGGTGTTCCATTCCGTCTGCCCGAATTCCTGGATTGAAAAGTGGGATGGCCAACGAGAGGAGGGAACTTTCCCTGGAAATATTTAGAATTCTGTTTGCAATTCAATATTATAGTTGTTTAATGTAGCCATCTATTTCTTACTTCTTCAGCATTAATGCTATGTAAATAACAATAAGTTATGTTATAATAAAATTAATCGTGACACTCTTATTTCATTGTTTGATTTTTGAGATCAATGCAAAAATGTGGTGCCAATAATATTATAACTATTATAAGAAATTCAAATGATGGATGAATGGATGGAAAATTCAAATTATAAATAGGTGTCATTATTTTGCTTTTTTTAGATTTAAGAAATGTTATATCGGTAACACAAAAATTGTATTATGTGAAGTAAATAAAATTTACTGAAACATGCAATATTAATTGATTTTCCAACCCGTAATTAACCATTTAAAATTCAAATTTGGCGCTTTTTTCGTAACTGTGTTAGTATAAATATTGTAGGTGGCGCTGGCTTACATTAGTTTCATTGTTACATTCGAACAAGTGTGTTGTGATGCAGTATTTTATTAAAAAACTATAAGAAATTGGACAAATTTGAGTGAAACTAAAGTGTAAAGTAATTTATAAGTGCTATAGGATTACAATATAATGGAATTGAGACAGGAACTGCAGATTAAGGTAATTAAAAATCATTTCAAAACTTTGATTATAATCATGTCCGCGTCCGCCATTTTTTTTCGCGAACGAAAGCCTTTTATTTATATTTATTAGCAAATAACTCATTAATAATTATCTAAGCAAACGAATTGTTTGTAAAATTAGAAACAAATTAAATCGCATTCTACTCTAAATTTGTAGACACAATAACAGAGGCCACTACTTTCAAGTTTCCGCAATAAATTTAAAACCGCAATTTACAACCCCGACAATAAAAAGCCTCGTAAAAAGCCAAAACATGATTACAATAATCTAATCTCCAATTGTAATCCTTCAAAATTGCCCGTCTAATTAGATAAAATTCTCAGTGCACTTGTTAAAGTAAGCTGCAAATGAAATTAAATTTGAGGGTTAGAAGTAGTTGCGATCCTTCCACCTTATCTGATGTAATAAAACGGCAAAATGACCGAAAGTCATAAACCTAAGCCTTAAAATCAGCGTGGAGATACATAATAACTGAAATGAGTCCCTGTTGTCGAAAGGGCAATTCCACAGCCGACAGAGCTGCGCCGCGACGTCCGTCTATTTCAACACAGCACCCTAGCGACCGGCGCTCTTCAACCGACATCTAATCGATATAACAGTCTGACACAAGTCTGTACTAAATACATTTAACAAGTCAACTAATAATTCTTTCTTTATGTACTTTACCATCGACCACAACAAAGCGAAAAAAAGAGAAAATGTGTTAGTGACCCAAAAACATGGAAACATTCCAACCCTATTACCAGTGCCACTCTGATTAATCGAAATATGAAAAGTGCGAGTCGGATTTTAAACTGGTGACCAAATTCAAAATCTAGATATGGAACAGTTATGTCATGTTTGTGCTTTATGGGGGATTTGAACTTTCGATTAGCCCTTCAGCGTTTTACCACCAAATTCTCGCGATTGCTTTTATTCTATTTATAATAAAATAAATGCAAGGATTTTCGATGCATTTTCAAGGCGATTCAATTGTGTGGTAAAAACGTAAACAAACGCGATACGTTTTGCTGTTTTTAATTCGGTTTGATGTACGGTTTCGTTTTAATGTGTTATTGAACTCGCTGATGGTTGTTTTTTTCTTCAATATAGTCAATTAGGCATTAATTGATTTCTAATTTAATTTATGTTTGGTGTTGCCAGTTAAAATTCGACTGCATAGGTAAGAGTTCTTCTTTAAATGTAATTAAATTATGCACTATGCTAATTGTGGACATCTCTTAATGATCTGGAAGTCTGTGATCTAATTATAGAATATATTAGCGCTGATTTCGGGTTCATTAACAAAATACATCTTAGCAAATTAAAATACAAGCCGATACTTTAAGCCTATAAAAAGATTATTTTATAATTCTCATAATTATGGCTGATAAATATGAATTCAATGCTATTAAGATAAGAAAAAATTATTCTATCTTGCACTTGCATCTTATTAATATCAATTTTATGTTAATACAAATACCAAAAAACTAGTTTTTCCTTTCTACTTGGGATTAATTCGAATGAAAAACAAAATCAAATTAACTTTATTTTATGTGGATAATCACAAGAACGTAATTATATATATCTTAATTAAAATACTGATTAGAATTATATTATTTGTACTTTGGTTATTAGTACCTAATAAAATATAATTGTAAGGGGACTCATTTGCATGATTTTCTTATCCAATTATGCTCGTAAATAAATTGTTTAGTGCTATTCAAATTACATCCACTAATTACACTTTTTTATGCACAATAAATTAATTTAATAGGTATTTAACCAAATATTTTTTACAATACCAGAATTAGTAGTTTAAAATTTTCTAAAATCACTGCAGCAAATTTTATGTATTTATTATGTGAAATATTAAAAATGTGGCACTAAAAGAATAAATGGATTAAATATGTAACAAAATGAAAATTTTTATAGAAGCTGTGAACTGGATATATTTAAATTTGATATCCGTCCTAATTCCAATATATGAAACAATATTTTATACAAAAAGGCCCGATTTTTATACATCTGATGCCATTTCGCGAACATTAACTATAAAATTGTACATTTACGTGCCATAAACATGACGACGTGTAAAATATCCTGATTAAAGTCGTAAAGTGGACTGAAGAAAATGCTCTGCTCCATACTGTGAACTACAAATAACCCTTCGTAATTGTATTGACTTTTTCATTAAACGTTCTAATCATTTCAGTTTTAGTCGAACGTAAAATACGAAAATAGAAACGTACTTTTTATGCACCTCGACAAATTTAGTTTTACTTTTTCGAGTCGCGTTATACTTAAACCTGAATATTTGATGAGCCCCTTGACGAAAGTCCTCCAATTTTCTACTAGTTTACTTTTGATTGCAAAAAGACTAGTATGACTGGCAACATGCCGTCGTGCAACATTGAAAAGTTTCTTCCTAACTGATTTGCATTTGTATATAAGTACAAATTACACACACCTGCTGAAAACAAACTCATGCAACCACTATCTGGATTCACATTCATTTGAATATATCAGTCTGCAAAGTGATCGTTGTAATTTCCAACCACAACTGTATAGCTCGACCATTAATGGTCTGGCTAAAGCTGTACATCAATTATCCAAAGTTTCTGAAATGCCGAAGGCAAAACAAACTGTTGCAGGATACTTTCAGCCTGTAGTATAAATGCCTACTAAATGCTGAAGGGTTGACCCATACACACAAAACTCCAGGCAGCCAAATAGGCACGATCTCCAACTCGCTTCTAATTAGAACAGAAAATGACAAATGTTTTCCATTTTGTAAACAATTCAGACTTAAGATGAGTGCTTTCAATTTATTCTGCCAGGTTTGTTCAGTCAAATATGCCTTTGTTTTGCGAATTATTCGCATCTGGAATTTTGGGTTGTTATATTGTTTGGCCCGAACCTTTTTTGCCGAAACATTTCATAAACAGAAAAATACGGTCGTATTAAACCAAAATTAATCTCGACCACGTAGGATAAATTTAATTTAATTTTTTTATTGGGGAGTTTTATGTTGTACTTTTACCAATTCGACTGAGCTTCAATATTAAAATTTTCAACTTATTTTTGGATTAATTTTGATTCGCCTTTTGTGGAAAATTCACTGTTTATTTTAGCAATTCCCAAATAAACAACCAACCCAATATTTTAGCTAATCAAGTTTGTTTGCATAACTTTATAAAATATTCATATAATTGGCAATTGCCTTCCGGGTTAAAGCCGCAGAATAGGAGGTTCAATAAATTGATTGTGAATCGTAATAGTAATATTTGTAGGCAATCACTCGATGTTCAATAGTCATTAAAAGTAAGGTGGCTTTTGACCTATTGCTGCTCGTGCCGGCATAAGTGATATTAAAGTAAACACTTAAATATGCTTATAATATTACTACACAGCCACTGGAGCAACATTAATCTCGTTTCAAGTACCGCTAAAGAAAGAAAAAATCAATTTCTTTATTAGTAAACATTCTACAGATGTTTCTATACGCAAAACATCTTTCGTCATAGATTGAAAACATCTCTTAATTAACAATTATTAATATCCATCATTAAAATTTTGTTGACGATTTTGAATGCGGTTTGAAAAAGCGAGCGCATTAAAGAGTTCCGCTGACTTGGTGCTCATTAGGTGCTGGTAAAGACATGTAGACAAACTTAGCAAACGTGCTTGTTCTTTGTTTTGAATTGCTAAACTTTGCCTGGATCAGATAACTCTATACTAATCTGCCGACAAGACCATGCTACTAATGTTATTTATGTATTCAGGGTCGTGTATTGATAACCCTCTACCACGGAGCTATTCGTTGGCTATATGGGGTTTATAAACAAAACTTTTGCCTCATTATCGACAAAAAGTTGGACACGATTTTTACACGTGCTGTACAGTTGACCACACGATCAACTACCTGTTCAACACTTTCCTGCATGCATAATTAATAATTTTCTTAATATAGCACTATGTTCATGAAAATGCTGCCGAAGAGCCATGAATTTAGTAGTAAAACGCATCTCCAATAGGTGATAGCAGTTTTATTTTTAAAGTTTAAGTTATTGCAGCTGTGGAATGTCTAATTAATAAAACACGACCTAAAAGCACTTGCAGCAAGATTAAAAGTAGTATAGAAGAAAAAAAATCGGAAGCAGCTAATTAACTGATACTTTTTATAGCCTAAGGGGGGTAGTAGGGTTGGCGAATAATAAAAGTCAAGTGGATATTTTTGCAGCACGTACTAAACAAGGAAGATAATGCTGAATTTTTCCTGCTAAATAAAATTACGCTTTATCTAGTTGCCTTCTGTAAATTATACTTGACGTGGAAATATTTTTAATTTTGGGGTGTTTTTAAATTAAGAGCGCTTTTAACATTTAAAGTTGCTAGTTTGTAGTTTGATTGCTTCATTACTGGTACTTAAATAAGCTATTACTTGTAAGTAATAATGTAAATTGAAAATTAAAGTCGTGCTCATGTAAGTTCATTGCAAAATATCTGTTATGCGGAAATTCTCTTTGCGGCAATAATTATATTTAGTAAAACAATCATAAATATTAAATTGAGTTTCTATTGTTATAATTTTATGGGATATAAAACTGGCTAAGCATATTTAAATAATATTTAAATGACAAAAAAATACTAAACGCTAGGAATAGGAAACAACAGGCGTAGAAAACTAGAAAATATTAAATTTAATTATATTAATTAAAATTATACTATTTCAATTTTATCGGATTTAATTAAAAATAATTGCATTGTATATGTTTACATCATCAGATGCTAGTTATTGGAAAACAATAAAATTAAACAAACACATTTAGGGTATTCGCAGGCAATTAAAAACAAAGTTTAAATTATAATAACAAATTATATAGATTATGGAATGTGGTTTACTTCAATACTATAAATGGTATTTATGTTCTCATTTGCTTTATAAATAGTAGTAAATACATAAAATTTAATAGACAATCAGTCTCAATATTATTAATAAAGCAATTATAAAATTTTCTAACAAATCCAGCAACAATACTCATCATTTGTGAGCTTTTTTCCAAAACTACTTCAGATATTTATTTTCAAAAATCTTTATAGTTACTATCTTTGTCATAAGTGTCTGATACAGTTTTTCTGCAATCAACATTACATCCCTAATCTGTTTTCTATGCAAATTTTGACTACACCAGACGCTTCTCAAGACTTTTTGCTTTCCTCTGCAAATACAACTGACTTTGACTCATCTCGGGGTGTTCTTGCTTTGTTGTGGGAGGAAGCCAAGAGAATGCTGGTGGCATATTTAAATCCAGTAACATTTATGGTTGCCTAACATTCAGGGGGATATTACTGTGGCGTAATCTGTTCGTGGGGACCTCAACGAAAGTACGCAACCGCGCTGTCTGAACTTCAGATTATCCCTTCTCCATAATTCAATGCTCACTTGTATACAGCTGGGTGTTGTGTGTAAATGTGGATTTTCTGTGTTTGTAGTGAAAATTACGTATTTCCGTACGTATTTTGAACAGTTTTCGAATGCCAAGTTTTATACGTAATTTTTTAAAATTAAATTAGAATAAGGTACATTTGTGTAATTTGGTGAAGTGTACTTTGGTGTTGAAATTCTTCTATATCTGCTTGACTGATTACAACATTTTTATCTTCCATCAATTGGATTAGGCTGGGATGAGGAGAATAAGTGGTCAGTATAAACAATTTCAAAATCTATTTGAAAATATTTCTCTATCTATAATGTGCGCAAGAGAATGAATAGCATTTAATTTAATTCAACACAATACTCATAACTAAGCATACATTACAATATAAATAAATGTAAATAATTTACATTCACAATTGACTAGATTACGTTTGCGATTTAATCTTGTAATCATGTGTGATTTATTGCACATGTAATTAAATATCACAAAGAATTACTGCTACGAAGTACAAATGAATCTAATCTTTCAAGGACAAAATGATATTTTTTCAAAATTTTGATTTGAGGTCGTCCTACCTTAGAAAAACTGAGCACAGTTCTGGATTTGCTTAGGCTGCTCTGGTTTGAGTCAAGTTTACTTAGGTGTAGTCAAGGATGTTGTTGGCATAGGATTCTAATTCAAATAATTTACAAAAATAGCCAAAAATTCAATAATTTAGGGTATTTTTGTCAAACTGGATTATTTTGAATTGACTTTAGCTAGATCCGAGATTAGATCTATATGGTCTTAGTTAGATAAAATCTAGGATCAACTCATTAAGTTCAGTTAAGCCTACTTAACTGACGTTAAGATAGATTAGACTTGATTTGGTTGTTTCGTCTTCAAGATCCCAATTCCAATAATCTACAAATGTTTACTAATTTTGGTCTTCTTTGTCTGTAACTAATAATTAAACGCTCTGGAATTAATTTGCTCTGAATAATCCCACAATTTTGATTTAATAATAGTTTTTAATTAAAGTTCTCTCGATTAAATTGTAGTAGTAAATCTTGTTCAAGGATATTCATAAACTTGCAGACAATGTTACACGTATTCTCGGTATTTATGTAGTGTTTGATATCTCTGTAGGAATTTCAAGAGAGAATTGGTAGAATTTGAAGTGTTAATTAGAAATTAAAGATTAGTTACATGGTATGAAGTTCATTGTCAAGGAGAACAACAAAATGCTATTAAACATATTACCGATACTCCCATCATCTTTGTTCTTTCCTAAAATAATGATGTCATGGTTTGTTAATAGAACTGTATGGTAAATAGTTACATCTCAACGCATTATGAAATTTCTTATAATTTAAATTAATGCATTTGGCATTGTAATAAATTACTTCAAGGACGATCGGAAGAAGTGTTAAAACTGACAGATTTTTTTAATTATTTTACTCGGTAGGAGGTCTAGCAGGTGTAATTAGATACATAGCAGGTTAAAGGTGTACTAAAAGATACATAATTAAAGAACCTGTATACTGTTTAACCGAAAACAACACTTTATACGCCAGTATTGTGTCTTATGAATATAATACAGATAATATGATCCTTTGTCTTTTCTAAATGTCAATTTTATATACCTAGAGGCTTTTGTTTGCAAAAGGCCTGTTAAGCGCTCATTCAATTTCTTCAGCACCACTATTAACAATAAAATAGAATCGAAAGCTATTGAATATTTCCGAAAATTTAAAGTTAATAAAGCCATATCGCGATGATTTCATATATATTTTGAGCGTGTAATTCCCCCAGAGGGCGATATGCCAAGGGGTTCTAAACCACATTTACTAACATCTGCTAATACATCCCCTGTTAACGAAAACTGAGGAAGGTAAAATACGAATTCCGTCGTCATAGACACACTCATACATGGTAGACCCACCAATTCCTGACTTCCGTTTTACAAACTACACGCACTATCGATCAATGCCTGCGAACTGCTCGGCTAACTTTCCTCGTCGTGCAGATTCCACCCTTTTGTTCCATTCTAATTAATGTCCATTACATTTTCGACAATAAATTATAATACGCATATTAATAATAAATGAGACGAGATAACAAAAGCTGCTCCAAAAATGAAAGGGTTAACTACCTGCAAGGTAAAGAACATCCTTTTGATTGCCATTTTTTACTGACTGAATTATTCAGCTTCATCCCAATGCATTTAAATGACAAATGAATTTTGGAAATGCGGTTCTAATTATTCTGTAGTAACAATAACAGTTATCATAGTGTTATCACTATTTGTATTTGCCGCGTCACAATATTGATTAAAATAAAAATTAATTACACGAAGTTATAGCGTACGAATTGAAACTAATGATTAATGGGTTGATAAATGAACTTTACTTATTGAACATTATACATTCGAGCTCATGAGGTCATTAAGTCTATGCAAAATACATTTATTGAAAATAGACATTAACATAGAAGCTGCCAAGTATCTGTTAATAGCTCTTAGTAAAGAAAGTCTTGTTCTTGTCCATTGTTAATTTTATCTCGAATATTTCAAGGCTTATTATTGTTTATTTGGCGAAAAAAAATATTAATGCTTTTAATTGAACAGCAATGATTAATTCAAATGACATTTGATAGAGTGTTACAAATATTATAGAGGTCAATAGTATAAACAACGCGATGACAACATAGGAATAACTGGTTTAAAAAAAATTAATGCTGTAACGTAATATTTATTATTAAAAAATTAAATAATAAAGAGACCAACATTCGATCTTCAAAAATATATTTATTGTTTGTCAACAATTAATCTTTAACCTACTCAGTTGATATTAGATACGGTAATATTATTAGTCGGATATTTATAAAAAAAAACATAGCTGTTTAAAGTCACGTCTGCAAAAACCATTTTTTTGCAATGCTGATTAGATAGGCGAAAATTTTCAAAAGGCTAATAGAATTCTTATCCAAATTATGTGGCACAGATAAATAAATTTGTTTAAATATTTATTTTATGAACAAAAAAAATTATACAGAGTGAATATGAATTTCTGCCAAGTTGCAGCATCTGTTGCATAGTCAGTCCTTGAATGATGATGGTCTCGTATAAATGTCACCGCAGTTTACTCTATTTATAAACAACAAATAACGTAATGAATTAAATTGTTTGTAGATCGGAGTGAACGAGCTGAAAAGACCGAATAAATTTATATGCAAATTTTGTGCAAAACGTTTTGAGCGTCTAAACAAATAGATACACACACAAACTTGATGCAGTGAAATTGTTTTCAATTTTCCGCCGTCACTTTTCCATATGTGCATCAATCAACTTTAAACGGCTTAACCGAGGGCGTAAGAACAATTTCTTGTAGATGCATATAGGTAGAGCATGTCAGTGAACTTGTAGATTATGAAATAATACAAACATACCTTTAAACTAAATTTAAATATATCGTATGTAATCATTTGGAAAGGTGTTTTTTGGATGAACAATCTCAAATCACTAACAATAGTATAATTTTATTTGAAATTTAATATATCTGGACGTGTCGTGCTTTACAAAAGCACGTGCTTGCTTGTTGTAGGTATATTAAAATATTCACCCCATCCACGCATTTGATTGTATGTGTTATCCCCTATTGTTAAGACAATCAAGTTCAGATACATTGTGTTGTCAAAATTTAATACTTTTATTGAGGGATATATTATGTTAATGTGCTAAGGTGTAAGGCTATTATACAATGTGTTTCTTAACCATCAATTTATGGTAATTCGGTGCGGAGATAAAGCATCCAAAATTCAGTAAATTTCTAGACCGTTTCAAATTTCAACACCTCGAATATTGTTAACCGCGAGGAAATCTATAAAAAGCTCCACAAAAGCTCCTTTAAAAGTATCTTCTTCTGGTGGCAACATTTTTGAAAATTACCTCTCGTAAAATATTAAGTAGTCTGAGTTACATTTTGATTAATTTGTGCCAACATAAAATTAGCCATAAAGTCAGTAGCGTTAAAATGCATGTGAGTTTAAAAGAGAATAGTGGTGCATCATCCACATGTTCAACACATTTGCCTTTTGACTCGATGTGATATAAAATATGAAAAATTCTGACTTTACATACTCGGGTAGTAAGTGTAGTCGTAGAAGCGGAAAAGGTTTTATAGCTTTTGTAAAACCCTCCACGACAGAAGAAGAAACATCTATACATGCGTTCAAATACAGACGAGACAAACTTTGAATAATATATTGCTAACTACTTGTGTATACACAAAGAGTAGTTCATGTGTCGTTTGCTCTTAGTACAGTCTTCATTTCTTTATTTTATTACTAGACACTATTATAAAATATTCAGTTCCAGGTTTTATTACATTAGTTATGCATTAGTGCATCGTCGTAAAGCTTGCGCTACAAAACATATCCCACACTATATGGAATTTAAATCATCCATCTTCTGCATTAATTTGCTTGAAAAACAAAGCTTCGATAATTAACTGGAATTAGCTAACGCAGTCGGTTTTTCCTTTTTTTCAATCGCATGCACCCAACTCAAAGTAATTTACTCAAAATGATTTATTGATGAACTCGCAACCACATTATAGAAGCGACGTTCATTAATCCTGCTCGAAGATGCAAAAGTTTTTGTTTCACTTCCATTTTCCGGTATAGATCTAAGATTTCATCTTATCATTGACTCTGATCCACATTCAACCAAACAGAAACTGCTGCTTATCCACCATCATTAGGATTCTATTACTCGCCAGATTCTGAGACATATCCAACAGTTTCGTGTTTAGCAGTAAAAACCACACTTCTGCTGCCTTCAACGGTCGTTTCGATGTGATTTCGCTTGATTACAAGACTTTCTAAATGGCCGCTTAAGGATTCAGTCCAAATTTCATTTGACCAACTTTTTCCACTTTTGTATCATTATCCTCCCTCTAACCGCAACTAATATAGATAATTAGATAATGCAATTATAACTGCGAAAGTGTAATCACGGGTTAAATTGGTATTGCCATCAAACTGGTGCAAATTTGCTAAAAAAAATGAGTTTAACGTCTCAAATCAGTAGCAATTTTTTACCTAGAAAGTTGCTCCAGCTTCATTCAATTAACAAAAGTCTAAATTGGATAATTATCAACATTATTAACGTTATATTGTTTTTCTGATCCACTTAGAGAGTTATTGTCCCAAAAGAAAAAGCGGTAATCTTGACGTGTCAGTATGTGTTGAATTCTCTTGTAATTATTGTTACAATTAAATACTAAGCTGTAATGTTAATTATACATTGTGAAGATACAGCATTTAACTTCTGTTATACTCATAATTAATGGCTATGGATTGATAAAAAAGGAGCGCGATTCTGTGAAGTTATTATTTAATTCTATAGAAATAAATTGTAGGCTAATTATTAGCAGCGAGTGAGGTGGAGGAGAGAAAGAGAAAAAGCAAACGTGTCGGGTAGTTTATGATCAGTTCAACTCTTGGTTGGGTCCATGAGATAGCAACCGTGAAGCAAAAGGACACCTTTAAATCATAAGATATGTCATGCACACACATGCAGTTGCTGGGCAACCATCGAATATAATGTCCGCAATGTGGATGGGTACAAAGGAGGACACATGGCGTTCTAGAAGAATGAAAAATCGTAACTGCATTCGTTTCTGCAATATATAGGCATATAATAGTAGGCTGGCACAGACATATTGTATTTCCTTAAATGGAAGGTCCCCTTTAGTGCAAAACTATATATAGAGGATCCAAATAAAACGAAATTCTTTACACGACAAGACGCAGGAAAAATGAAGAAGCCTTCCCTTTGGCTTTTCAATATTCCATGCTGCCCGTATTGGTTTTTGGCAATTTAATTAAACTACAGACGACACCAAAGATTACTTGTCAAATCGTAAATATCTTAATTTAAAATCTGATCGAATTGGGAGGGAGCGTGTCAAAGGCGAGATATTTTTTTATTAAAGAAAAGGAGGCTTTGTTCTATTTTAGAATTACGACTCCAATAAAATTCCCCTCACGCAACAAAATCGAAATAATAAATTAAAGATATCGCACTAATATGCGAGGGATTTTTACTTATGTTGCAATAGGAAATTGCAATCTGCTCCTCTTTTTTTGGGTAGTGCAATAGTAATTTGAAGCAAAAAGCTCCCATAAGCGAGCTTTTTGGTCGAATCGCTTGATCCAGAATAGCGCTCTTACATTGTTGATCCTTTTTTCTGCTGTTGTATTTAACCCGACGTTTGTTTGATGGACGTTAAACTGTTTGGAATGTAATATGTAATTTAGTTTGAGCTGAAACTAAAAGGCTACGAACTAATTGCTTTTTAGTCGAATTGTATTATTAATTAAAGTATCCATTATGATGGAGGTAAAACCTTTTAAAAGATGGAAAACATGATTCGGCTGATGTGTAATTTTGCCAGTGGGCCAGTTAACAATAATACAAGCCGTCTGTTAGGGGTAGTATAAGTAAACACTCGATAGTCAAACATGGCAGTGCAAATATACGGGTTATTTGTGCTGCATGGAACTGAGCTTTTTGTTACTACCCCACATAAAAGAATAGTTGCAGTAGAAGCAGAATGCATATAATTATTTATTAATTAGTTTCCTGGAGCACCTGCGCCCTTAATTTTCTCCGTTTGGAGGAGTGTAGAGAGCTCTATTTCGTATGGAGAGTTAAATGGTCTGTGGCTTGTGATTATGTTAAATTAATAGACGCATCAGCAGACGTACACTACATCAACAACCCCTATTGTGTACATTTACAAATCCCTGAGCCGATAAGCTAGATTCGCATGTGCGTGCGATGGCATCATAATAAAACCAACAATGTTAAGGATACGCACAAACCAACCTCTGGCTGCCCTCTTAATGGAAGCTTCTTGTGCTTTTCCAGCTAATCTATTTATTATAGCAGGGGGGCAGCTGAATTGCCGCGTGCCGATGACAGCTGCACCGGGTGTTGCATTTAATTGGGTAGTTTCAGAAATCTAAACATATATCCAAATTCGAACGTACTAATTTGCTTTGTATAAAATAGAAATGTTGGATGCCGTTTTTCTTGCAGCTTTTAAATCAAAGGGGAGCAAATAAATCGTGCCCCCATCTGCCCTGTCCAGAATTACACGCTTAATTATGCAAATTTTGAAAGAGCTTAATTAATTTACCATTAAACTTTCGTATTGCGAATATTATCGCGGAAAAATGATCTGAATTTATTGACACACTTGCATATTAACATTATTTATAACGTAAGGTTAATGCATGTAAATGCATTAAAACTTGGGTTTGGTGCATTTATATGGTCAAGTCACTTTTCTATTTATTGCATTACAGATTCAATTTTTACTAATAGGCTTTAGTTGGCTCAATAAATATCAATTTATTTGTCTGGTGTATCATAAACACAGAAGTATGTTGCTCTGAATTAATTCCGAATTAATAATCTTGCTGGTGGATTTTTAGGGCAATTATATGAATATTTTACAAAGTCATCTCGTTCGAACGATTCTCAGCAATTATGTAATTGAAAAGTATTTTCGAAAATGATCATGTTATTATAATAAATTACTTGTAATATAATACAGTTAATTTGTTAAAGTAGAATGCCATATTTTTTACACAGTCTTCAGTCACGATATTCATTCTCCTAGAAGCTGTATAATAGAAAAGAAGAAGAAAAAAAACTCTCAAGTATTCTTTAGCGTTAACAAATCCATATATAATAAGTTGTTACGTTTTACACTTCTCTAAATAGTTTAACGTAAACTGCATTTTATCCTTTTATAATTTCCCATTATGTAGTTGGTGCTCGTGCAATAAATTTGCCGTAATTATATCTTAGCTATTAACAAAACGTATGTTGCTTAAATGGAAGTTGAACCGGAGTCAAAGTTGATCGCGATCGCTTTCCAAAATGACTCTTAAGCGCTGGCACTATAATTATTTAATGTCATTTAGTGCAGATCCCAGAGTATATAAACTCAACATATTTCAAGCACTTAGTAACCTTATCCAGCAGCAAACGATAAACATTGAACTGTACATGGTAGAGCGGTTTAATTAACAAAACCACGGTCAGTTTGGGATGCAGTAACTAAATATTTGTTCCGAGTTTGCCTCTATAATCGCTTTTAATTGATATTGATACTCTTTAAATATCAAGTGGGTTGGATTTTGGAAACATTGGTCGTTTTGTGTTTGCCTAATCGGCGATGACTTTAGAGAAATTATACCATCAGCTTCCTCCCGTTCTATTCATTCGCTTTTCTTCCATATACACTCAGAATTCAATTTAGCTTTCAACATTTTCCTCCTCACCATATCCAATTTTATGTTTAGGTGTCTATAAATTTTATATCTTTACGAGAAGCAGATGTTAAGTAAATACAATATCTTAACGCAATAATAAAATATTGTATGATAATCCCGTGCACTTTCTTTATATGTACATATGGGTGTGTTTATCTCTTTGAAATAATACAAGGAAAAATGCTTTAGAAGAGTAACTGATACCTATGTGTAGGCTTTTTTATATTGAGTTTCAATTTAAATTAAGATATTTTTATTTTCCACAAAACCTACGTGGAAATAGTTTAGATTTCAGGTATACTTTTACTTTATTGTCATTTCAACATATAAATATTTTAATTAAAGTTTCTCCACATTTTATTATGTGAAAAATCAGTTTCCTATTAATGATATATAAAATTTGAGCATTAGATCTGATAATTATCAAATTATTCTAGTGCTACACTATTAAACCAACGAAGCGTTTTAAATCGAACCATTTGTAGTCTTATATAAAACTATTTCACAATTTTTGTGTAATGTAAGAGAAAAATAGTGCAAACAAGGAACTGAAAGTCGCGTTTTTTCAAAATCCATTGGTGAATGGAAATCACGGCGTCACATTATCCGCGACCACAAATACCATCAGCAAAAAATTGGTATCAACATGCATTTCGATCCAATTTGCGCTTGTTGCTTTATTTGTTGGTAAATAAATATCCGTTAAAATTAAAAATCGTTGTCTTGTAAATCCTTGAACACATTATCTATACGTGCAATTCTTGTAATAAGCAAGAACTGTTGAGTTCTTGCAGCATCTCTGGAGATACTTCCTAGTATACTGGTCGTAAAAACAAAACCTACTTAATACTTTGTTCTAAAGTATATAATTACACTTTGAGATAAGAAGATGCTTCTTGCCTTTTACAGTTCAGAGTCAATAAATAAGATTGTTTGTACCAAATATAATTAATTTACGAGCGATTTGCCTTTAATTAATTTAACTTAAGCTGTATTATGTATAATTTAAACCGTAATGCGAAATTAAATGTTGCACTAGCTCATAAATAACCCTTCCAATAATATAACATAATCCACTAATAGAACTAGATGTCCAAGTAAAACGCACCCACATAAATTCGCTTCGGCTAAATTTAAATTATAAACCGCACTATAGAACATTGTTGCATGCGATATCAACTAAAATACAACTTTGGTTAATTACGCTCCTTACTTGATTAGAATAATTGCTATTTTCACATGAAATGTTACTTTAACTGATGCATGGATTCATTAGCTTTGATTTATATTCCCATGAACAAAATATTTACATTCTTAATTATATACACTTTTATAGGCCCAAAAGGGATGATTAAAAATATTGCAACTTTCTCCCATAATTATACCGACTGCATATTAATTGACAATTTTATCTATGCATGCAATAGAAATTTTAAATATGCAATAATATTTGTGAAATTTCAATTAATTAATATCTAAAACCAGCAATAATTACGGCAATTAAAATGAGATAATTAAATTTGTGCGAGACCGTTATAGTTATTTTTTGTTTTTCGTAAATTGATTAAATTTCGTAGAAAAATAGCGACACTAATTGCATGTGAATTTAGAACCGTGCCTAGATTGTATCGCATACTATATGTCGTTTAATTAATTATTTAATTATAATGTGCAGTACAATAAATCAATTAATTACAATGCAATATATTATAGAGCGTATACGTTTTAATTATTCTTTAATAATAAATTGTTCAATTTTATTATGATATAAATATATAACAAACGTTGTTTTTTGGCCATTGGAATTCTTATTAAAATTTTAATTAGGCAAATATATTTTGGAACTGTTCTAATGTGGAATTCTGGTGATAAATCTAGTTTAGTTATGCATGGTCATAAACTAATTAGAAATGTTTATCGGTCTGAAACAAATATATAGTAATAGTACACACCCATTTTTTGTTGTTGCCCCACAGTGACAATTACTATTGTTTTAGAGTAGTTTAATAATGCCTGACCTTTATATTATGTTATTCTAATTATTTATTGTAGTTTGAGCGCTGCAATGGATATTATATGGTTGAGTTCTTTACGGCATTAATAATTCAAACTTTCAAAGGTTTTTGTAGCTTTTTTATTGTTATTAATTGTAAAATGTGTCGGCCGTAATAACCTTTGCATTTGAATAATTTTTGTTAAATAAAATATAGCAATATTACGACGATGTCAATGAAATTCGAAACGATGCAATTATAATAAATAAATTGTGCTTCTCACGTTCGTATAATCCCAGTTTCACAATGATTAGATAATTACTGCACAAATCAAAGAGCATTGCAGACTATTTATTAAAATGTTTATTTAATTGGCATCTAAAATACAAACCAAGTTATTAAATTTTATTCCAAAGCTGGTGGTATTCAAACGTAGATTTCAAATTTTTTCAACTCATACAAATCGCTTTTAAAGTACTTGTGTTGACAGATTGTATTACAAAATTGCATTTAATGTAGCGCTTTAAACAGATCTATAAAATATTGTTAACTATCTTGCGAAATTTATATTGCAATTTTCCTGATGCCGTTTATAGGATTGCATTTATTTATTTATTTATTTATAAGTGAACATCAATTATGAATCAAAATGCATTATGCATACTTAGCGAATAAAATTAGGCAAGCAACAAATTTGATCCAGTATTCAATAATGATTTGCTTTATTTTTCATAGGAGGATAAACAATTGTCACAACATTTGGTCTGAATAATTTCAGTTTGCTGAAATGTTTCAAACTTTAAACCCTTCATCAAGTCCTTTGCCATTTATTACGCGTACAGTGATAGTTGCATGCACATGGTACGACAATATATATCACATCCTAATTTAGGAGCAAACATTTAATTTTGTGACACCTCATTTACCTTAATAATGTTTCAACTGTATGAATTAACAATTTCCTTTGGTATTTTGCACTGTTCAAGTTAATTAAAATATCTTTAATTCGGAATTTTTATTAAATACAACGTTTTATCGTACAATTAAATGAGGAGGCATTAATGATTGATGAAGATTAATTTTTTCGGAATGAAATATAAAAACGCTCTTTTTATCAGTGCAGTTTATCAGAGTTGTACAAATTAAACTGATAAAGCATGAAACAAGGAAGCCCCGTGTGTTTTTATATTTTCATTATTCGGCTCTGCCATGTAATGGCATTAAAGAATATCAGTAACAGTATTGCGTGACTGAAATCCATTGCCATGCGATCCGAAATTATATTTGTCCGCAGGCCAAAAAATTCTCTTACTCCATCCAGAATAGCATATAAATTTAATGACTACAAGAACATGATTGTTGCTTTATAACTTATTTACACAATGCAATGTTGTTGTATACAATTTGTTAAACATTTTCGCTAATGAACTGTAAAACCCACAAGCCATAGAACAAATTAATTTGTTTAAATAACAAGAAAAATCATTGATATTTCGCAATATAATATAATAATGTGCTTTTGAGACATGTGGGTGTTTAAGCAATGTATATTATAATTGATTGTTGGCTGATCAATGGACGTAAAACTGTCGAACTTTTTGCGAATGGAATAATGAGATGAATTTATTGCAAAGCTATGTTTGATTTATCATATGCATTTCCCATTTTAATTGATATTTGAATGGCTGTTTTACAATTATTGTCTATACTATTGTTTATGTACAATTAGACATTTAAAGCTGTTGATATATTGTGAGAATATTTACCGCTAATTTTTGCAGCGAAAGAACTTTTCAACTTTTGGCGAAGTCGCAGGTATTGCGAGATAAATTATCATTCTCAGCTGTTGTAATACATTTCTGAGGAAATAATTACAATTACAGGTTTAATTAAACTTGACATTGAATCGGCCAATCTAATCAATTGCGATTATTATAGAAATTCACTGCGTATACATGTTACAATTCTTTTTTTTTGCCACATGGTTGTAAAGTGAGTGTAAAAAGCTTTAAAACGACTCTAGTAGAAGAATAAGGACTGTCTTGGTGCATAGTACATTTATATAAATGTAGAAATAAAATCTATAGTTTCCCAGAATGAGCTGGGCTGGTTTATACGTGCTCGTAAAGAAAGCGTGGTTTTTCACTTGGTTAAATTGTACCGGTGTGAGTACACTGGATTTGAGAAGTAATTGTAGAAGTGCATAAATAATAAAAGTAAACCAACTTCGCCTAACCGCTGCAAGTTCCATACTTGCATAGAAAATTATGGAAATTTTTATCCCGGGATTATATAACAATAATTTATGTCCACTTGCAAAATTTTATGGGTGAACATTATTTTCTGCGAAGAAGTGAAATGTTGAAAATGTAATTATATGGCGGAATCTACATTTAACACTTGGTTTATCCATCTGATAATTTTATCAATATATTTATTTTATACAAACGCTATAATTTATGTAGATTACTTTATGCATATTTATATTTATAAGGAAAATGTGGGTGTACTGCAATTCTGCGATTTTGTTTATGCTCATCAAGTCGTTGCATTTTTGTACTATCTGGAAACAATTTCTATTTAGACATTTAATCATAGTGTAGGAAAAGCATTTCTCAAATGGAGATGTCTGCATTGAACAGCGGAAATAAGAGGAAGTGGCGTCTTAAAAAATCGGAATATATTTATAGAAAGCAGCTGTTTGCATACTTCTAACTAGGATATTTGAGAATAATTGAAATCAATAGATACTTTTGTTCGTGTTCCTGATGTTAATAATTACTTTGTCACAATTCTAAATGAATTTCTGCTGAAATTACTTTCTCGATATTCAATAAATTGCAATTATTATCCCACTAATAATGTTCCATAAGTGAATTACAATAAATTTAATATGGGTCACTGGTTTTCAATTGAACTATAATAAACTTGATGACCGCATATGACCAAGGTAAACAAAGCCGTAATTTTTATTACATATAAAATTATAAAAACTAAATACTATAGTAGAATGATATTTTTTAAGTGCAAATTTTAAATAACGGTTAAAAAATTAATAATCATATTTTTATAGAAGTCGTAAATTATTTTGAAATTTTATAGGTACCTAATGTCGCGTTTTATTTTAATTTTCCGCAAATGTTTTTCTTTGTGAATGTACAGTTTTTCATTTGCTCGTTTTATTATTCAATTTAAATAATATTTTGATGTAATGGTAATTATTGTAATGACTAATGAAAAATATGATTGAAATGAAAAGTGTGAGCGATATAAATTACGAACATTCGCTATTGTTTCTATTATGTATAATTAATTTATTAGAAGTCCATTTATATTTATTACCTCAACATGAACAATTGATAGCTTTTTTTCCACTTGACTCCATTTGAATTGTTAATTTATTTAAATTTATGGTTAACATTCAATAACTCACGTGTAGATGTTGATTATATAGTAAAATATATTATGGAAGAAAAGTGTTTATACAACAATTTAATTGTATAGTCAATAATTTTACGAAGAACTAACGGTAACCACAATAATACAAACAATTTCAATTTTTACAGACAGAATTATTTCTTCATATACGAGTCATATAGTTAAATTATTCGTCTATAATAAAAGATAATGAAAGCTGATAAATTTATTGCATATAGCGAGTTTATTGAAATGAAACTCGTGCTCCATGTACTATATAAAATTGTTGCTTAAAATCATCATTTCTTTTATTACTGCTTCCGTATTTTCATGAAAATGCTTGAACGATACGTGGCTGCAACTGCTTTGTTATCCTGGAAAATGTTGGATGGTGACAGTTTACTTGATTAAAATTTCAAGTCCCGCGTCCGGATTCATTATACATATACATGACTGCAGTATTCTTGGGGGAGAGCTAAAGTCGGTTTAAAAAATATTTCTGAAAGGAAATGCCCCCAAATAATTTAATACCTTTTTTGGACCCTTCGGTCCAGAATCATAAAAAAGCGTTAATCTTGTGGGGGATGTAAATTTAAATTGAATTTTCCCAAAGAAAACAATAAAAGTTTGTCAATAAGTCGGTTTGGATTGCGTGGTGGTGGGTAGAACGTGATCATGATCTATTTTAATCGACAGAATTGAGAAAAGTGATCTATTGCATCGTTTGTTTTAATCACGATACAACCCCAGAGGTCATCAATTTCTACTCTGGATGAATTTCAACTCTATTTATTTGAATAGATTGTAATATTTAAATATTCACTTTCGCAAAATAGTAGATCGTTACATATTTGATTATATATCCATGAGTGAATGTATAAAAGGTTACTAGCAACTAACATTCATCACTATTATTTCCACATGGTAGCGTATAAAGTGAGCAGATTATGAATATTGTGGGATAAATTCTGGAAAGATACCATTAGTGTCTACTAGATTTATTGTAAGGCAAACCAGGCAATGCTTTTATATTTTATCACTGTTTATATCAACTAGCAATTATATTATTACTACTTTGCTTAACTTGCCTTTCGTATTTTACAAAAATTTTCTCAACGCTTTTCCCGATCGATCCATCGTACATCACATAGACGGAACATAAATCATAGGCAAAGGGTAATTTATACATTTTTTGCTGCCACTTTATCTAAACAATGATTTTTTGTAAAACAATTTTTCTACACATGTATTAAAAGATGATGAGTGGAGGAACATCCAATTTAATGAGACCATCCATCATTTGTGTCACGAAATTTAATGTTTTTCGAACCCCCTGTTGGCGGCCAACGCTTTATTTAATGAGAGGAAATGATATTTGATTGATTGGTAATATTCTCTTATCAGTAGTGACTTACATAACATACAATTTACAATACAACTTTCTGAAGGGTAGAAAATTATACATTTATAGAAAACTTTGACCAGAAATATTATAGCGCGTTTATTGCCATTTGCCTTGGCAAGGACGTCTCTATTTGACTTTATACTTAGTTTAAACAAATGAATAGTGTAATCTTTAATTTTTCTCGAAAGTTATTTGCACTTTTAATACCTGTGAAGGTCGTTTTCAACTTGTTGCATTAGATGTCATCGGGTGAGCAAGTCACGTAACTGTGTAAATATAATTAATGCCTGTAAACTTTTTGAAACTGTAATTAAATAGTTGCTTTTTCTAGTTGAAAATGTTTTATTTGATTTCGCCGAAATTAGATCTATTTTCTATCAAGCCTACACGACTTCTTTACAAGACTTCTGACCATTCCTAGAAGCCAGTTTCCAAATAAAATTATGATTAATAGTCGGTTTTAGATTTCTAACTTATAATTATAGCTTAAAATTTGAACAACAACACTAATTGCTATATAATTAAAACTCCCAATTTTATTTTCCGCTGAAATTCACCATACGCGGATTTATGGGATGAGAGAAAGCTGCATCAAGACTTTAATAAAGAAATTTAAATATACTTTACCTAAATATGAAATATTTAATAAATCTCAGCGATCTTGTATAACCGAGAGGAATCATTGAAATTCGAAGACGTGCTTGCATATTATAATTTCCGCAATCGTGGTCCATGTTTATGGAGATCCTTGTTACAATTGATTGAAACTGAATCATGATTGTGTTTGTTGGCACAAACAGTGTCTCACGATGATGTCACTTTTGTTTATCTCCCAGCAAAATGCATTCCTTTGCATTTACCAAGAAATTATGCCAGATAACTTGTGATCTTTGTAATTTGGTCAATAATGCAATTTCGCCATTGTTGTTGTACAATATCACATTAAAAGCTCATTAATAAACACAGAAGCTGGTGGTTTGGTCAATATAGCACGCCCATTGCGTTGTACCTGGCGGATTCTCCAATTATATTTTTGAATTTATGTATGTGGGTGAAACTGGCATTAAAAAAGTTATTTTTTTATTGCAAAACATGTTGTACATTAATATTGTGAACCGACAAAGCTCAAAAAGCGCACTCCACCCACTGCAATTTTAAGTAATAACATGATTGTTTTCCTATAATAAGGCCTGTGTGGGTTCATAAATAGAAACAAAGAACATGTGTATATACATAATACACATACATAAAAGTACAATTTAAAAAAAGTGTATTAAAACTAATGAATAAGCATAAATCACTGTTGTTTAGAGTTAACGAGTTCAGATACAACATCTGGGTTCTGTTCTACTATATCCATTAAATTAGTTTACTTGGTTAATTGAGCAAAGAGTAAAAACACGGGCGTGTAAAATAATATCCGGCTAGGAACAAAAAAAAATAATATAACTCCAAGGACTTATAAATACATAGAAGTGTATATATTTAACAGTGAATAATTAACGTTTCAAATGACCGACAACTACTCGAATATGAACTTTTCATGTCGACTAAGAGTTAATTGCAATTATGGCTCCATCATTAATTCTGATATTTTTGCTAAAAGTCCGTTTACTTTGTAATGCAATATTTTTATTTACTATATATAGGTATTTATTAGTTTAGAAAGTGAACTTTAAACTTGGCTTGCATTCGGAAATAAATCAGCAGCGGTAATGAAAAATTTATTTTCTTATTGTTGAGATTCTTGCGTACAAGGAGTGAAATTTTATTCCATAAATTTTTAACGAATCAATAATTTAATTTCATACCAAACCTGCCATCAGACTTTTCAATTTGCACGGCTCTTATTTATTATTTACAATAAAATTCAATTTCGCACAGGTCAAGTTTATTGTTGCTGCGTAAAGGTTGATGCATTATAAATGTATATCGCTAATTAATACAATCACAATTTTCTTGGACAAGTAATTAACTATTCAAAAATTTTGCATAAAAGTCTTTAAACATAGACACTTCATGTATGCAAATTTGTCACGATTTATCTTATCATAAATCAATGTAAAATTACATAGATTAAATGCGTATAAATATAAATTCCATGCCACAAACATGACGCTTACATCCGTTATAAATAATTTATATTAACTATAATAATAATATTATTTTTGCCACTGTTCAACAAAATGTGGTTCAGATTGTAACCTTATCTAATTATGTAAATATAACACTTCCGCTTTTCGGATATTTTGTTTAAACATATTCGGTTTTGGTAGCAGGAACAGTTTCGCTTTTAATTAGAGAAATAATTTATTATTAATTAATAAATGCATTTTTAATTATGCGCGTCCTCTAGTGGGGTTGAACTTTTAATTTAAATAGTAAGTAGTAACTGTGTTTATTAGTTATAAAAATGTTTGCATAATGGAAGATTGAACAATGAAGAACTTTCTTAACTTTAATAATATAAAGTTTTTAGTATTCAATTTGATTTTTTGTTTTCACTCTGCAAGAATATGCCAGCAAAAAATAAACACACACATTTATCTGAATATAATATATATTTTCCACCTACAATTGCTGCACCTAAAATAAGTTAATGTGCATGAAAAATACAATTAATCACTTTCACCGTGATTTTTTCACGAACAAAAATTTAATGGACTCACAATTAAAAATCCATTTGCAATGTTTTGTCGAAAACAAGTAAAAAAAACAATTATTTTAATTGTTGGTGAAATAATTTATTCATGCCATGTAGAAATGGTATTAACCGTTTCAGGAAAACACATTTTTCAGGGTGTGCTAGCAGGAATAATGGCATCAAACAAAAAAAATCCTCTACAATAACTTAGAATCTGTTCCTGCAAATAGTATTGATATTCAATAAGGATTCTATTTCCTCGTATAACAGAGTGCTGCAACATGACATCCGATGTTTATTACAGTCATGTTTGAATAGTTGTTTATAATAATTGATAGTTATGCTATAAAGATAAGAAGCAAGTTGTGATCGACTCAAAACCGAACTTAGATGCAGTTCAATATTGATACTACTTCTGCATACAACTGTCAGGAATATTAAGTAGTTAAAGATGCATTTAACTTTCTATCATTACATGGCATAAATTAGATGACACACTGTATATTACGTAGTCGGTCGGGTCGAGAATCATTTCATATGCACATATGAAGAACTTAACTTGTAATGTATACAGGATCCAACATGACAAGATAGATGTTAAACCACCCTCGCGGAAATAATGTACTATATGATTAAACCAACCACATTATTTATTACTTTCCAGATGAACCTTTATTGCAAAAACGTTTAAAACTTTACAGTTGCCAACTATTACTATTCCGTATCAAATTGCACTTTAATTATCATACATTTCCCTCATTCATCTTAATTCAATGATACAATTACTACTTTCAAAATTGACCAATTTCGCAGACAAGTCAGATTTCCTGCAAAAGTTGAAAGAGCAAAGTGGCAATTTCTTTCGATATTCAGCGCATGTTCAGGCAATCAAGTTGTTATCCGACACGTGTATTTGCATGGCACATGGCGAAGAGCAGACAATGTCTACCGTTACTTTCAGATTCAATACAGTGCCTCATATATAACGAAAGTGCATGTGCATTTTACTGCACTTCTCTTCTACTAGTAGTGCAGAATTCCAAGTTGATTCCGATCTGCTAAATATTTATCTAAAGGAAATTGCGGTGCACATTCTTCGCATCCAATTCAAACCAAGCTAATCAAAGCGTCTTCAGACCTGCTTGGAAATGTTCAAAAAATTACATCCTCCAACTCAGCAAAAATAAGGTCTTTCATTGATTTGAGTTCCTGAAAGTTTCTGGAGGACTATCTTTCAAAAATTCGAGTTTTTTTGTTAGGGGATGTTGTAACAAAATAGTTGCTGGTAGAGCAGTTATTGATTGTTGTCTTAAGTTTCTTGGAGAACAATGCTATTGACATGAGTTGACTTTGAACTTAACATGAGTTGGTCTTTGTATATAGGCTGCAGGCGCCAGCATAGAGCATAGTCGCGGTCGATGGCTTTAAATCTTATGTACCATACAAAATACAAGTATACAGTTTGCTGTGTAGAAGTACTACAAGTTCCATCTTCTATGCACAGCGACAGGCATTGTGCTTTACAGACTAGTATATATTATGGAACGGTATATAAAGGCATCCACACTTATGTAGTAGAGAGAGTTTGGAGAGACATCACATTATATGCCATCATAATACATACACGCATTTATTTATTGTTTGAGTGCAGCGAAGTTTACATTTTCCAAATGAAGAAGATGACGCGTTTCAAATCTAACGAACCATATACTACTACTCTATGTGATAGATTACCTCTCTATATGAAAAAGGCATTTCAATAATGATGTTGCTGGGAAATAAAACGAGTTTCTATTTTTCTTTTATATATATATTTTCTATCGTCAATACAATTATTTGGTTTGTTGGACTTGTAAGCGTTTTAATGTCCAATACAAATGTAAAGCTTTTAAACATAGATCTTCTGTACTGTTCAATTATTACATGTTTTTGTTTTACTTGTTTCAGGTAAGTCCACAATTGAGAAGAATCTCTTTCAACTTTAAGTATGCCTAAGTAGTAGTGGCTGCTCCGGAACTAGGGATAAATTAGTAAGAAACTTGAATTATTTCGCATTTATTTTTAGAGGGAATTTTTAGCTCTTTGAGAAGCATAAAACATCAAACAAAGATATTCTTAGGTAACTTTTTTCCATTTATTTATTACCACCAGACCAATAAATATTTGGTAGCAAAGCAGGAATATTTAGCAAAGAATTTCGTCGAAAAAATATAAATCCTTTGATGTTGACTTTATGAATATTTTTATTGATTGATTATTTATTCAAATACCTTCAGGTATAGAAATATCGATGAAATAAGGAGCGACAAGTATCAGGTGCATTATGCTTCTAGTAAATTTGCAAGTAACTGATGTAAGTTAATATCGATTACATCTTAACACCAGTTATTCTTGTGTAAACATTAATCTGTATGCAAAATCGATCAATTACATACTTCCGGAATATAGTAGAGTAGGTGATTACAGCTTTAGTATTCTTGTACGATGCCGATATCATACATCAGCGAAGAAAGCTCAAAGCATTTATTATATCAGGGCGAACTACTTTCTTTGAGAGACTCGTTCGAAGATGAGCTGCTGCTGCAAGAGTGGTCCGATTCTTGGTAGTACTAGTAGGAGGAGTTTTCTTGCAGTACTTGCAATAGTGACAGTCGTTCGGTCACCGCCCTGTATATAACCCATATTTTCGCGATTTGCGCACATGGTACTTAAATTGCATTTTGTCCTGTTTGACAGCCACCCCTGCCAAATCAAATTATACCATTGCAATTCTATTGTTTGTAAATTTAATCTTGGATGTTCATCTCGACTGATTTGTTGTCAATTAAAGTGCTTAATTCGAGGTTTCTTTTAACAACCGCTGATTGTGGTGCATGTCAGGTAAGCCAGGAAGTTGAATTACAAGTATTTTGATTGGTATAATACGCCTTCTATATTTGACCCAAATCTCTCTATTTGGATAACCGTGGGATCATCTCAATATTTCATACGGAGTTTTCTTTTTGGAGAAATTCTATGCACTAACGCATCAGAACTTGCTAGCTTACTTTTTTGTAACATTTTCCTACATTCCATATACATTAATAACAAACAAATCTATTGTTGCTACCTTTACAAAAGACGACGCTAATTTATGAAATTGATACTGAATCACGTTTTGTTTATCTAAATCTGGAAAGCATCTTAAGAGTACCACACACACCAAAGTAATTTTGCATGTCCATTACAAGAATACCACTATAAATTTTATTATTCAAACCAGTTCTCGGGCTTTCGGAAAAAACGTCTGATGTCGCCTTTTGGTTTGATACGAAAAATCTGCAGAACTGATTATGTGACAGGTGTATAATACAAAATTACAAATTATGCAAACAGCTGACACCATACATTATTCATTAAACTTACAATAATTACTAACAATAAAAATTTCTAAGTATAATAATTACGTATCGAATTATCCTCGGAATTATCTGAATTGAAATACAATTTTTAAATTTGTAACTAGATATTTCGCGTTTACATTACACCCCCTTGAAATTTCAGGCATTTTTAAAATTCCATAAGCACAGTTTTAATAAAGCAAGCCTTTCACCAAGTAATTCGCCCTTATCTCTGAATTATTAAGCTTAATTGCTGATAGGGTGGTTGAATGAGATTTGTGAAAATGTTCCTGTATTTTTTACTTTCAAAAATAATACCAGTTGGTTGAAGAATGCATAAATGATACGTATCACGTCTCCTGAAACTGTTTGTTCAGACTTCTGAGAAGCTTTGAAAATGCCAGTATTTTCTGTCGATGAGAAGTGTCCATCGAAATTAATGTTCTTCGCGCTAAGCAAATACTTAATATTTACATTTACCGCTTTTTTTCTACCTTCTGTTAATAATAATAGTTATTACAAGCTTGGAATTGTGTTCACACGGTGAAAAGTGGATTACAACGAAACGAAAAACAAAACTTTAGTTAGTCATTAGTTTAATATGACAAAAGGTAATAAATTATGCAAATGCATCCAGTTGCTAATAGATTTAGTGTATAGATGTTGCTGAATTAACAGTTTATTCTACTTGCAATTCCTGCAAACTCGTGAGAAATTTAATTACTATCAATCCGATCATGTAAAGTTTACTAAACGCCTTAATGTTGTAGGCAGTTATAGAGGAAGTAAATGCTACCAAGTTTCAATACGAAATCATTTTTCTTTTGGCTTTATTAAATTTTATCTGGACATTTTCGCTGCAATTGCTATTTTGTCGCGATACCAATTTGTGTTGGCCTGCCGAATAAATCAAGTTTCCACTCTCATTCCTCGAGGTCGTCACTAACAATGCCTTGATGGATACTTTTCCAGGTCACCCGGTGAAGACAAGTGTCATATTGGCCTTAGATGGCATAAATAAAGTCAGACGCCTAACAAGGACCCACCTTATTTTCAAGGATTACACCATGTCGGCTCTAATCCTTTTGTTAGGGACACGCACATATCTTACTTCTTTATTGTTATTGTCTTTGGGAAGGATCCACGTCTAATGAACGCGAACATTTCGTAATTCTCTCTCAGTCTCAGCGTAATTGCCCGTCGAAATGTATAATTTTGCAAATGGACCGTGCAAATGTTTAATACCTACGCATTTACTCTCTTATCTTTCTTGTGTAAATGGGTTCAATTTTTTACATGAAATGAGACAAGACTTTTGTATTAAATAGCTAGCGGAAAATGTTTTTAACGTATAAACTTCGTGCTCGATATTCCTCTCACAGTTCTACCGTATACGTGACTTTATCTTTATGTTTGATAATTGTAACTTGCCTTTTATATTATTTTACATTACACTTGGCCTTTAAGTGGCTTATTGTTTGCTTCGAGGTAATATGTAATTTACAATGATGGAAATCTAAGTTCTACGTTCCATTTTCCATCATCATTCTTGTGCATCGCTCTTCCAACTCTAGCTAATTCGATCCAAATATTCAAGTTACCAATCACTGTTTCTACTTTCAAACTCGATAACAGAATGATGCCTCTGTGATTTATTTTCCTACGAAATTGTTAAAGAAGTTTTTCAGATTCCGAAAAGTTAAGGGTGAAAATTGGCATTATTTGTGCCATTTTTTTTCTTCCTCAGCTCGCCTTTTCTCTAGAGGAGAAAATATATAGAACGAAAGGAAAATCAAAAAGGACTTGAACACAACCAAACGATAAACGCATGAAACACTAAGGTTAAATGTACTGGAATGAAGCTCATAAAATACAAGCATCTCTCCTTTTACTTGGCAGCGAAAAAAATCTATACGTTTTCCTGTAAAAGGCTATAATTCTTGAATGCCATTTTACACATATATAATAAGTAGTCACAATATCTGGATTTATCCTAATCAATGAGTAATTGTTCATGGAAAGTGAAATCTAGAGAAGAGCTTAAATCTATTTGGTTTTAAATGGGAAATGAGGACGTAAAGGGGAGTAAAATACATAAAAAGTCTATTGAACAGGTCTCCAAACTCCATTTAGATTTAAGGATGGAAGATTTAAAGCAAACTCTAACAGGAAAGCAATCTGCTAAGACCTGAGGGAGCTCTCAGCAATGTCCGAACTTTTCTAAATTCATCCGCATTACTATAAGGTCGAGGTTAAAATGTTCCCGTGGCCACTTGTGACTGTCTAGACTAAACTTAAATGCAACTTCTACAATCTATCTCTTAATATATATGGCAGATCCTCATTCTTCCCAAACCGATACAATCAGTCCCCAATAAATAAATAAACTCGATGATGATGATGCCCTGATGTTCGAACGGTCACCACTTGATCCTTTTGTCTGCTTTTCAATAATCTGCTGTTGGTCCAAGTCATCTTTTTCAAATTAATGATACTAATGATCGGTTTTCTGCTAATAGACGATTGTGTCTTGTTTTTCCTCAGCAAATGATTTATGGAAACGAAAAAATTTGCTTGAGCTTTATAACACATAAATCTGGATGAGGATTTGAATATCTTTTGAAAAAGTTGAATGTAGGAAATATTATTGGAGTGCTGCAGACAGTAAGTGGTCTTTTAATCTTGCTGGTACAATAGAGGAAACTTAGACAACAGATTCAGCAGCATACATGCCTGGCGTCAAAGATTATCAGAGTATAGACACCAGACTTACCTACCCCCTACAATAAAAACTTCCTCATATTTCATCCTGATGGAAGCAATCAACAATTTCGATTTCAAAATCAATAGGACACGACTTTATTGATATTTCACTAAAGTTTTTCTTGTTCAAGATTCTCAATTTCTTGTTAATTCCAAAGAAAGCGATTGAACTTTTTATTTCGAAACTTTGTTAATGAAGTTTTAAGATATTTTCAATGAAAACCTTTCTCTTCGGGAGTTTTTTTTTTGGTTGGACAAATAAAACCAATCCGCAATGAAACTTATTCTATTATTCAAAGCATGCTCTTTCGCCATGCTTTTTTTTTAATCGAAATTCGAATTTACACTGTTTGGTTTGGAAATTGAATCGGATGAGTGACTGTCATACTCGAAGCGAGCCTCATCTGGCTTTCAGTATCACGTACTATACAGGGCGTTTAAAATACTTCATAAACGAGGAGCGCCAGCAAGTCTGGCCAGAAAGACGCCCAAATTTCAGCAAACTAATCTAATGGTTTATTGTACCACTCTTTGTACTCAAATTTAATACTTCCCGTCCCAAAAATGACGAAATCTATTTGTGGCGGGTTTATTTTTAATAAAAAGGGTGCCAGGAGTTAATAAAGCGACACATGCATCAAGTGGAATGGAGATGCCGTTTCTTCGGCGAAGGAGAGTAGGTCTCCCTAATAAGTGCTCATGACTTGGTTGGATGTCATCTATCTAAGCCCACGAAAGAGGCACTTGTTCTGCTCTTATATCGCTTATCAGGCAAGCAACTCACGCTGACGCTGACTGGATATTAACTTATTGCATATCATCGGCCATCGCAAAAAAGTTTTTTTGCAGACACCGAAGGTTTTGGCGTGGGATGTATAGACACTACCCTCTGATATACCCGTCCACGTACCCACTACACATGCTAAATCAACAGAATTTATAATATCGCTCTTTTAATTTATGATAATTAACTTGATGATACGATACATCTGCATAATGTATGATATGGACGGAGACTTTGACGTCGTCGTCCCCCTTACATACAAGAGCTGCTGAATAATTTAATTCTGTACTGTCTAACTTTTGAGTTTCGAGCATATTATATACTGGAGCTTTTAAGCACACTACGGAAATTATGTGATAGAGACTTAATTATCATTTTCGATGAAGGAAAATAATCCAGTCGCATTGCAAAAAGGACTTAATGATTCCAATTTTAATATTTTATCAAAAACGATTGCCAGTTGCCCGTTTGCTGTTTCCACTCCACATTTAATTTCATTACAAAATGAACTCACATTCTCTAATCTCAATTTCAAACGCTATAAATTTGATTTTATATCGAATGCAATTTGAAATTCAAGCAGAAACGTTGTATAAAAAAACAACGATCGGTAATTGTATTCAAAGTGATCAATTACATACAAAGATCATTGAATATTATTATTGAATAAAAGTTCTTGAGCACAACAAAACAAAAGCTGCGTGTAATTGATTTCGATTGCCGACTTGCTGAATAATTTGAGACAATCATTATTAATGATTTATGAAAATTACTCATTCACATATTTTATCGATTTATCTGCATCCACTTAGCCAATGTAATGATCAAAAAGGTAAAAGAATTATTGTTCGATATTACCGTCCCACTGGTGTATGTCAACCGGATGCTTATAGGAGTAATTGGAAAAAACTGTAATCTGCAAAATTGCTAGGTAGAACTGTTTTCAGAATGATAACAACAATGCTGAGAATTGATGCATACAACCATATAATTTTGCTTGAACCGCCGCTGGCGATCGCAATATCTGATGGACAAACTTGCAAATGAACTTGATAATCTTTATCATATTCTTTTTAAATCGATGATTTATAAAATTCACTTTTACAAGCTTCAAGCATTTAATTCATAATTACAACAAATTTAATTTTTACACTAATTACTATTTAAATTACAAACAAAAACATGCAGCTACCCAATTCGTGATTGCAGATTGTCTGACAGAGGTAATAAATATGCTTGCTAATCGTTTATTTTTATATTTACGTCATTTAATTTTGTGAAAAAATGTTAATGATAGTTATTACGTTTGTTTTTATATGCAACAACATTTTCTTGATTAAATTTGTGCAAAAGCATGCAACTTATTTGGTTTTACCAAAATAATAAATAGAATAGATCAAGATATTGTCGAGGATATTGTCGACTTTTAATTAGATACAACAATTAGTTATTTTCCATTTAATTTAAATTCTGTTAAAGAATTCTGAGATTATCTATGTTAAAAGGGTTTGACTACCTGTGGTGCTCAAAAAGGATTAAAATGGTGTACCAAAAAGTCAGGCTCATATATTTCTTGAATTGGACTATAAGTTGAACGAAAAACAGGGAAGAAAAATATAATTTTCATTCAGAATGCTTTAGTAGTAGGATTCTTAAAGAAATTTAGACATATTTCAAGCAGTTTGAATATTTTCTGGTTTGCCCTAACTGGGTATGACAAATTTGCTCTTACCTTCCTAAAGCACGGATGAATTTTAATATCTTGAGCTTCCCTTTAGCTTCCTTCAAAGGAAGGAAGCATGTATTATATAGACTAGAACCCTTTCATAGAGAAAGTAGAAAGAGCTTTCTTGCAGCCAGTGCATTCTTCAATGATATTAAAAAAAGCTCTTTGACTTGCACTTATTTTGTTCAAACTTTTATTATTGAAATCCTTAATAAATTACATTATTTTTGTTTGCAAAAACATTCCTTGATTAAATTATGAATAATGATTTACGTTTAATGTGCGCAAACATGCTATGACCAGGTGAAAACAGTTCAGAGGCGTTTTTATTTATAGTCTTAATACAATAATTGATTAATGTAAGATTAAGTGATTCGGGAAAAAATCATTCCATGATGGATTATTGTGCAAAGCAGCCGTATAATAAAATTTCCTTTTGACACATAGCGTGACAAATCAATTTGCATTGCATTTACTTTTCGAATTGAAAAAGTTTGCATTTATTCGATATTTAGATGAACATTTCTAGATAACCAGTAATTTACTGAATATAATATTGCGTAATCATAGATTCTGCACAAGTGTGAATATATTTCCATAATATTTAGCACCTTTGCGGAGGGCAGCCTTTCAAAAGTCAATAAACTTGAAGATCTCATTAGAATCGAGAAATTTATAAACTGCCCTTCTAAGATATCAATACAAATTTTATTTTTCGTCTTCGTGGATCATGTAATTATTTATGTCTTTTGTATGACCAACGTGACCAAGCATACGATTTCGCATTTGCATCAGGACATTTATTTATTCCTCTGCTAACCATGAAATCAATATTTAACTGCGAGCTTTCAGTTAGTTATACAACAGGTACAAATATATGTATAAATAATTTTGCGTTGATACTTACTAGACGTAAAAAATGACACCTCCACAAATATTCACCGTATTTCAAATCGATAATCATAATTTGCAGACATTATAGTATAACCAATATTTACTAGCCAACTATTTGCCAACTCGTATCGGTAGAAAATTATTGCAGAAGTAAATTAACACGCACCTTTGGTGCTCATTACATGATCGTAATAAGCAGTTATTTTATATCTCATAAGTCTTCTTATCCGAAGAACCTGTGTACACTCTCTCTTATCTGTTGGATGGAACTTTTTTTTCGAAATTATAAATTTAAAGCATCCATCCAGTTTACAAATGATTGCATCCTATTTGAATGCACTTTTTTCCGGCTTTCTATTTATTTTTGTGAACATTGCTGTTCGACTATATAGATTTATTACATTAACTAACTCTTCGGATCGGTATATGGAAACGACTACCCCTGGAGGAAACCGGAAATTTGCATACAATTGTCGCTAAATTAAATACAAGCCACTCTTTTTATTTTGAAATCGAAATGCTCGACGGTACGAACATTCGAATTTAAACTGGATTGCAAAATCCATTTTGTGTTCGCAATATTAAATTAATTAATTTACAAACCAAAGCCTCGTTAAAGCATTTGATGGCAGAGTAAGATAGGATAGGGTCAAGCAATATAGTTTCTAATTAAATAGAACATGACAAATATCGCAGTTTTTTCTAGTAATATTACAATGATGCCATGACATTTACATTAAACTTGTTTATACGTTAAAAAGTTTATGTGAAAAAGCCTCCTAGTTGCTGGCGTTTTTTGGGGCAAAGCACTATTGCGGATTAATTAACTCGATGGCTATAGCGGTCATTACCCGAATGAATTCTGCAGATTAGCTACGCTCTTGCTAGTTTCTAAGAGGAAAAAATTACGAAATAAATTTTTATTCTTCATAAAAACTAAGATAAATTAAGTATATTATCAAATTTACATAAGCAGAGTGTACAACAATTTTATAACCACTTTCCCAGATATTAATCTACGTCAAATATGTTAAACGTGTAGGTGTATATTCGTTGTTTTCCTGTGAATTGGGAATCTAAACCCTCATCCAGCACAATCTGTCTTTATCTCGTTTCGGATTAGACGAAATGCATTAGAACGAGATAGTGTAGAACCTTTTATTATTTACCTGTAGAAAGACACTGAAAAGTTTCGAGAATTGAACGTAGCACGCTGAGACAAACAATACAACCTTGCAGGGTCTTCTTGTATGTACGAAGACGACGAAGAAGTGGATGGTCTTGGTCGGACGCTAGGGGACGAGAGGAAAAACAGAAAGGCAAGACGACAACAACAACATGAACCATAGACCAGTTTTTCCGCATTCGGTCAAATTTGAATTACAAATAGTTTGGCTTGTCTTTTCTGATGTTGCATTTGTTAACTGGAATGGAATGAGATTCGATCTTTATTTTTACGCTCTGCATTGCTGCAAGCAAACATTCGATATTGAACTATTTAAAATAGATACTTGATGCGACTGCTTCTTCTTCATTTTAATGCAATATGGTGTTCAATATTGCAAACTGAAATTCAATTTTAAATCTTTAATTCTCGAGTTTTGGCTATAATTCACCGTTCAATTCAACCGAATCGAATAAGAAGAAACAGAAAACCAGCTATTTTCTTGCCATTGATAATTTGTAGCTCTATTGTTATCAGCCGCATTGCTTCGCTACCAAAATGGTAAAAACCGAACAAGAGACGAGAATCTTTTTATTTTTCCAACGCCTTCGTTTTCAAACAAGCTTCCATAAATCACCTAGAAATAAAAAAAAATGTATTAACCATCCAATTTAGTAGGTTTTCCAACATCTGGATAATTACCAGACGTGTGTGTATGTTCTGAGGTTTTTAAACTTAATTTAGAAGCAACACAAAGAATAATATAGGAAATCAAATTTATTTTTATTCCTTCATAAATATTTAACTGTACGTTTACATAATTAAATATATAAATAAACCTCATCACATTTTTGACATGCTTACATATACAAGGCTGACATTAATAATATAAAAATGAAATGTGCACTTGATGCATTATTTATTTATTTTTCGAAAAATATCTCTAAAATGCTTAAAAGAAAAAGCACATGTGCTTTGAATTGTCGGCGATTTTTCCGTCTTAATTAAATAACGCAAGGATAGATTTGTTTAATCGGGTCTTGTATTGTGCTGTATTAATAAATATACTTGTCCCAGTTTGTTGTCAATTCAATTGATAAATAATAATACACATGACATATTTTCTCTAATAGGCAATAAAAGTGGCTATTTAAATCGAAGTATTGGCATTCAATGTTGATAAGCGACGTTACTCCAAATAAATAATTCAATTTTTAAACAGTGCCAAGTGATTTTTCGACAATATATAAATAAAGCGCTCAGCACGATATTAAAAATGATAAAAAGATTTAACAATAAATTAAAACACAATAAAACGCTTTTGTGTAACCGGATATTTTATTTCGAGACGAAGAAGAAGCCAAGGAACAATTTTATTTTATTTTATCTCATAATCATCATCACTGAACATAAATCTCAATTTGAACTGATACAAGGATTGATAAAAATCGGTACAGTCCGACGAAGTTTTAATTAAACATCTTCAAAGAATAAATTTACTCAAGAAATGTTGCTGATGGAGGGAGAATCAAAAGTTATTTCTGTATGTTTGTTTTCAATTCAAACTATGTAAATGTTTCTCTATCAATCACTTTTTAAGTCTGTAATTGTGCCTTACGCACGTCTTCTGGTATTTTTTTACCTATTGCATCATGTAAATGTCGAGGAAGACGACAACTTGCACCTTTATGTTCACAACGAAATTACGGCGATGCTCTGGGGAAATTACGTCACAAAATACAGTAATTGCATGTGGTACAAGGCCCCAATAGAGAAGAGGGGTTTTACACCATCAACATTTCATCACACGATTTTGTATACATTACTTTGCAGACGAAATTTGCAAATTTTGGGAACGTATCGGTTTGTCGCAATCGCTTCAAGTGCAATTTAATAAAACACATCTTCTCTATATTGGATTTGAATTTTGATTTTTCTATTATTTATTTTTGGGGACACTGAGCTGTGATTTCCTCTTGCTTGGATAACATTTTCTTTTATCTTTAAGAGGTCTGTTTTGAACCAAGCCATCAAGAGGGTAGAAACTTTATTATAGAAGAAAATTTGTTATAATCTTTGTGGTAAAATCTTAAGTAGTTTTATGTTTTTGGTGTTGCTATAAATTTAGCTCTTTTAAAATAAGTAATTCTATAAAATAATTGGACAGCAATAATGAATTTCACACTCACACTTTTTTAATATTTAATTAATTAAGTATGTTCTTAAGATCTTCTCATTTATTGAATCTTTTTCGAAAGTTATTGGTTGTAAAAACTTATGATTATTATTTAATCAGAATATTTCCTGGATCGCGATAAGAAAACCTGAAACGATCACTCGGTATAAATCTTAGCGTGGAATTTAATTTAGCTTAATGAAATCAGTGCAATTCTGATGGTTCAATAACTGAATATATAAAATATTTAAATTGACGTCGATTAAGGCTTGATTAAAAAAGCGATTGGGTGAAATTTTTTCCCACATCAGTTATTGGTGTCGCCTGAAAAATCTATCTATATGCTGCTGTAACCACATAAGCACCATCATACAGTAAGGGTATTTTTTTCCATTTTTATCATCATGTTTTGTCAGAACAGCACGAATTCAACAGAGTTAAAGACCGATTTAGTGTCGCTTGCTCTAATGGTGGAACTCGTTATGTTATGTCTCGTGCTGTACGAACATCAAAAGGCGGTTTTTTTTTCTGGTACCCAGCTTTTCTTTATACCAAATAAAATACAACATAAAAATAGCGCTATTGTTCTGAAATATGGTCGTAAAATATTAAATATATGAACACCAAAAAGTTTTTACGTTCGTAAAATTATGAATTACGACTTCAACGATGAAGTTTTCACTTTTCATAGAATACCATCCCGTACCCTTGTACACCCACAACTTGTTCGTCTGTGCAATTAAAAAGAAACTCGATGAAAAAATAGAGTAGTGTCCTTCAGGTTGCCTTCACCTTGACTGCTGAAAGCTCCTCCGGCTACGAAAACTAATCTCCGGATGAAGCTCACGGTCCAGTTTTAAAGTTGACCGACCATAATATTAAATTTGCGATACAATATTGAGTTCAGCTCGAATCAGAGTGGACGATCAAGAAAGTTTTGCACATCTAGTAGGAGGTAGCAGGTAAAGTTTCCGGGCGTAATCGACAATCTGCAGGTGTTCATCACCTTTATAAGTGCCTTATAAAAGTTACTTCTTATTTTATTTATTCATTTCGATATAGTAATACAATTTTTTGCTGGGAAAATTATAGAAACGAATAACAGACACTGTGGTGTCATTTAATATTTATTTATCATAAAATTATACAAGGTTGAATAAATAAATAACACTGATAACAATTATTTTATCATTATAAGTGCATATGTCATCATCAGTGGGGGACATCCTCATATTGATTATTTCCATGTTGAACCAGATGGAAAATGTTTTTAATTAGGTGATATGTATTGTCCACTCCTTCATTTTTGTATTCGCGGTTCAAGCTGAATCTATTTCGTATGGCATAAGAGCCATTGTTCAAATGCAAAGTAGTTGCAATTTTAATGCTATTGTAGAAATCGTATAAAACATGGAAGTAGTAGTAAATTCGTATGGAAACTAGTTATGTAACTTTCAGATCACTTGTTGTACGTACGCATAGAAATATGTTCGTTTCCGAGGCAAAAGTTATTGAATTTGTAATTAAATCTACTAATAAACACCGTTAGATCAACAATGTCCCCACAAATCAGTGCCAGGATTTATTGAACTTTCATAAACTGAACAGAATCAATAAAACATCGATCTATCAACTATCGCTATAAAGTAACATTATATGGGGTTACTTAGCTATAGTTGTAATCAAGTCAAAATTTAGAGCACAATTAATTCATTTTAAATTGATTTTTAAACCATTATAGTTAACTGGAGCTTAATTTGTTAAGCTCCCATTTAACTAGATGATAAATGGCTTTCTCAAAAAATTGGTAATACTATTTATAACAATCTAATTTATTTATAAAATGTGTCAAAAGCAGTAATTGGACCGCAGCTTAATTTTTTTGAGTAGCCTTTAGCCAACAAAAACAATTGAGTTCAAAGCGCCTGGATTTTAAATGAGTATTTTTGATTAGAAATTGCTGGTTACGGTTTATTTGAAAACGATTTTTTTCTCCGTACAATAACCATACCAAATTAAATTGAAACTAAATATAGGAGTACACAATAGATTAATAGCTTAACAACGCTATTATTTCGTCAAATCAAGATACCCTTTTCCTTTACACGTAATCTTAAGCACTTATCTTTAAGTAACGCAGGTATATAGCATTTATTTCGTTAGTTTGTAAATACAAAATACAAACAAGGCACAAAAAGCTAATTACGGATAATCTTTTGTTTATAATAACAATTTTCAGCGTTGTAAACGGCTATTTCGAGAACGTTTATTAGTTGGTTATATATAGACTTTACGCGTTATAAATAAGACTTTTAGGGGATATTTGGAAAACCACTATAATAGATAATGGTTGGGAATAAACTGTACATTTACAGAGCTAGAACCCATATGGCTTCGAAATTTACCTAAGTTGGACGAACACGACCTTAACACGGTTACCTAGGGTTCGTTTGGGTCAAAATGCTTTTCTACCATGTTGGTTGTTAATTCTTCTTCCATCTCTCCCAAGTCCCAGTGCATGTTGATGTTGCATCCACAGTGCTCTTTGTTCGGTTTCCAGTTTGTGTTTGTGCTCCGGCATCGACAGAACCAGTCTCTTGCTTGCTTTCACCCGGTGCATACGAATTCACACTAATATTTTAAATCTTATCTCATTTTGGTTTGTTACTTTTCGAAAGACTAGAGATTAGTTTGGCTCGGACGTGCTTTGTGTTGGAAATTTTCGAGAGTTATTCAAATTTTTTTGGCGCGCAGGACTACCGCTTGTGCTGGACGCCGTCCAAAAAGGATTTATTATGGTGCTGCTAGCTAAACATGGTTGGTAATTTAAATTAAGGAAGGAATTGCTTTTTTAATGAGTAAATATGACGGCATGTTTTTTCAAAACAAAACCAAATATTGATATTTTCATAAGTCGAAAAGACCGGCTGCACAGATGTGTTTAATTTGGAAGGTGGAAACTGTTTCTGTTAGGTTAACAAAACATCAACAGGAAACTAAGCTAATGGCAACCAGGCCACTATTTTTAGTCGCTTTTTTTAATGAAGAGGGTGAATATGAGAGTCATATTTTAGAAAAAAAAAATGACGCATCTATTTTCGAATTAAAACGACTAATTTGACAAACTTTGCGCTCGCACGCCGGATGTTTATAGTCTTTTAACATCTGCTGATTTTTTATTTTTTTATCTGATGGAAATGGTGACAATATGACTAGATCTAAGACTGTTATCAGTTTTATTATAAGGTAATATGAATATACCACTATTTCATGCAGCTTACCCTCAATAATAATTATCAAATTACATTTTAAAAATACACTATCGTATATCTTGTCGTAACATTAGACAAATAGGGTTTCAGAATTATTTGAAGAAACTGTATTAAGACACGACATATAAAAGGATAAGGTTCATTTATTTTTTCGTATTTTTTACCGACTAGAGTGAATAATTACTGAATTAATAACATTAGTTCAAGTTTACTTAATGTTCGCGTAATTACAGTTTTGTTAACTTTAACTAGAATGATGTTGGTTCGTTTTAATTTAACACCATCCATTATTCAATTTTCACTTGGGAAATTCAGTCTGCATGCAAACTCAATGAAAATCACATCGAATAAAATGTTTTTTACCGAGCTAATGTGAAACGAATGTATGGAAACAAGCAACTTTTGAATAAATGGTGTAGCCGCCAGTCACACAAATTAATATGCATTTGATAAAATGTTATTTTACCTGAATTAACAACACATTGAAAAGTTCCGAACATTTTCGAAAAGCTTTTATCGCCGATAAAACATTATCAGCTATTCAAAAGTGTTTCTTTCAGTTTCATCAAGTTCTTCGTTCGTTTTATAGCATCCGCTATAACTGTTCTAATTAGATTAAGACAATTTGCCTGTTTATCAAAGCCTATTAAGAAAGCTCTAATATAGTCGACTAAACTAGTTGGACAGCTAATGATTATTCTGTTGCAATGATTTTAAGTATTTATGGCATAATTTGTCCGGGCGCAAGCAAATAAAATGTGGTTTAGAAAATAATTTGTCACAGTTTCTCTGAAAAATCTTATTATACCTGATTTCGTTGTAATGAAAAGCGTATTTTTTATTTGTTGTGTCACGTCGTCTTTTGTTGTGTTGAACGTTATTTATTTCACGATTTTTTTCTTTCGGTGCTTTTTTCTATGGGCCTCTACAACATAAAGACACCTACAGAGTTAATATTTCTAATACGACTTAAAATTCCAAACAAGTATTTATCGTTTTTTTATTTAATTGCTTTCTCTATCATATTTTGGAAATAATAATTTAATTAGGATTTGATTGTGGAAACAGCGGCAGCGACTTGGTTGAAAATATTTCAACTTTATGCATAATTCATTTCGCGCATTTCATAACTCTTCCAATTAAGTTGAAATTTGTTTTTACTATATTTTAACTTTGTTCAAATTAAAAGCTTTAAATTCGACAAAGTGCCCCCGTCATACGTACTTTTAATAGATAGAATAATTATTAATGATTTTCGTGCGAGGTGTAAATTATTCACCAAGAGTTAGTTGCATTTCGCTTGAAATCTGTCAGAAACAGAGTGAATTTGTTCAAAAGGATTTTGAGCATCCGTAAAAAATGTGAAGTTGGCATGTTTAAGAGTAGGAATATGAAATCACGACAGGCTAGGTGTATCTGTATAGGATATAAAAGCTGAAGGGAGCACATCCTGACAAGTCGTTATGGCAACGCAGGTCTCGAGGGCGTCTGTATAGAAAATCCCGCGAGTTTTCTGACGACGACGACGACGTCGGTTATATACACGCATATGACTTTTTGACGTTTCTTCTTTTCTATAACAACCAATTAGGACCCTCAAACATGAGAAAAAACTCCATCAAAACAAAAGTCCATTTGATTAGCTACATTTTTTATGTTTCATCAATTGTTGCTTTTTTGATTGACGACATAAAAAATTCACGGAGAAAATAAAACAAAAAGTTGAAGGTCTCCTTAAAGGGTAGAAGTTTTGATCTCTTAATGGAAAATTAATAAGCGCCTTTAAAAGTTAGGGAGCTTTATTAGTTTTGCAGAATATCAAAAATTGATTTGTGAAGCTCTATAATTAAATCCATCGATAAATAAAGCTGTCTATTGTTTAAAATGTAAATTACGTGCATTACTTCCAAGAAACAGCGAAAAACTAAAATGTGTAATTATAAAATGAAGAAGATGATGCGGTTTGAAAGACAATTAATTGTAAATAATTAAAATAATCGTTTGAATAAATCATTTTCGCAGACGTTTTCAATTTGCATTAATACACCTACATCTAAAATTCTATCAAGTATACAAAAGCACATGTGTGTTAATTTTCAACGAGATCATAATCAAGTTCATATTATATGAATAATGTTTTGATATTATTCGGTGAATAATAATAATGTTCGTCATATGGGGGTGCTTGTACATTTCAAACATCAGCTTCCCTTAAACATACACATAGATCAGTGCTATCTGTGTGTCGTGTGAACAGCACACACACATGGGCATTGCCATTCTAATGTGACCCTAAATAAGATAGGGGTGCGAATTCAAAGTCAATTGCTAATTCGGTTCTGGTATAATTAAACTGCAATTCCGCACCCCCGACTCGATTTTCCTGAGAACTTTTAAAGGACCCTTCAGCGATTGTTTTTCACCGCACGCACACATATGGCTTATTTAAAAAACAATTTAGTTTTATATGCGATTGCGAAATTAATTAAACGCGAAATGGCTTTTGAATATAAAATGACAAATTTATCTTGCACGGATTCTTGACTGGATGCTGGAAATTTATAATCGTACAGATTGCGGTGCATTGGATGAGGAGAGAGAGCCGAACAATAATTTATAAGTTTAATTAATGATCAAGCAATTAACGTATTTTCTTATTGGCTTCATAAATATGTTCAAAAACTCGAACTCAATTATTATAATTGCTTTATTTACAACTTTATCAGTTTAAAATATTATAAAACATTATGTGGGTAGAGTACGCTTCACGAAAATTGAAACGGTTGTAAAGATTAAAGTAATAAAACTATTATGAGCTATTATCGGTCTATTGTTACCAGTTGTTGGGGCAGGTAGAAGCAGTGGTCCGTACTGAGACTATTCAAAAATTTATATAAAAAAACTACAACAAAATAGTATTACAAAATATATAATAAATAAATAATTTAATTATTAGGGGATGTTTTTGAATTTAATTTATAGGATTTTTTATAATAATATATATATATATATATATATATTTTTTATAATAATATATATATATATATATATTTTTCAGTAGGTACGGCCCTACTTAAATAAAAGATTAAAGTAGCGGACCTGCCGCTGGGCTCATAATAGTTTTATTACTTTAATCCTTACGACCGCTCCAAATATCGTGAAACATTCTATATATTAAATCGCAATTCGTCTGCTGATCTCTAAAAGCTGCTTCACACGGTATATTATTTAGTGCTCGAAAAAATATCTTAGATGCGATGCTTCTCCTACAAATATGAAGTGTTTTTTTATTTAAATTGGTCCATAAATAAAAGCGAAATAAAGAAGAATAAGAAATGCACGGATGACTATTGGGAGTCAAAACTGTATAGTATACAAATGTAAAACTGGGAAGAAAAATATATGGAGTGATGATGACACATATTTAGGAAATATGTACATACGTGAGGGTCTTTTGAAAATATCAATATTGAATTACTCTCCGTTTTTTTCGAAAACGCCCTTTCTATCACCTTCTTGACTGGTATATTGTATGCAACGCATGTCGTAGAACGCTGAAATTCCTGCAGTTTATCTTTATTGAACAGCACCGTTGAAATATATGAACATGATATACCGAACGATGGAAATAATGTGCTTTCTTACCATCCATCCTTCTATGCGGATCTTTTGACTTAATAATAAGCGATTTGAAATTCAACGAACTTTGAGTAATTCAAAAATTAGATGCGACGAGGATTCCTTTTCCTTGATCTTCCAACTGTGTAATACACTTCCTATGATCAAGAAATATGGAAAATTATGGCGTTTACGCTTATTTAATCTAACGACTACATTTTACTATCAATCTAATATTTTATAAACAATTGAATTGATTGTCAGCACGATTTGAATTAAAATTTTCGCAATATTGGCAAAACAACCCTTTCGTTTTTCTAATGAAATGCTTTTGGTTGGCGACCAAGAGCGCTCCGAGCACATCGCTGTTTTCCTCCTATTAATAACAACAGAATAGCAGGAAGAAAATTCATTAGTGTTCAGGTGCACTGCAGTTGACCTGAATTTTGCTAATAAATTCTAATATATATTATTAATGCAGTAATATGCAAATTCAAATAATACATAGAAGAAAAACCCTTCAATTGAGTGTCTGTCATGGGGTGCGCCTCGCTGTACGTGAATGCGGGAGGGGCTGCAGACTTTAATATGTAATGTAGGTGTGGATTATGTACTATACATCTTGTATATAAAGGCTCCTACCTGTCGAATTGATGCTTATTTAGCATGCTTCACTAATAAATAGGTCATTTTGATCAATTGTAATATAAAAACTACATTGTTCCATTTTTCTAAGCAGAAATGAGCAATCTAAAGACATTGCTCGAAATTTATTAGAGACAGGAAGGGTGTTTTAATTAAACAATTACATCAGAATTTAGGGAAAGCGTAGTAGATGGAACGCCAAATCAGGAAAATAAAATTCTGTCCCCCGGAATATGTAAAGGACGACGTCGCGGGGCGGTAGTAATTCATTTTAATTCAACTCAACCCGAAGCCGGTATTGTTTTTTCTACTAATTAAAAATGAAGCACTTCCTCTCTGATATCGTTTGTTCGTACATTTTCAAAAAGGAAGTTTATAACAATACATGACAAGTTAACAAATTACAGTTTCGCTAAACAATCAATCATAGTTTTTATCTTCGATCCACCATAGTTCTAATTAGAATACAAATTTACGATAAAAACATTGAATTTTCCGCAGTAAATATCGATGAACATTGCGCATAAATCAAAACCAGGCTGCCGCAAAAAAGTTAAATCGAGGGCGAGGTCCAAATGTTGTCCTGCAGCTTCACTCTCACTGAGAGAATCATTTTCGCTGACACAATACGCACGAAAAAATCTAATTACTGAAAAATCGGAGATGCAGGATTTTTTTTTTTGTTTTATCCTGCCGATTCGGGAGTTTTCTTTTGATCATTCAACACTCTGCTTGTCTAAGCTTAAGGACACGAAACCGCAGCTCTTAACCAAAGCAGATGGTCTTACAGAGCAGGATAAGCCCGCCTCGAGCTGTGGAGGCGTATCGATTTGAAAGCGAAACCAACCAGATGGTGTACAAAGGAGCTTTTTCTTAAACTTGCACATCTTTTCACGATGTCCTCTTTAATATTTAAATTATATCCCAACAAACCTTTTCTATCCATCAGTTTATTTTTCACACACAAATATATTAGTGATGGGAAAAAACGCATATGTCTAATAAATCATCTGCCTGCGATGTTTCTATTCTATGCAAATTTTTTTCTGTTTTATTTTTTTCGTCCATCATTATACGATGATGAAAGTATAGGGGCGCGGTTTTTAAACATTGTTTTTCGTAGTAGTATCATAATAAAAGCTAATGTTTATGATAAGTGCATTAAAACATTAAAAGTGTGTTATTCAAAATATTTTCTAATCAGGTTACTAGTTGGAGGAACAAATTCCTGAATGCTGTAACAGCATTTATCTCTCTATTTTTGGGGTGGGTTTCTGCTAGCTGGTTTAAATCACTTCCTTCAATATATACGTAGGAAATACGCCACATAAAACAGCGGCGATATCAAGGTAGATATAAAGCTATACCTTCCCGTTATCTGCTTTTCTCAGTGGGGAATCAAACCATACTTCTGCAGATACTTTTTATATTCCTTATCTAACCATAAAACTACCAATCTTGAAATAACCACATCTTATAGCTCGCTTATTTTATTATGCCTATATGCATAAGTTAGGATGCTTGTAATCGTAAATCAATCATGAGTTTGGAAAAATATATTCAAAGAGTATTTGCAAGAAAATTATAAACTTTAAGTATGATAAATATTCATAGAGTCAAATGTTACAAGCTGGAATAACATTTTAGGACTCTCGTAGCTTAAGGGTGGTTTCCTGTGCTTCAGATGTTAAAAACTAACATGCAAAAGATATTAAGTCTAGAGCATGCCTGCAAGCAATTAAATTGAAAGTAAAAAGAATACATATTGTGGAAGAGGAGAGGAATTAGCAAATGTACTTTAATAAAGGTATTTTGAAATAACACCTAAGGAATTAATGTATTCGAGTGTAAAATTCAAGTGGCAAAGCTAAAAAAGCGACCGTTAAAAGCTATTCAAGTGCAGAAGCTTAATGTGCACAAGTACAATCAGTAAAATAAATGAAAATCCTCTCTGAAAGCACTTTGAAATTACAATACAGCGAAAAAATAGACGAATGTACGTACCCTTTGAAAAATGTTATAGCCATAATTTGATTCGTTATCCTGAAAATTAAATTTTCAACTAATCTGTGAGGATTCTTATTATTTGTAGATAGTAAAACGTTTGCAATCATTTAATTGGCTTGCTTGAGGGCAAGCAAAGGTCTGCAAACCCTGCCATCCATATAAATGAATTTTGTTAATTATAAATAGCGTGCTGTTAGGATATTTATTCATAAACAGTGATTACATACATGTGCTTCTTATTAATGAAAATTTCCATTTAAAAAGTTATTACACAAAGTCTTGTTCTTTTGCATGTAATTTAAAATGCCGTTAACGTTGCATAAAACGTGGAAGCGAAAATAAACAAAACACCCCATTGAATGGAAAATTAACGATAACGGCGTTTTATTTCATGAGGCTGTTTTAACCCTTCATTTATATACAGCAGTGCGCTTTCAACATTAAACAAAATAAAAAGCAGTGTGTTTTTGCAATATCATTATAGTATCGAACCAATTCTTATTTATTCGAGCGACGAACGTTTTATTTTTCATGCCCAGAAAGCTGAGGTGCATTTCAGTTAAATGCGTCTTTTTATAAACAAAGTCTTTAACACTTCTTAGAAACAGAGCTATTAATTTTTTTTAACACATATTTTGTCGACCTTGCAGAACAACAAGGTGTTGGTGGAGAAAAAAATGTCATTAAGTCATTCGAAATGTAACTCTAGTATTATACAAGTGAAAAGGCAATCGTTAATTTTAATTTATCGCTGTTCGACGTGACAAAGTATAATAACAAACTTCTTTGAACCGAGCAACATTATGGCCTGCACTCGAAAACCAAAACGAATTCGCCTTTTATTTTTTCGCACCAGACTTTATCAATTAGCAGTTCGAAGCATAATTAATTAAAATTGTTAATATAAACACATAGTAAATAAATTTAAATGAGTTGAAGGTCTCGAAAACGAGCAGACAATAATGCAATGTCAGTGTCAGTGTCCGGAAAATAAACCTAAATTTCGGTCTTGTGCTTCGTAATTCAACTAAGGAGATTATGTAAATGTGTGCCAAGCCCCAATTCACTTCTTAATTAAACTGAGACACTTAAAATCTATATATTTTACTTCTACAATGAATGCTCATTTATTATTCTCTTCTCGAAAATAATTTTCTAATTAATATTGCAATGTCACTAAATATTAAGAAGGCCTAATAAATTGGTGATAATATTTTATTACTACGTATATAGAGAAATATTATTAATTTGTTTAGTTTATTTTTAATATTGCAACAAATTTCTGAATTTTAGCATGAAACTAATTATCCGATTAGCTTGAAAGCTCTTATTTGTCTTAGTAATGATATAATAAACAATTCTGCCAAGTTTCATAAAGATCCAACCAGATTGAGCGAAAAAATTTGGCCTAAGACACATTTTATTAATAATTTATTAAATCATTAATAACTTCTAAACTATATTCCTTATTAAAAATCTGATAATTTTCCCGGATTCTACGCATTTTTTTACATACGTGTACCAAATTTCGTTGAAATCGGTTGAAATTTAGATTTGCGTGGGCGTAGGAATTCAGGTGCATCGCCGCGTGCATCAAAACGTTTAGCCAAGTATTTGCTGACGCGACGCATTCCAATGCAAGCTTATGCAATAGCTATTAACGCGCATCCCCACTTGAACTTGACCCAGTTCCCACACATGCTCTTATTCGACATTCGATTAGTACGAACCTTCCCGAATAGACGTCGTGCGCCAGCTCCGCTCAGTGTTGCCAACAAAATAGTGCGAAATACAAGTGTCAATTTAAAGAGTGCTAAATAATTCGGGAAAGAAGCATTTTTGGATAGTTTTAGTGCCCCAGTGTCAAAGAAAGTGTCTCTACGAACTCAAAAACCAAAAAGGGTCCTGCTGGGCGCAAAAATAGCAGGCCCGAAGCCGCGGCGAATTTATTTGAGGTTAGAATCACCAATACTATTTACATTTTTCTGCGGTATTATTTCCTTTCGGTTTGGTTTTAACATTCTCAACACTTTGATTAAACACGATTAGATTAGATAGCAAAATTATCAATTTATTTAAAGGTACTGCATAAAATATTCCGAGCCACTAAAATATTTTGGGTTTTCTTCTCGCGAAATCGAAACTTTTCCTTGGCACGTTCTCTGCCAGGCATCTGATTACCTGGATTCCATTCAGAATTTTAAAGTTAAAATATATGTGACCACTGGGGGTTAGTTTAACTTCCCCTTGCTGAACCATTAACCCTGTGAGTGGAGATCGAAGTGGACTTCTTTATGTAGCTCACGTACAAACGTATGGTGGCTTGTAATTTCCACTATTTCCAAACCACAACGTTAAAAACTCGAGAAGAAAATAGACAGCTGAATCTGTTACTTATAAGGCGGTTAGCTGTTTGCGGTTCACTTACAAATAAACAAGGAAATACTATAAATCTGTTTGCACATACCATAATGGATATTTTTATTTTTTCTAAAAAAAAACCGAAAAGAGAAATGATGATTTAGTCGGAACATTTTTATGGTGATGTGGCGATAAAAAAAATTGCTCTGCACCAACCACAACACAATATTTTTCTAACTTTATATCTGGACAGATAAATTTGTTTTATGATGTTAAACGGTATTTTTTTTTTCTCTCGGTGTGTTGCAAGTTTGGAAAATGTGACTGAAGTCGTCTTATGTACAGGAAATCCATATATATTCCTCGGGTGGCTCGTTACATGGTTGGAGGGTGATATAAATCGCCTAGGGGCGCGGATGCAGTTGTATCTCCGGTCTACCCAAACACAATTGGTCATAACTACCAAAGTGAATTAAATGCATTTTTCCAGCAAGCGCTTATTGCATTTTAATGAGTCGCCTAAACGGGGACGGGGATGATTTAATCTAGGGGTAGAATTTGTTTAATTTTTTTCGAGGATTTATATAGCAATTTCGATTTTTTTATGGAGCCATTAAAGTGTTTAACAATTGTTGTATCCGAAGGGTATAGCGCATATAAAAGCGAATTTATAACCCGGTATGTATATCGACCCATTGGCCAAAATCCACTTGAAAAGTTATACGAACGAAAGTGCCTCCGTATTGCAGGGGCTTCTAGATCAACTCTTTCGAGTGAGATATTGCCTCCAGCTGACTAGTGTTGTTACGCGAAAAGTTTGCAAGAATTGTGTTTGGCAGACAGTTTGCGGTCTATTAATTAGCCACTACAATTTTCCAAGTCCATTTTAAAACCTTTTCACGTTTTCCATTGCCGCTTGCTGACAGCAGAAATGGTGTGTCTATAGAGACCTAATTAATTGTTTGATTAACGAATTTCCCAGTGAAAGTATAAATAATAATAATAATAAATGTGGAAATCGGATTTTTTGTTGACAGCGCATGGGAATTAAAAATTTTAATTTGAGCACAAAATTACATTGAAAGTAGATTTTGAATTAATCTGTTTGTATGTTCACCAAAAAGGTAACTTGATTACTTTCTATATCGAGTGCGAAATTAATATTTTACCACATGCAATATAATTTGAAATCAAACGGTGAAATATTATATTGATGGTGGAAGCAAAAGCACTATTGAAAATAAATATATAGTTGGATTTTCCTTTTCATCATATTTTCTGGGAGTAAAGATTTTATCACGTGTCTAGCCTTTCAAGCATTCGTTTATTTCGGACGAAAACTTAATCTGTACTGATTCGTTCTATTTCAGCATTATATCATGTCAGTTGTTTTTGATGTATCGCTTTCTTTCGTGATATAATATTCTTTCCATTCCATCAAACATTTCTATCAATGGGCTTTTGAGCGACTCTTAAAAGCTCGCTTTAAAATTTATGAGCACTCCTGCGTATTACTGGCTGCATATCCACACTCATTAAAAATTAATTAACATCACGTTTTGCACAACAATTTATTATAACTAAATGCCTTCGATGTAATACCGCAAAAATAGTTTGAATGGTCAAAAAAACCCAAAAATCAGTCGTGACTCACGACATCAAAGAGTATTTTTTATGAAACCCGTTTTTCCGACCACTTTTTTATGAAATAAATACATAGAAACTTTTTATTTAATAATATGCATTTCATTGTAGTTAACTAGTGTGAACTTTTAAATATATGCACCTGCATTTCATTAGCAACATGCACAAATAATGACTTTAATTTTTAAAATCCAAATTAAATTCGAAACTTGTTCCAAAACAAATACATCTATTATTTGCACCGCAGAAATTGATTCAATTCCTGTGGGCTTAAATTTTGTGGGTCTTCTGCTGAATTTTTCAGCAATTCACTTTGTGCTGAGAAGCTTTTAAAAAGCTTTTTTTATATGACCTGTCTATATGTGTCACTGTGGGAAAGTTGATTAACTTTTTTCGTAGTGAAATTTGGAAATTGCTGTATGGATTTTTGAGATGTTGCAGGCGTTGCATTAGAGGTGCTCACAGTTGTCAGACTAATTGGCAATTTCCGATAGGCGCGCCTAATAATATCAAACTGCAGCTCTATATTTAATGGGGTCAGTCACCGTTGATGTTCGAACATCCATACAGACATACTTGCATAAAATGCAATCAAATTTCATTAAATTTACAATTACTTTATTAACAGCGGTGTTTGATGGAATGAATAATATTTCACGATCGGTTGCTGTATTTATTACAGGTGTGATAACTTTGATAAATCATATTTATTGTATGGTGCTATCAAAGCAATTCATCAAACTATTCAAACAGGAATATTTATATTGAATATGTACACGGCAATTAATTTTCAACTAAATTGAGTGTGATTTATTCAGCGAAATGTTTAATTAAACTTTTTTTTCGAATGGTTATTTTTTTTGTTCGTCGACTAATAGATACCGTGCAAATAAAACGGTTTTACCTCGAATTTGTTTTAATTAAAAATGAAAGGCAATGTAGTTAGAAAGAAGTATAAAAGTCACATCCATTCAAAACGTACTAGAAGAATACTTTGTAACTTAGTTTTTTAGGGTCTTTCATCAACTTTAAGCAACTTTATGGTCGTTTTTTTACGATATATGTGCTTAACTTTAAGAGATTCTTTCTGATTACTTTTCTACAAGTGTTTCCCGGACTGTCTCGTAAATCAAATGATTTCATTCTATTTTATATATGAAAGTCGATTAATTTTTGCTGCAGTTTGCATTATAGAAAATTTAATGGTTAGAGCACAGAAATAAATCGCTTTAATCAAAACCATTCCGTTCTATTTCGATTTTTCCTTGATAAATAATGGCTAACACCATAATGCAATTTATCGTCATTTTGATAAACCATAAATTAATGTCCGATGGTGCGCCAGAGGAAAAAAATAACCACCTTTCAAGTTTGCATGTTGTTTGCTTTTCAGTCAATAAGTAATGGTCAGTTTCTGTTTTATATTATACATATCGTATGTATAGTTTTGAAACTGGCGTCGTCCAGTTTCGTGTAGGTGAAATGCAAACTGACCAACAGACTCGCATAACTAAACCGCCCATGCACTTGCCACAAAACTCATTACGATTCAAATTGCTGATAAAATATAAATCTGTCTATTATGTTAAGAACAGTCGCCACTGCGTATTTCTAAATCTGTCTACCATTCGAAATGACTCTTCAAAAATTGATTTCTAATGTTTTTCTTTTTCTTTCCAGGTAAGTCACACCTTTGGACTTTGATGAAAAATAAATATTGTGGTTTCCCATGAAGAGTAAAAGTAAGTAAATAAATTTTCCACAACCCATAAAATCTTGCCATTCTATTTGACAAGTATCAATATTGTTGTAAAAAGTGAATTTGCACCTGATGCAAGGAAGAAACAGCCCACGATTTCTTCTTCCATCATCGAATTTTATGCGATTTCTTGGCACCGCCAGTTTTAATACAATTTTACAGCTTCGTACACTTTCTAACTTAGTTTTATCGTGCATTTTTTCGCCATAAAAACGCAGGGGTAAACTTATATCTACACATATACAGTGGATTTATCGTTGTACATATTTTGGGGATGATTGAAGACATTAACGCTTGCCAAAGAAGAAAATTTAATCTCGCTTGTTTTTCTTTGGTTTGATTTATTTGGAATATCGAATAGTATATTCATAACTATAATGGGCATTTTATCCGCATAGTGGTGCCTTTGAAAGCCTTGTGGGGTTCAGCTAAAGAGCCCGAGCATTATATGAGATTAGCCTCGGTGTTAAATCATGCACTAGCCCCTTTCATGAATATTTGATATTTTCAGGAATATTTCATTCGTCGTGAACGCGCACCGGAAGTTAAAACACGATTTAACCCGGAAGCAATTTTTATATGAACATCTTATTATTAGTTTAGCCAAATTCGCTTTTATTTTTCATCCCGCTGATTTTAAATCTAATTTTCTCCTTTCTTCTTTATGCAATAAATAATTTATTGTATTGTACAGAAGTCACGATACGCTGCTCGTCTGATATCAGTTTGTTATTTTCGTTTTTTTATAACACTACACCATTTATCACGTAATTTTTGTAAATGAGAGAGCTTATCAAGTTCATTTACCTTGTTGATAAAAAATATTTGAGAGCAAATAATAGTTGATGCATTCTAATAAATTATAACAATGCATTAAATCGGATGATAAGGAAGGAAAAATTTGAGTAGAAGTTTGAAAAACAATTTGTAGGAGTGAAAATGGATTTCATGTCGAAGATTGTAAAATTGTTGATAAATGGTAAAACTTGTTTAATATGTTAAATGGGTCTAGACGGGGCGGATAAAAAATAGTGCATCCAGCAAAACTTAACTTATGACACTATTTTAGTGACTCAATAAATGGAAAAATTCCAAGGAAGCAAATAATATCTGACTCTAACACAATATGAGGGTGCGGTTTTGATCATCATCATTAACGGTAGAGAGAGGTCAATGCGATCGAAAAAGCTCACAGTAATTATAGTGTTATTATTGCTATAATACACAAGTTTGATGGCTTTTAAATAAATCACACCCTAATATATTAACCAACTGTCAAGTGATTAAACTATGTATGGGATGCTTTTATGCTGTCAATAAATATGTATGAGTTTGAGCGTTATCTAAAATTACTTTAAGGATGCATAAAATTTAATAAGCGTTTAAAATTTTCGAATTGTACGGCGTTTATTGATCTGGCATCGATTTTATATCCTGAATGCTTGAAAGTTTTGTGTTGTGTAATTTTAAAAATTATATAAATTTGCATTCGTAAAGTTTGAAACACGAATTATCTGCCTGGTTATGTTCAAGTCACACAATCACATGAATTTCATTTATATGAGCATTATTTTCGCGTGACTGTAATCTGCAGTAGAGAGCTTTTTGACCGAAACTTACTACTTCAAAACTTTGTAATTATTTATTGGAAGATTAATTAATTAGTTAATTAATTAATAGAAGCAGCATCTAAACGTAATAGTATCAGAAAGAGTTTTTTTTCTGGACGTTCTCATTTCCTTAACTTGTCGTTTAACTTTAATTAACCTTTTAATTAGTCAGTCGACAAATATATCTATACAACACACATGTTTATAATTTTATGTTATATAAATACGAATATAAAAGAGGAACCGCTAATAATTTATTTTCTACTACAATAATAGAAGAATAAATTGATCATTAGTTAGTATACATATCATTAGTTCAAACAACTTAAAAAAAATCTTGCTATGCTAAGAATGAAAGCTCGTTAGTCGTGTCAACACTACAAAGCTTTTAATCGGTGGACAACATAATTTCGTCGATGCTGTTGATTTAGACTACTAGACGAACACATTTTTTTGTTTTAAGAAAATCGAAGAATTTCCTCTCGACATGAAAAATACATCTGCCCAGTAAAGTAAGTTTGTAAATCTTCTTCCAAACGATAATGTTTCAAATACATGAGAGGAATTAGTTGGACTATCTGTTTAGATTCTTTTGTAGTTATTTCACGTCGTTTATATTTTTTCGCTGCTTCTTCTTCGTCATTTTAAAATGCAGATGGTGTATACGAAAAGCAAGAGATAAGCTTATAAAGAATTCTTTTCTACAGTCTTTCTTTTATTGTATTTGTTACAGTACACTGATTACGATCCAAATTAAAAATAAAATAAAGCACAAAGTTTTGAAGGCAAATTTTCGGTTCACGCTGTAGGAAAATTGTCTGTTGTTTTGTTGCTTATCTAAAATTGTAATTAATATCAACAATATTTCAATTAATAATATTTTGTAGTTGAGTCAGAGTTATGTCGATGATACAGCAGCTCATATCAATAAATAGTGAGTAATTAGAATAATTAGCTTTTGTGGTGACAAATACTCGCGTTTATCTTTATGAAAGTCCATAATCCATTATTCCATTTGTATATTATTATTGATATAGTATAGGAAGTACTAAAAATAGACTATAGAAGGGCTTCTTCGACATTTCCAAATTCATTAAACTTTAAAACGGGGACTTGATTAATAAATTCAATCCATTAACCTCTTTTTCCTTCTTCGAAAGACCAAAAAAATCGGCTAACATTAATTTTAAAGAGCAAAATCCTATACAAGGCGCTGTTAGGTAATAGTCGCACACTTTTGGATGTTCGAGTAATTAAAGTCAACACTCGGTAGAGTATTGTTTACAATTCTGATAAAAGTCCCCTTTGGGCTTTCATATATTTATACATGCTCGCATTATGCATTTTTAATATAGGTATAAGCTCACGTCATATTCCAGTGGTATGAAACAAGTTTCCCGATCAAAATTATCTCAAATTTCATTCGAACAATAATAATAATAATTCCCCTTATCGAGTAAAAGCACCACATTCATTTTTATCTGTTAATATTTCAAGCATTTCAAGTCCCAAGCAATAACATTAATAATCGGATTGCTATTCGCTCACGACATTGCAATTGTCATCATCGCAATAGCAATTTAGTACAAATTGCATCTCTGTGATTCATTTCAATTGAAAATATATATAGGGTGGGAACGAAATCAATTTATTCAAGATGCATTTTGCGCGCACTCGATTAAACAATGGGTTGGGAAAGAAAAGCAACCACCACTCTGATTATAATTGTCGGGGATTGATTGATTGGGGACTTCTGGTTTTTAGGGCAAATAAAAATTGTGAAGGGCGCCGCACCCAATCCATCCACCACACCGCATAGTGGTTCGGGTTGCGGCAGAACGAAGATCCTCCGGTGCGAGCGCTTTTAGCTGCATGCAGGTTGTTGGGATGACCCATTGTGGATAAACAAAGGCCAAACGAGATGCATCAGCGCTCACCAAGCAGATACGAGGAATGACTCCGGAGTCTTGATGGTCATTCCATTTGCGTTTAGTAAACTTAGCCTGGCTTTGTGAGTACGGCGTGTTCGTGTGGTTTGCTAGTCGTGGACGGTAAAACGCTTCTGTGCAGATTTCACGCTTTTTTCGTACCATGTGCAATAACAATTGTGGTTTAGTTCTTGTTAACAGTCGTGTTTGTTAATTAAACAAGAAGAAAACGACTGCACTTTCGAAAAAGCGCCAACTGGTTCGTTTTAAAAATTTCTAAATTTTTCGTAGCGTTAAGTTGGTGTCTTAATTATTTAAAAATAGTATTCCTTCAAGAGATATTCTTGACATGATATTGGAATGTTGAGATGTAGTTTTAACACTTATATGCCTTCAGGTAAAAATTGCTCTCGGTATAACGTTAGTTTAATCAAACGTTCATGATTCTAGATAGTTTTCTTCTCCGCTTTTCTTCAGCATCATTTTTTTCACCCATTAAAATTATTTTACAACCCATAAAAACTAATTTAATTACGGTAATCGTTTATTGAATCGACAATAATTTATTATATTTTACGATCTAGACTATTGAATAATTATTATGAGTTAGAATAACATTTTGGTGCTTTATGGCACTCTTTCGAAATGTTATTCAAGTTTGATTAGGCATTAAATTGCTGTAATAAATATGCTTGTTTACATGTTATTTGTTGATAAATATAGTTATGTCTTTTATTATCGCAAGATTCTATTTATTTAGTAGTTTAAACATTTCATATAGACAACTTAACAAATAAGATTTCGTCTTAATTTAATCATCTCCGCTTAGTCAAATAAGGATTATGACAGATTTGTTACTGAAAAACGTGCTTTTACTGTAACAATCTCAGAAAAGTTAATTGTTTATATGGTAGTCATCATTAATAATAACATACTACATGTTTTAATTAATTCCTATTCAGCATTAGTTGAATAATATAGAAGATAACGTAGCGCCTTTCCTTGTCGTTAATAAATCAATGCTAATTATTGCATATACAGATGACAACTAATTTCGAATTTTCGCTTTTCCATCCACTGATAAATTAATAATTATTATTAATAATAATAATAGAAAAATAAAGGAAGTCGATATTTATGTTGTTAAATTGCAGCTGCCCAACACCACATTATTTAATAAGATTTAGTTTAAACTCTACATAAATTAATTCAGTCCACTAATGGACATGTCAATCATAAAGAATGATAACGTTCAAGATCTGTTTTTGGGATAAATAAATTATGCATTTCGAAAAACGAACGAAAAAAATATTGAGGTTGATATTTGGAGTGACCAAAACGTCTAAAAGCTTTTTTTATGTGAAAAGCTTGTCCAATATTAATTATACATGTATGTAACGTGAATTTATGTAGTTCAATGCCAAAAACACGAACCATCTGTTGTGTTTCGTCGTCGGGGATTAAACCGAATGAATCCGCTAATTTCTAAGTGAAATTGATGATATCTAAATATTGAACAAACCGCCAACATTGCAGTATTCAGGTGCTTTCAATGTGTGATAAAATCTTACATTAAACCGCAGGAAGCTTTTAATATTCTAAATATTCACTATTTAACATCAACCAGTAGTCCGCAACATGTCAAGCGATGTAATGAAACGAGATACATTATTAAGGCTGTCAAGGTTTTCTTATTCCATTTTATTTTAATTAGTTCGATTATAATTTCATTATAATCGGTGCTGCGTTTTTTTTAATGAAGGACGGAGGAAAAAAATTATATGCAATTAAGTTTATAACTTAATTTGTATATACCGTGACTTTGGCACAAATTTCGCATACCTACATTAAATAAATAATGCAGTTTACAACATATGAAGATAAATATCTGGAAATCGTAGTACATAAACGCATGCCGGACATTATACTACACTGTCTTAAGCTACCTGCTATACAATTGCTCCTTAACTGTGAACTCTGCAATCGAATTTAGGTCGATTGAGGCTGCATATTCAACTACACCGAATTCCATTCTGATCACGATCAAAATAAATTCTCAATCATTTTTGTTTCATGTTAATTCCTCCTTCGGGGAATTTATGGCTTGGGAAGGACATTTTTTATTGGCTTTTATAGTTTCTTATGGGGTTCCATAAGATTTATCACTTGTGTCTAGGAGTAATTCTATATCTTTTTGGTGGTTGGGTAACGAGGACTAGGCATCGTGGCACCGTACTTTAGAGGAGTTTCTAAAATTATAAGGAGTTTTTGGGATCTTGGTGGAGGAGCATGTGCAAATGTACAATCAAGGAGTTGCAATCGCATAACTCAATTCCCTAATGCATTTTTCCTCATGGCTCGTGTGTGGGCACTCATAAAAATGTTGTAAAACTACTTTAGTTGCATATCTCTTGTGGCGTTTTTTATGCATCCCATTTACTTGTTGACGTCTTCTGGGAAGCTGGCGAAAAAAAATATGTTAATACTTCTTTAATATGTAATTATAAATCACAATAAAATTTACGAATGTAATTTCATACGAGTGGCTATAATTAATTACAGCGAACTTATCGCGATGGAAAAAAATTCATATATATATATATAGGGGTTCAAATTCAAATTTCAGCTAATTAATATGCAACAATCCTATCAAGGTCTTTAAGGCTGGCAGGTTTTGTTGTGCATTGCAAGAGTAAGGAAAGAGTTAACAGGTGGGCGAATTCGTTCTTTTTTGGTTTGCAATTCACGTGGGATTCTGGATATACTACTCATATCTTAGACCAGCCAGCATTTTACGACAGTCGTTCGCGACACATATGATCGTTTTAAGCTCAGTTACCATCGCATCCCGATTAATTTTCAAATTGCAATCGAACTGCAACTGTGATGCATCAACATAAAATATAGTTTTCTCAATTTCGAGTGCATCGAGTGGACATATTAAAGGTATAGCAGTAATTATTATTACGACTGCTGTAAATTTAACAATTTTACACGTGAACGTGTAATTATTTTTGTCGGCTGGTATAAGTGATAAGATTTTATGAGCACATTTGATATAAGCCACCCGCATATAAAAATTGTACAAGTTTGAATTGCTGCGATTCACCTTGCGATTTATTTTATTTACTCTTGAGTGTATGCTTACTTTTGACTGTGAAGTGCCTCCTTTGAATATAAACTTTTAATTGGAATGGCTTATTGCGTATTTATATTTATTTTATTTTTCAATTAGTGTGATTTTCAAATTTATTGCTATACTATAGTATTAAGAGCACTAGAGTTGGATGAAGAATGCATTCTTTGGTCGTAAATAATATTACCGAATGTCTCGCTTGCCGCATTATTAAAAAGGATAAGGACAAGACGTTTTATTAAATTAAATAAATTACTCGATAAATTTATAGGCTTTTCTATGAGTGTGGTCTTCAATAAGTCATTATTAGAAACCACTTTGAATAATTGGGTCTGAAGAGAATCTTAATAACACGCAACCAATTTTTAATTAGATTTAAGCATGAAACTAAAGATTTATTAAGTCATCTAATAAATTTGGCGTCCAAAAGCGGATTTTTATCGCTAAAATTCGGCGAGTTTGCCAAATCACATGAGAAACATTTCGCTCATAAATATAAATGATTTGCATTGTGCATGGATGGAAGTTTTTATTGAGGAGGGTGTGACTGAATCAAAGATTTCTACTTAGTATTATTATTATTATGTAAATAAAAAGGCGCTGTCTAAATCAAAGTACGTATATTTAAAAAGAAAATAAAAACATTTCCATTGAATTTCCAAAACAATACATCCATTAGATCTGGCGTGCGAGAGTGGTGTGTGTGTGTGTGGAATATCCATTAGTGTCCGCCTTTCCTTTTCTTCGTTCTTCTCCTCTTCCAACCAAAAGACCACACAGATGGTTGTTTGCTTTCTGGAACCGTACGTGTAAATAGGGGAAGGTTCGACGACGGTTTGCGTTACATCTTAAGTTTCCTCGGAATCGTCTAAATCATTATAATATGCATGTCTGCTTTTCCGCGTGTTCGAAAATATTTTCTATTCTTAGTTTATGAGGCAATTAGTAATATTTTAAATTAGATTACACACAGCTGCAATGCAATTGCTGTATTTCTGGATTTGTTTTACACACTTGACAAACTATCTATGACAATATTGCTGGTGTTTATACGACTCTTCGTTTTTCATCCACACATTCATAATTTCTCGAAAGTCTCGACTTTGATGTTGTATTTTTAGATCGCGCTTTAATTATATACTGAGAGTAAATATCATAAAATCAAATTGATTAAGACACCAACTAACTTAAATAGACGACTACTAAAAATTTTCTTCCTACAAAAGTCTAGAAAGAACTACAAATTGAGATCGCAATCGGTAATGGTGCCATTATTTATGCCTTCTTCTGTCGTAAACTGAGAGAAACAAACTGAAAATGGCAACAATTTGTTTCCGTCCACCGCCTCTACCTCCAAATAAGAAATCATCCCACTTGGTGAATCGACATCGTAAACAGAATCACAGTTTGCTCTCCTCAACTTATCTCAGCTTTCGCGATCCGGCTGAAGACGACGAAATCGCTAAAGAGGAGATTGAGCTTGCAAATTTCAAATGCAAGAATAGCGTTACGAGCAAGCGATGCAGAAGGGTGTCGCACACCAATTCTTTGAGTCGAGCCAAAGATGGGCAACTTGTGCTGGCTCGCAGTCATTCTGATGGAAATATTGATAAGAAAGGGACAATTGCTCCAATGACCATCAATAGATACATCAAAGTGCTCAGTGGGAGCTGGAAAAATCTGCTCAATTGTAAGTCTTGCTATGATGCATTATTTAAATAATCTTCCGCAATTAATGACGAAACATTGCTAACACTTATTACTCATAAATTTTATCTACTATTGTTTAAAGCAGAGGAGTTATGAAACTCCGATTGATAATTAAAAGGGGAAATTGTTTTCACATTTTAAATAACAATAAATTTCGTAGCGACATTAATTGAAATACATTGTTTAATTAAATTGTTCGTATTATTTATTGTACATGGTATATTTAATAAATATTCAAACGTGTGATGTCCTGATAACAACGCTCTCCATCAAAATGTCAACGTATAATTGCGAGGCGGTATCGAAACAGTTAAACCTATTTCTTTTATAATTAGACAAGTAATTAATAAGTAATTTTAAAAACCCTCCTCACACCCTTGTCAATCCGTAATTACAATGCGTTTCCGGGGTAAAAAATTGATCGGATGGCAGCCGAAGAGAAATGGGTCTGAATTTAAATTGAAATAGTTCTGAATTACGAGGCCGAATGTAGCAATAACTGCAAGAGACAAGTGTAATATAAACGTGGTTTGTTAATATAGCCTGCTTTAATGTCTGGCTATACTTAAAAGGGCACCTTTACGACGTCGTCATGAGTTTCGCTTATCCCATCAGGATTCATCTTATTCTTTGTCAGCACAAATTAAACGTCTACTAGCTGGAATTAAACTTATTTCTAAAAATCTAAACGGCAACATGTGGTGGCTCTCTGTGCAATATCAGCAAACAGTTTACACAGATTTTTTCCCATTTGACAAAAATGTGTTCGTACATGACGTCAGGATGAGTTCATACGAAGATGCTGTAGTACCAGTAGCAGACGAAAAATTCTTGGCATCAGTTCAAATTCTAATCAACTGCGCTGCTTTAAATTACTATCATAAACATCAAGTGCAAGTGCAGAAAGGATACGGCTGCATCTGATTTATGTGAGGTCTCAATTCATGATTATAAAATTAAGTTTGCCGAGCAGCGGGGACGGTTTGTTAATGAAGACCGCCGCCAATATCCTCCTCCTAGAAGGTATGTCTGCAATGTTAATTGAAAAGTCGAAATATATGGCTCGATCGACTGGCCCTCTCGAACTGAACGTTATGTTTCTGGATAATTAACTTAAATTACCATGTATATTACCATGCGAAAATAATAACATAAAGAAAAAGACTTGCAGCTAATTACTGCCGGTGTTTGTGAATTTCATTTTCGTTTCTCTTTATTGCAATTAAGCTCATAACTTTGTTTCTAGAACTGCTTTGCTGAATTTATGCGCAAAATTATTCTGCTATGGCTAGTATAATAATTACCTTTTTTGCACTAGACGCTGTATCAACTAAATTAGAATTAATTAGTTAATTAATGAAGTTTTCGCTATATTGACGGTCTAAATATCTTGGCGCAACTTTCCGATCCCGAGACGCTAAATGTCTTCTGGTGTGGCTAATTAATATTGGCTACACCGCGTTTAATATTCAATTATAGTTCAAATTTCATGAAGATTATTAATATGTATCGAACGTGTCAGCCGTATGAACAAGACCGTCATTTATCTTCCTCACTCAACTTTATTAAAAATAGAATTTAATTATGCGAAAAGGATAATGAAATTTGTCCTTAAAATTAGAATAATTGCGCTTAGTAATTAAACAATCGGTCAATTAGCATTGAAATTTGTACGCCATGTGTTAAACATATGGCCGAAATGATAGTTTATTGAGCAATCATTTGTATACTATATACCTGATCAAGGATCTAAGTAGGTCGCAAAATAAGGATAGGTTAGCCCACCTTACACCTATAATAGTAACGTTAGCACTTTTTCGCTCATTCATAAATATTTAAACAATAATGTAGATAAATCAACTCGGAGAGCTTTTCTCTTTGGTTGTTAACAATTTGACAAATTAGGAAATGAGGGTCATTAACTTTATCATAACAAATTAACAACGTACGATGATATTACGATTTTTGTTGACTAGTAGAATAAGCCCACGCTTTCGAAATTAATTATGCAAATGGAAGGACACTTTTCTCTTAATATCGCTGAACAAGATAAAAATGTGGTATTTTTGCATAATTATGTTACATTTCTACATAACAATAATTTGTTCAGATTCAATTATTATTATTCGTCCAGTAAGGCATCAATTTATGTAAATGCTCAAAAAAGTAAGACGTTATTTATCTACCGTTAGATGTGCATTAGTACACGCCAAATACGGCTTATAGTTAACTAAAAAAAATGTTTCGAAAATAATTGCGTTGTTATAAAGGCGGACATACAGTTAGAAAATAAACTGAATTTTATACGATGCCAGCAGAAATTAAAGTTTGGTGGGCAAAGTTGGAAATTACGTTAGTTGAAGATAATTTGTGAAGAAGAAATTATTTGAAATTAGTTTTTCGAATTCTACAGGGCATTGTGCATATTTGGCTAGATTAGAAATCATACAATATCTGAAATTGCATTTGTAAATTACCTATTGATGTTAGCTTCATGCACCAGTAACTTTATTATAGTACTAGTGAGTAAAAAATGATGTTTTTCGATTTTAATTAGTTTTCTGTTGCAATAAAAGATAAAATATCGACTGACTATCTCTACAAATGTTTTGTTTCGATGTGTATTGAATGGGAACCAAAAAGTTTGGCCACCAACACTTTATCTCTTCCTCTAATGAAACTCGTAATTTTAATTTACAGCTTTCTTGGCATGTAATTGCAATCGTAAAACGCGTTTTTTCGCCGAATTATGCAACATACATAAAATAAATGTAATTTAATATTTACTCACAATAAATTTTATAGTGTGTGCTTCTTAAAAAATTAATAAATACTAATTAAAATGTTTAACGACACTAATAGAATAAATTATAACAGTTAGACCTAAAAGTTGCCTAATGCTGAAGGCGCCGGTTTAATAATAATTTATTTGTGCGCCTTTTACTTTTGTTTATTTAAACAATATTTTATTTTTGTTTTGGTTGATATAATAATGGCTTTTGCCCACCAGCCAACATTGGCGCCAGTTTTCTTCACAATTAGTCGAGAAAGTGAATTCAATTAGAATATTGAAATCATGTGGGATTTTTATTCGAATCCAATTGATCATCTGATGCCCAATTGTCGTGTAGGTTTCTATGATAGATCGCTTTAATGCATTTTTCACATACGTATTTTCGATTCATCCAAACAGCAAATGATCGGGTTGGGCAATTTTTACATGAACTAATTTTATCCGAAAGTGTTGAATGTTCGAATTCGTGTAGGAGGGTTATAAAATAAATGCCAACCTGTCGCCAGTGTCCGGACAGGTCTACCTGTTCCACCAGCTTTTGCTATCAGCCTGATAAGTGCATATGGTCATTGGTCCGTAGAAAACGTCACATTTATGACATATGCACTCGAAGATAAGGAATTGTGTTGTTGCATTTCGACACAATCGTTTCACAGCCGCATTCCTTAACACCAATCCGAAATCGTAGGACTCGGAGAGAAAAGGAAAATCGTTTTCTCCATAAATGCTTGCTTTTCCCTCAAGCATGTATAGTTCTTTTTGCGCATTGTTAATTCAAATCCCATGCAAAGCACAATATCATCATCTACACGTAGCTAAACGTGTTGACTTCGCGAGCAGATTGTCGTATGAATATTATGGAAATCGACACGTCTTGGATTAGATTGGATGCTCATACCGTTTTAGATTACAATAATACGAACTTTTGTATACAGAAATAATAGCAGCAGATTTATCAAGATTTGCATTATTAATTGAAGTATTCTTATGTCTGAAAGGTGCATTGTGCGCCTTAATGGAATCGGTAGAAAATCGCAACTCTATATTTCAATTAAAATGATCATAATTAATATATTGGTCTGTACGTACACATTCATCAATTAATTTAATTACGATTTACTAAACGCGTATTGTTGGGCGAACATTTCAACACAACAAACAGTTTGCATTAATTACGGCAATTATTTTCAGACTCAACTGGCTGCCACATCCAACGCTTCTATCTTCCTCTTATTATTGTGGAAAATTTGTTTACTTATCCAATTTAGTCTAACGTTCTTGTTTTGATGGTTTTTTAATTTTTGCAGTAGGCGGAATGTCGCGGCCACCGAAGCCAGCGGCAACCGCCAAGAAAGTAGCACCACCAGCCGTACCCCAAGAGTTCCGTCACTCCGGCAGCTCCTTCGGATCGGCAGGATACGCATCGTCTGAAGATGCTGGCTTTCTAGCGCCCTCCGATGCGGCAGGGATGCCTCGAGGTAAATATGATTGCATTGACCGGAATAAGTGTTCGCTTAATATGCGGAATGGTGTGCTTGCAAATTTTAAATAGACGTTTCACAAAACGAGTCGTAAGATTTAGTGTTATTAAAATTTATGCTTCATGGTGGGCGCAATAAAACTTATGTTGTAATAAGGCCCCGTCTCTCATATTTTTACATAGCGACATTCATTTTTACTACCCAATAGTCGTTCATCAACATTACACATAAACATACCACATCTGGATGTAAAATACGTACGAACGAAAAATCGCGACCTTTTTATTTGTTGCTTTTACCACACACATATGGGTGGAGAGTAAAATTTCGTGTAATGAGCTGGAAGTTTTGTAGATTTATTACTGTTGGATTTTGGCTGAAAACTAAATAAATCTGAAAGACTGGGGAATTTTTATTGATGATTTTACAGTGACTATGTCCGCTATAAGCCTTAACGGTCGCTTTTCATTCCTGGTATGGTATTGACAAGAAATGAAGTAGTGTTACTGGTTTGTTCTTTTTCTTCATCCTCATCATCATTTGCAAAAAATAAAAGACTAGTACAATAACTGCAATGTATCGGTACCAATAAGGTCAATGCAACAATACTGCAGATCTTATTAATTTATTTCAAATGAGAGAATTTTAATTGAATTTCGCTCGCTGGATGGATGGATGATGGCAAAACTGTAATTTAAATATAGATGACCTTGCTAACATGCTGTGTGTAGTATGAAGATGTAATAATTGTACGTGGTGGTGCCCTGGGCCAAATTCGCGAAAGATTATCTTGCTACATAACAAGAGCTATTATAATAAAATAAAAACATTTCTTCTCGCCAAGTTTAAGTTTATCACGATGCCCGACCATAATTTACAAGCTACTTTTTTCCATGTATGAGGTATATTTATCCTGTCTATCTACAGGATCTCAACACACAAAAAAAAACCCTCCACGATGTTTGTGACAGGCTTGTCACTTTGCAATTATCTCTAATTAATTTTGAAATTTATTCAAAATTGTGCTAAACGTAATTGCACGGAGAAAATTGTCCTTTCCACATTTAATTGTCAAAGCTAAGTTGATATATCAGTTTCTCTGCAAAAACAACTTGTTCAAAATGTCAGATAATCCATCATTGTTCTTGGCGTTGACGCTTTTGACCGTTTGTCTAGACGTGTTGCACCAGAACAATGTATCAAATTGCAATTAAGCTTCGTAGTTTCAGCTCTGATTTTGTCTTATCATGTCCAAACAATCCATCAACAAAACAAAACAATACAAACCGCACAAAGTTCTTCTGATTTTGGACCACACCAAAATTGAATCACAATCTTCCATTATGAGAAACTCAGTTTTCTGATTCTCGGTTTTGGTAAACTTTTAGTGGAAGAATGTTGATCTCAATTATTTATAACGAGACCCAAATTTCGGCCGTGAATCCACGTTACAGTTATACATTGAATAAATATTGCAAGAGTTGAAGTTCCGTCGACCCCGCAAATACCTTACAAGATAGGGGAAAAAAAGTGCAACCGACGACATTCTTCATATGATTTGAGCAAGAACGGCGCCGAGAATGGTAAAGCAAGTGGATCTTGACATTGCCATACCGGGACGCCTTGCACATGTTGACAACAGAACGAATGGGAATTTTTATTAGAAACCGAACACTGCCTTTTCAGTGTGTGGTGCCTATCATCTCTTTCACTAATATCCTCATTCCTAGCATGCCAATGACAAACTGAAAAAAGGATGATTATATTTTATTATCGCGTTTTTAAATAACAACAAATTGCTCGGGGTTGTAGAACTACGAATTTGATTTGCATTAAAATGGGTCTATTGGTGCAGCAGCAGACAAGCTCGTGTCTATTTCATGGTCGGTTAACTTTGAAGACGACTAAACTGTATATATGTCACATGTAATAGTTTATGGTGATGCTTGCTTTTATTGCTTGTATCTCGGTTTTTCTGGAAATTCTCCTCCTCGATCTTTTATGATTCTTGAAAAACAAAAAGCTCCATGACTGAAACAAAGGGGGCCAGTGCTCGTACGGTTGACAAAGGGATTTCGAAGTGGCTCCTCCATTGAATATAGCAGCAGAAGAGCCAGCGGCAATGTCGAGATAAACGTGAGGTCGAAAAGGACCTAAAGGCTGGGAGGACGTTCACCTGAACAAACTCTCTTCGTACTACACAGAAGGGAAAAACAAGTTAGAGGCATGTGTTATGATGTTACTACTGTTTCGCTCTATACTACATACAACTTGTTTTGAGAAGGCGTCGACTATTATCCAAATGAAAAATCCGTTTCCCATGCCGTGTCACATAATTTCGCATTGAACCGTTTACTTCTTTATCACAAATTCATAAATTTATGTTTTTATTACGGCATCTTTAAATCGGACTATATATGTCCTGATCTCGAAGATATTTGCCATAATAGTGCGATAAATTGGTCGTTCGTTTATTGGACGGAATTATACATTCCTTAACTTCCTTTCAGACGATCATTCCGACTATGGAAGCACAGTTAGTGGTAGCACCGGCAAATCGCCCGGACCAATCTATCCAGGTCCCGCGTTTACCTTTCCTGGTCAACTTCCTCCAGGAACTGTGCTCACTCATAAGGCGGCAGTTCACTATCATCACCAATTGAGCTTGCAGGAAGATCAAGGAATTGATATGACTCAAGTAGGTCTATCAAATTATCCTAAATATATTTTACTAATTGGTTTGTTTAGTCGCCTGGACGAGATAGTCCTGGATCTTCAAGCGGTAGCGCTGGATCCGGTTCGCGACATAGTACAGCATCCCTCGACAGCGGTCGTGCTTCCTATCATCCACTTAGTACTGCAGGTCGCAGTACTATTGGGTCTTCAAACAGTCCACGATGTTCAGTTAGTTCTTGTTCCATTGGCTCGGAACAAGGACGAATTGATAATATGATCAATCAGGGTGTTCCTGTAAGTTTGCCATAAATCGAAATTCGAGCGCATTTTGACGATTTTTGACTTCTAGGACCAAGAAATTATCCATTCGTTTTTGGTGGACTTACAATATCAGGAATATTATCAATTATTTTTAGCAGCCGGTTACGATTTGCCGACAATCGGCCGAATGACGCCGGAAGATCTCACCGCTATAGGAATTAAGAAACCGAATCATCGGAAAAGACTTAAAGCTGAAATTGCACAACTTAACTTACCCGATAATCTGCCAGAATTCATCCCTGTAAGTTGCACCCCAAAACCCCAAAATTTCAAGCTAACTGGATTTTTTTGTAGGGCTCATTAGAAGAATGGTTAAAAATTCTTCGACTAGAGGAATATCTACCAGCATTTATCGCGCAACACTATCAAACCGTAGACGATGTCACTCAACTAACTTGGGAGGACCTGGAGGAATTCGGAATCGTGAAACTAGGCCATCAGAAGAAAATCATGCTAGCCATCAAACGAATTAAGGACATTAAGGCTGGCAAAAGAATAAACAGCGATGTTAATAGAATTTATACGACTCAGGTAATTATTTTTTTATTTTAATTAAAGCCAGCACATTGTGCTTGAATTTAGATTCTCTTCAACGTCCAAAACACAACAGAGTGCTCCCGATTTAATTAAATTATTAAAGTTATATTAATGAATTCATTCGGCTAATTAGATCGAATACACTCTGCTTGATTTGCATTTTACTTAACTTTGAGCATGATAAGATTTTCTGACGTTACTTAGACGGATATTTCACATACTTACATGTTCAAAGTAATTTTGTGTGGTACCTATTTGTATTATCCAAACGATGATGTGAAATGCCCCATAAAAAAGTCTTTGCTCTACCTTTGCTTACGCTGCATGTTTATGTGTAAAAGGACGTGATGGTGCACGCACCCCCATTGGGCCCACCATCGCCTGGCGTTCCAACAGTCCACAGCACTTTCCACTCTTTTCATCAGCCCTGGGAGATCGACCAGACACGCCAACTCACCGCCGGCACACACTACGTGCAGCCAATGTATTGCACTGACATTGTTCCCATTAAGGTACATTAACTAAACAACAACAAAAATCACATCCTTTTCACTACCGATTTTTATGTCGTGGCCAAATGCATGCATCGCTCCTCCTTTTGTGTTGCGTATTGCAAGTGTGTTAATTAATTGCAGATACGTACAGGAAGAGGTAAATCGCTCGAGTCGCTCGAAGATCCAAACGAACGTACCCATCATACGTTCAGTCCGGAGAACACGCAAACGTTTTATTATCAGCAGCCGATCGGATGGCGTCCGAGATCGTACGATGACGGCGATATTACGCCAACTAACGAGACGGGATTGCTGTACGAGGGTGGCGGCACGTTGCCGCGACCACGAGGCGTAATTCGGCCACGACCGATTGCGAAAATTACGGCCAAAGCGCGCGAGAGTTTCGCCGATTTCGAGAAGCCCCAATTCGCCACGGAGCCGTATTCGAATCAATACAAAACGTTGCCTAGAGAACTGATCAACACCAATAAGTACCATGTGCAATATGGTAGTCCGTTGCTCGGTAAGAAGATACCGCCGAATCCGCCAAAGCGCCAAGACAGCGAAGGCAACGAACATACGACCACAGTGGAAATCCATCATGTGCAAAACTCTAGTCCACTGCCACTTCCTGCATATCCCAGTTCCGATAGTCTTAGTATATCGTTGGACAGTCATGGTGACCTTCCACTACCACCGCCTCCAGCGCCCGGCACGCCGCCCGGCAGCATTTCGTCGCATTGTAAATTGAATTCGTCGCAATCGTGGGGCGCCGAAGAGCAGGAGCTTATGAAAACGTTGGCGTTGCAGCATCGCAATGGCTCCGATGCCAGTTTTAAGGTAATTAGTTTCGAAATGTTTGAGATGTAGGGTGCTAAGTTGTTGATGTTTTGCAGTCGAGTTCGAGCACAGAGTCCGATTCGCTGCCGTTCGCTAACGAGAATGCGGGAACGATTCGAACTCGCGCAGGTGGCCGACAGGCTGAGTACACGCCGGTTAAGCAAAGAGCTGGATTGCCTCCACATCCGTCCCCAACGCCTAACAGACAACAAAGTGCCAGAAATAATCAAAGAGCTGAGCCGGCCGACGTTCTTAATGATATAGGAAATATGCTTGCTAATCTTACAGATGAATTAGATGCCATGTTGGAAGAAGAGAAGCGGCAACAGTAACTTTATGGATCAGAAGACTGAACATCACATTAACTAAAATACAAGCAGGACACGTTTTTGTTTCCTCTTCTCTGATGTTTTGTATATAGAAAAGGTAGATGAAGAAGATCAGTGTAGTTTTATTATTATATTTTAATCGATTTGTATATAGTTGTAATTAATTCATATTTTTTTGATTGTATGTATTTGCACACCGCATAATATTTAATTTAATGTTTGTTTTACACCATTCATTTCATTCAAATCAAATATATCAATTCTATTTATATTGGAAGGCTATTTAGTAAACAAATTTATTAAATCATGTGTAATATACTAGATAGATAGCTCTTATACTGAAAAGGAAGACAGAATAAATAGGGATAGTAACAAATAAAATGTAATTAAATAATTATGAAGTTAGTAAATAATTTTTGTACAAAGCCATGTTTAGTATACGGTATGTAGGGCGATTAGTCTAGCAATTTTGGTGTAATGATAAATAAACCTTTACACTGCGATCGTAGAGGTAGAGGAGAGTCTAATTTAATGCAACCAGAAGGTTTAACAAGACTGGTAGTGGATTTACAGAACAGAAGACATTTTTTAGAAGAAATGGGCTTATTTCTCATGTGTAATAAAGTGTACTAGTGCCATATATATTTTTATAAGCACTTTCTACTTTAATGCAATTATATAATAACATAACTACTATACTATTATTTTTGACTGATTTTTTATTATACATGAAAAATAATATCGAATCAATTTATTGCTGAAAAAGAATTGTGTTCAAATTTTTAATATATATTATTTTATGATTGCTATTTAAAAATCAAATCAATTTTTTTATTACTATATACAACTATATATTTGTATATTTAACAATGTTATTTAATGTGCTACTTAAAAAATAGTTTATATTATACATACAATATTATGTTGTCTTGATAGAGTTGTTATTTGTCATGATTTCTTTTCCTTATTAATTAATATAGCTGTTAAACAAAATTAAAGTGCGTCTCCTTTTATTATTACTTTGTCACTTTATTATTGGTTTACTGTTAACAATTTTAAATATAGATTAAGTATTGAAGCAAATCATACAAAATCAATCATGTTTGTATTATTATTTCCACTAATAAATCATCACGACTCCACATCTACTAATTTTTCCAAACAAAATAAATATTTTATTGCTCAATCATTTTTCGATGTTTATTATTAAGTGCTCAATTACTATTACTCTATTTGAAAATCACAAAGAAACCGCAATATAATTTCCTTTATCATAAAGAAGAATATTATAGCTATTCAAAAATATTATCATGAAAAAGCTCACGTACTTTTTTAGTTCTCTAGTAATTCTGGTATTTTCTTATAATACTACTGTAACAAAACAATTAATTTCAAGATTTTATGAGAACAAGCTATGCGATATATATTATTTCGTCACTTGCTGGAATATTGATGGTAAGTATTTATTAATTTTATTTTTAAATAATTTATTATTTAATATTTTACGCTAGATGCCACAGACCTTTTCAATTTACCCTACGAAAAAAAAGCTGTGCTTTTACTATCGAAATTTGCAACTTGGCCCAATATAATAAATTACGATGCTATTTGCTTCACTTTCGTACTAAATTGTCCAAATTCCAGCAATACTCCAAATAATATTTTAACTAACTCGACTTTGCACCAATCCAAAATATTTATCATAGATACGTCTTTAAATATTGTAGAAAAAAATTATATAGCTTTGAAAATGAATAGCGACTTAACTTTAGCTATAGAAATCGGTTCCAAAAATTTTGACTTGTATACCGCTTATAAGCCAGGATTTAATCACACATTGATTATGGAAAAAGTTGCACTTTTCAGGAATAATTCTTTAGAATATTTAATTACAAAGTCGTTTTATAAAGAAAGGGTTGACATGACCGGAGTGGTAATTAGGGCAGCTACTGTGGTTAGTAAATATTTTTTTTGAGAGATTAGGTAAGTGAAAATTTTATTTTTAGTTGACTTCAAATTTTACTGGAAGTTTCGAATCTTATATGAACGATATTACGTATAAAAATGTGGATGTTATAAGCAAATATAATTATCAAGTGTTTTTGATCCTTCAAAGGATCCACGGATTTAAGTAATTATCCAAGTAAAAAATTTAACAATAAACTAATTAATAATTTATTAGCTTTATTGTTACCATATCAAACGCATGGTTCGGTGATACAATTGAGGGCATTGATGGTGGAGTCGGACAATTGCTCCATGAAAAAAAAGTGGATGTTAGTTGCACTGCAGCTTTACAAAAAGTACCTCGAATGGTATATATTGATTATTTATCTCCAACATATCAATTCAGAGCCTGCTTTTTCCTGTTAAACTCCAACTTTCAACCAAAATTATCCACCACAATTTTGAAACCCTTTTCGAAAAACGTCTGGTACCTCGCAGCAATCACTATAATTATTTTAACTATAAGTGTTAAATGCTCTTTATGGTACTCTAGAAGGGACAGAGATTTTTCTACCTCAGCTTTAATAGTAATTGGAGCTTTTTGTCAACAAGGTACTAAATTTACAAAATAAATTCCCTCCAAATTAAAAGCAAAATAAATTATTTGCAGGGTTAATTATTGAACCCCGCAGCACCTCCGCTAAAATAATAATGCTAACCCTCCTGATCTTCAGCTTATTGCTATACAACTTCTACACATCCAGTTTGGTCTCAGCATTGCTGAGCTCGCATGTTACAATTTTGGAAACGATTTTCCAAATAATCAAGCATAATTTCAAAATCGGACTAGAGGACCAGCCATACACCAAAACGTACATCCGAATAATGAACGAGACAAACATACGCGATTTAAATCGATCTACTCACGCTCTAGTTTATGAGCCCCCAGAAATTGGCATCCCAAAAATTAAATCGAAAAATTATGCCTACCATACTCAACCCACTACCGCTTATCCTTTAATTGCCACAACTTTTAGTGATGATGATATTTGCAATTTGAATGAAATTTATTTGATGCCTCCTGGCGATTTGTATATCATGGCGCAGAAAAATTCCGAATACAAGAAGCTCTTTCGGATTAGTTTGAGGTTGATGATTGAGACTGGATTGATGCAAAGGCAGCATAGAATTTGGGTGGCGAAAAAGCCGGATTGTTTGGCTAGCACTCAAGTTACTGCAGTTGATATTAATAGTGCTTTTATGGCTTTTGTTATTTTTTTTATTGGGCTGTTTTTGGCTGTAATGATGTTAATTAGTGAGATTATTTGGGATAAATTGAATGCGATGATTAGAAATTTAGATTAACGATTTTTAACAATCGAAAAAATAATTGTAGTACATATTTAATAAATGTGTTAGCATTCGTTGTTTATTTATTTCGTAGCTAATAAAAAATTAATTGCATTGTAACTAATTGTCTGAGAAATTTTAAAGTTAGTCAGATTATAAACACGTACTGGTACTCTACAATTACGATTTATTTTACTATAATTAGAAGCCCAGAACCAAATTGATGCTGGTTAACTATGTGACAACTTAAATTGAACTTTTGTTTACGCTTAAAATACACACAAAAAAAAATTTCCCGACGATAAAACGACGTATTCTCGCTACATATATGCATCTTCAATTAAATTAGTCAAAAATTAATTAGATTAATATGCACATTGTTTATTTATTAAATAAAAGAGAAAATGCGATTACAAATGCAAAACTAAATATTATTTTAGCATAAATCCACTCATTGGATTGGATTGAAAGTTGGTATTTGTCTTAGTAATGATATAATAAACAATCCTGCCAAGTTTCATAAAGATCCAACCAGATTGAGCTAAAAAATTTGGCCCAAGATACATTTTATTATGAATTCATTAAATAATTAATAACTTAAAAACTATAGCCCTAAGAATTATTCTGATATTTTTCTCGGATTCTACGCATTTTTCTACATACGTGTACCAAATTTCATTGAAATCGATGAAACTTGGAAACCGTGGTAAAATTCGATCCAGCGTGGGGAATCCCGGTCATTGCCCCCGTGCACCTAAACACTTAAGCGGTGCACCTGCAACATTATGTAACCTTATGCAAGCTATTAACGTGCATCCTTCCCACTTCAACTTGACCCAGTTTCCCACGCCTGCTATTCGACATTCACGGAACTACACGAACGATTCCGACGTGCGCTAACTCAGTCCGCCATTAAAATAGTGTGAAGTACAAATGTCAACCTAAAAAGTTCTAAATAATGTGTGAATTGAATATTTTTGGATAGTTTTAGTGCTTCAGTGTCAGAGAAAATGTCTCTACGAACTCAAAAACCATAAATGATCCATCGGGGCGAAAGAAATAGCAGGCTCGAAACAGCGGCGAAATTATTTGAGGTTAGAATCAACAATACTATCTTTCTGCGGTATTATTTCAGTTTTATTGAACGAGACAAACATATGCGGTCGATCGATCGACCAAATCGATCGATCTACTAATGCTTTATTTTATGAGCCCCCGGAAATTGCCACCCCAAAAATCAAATCGAAAAATTATGCCCACTACACACAATCTACTATCCTTATGTCTTATTTAGAAAATGACATTCGGATAGGCAATTATGTAAATTTTCATGATTTAAAGCACTTTCATATTCTCTTTGCTATAAAACCCCTTATCTATATTTTATAATTCAATTTGGTTTATATGCAGCTGCATTTTGAGATTCGGCATCACTGCAAATGACATGCAGCTATTAACAATTTTATTATGTAGTTTAATAGCGACTATTAGTTGTGGTAGAAACTCATATTCAGTTATAAGAAGATTTATTCAAAATAATAGATTTGATGCAGTTTATTACATCCCATGTAAAAGTAATTTGTCAAAATGTATACTATACTTTTTATTGAATATAATTTGCAGCTGAAAAATTGCAGCTATATGCAGCTCAAAAAGAATTTCAGCGCTTTTCCGCCAAATTTTCTATAATTTTCAACAAAACAAACATTAACGAAATTTTGGAGCAGGCAAATATTTATAACATTAAATCTGTTATCTTAGATTTATCCTGCAACGATCCACCAGATTTTTTAAAAAAAGCAGTACGCTGAAGATTTTCTTCTGAATTAAACATTTTTTAAAAAATTATTCCTTTTAGCCATTATTTAAAAATATATTTAACATTAATTATAAATGGCTCATACTTTTACGCAAACAAATAATCAACAACGATTCGAATTTAATATTTGTGCAAAATAAATTAAAACCATTCCAAATAAGAATGGATTCTGAAGTTTATATTCATTTGGACGCTCAAAATGCAAGTTACTTGTATGAAGTTTATAAGCCTGGTCTTGGAACCGACTTAGTTATTAAAGAAGTCAATAATACTGAACTCAAAAATACTTATACAGCAAGGCGCAATTTTGAAAATATCACTCTTCGATCAGGATCAGTTGTAAGGAAAATACTCTACTAACAAACTTTAATTATCTAAACGTAATTGTTTTTGGCATAAGAAAAACGTTGAATTTAGTGGTACGTTCGATGACTACATGAATGACTTAAGACACAAAGAATTAAGTACTTTTAGTAAAGTGCATTATCAAATTTTCAAAATACTGCAAGATATTCACAATTTTAGGTAAATAAATATTTTTAATAAATTCAATTTGAAACAAATTCGAATTGTAGAAATAATTTAACACTTACTGATGTATGGTTCGGAAATTTAAGCAATGGAGTCGATGGCGGAATCGCCAAATTATTATACGAGAATGCAATCGATATAAGTTGCACTGGAGGAATTTTAAGAGTTACCCGAATAGACACCTTTGATTTTTTGGCACCCACGTTTCCATTTAGGTATCTAAAATACGTAGCCAAATAAAATAGCGACAATAATTTTATTGCAGAGCTTGCTTTATGTTCCGAAATCCCGGACTTGGCGATATTTTTGCCAACGAGGTACTAAAGCCATTTTCGTCTCTTACATGGCTTAGCATTTTCGTCCTGATTTTAATTATAATTATTTCAATTAAATTTGCTTATTATGTCGAAGTGAATTATGAAAACTTTACGACTAACTACAGTTGGGCTGCTACTATTATAATTGCGGTTTCTGCATTTACTCAACAAGGTTGCATTATTTGGATAAAATAAGAAGCGAAATATTTAATTGGGAATTTTTAGGATCATTTTTATTTCCAAATAATTTAGGAGGAAGAATCTTATTCTTCAGTTTCTTAATTTTCTGCATGCTTCTCTACAACTACTACACCTCCAGTCTAGTCTCTTCTTTACTCAACTCATTCCCAACCCCAATTTCAACCATTGAAGAACTACTGGATAGCAATTTGAAAGTAGGCATCGAAAATATGCCATACACCATCACCTTTTTGGAATTAAGTGATGATTTGGCTGTAAAGGAGCTGAACAAAAGCAAAATTCATGCCTCAGATGATGGACATTTCTTACCAGTCGAGGAAGGATTGAATAGAGTGAAAGCTGGAGGATTTGCTTACCACACTGAAACTACCACCGCGTATCCAATTCTAGAGAACATATTCACTAAAGTGGAGATGTGTGAATTCGCTGAAATTGATTTTGTACCTAAAGGGCTGATTTCTTTGATGTTACCCAAGAAATCGCAGTATCGCGAACTGTTTCAAATTAGCGTCTTGAAAATCATTGAACGGGGTATTGCCAGACGAGTGATTTTATTACGAGTGTCTGATAAGCCGAAATGCAATTTACTTGCAACGGTTGAACCAGTTAATGCAATTGACGTCTTTTTGGCTTACTTGATTTTGCTTTTAGGGATGTTTTTGTCGCTAATTATTTTAGTTGCTGAAATATTGTGGAATAGATTTAAAGTTGCACCAATTTAATTAGATCTAGAAGCTTTAGTTTTAGAGTTTAAAATTTTAAATTGGCGCCATTTTTTATAACCTGGCGTCTAGCGCCATCTTGTTTTAATTCATACAAGCTTGCCATTATATTCAGGGTTGCCAATGTTAGACTTATGTTCTGTGGTCAATACTTCATTGGCAACATTGTCAAAATATGGTGCCTAATAGCACGACATATTAATTGTAGCAATAATTATTAAATTAAAAACATGGAAATAGACTTAAGTACAAAATGCAGAACTTGCTTAGCCGATGAGCCAGAAATGCATAGTCTATTCAGTGAGTTTGATGACAATATAACTCTAGCAGATCTTCTAGTCGCCAACACCGATTTAAAGGTAATCCGAAAACGTTCCTTTAACCACTATTTTTCTCAACTTCAAATTTATTTTCAAAAAGTGCGACGCCAATGATGGATTCTCCGAATACTTATGCCAGAAGTGCACTTCCATTTTGGTCGACTTCCACAACTTCCGCGAAATCTACAACAACCATTACAATCACTTCAAATCAATGATTTGTGAAAAAAATGATGATGATGGAGAAAGCGCAAACGAAACTGAAGAAGATGAGGAGGAAGAACCGAACGTAAAGCAAGAAGACGAGGAAAATGTAAATTTCAGTTGCGAAATTTGCGGAAAAATATTCGAGTACGAAAGCACTTATCAACAGCACATAATTAGCCATCAGAACGAACTTATTATCCCACTGGATCCCGAAGAAGGAGAACCGAACGTCTGCACCAAATGCTCATCAACATTTCCAACTCACGCCGATTTAACGAAACATTACGAAACCCACCACTCACACATCTGCGATTATTGCGGCAAATCCTTCCGCCACCTGAAACTCCTAAACCATCACAAACGTATCCACGCCAATACCAGCAACGAAATGGAATGCGAGCTGGAATTCGAAGAAGTCCTGAAGTACCGGTGTGAAGAGTGCAACATCGACTACTCGCAAACCGAAGAATTTGAATCGCACATGAACGAGTTGCACGATTTGACGGCCGAGCAACTTAATTACGATGAGCACACGATAAAATTCCAAGTGAAAATCAACCAAACTGAACTCAAAGAGGGGGAAGAAACATTCCCGTGCAAATTTTGCTCGGAAGTTTTCGTCTCCTTGAGCAGTTTGGCCGAACATAAAAATATCCACAAAACGCACGTGTGCGAAAAATGTGGAGTTGGCTTCACTAAGCGATGCTATCTAGTGGATCACTATGAAGTGCACGATGCTGTTCGCAGACACGTTTGCCAGTATTGCGGGAAAGCCTTCAAACGTCGCACCGTTTTGACGAAACATAAGCGAATCCATACGAATCCGCGTAGCGAAATGTGCACACAATGCGGGAAGTTGTTTAATGATAAAACCACCCTTAGCACTCATATTAAATTGATCCATTTGAAAACCCGCGATTTCTTATGTTTGGTTTGCGGGTTGAAGTTCCCGTTGAAGTCCACTTTGGAGAAGCATGTGCGACGACATGGAGAAGATCGCGAAAGTCCGTTCAATTGTTTGCTTTGTAGGATGTCGTACAAGGATAAGTCCAGCTTGAATCGACATGTGTCGTTGAAACATTCGGCTGATTCGCCGGTTTTTAAATGCGATATTTGTCTTAAGAAGTATACGACTAGGACGAATTTGAATAAACATCAGCGCACTTGTCATGCAGCAGCAAGGCCAAACGAAGAAAGTGAAGTTAGGGAAGATGAAATTGTTTTTGTGGGTGAGGATAACGAGACATTTAGTAACAGTTAAAAAAATGTGTATTATTGTTAAAATAAAATCACTTATTTACAAAAAAACTATTCATATCCTAGCTAACATATCTATTGAGATAAAACTTAAACAGAACAGGTAAAACTAAGCCTAACACTGGTAATAGAAAATAATAGAGAATTGGTATTGTCATTATCGTTTCCATTCGAACAATTTATCTAATATTTTGTCATAATTATCCGCATCGTTGATATTGAATCGAACATCAAAATCCACGATACTTTGAGAATTATCGGCAATAGATTCTTCAAACGCAATAAACATTGTAGTTTCGGTAAACATCTTCAAAAATTGTCGGATGCCTTTGGTTTTGCCATTTTTTATCAGTTCGGATTTCTATAAACACAAATATTGTTCACAAATATCTTTTCTACAGAGAAAAATTCTTACCTGCAGTCTTCCATTGATTACATATTTTTGAAAATCATTCAAACATAATCGAAATACTTGCAGGTACGCTTGGCGCAAATAAACCGATCGGATATAATCGCCACTTGCCACCGATTTATTTGCAAAGGCCATACATTTTCGCCAAGCCTTTTGCATACTGCTGCTCATAATCTTCAACTCATCGCCTTCTTCCAACAAAACAACTCCAGAATCTAAATCAACCACAATTCCCTACAAAACAAATTTAAATAAATTACATTAAGTACTATAAGATAAACTTTACATTTTCAATTTTGTGATCTTCCAAAACATCCACCGAAAGACACCCGCAAATAATCGGCGTTGGACTTTCAACAGTTTCCCATAGAGCTTCCGGCAGAACGGAAATGAAAGGATGGGGCCAAGTGAACGGATTCAAAATCGACTGCAGGGAATCCACGCAACAGGACAAATCACTGCAAAAAGAAATATAATAAACCTCTTACAAGGAAGTCTAAAAAAGTTACCTCAAAACCGAGCTGATAAGTATAACTTTCCGCTCGATGAGTAACGATGAAAAGATCTTCAACAGAACATCGCCTGGTAATTTATGTAATCGGTTGAGGTCAGCATTTTCAAACAACATATCCTTATGAAGTGTGAGAATCAGCTCCATCCTTTCATTGTCTTCGACAATTAAACTTGGCGCATCGCACGAATCGGCCACATCGACCGCATTTAAAAACACTTGATGAACTTTCTTCACACTTCCATATTCACCCCGCTTATTAATATGCACGAAACTCGTCAAATCCATCGAGTCTTCCAAATCGTTCTCGCATTGCATGATAGGCTCAATTAAATTCTTCAAGTTCACTTTAATCGATTCGCCTGGCTTTGGAAACTTTTGATTGTAAAATTGCGTGATTAATTCATCACGACAGCGATTTTTAATGCCATGACGCGATTCCAGTTCGATTAGGATTTGCTTGTAAAAGCGTGGTGCTTTGTATTTGCTTAAAATGCAGTAGACTAATGGTAAACAAATCGGAAAGCCTTCCGGTAAAACGCGCCGGCAATAACCATAAGTTCGTTCGCCTTTGTCATTTGTTATCGATAGCGAGTAACAGTTATTTGTACTATTTAGCACCACTTTTTCGTCCTCGGGGAAGCAGAGGTATTCGATATTGGCGGGAATATGAGCCTGCAATCAAAATAATTAGCAAAAATTCAACTAATTTGAGGATTAAAATATACATTGTATGGAAATTTAAATTTGATCTGCGAGATGTTTTTCACACGCTCAACGACCAAACAACAATAGAACAAAGTGTCTCGATTCACATTCGGCTGCGAATACTTTGGAACACTTTTGATATAATTTTGGAACTTGCTCACAATATCGGTAAAGCCATTCGTATTGTCCCGAAAGCTATTATTCAAAGTGTTCTGCAAACGGGACTTTAACGTTTCGATTCGATCGTCGCCACTTTGAATCGCTGCATTCGCTTCAAAGGACTCGATGATATTTTTCATTTTTAATTCGTCCATTGGCGACGGCGAGTCTAGGTCAGATGTAAATGAGGACAACGATGAACTTTCTGCAGAAATCTGTAAGAGTTCGTTTTTTTTACTGGGTTAAACACGAACAATCAATTGAGTCGTTAACTGGAGAAATATTACAATCAATGTAATGCACACAAAAGAGAGAATTAGAAACTACTCACTAACTACAAACAATATAAAAATATAATTTAACATAACTTGTCATATAAAGTATTCGACTATTCACTAAAGTAGAGGAGCATGCTCTATTTCGGTTGTCCATCACCAAAGAAATAAAAAAAGAAGATAAACGACCACCAGAATGAAAACTTCTTGCATGCTAAGAATTGTTCATCATACCTGAGTCTGAGTCTTATGGAAATTAGTAACACTATCACAAACCTCTTGCATTTTCACAGCATTATCCTAAACAGTAATTAAAAACTTGTTTAATTAACATTCAAAACTAGATGATAATTAAGTGTAAGGATGATTGAATTAATTTGTACCTTAATATCGTTGAGAACTTCCAAACCACTGGGCTCTCCAACTACTGGGGAACTCTACAAAAAATATGATTGATATCAGTTTCCTGTAGAATTGTTAAAATTTGATAAAAAAATGTATACGTGCAATATAAATATTTAATAAAAGGATAATAGTAATAATAAGTTCATTGAAGTTAATCGAGTTAATCTGTATTACATATTTTTATTGGATATTGATTTAAGTGAAGTTGTTAAGAGGAACAGTAAATACCATCAATAAGTAAATATTTGCAGATTTGATAAGAATTTTTTAGTAACGCTTAAATGAATTTAAAATAAGTTAACAAATTAATAATTAAACCAATTACGCCTACCTTTATATATTAACAGTACAAAATTATTTATTATGTCCTCTGATTAAATTAATTAAAACTAGAAAAAGCCTTTACTGTTAATTGTAACTTCCACATCAATCAGATAAATTAATTTTCCATATAATTTAAATGCGCTGCGCTTGTGCTGATTAAGTCGAAAGATATTTTATAATTGTAATTGCTAATTATACACTGGCACTAGAAATAATAAAAAGCATCTCAGAACAACTGAACAACTTTCCATTGCAGGATTTAATTAACTTGTTAATGCATTTTATTTATAAATTATCGAGCAAATATTAAATAAATTGAAACCAGATTTGCCATTCAATTCCGATTCGAAACGGTAAATATTAAATACCTCCATACAAAAATAAATGATTCGAAAATTACTCATAGAAAATTTTAATATTCAACAAGTGCACAGATGTTACAAATTTACTACCAATAAATATAAACAGTTGGCGAATTCTAGTAGAAATTTAGCAAAACATTTCCTACGAAGTTTTTATAAAAACAAAACTGTGTTAATTTAATTTGCGACTAATTAAATTTTTTAACAAATCGCGCTTTTACAATAATGTAAACAGAGCTATAAACGTTGTTTGATTTAAGTTCTAAAATTAAATCGCAAATGAGCAAACGTGACAAATTACGAGACTTTTGATTTATAAAACTAAAATAAAAAAAATCATTGTGCAACAAAAAATTACAATAATTATGCGCCTTGAAGAAGATTATTTAATGAACGAATTAATAGCAGTATTTTATAGCATTCGATTTCTAAATCACTAAAGTACAAAACTACTTTTACCTTCTTCACCACTTTCATTTTCAAACTCACAAAAAAAAATCAAAAAAATAGTAAATCAACTCACCATATAATGCAAACTATTCCGAATATTCCGATCCCGAATTTGGCTCTCAGTCTTGCTCCGAAACTGGAACGGTTCCGCATAGACCGGCTCCACTGCCCTATCAACAAAAAAAGAAGACGACGGCTCTTTAATCGCAGCATACGGCGAATTTGTACATTTCACAATGGAATTCAAGCAATTCAAACTCGACAAATCAGTGGCACTATCTTCCTTGATCGGCAATCGAGGCAAGGTCCTCGTCGATTTACTGCGAAACAACAAACTATCATCACTATCTTCGCCAGACGTCGTCGAAATATCAGCAGCCACTTGTCGCTTCGTTCGCAACTTATTATTCCGCAACGCCGTCTCCAATTTGTTTAACATATATTTGTGATCAGCTTTCGGTTTCGAGGATTTCACAGCAGTCAGCTGGATTTCCGTCTGCTTTGTTAGATGCAAGTGCAGGAATGACTCATTTTTCTGATGATGATTCTGGGAATGCTGGAAAGTACGCGGGGGCTTTTTCGGAGCTGGCCCGACTGGCAGCGGTTTTTTCAGCGCGGTTTTCAACGTATCTGTCAACTCCTTCTTGTCGCTGAGCTTTAGCGTGCTTTTATTATTGTAACATGTCTCGTTTTTTACGCGGAGCGCTTTAGGAATCGGTTCCGTATACAAGTCGACGATTACTTTATTCCTGCAATCGGCGGATTTGTCGAATTTGCTGCGAATCAGCGCAAAATCGTGCGAGCTTTTCGATTTCAGCAAAACGGGTCGTGGTTTGGGCGCTACTATTTTATTATCATCGGCGCTTAGGTTTAATCGCCGAAGCTCAGGTATTGGTAATGTGCGGACCGCGTTATCACTTAAGTTCGACTTACCATTCCCCACTGGTTTACTTTTATCACTTCGAATAGGTTTAGGTAGCGCCGGTCTATCACATTTTCCATTCAGATCACTTTTCTCGTCAGGGAAATTGCTATTTGTATCACAGTTGGTTTTTAAGGCACTGAATTGCTTCACTTTGTTCTCGAACAAACTGCTGCGGTTCGCACAGTTGCGCTCGAATTTCGACGAGTTGTCCAGCCGAAATGCAGGGGTTCGTTTGATGTTGCGTTTCAAAGGGTCGCTTAGTTGGCGCGATAGCACTTGTTTGGTGTTGGTCAAGATCTTGTCGTTCAAGTTATGCCTCGTTCCATTGCTGATAGCTTCGTTTGCGGTGGTATCAGTCTTGTTATCAATATTCTCAAATTTATTTTTGATAAATTTGACTCGATTTGAACTCGGTGGAGGTTTGTACATTATTATCGTTGCGAGCAAAGTTAACGATTTTTACATCTTATGTTAGCGGCACACAGGAAACTACTAATTGTGTTAGTAAATTGCAGCGACAAGTAGCACAACAGGTAGCAAGCTTATTAATATATATCTGTAAACAAAAAAAAAATGCACTTACAATTACGATTCAATAGTCATGGTGGGTGCTGCAGCATATGCAATGATAAAACGAACTCTTAAGTGAAAAACTCACCGTTAATGTCTTCTGAGTAATGCTAATTAAATAATTAATCTAAACTACACTACGACTTGTTGCTTTTGATCACTTTTTGACAGACGTTTCAGTTTCCTCTCTTAACTTTCAGTCAAGGTTATGTCACAATGTAGATAGATTAATGTAGGCAACCAACAATACAATTTCGGTGGAATACCCAATTGTTGCAAACTACTTTTATCGTATGCAACCAACAAAACATTAATACGGCGCAAACAGTTGTAGTTATTTTATATGGAGAGTTGTTTAATTAAGTTTGAGTTAATTAATTAAAATAAACACAGAATTCATTATACAATGCACTTTTTGTGGTTTCTTTGAACGAAAATAGTTGGTTTATTTTTTTTCGACTGCAACACAAAACGGTATTTATTTTTTTGAGTAGATATTATTTATTCTTTTTTCTAGGATATAAGCGCAATAATAAATTGCTTTAGAAATGCAGCATTAATTATGTTTATCTTTAAAATGCGTTCCATTTTATTTTTATTGCAAATAACTGTTTGCAAGTAAACAATATTTTTTTCTACGTTTTAAATTTAAACCTAATCAAAGCATTATGCAACTAATTCGCGATTACATGAATATTTCGCTAAAATCGTCACATTTTGGATATCGAGCACATTTAAATCTTATTGTAATAGTAATGCCAAATTATTAGATAAAACTAAGTAGATAAATAAAAAAAGCAAATACAAATTGTCAAAATATATTTTTCCATATGAATTTATCAATATAGATAACAGAAACGGTGTTAATAAATATTAAATATTTATATATTATTGCATGCTGTAAATTATATTTAAAGTAACTCTTTTGCAGTTTTAATAGTTTAAAATATCACAACACTATAAATGTTATTCCTGCTTGAGGGCCCCCAATTCCTCTAAAACTGCATTAATACCTTCCGGGATCCTACCTTCATCAATTTCCCTAGTCCACAGTTGGTACTAAATTCAAAATACCGTCAAACTCTTGTTAAAAATTAAAAAAAAATTCGTCTTACTTTTTCCAGCTCCTTGCGAAGAGCAAAAACTGCCTTCTCTCTATCCGCAACAAGTTCCTCCAAATATTGATATCTCAACTTCTTGCGCGCTCTACATTCTCTAGCACTTTGTCTACTGCGTTCTGCAAAAAAATTATTAGGAATATTTTTTAAATAGTTTCGTAATAAATTTACCTAATTTGGCTTTCATGTCAACTTTATCAGATGATTTCCTGCCTGGCTTACGTCCTCGCTTCCCTGACTCTTTACGATGAGGACCCTCCTGCAAAATAATAATTTATTTTCCAGAAAAAAAAATGATGAAGCGCTTATCAGCGACATTATTAATTATTATACGTATAAGCAATGAACTGTGTTTATTTACAATATAGTAGTAATTTATTAAAGTCTTTTCGAGCAAAAATACGAAGCACGAAGGTCACTGAATGGAATAAGGCTTTACTGTTGCTATGTGCAAGATTCCTTCAGCAACAGCATCCGATACTGCAGAGAAAGTGAAATTCAATCACCTACACAAATTTCCACTCTTCAAATTATCCTTGACTTTGTAAATGATTTTCGTCCAAAATTTAATATTGCATCGCGGTTTTTATTTGCAGATAAGTTTGTTTATTATAAATAAATTAGTTATCATTTTTGTGCAAATTATTATCACATAGTAGTCTTGAAGGCTTGTTGTACTAGTTGCACTCGTAAAACTAGGCCATGATATTGTAAATACTATTTAAATACATTGTGTTTTGAAACTGCGAAGTTTCGACGAGTAATACGCAGTCTAGAATTTTTTTCTACTATCAATCTGTTTACCTATTTATTTACTTATTAATTTACCTTCAATGGCAAAGCCACCACACAATTTTCTACATCTGCAATCGCATAAATTGTATGCAAATTACTGACCTATCACATTATTGCATTTGCATTTGAAGGTAAAAAACATGAACTAATTAGGAGTGTTGCGGAAGTGATGTTTACCTTCACTTCACTTCAGCACAAAACGCAAAATAAATTCAAATTTCGTTGGCGATTTTCATCTGGACCGGCTGATTTGCAAAATACTAGCTCACTCTCGTCGGATCAGAGCGGTCTGATTCGAAATCGCACTGAAAACGTTCGAGTGGCAGCGATTTACCGAAAAACGTATTTCGTTTTGAGTGTGAATGAAAGGAAAAAAAAATTGCTTACCGTACTGCGACAACGAAAATGCGTAGTAAGCCAGCGCAAGCACGCAGTGGAAAGCACAAAGCGAAAAAGCGAATCGTCGGTCGGTACGGCGTACTCTAGGTTGGGATATTGCGCAGTTTACGACGACGAAACTGTTTTAAAATTGCGAGGAGAAGTCGACCGACGAATAGTCGATACAAAATGCATCCAGCACCACCAACGTTGATGCGATGCAGTTCAGTTTTTGACCCCCTTTAAGAGTTCACGCTCGAATTACTATTTACATAGCGAGAAGTCGTTTTGGGACTCGTTTTCCCGTAATGCGGGTTTAATAACCGCGAGTGCGGGTTTCGTATTCGAATTTGCCGCTGTGCCGAGTGCGCATGCGCCCCAAGTACAAGCGTACCCAGAACGTGCCTCCTGCTAGGCTATTATTTTCAAAAGCTCGACAAAAATTGGAAAATCAATTTCGTTATAAATATTATCGCATACATGATCGTTAAGCTTAATAATGGGTCTAATGGTTAGTTGGTGGATTAATGCAGGCAAACTGCATGGCTGTCATTCGACAACAAAACATAAAGGAAAATCTGCAGAGTACAGATATTTTGATAATTATCTGATTAGAGAGCTTTGTCATGGAAAACTTACGGGTACACCATGTTCCTCGATCACTGACATCTCATGAAATTCCATTTTTTACTTTAAACTATTAACGTGAATCACAAGAATTTAATAAAATATCTTAGATTAGCACAACAAATCAACGTGTCTGTGTATTTACAAACATATGCAAGGTCATTCAATGTTACGTCATTTCCTAGTCGATATCGAACTACTACCGACATCTACGAACAAGTGGCCGGACTAATATTGAAGCGCCAAATTTAAATGTTAAGGGGATGATAAAGTAGGGTAAGGTAGATTAATAATTTAAAGAAATTTTATTAAAACACATTTAAAAATCAATATACAAAATTACAGTCTATAGTCTCGTTAAAAATGTGATATTATTTAAATTGTATAGAATTAGTTACTACATTAATGGTCTGAGTAATAGTTGTTACGATCAAGCTACAATTAATAGATTAACATGCAAATAGAATATTTAATACCATTTTTCTCTCTTTAATTTATTTTCAAATATATTTTTTTTTGTACCCATAAAACTATTTTAGTACCCACATAAGAAGATATGCTCTATTTCTCCAGTCCAGAAACAGATGTTATATCTCTTATTTCTCGTCTTATATTCAAATAAAATTAATCCTCAATTTCAAACTTAATATAATAAAAATTAATTGCCTTTTCTAACAAAAATAAACATATTTTACACGAATATCGCTCGAAGGGGTGCATTTTTTAATCTGAATGACCAATATGAAAAGTGAGATCATTAGCGCTAAATAAATAAGTAAACTAATCCAGAAAAGAAGCTGATTGAAAAGTTTGCGACTAGCATTAAGAGTATTGGTCTTGAAAAGTACGAATCCCATCAATAATCCGGTGCACCCTCCAACGATATGTGCCACCCAGGAAATTAATGGTTCATCCTTTGAACAAAAGTGCACAATGTTGTACAGAATATCGAAAAGTACTATTATCCCGATGCAGAATAATCTGTGCTTTTTATATTTGATTAATTCGTAATTCTAGAAACAAAATGTTAATTATTTAATTTAAATAAACAATTAATCTTACCAGAATTATATCAGCAACATTAGAAATCAAAAGTGCGTAAACTCCAGCCGAAGCTCCAATGACTAGATCCGGATGCACGCAAGACGCTCCAAGAACTCCCGAAATTCCCGCCAAAAAATAGAGGACTAGTACTCGCAATCGTCCTTGTCGAGCTTCCAAAAATAAGGCAAAAAGGCATTGCATCACAACATTAAGGCCCAAATGCGCCCAATCATCATGGATTAGCATGTAAGTTGTAAAGCGCCAAATTTCGTGCTGCTTTTTCGGCTCAAAGCGCAAAAGTCTTCTCAGATTGTCGTTGGAAAAAATATGGAACAAAATCTGGAAATATTGAATAATTTAACCCACATATTTAAAATAGTTTTGAATGTAAACTAAACGGTGCGCTTATTTATTTGTTTAAAGTCTTGTAATATGTTTGGTTTTGCAAGAATTGGTTATTTTTTCGTTATAATTAATTTAATATAAGGAAGTTGTAAAAATAGATTTATTTTGGGCGGATTAAATTTAATAATTAATTAGTTTTCAAATATTTCGAGTAGAATTTTATTTTAGAAATGATGCGTTCCTCAAAAATAATCTAAACAAACTTAAATAACCCTCCCAAAAATGGCATTTTAATTTTGAAAAAAATATAACTACCTGAAAAACGCTGGTAATTCCAATTCCAATTGGCACATTTTGTAAAATAATCCAAGATTTCTTCTTGGCACCCGCTCGCACATAATAGGGCACTAAAAACTTTTCTTCATCGAATGCGGATGCAGGTGTTACAGGACTCGCTAATTCGCCCTTATTTTGCACCACCACCATATTTATTTAAGGGCAACCGCCCTTTTAAACTGCAGCAGGAAAAGTGAAATTATTTCGTACAGCCAAATAGTTTTGGCGCTTAGAAAAGTGGTGGAAATTCATAATTTTAAATTTAGCAATGGATGAGTGCAACTCGCAAGCAGAAACTGATTCGAATTGACTTAAATCGTGCATTAAGATTATTTTTAAGTAATTAAAATACCTTTCAACATCATTCGAGATTTTTGTTTTGATGCTCTTAGGAGTTTGGAACGAAGAATTTCACTTGCCGAGTTGAATACTCGAAATTAGAATAGTTTTCATACTCGATTTATAGTATATAAATAGTCGGAGAGGAAAAGCGAAGAGCAAAAGCACAAGTATTTAACAACTGCAATGCAATGAATTAAAACTGTGCAAAAGTCTTATTGTCTACTGACGCGTTTAATTGACACACCTACTAGTAATTTAGTTAATAAACTATTTTTTTTTATATAGGACACGAAGATTCAACAAACTAGCCTTACAACAATTAATTTCCGTTTTGGCAGCTAATTATATTTTTGAACTTAATTGAAGCGCTAATTTTATATCAATTCAATCCGACAATAAAATTAATGTATTGATAACTCATTTAATTTATTTAAAATAAAAAATATTAATAATATTTCAATTTTTTTACCTAAATCTCTGCTATAAATCCATAATTTCTCCTATATTTAAAATAAAAGTAAAAAATTCTTTAATAACTTGTTGGCACTTGCACACGATACCAAAATATAAGACGATATGGGAAAACGCTCTTTCCACGAGGCATTTCCATGGAAACGGCGTGTCTCGCCTCAAGGAGGGAAAATATCGTACAGGATACAGGACTCACACAGGAGGACAAAGTCAATGGCAGAAAGGATGTTGATCTCAATTGCTTCACATCATCATCTATTTTCCAGCCCCTACTAGATACATTTTGACCAATTTATTTAATATATCCAGTTAGTTTTATGGTTCCCGCCTAATGGTCCTGATTGTCCTTTACGAAAATGAGATTCTTTTATTTTTAGAAAACTGCTGAGGGTCTTAGGAATCTAATTTTTGTGTAGTAGATCAATATTGGAGCACCCTCATATAAACCAATTTGCATGTTATCATACCCTTAGGATCTAAAAATATCAGTAAGAAAATATATAAAGTCGATTTGTTTAACTATTTTTATTGGCTATTATTTTTTATAATTCTAATATATAACATAGTATAAAATTATTAATTAATTAAGTCGTCAGCCTCTACTGGCAATTATTAAAGTCTCAATAAATACCTTAGATATACACAAAACTCTAACAGTAGCTATTCTTTTTGATGTTAAATTAAAATATACATAAATAACAATGGTATCGATCGGTTTCTTCTTTACTATTCATCTTGTGAATGGTAGATATGGTACTTTTAGGAAACTATGGTAAGTACGTTGTCGTTTTAACTCAACACTATTAAAACTAGTTCAATTTTCGGCTCTTTTTTTCTCTCACAAAAAATAAAATATAAAATGGCACAATAAAAAATAAATAAGGAAAAATTAAATAAACTGCTTTATAAATATTAGGACTACAACATCTACAAAATGTCATTGAGATCTTCTTTTAGTTGAAATACGTTATTATTTCTACCATAATTTAATTTAACATCTTAAAGCTTTACACTGCACACCAACTTCGGTACATTTACACTCTAAACAAGGTCCAGACAATTCCGAAATTATTCTTCCAACTCGGTACATTCGTCCATAAATATTGCAACCAGCCAACTTCAGCAATCCAACTCCTGAAGGTGTTGCGTTTATACTATTCTCCACAACGTTATTACTCAAATATTCAGGTTTTTCGGTTTTAACGACAATTTCTTCTTTCGGTTTGACATCCTTTACTGTAGTAGTTTCTTCACTCGAAAGCAAAAGTTGCAAAAATTTATCCAAAGTGAAATTATCTTCAGTTTTATTAGCGGTTGTAGTAGGTACTTGTGGTGTTGTTGTAGTTGTTGGTTTATCAGTTGATGGTGGAGTTGGTTTCCTTGCTAAGAAAGGCATCATGTCTACTATTAAAGATTGTAAGTTTGGAGCTGGTTCCGTATGAATAACATCTCGGAAAGGATCTGGAGTTACTACCCCTTCTGCTACTGTTACTTCTTGTGCATTGGAAGTACCTTCAAGGCGGTCTAAGACTACGGTTGGAGCTTCTTGGTCGTCTATCAACAAAATTACACCATAATTCCAAATTTATCTTCAAAAGATTCAACTTACCACAAACATAAGAAGAACAACATACGCTCAGATTCTGAACGGAAGACTTTCTGCATCCTGGTCTAGGCGCCGGGCAAGTTTCCTTCTGGCAAGCAATAGTACCATAAAAACACGTACATGTAATACAAGCGGATTCGGACGGAATTGTTTGGCCGTGGAGCACATCTTGTCCATTTGAAATGCAATTAATACTACTTGGAGGATTTGTGATGGACGGAACGGTGTTCACGTTGTTTTCGTAAAAGTTTTCCAAGATTGGAGGCTCTTTTGGTAGGAAGCCTCCTTCAGTTTCGATTGGAGGCGAAAATAAATTGCCATAAGAACCGAATTCTGGATCTTTTATGTGGTCTTCCTCAAAGCTATCGGATTTATGTTTAATTATGTCTACTTTGGAGTGCAATGCGTCAGCTGCTACAAATGGAATTATCCTGAAAAGAAATTAATCTTAACTACTAATTATTGAAGGAGTTGAGTTTACCTTAAATTTGGTAGCGAAGGTGGCAAAGAAGGCTCATTATAATCATACTCATAATCGTTATCTTTACCCTTACTATTATTCAAAATCCCTTCCAAATCGGAAGGATTCCCAACACTCCTCAAAGTCACACTCGAAACTTTAACTTGACTTTCCAAATCCACTTCCGTTACATCATCTTCGGTACTCGCTTCCAGAAGATCCGTAGAATATTGCTGAGCATCCGTTGTAGTTAAATACTCATCAAAGCTTTTAATCTCCGCTAATTTATTTATTTCATTCGCATCCACTGGCAAAATTGTGGTCACCTCTGCCGAAGGCTTCTTTAGAGAATCTAATAATACATCGTTACCACCACTGCAATCCGTAGTATTCGTCACAGTCTTCAAAGTGACTGGATAGGAAGAATTTGCTGTAGTATCATTTTCGTCTGAAATTGTCGAAGTAACCGTGAAATCTTCAGTAGTACTTATTGGATCTGAAGACGTAGATTCAACAGTAGTTGATTGCTCGGATATAGTAGACTCTGTTACGTCTAGTTTTAAAGTTTCTTCGGTAGTACTGATGGCGTCTGATGTCGTGGTTTCCGAAACGGATTCCGTAGTATCTGTCTCATTATCAACCTTCCTGTTAAATCGTCCTTCCAATAACGAATCTACAATGCTGAAGATCGCATCTTTGCTGAATCCTAAATAGTCCTCCGACCTGAACTCCATGCTGGTATCTTTCGTCGTCATAACTCTAGGAGTGGACGTATATTTGGGGTAAACCGTCGAATAAGGCCGTTTATATTCCACATTTTGATGCTCAAAACTTGTAGTTGCATGGTAGACTTCAGAATCTCGCTTGTAATAAAAAGGTTTGGAAGTACTGGCTTTGAGAGCGTCTCCTACAAACTGCCTAGTCGTACCGAAAGTTCCGATTGGGCTCCTCTGGTTGATTTTAGAAGTTTCAGGATGCGACTCAGCGATTACATAGAAAGGGATGTTCGAATTTTCAGTAACCGGAGTCCTTTGTTGGACTTCCTTGCGCAATTTCGCATACTCCTTGCTAACAGTCGGATACTGGCCGTAGAATGGTTCTGGTTGGATCTCAATAGTACCATCTGATAATCGGATTTTATTAATGTGCAATTTTTCAAATAAATTTTAACTTACTGCAATTATAACTAGCTGCACAACATTCTCCCGGTTTAATTACAGGTGTGCAGCCAAATAGAGGCGGTGCACAAGACAAAGGTTCACATCTTAACATACCTCGCAAGCAATAACAATTATCACAGACTGAATGACCAATGCCTAAGACTTTTCCACCTTCAACATAATGCGTTCCATCCACCGTACAACCACCTATTAAATCCAAGAAATTAATTAAAAATTAATTAGCAAATAAATCAGCGCTACTTTTGAACTGTTCCAGTTGTTTAGGCGTGGTGGTCGTGGTGGCTTTCAAAATATACGAAATCGTGGAGCAATTGTAGTGAATTGGGCAGCAATTCGCCGGATCGTACATCGGCTTGCATCCATCGATTGGTAGGAGACATTTCGGCTTCACACAAATTTGCTTACCACCTAAACAATAACAGTATTCACACAGTGAAGAGGAATCCATCGCTGAACCTGGACCGTAAATGCTTCCATTGGCAACGCAAGCTGTAAATTTTTCAAATTAAAACATTAACGTTATTGATGGTATTTAATGGGTTCTAAGCTGGTTAGTTTACAATGTCTAACAGTTTCATTATATATGTAGGCACATGTAATTTAACAAGTTTTTGTGGTAATATCAGCATACCGTTTGCCAGTATTGTCCTATCATACGGTATATCTAAACCATCTGGTTCTGAACGTGCTTCCAGTCCATTTCCACCATTGGGCATCTCTGAAATATCCCCGTTTAACATCAAGTTAATACAAACAGATATAAGTAGTACCTGGACAAATGAGTTCTGGACAGCAAGTGCGAAATCTGTGGAGCAAGATGCAGCCTGGGGGTGGCGGATTGGGCAGTATTGGGCATACCCTTAAATAGCATAGTAGAGCACCTCGACTACAAGTGCAGTTTAGGCAGGGTTCGGCAGTTGCGACTTCTCTTCCTTCGTCGTGCTTATCATCGTCATACCAACAATCTGAAATATTTAGCAAAAAAATGGAAAGTTGAAAGCACCCGCATGTTTTGCGCCTTTATACTGGGTGCGAAAAAATTTATTCAAAACTAACTGTTTGCGTATTAAGGCGGATTTCTAATTCTAGTATAGTAATAATTATAAACTATTTAATATGCTAATAAAGTTTTTTGCCGTCTGATGGGAAACGAAAAAAATCGACCTCCAATCTCTCGACGAAATGATCTTACTGTAGCAGCATCACCGTTATCTTAATATTTTGATTACAAAAAAACATCCAGGTGTGCTGCAAATAATAAATAAAACTAGTATCGTCGAGAGTGACAGTGTAAGTGTCAAATAATTATAGATGGCAGGTGTTGGAGGAGAATTGATGATCCTAGATTGGACCTGTCACTATTTGATTGCTAACTCAATAAAATAGAGGAGGAGGATTTTTGCAATCCGGTCCTGGAGTTGTAAGAAAAGTTTTAATGAAATGGAATTATTAAAGACGTCGAATGGAAACCGTCTGAAAAAATAAATAACATTCAACTGAAAAGACCACCTATACTTGTAGTTATCGAAAGAAGATGCGAATAAAAAACGAAGCATAAATAAACCGCATCGAATATAAATTATCATGACGAGATAGCAAATAAAACAAAAGCATAAATGGATAATGCATTTCAGTTAAGCTCTTCTTCCACTTTCATGAATGGGACGTTCAATGAAGGCCGAAATTGTACGAAGATAAAATTATGTGTGGTCACGATTCCGCTCCTCAGCTTGTCTTTGATCGAGGACACCCTGTATGAAATATGGTCGATATACAAGTCAATCAGTGTCAATAAATCGATCGAGATTATATAGACCAACCAATATCATTTTAAATAATAATTGCAACTTGTTCCATGGGAAAATCAACTTTACAAAATACTACAACAGCAACTGCAAAAAATTCACTATAGGTACTAATAAAATTGGTTATTTATTGTTATTGGATCCGATTTTTATTCGATAACTATATAATTAAATAAACATTCAAAAGCTATTGGAATTAATTCAAAAATTTTGACGAGGAATTTAATTTGGAGGATCTATTTTTTCCTAGAAGCAGTATTTTCTAAGGAAATTTGGTACTTCCTTAGAAGATTTCAGCGGGTCCTGAAATACATCAAATTTTTGCATCTTCCAAGTGATTATCTCTTGAGAGTGAGATGTGAATTATGGACGGCCAATATTTCTTAGCTTGAAAGATGGATATCTTCATGCTGTTTTGTAGAAGGCTTTTTGCATGTCAACGCATATAATTCATTGCACTTTGAGATGCATTTTGTATATAGTTATATGATAATATTATTAGGAATTCCATTCCCACGCAAAAGTGTTTTTAGTACCCATAGTGAAGAGAACTTCAAAGCTCCTCCTAACAAATACAGTTCTAAAAATTTCGAAAAACTATTATTGTACGCCATTTAATTCAATTTATCCTTGAATTTCGGTTCTCCATTATTTACTTTGTGGTTGAAAACGTTTTCGATTTTATCGCACTCATTAAATGTTGTTTTAAAATTACTATAATTTTTTATGAAACAACTTGAACAAAAATGAAAACCGACATTATATGGAATTAACTTATTAAAACTGATTCAGATACAGATCATCAAGGTCTTCTTTTTTACACTGTATGAGTGTGTGTGTGAGAAAACTAGGTACCATTTCAAACAATAACCGGCTAATTGCTTAAGTTCGTATTTCACTTGTCTTAATGGTACTCATTATGTAGTTTTTTGAAAACTTAATTGTTGTTATTGGCGTCAACTCCTTCTTGTAGTCGGAAGAGGTAGTACCAGTAGTAAAAATGTGGAAAGTTGCAATTTTGTCTACAAGGTTTGGATTTAAATATAAAAACCAAGAAAAGGAAAACGTACTTTTAGTTTCTGGTAGTTGTAGTAGTAGTACCATCAGAATAACTGTGAATGGTGTTAAATCTACCGAAGAAAAATCATGCAAATGATCTAAATCTATAAAATGATTCACTTTTGGTTTGTTTTTTTACGGATGAAAAGATTAAAGAGGAAAAAAGCGTATGAATGGCGTTCTAGTCTGTAGGTAAAGCACAGCAAGTCCTGGGATGCGATGCCATTGACATCGATAGCGAAACTTTATAAATGAAAACGAACCACAGGCAGAGTGTAGTAAGACCGCTTGTAGTAGTACCGTTTTGTTTTATGGGCTGCTTAACCAAACGTACAAGAATTGTGTGAATAAACCTAACAAATTAACTTGGATCATGTCCTCTCAAGCCGTTTGTTTGGGAAAAATTATTTTTATTTTTGGTATTTTTTGTCGTGATCGACGAGGTAACGGATCATTGGGTTATTTTGTAGTACCCCATTGTTAGATTTAAATAGACATGATTTTCGTTTAATTTATACGTTCCCACAACTGCTAACTGGACATCTGTCAACCAAACAATACATGCTAATAATATCCATTGGATTAGTACTATAGTACTCTGCAAACTTAATTTAAACCGATTGTATATATAAAGCTGTTTTTTAGCATTTGCATAGAAAGACCAGGAATGCTCTCGATGTCATTGATGTATATCGCTTTTGTGCTTTGACTTTGCATTTTCAATGTAACGTAATAAAATCAAAAGTGGTACGACTTCTCAGGATGGCAAAATTTTTTCCAGACGCAAATTGATAACACTCTTACAGCAAATCATAAAATTCCAAAGGCGTTATTGCAATCTGCGGAATGTTAAGCTGTTTAGTTTATAGTGGAATGAAAATTTTACGACTCCTCACAATTAAAGTACTACGACCATTAAATTTTGAGGAATTCAAATCGAAAAATCGCTTCCTGAAGGGGAGCGCGCAAAAAATATGGAAAATGCATGCATACCCGCAGAAATCTGGACAATCCAAAAAGAGTAAAGCGCAGCTATCAGGCACAATATTGGTAAAGGACACCACCGCACACGAGGCATGTTGGCGGAGGTCCGCCGAAGAACTGATCTGTTGGAGGTCTGTAAGTTGACACGCGCTATATTATGGTAGGAAACGCACATATGCTGCAGGAATATATATCATTATTATCAACTGGTGATGCCGAAGAGAGGACCCGAACGCCTCTTATCTCTGCCAGAGTACTGTATGGGTATGAAGATCGTAGATGCGCAAACTGATAGAAGAAGGTGTGAACGTGGGACGAGACTCTTTGCTATCATTCCTCAGGTTCCCAAGATGCACACAGTCACGGCTTCGATTCATATCGAAAATAAAAGTAACACCAGCCCGCTCTTGTATAGCCATTTACCATGATGATAGAGCATAGAGCTGCGTACTCTATTATGCATATGCAATTTTTCCTTTTATTATGCAGTTTGTTTAAGTTCAATCAATTTATGTTTTCTATGCTTCATCTACGGGTAGTGGGAAAACTCAAAAGATTTGCAAAATTACTGTTATAGCCATCGTGATTATTTCTCATCGTGTATGGGCAGATTAGATCTTCATCTTTACTTTGTTCTGGCATCAGGAATTCTGATGATAATTAGTGATTTTAGATCTTTGGTCTTTTGGGGGATCTGGAGATTTCCGGAGAAGATCTAGATCATGTCTTATAATTCATATTGGGACTATTTAAGTTGACCAAAAGATTCCCACAACTATTTCAGTGACATCAACTTTTAGCTAGAAAACCACTTAGACTTTCATGTTTCACTAAATGGTTTAAAAGTCCTTTTGTTGAAATTTGCATCAGACCAAGACTCAGATAAATAAACGCTTATTCCCACCATCATTCGAAGATAAGCGCTTCATGATCAGAAGAACAAACTGGTTCTTCTCGGCGGAAGTTGATATTATATAATATTGTCACAATAGATGACCATATCTTTAATCAAGCTGTTTATATTAATTTCGCGACTTTTTATGCATTATTTATGTATATTTATATTTATACAAGTTTCCTAATTAATTGGCCGAAAAATAACGGTTGCTGATTTCTTGTTGAAGATAAATAATAATAATTGTTTGTATAGAAAATAATTAAAGTAGTACTTCTAAGCTACTTCTGAGAATGAGCAATACAAAAAACGCAATATCCCTAATTTAATTTACAGCATCCTTCCAAGAAGATACAAATTTAATTATCGAACTAATGTTTTCTTCGTTTTCTACACTATTTTTCAAACTATCATTCCTCTTTTTCTTGGCTATCATCATAAACTGCACAACCAAAAAGTTAATCACCTATTGTAGAAATAAACACAAGATACTGTTCATTTGGAAAAGAAATGCATGCTTATGGGAAATAGTTAACAATAGTACTGCCTGAAGCCGCTAAACACTTAATGCCTTAATATTAAATAATACTTTAATTAATTTTCTGGACTGGATATAGCAATTAAATTTTCGTTTTGATTTTTTTCTCACATTATTAACATTAATTATTTAAAAAATAAAAATCACATACGAACTTTTGAAAATGGAACTATATAATTAAAATGACTTAATGTCATGGGTTTCTGCGTTTGATACGAAGCAGATAACAGGCAATGTTTACTTAGACAATGGATCTTAACGGTGCAAGAAAATAAAAACATATATTTCGAAATTAAAACGAAAAGATAAAAAGCTCGCTCCCAGCCAAGTTTTTGCAATCATAACTGCAAAAATTATAAACAAAATAATTAATTGATCGTGTATGGAGATAACAACAATGTAGCAAAGAGGAGAAGATGAAGATCCATAAACTACATCGCGCTTGCAGTTCTTGAAGAACAAGCTTTCGGACTTCATAGAATTTGTCCGAGAGTCCGTGTCGACCACTCATTCGTGTAAAAGAGTAGAAGAAAATTATTTCGCAATTATTTCTATTTACAAACTAGCGACACTTTTAGTCGTTTTTATTCAGCTTGGGATGTTGCGTTCGAGGACACTCTGTATATATTAGGTAATTATTCAATGTCAGCTTCCAACAATTTATTAATGAAGCGGCTACATAATAAAGGTGCTGGATTGTAAAGAAATTAATTTGCTTTTAAGAAGCAAGAACAGATCGTATGCAAAAAATTAATGAAACGTGTCATCGTTTTGTTCCAATGATTGGGAATAGTAATTTATATAAATGTTTGTAAATTTTTTTAGTTAAAATAAAATAATTAATTAGAAAAGACAATAGTCATTAGATTTTTATTACAAAAAATTTGAATTATTAATTATTTAATTAAAATTATATTTTTAAATATTAATGTTTTTTCTTTGCATTAAAATTTGGTTCACTAAAAAATTATCAAAATTAATAAATGGTTATTGAATAGGCAACATTAAATACACCTTGCTGCGAACCAAACCTGGAACCCAAAATTTTGGTTTTGGTTATGCAACCATTTATACATAAAGGACAACACCATCTGTATAATGTTTTGCCTACTTATATTTTAATCCTGCAAATTAATATTTGATGCATTGTCTTCAAAAAAATAATTGCATTGTAATTAATTGTCGCAGATATTTGAAAGTTGGTCAGATTATGAACACGTACTGGTACTCTACAATTACAATTTATTTTAAAATAATTCAAGTTTCTATCGAAAATAAACGAATAAATAATATGTACAGCAAAAGAAGACTCACTCATTGTCATTCCTCAAAGAAGACGATGTTGCATCTTCCCATGTCGTCCTGGCTAGTATTCGAAGTATTGGAACTCAAGGATCGCTTCCTTTTCTTAGATTTTCGTCTTTGCGCCCTTTTGCTGGATGCTTCGGATTCTGTTGATTCTTCACTGGAGCTTTCGATGTGACTGGATTTTCTGCGATTTTTTCGGCGGTTTCGATGGCACGTTAAAGTACTTTGAGTTTGAGTTTCAGAGCAATTTGGATCCGTTTGGCAACCATTCTCGACATTATTCTCCTTCTTCTCCTTATTATCTTCCTTGTCCGCATTTTCTTGGTGGTTTTCATCTTCTTCTGCTTCGTCCAGGATGGAGCAAACATGATCTTGATTGGTAAGGACTGGTGGACTGGATAAAACTAATCGCTTTCTGTGAGGTCCTATATCGACTGCAGCAAGCGCATTAATTTTGCACCAAGCTTGCATTAAATTTGTATAAGGTCTATAATTTTACTATAATTTAGAAGCCCAGAATCAAGTTGATGCTGGTTACTAATTGACAACTTAAATTGAACTTCTGTATACGCTTAAAATACACACAAAAAAAAATTTCCCGACGATATAACGCCGTATTCTCGCTACATATATGCATCTTCAATTAAATTAGTTAAAAATGAATTAGATTAATATGCACATTATTCATTTATTAAATAAAATAGAAAATGCGATTACAAATGCAATACTAAATGCTAATTTAGCATAAAACTACTCATCGGGTTGGATTGAAAGTTGGTATTTGTCTTAGTAATGATATATTAAACAATCCTGCCAAATTTCATAAAGATCCAACCAAATTGAGCGAAAAAATTTGGGCCAAGATACATTTTATTATTAATTCATTAAATAATTAATAACTTAAAAACTATATCATTTAGAATTAATCTGATATTTTTCTCGGATTCTACGCATTTTTCTACATACGTATACCGAATTTCATTGAAATCTATGAAACTTTCAGACCGTGGGAAAATTGCTGTCAGCGTGGTAACGTGCGGTCATTGCCCCCGTGCATCAAAACACTTAAAGGGTGCATCCGCAATGGCGTCTAGCTTGCACCGGCGCTACCCATTATGTAAGCTATTAAAGTAGCGCATATGCCAGCTATTAAAGGTGAACGATTATTAAAGGGGGATAGATCCATTGTACGGAAGTGCTCGAATGCATACGACGAGCGGCCATCTTTAATTCAGTTTGACAACTCGAGTGCAATGGAAGTGATTGTGTCAACAAGAAAAGTGATAAATAAAGTGGGAATGAAGCATTTGTGAGTAGTTTTGGAGCCCCAGGAGTAAAGAAAACCTTTCTTGGATCTCAAAAACATAAATGGATCCTGCTGGGCGAATGTATTTGAGGTTAGAATCAACAACGAAACAGCGGCGAATTTATTTGAGGTTAGAAACAACACTACTATTAATTATTACTCAAAAATTAGATAAAGTATTGATCTGATTGAGTTGCAAGTTTGTATTTGTTTTTGGTTTGAGGTAATAAACAATTTTGCGGAATTTCATAAAGATCGAATCAGTTTTTGAAGTTAGGTAATTAAATAACCACATTTTATTATTAATTTAAATTTAAAAAACTGCAACTCCGATTTAAAAACGGATTGCTTTGTGATATCTGTGAAATTTTCTACAATGAAGTGTTAGCTTTCATCAAAATCGGAGTCTTGACGTATCATTAATCTGTTAATTATTAATTAGACAAACAGTTCACACTTCAAACAATCTCAATCTCATTTCCAGCGAATTTTTAATTTAGATTTACATATTTCAAAACCAAAATGTTATTTACTAATAACTTAGGCATTTTATTATTAATAAATAATTGCTTTATTCCAAATACCATTTTTTTATTTATAGTGGCAATAAATGATGCATTAAACATTTTGTAATATTCGATTGCTCTTTATTACGTTATTAACTAAACAATTTAGGTATTAATGTATTTGTCTAAATGTACAACCATATGGAAAGTGATTTCAAAATTTCATCATCAACAAATAAAGCATCTTCATTAAAATGTTCTTCATCGCACGCGGTGCTTTTTCAGATGGTATTAGAGAATAAGAGAAAGTTAACACTTAGGTCAAGGATAATCCTCAACTTTCACCTCTATATAAACATAAAATGCGATTGATTGTTTCGGTAAATAAAAGGCGCAAGATGTTAAGTAAAGATAATTTTTTTATTTCTTTCTATGTACAAAAAATATAAAAGTTTATGCATCTAAAAGTAGGAAGTTGGCACCTTGCATGGAAGAATATTCGTGATGGAAGAAATAAATGTGCATTATAATTTTTCAAAGTTATGGGAGAATGTGCAAATTACAGTACAAGTTCTCAAGAGCATCAATTATAAATAGATGATAGGTTTTATGTAATAATCACCTTCATGAATTCATTACGTATGACGAAACAAAATAGACTAGAATGTTATAAGATCAAAAAAGGGTCAAACAGACGTGCAATTAATATCTAGGAAGTCGTGCAAAGAGTTAATAAAGAAAAGAAACTACAAGAAAACAGACAATTCGATCACAAATACAACTATTCTACACACTTTCATTACGACAAATAATTAAAATAATTAGTTACGTCCAACTTGGTCGATTTGCGTTTGCAAGTTGTTCACTACTTCTGGTGGAAATTGGTCGCCCAAAATTTCGAACAAGTTAATTTTCTGGTTTCCGGGAATGCTTTCGTAAGCGCCAATTTCGATACCTTCTTGCACCTACACAACGCAAATCAATAAGAAAAAAAATTGGGCGCTAAATAAAACGTACCTTTTGAATTTGGGCATCTTTGGGGATGAGGAAAGTGTTTTGGGCTTGTCTGATCGCCTCGTTGGTGTAGGCACCACCTTCCTTTTGAGGGTAGGCAGCAGCAAAGGCCACCAAAGCAAAGGTCACAATAATGCAAGCTTTCATTTTCGAGTTTTGATTATTTATCTGCAAGAAATCAAAAATTTTGACACTGCTTCAGCACTAAATATTTAAAACGGGCACTTTCACTAAAGACACTTACCTTTTACTCTGTCGATAGGTTTTGACGAATTCCGTATGAAATTTCTGAGACTTATCTCTTATATAAGACGCTTGACCATCTCCTTTAGTCCTCCCTACCCGCGCCGCAAAAAGTCGCTTCTCTTATTTAAATATGATGACCTGAATGTGTATCTTTTATTATTTTTTTTGTTACAACTTTTAATAATTGTGTATTTGTGCTAATTTATTTATGCAACTTCGTTCTTATGAAAAATAAATTTGTTATTCAAATTCTTTTTGTAAAGAATTAGCGGCACGCGGTATTCCAGGTCAAGATTTAATTAAATACAAAGACGTTGATTGCAGTTAGGTTCAAGACATTTTTGAACCGGTTTTTTGATCACATTTTTGGTGTTCGAAGTTGAGGAATACTTTTAGAAAAATACCTAAACTAGATGAATGGAATTAAATGGATTTGTGACCATATACTAAATACATAAATCAGCGGTTTCTAAAGAGAAATTTCGCTTGTTTCTTTTTTTACTTCTTCTTAATCGTAACATCGATTTTAGAAAAGCCTGCAAATATTTCACGAAATCATTTAGAGTAAATCGAATTTTCAGAGAAGACACAAGTAAAAGTTGAAAAACGTTTCCTCTACTTTCATTTCGGTTCGTGATCACAAATATTGTCTTTATACTTTTGAACGTTGATGGAATAATTAATTAATTAAAGGTACAAATTAATAAGCTATCACTTTCAAATACTGTGTAAATTTTATTGTAAAAAAAATTAGTTTGTATGATTGATTTGAAATGTAGACATATTCGTGGAACATCCGGGACAAGTGTGTAGAGCATCGTGCACAAAAATATCGCAATCGATGCAAAATATCTTTTTGCAATTCGGACATTGGTAGACCTAATTTAAAAAAATCATAATTACGTCAACTATTTATTATTGCAATTAATTACTTGTTTATCAGATTCGTTAAAATTTTTCTGACAAGCGAAACAAAACGTGGACTGATTATCAAAAGACAGCTCAGTATAATTCGCTGCAGGAAATAAATGATGGTAAGATCGGGCTAAATGCGGCGCTGAAACTAAAGTTAAACCGCAAGCCCGACACTCGACGGGCAGCTCGCAATATTTACTGAAGCATTGCGGGCAGTAATAGCCGCCAGTTGTTAACTTGCTGCCTTCATCAGCGCTATCTACATGACTGGAAATATTATCTTAATACTAGCAAAATTAATTGTTAATTAAACGAACCACATGCACATCGTGAGCGGCTCCTCCGTCCCTTCGGCATTCATCTGATGAGGGAACCCCATTTTAATCAAATTGGAATCCAAACAAACGGCGGCTGGCGGTGGATCAACTTGCTGGTACAGCAAATCTTTAAAATGACTGTCGTCCAGGATTACGTTGTAAATCCCACCGGTTTCGTCTGCGAGCAGTCGGCAAACGTGGACTTCGGCCGCTAAGCCTATTACGGAGCATCGCACTCCTTCCGATTTCAAACTCTGCGAGCGATTTTTTAAATTAATTCTAAGTTTGCAAAACTAATCCCATACCCACAGCAATTGTAACATTAATGTCGCCGGGATCGCAAGTGGTCAAGCTGCCCATTATGACTAAAACTTCTCTACTAGCATGCGTTGGCAACAATTTCAAAGAACTTAAGGCCATTTCTAAGCCATTCTGTAGCGATGGCTCGCCGATAAGTGAAGTGCGATTTAAGCTAGTTACTTGCTTGATATGTTTGCGGCAGTTTCCAGCCAGCTCGCTGATTTTTTCTGAGCGCTTATTGTGCATTATTATTACGCCCATTTGGCTGATTGGATTTTGGTCGAAGAATTCTTCTATGAAACCTTCCAATAACTACAATTAAATCGCAAATTAGTGTTTACAGTCATCGGGCTACTGAAATAACTTACTTTTATGGTACAAAGTAATCGGGTTGGTTTCAAATCTTGGCTGGACATAGAATCGGAGCAATCTAACATTAAATATAAATGTCGCATCATTCCCAATTTTTTGCTGCCTTGCTTTTGGGCCTGTCGTTTCCTTTTGGCTCGTTGTATAATATCGGCCACTGAAGCCTCGAGAAAACCATCGTCGTCTTCTTTGATTGCTTCCCTAAAATTTCCCCAATTAAAACTGGTTTTTATGGTTTAATGAAAATTATTACCAAGTTTTTTCGTAGCCAGTTTCCCATCGGTATTCCTTTGGATCATCTTCATCAATCATTGTGGTTTATTGTTGTGTAAATACGTAAATTTAAGAACGAAGTGTAAAAAGATTGAGGTTGTTTGTGTTACTACATAACCTCACAAAAAAAAACTGTCAAGCAAGAAGAAAAAAATTTATAACAGTACTTTTTCATTATATTTCAGCCAAATTATATTACAATTAATTTAAATATATTTAATTATTATTAAGCTGCAAATTAATTAGTATTATTAATAAAATAAAATGTAGTTCAAACGCATAAATTATGCATTTTATATAACATAATTAAAGATTACTAAATAATAATTAAATTTACTTAGAATAAATTAATAGTATTTACATTAATTATTATTTATTTTAAACTTATTCATATTTCTTCCAAATTATTTGAATTTAGCGCTCAATGTTCTGTTTCACTCTAACACAAGCAAATCATATTTCCGTTCTTTTCTATCGCAATCAATATTGCCAACATTAGCGATTAATATGTCTAAAAAGCAGATTTACCAACAATTGTCATAATTTAAAAACGCTAATAATTTAATAGAGCTACAGGCTTAATATTTGTCAAACTTTGCTTTGCATAATATCCAGTCTTAATCCAGAAAAAAAATATTTGTTTAAAGTATATTTAAGGAAAATAAGCGGTCCCGCCATCATTTAGTTTCGTGAGTGACCGTGGCAGCAGTGTAGCTATGTTTGGAACGCTTGGCGTGATACTTTCATCAAAAAAAGTGTAAATAAGGTAACTAGTGGCTTTTTTATAATATAAAACCTCACAAACAAAATATTTAATGCATTAGAGTAGCATAATACTAATTGTTATAAGTGAAAAGATTTACGTAGTGTATAATGCTTTACTTTTGCATTCGCATGAATCCCAGCCATTTTGGATTAACACACCACAATTGAGTAGTTCTAATAGAAAATGTAATTGGCGCTAAATATAAAAACAATCATTTTTCCAATGCAGATATCAATTGAATAAATAAAAGTGTATACAATGGAAGAAGAAAAAGTCGAGGAAAACAAAAATCCTACCCCACCTGCCGAAGAAATCGCCAAAGATGCTCCTCTCATAACCGGTAAGCAACCAGCCACACGTCGTTCTTATTTACATAACCTCATACTTTATTACTTCCAGAAGCGAAAGCGGAATACGGCAAACTGGACGTTTTAGTGTGCGGAACTTGCACGCACGTCTTTCACTTGGTCGAACACTTCCAAGAACACAAAGCGGAAAAATGCTTGTTTAAAACCCGTTCCGAAGACGAATTGGAACTGAAGCCGCAAGTATGGGCCTTTACTCTCTGGAAAACCAAACAAATTCAAAACTTAGAAGAAGACGAAGTGAATCCAACAGCGTGGGAATACTATCGCCGTTGGTGCGCTCTCGAGCAGTCGATAAAAGAGCCTTGGCTACGTGCCGGCGAGTCGTTGGAAGAACGCGCAAAATTCGCCTCTGCAGAAGTCGTAAAGGACGAACCCGATCCTTTAGGAAATGACGCGGAGACGTCTAGACGCAAGCAAACAATTCTCAATAATTCGCTAGCGCTGAATAATGTGAATCGCAACACGAATCGAGCGTTCCGCAATGCGAAAGACGAAGAAGTACAAGAGTACGCTGTTGAACAAATCGTCGATAAACGCTATCATCCCAAGCGTAAAACGTTTGAGTATCGAATTAAATGGGAGAACTTTGATGAGTCGGCGAATACGTGGGAAGCGACCGCTAATCTAGCAGGGTGTCAAGATATGCTTGCAGCATTTGAGGCCGAGTTGAAGCAGAGGAAGCTCGACAAGGCGAAACTTACGCCTAAGGGCAGAGGACGCGGACGGGGTAGGCCACCATTCAAACCTTCATTTTTGGCTGATGTTACACCGGGGTAAGTTTAACTTATGTATATTTTAGTTAGAAAATTTAGAGGGGTCACAAATTGCGTAAAAATGACGTCTAACTGTCATTTTCCGTCACAAAGTGACATTTCTCTTATTACAAAAATGACAGATGTCACAAAATTATTTTCAAACGGACTAACTTTTTGTGAATTAACAATTTATTTGCGTCTTACTTATTTATTTGAATTAATTTTGATTATTCGAGCGTAGTGTCTCGCATTAGAATGGTACTATTTTTGTTTTCACTTTAATGTAGCGATCGCCCCCAGAGAGTTTGCAAACAAAAAGCGCTGTCCCAGGTAAAAGCCTGGTGCGGTAATATTTCCGATACAGATGAAAGCGGCGTGAAACGCTCGTATGAAGACGACGACAGTGACGACTCGTTCGAAAAGAAAATGAAATATGATGATTATTCAGATGAGGAATCCGATACTAATGATGATATCCGTACCAATTTATCGCTGCGTCGCGTTGCTAAACCTACAATTCTCAATAATGGCCTTGGCAAGAATTTCCCTCAGAACGTTTTAATTCCCGACGCAAATGGCGTTGTGCGGATCAACCAAAAACAACTACCATCGCTTAGTACTGGCGTCTACATTATGTCGAAAACAGCGGGCATAATAAAACTCGACTCGTCCACTTCGAAAGTGGCGACAAGCGGCGGGCAAACGATTGTTAAAGTCGCACCGAAAATCGGTCAGACGCAGATTAAAATTGTGAAGAAAGACGGCGGAACTACAAGTAAAATTATTAAAATGACGCCGAAAGGCAGCCCAGCTCGTACTTACAAGCAAATCATTACGAAGAAGAAGCCGGAAGAGGGCGAAACTCCGGAGGCTAAACAAGCGGAGCCACTTTCCGCAACCCCGCAAGCACAACGCCGCGCGGGAGACGAATCAGATGACGGGGTTGAAGATCTAGAGTTTCCCGATGTGTTGGCCGAGGCGCCACCTGATAGTCCACCGAGCGATTTTGTACTCGATCCGTTCACCGGTAAAATCGTCGGCCAGGATTACCCGGAAAAACTGGAGATAAGCGATACTAAAATTGAGATGAATGACAGCTTAACAGATTCCGCAACTTCTTTGGAGAACATTGTGAAAATTGCCGCTGCTGATATAACCGAAGAAGATTTAAAAGTTGAACCTATGATTACGTCTCCGATTATTGAACCCACTCCCGAAATTAAACCGGAATTAGACACCAGCTTGGAAATTACTCCTGTAGCGGTTTCCCCAGCTCCAGTTGCAGTAACAACCGAAGCGCCTGTCGTTATTACGACGACGGCTACCACGACTCCAATAATCAAATCTCCAGCAGCTTCTTTGCTAAACAGAGCGCTGACTAAATCGCAAATGATTTCCAACCATCGGCAAATGTTAGCAAATCGACCGAAAGTCCCGCAGAAAGTGATCAATCAGTCGGTTGCCACGAAAACGACGTACATGAGTCCATTAATGCGCGGTAATGCCTCGAACCATTCGAGTATCGTGCGTACTCGACCAGTAGCACCTAGACCTAAATTCAATATCTCAACACCGTCGCCCAACAAGTTCCAGCATGAATCGCCTCAACGAGTCGCTTATTCCAAGCAGACACCAAGACGTGTGGGGTACACAACAATTTACAAGTCGATTTCGAACAGTGGTACTTCGCTGGTTAAGCCGCAATTGCAGACTAGAGTCGTGCAGAGCGGTGCAAATGTGCACCGGATAACCACCCCGAAGAAGGATCCCGTTTATACTACTCAAGTAGTGCAACAGCAGCCACAAAAGAAGAAAACGGTGATTAGTATGCCGTCGTTGATTGGCGATGACGAGGCGATGCAAGTGGATACAGAAGCTGTGGCTACTACGAGTGAAGAGGCAGTGGCTACCACATCGACAGCGACGACGACAGCGGCTACGACCACGCCGTCAGCGACCGCTCCGGCCTCGCAGACGGCTAATTTAACTGACGCGGAATTGTCATCGTTTACATTAGCGGATAATGAGAACCCGATTTTCGTGACTGGGGATGATGGGACTATTTACCAGGTGGCTGGACAAAACGAGCAAGGGCAGACGATATTGATTACACAAGGGAGTGATGGACAACAGCAGTGTTTGTTGGTAACGAATGAGATTTCTCAAGAGGAGACGCCAGCAGCGACATCTCCAGCGGAGCCGGAGGCCGCCGAGTCCAAGCCGGTGGAGGAGCCGTTGAGTGTGAAGACTGATGATGCGGCGTCCGCTTCGGATTCCGTTGTCGCTCAAGTTGTTCGAGCTGATCCACTCAGTCCAGGTACGTTTTGAGTTTTTTTTGTTGGGGAGTTGTTGATTTTGTTTGTTTTTAGGGGGCACTCATAAAGTGGTGGTAATGTTGCCGGATGGCAATTTGATGGTGACGCAAGTGACGCCCGAAGAATATGCAAATCTTGAATTAGAATAGTTTTAAGTTTATTTTATAATCAGTGAATAATATTTAATTGATTTTGAGATATTTTTAATGAAATCGCAGTTGTACAAATCGCATTTAAGATTTATCAAGTTTATAATTTATTAGTGATCTAAGAAATGTTATGATTTTTTTCGATAACTATTCGTAGCTTTTATTTGAATTAGTTAACTTTTTTAGTATTCTTTTTTTGGTCATTAATTTGTACAATATGTTTGAACTTTGGATTTGTATTATCATACTTTGTACATATTTTATTTCTCTACATTGTGGAAACCTTTATTTAGAAATACATTTTTAAGTAATATTTATTGTTTTGATTTTTTGGGGTAGTCAGGGAGGGAAAAAATATTATTTGAATTTAGCGCCAAATTAGTTTGCGAGGTTGTTGACTCGTCGAGTTAGACAACCAGTAATACAATTGCGTTATCTCAACTGTCAACTGCGGTGTCACCTGTCAGTGTCAAACGAGATGTCAAGTTTTATCATCATATGTTCCAGTTCTAGATAAGAGAAATCCGAGACAGAACTGTGGCCAGTGCTTTTTATTGTTTAATAATTAGAGTAAAACATCTATAAATTATAAAGTGATTTATATTAATCGCTCATTATAATAAATAATGACTGATTGAGGACAATAAATGCAGTAATCAAGTAAGTCACAGAAGTTTGTTTACATTTTTACGTCATACATTTCGAAAACAAAAATCAATATTATGAATAATCTAAATATTTCGCCGAATAAATTCCATTGTTACATTTACAGTATTTCGTCTATCGCTGACACATCGCCAGATAGAATCGATAGACAATGAACTAAACCCTATCGAATAGAAAAGTGAATAACCCAACCAAGGGACCAGTGCGACCTATTCGAATCAACATCAACCTGTGAGAATGGAGACGATATGGCACGTGCTCAAACGAAAAAAAGTTTACACCCAATCCACCGCAGAAGAAACCGGCCTAAGACGTGTGCTAAATGTGTTTGATCTGACAGCCCTTGGTGTGGGAAGTACTTTGGGGGTGGGTGTCTATGTACTAGCGGGCCATGTGGCCAAGGAAACAGCGGGACCATCTGTGGTTTTATCATTTTTAATAGCAGCAATTACATCGGTGTTCGCAGGTTGGTTACACTACTATATCGTGTTTGTTCAGGCTTATTTGTTTGTACATGATTTAAGATTTGTTAAATAAGCAATCAAGAAATGTGTCGCTTAGCGCTTATGCAAGATAGGTGAAGAGGTTGAACAATGTACAGATTAACGTTTTTATAGTAAATAGCGAGTGAGTAAATGACTCATTTGTGTTTTACCAGGATTGATTACATCCCATTTACATAAGATAATTGTTCTCGAATGTGACGATCAATTAGATTGTTCTCTAGAAAATTGATAAATAATCTCTATAAAAAATACGTTGCAACATTTTTAATAATTTGTCGCCATAAATAAATACGCAGGTGAATTTCTTATTCACTTGTTTTTATTACCACAAAAAAACTCGGAAGCAATCTAACTGTTTATTCTTTTTTACGAAATTCCAGTCTTGTTAGGGATGATTTATGTCTTTTTAATAGAACCGTTTACCTTATCTGAAAACATTCCCATAAATCACTTTTTTGTGCACTTGTTATGGGCTCTTATCTTTCCAATTATCTTCGCTCAAGATAGCAAAAAAACCAAATCGATTTTTAAAAGCCCATTTTGCAGATAAGAGCCGAGCGCTCGAGCAAAAAAACTTGTTTTGATGTGAAGTCGAGCACGAAATATCCGCAAAAAACTAAATTCCAAATTTTTATTAGGTGCTAAACGGTTGAACACATGTAAATGTCAAATTATCTAATATTTATTGCCGAGGGGCCACTTTTTTGGGCAAAAAGTGTACATTGGAATTTTGTTTTTCTCTAAAGGGGAACGAACTCGTGAGAAAAGCCGATAAGACTTAGGAAATGGTTAAACGTTTTAATTTTTTAAGGATTTTCTAATTTCATTATAATTAACCCGCGATTTAAAAATAAACCAATTTTTTTAGGACTTTGTTATGCCGAATTTGGAGCACGAACTCCAAGAGCTGGATCGGCCTACATCTACAGTTACGTCTGTGTAGGCGAATTCGTTGCATTTGTAATAGGATGGAATTTAATTTTGGAATATGTGATAGGTAGAATTTGTTTAATATTTTTTTGTAAACGAATTAGCGAAATTAATTTTCAAGGTTCTGCAAGTGTGGCTAGAGGATTAAGCTTGTATTTAGACACACTAATCAACAATACATTACAAGACACATTTATTGAGATAGCGCCGATTAATGTGGCTTTTATGGCCAAGTATTTCGATTTCTTTGCATTTGGAGTGTCCATTCTTTTATCAAGTAAATAAAATTCAACTATATTGAAAACAGTAGTACTAAAGCTTAAATTCTAGTTGGATTAGCATTTGGAATGAAAGAGAGCACTTTGGCCAACAACATTATCACGATACTAAACGTTTGCGTCGTATTATTCGTAATCATCGCCGGCTCGATAAAAGGTTCATTTGCATTTATGATAACAGCAAACATAAATTAGTAAAACCATTTTAGCTGATACCAAAAATTGGGAAGTGCCAGCAAATTCCACTAACAAACATGTAGGCAAAGGGGGCTTTTTCCCATTTGGCGTTGAAGGAATGATTAAAGGAGCTGCAACGTGCTTCTATGGTTTTGTCGGATTTGATTGCATTGCCACCACAGGTGAAGAAGTCAAAAATCCCAAAAGGGCCATCCCGGTTGCTATTTGTTTATCATTAGCTATAATTTTCTTGGCATATTTCGGTACTTCTGTAGTGATTACTTTAATGGTTCCATACTATTTACAAGTACTTTAATTTTTTTGTAAATAGCAGAATATTAATGAATTACTTTTAAGGACTCAAACGCTCCGATTCCACACGCATTTGCCGCAATCGGCTGGGATGTCGCCAAATGGATTGTAGCTATCGGAGGCATTTTCGGATTATGTGCCAGGTTTATTACTAAATTAAAGTAAAATGCAATTAGCTAATATTTTTTTGCAGTCTTTTTGGCGCAATGTTCCCACTGCCACGAATAATTTACGCGATGGCTGAAGACAACTTAATCTTCCGGTTCCTAGGCCACGTTCGCAATGGCTCTCCAGTCACTGGAACTCTAATAGCCGGTTGCCTAACTGGTAAGTAATTTCCCGCATCGCTTTACTTTGAGTAACTAGAAATTATTTAGGACTTATGGCTGCATTGTTTGAGCTTAACCAGTTGGTGAATATGATGTCAATAGGAACATTATTAGCTTATACTATAGTAGCTGCTAGTGTCCTGTTGTTACGGTAAGTTTTCCCGTTTGTAGTGTTCTTGTACTTGTTTAATTTGTCCTCTTGCTCGTTGCTTGTTCGTTTCTAATCAGATTTTCGGTGGATAAGGATAAGCAGTACATTCCGGTACAGACGAATTCGGATTCGGACGATAGCGAAGGGTGAGTTGAATGTTGTTGCATGCTTTTGTAATTTTTTGTTGAATTATGTGTATGACAAGTTGCCTATCAGGGGTAACTTCTTAAAACTATATTAAAATATTGGGGTTTAGTTATTCAGGTGACACTTTAAATATAAATGGTAATGACGAGGATAGGGACCAATATCTAATAGAGACAAATAGTCAAACTTCTTGCGGGAACGTTTTTAAGCATATTTTTAACTGCAGTCGAAACGCAGTGCCGACTGCATTGACTGAGAAAATTGTCGGGGTTGAAGTGTTCCTATATTGTAAGTGCTCCTCCCATCAAATATTGTTTTTTACTTATACATTGAAATTTAGGCATTTTCTGCGTATTAATTGGACTATGTGTGATGTATTTCAAAAATTCCTTACTTGATGGCGAAGTATGGGCGATAGTACTGACGTCGATCACCGTTTGCCTCGCCGTACTTTTAATAATTTCCATAGCCACTCAACCCTTATCCCAAAAAGAATTGTCTTTCAAGGTGCCTTTTGTACCGTTCATTCCCGCATTGAGCATTTTGGTGAACATCTATCTGATGTTGATGCTGGATTCGGCGACTTGGATCAGGTTCGGCGTCTGGATGGCAGTCGGTTAGTATTGCATTTTTATTATTTTGATTAAGGCATGCTGTATATATTTTCCGCATGGGTGTTTTAACTTTTCCCCATCTTTACTATAGGATTGCCGATTTACTATTTAACCTGCAGCTGCATGCCAGCCACTAAGAAATTGAAACGTAAAAATTCGAATAGTTTAAAAGGTTTCTCTAACAAAGCATTTACCAATGATAAAGGGGATGTAATGTACAATTACGAGGGTGAACGCAATATTCGATTTGAGCCGACGAAAGAGTTAGACGAAGTTTTCGCAAAAGAAGATTTAAATCATTTTGCTTATAATCGTGATTTGTCCAGTTTTGCTAATACTAGTGCTGTTGTTCATAGTTCTGTTGCTTCTAGTAATCAAAATATTAATAATTCGTCAATCGGCAGTAATAATCGGGAATCTTATATTCACATAGAACGTCCACGATCGATTTGTGTAGACGATATAGTTCTTGATGAACCAAAGCTTGAGGAATCTGCACTTTTTGAATTGAATAGCGTGATAAGTGCAGAAGAAAACAGATTAAATTCTAATTTAAATTTAAATGTTGAGGAAGAAATAATTGATTCTGAACCAATTATAATTCCACCCCCGCCGCCTAGTCCGCCCCCAATGCCTGGTAAATCGGTACCGCGTTCTACTAAGCGAAATGCGCCTCTTCCTCCACCCGAACGAATTGATCCTTCTGAAATTAATTCTGAACCCGTTATAATTCCAGCGCCTCCTCCTTTAATGCCTCTTACATTTGTACCCCGTTCCGCTCCTTCTACCCCTCCGCCAACGCCACCCCCGTCCCCGCCGGAACTTTTCGATAACCCGCCACACAGTCCGCATCCATTTGTGACCATTTCCAATATTCGCAGTGTTAAATTGAAACCCGTTAAAACTAGGCCGGAAATTATTGAGAAAACTGAAGAGTTTACTCCGCCGAGTGATGATAATTTAAAACCGGGTACCGATGAGTTTCAAAAGTTTAAAGAACGTTTGACTAATAAGTTGCAGACAACCACTCCGCCGGTTAATAGTGGAATTATTCGTGTGCCTAGTGTTCGAAAGGATTTATATAGTGTGAATAAAGAAGATATAGATACGGGGAAAATTGATAGAGATGACGCGAAGAAGAAGATTAATAACTTTTTAGTGCAGAATCCGGAATATCTGCGAAGTGCGAATGAGAGGCCGCTTAGTAGGGATAATTCCGATTCGGATTTAGTGAAATTAAATGCGGCGGTAGCTCAGAAGTTTATGGATCATTTAAATGATAACGCGACGGAGAAATTTAAGTTTAAGGACGAAGACGGTTTGGCCGAAAAGGACGATCATTTCAATAAAATGCAAAACGTTTTCAGCAGTATTCGGTTGCGAAAGAAGGAAAGTTTTAAATAAACTCTTGACATTCATTGATTTGATGTGATGATGAAATTAATATTGGATGTGTGCTCTGTTTGCTATGGCTTTGTTTGCGAGCTTGATTTATGTGATCCAACTAAACTAATCCACCTACTCAATAATCCTCATTTGATATTAATGTTTCCCTGCTGGATTGATATTAATTTTTGTTAAGTATGTATTTGGTTTTATTGTGGAGTTCTTTACAGGTTTTCTTATATACGGATTGTATGGTCTTCCAAATAGTGTTAGAAATTATAGAAATTATGAACGCTTAGATTGACTGTATCTTTAACTAATCAAATTTAACAAACTTTTAACGAAACAGATGGAAATCTATTTTATATAACGATATATTTATCCTATTTAGAAAATTATACATATTATATTTTAATGTTTTTACGCATTTATTTATTTATCCAAAATCAAGTGGTCCAAGTATTCAAATCCCATACCAAATTTGTTTACTGTCAAAATTTCCATATGTTGAAATATGTTATAAATTCATTAGTGTATCATTTAATCAGAAAGCTCAACGGTTTTTGTATAGCATGCCGAACGCTGCATAACTTCCTCACGTTTTTGAGAGCATATTATTTGCCGCAAATTAAAAATGAAGCCGAGCACCCCGAAACATCCGAAAGCTCAAAGACTTGTGCCACTCAAACCGGTAAACTGTGAGGAAAGCTTGCTGACGCAGTTTGTCCAGAACAAGTATGTCGGCAACATATTGAAGACCAGCACCAAACCAAAAGAATGCGTTTTTGAATCGTTGCGACCAAAAGCGGGACATTGCTTGGATTATCGCATTTCGCAAACGCAAGCCTGTTTGGATGCTGGTCCTACGAAGATCAATATCAGGCAGATTGAAGCGACTTATGTGCCATCGCCTGAGCCTATTGTGCCGAAAGAGCCGAAGAAGGTCAAGCTTTTTAGTGGCGGTCCTCCTCAGTGGGTTTTTATTGATGAGAAATGGAGGGCGAGGCAGTGGAAGCTGCAAGAACAATACAAGGAGGAGTTGAAGGAAAATATTCGAGCGAGGAAGAAACATGATAAGATGAAAGGTACTCATTAGAAATTATCATGTAACTTTCATTTAATAAACAAATTTGGTAACTTTTTCTTTTGTTTTACTAGAACTCCATTTAAAAAAGTTGAATCGCGAGATGGTAGGGCCTGAATGGTATCAAGAATTGTCTCCCAATCAATTAAAAGCAATCGATTGCTTGGCTTTTTGTATTAGTAAAGATCTGAGCGAAAATACAATTTGTTACACGCAAAGAATTATTGCAGAACTTGGTTTAGTGCGGATGCCCAATTCAAGACATTTTAAAGAAGCTTTAAAGCAATGTTGTAACTCACCAGCTGAGTTCTTATTGGTACTGTACCAACTGATTAATCCTAAGAGAACGGAGTACTCGTTGAACGATCGCCTTTTATTATCTGGCGTGGTGCATTTAACTATTACGAATACTTTGCGCGAGTTGCACATAAGAATTCCATCACCTCCTAGAAAACCAAAACCGGTGGTGAAACCGCCCCCAAAAGAGAAGGCAATTACTTATAGGTCGCCTTATTTGGTGCCGTACACTTTTAAGCCAGATCCACCGAAATTCAGTGGGATCTATGAGAACAAACATCTGCAATATCCTGAAAGTCCTTATTTTTCGTATATTCCTATAATGAAAATTGAGGCAGAGTATCAGGAAGATAATTTAGAGATGCTTGCTGATACTTTGGAAGCGCAAGATCTTCTGCTTATAGAAGAAATGAAAGCTGCACAGCAGATTTATGATAATTTGGTCGATTGCGAAATCAAACCGAAATTGCTTAAGCCAACTATTATTAAACTTTGTGAAAAAACTGGCAAATTGGCTAATCTAGAAGATGCATTTTTGGATAAAATGGACAAACATGGTCATGGTTATACACCCAACCAAAATAAAGCTCTTTCAAGCAGTGCTGTTGAAGTTGAAGAAACTTTAATCACGTGTAAAACATTTATTTTGGCGGGAGTCACTTGTGTGAATGGTAAAGCAGTACCAATTATCTCTGGTGTAAGCGAAAGAATCTTAAATGACGATAAAAGACACGTAAATCCAGCTGCTTATAAGAAAATGGTTTCTTGTATCGAAGAAGCTGCACCAGAAGATTGCTTCCCAGATGTAGTTCCAAGACGCGTCCATCAAGTTCCAATTATCACCGGGATAAAGTTGACTAGATGTGGATACTGGTTACCAATGATTGGAGGAATTCAAACCATCGAGTGTCCTTCCGTCACCAGTAAATGTAAAAAAGTGGAATTGAAATTTCCTTCAATACCTAAAACTAAGCTATCCGAATGCTCCGATTTAGAAGTGCACAAACATTATATTATCAATGGAGTTGCAATCACCAAAAATGGTCAGAAGGTGCCAATAATTTCTGGAGTTAAGGAGATGCTTTGTACTGAAGTGATTAAATATGAGCAAGATTGTGTTGAGGATTGCAAAGCGCATCTTGACACGTTTATCTCGCAGAAATGCGAGAAGTTTGAAGATTTTAAACGTAAATATTTTGCAAAGTATTTAATAACTGGCATTAAACGTATTGGACGCAACGAATTCGTGCCAATAATTGGTGGTGTTAAGGAGACCAAATGCGAATGCTTAGAAGAGTACCAAGAAAGTATTAAGTCCTATGAGTACAACAAGCATTTGAGCGAAAAAAAGGAAGCCTATAAGAAAATGAGTGGATCTTTTGTGATTAGTGGAATTGCTATAACGCCGAACGGTCCTGAATATATTTTGAGTGCAGTTAAACCGAAAGCAAATGTCCAGCTTTTGAGAAAATGCATAAACACTGTAGAGCAATTAAATGATTTTCGAAGCAAAAAAGCTGCAATGCTAGAAGAAAATTCAAAAGATACGACGCGTTTGCAGCATATTTTGAAACATATTGAGCAAAGCAAATACGAATTGCAAACTAAAATGGATCTAAATTGCCATAGTAGGAAATGTCGGGATGCCCAACTGAAACTTGAATCGTCAACACCAAAGTGTGATTGTTATGAGAATTATTTAGAAAAATTGACCAAGCATGAAGCTTATATCCGTGGAAAGTTAAATCGATTGAAATTTATAGCAGATCAAACCAAATATTCCATTTCTGGAGTTAATATGACTTCGGATGGTCCTGTTTATGTTTTGGGACAAGTTTCCAATTCTACAGAAAATGAGAAGTATGGGGAATGCTTGAACTATATTAGCCAATTCAAAGATATTTGTAATTCAATTGAACCAATTTCCTTGGTTGAGAAGAAGGAAGATATTAAGGAGCAGCCAGAATTGGACTGCAGTTGCAAGAAGGAGCTGCAAAGGGTTTTAACCAGCAGTTGTCCTTGCGAAAAATGCGTGGAGGATTATAACTTGAAGCATGCAACGTTTATTGTTGCTGGAACCAAACCAATTGATAGTGGTCATGCTATTCCAATTATGTCTGGAATTTACGATAAAAATTGCAGTTGCTTGCATAATTATGAGAAGAAAATGCAGCGATTTGAAGCATACAAACATCGAATTGAGGCAAGGTACCAATTGAAGAAAGCATCTCATAAATTTGTTATTGGTGGAGTTATGCATACAGCTCAAGGACCAGTCTATAATATTTCTGGTATACGTCCTGAAATTTTGTGCAAGTGCGGTAAAAAAGCGCAGGCTGAAGAAGCGGAAGCTAAGCGTTTGGCTATGCTGCCAAAGGCGCCAAAATGTTACAAATATAATATTGGTGGAGTTAAAGAGACTAAGGATGGAAGTGTTTATATTCTATCCAATGCTTTACCGCAGAAGGATTGTGCATGTATGGATTTGTACAATCGGTATGATTTAGTTCATAGCAAATGTATGGAAACTTATGAGCAATATTTGCAACAAACTGAAAAAGATATTGAGGAGTATCTGAATGATTTAGAAATGAGACAGGAAGTTGATCAATTAGTGGAGATAAGTATGGATGAATATAAGGATCATTATGACGATCATTTTAACAAGGAGGAGGAGGAAGATGGGTTTAGTGAAGAATTGGCTGAAGAATATAGCATTTTTTATAACAAAGATAAATCTGAAGAATGTGGAATGGATTTGAGTGAATATATTGATAGAATGAGGGAAATATTGCGTGGTAAGGTGGAAGACGGTGATTTTTGTACTTGTATGTATGACGACGATGTTGATGATTTTGAACCACCTTATGTAGAAGTTGAAGAAACTAAAGATAACGAATTTAGAAGATATGTTATATTGGACAAGTTTCCCAGATGTTACAGGAAACAAATGGAGCTTTTGAAGGTTTTAGGATTTTTAATTTGTAGATTAGTATTTTATGGTTTTATTTCGATAGTATATGCTGGAGCGCTTAGCAGAAGATGGTTTTCCTCTGGCCAAGTTACCAGATTGCCACAAGTTGCCAATTTTTAAATTGTGGTTGCAGTTAAGAAGTGGCAAATTTTGGACGCAAAAAGACAAACGTACTGATTTTAAACTACAATTAATTAATTGTTACCTAACTAATAATTTTCTAGTTCCTTATTGGGATCGCAGTCTCATGGCCTGGCATCGTTTGGATACTTGTAGAAGAAAGGTTGAAATTCCTAAATTACCGATTACTTCTCACAGAGCAATTACAATGACTTGGAATGATGCTGCGTTTTGTCGCAAAATCGTATCGGAAGCTATTGAAGATTATTACAGGAAGCTTAAACAATCGGCAGTGGATGTTGCAAGGGAATGGTTTCCAACTACATTTTCTTATGAGTTTCCAACGAAATCTTTTCGAGATTGCTTTTTCGCTTATTGTCCTGCTAAAGAAGCGAACGTTTTTCCATTTAAAATTGTTAAAGAGCATGAGATGGTGACGACATTCAAGAGGAAGGTTTGCAAATTATAGAACGAATGGGTTTTAAGCTGTACAAAACAAGTGTTTATTTTTATAAAAATTATAGAGCCTCTCTAATGTAATAAATATGCCTAATATATTGTTGTAATACTGTCTTCATATGCATTTTATTTTATTAAAATCTGGTATCTTCAGTAATATATCCACTGGTTTGGTCTACCGAATTTATGGTACTCCTCCTTTTGTCTTCTCTGCTTGATACTGAATTTCTATTTTGCCGATTGGATAAAGTACTCATTTTTCTTTCTCTTGGTTCGTTTTCATTGATTGAAGGTTTCCTACTTCCATTTAATTTTGCTTTTACTGAATCATTTTCAACACTATGCCAAATACCATAACCGAAATAAATTGCAAAACCTAAGAAACAGTTCAAATTCGGTAATTTTTTAGAGTCTAGAAAACTAGAAGAATTAATTACCTATGGCCATCCAAATGGAATATTTCATCCAGGTATCTCCTTGAATATTTGTCATGAGATAAATGTTAACAAAAATACTAAGACCTGGCACCCAGGGCACTAGCGGTACTGTGAAGGATAATTTTGTGGTTGATCTTGGTTGGAATGAAATTACCAACAGCAAAGCAACTAATACGCATAAAATTGCTACAGCTACTCCTATAAGCCATGGTTCTCCATTGAAGAAGTCATCTTCAAAGCCAGTTATTAAACCGGATAAAAGAAATGAGAAACCGACTGAAATTAATTAATTAAAATTAATAAAAGAGTGTCTTCTATAGGAATCAAAAATTTTACCATAGATCAACATTATCCAAATAACTAGGGCTGAAGTTAAAGTGGTTGAAGTACTTGCTTTCCTATTAAACATCTGTGTCAAGTATATTTTTAAAGACGTCTTTTGCTTGGATTTATCTTCTGGCTCATACCTGGAATTATAATATTATAAAGATTCTTTAGTAAATAATTTTGAAGTTACCGCAAAATGAGTACGCAAACGGCAACCATGGAATACGCTAGCAAAGTACCAATAGACATCATATCGGTTAGTTTCTTCAATTCGAACAAGCAAGCCAATACTCCTATATTAATAATACTTTGTTTATAATTTTTAATTTAATTATATAATAAATAAATACCCGTAATCAAGCCAGCCAGGACGGTTCCCATAAAAGGAGTCTGGAACTTTGGATGAACTTTTGCTAGGACTTTGAATAATAAACCATCAGAAGCCATAGCGTAGATTATTCTTGGAAGAGGAAACATTGCTCCTAACAAGCTCGAAAATAATCCACACATTGCTCCAACACTCACAATGATTCTTATAGCAGTCCATCCGTATTGTTCGTAAACGTATGGTAATGGAGCTTCATCATCCTTAAAAAATTTTGTTTAATTAAATTTTATTAAATTAATTTAAATTAATTACTTGTAAATAATACGGTAACATCATAGTCAAAACTGTAGAAATACCAAAATATGCCAGAAAAACTATCAAAAGCGACAATACTACTCCAATTGGAATGGATTTCTGGGGAGTCTTGGATTCTTCACCTACAAGAATAATTTAGAAACCAAAAACAAAGTTCAAACTCAACTTACCAGCAGTTGCTATAACATCAAATCCAATAAACCCATAAAAGCATCGAGCGGCCCCTTTAACAATCCCTTTGATCCCATATGGAGCAAATCCTCCATCCCCATTATTTCCAACTTCACTCTTTGATAGTCTCCAATTTCTTGCATCTACCTTCCACATCCCCGAAATAATGACCAAAAGTACGACACATATATTCACTAGTGTGAAGATGTTGTTGATCAATGAAGATTCCTTAGCTCCAAAGGCTAGAGCAACTGAAGAAAATTCAATTTAGCAATTATTGAAGAATAGTTGACAAATTTATATTACCAGAGAACACTATGGATAGTGTGAGTGAAAATACATCAGCATAAGTGCCAATTTGTCCACCTTCCATAGGAATGTTGTCTTCGAAGAAGTGAGACATGGTTTTATTCGCTAAGTTGTCTATGTAGAGGAAAATAGCTTTGGTCACCGTAGCAGATCCTGAAAGTCTACACTTTAAAATTCTAATCATTAATACAATTTCAAAACATACCAATTAGATATTCCAAAATTAAATTCCATCCTATAATGAAAGCGAAACATTCTCCAATGCAAACGTAGCTGTAGACATAAGCTGATCCAGCTTTTGGCACTCTGGCTCCAAATTCCGCATAGCACAATCCTGAAAGTATTTAGCTGAAGTAAGATTCTCATAGTTTACTAATATTTACCTGCAAGGATGGAAGCAATAGCGGCAATAAGGAACGATATAGTGACTGCAGGTCCTGCTGTATTTTTGGCCACATCTCCTGCAAGGACATAGACACCCACTCCCAAAGTACTTCCAACTCCAAGAGCTGTTAGATCTAGCGTCGTCAAAACTCTGGCCAATTTACTCTCATCGTTGTTGAACGTTACGATTTTTTTTCGGCTTAAAGTGTGTTTGGTGGTGGACCATTTCGGTAGAACAAAACGCATGTTTTTAGTACCTTTAAATAAATGTGAATGATTGATTTAGATCGTAATGATTGCAAGTGTGTTATCACTAAAAAAACACTTGGAATTTATTAATTTGTTGTGAGAGAAAAATTGCTTTGTATAAATCCTTTGCTGATAGATTATCATTAGTGGGTTTATCCCTTGAATGCATTAGTAATTAATTATATCTATAATTAATATTTGTACCTACCAATTTCTTTGATAATTTCTTCCATTTTTAATTGATAATACTACAGTCACATTTTTATTGCATTCTACTTTGTACTATTTCAGTTTACAATCAATTACATTTCGAAAGACTGTCTGGCAAATTAGTTAAATTTCATAGTATATCATTGAAATTAATTGAATTCAATTCATTTGTTATTAATTTTTACACGCTAAATCTATTCGAATTTATTGTACGCGATTGTTAATTAATTTCGATTATTTTTCTTGGCAAATTCTAGTTTTTATCTATTTTTACGTGGATGATTAGAATTATTATTATTACAGTTTAATGTAAAGTACAAAGACTGAAGATATTAATTATTTAAATTGACGACTTATAATTAGATTGATTAAAAGAATTTTATTTACCTTATTCACACACAGTGGCACTTTCCAGGAAAATTTAAAATCAGATTTAATATTTCATTACCACTTATATAACCCAGATATATTGATAACCGATAAGAACAATTATTTTTTGCTATTAGGTCAATTAAATTAGATGTGCATATAGGTTAAATAAATATTTTGGAAATATTTTTTACCTATTGGTCTAAAAAATTAGCACCTTCACATTTAAATGTAATTAATTAACTGTTCATTATCACTTTAATCTAAAAGTGTGAAAGATACACTGATATAATTTTTACAACTACTATTTTAAATTTATTTTAATCCAGATAAAATGACAATACTGATTAAAAGGATTTTTGGACTAATTCTGCATTGTTTAAATTTAAAAAACAACTCAGTTATCTTACAAGTTTCCCAATTCGTGACACCTATAATCTTTTAGCTTCGAAATAAATTGAAAAACAAATTAAATTTAATTAACTACATTTTTAAATATTTTTTAAGCGTTTGTAAAATTTGGAATGAGCTAGCTTAGTCAGGATAAGTGCATCTTATAATTTTAATGCATTATTCTAGGAAAAAGTAAAAGTAGATTTCATTTTTGGGAAAATTTTTGACCTGCTACGTTTTTCAAACCAGTTCTATTGTTGAGTAGAAATTAATTACTTTTAATGTAGCTAGAAGGATTTATTAATTAATTAATATAAGGGGACTATTCGATTTTAAAATATATATCTTTGTGTTGGCAACCAGTAAAACAATTTTTATTCAAATTTGAAATTTGAAGTACATTTTTTTAGATTAGCACTTTGGCGAAATCATATTTAAACATTAATTATCAGGAAACTTATTTATATAATAAATATAAGTATTGATGGAAATTAACCACACACGAATGTCCAAAGTGTTTTTGAATTATGCTAAATAATTATTCCTATAAGATAATAATTATTAAAAAATGCATGCCAAAAATGCAATTATCGTAAATTAATTTTTATTAAAATAGTTTTGCCTAATGTATGCACAAAGTAATAATTTTAAAATAAAATAAACCTTTAACAAATGTAACGATCAATTAATATTTCCCAGTTTATCATTATAATAAACAATATTAAAAGCACATAACATTAGTACCTATATTTATATTCATAGTATTTGTACCTATACTGATATAAATAAATATTCGTATAGTAAAACATTTCAAGAATGGTTTGACTAAATTTTTGCACTGTTTTTATTTGTTTTTTTAATATACAATAAAAAATAATGACTTCAATGTTAGCAATAGAGGGGGCGACATAATTATATTGGGAATGAACGTTATTTACTCAGGTTGAGTTCATATTTGATCCGAATATTGTTTAAATAAACAACCTGCTTCATTAGAATAATTTTTGCAAAAATCACGCTTAATTTTTAATGAACAAAATTAATTTAAGTGTTTTAAAAATTGGTTAGTTCTACTAATTATTGTTAATCAATGTGAAGTGTTAAGTGAGTGTTTTTGATTTTCAACCGGATTAATAAGGTATGCATATTTAATAATTTAAATTATTGGAAAGTAAGATAATTATTAAATTCCCTAAATTCTATTTTAATAATTGAAAGTTTTGCATGCTGAATTTATTTGCTTTTATATAATAAATAATTTTAATTAAAACAATTAACACAATTTGGTGACCCGATAGTTCGAAATTAAAATCAATTATCGTCACTAGTCCGGAAACAATTAATATTTACTAGTTAGGTACCTAATACATATTAGTAATTTTAAGTGTTTAAATAAATTAATTTTGAAGATTCTTATATTTTTCGATAATATTTCGCCGCAATAATTACGCGTAAAAGTCAGTATTTGTTTAATAAATAAAATAGTACCCAGGTATTTATTTAGAATTGTTAACAATATGTCTATATTTGCTCAATACTTTTATCATTTATGTAGAATGAGAGACACTTAATTGGGATTAGGATTTGTTGCAACACTTGCAATTTGTATAAATGTCGATTTTATTTATTTGTTTTAATTTCAATATTTTTTTGCAAACCGAAAAGAGGTGAAGGACAAAAAGATGTTGTTAAATTAATATTTATTAATATATAACAGGTAACTTGAGTAGTATTCCAAAAGTTAAATTAACAAATACGTGGTTGTAATGGGTCATGGAAGCTATAAAAAATTGTTTATTTAAATAAATAATAATTTCCAAGTATTTAAAAAAATATACACTGCTATTACGTTCTATACCATCATAGTTCTGGATTAATTTTTGTTAATGCAATTTTAATTATTTAGAAAAAAAAACTTGTAACTTATTTTTAATACGCACTGTTATGTGTTATTATTGCAAGATGCATATAATTTATTTACTTTGAAGTATTTATCCGGGAATTCCATAATTTTTATTGTTATGAATGTTAGTGGTGTAAATAAAAAATATTGTAAATAATTTAATTATATAAAACACGCTTTATGTTTTATTTTTTATTATTAAGTACTTTCTGTCTGGACTAAATTTAAATGAATTACATTGAATATCATTTTCTCCAAAAAACTTAATGATTAGATCAATTAAGTATGTTTTGGGAATCACTCAATAAAAGGATTGTCCTTTGAGATCGGCATTATTTCATCTTAGAATTTTATTTGCACTGGCGTACGAAAAAAATTAAATTTGATTTAAATAAAATTTAAAAATAATTAATATTCATTAAGCGCCAGTACTATCCTTCTGACGTGCAACCTTAGAAAGTACTTGTACTTGAAAAATTCTACAGGTGCTGTGCCCTTGTTCTGAGGCATCAATTCAAATTCTATGACCTATCTATAAAGTACGCCTATGATCAGAATGAAATAATCTTAAGTTTTTTGTTTTTTTAATTAAAAATTTAGTTATTACAATGTTATCATTGTTTGAGACTATTTAAGGTTTGATTCGGTGCGGAAACTTGCATGTGCTAGTTTGCTACAAACCTCCACAAAGGTAATAATCTTTCTAATTGAACGAATTATCGCACAAAATTTCAAAGTTCTGTAGATAAAAATTAACCAGGCAAAGTAAATATAAAATAACTTCCACACAATTTGTTCAAATAATTTAATTAATTAATTTAGATGTCTTCGAAATGGTTCCAAGCCCTCGCCAGAAGGAAAACTCTGAACAACGACAATGTGAGTCAATTAGCCCGTGTGTTAACCCTGGTCGATTTAACTGCACTCGGTGTGGGTGCAACTTTAGGACTAGGAGTTTATGTGATGGCAGGAGCTGTATCAAGGACTGATGCAGGACCTGCTGTTTGTCTCTCATTTTTGGCGGCTGCAGTAGCCTCAGCATTTGCAGGTAAGAAATTATTAATTTTATTAAAAACTGGGCCAATCCGAATTATTAATTAGTTTATCAAAAGAATTTCTTTGAAGTCTCAATATTTATCTTGATTTTTAATCGATTAGATTGACAATTCATATGCACGAACAATGTATACTTATTTTTTTCTGATAAAACAATCATGCACGCGAATTTTAATTAAGTTAATTTTTATTAGATTGTATTGTTAATAAAAAAATGATTGAAATACTTGCAGCCAATATCTATCCAAGTATCTCTATCTGATACTTATATTTCATTAGGTAATATCGCGATATTGCTTTACATGATTGCACGCCTAATTAAAATTAATACCTTTCGACTTTTTCTATAATAAATAATGCATGCACATTTTTCCAATTTTTTTCACCTTGAATATATAAATACCTATATAGGAAATTTCTCATTGCAGGATTATGCTATGCTGAATTTGCTGCCAGAGTGCCAAAAGCAGGATCTGCATATGTTTACAGTTATGTGAGCGTTGGCGAATTTATTGCGTTTGTGATTGGATGGAATCTAATTTTAGAATATATTATTGGTACCTCACAAAAAAATATCTGCCAATAAATTATTAACAATTTTTTTAATCAGGAACTGCAAGTGTTGCTAGAGGTCTGAGTAGTTATATCGATGCATTGGCTGATAAAAAAATTACATCAGCTTTAACTGATGCTTTACCGATGGATGTTAGCTTCATGTCAAAATACCCTGATTTCTTGTCGTTTATATTTGTTATGATCCTAACAGGTAAATAATGAAAGCTGTAAGGCCTTCACAAGTCTACCTTGATTTGATAAGGCCTTTTATTACATTAAGCGGAACGAATTAATTTAATTATCGCATTCAATTCCAGCCTTATTATCAATAGGAGTAAAAGAGTCAACATTTTTAAATAATATTTTAACCGTACTCAATCTAATTACTGTTGCAATTGTAATCGTAGCAGGAAGTATCAAAGGTAACATTATTGCAACAAGCAAAATAAATTATATAGTGTAACTAATTATTTATTAGCTGATCCTGCCAATTGGAATATCAAGGAAGAGGATATTCCAGAAGATGTTACCCATGGAGGAGTAGGAGGATTTTTACCATTCGGTGTCGCAGGAGTGATGGCAGGCGCAGCAAAATGCTTTTTTGGTTTTGTTGGTTTCGATTCCATCGCAACCACTGGTGAAGAAGCGAAGAATCCTCAACGTGATATCCCATTAGCTATCGTCATCTCGTTATTCATCATTTTTGGAGTTTATTTTGGAGTCTCTACTGTTCTCACCATGATGTGGCCTTACTATTATCAAGTAATTTATTTCTACGTTAATTAGTGCAGATAAATATGAGGAATTTTTCTTAGGACAAAGATGCTCCATTCCCATACGTTTTCGAACAAATTGGTTGGCCTGTGATCAAATGGATAGTCTCCATCGGAGCACTATTCGCGCTCTCTACTAGTTTATTAGGAGCAATGTTTCCATTACCCCGAGTGATTTACGCCATGTCCAACGATGGCATCATCTTCAAATTCCTCGCGAAAATTAACCCGAGAACTAAAACGCCTCTGACTGCTACCATTATTTCGGGTCTACTCGCTGGCATTATGGCCATAATGTTTGATCTGGATGAACTCATCAATATGATGTCTATTGGTACTCTGCTGGCTTACACAATTGTAGCGGTTTGCGTTTTGATCCTTAGATATCAACCTTTGGAAGATGATATACCGTCTATCAAAAATAAGGACGTCTCTGTTGAACAATCGATGTTTAATCTATTTAAGGATTTATTTAATTTAAATATGAACAAATCTCCTAGTTCTTATTCCTCGAAGATTACCAACTGGTCTATTGGAATTTACAGTAAGTTGGAGAGTTAATTATTGATTAGGAGCGTTTTGATGGATTTTTATAATTTCTAGGTATTTTTTCGGCCGGTTTTTGCGCTCTTGTGATTTATGCATTGGATGATCTTTTCACCGAATCGTATTATTTAGTATTATTTATAATTTGCGTTGTTGCTATGATAATGTTGGTGACGATAATAGCTCGACAGCCAATTCAAGATATTTCATTATCTTTTAAAGTATGTGAAGGAAACACATGATTTAATTATCAGCAAAACCATTGAAATGATTTTGATTCTAGGTACCTGGAGTTCCATTCGTTCCATGCCTTAGTGTGATATTTAATTTATATTTAATGTTAGAGTTGGATTCGAACACTTGGATTCGGTTTATCGTTTGGCTTGTGGTCGGATTCGTCATCTATTTCCTGTACGGGATGAGGAATAGTGTGGAAGGCATCGAGCGAAAGCTCAAAGAGAAAAAAGCGAATGATCAAAAGGAGATCAAAGAAAATGTTACAAGATTTTAATTTTATTTATCAATCGTACTAATATTTAAACACATGACTTTATATTGGTATTAACCGTATTTTATCTAAACCTTTACGTCATATTTTAATTTTTGTTACGTTTATTCATTGTTATTTTCTAATAGGCGTGCAATAGTTTTCGCAATCAGTTATTAAGTTTAATTTATCTATGTACAAAATATTTCAAGATGAAATAAAAATGAACAATATTATTATAACCACCTGCACTTTTAATAATTTAATTAGGATGATTAGGATTAAATTGGATGAATTAAAATAGCAAACTGGAACAACATGTTATTAATTTATTAAATTGCAGAATACAAAAAATCCAAATTGAACACACGATTGCATAATCACTACTAAGAAACAGGTTTCGATTTAAAACCATTGCGACACAGATTCGCAATTTCGCCTTGATCTCGTCCTCTAGTTTCAGGAAGATAAAACCTTCAACCAAAATAACATTAATACAAAATATCTCCATCAATATTAATATTACCTCATAAAAATGAACAGCACAATAACCACCACAGCGAAGATGAAGAAAGATCCTGCACCAATGCAAGTTTGCATGATGGGGAAGCAAAGACCAACCACGAAGTTTCCACCCCAATTCGCCATACTACCAAGAGCCATAGCGCTTGGTCTTGGACCAACTTCAAACAACTCGGATCCTATAAAATAGGGAATGGGACCTAGTCCTATTCCGTAACAGATAACGAAACCTAGTACTCCTAGTATGCTAATGTAAGGCATCCAAGGCGTAGAATCCTGAAGAAACACGTTATATTCTAGTTTAATTAAAATTATGGTAGGACTTACAATGTAACTTGTAGCTAATCCTAATAGTATTAGAAAGAAGGCAGTTGTAAAAAGACTGACTTGAATAACAATTCTTCTGTTAATTTTGGACATAACAGGTATGGAAATAATGGCCATAAGAAGATTGCAACAACCAGCTCCAATTGTAGCCATCTCGCTGCTGGATCTGTTTAATCCAGCACGTGCGAAAATGTCAGACGAGTAGAAAAATACTGCATTAATGCCACTGAATTGTTGACCTGCTTGCAAAGAGCAGACCAAAATTAATGGTAAAAATAGCGTGGAGTTCGTTAGAACTCTTCCGATGTTCCAGGCTTCTCCATTGCTCACGTCGTTGTCCTGGTCTTCTAGTCGAAGCTCTTGGATTTCAGCGTTTAGTAGAGAATCATTCACATTTCTGATTTTAGAAAGCTCTAAGGACAAAATTTTAGCAATTGTAAAAATAAAATTAATTTTTCTTACGCATTAGAGCCAATTCTGGTTGCTTTTTGATGACGTACAAGTACTTTGGACTTTCAGGTAACATTAGTAAAATTGGTAAGCAAATAATGAGCGGAAGTGCGTAAAGGGCAAGTAAATGGGGCCAATAGTCTTCGTTTCCTGTAAAAAAAAATAACTCACACCAAATAAACTTTTGGCAAGAATTGTAATTACCCAGCATATTGTAGATGGAAAAAATTTGACCAAAAAGTACGCCGCAGGTCACACCAAGTGGACATAGCACTCCAGTAGCACCTCTTAGATGCAGTGGAGCTAGCTCCATTAAGTACATTGGCATAATGCTGGTAATTAAGCCTAAAATAAATTTAATTACTTGAATTCTAGAATATTATTTGAGGTATTAACCGGCAGATAAACCAACGAAAAGTCTGCCCAAAAAAATCATTTCAACTGAATGTGCGGATTGACTAGAAAAAAATAAAACACTAGCAGAGGCACCTAGGAAAGAACTAACCGTTAGACCGCCTTTTCGCCCAATTTTGTCAGCTAAAAGCGAGCCACCTAAAGAGCCAACGGCTCCACCGACCAAAAATAGCGACACTATGGAAGACCACAAGAAATGCAACTGGCCCTCTGACAAAACCTTACCATAGTTTGTGTAAATACTTTCGTTGCAGAATTTTCGAATGACCTGAAATTTGTCTTCTAGGATCCGCAGATTTTTTATAATTCTAATTACTTACAGCTGCAGGAGTGTTAATGACGCCAATATTGTAACCGACTGGTAAGGAAGACCCTAAAGTAGTTACTAGTCCTGCTAGCAAAAGGAGTTTGGTCCATCCTGGCTTCGTCACAGAGATGTCCTTTAAGAACAACAAGACTTTTGTATAAATTTGCTAAGGGGTTGAGAAAAATAATTACCCCTTCGGTTAACAACGTCATATTTACAGATAGAGTTAAAAGTTTAACTGAAGAATCAGTTTAAAGGAATTGATATTTATAGTGGTTATTTTGTAAGTAAAACACCATTTATTCTTATCAATTTTCAATTAAAATGTTTAATTAATTTTTTTATTAAATAATGATAATAGGTTAATTAGATTTAGTAGGGTCATTGGCTAGAAACGTAACACAGCATCATGGATTAATTAATTCGATTTAAAATAAGATTTATTTCATAACAATTACAGTGCAAAATATGGTCATGCTAATAAATAATTTATTGAGATCAACAGAGAAAAATGCAAACATTATTTTAATTATTTTCTTAAACGCCATAAAATTGTCTTTATAAAAATACTATAAAAATTTAGAATAGACTAGAGATCAAATTTATAATTAGATTCATTTCTTGTGCGTAATGAATTTGGTCTTGAAATATCATTGCTTGATTGTCTTATCAGACTAAATATAATTAATTCAATATTTCTTATTGAGTATTGCCTCAATCACAATCCATGCATCATAAATAACTGGTACAAATGAAGCACTCCAAATAAACCAGAACCATCCACATTGCCAATTATCTAAGATGTAGTAACCAAGCAAGATGCATGAACCCGAATGGCAACCAATAGCTATTTGTATAGTTAAGAAGCATTCAATTAATTAATTAAGGACAACATTATTACAAAAAAGGATACAGATTAAAGCAGACGTAGAATTAAACATTGTTAATCCAAAGACAAATGTTAATAATTCTAAAACATTCATTGCTATTGAAAGGCTGATACCAATCACCAAGCTACAAAATTGTTAACTAGTTTAGTTACTTGTAACTACATAAATAAATTAATTGCATGCAATCATTTCAAGTGTTTCGAAGAAATAAATAAATTCTGAGGATTTTCCAGGAATATTTTAAAGAGTTTTAAGGCTTTCCCAAGATATTCCAAGAATTCTAAACAAATCCCAGAATATCCCAAGAATTTTCAACAAAATTTCGAGAAGTTATTAGATTCCGAACATCGGAACGCGACATTTTTATAAATCTACTCTTCGATACAATAAACTATGCAATTAATTATGCAATAACATTTAAAATTCCCAACAAACTATAAAATATCCGGTTAAACTGTGAATCAACATGAGTACTTCTCAAAATTAGTTGCATGCAATGATTTCATTGTTATTGAATGAAAATTGCTGAAACTTACTTGGTATGGAGTTGCTGATGGATTTTTGAACCTACTATCTCCATCGGTACACAGGACTTCAAGCTCTCCTCGCTGTTCCATAATAAAGTAACACAAATACTAAAATGTGCGATTAAAATCAAAAATCTTGCGGGAACCAGACCGCTATTCATACTTCTTCAAAGCTAGAAATTGAAAACTGAGAGAAATTTGTTTTTCAGGTACGTTTTTAGCTATTTTTACCTGGACTTTAAGCTATATTTGGTCTATTTGTGACTTCTAATGAGTCATTGTTGTTTGTATTTAAGTGCAGCGTTGCATATGCATTATGCATAAAGAAAATGTGCAGATAGTTTGACATTTTGTTAAGGTGGCACCTATTTGAACTACTTTCGTAAAAATATGGCTGCTTTTGTTTTGAACTACCGCCTAAATCGCTAAATTGTTTAAAATTGGGAAGTTTAGTGTAATTATTTGAATTTAAATCAATTTTGTTTATTTATTAAGTGGTATTGATTAGTTTTTAATCTTTATCAGCGTATTTACATTTTTGGTGAATGTATATTGAGTTGCCTACCCTCAGAATTTTGTAAGATTATTTAATTATTTTACAAATTAACGCAAAATTATTCATTGTAGACTGCAAAACAAATTTAGAAAGTGTTATTTATACAATTTATTTATTTGTTTATTTATTTTATTACAAATAATTGACGGTCGGTGTTTGTAACCTTCTCATATTATTATTGTTTTGCGTGGAGCAATAATAAATATAAATAATGTAGATAAAGTTAGATAGAAAAATTGTTTATAATAATAACAAATATCTAAATTTTGTACAAACATGAAAAAGCAGACTTTTATAAAAAGCATTAATTGTTTATTATTTTTTAAATTATTGTTTATCTCAATTCAGATTCAAAATGGCGTCCAACTTCTGGTTTTAATTTTTGCGAAACATACGGCGCCCAAAATAACTAAATATCATTTCAATTTAAATAAGAAAACAATAACAAAACATGTGTTTTAAAATTAAAATTATAAATATAATTTCGAATTCTACTTGTGTGGTTGCTAAATACATAAAACCCAAAAATAAGAGCACTAAACAAATATGTTTGTACGACTTATTTACGACTCTTTTATGATCCTTACATAAACTATAATATCAACCATTTAACAAATCCCAAATTTAATTTAATAAATCTAACAGCTACTTCGATCTAAACGAAAATGTCAATCAAATGCGCAATAAGGAACAATAAATCCAAAATGCCAACATTCTGACGTTAGCAAATTCAACTCAAGCAAATAATTTGATTTACAAGTAACTAGAAGCATACATAATTCTGTTTGTTCTATAAATAACACATTCTAGTAATAAACGAAAATGTAAACCAGATATTTTATCGCTCAAATATGGCTAGTAACACGAATGTAAATGTTTCAAACTCCATTCAAAACATCCCACAAACTTGTGCGACCGAACCAAAATTATCAGTCATCTCTGTGGTCTGCCGAATTTGCTACGATAACGATAAGGACGAAAATCTCATCGCTCCCTGCAAATGCAAGGTTTCTCCTCCACATCTCCAACTTCCTTCCAGATCACTAACTCTTCCAAATTTTTAGGGAACCGTGGCCTTCGTCCATCGAACCTGCTTGGAAACCTGGCTGGCCGAATCCAACACCACCAAATGTGAGTTGTGTCATCATTACATCCACACAGAACGCACCCCTAAATATACCTCGACCCAATCGATACTGCATTGGTGTTGGCATTCACCACGGGTGATGGGACACGCAGTGAGGGGTGATATTGTAGCTTGCACCCTCATCACTCCCTTAGCCATCGTAATCACCTACATTTGTCTGTTTTCCTCGGAGTATTACAACCAGAGGAAATTCTCGACGGTACCTGCAGCTCGATGGACTTCTATCTCGCTGTTGATAATGATTGCCATCATGTTGATGGGGTATTATTTGTGGGTTTACTCGGTGATTCGGATGAATGCCAGATTGTGGTACAATTGGTGGCAAAGGGCTTGTGTGGTGCGATATATTCCACCCAGTTCAGTGACGATTTGTTGTCCTGATACTGAAGTTAATACCGCTCCCAATAACACCCCTTTACAGCAGATTGAGCCGCTTGATGAGATTTTGGTGTCGGCAGCGGAATCTGCGGAAGATGAAGCGATTGCTGGACCCGTTGGGGAAAATTTTAATTTGGATGGAGTCGTTGTTTTGCAAATGGATGAACTTTCCGATCATGATGATGCAATCAAATGAATGTTATCATGTAACTTGTTCACGTAAAATGCAGTTATGTCATGCCTTTTTTGTGTGTCTAAAGGGATGCTTTAAAAATTAGTTTTGCAATAAACAAATAAATAGCAATGCTATGTAAATAGTAACAAAATTATTTGCGAAGTATGACCATCAACCTATTTGTGTTCTATAATTTATTCCACTTTGTAACCTTTAACATTCATGGTCTAGCAAGTTTTCATATCCTGTTAAATATGATGACAATTGAGATTTGGTCTTTTTGTGGGGAATTCGATCAATTACGGGATTGTTTTTTTGGGGATTAATTGAAGCATGTTTGTATGCTTGCCTAATCGTACTTCACTTGCAATTTTGCAATCCGTTATCTATTTTTAGATAAAGTTTTAGCACCTGTGGCATTTTTTTTTCTAATTATCCACGTAATTTCATGGAAGACTAAAACATCCTTCCTTAATTCGAAGCAGAATTTTCTCATATTTTATCTTCTGTTCCTTTTCTTTGCCTTTTTTTACAAATCGCTCAAAATAAATTAAAAAAAGGTATTTAAATCCTACTCAGTTCTTTATAATTGGCAGTTTAATCTCCAGATCTTACGTCATTTGACTTTTAAATGCCTTTACTCATCGCAATTATCCCCCTTCCCGTTCTGGCATCTAATAATCCCTCATTTTCTAGCTCTTCCTCTTTTCTTTTTAATAATTCTATTGATCCCAAATAAATCCTTTTGGGTCCTTTGCATATTACAAAGTATAAACTTTTGATCAATCAAAAGCTCCAGTGTTCATATAATCCCCACCAATCCCATCCTCGGAAACTTTCCATTCAAGTGCAATTCTATTGATCACCACCTATTCATATGACTCTCTAAACGATCTTTATTATCACTTTTAACGATGACGCAATCACACATTTTATTATCATGCAATCAAGTTGAGTCTCAGCTCGTTGCACCAAAAACTGGTCCAAGCCAAGTCAAAAGGTCTGAGTTGAAACAAACAAATAATGACCTAGCTCAACATGACTAACTCCAATCCAATGTTTTTTCTCCACTTTCGAGGAGGATTCGCAGACATAGTGGTGGAGGAGGACATCAATGCAGCACATGGACATCGTCATCATGCTAGGATCAGCTGGTGGCGCATGGCAAATGCGACACTCGATAAAGGCAATGGCTTGTTCCGTTCAGTGTTCAACTGGGTTTCGTTCGGACAAGTTGTATGATCTAAAGACGACTCCTCGATTTATTTATGTTTTCTAGCTGAGCACAGTGAAACACTACTTAAACATTTCGCAAAATCCTCACGACTCGCTCGTTCAGAAAATTTCATTGAATCCTCGTCCCGCAACACATGTATTCCAACTCGACCATTGTTTCCTACTTTCACCTATCATAATGGCTGTGGTTGTGAAACGCGCTGATATGTGACTGAATATTCGTTCATTTTCTGTGTTATTTTTCTTTTTGTTTTCGCAAAAGCGACGACGACGATCCGAAATAGTGCAGTGCTTTTGTGGTTCTACGAAATTGGGTGTTGCAGCTAGCTCCTGAAACACTGTTCAATCGATACTGAGTACCAAGACGGTGTTGCCAAACTGACTACGTGTTACAACCTGATTCTCAGACAATTGGCAACAGGGCATTTGACCAGGATATCGTACCCGATATTACATTATCTTATCCTATGTTTATGTGAGTATACAAAAATTTAATCCATCAATTGAATATCTAGATCAGCACTTTTAATGATACTATTACTACTTCGTCTAGTACTACTAGTTATGACCTTTGCGATATCGAGATATTTACTGTTACATATGGTACCATTTTTATACGCACAGTACCTGTGACGTCAGAGCCGTATTATTTACTAGATGGATTTTTCCACATTTAATGAGTAATTAATAGGAGTCCAGGAATTGCTTGACCTTCGGTCATCATTCTTTGTTTCATGTTGCAACTTACTTTATAACAACTTTTAGTTATAATTAGATTTATGGAATAAAAACTTCAAGCCTTTCAGCTCCAATAGAATGATTAGATTTAATGATAATAGTGACGCACATAAAACTAGGGTTTTTTCGAGTGGTTTTTTTTCTATGTTTATAAAGGATCTTCAAAATGTACCTGAATTTTGGATAATACTATTCGTATTCAGCCTTAATTCCAATATGTAGGTATCTATGCCAAAAATGGCATTAGACAATTTAAACTGGTAATTTGGCTTCGATCCTTTTTCGATTAGAGAACCTGTGCGATAAAACGAATTTAATTTGCTCTCGAAACAGCCATTTGCCAATTATACTTGGCAACTACGAACAGCACAAATGTAAATCCCAATAAAAAAACTATTTTTTATGAATGGAATTAAGAAAAATTACTGCCATGCCAAGAAAGTAAGAAATAGCGTGTGGTGCAAAATCCAATGTATTGCAATGTTGCTGAGCTTTCAATCAGATACAAAGTTTTTCGTGACTTAGTATGCGAAACACCTTGTAACCCTGAAACTGAAATCATGCTTGATAACAGTATGCAGATTAGATAACTCGTAGTGTTATTGATTTCTCTGCATAGCCTGCATATTTCCGAACGGATTAGAAGCAGACGTTATGCAGTTCGGAGTATTTAAAATCGTCAAGGCTATAATTTGTACCCGGATATCAATTTAATTTCGGACTCCCAAAATATTGATGATTAAGCTCGACTCCTCGCTCGACTCCGACTCGGTCCAAATATCTGAGCGCAATCATTTATTCGAGTGCTGAGGAGTCGCAGCATCTCCTTTCATGGCTATTCTTTGTTGGGTCCATCTAAAATTAAATCGGGCTATAATTAAGCACTTGAGACTCTTGAGAGCGTTTTCTATATTCTAGTTTCGTTAAAAAAGGAACAAAGTGATTTCGTATTATTTTTGTCTCTGTAGCGTGCAGAGAGTAATGACTTATAATAGTCTTTGATTTTCTGAGTTCGTGAGCTTCACAAAGGAAAGTTCTTTATAATGTGAATGAGATAAATTGGTTCGAAACAATTTCGAATTGAAATTTATTTTCAGCAAAACAAGTCAATGTACTTCTAAAAGGGTAGTTTATACCTGGTATTGTTAATTTGGGGTGCTGTTGACCGTTTTGCAACAAATAAAAAAATTAATTTACATAAATTGGTTGAGGTAGGTGCTGTATATATTATTAAAACAAATCCTAGATGTAAACAAATTAATACTGGAATTATGCATCGAAAAAATGAAACCAATAGCGATCAATACGAATGCGGATGTTGAATAATGTATTTTGTGATGGAAATGATTTTCCTTCATGTTATATTCAATAGTACATGGAAAGAGAAGCACTATTCCTTTGATGTAAATTTTAATAACTCCGCTATGTACACTTTGTAAATTTACTTGAACGTAATAATAAATCGAGGCAGGTGTATTATTTAAATTAATTTTGGCAAGTTGTTGCATTTCGAATTTTCAAGTGAATGAAATATTGCGTAACGAAAATTGTTCAAAAAAATTCAAAATCAATCAATTGCTATGCAAATTAGTCAATATTCTCTTCTCAAGCGAGAAATCTGGGTTAACTAAATGGAGCAAAGTTGTAGATTTATTTATTGCGAACTTATTCGCAATTATTTGATTTTACAAATTGAGTAAAATCGCGAAACAATTTGGGCCACATCCAAATCAGATTAATCAAAAAGCATTCACATTTTTTGTCGCTTGTTCATTTTTCGAATTTATTTTTACTGTTATGTTATTAAGTTTCGAAATGTTGCGGCAATCATAACACAATAAGTCACTTTCAGATTGGTTTAATGAAGTTGTCCAGAAATTTACGCAATAAATTGTTATCGCGAGAAATCCGTGTTAGCAACTAAATATTTGACCCTTTAAATTATCTAAATTTTGTTTATAGAGTCAATTTTAGTTATTTAATGAATTACGCGTCTAGATTCATCTAATCCTTGACTACTCTTATCCTAAGAGTTTGGAATTTAATTATCTGAACAACTATCTGTCGAAAATTACTCAGAAAGTAACATCCAACTTTTGATTAAAAAATCCATTGTTCTATTATTTAATGACTAATTTTTGCAAATTTGTTAGCATGGAATGCAATTAGCAATTAGATTAAAAACACGCTTCATAATTATCTGTATGAGTGTTGTAAAAATAAATAAATAAACAAAGTGCATAGAAACAATATGTCTATAGCGAATGGAAATTTTTGCGCCAATAAACTAATAGTAATAATTATAAACAAAGTCAAATATTTGTGATCGCATGTTTTTTATTTACCTTACACATTTTTACGATAATTTTATAATGCATTGTTTGAACTTGACTAATAAAAATTTATTATTTATATTGAAACATTATTTTTAATTGATTGCTTTGATTAATTATTAATAGCCTTAATTCCGAAAACAAATATATTGTGTTCTCGGATTTATTATTTCAAAATAATCCAGACACTTATGTTTATTTCTCTTAAAATTGCTAAAATGTTTTTGTATACAATCTTAGTTTTGTTAACAACACATATAGATTATGCGAGCTTAAAATGATGCAAATTAAATTTAATATTAGTTCATCTATTAGCATCATAGTTTTATTAAATAAAAATTTGTATAAATATTTAGATAGTGTACTTTTGAAAATTAAAATTTTGCGAGCGAATTTTATTACGATAAGCAATTCCATTATCACTTTGCGTTTACTACATTCTAGTAATTCAGATTAATTTCGTCATCACTATAGTTAATTTTATGACGTAGTACCATTTGCACGTGTCCCCCCGTTATTTATACCATTTTTATTTCCATTCCACACAGAAAAAAGCTTTGCATTGAAGAGTTGTCAGTGAGGTGCATACGACATATTATTAATTTTTCTAGTGCAGTTACAATGTGAGTCATTGCAGCCAATTACATGACTGTCTTCATAATTTTACATTATTTATTTAATTAATAGACGTGCGTCTTTTCAAACTTTTTTTCAATGCATTGTTTATGTTTATTTATTTAAATCAATAGTATGATTTTAAAATTATCAGCATGATGTTCGTTTTTCGATTGTAATCGATTTGTAACATACTGGTTTAGCTAATTTGCAATAATTAGCAACTATCTCCTAATCTTTATTATATATATCGCGATATTTAAACCAAAAGATCAGTTGATGCGACCGCGACAGTGCACTTTATTTTTTGGTAAGCTTTTGTATTTTTTGGCTGCACGTAAATGCACTTTATTGCCATACGATGGTCACATTTCGACGTAAATAATCGCGACAAGGCCATTTTTCGTCGGTTCTTTATTGACTATTTTTAAATAAAATTCCAATTTTTAGTGAGTGATAAACGCATGATGATGATTTTCCGCGAGCACGCTAAACAAACGTGTTTTCGAACTTCCTCTTAATTGCAATTATAAATTCCACACATCGATTTAATAGTAAAAGAACCGTTCGCGCGATAGATTTATTATGATATTTTATCATGCGTAACCTTTTACAGGAGGTTAAATCTGTGTGTTTTTTCCTGAAAAAATAACAAGAACAAGGTTGTTGCGTATTGGATTGAAATAAGAATTTATAGTCGTCTTGAGATTGTTTCTTTAAGTGGCTATGTTTTATAAATAGCCATTCGATATAAATTAGGCTAGGGATGCGAAAACAATATTTATAATTGAAGGTCCTTTTTTTACGTGGAAGTAGAACATTTCCGCGTATTTTTGAAGGATTTTTCTATCGACTGCTGAGCTAATAGTCATTAAATTGAATTGCTTACACGACGAGCTATTAATTAATGATAACGACTAAATAATAATTTTAAGTGATTTTTAATTTTATTTCCCACACGCTTGGAAATTCAATTAATCATTCAAGAAAAAAATAGTAGTAGTGTCGATGCCAAGTGAAAATCTACTAGAAATAAAAAGCGATTAATTGCGTTTGCATTTAATCGAAAATAAATTAAACAAACATTAGAGTTTATATTTTTAGAAGTGTTAAATACTTTGGAGTTTACGCATAAATTTGGTTGAAGAGTATGGGCGAAATTGATTTTTAGTAAATAGTGAATCGTATTTATAATTTGCAGTATCCAAAATAACAGCTTGTATTGTTATTTCGGTCCAAACGTGCGTCACAAATTTTCAAAAATATCAACACAAATAGACTAATAGTAAATAGGTGTGTCGTTGATGGTCGTCATTACTTACAAAATTTCTGAACGGTGTCATTATTTTTGGCTTCTATTGCGTATCAAACATTTAACATGTTGATATTTTTAAATAATAATTAGTTTTGCATAGTAAAATAATTACTCTGTTTTTGTTTACTAATTAAAAAATATTTGGATTTATATTCGTCGCATAAAACTTGTCAGTCATTTCAAAATTACTCGTAAGTTATTAATGATATTGTTTTGAAAATATTTCGAATTTTTCTTAATTGTCGCAGAAGAGGTCAAGTCTAAAAAAATACCTAATTTGCTATTAATAATATGGATTATTATTTTAAAAATAAATTTGAGTCACACGATTCCCAATACTACGAGGAAATTAATATTTTATCAAATAATGGATCGTTATTTTTTTAATTATAGATCCAGTGATAAGATAATTGAGTAAATCCCCCGATAATTCTAGAGTGTCGCTTTCACAATAAAACAATACTTTTACGAAATTCATAGTAGAAATGAACACATTTATTTGTTGTTCAAAAGTCGTTTATTTATTATTCAATTTTTGTTTGCAGATTTTGCTAGCTCCACTTTACTACATTGGGGAGCATTTAAAGCGATTTGGTTGGTTAAATTTTTGTGAACGAAACAAAACTATTTTTGACTGGAATACTAAAAAGGGGATGGTGTACAGTTTGGCAGATTGGGGTATGGGAGATATTGAAACCCGCAACCGAAATTATGCGGAAGAATCCAATGATTTACTTCGACGTGAACAGCAGCATTCCAAAGAGTCCGATGAAGTTGATTTGCATCCACTCAGTAATCAGGTAAATTTTTAATTAATACTCTCGCGAACAATAGAAAAGCTCCGCCCACTTTTGACTTTGTGCGGCGAGACAGAATATAGTAGATAATTTATTTTGGGAGCTTCCTGTTCGAAAGGTGCCAATATATTGTTTTTTTTTGGAAAGGTGGGTGGCCATACAAGACTAATGGTGTTGAATCCAAGTACAATTTGCAAGCCACTAAACTACAGGGAATTAGACTTTTACCAGAATATCCAAGACCAAGATATCAAAACATTTGTACCTAAATATAAAGGTAAGCTGAGTAGGTTTTAAGTTAAGCACACAAAAAAAAGATAATGAAAGTGAATTTTCAAAGACTCTAGTTTTACAAAAAGTGGACAATATATATAATAATAAAATTATATTTAACAACTTTTAATCAGATTGCATAAACAATTTTTTGTTGAAAGTGAATCTGATTTGAAGTTCGATTTTTGTACTTTAGTAATGTTATAAATAAGATTGTAATGAAATTTTGCAATAAACATTACTTATAGTTGTTCATATTTTTACATTTTGCATGCGATTAGATAACAGATTTTTTTATACTTTTTTATGGCCTAAACTATTTGCAAAAAAACCATTTTTATTAAAAATTTATTGATAATTATTGTTTACGTTTTTATTTCTTCATCACACATATATTAATAATTGAATTTAATTCATATTAGCTTTTTCTACTACCCATATATATGTGTTGTTTTTATTTAACCAAATTTCATAATAATTATAAACAAACCTATTATTATTATTATTATTTGAGCAGAAAATAAATTTGTGTTGAATTATTATTTTTATTTTTAATATAAATTTGTATACTTGTTGGTATGAATGGTGAAAATATATTAAATGCAAATCTTATTCTTATTATCCAAAAATCCAGGGGCAAACATATTATTTATAAATGAACTGAATACTTTCATGGCGATCTTGTGAAATTATTGATTTGTTGTTTGTTACGTATGAACGAATTTGATGTTGAATGAATGGATGGCTTCGCTGGATGTTTCACAAATCGGATGAAAGTATGCGGATTTCATTTATTCATTTTCACCCCCAAATAAATAAATGATTGTGTAATAAATTAATTCTCATAGATTTTAATAATGTTAGTTCCTATGCTAAGTAAGTAATTTTGTGTTATCTGAATAAAGGTAAGTATGTAACATTAAATTCAAAAGATGGATTGATTGTAAGAGTACGGATTAGCAAGGAATGGCAATTCGAAGAAATTTGTTGTCAATTGTTGCGTTGATCATCCAGAAAACTATTTTGCTAATTCTTGCTAGATTTATTATTTTTTTTTTGAATGTATGTGAGTGAAAGTGTTTTACATCGTTATCCCACAATCGTTTACTTGTTTTATTGAGGGACTCTCCTTCCTGTTGGGACTGGCTGACAAACAGACGGGCTGCCTGCTGCCTGACCTCTGCTTCAGCATACTTCTTCGTCCATTCATCGAGGGTTTGTATGGACGTTCTCTCCAATAATCATTTACCGGTTGGAAAAGGCTATTTTATATTTAAAATTATTTCTCTAGAGAATTGTAAAAATCTGATCATTTACAATTTTTGATCACTCTTATTATTGATATTCAACAAATTATTTATTCTTTCAAAAAAATTCGCTTTATATCATTTTTATCATATATTTATAGATATATACTTATATGCTTATAGTTGTTTTTTTTAATTTCAAATAACTGTATTCGTTATTTTAATTACTTATATAAAAAATGCAGTTTAACCATCAAATAATTAACAATCTTAATTATTAATTGAACAAACTATAGTCGTTGTATTTCTGCCTAGCAAATCTAATCTTCCCTGCGAATTGTTTCAGGCGTTATGCAAGCTACAGTGTGTTGTGGAGGAAAACTGGAAAAACGCTACAGTCCCAGCTTCCGCGATGACACCACTCGCAGCAAAAGTGATCGCAAACGAAAACGCGAGGACGTTCTAAAGTAATTCTCCCAAACAACCCCTTCCCTTCAAAAAAATAACTAAAAATAGAATTCATTGTCACAGGATGCGAATCCATCACACAGGCCACCCAAAAGATGTCCTAAAAAGCATTTCAAACTCCGACAATACAAACAAGCAATACTTTCTAATGTTGGAAAACATTACATCACATTACGTCCATCCGTGCATACTCGATCTGAAGATGGGCACCAGACAACATGGGGACGATGCAACTGCTGAAAAGCGCTCCAAGCAAATGGCTAAATGTGCAGCGAGCACTTCAGCATCACTTGGCGTTCGACTATGTGGCATGCAAGTGTACCAAGCCGATTCTGACTACTATTTGAAAAAGGACAAATATTGGGGACGCGAACTGAACGAGGACGGATTCAAAAGTGCGCTATGTCGATTTTTTGACAATGGCTTTGGAACCAGGGTGTCAGTTGTGCGAAAAGTTATTGCAAAGTTGGACCAATTGCGGCGAGTCATTGAGAAGCAGAGCTGCTATCGATTTTACTCATGGTAAGACCGAATCTTAATCGATTTTGTAGAACAAATATAAATATCTTACCAATTTTTAACTTTTCCAGTTCCTTGCTGATCGTCTACGAAGGCAACGGTGGCATTCCAGTGATAACTGCAACGAAACCAGACGCGTGCTGTGCATCCTCAATCGAACCCGTTTTCCTGGGCACCGATTGCACCCATGAATCCGAAGACAACAGCCGAGAAGTGCCCTGCTGTTACGATGCCGACACCAGCAACTCCTCGCTCGACTTCAATTCGAGTCATGACGACGTCTCCCAAGACTCCCACCATCGAGGATTCGGCGAGGCAGCGGCTCGAGGCGCCAAATCCAACGCGTTTTACCCGATCTCGGAAGAAACCGTGTTCCTGGATTCGCCGCCAACGATTCCCAGTATAACTACTTCGAGTCCCATGTCGGTCGACAGTTGGATGATGTACTCGAATAGTAGCAGTGACGAGTATTCGCTGTCGGGGCATTTGAATGGCGCGAGTTCGAATGACGAGGTTTCGGATTTCGAGCCGAGTTCGCCGCACAAGACCAAGCGGAATTGCACGTTGCAGTTTGAAGATCTGGAGTTGGAAGATGAGGAGGATGAGGAGTTGATGCCACCGGTGACGCATAAGAGCGTCAATAAGCGGCTACGTGTGAAGGAGACGGCTGCTTGCAGTTCGCGGCCGACGCCTGCACCTGCGAATGTCGATGTGCGAATGATTGATTTCGCGCATACTTCGTTCGTTACAAAAACGGACGAGGCTGCTTCGTCTTCGACTAGTACCGTTACAGTCCATCAAGGTCCAGATGGTGGCTTTCTGACTGGTCTCGACAGTTTGAAGCGATTACTTTCGCAGATTCTGGTCGAAGGTTAATTAGACAAATGGACATAAGTTTAATTAGTGCTTGTAGATTTCGGTTAGTTTATTTATGCATTTGAGGAATATGCGCTTGGCACTATTATCCATCTATTAGCGAGTTATTTATTTGGGATTATGGATAATAGTCCGAGTGGATATTTTTCGATGTAAGGTCCCTGAATCAAATTGATTGTGATGCTGCCATTGTAAATAAATAAACTAGACTTTTTGCGAATCTACAAATCTTGTGTAATTATTTGTTTGACTTATGTTTCGCGTTTCTCTTGACAAAGTTCATGTATTTGTAAATAGTTTTATGGTAATTATTTTAATTTGTGAATTGTAACAGTATTCTTGTACAAATGTAGCATCGAAGTTACAGAAGAGCAGAAAATACCCCCTATTTTCTTATTCCTAGGAGAAATGATTTTTTTTTTTAAATCTGTGATTCATTTGTATATATATTTTTTATGTGGTCAAGTTGTATGTGTGTATGGAGATCTTTTGTTTCTAGACATTCCAGAATTTGTGTGTTATGTTCTCTTGGTGCAATATATCCGTTTTGTATTGTAAAATTTTACAGAGTTTGTTAGAATTTAATAAACAAGCAATTGTATTATAATTAGCGAGGTTGTTATATATATTTATTCCCCTTAAGTCGGGACCATATTGATCACACAGTTTTGCCAAATTATGGAATACGTTTAGGAATATGAATGGTTTTGTGTTTCTTGTTCAAATTGTACCTTATTAAAACAGAATAAATTCAAATATAAAATTACTTATAACTTTTAATCAGCCCTCTTCCTAAATTAATCTCTAAACATCACCACATCTATCTGAACTTTAGCACCAAGTATAAAATAAAGAATACAAGTACACTGAACAGAAACAAGTACAAAATATAGTAATTATGCGAACCTCGCGACATCCGCAAAACGCGATTCATCGTTGTCCCCAAAAAGCCGCCAGTTCGGTCCATATCATCGTCCACATCTCGAAGCAGTTTATCTTGATATTTCACCTCATTGCCGATATCGATTGATAACGATTTGAGCACTCCGATCTTCTCTTGCAGTTCGTTTGTCATCCGATCATTTTCATCCTCGACTTCGTTCGAATTTTGCGATAGCGGCTCGTAGTAATTTCCAGCATGAGCACGTCGCATTGTAAATGACGCCACGATGAACTATTTCTTCACTCAGCACTGGCCCAATTTGTTTTCAATTAAATATGGTTTAATTAAGAAGGTTGACGTGTACTTTCACTTGAATTTTACTTTTTTTTTAGGTTAATTAAACGTCAGATGACGTCACGTTGTTTTGGATGTTTAGACAATGTTGCCAACTGTGGAGTATGGAATGTTTGTTTTATAATAAAATTATTATAATTTATTGTTGCTATTATTATAAATTGTTTAATTTATTGTAATATTATTTAATATGTTTATTTGATTGTTTATAGTTTTGTAGTAAATATAATGGTAGAAAGTTTGTTTTTCTACAGTTGGCGACATTGTAGTAGTACCATACCACACGTTGTGATTCGATTCTCGGTTTGTTTTTTATTATTATGGATATTATTGTGTTTGTATTGCGGTTGTTGATATCGTGCAGTGTTTTAGTAATCAGTTAAAATTGTGGTTCAATTAGCAACAATGAATTAACTCTCGTTTGTAAGTAAGAAATTATTTAAATTTATTGATTTATAATTCAAGTGGTTCTTACAATTTTCTATCAGTTAACAAGAACCTTCAATATCATATGCAAATTGTAAAAGTAGTAAACGGAGAAAGGTGCTTATTATCCATATCTGCATGTGCAATCCATTTTTTAATTCAATTTATATCTTGATATTTAGTTTCAAACATCTGAGTTTCTCAACCTTTTATTTATCTTGTTTACAATCCTTATAGGTCGATTTAAATTTAGAAACAATGCTTTCTATTTTATATAACTAAGTATATTTATATAAATTTACCCCCTAGATTGGGTAGATTTAATTTCGAGCTCGAAACTTTGGACTAGATAGTTTCCACTTAGTTGTAAGACCTTCAAACCGATAAGATAAATAGTGTTTTGAATATGATTCTAGATATGTAAGAGAACGAAACGAGTTTGTTAAATATTGACCCAAAAATACATGTGCTAATATTTACAAACAATCTTTTTACAAAAGATAAGAACAAATCCCAATTTACAACAGCGATGAAGAACGATTTTAAATAAACAAGAATAGTGCTAAGTGCAAATGCCACATGACTTCTTCAAAATAGAACTTCCTGTTTGTACTATAAATATTACGAAATTTACCACAGCACACTAGATTAACCCAAATTAATTTCAGTTTAATACAAAGTTGCCTGAAACATAAATAATAAAGAGCGAGCAGGAATTAATTTCCTCATCGTTTCATTCATGAAAATAAGTTGCTTCCTGGCGCCACTTGCTCGACTTAGAACTACTAGGGGGATGAAAACTGTGTTATTGATTTCCAATTTCCACTCAGCTGGTTGAAAATTCAACCCCAGTGCGACTTTTTATCGCAGTCAAAACAAAAACAGACTCGCACGTATTCTGAACAGCTCGAAAAAGAGTTTAATGTGCTTTTTACATTTTTGGGCGGTCGTTTTCAAGTCGCCCCACGTACATCATTTACACAGCAGCAACTTGAATTCAATGGGTTTTGTTTACCTTATGTAGACGTTCTTGTGTTTGTGCTTCCAAAACCCATTGTATGGAAGTGGACTCATAGTGGCACAGTCAAGTTTCCAGTTCAGCTGTGAAATGTTGCTATAAAAATTAGGATTTTTTTTTAAACTGCTTATGTTCTGCTGTTCGCACTTGTAAGTAGTAATTTTAATTAGATGATTTATTAAGTAGTTGTTGTTGCGATTTTTAAATCCTGCTAGAATTTTAATTGATGACTAGATTTAAAAATATTGATGACCACACTTGCACTGCTAGCTATTATTAAGTGAATTTAATTAAATACTTGATTCAATGTTGTAACAAAGCATTGCAAAAGGTTAATTGAATGTCTTTTTATTTGATATTCGAGGTAGTAAATTGGAAAAATTTCTAATATGGGCAAACATAATTCCAGCTATTAATTTCGTTCGTATAATCAAAATAAACCTCCTTAAATTCCGATTACAAGGTTTCTAGTTTTAATTAACTGATTTACTATGTCCTAGTTTGATATTACATTAAATATTTAAATTACGATTCAAATCCGTGGCATTTTCGACTTTCGCGTACAAATTAAATTCGAATTGCGTAGAATTGCCTGGCATTGTTTGAAATTGTCTGGCATTCTGCGATTGCGTGGCATTTATACCCGAACTAGTCTCGACTGCCAACAATATGGCAGTCTGGTGAAGATTTCTTAATATAGCGTCTTTGTGTGTGAAGTTTTTGTGTTATTAAAATAATATTAGGTAAGTTAATTACTTAATACAACGATAAGTAGCCTTTACATAGATCTACGATTTATTTCTAGATCAAACCGCATTTTAACCATGATAAGCTCTATTAATAGCGATTCCCACCAATGCTTCAAAGACTTTGAAGCAGCCTTTAAAACAACAGTGCCGATATCTTTAAAAAATGTTCTTGTAATAAATGGCTATGACACACCAGCCGCTTTACAGCGTATTCAAGACCACAACATTATTGAGATAGAAGACTTTCTTAGAACTAAACTGCACACCCTTATTCCAAATGACGAATATAAATTTTATTATGGTCTGCTTTTTGCGTTAACTCCTGTACAGTATCGAATGGTTAGTGGCCATAAAGAAGTAATTTATGCAATGAAGAACTATTTTCAAAACAGGCACAAATCGAATAAATCAACGATGACTGACTTGAGGATGACATCAGAAAAAGCGCCCCGAAAATGTTCGTCAAAACCGCATTCGAAACCACCCTTGGACGTCTCCAAAGTTGATCTATTAGCGGAGGACGTGAAGTTATTCAATATCCTCAAAAAATGGGCCGAATGCAAATTTGGTTCCGGTTATTGTTCGACGATGAATTTCGATAGCATCAAAATAAAAACGCGTTTGAGTCCGAATAACGAATTATTTTGTACGATAACGTGCTTATGTGGGGTGCAATACAATATTGCGCAATTTCCAAGGAGGGATTCTTTAGGGGATTCCTCAACAAAGGCTCGTTGGGTGTATGCCAACTTCCAAAGTCATTTTACGAAAAAACATGGTCGTTCAAGGAATACTTCGTTTGAGAATGCAGAGGAATCTACTAGTTCATCGCAAAATTATGATGCTCAAAATATGCTTCTACCAGAAGACTACCACCAAGATACCATGAAGGAAGAAGAGTTTTCTGACTCTAGCAATCATCCAGATGATGGATTTTTCAAGGAGGAGATCAAACCCGAATTATTTTGAGTCGGAATACCTAAGCAATGATTATTTTCTGCTACACGTTGTAAATTGTAATCTAAATTGGAAGCTATAACTTAGTATTGCTGTTTTTTTATGTTGAATGTAGATATTTATAAATAAAATTCTCACAAAATATGTGGATTAGTCAGCTTGCTTGTGGTGAAACTTTTAAATAGAGTATTCATTTCTGGGATCTCAGAATTTTTTCTGAGGTAATCCTGTACAAATTGCGAAAGCTTTTGCAAGATTCTCGACATTACTTTCAAATTGGAACCACACAATATTTAATAGCTAAATTAATCCTCATTTTTTTCTCTCAAATTATCAAAACTGAACATGACAAGCTAAAAAATCTCCCACAAATTACATGCTATTATTTTTTAATGATACTTAAGATTAAGAGTTAACCATTCTGTCATCAAGTGTAGTACCAGAACTTTCAGAGCCAGACCATCAGGTAATAATTAAAATACTCGAGTGCATGTAACTTATTTTTACATAAGAAAAAAGAAATCCCAAGTACGTGACTTAAGTAGACTTTTCAGTTTCCTAGAGTCGAACAAGTGTGTGTGTGTGTAGGTGGTTTTTTGTTATCGAGTAAATGTTTGCAGACTTAAAAAAAATGCAATTCGTTGCACATCCGGCAAACGGCCGTTTTTCCTTTGTTCCATGTCCAGCTGCAGTTTAACCATCGAATGCACATGCGCTTCTGCATACTTTGGCAAACAGCTGACTCTCCTCAGTCGCGTTCTCCGCGTTCCTGGTTCATAAAGTTAAATTTGTTGTTGATTTCGCGTTTGTTCCAAGCAAGAAACCTCGTCGAATGCGATCGATCCTGCAATTATTTGAACGCGAATTGTGACAATGGAAGCATTGCGACTTGCTATTCAGTAAGTTTGACCAACCATTTATTTAAACAAATATCGCACAATGCGCACTGATTTATTTAAATAATTATGATTCTACGTAGTTAATAAATTTGCGGCCAAATTTCTGATAACATTAATTATTTACAATCTTAAACGAATATTACGATTAATTATTTGCATGTGTGATCGTTATATAAATGAGATAATTATATACATTAATTAGAAAATTATGTTTAGAAAATTAAATGCAGCGCTTTAGAACTCGATATTAATTTTCAGGGTTTAAAATTAGAATTTGTCTGCCGCTTAAATGCACTTGAAGATAGTTTTAAGTAAACAATTTTTATATGCACGCACTAATCACTTAAATAGAATTTCAGAAGACTACTTTACATAATTTATTTGCGAACGTGCAATTCTATCTTTAAATGTAAGGTGGCGAGTTCAGTAATTTGGACTCGCCCCGTTAAACGGTCGCTGCAGGTGCAAGAATATCGCAATCGCTTGAAATATCTTCTTCGAACAATTAAATTAACATTTTTTCGCTTCCGATTAGATTCGCTTTGAAGCACAATATTGGAACGAACATTAAACAAGATTTATGTACTTTCAATTAAAATCAATATGTAGATGTTTTGTTCAGTTTATGGCTGCTGTAAAGTTATTATTGAAATAGGACTTTGTTGTTTTGAAAAACAGCACTATAATCTAAGATGCACTTTTGTGGAAGAATTTCTACCATGTCATTGACATAATAATATTTACAGTTTGATAAAATTTATTACACCTCAATAGTAGAAAGTATTTTAAGCAGTTACATCACAAAATTTCGTTTGAATAAATTAAGTTTTCGTAATTATAGTGTTTATAAGAATTGTCCTTGTCCTTAAACTTAGTTTCAGCAGCCAATTATGTTGGTAAATAGTAGCAAAAAGTAAATACATTAACGTAGATAAAGGTACGATTGTGGTTTTTATTATTTGTTTGTTTCGAAAATGGTTACAAATTTGAATAAATTGAGCATTAAGTGAATTCACGTGTATGGAAAATATTTCAGTTAGTGATCTACGAGTTGAGAAACTCGTTTAACAAGGCTCTTATACCGTTCCAAGTCTTTTGCATAACAAATCGTAAATTAAGCTCGTGTATTATTAGCTACAAAAAAAAGTTAGAAAAAAATTCTGCATTATTTGTATAAATAAATAAACAAATGCGTCAATGGAATTTACTATATTTGTTGTAGTTCTACCCACAAAGGCGCAAAACAGAAAAATGTACCTTTAAGGGGTCTCAAGGTTGAAATAATCCAAGTAGTTCGTTGATTGGCTGAGACTTTTAATATTATAAGTATTTAATGTCGGTGTTTGTTTTATAGCCCCTGGTGGTTATTGTGCACGTCTGCCTTTGTTAACCACCTGTTCTTCGTGCCATCATGGCTTTAGCTCGCGTTCCCAGACAATAAGAAACTTGGGGTTTATGAACTTTCTGCGGCTTTAGAATTTTTCTTCGTTTTTTTATCATCCTTTTGATTTATTCCCAGGCATCCCGACCAGACAACACAATCCATTTATAATTCTCATTGTCTTGATAGTATTTGCACTCGAAGACGCGATAAATTAATATTTATAACATATTTTGCATGTTGATTCTATTTTTATTGCAATCGTGGGAATTGGAATTTAACCTTAGTGCGGCGAAAATTTTTGAAAAATTGCACATTTACTAATTTAATGCAAGACAAGAAACGATAAATCTTGATCGAAGCTGCATTTATGGAAGAAGTGCTCGATATGGGAGTTATTAGTCACAATCGTAAAAGGGGAAATTGAAAAACGTTTTTCTTTTCATTGAAGATCAGTCACTTCAAACTAGTGTTTAGTACGTTTCATATTTTCTTCATAAATTCCATTTTAGGATAATTGAGTAAGTAAGGACAAATTCCCCTTGACAAATTACACAAACATCTCACCCTCATAATATTTTGGGTCAATATTTTCGAGCCAGACTTATTTGTTATTGCAAGAATTTTGTTGATTGCGGTGTTAACGTTTCGGTTAATGTCCTTATACGAGACTAATAAACTTACGCTCGTATTTTTAAATTAGTGTATTCTACGGAGTGCATATTAAATAAATTAAAGGCGCTTGAGCTTAAATTCCCTCGAGAGCTAAGCTAATTAAAAATATACACTTTGGCTACTTTTATAGCATTAAATTAGTAAACGCAACAATAATTAATCATTATCGTCAAACGCAATTAATGCAAACAAATAAACTGAATTCCTCAAACACACTTAATGATATTAATTTGTGTTAATTAGATTATTGAACAATTGGGTCATCAAATAGTTTATTGTTGCGATTTAATCAGTTTTAGTACGAATTTTCATGGGCATTCAAGCATGTAAATGCAACAAATAAATTATACACGTTGTTTTATAATTTTTAGGGTCGATGACTGGTTAGCATAATTATTTTCTTAGTTGCGGATTTTTGCAAGTGATTGAATCTCAAGTCAAGAACGAACTAGTGCAGATCGCAGATATTAAAATTACTACACGTTAAAATATAGCGTCTTTTGTCTCGCTTTTTAGGTCACACGTGTAATTATTGTACAGATTTATTTATTTAAATTTCACTATAGAACTTAATCTTTTGAAATATTTTCGGTGCGGTTGGGCAATTAGTCCTCTTACTACTACATCTGGCAAAGCTGTTTAGCTTCATTCCCATTAATATGTAATCAGAAGGTAAATTAAATAAATGGTGTAGGAAAAATGTAAAAGATTTATAATAATAATAATAATAACACTCTCACAGGAAGTCACATTTAATGTATTATTGTATTTAGTTAACGGGTGCAGCTAAGGTTAATCAACTGCAAGGATTTTTTAATTAACGCCGTATTTGTGTTGCAGAACCAGACTTGGGGAGAGGATGGTCAGTATGAATTCCACCCTTGTCGAAACAGTCAGTATAAATTATGAGGACTTTAATGAGAGCTTTCTCACTTGCGGCACCTGCCTGTGTAAGTAAACTGCGATAAGGTTTTCCCTAATCTTGTTTCCTTCCTACTTCCAAATAAACAAATGTCCTCATTTCTTATCGTAATGACAATTTTTGCTGTTCCAGATGCCATTTGGAATGGTGGGTTGTATTTTATATTATCTGACCATGAAAAATTAAATTCAATTAAAATTACAATCTATTTTTTTATAGATAAGTATTGTTAATTGGTATATTCATTTTTATTGGGTTTATTAAAAAGCCAGGCGCCAGATTAATATTATATCCAATAAAAAGCCGGCTACTATAGTCTGTCTCATAACCAAATCGAATAAAACCTCCATATGTTTGCGAGACAAACTATAGTACGAACGAAAATGTTCGTCTCGAAGCATTTTCGCTCTAAAAACCTCTAATTTTCTTTCAGGTATGTACGATGGTAACGAGCACACCCCGAAACTCCTCCAATGTTCGCACACCGTTTGCTTGCATTGCTTGACACGAATCGCAGCTTCTCAAACCAGAGACACCGGCTCATTCCGTTGTCCAATATGCAGAGAATTGATTACAATTCCACGTGGTGGCGTTTCCGCATTGCCGCCATCCTTCTTGGTCAATCAGCTGTTGGATTTGATGTCACGGCAACGCAGAGAGGTGATTCCGAAATGTTCGGTGCATATTAATCAGGAATTGTTGTTCTGCGAGACGTGCGACAATGTTTTCTGCACACTTTGTACGGGTGGGTCACACAATGAGAGTACAAATAGCTGTGAGCACACAATTATTCCATTTTCGATAGCGATTAAGAGGATGTCGGAGATTTTGTTGTATAAGGCCAATGAGTGCATTTCAAAGGTAAATTTTTGATTTTTTTCCCAAGAAGTTTTAATATTGTTTTATTTAGTTGTCGCAGGCACAAGAAGGTGTGAGCGCAGAATTAAATCGACTAGATGCCGCCAAAGAAGTTTGTCTCGAACAAATCAATCACACATTCCAACATATCGAGGCATTGATGGACAAACGCAAGCAAGAAATTATTGACAATGTTAACACAATGTGTGCGGAGAAACGGAAAGTCTTAGAAGAACAACATTTGCTGATCGAGAGTGAAAAGAACAAAGTAAGTTCTAGTCAGACAATAAAAATTAATTTATGCCACTATTCTAAATGCATGGACATTTATATTCATTTGCTAAGACTTGGCTCCAAATTTATTACAGTGTTAGAACTTGTATTACGTTTCATTTTAATGGGAGAGTCGTGTTGCAAAGCCGTAAATCAAATGTGACCTGTAACATTTACGGCTCGTGAATTAATTACATAACTATTATCAAAAGTCTATACAACATTGCAATACAATAAAAAGTACTCTTTTAAAATTTAATTGAACGCGTTGGCATTTCCGTAATCCAAACCCAATCTCACCAAGTAACCCGATTCCAGGTCCAACAAGAATGCCAAGACCTGCAATATCAAGTTGAAGTCCGCAACATAACGCAACGTATCGAAATCCTAACGGAGAAACTCGATGCGGCTTCCAGTCTGGGCGAGCCACGCGAAAACGCGTTCCTCGCCTGCGACTTCAAGCAAAACGACAGTCTCGAACAAATCGACCAGCATTTAAACCTGCTCGGAAAAGTGCGAAGCAGCACCACGTTTCCCAGTCTATGTTCCGCACAATTGGACGGCGATGTCGTAGCCGGAATTGAGAGTCACGTCAAGTTGACGACGGTGGATTATCACGGAAATCTGCGTCGGAACGGCGGCGATCCGGTGCAAGTGAGCTTGCAATTGGTGACGAGCGATCAGCAGCAGAGTACGAATGAAGTTCCTATACGGGTGGTCGATTGTGATGATGGTACTTATAAGTTATATTTTCGCACAGTACATGCCGGTCGGTATGGCATTAACATATCTGTGATTGAGCGGCCTATTAAGGATAGTCCGCTGTATTTCGATGTGACGGAGCATAACAATCCGGTTTGCGTTTACGGATCGCGCGGGAGCGGGAAGGACGAGTTTATGCAACCCGTGGCGGTTGCGGTCGACGATAAGGATCAGACGGTTTACGTCTTGGATACCGGCAATTCGAGGATCAAGGTATTGAACGAGCGTTTGGAGTTCTTGCGGCATATCACCAATGATGGATTGTTGGGGCGAAGTTGTACGGGGATTGCCGTGTCGTCGAGTGGAGTCGTTGTGGTGAACTGGCGCAGTAAGTTCATCACCGAAATGGGCACGGATGGAGCCACTATTAAGTCGTTCACTTATAACGCGTTCCAAGAGCCGATTGATGTGGCTGTTGATAAGAGTTATGGGCATATTTTGGTGGCTGATAATGGGATGAGTTGCGTTTACGTTTTCAATGCTGACGGGAAAATATTGTTCCAAGTCGGTAAAAAAGGAAGCTTCAGTCTAATCTCTTCGGTAACTGTTGGACCGCTCGGCGAAATTATCGTGGCGGATTCCCGGATTCAAGTTTTTAATGGCAAGGGCGATTTTATGGAGATGCTGTACGATGAAGGAAAAGGTACGTTAACTCGCGGTGTTAATTTAATTTTTCTAATTGTGATTTTATAGGAAAAGGTCGCTATGGTGGGATCGTGGTGGATGCTGATTGCAAAATTCTGGCGAGTCGGACGGAGCAAAGAGGCAGAAGCTACATTCAATTATTGTCGCTGTCTGATAAAGGTTTGAATCATTGCATCGATTCGCAAGAGATGAAGCTGAAACGGCCGAGCGGCATTGCAGTAACTAGCGATCATCATGTTATTGCGGTGGATTTAGGAAATAACTGTATTAAAAAGTATCGCTACTGGTAAACATTGTTAACTATTTATTACGCACTATTTTTCGACAAAATAGATTCATAAGCAGATCTCTCTATTTCAAGTAACACTTAACACTCTATTTATATTTGTTATACATAATAGAATGCAATCATATGAAGATTTAAATAATGTTAGTTAATATATTAGTTTTAGCGATCTAAAACTGCCTGTCTACAACAATACAAATTGCCATTTTTTTTTATTTTTTTAATATTATATACTCAATCTCGTATGTGTTAAATTTAATTTTAAGTCTGTTTCGTTGCCTATGTACTTAATAATTTTCTGTAAATCTGTTGCTGATGTGTATTTAATCCTACTATTGTAAATTGTTTCAATGTGGCATAATCTTTTTTTATTTGTACAAAGAAAATTGTTTTCCTCTAGTCATTAGCTTGTATTTTTATATAATCGTGTATAAATGTGTTTTGTACATAAATTTAATTGAAATAAAAATCAGAAATCAAAATGAAACAAATATTATTCATCCCAACAATCTTTATTGTCACAAAAACAATCGACTATTTAAAATAAAAATGACAGCTGTCACAAAATAATGACGTCACAAATTTTGAATCGGCCGCCAAAACCCGCAAGACGCTGAGTGTACCAAAGTTCGCGTGTTGGACATGTATTCAGAAATATTTCCTGCCAATGGGTTTGGAAGCACGTAGTATTGCAGGAGTGTACTTTATAGTGAAGTGAGTATTGTCAAGCCATAGCGGAAAGTAGCAGCAAATCAGCTGTATTATGACATTATCCAACGAGTTAGAAAGAAACACGTGACTAAAGCAGTAGATTTTTCCTGCTGGATTCGACTAGTCGCGACTTGCGCAAATTCGCGGGACGAGACAAAAAGAGACTGTGCGCGTGAATCGAGATCTCAACAATGAACTTGTAGTAAATACGCTAATAAACCAAAGCAGTATTTCTAAGAAATTATTTAAACCATGTCCGATCTCTCGCTGATCAATTAATCCGCAAGCTTGGCTTGATCGCGTCTCCGAACACATCGTGCAGCTTTTTCGCCAATATGTCTGGACAGCACGGTCAAGGCACCCCGGCGAAAATTCCGAAATCGTCGCCCAACTCCAAGATTGGTCCCATGAAAGCCACAATTCCCATGTCTTCTGTCCTCAAGCAAACCACAGCCCGCAAGTGCATCCACAGTCCGACCATATCGCCCAATTTTCACAGCAGGACCAGAACGTCTCCGGATCCAGCTTCGGGACAAAGAAGTCCAGGCTCTGCTGGATACAAAGGTGGGAATGCATTTCAGATCTTGTAGGGGTTTTATTAATGAGGTTTTTTGCGTTGCAGGAAAATCAAAAACTATAGGCGTTTGCGACCGGGATGGGAATGTTATAAGAAGAACAGCATCTTTGGACACGATTTATTTGAAGGGGCATTGGCCACGGGACAACTTCCATTGGCATACTGGGATATTGCAGATTGATAAGGCAACGCAGGTGAGCGAGGGGGAATTTTTGGTTAAGGGGGAGGAATTTTACTCTTCAATTTATCTTTAAAATTGGGATTTTTCCCGATAGACTGACGAATTGGATTCTTCGGATTCCCGAAAGATTCAACCGATTTCCGAAAATGAAGAGCTTTTCGAACTATTATTAGCAAGACACAAACAAAGGAGCAATAAGGAATCAAATGGAAGGCATGTAGATCAAACTTTGGATACAAGTTCTCAAACTTTAGCTTGTAAGTCCTTCACGAAATTTGGACAAACATTTTATAATTGTTTTATTGAAGCTTGTATATCGCCAACATTTAAAATGACTTCAGCCATCAGTAACGTGATGAAACCGAAATCGTTTCGTAGTTCCGTCGAGGGTTTGAACCAGGAAATTGAACGAATTGTGTTAAAGACTGATTCCATAGAATCTCGTAGCGATAGATTTTGTCAGAATACGCCAGATGGACATCGTGCTCCTTTAGCTGAAATCTTGAAGAATAGCAGATCGCGATCTGTTAACACTCAGACGCCAAATACTGGAGACTACATGAGCAGCTGTCCATCTTCAGGTAACACTCTTCATTTACTTTAATTTGTTTTCAGTGAGAGGGTTAATTATGTAATTTGCGTTAATTGTTTCAAGGCCCCCCTTCTCGAGATTCTTTATCTCCTTTAAGGCGCTTTGTGGATTCACCCTATAGCGATACAGGTTAAAATAAATATTTTACAAGCATGTAAAAATTCCTTCAAATATATAAAAATTGGTACGACAAAAATTCGGCAAAAAGCGAATTTTGTAGCAGTTTTTATCCGCGATAACGAATGTAAATTCCGCCTGAATTTGTTTTTTGTTTGATTCAAGGCGATAGCCACGGTTCGAGTCCTGATCAAGAGAGTGGCAAATTCGGCACTTCGCCGCATATAAATAAATTTCTGGCTCGTGAGCCGCCCGATGGTTGTGAAAAGGTCCAATTGAAAAGTTTGGAGGAGCGAAAATGCGTGCCAATGGAGCACATGCCACAACCGAGCACTTTCAAATTGAAGCCCAGTTTAGGATCGGCTTTTCAAATTCTTCAACCAATATTGATCGATGAACAAGATCTACCAACAGTGCCCCCCACAAAAGATTTTGTCTAGATTTTCAGATGCAGAGGATGTTTTAAAAATTATAAATATTTTTTATGACGATATATTTTGAAAAATGTGAAACGAATTTTATACTGGAATGTTTGGGCAAAGTGGATGATTGTTGTAATTTTTAAAACGAATCTGAATTATGCCATGGAAACTAACGCTCATGCATCTTAATTGTTGTAAAAAGCAGATTCTACGTAATCGTAGTAGATAGTTAAAAAAAATGTACATTCCTTAGATTTGTTCATTTTGTGATTTATATTAATAGGGTGTTCAATAATTAACATTGATTAACAACGTATCTCGAATATTCATCTGGGAGAAATATCTGCACTCTGCTGTATTTTTTCAAAACTACTAATCTCACGAATCAATTTCACTTCCAATATTTGAGGTAGTCGCTTTCAAATTGAACTCCCAACTTTGTTTTTAATATATGCTCGATTAAAAATTATGTGATAGTTTTCGGCAAAAAAGTAAAATTTATTAAGTCAATTTGTTATTACTACTAATTACCAAAGAATTAACAATTATTCTGTAAATATTTAAATTAATGCGCGATGGTCGTTATGCGGACGCTGCTAAATTCTATTGCTAGAATATTAAATTAAAACAATTGTAGGTACAAATTTATAATAAACTACATAATTTTTAATAAAGCACTCATTGTTAATTGTGGAGCGTATAATCTGAAAAAGCTGTGATTGTTTATTTTTGTTTTGGAACAGAAAGTTATTCTATTTTTGATTTTTCTTAACATTCTTTCCATCATTGTAAATAATATATTTAAATATATGAATATCATTTCTAGTAGTATAAAAATCTTCTTTCTCAAACTCCTTACACCTTTAGGCAAAATATTTTGCTCTAAACATACGAAAAACTAAATTTTCTTCATACATTTGTATTACTGGTTGCATAACAATGCAAGAATTTTAAATGAGTCGCGAGGAAACAATTTTTAATTGTATTTAATAAAAATTCCTCTACGAGAGAAGTAAAAAAACAGGCTCATTACAATCCACAATTTATTTATCTTCAATAAAAAGTGAACACCTTAAATAACAAAAGATAGTCAAACTTATCTAGAATCGCAATTTTTGGAAGAACCATTTGTTCTTTCCCTGCTTGTATCTCTCTTCGAATTTGACGCGAGTTTGGAACCTGATCTTCTTGCGCTTCATTGGGTCTTTGATGTCCTTAGCCGTTACTTTAACATCTGAAGTTAAATCTACAGAATAACGGGTGGGCATCAAATGATTGTAGTTGAGGACCTTTTATCAAAATTGAAGTTAGAAATTATTCTAAGGGTAAAGAATTCTTAACTTACTTTGACGAAAGGCTTGATTTTGGATCGCTTGTGCATCTTTCCTTTACCCATACGTTTGTGGATTTTCCTTGGGTATCTGTCGATGCCAGCAACAAGAGCATGTTCGTATTGTTTTTCGGCGGTGCCATCGTCATAGGTTTTCATAACAATAGCTTTCCTGCCAGCGTATCGGCCACCAAGGACCAGCACGACTTTTCCTGGTTTCATAATTTTCCCCATCTTGCTCTAAAATAGAAATCATAAACATTAAACATGTCAATCTAACCTTACAAATGGGCAACACAATTCCAAATTCGAGTACAAGCTGAATTATCAGTGATATGAATGAACTATGAATATTATTACATAGAGGAATTAATTGTGAATCCAATTTAAGTAATTAAAATAGAATTGCTTGTACCGTATTTAAGATGATTGAAGATAAAAAATCGTAACTTACGGGATTTCTTTGACAACCTAAAAGAAAGAACTTAAAGTTTAGGCGCTAGGTGGCGCTGGCGCTGTTCCGCTTGTTGAAATAAAATCAAAGTGGGGGATTTACTTAATTATGTGATGATTGTATACTTGGTTGCCTAATTTAATAGCCGGGTAATTTGAATATTCAATGTTTATTGCAATAAAGTATATTATACAAAAAATTATTTAATTCGCAGCACTTTCAACAAAAGTGATTAAACGTTTAAATTTAGCAAAGCCGCCGCTGCCTTCTAACCACGCAGAAGTAGCCACTTCTTTAATTGAGTATCTTTTAGTAATATCAGGCTCTAATAAATGGCTAAAAAAAAATTGTGCAAAATTAATGTTTAATAACTAAAACTAATTTACTTGATGAGCTTTTTCAAATCACTAGTGCGCTCCGGCCAAAGTATAGTAACAGCAGCAATGGATCTGCTGATTTGCGCTTTGATCATCTTACGCACATTGGAATCATCAAAAGGCATGGAGGACGATATCATTATGTACAAAACGCAACCCATTGCCCAAATATCGTACTTTTTCGGATCGTATGAAATACCCTAAGAAAACATATTAAATTTCCATAGAGGGGTGGATAAAAATGTTCGTACTTGTAATATTTCAGGAGCAGCATATGCAGCGGATCCGCAAAAGGTATCAGATAACACAAGTTTATTGTACTTGTCTCTGCAGCTTCTCGCAAATCCAAAATCGGCCAATTTTATTTGGTTTTCTGAGACTAGCAGAATATTTTCACACTTTATATCTCTGTGAGCAATTTCCATGCCGTGTAAGTAGAAAACTGCATCAGCTATTTGTCTGCAAAATTATATTTGAATTTAAGGAAGTAAAGGAAAGCAAAATTTTGGGTCAAAAAAAGTGGCAAAGATTTTTTTTGGTCGAAAAAAAAATACCTGAAAAAAACTTTGGCTTTCTCTTCAGTAAAAGCACCATTTTTCCGAATATGGTCTAAAAGATCACCATGCTTGCAATAATCCATAAACATATAAATAGTGTTATTGATTTCCAAAGACTTGTGAAGCCCCACTATGTTAGGATGTTTAATTGAGCTTAGTACCCTACAATTGCGTAATTTTAATAAGTACTAATTAATTAATTTTAAGACCATACTCAAGTTCTCTCGGTAAAAAACGGTCGATAAAATCGGTCCCTGCATTTTTCTTTTGAATTACTTTGCACGCAAATTTCTGGCCACTTTTGTTAGTAGCGATATATACTTTGCTGTAAGTACCTGTTCCAATACAAGTGCCAATAGTATATCCAACAGTATCAAACAATTTTTGGGTAGTTTGCTACAATTTGAGTTTGATACAAGCGCTTTTCGAAATTTAGGTTTTACTTACTGGATTTTTTTCTAAACGTTTAGACCCCTTTTCTTTTTGTGCCATCTTTTTCTCGAATACAAAGCTACAGATATTCTTCTTTACCAATCCATTAAAGATTCAAATAGAACATGAATTTTATTATATAAATATAATTGATTTAAAAGCGGTTTTGACAGTAGAATATTTTTTTTTGTGACGTAGCAGGTAATTAAACTACAAGGTATAGTGATTTTGTAGCAAGCAAAAATTGAATTATAGTAGGCCATAGAAAAAAAGCGTAGACTTCTAGCGTCTACTCTAATTATTTTTCTTAGTAAACAATCGTTAGAAGCGGAATTGAGAAACAAATTAAATATTTCAATATTTATTTTTATAAAATAATTAGTTTTTACATTGGAACATACCTAAAAATGTGTAAATAATTGCACTTATTTGGTATATTATATTAGAAGCTCTTCTAAATCATTTGTAACTTCAATCATATTTGGTCGTTCATTTTTTGATAAAGATATGCACCTCAATGCAATTTTGTACAATTTATTTGCGAAATCCACACCATTCGCATTCCAGGAGCCAGCTTGTTTATCCAGCAAGGCATCAATACTTATATCGTTACATATATCATTTATATGCGTTATCTATGATTTTATTAAATTTTATATAAATTATTTATTACAAGCAAAAATGACTTACCAAATCATGGTGTTCTCTATTCTCATCCAAAGGCAACAGTGAAGTCAATAATTCTAATAAAACCACTCCGAAACTAAAAGAATCGGATTTTTCGGAAAAATCTCCGCCGAAAGCTTCCGGCGACATATAAGCGGAAGTTCCGGAAACGGTTGTCGTCGAATAATTATTACCCAATAATTTAATCAACCCAAAATCACACAGCTTAAATAAAAATCTCTAATAAAAAAATTCTAAAAACTAAATTGCTACAAAATTACTTTAGCTTTATTATTGGCATCCAATAAAATATTCGCCGTTTTGATATCTCGATGTATAAGTTTCGTTGAATGTAAATAAGCCACAGCTCGGGAAGTGCCCATCGCGATATAAAGACGATCCGTCCAAATAAGTTGGTTAACCCTCCCCTTCGCCTAAACCAAAATTACTTAACAAACATTCCTAACAAAATTAAATATAATTACTTGAAGACGATCCTTCAAGGCCCCACCGGGCGCATATTCGTAAACCAAACAATACGTGCACCCATCACACGAATACCCCAACAACGTCAACAAATTCTCATGCCGATAATCCGATAAAATCTCAACTTCATTGCAAAAATTCTTAGTAACATCGTCATCAATATGCACAACATCCACATTGTCCAACGCAATTTTCTTAACAGCCACCGGCCGCTTCATCAACCCCGTCGCCAAAAATACTGACCCAAAAGCGCCCGACCCCAAAAACCTACCCTCATCATTTTTCGCCCCCGGATCGAACGGACTATCATTAAAATGATTGGTGGCGACTTCAATGTCGGCATACGTGAAATGTGGAAGCTGCGTGTTCAAAGATAAGACAGGCAAAGGGGAATTGCAAGGGCGCGAAGCCGTTTTGTTACTCGAACCATTACTTAAAGTTAAGTAAGAAGGGTTGGTTTGGTTTGTATCAGGAAGCAATTGCAAGGCGCTTACGTCCGGCAAATAAGCCTCGACTTCGTTCATCAGTTCGTCGATGTTGGGAATGTTCGAATCACTATCGTTATTCAATTGCGACAAATTCGGAATCAAATCGCTATTTTGCTTGCTAAGTAGCATTGAAATTGCGGGCATAATTTCAGCCTCTTGATGGTTCCCAAGCAGCTGGGAAATCGCGGGCGTAATTTCGCTACTACTCATCGAATTCGAGTCTTCACTACTTAGGGAACCTCGAGAGGATTCCTCTCGATTGAGAAGTTGCGAGATGGCTGGAGTGCTAAACGACTCACTGGACGAATCCTCTCGAGTACCAAGTATGGAAAGTTGAGGCACATTATTCGAATCGGAGTCCGTCGAAAACTTAATTAAATCGCTATTCGATTTGGTTTTCTTTTTGCGAGGCACTACAACAGGCACGTTTACCTGGAAATCCGGCGGGACTGTAAGCTCAATGTCCGGACTTTCCGTGATGACAATATTTGGAATCTTTGCTTTATCGGATTTGTTAGACTTAGAAGAAGTGCTGGAAATGGTTCGGTTGTACTCAAGAATCGCGGAACTGGGGTAGTCAATAGCGTCGAGCAGTCGCTCAATTTCGGTTTGGGATTGGGGTTCGGGGGGCGGTTTGATTAAGGCAGCAGGACCGTTGTCCGGTCGTGCAGGGGGCTCTTGTTTTAGTAAATCGCGGGCGATGTAATCCGCTGCGCGAAATAGTTGTGCTTTGGTTAGGATGTATAGCAGGTGACCGAGTTTTGGGCGGATGCGCCCCGAGGTGCCCCATTCGTCCAAGAGGATGGTGGTGCAGTTTCGTTTGGATCCGTTTGAGGAAGCGTTTTCGATTAAACTAGATGTATAAGTGGATTGTAAAATTGATTAATATATATATTATTAATAATTTAATTAGTCGATTAATTAGTATTTTATTAGTTTAATTATTGGAAACTTACGTAAAGTGTTCCGTTTTGTATTTAGGCAAATTATCAATTGTAATATCACAGTTGTAATTGTCTGCTTGTAGGGTTTTTGGTATACTGTTCATCAATGTTTTCCAATTCTCGTTGTTTTCCAAGATGTTTGATAACTCTCTGATACTGCTGGCGTTTAATTTTCGTATTTCTAAGGAAGGATCCATGTTCTAATTCACTTTGTTTCACTTGCACTACATAAAGTAATAGGCTTTTATTAATAACACCTATTATTCTGTTATTTACTCATCGCATAACCCAGTTTCTGTTTATTTTGACAAGAGCTGTCAGTGGAAACTAAACATGAGTAATTCTCCATCGTGTATTACTGGTTGCGTTTTGTTTTGTCAACCATTAAAAGCCATTATATTATGTGTAATACTGGTTGCGTTCAATCTATTCCTATGCTAGAATTCAAACAAATGCGTGAAAAAAATTAATTTTAATTTAGTACCAAAACATAATGGATTAATATGTAATTAGATTACATAATATTATAAATAAATAACTTTGGAAACAGCCTAATCATGTTACGTCGAACATGAGAACATTGCAATTGCAGGATCTTCAGTTTCATACGTTATTAAAACATCCCTAAATTTGTCGAGTAGTTGCAATAATTGACTTCGTCTAAGATTTTCCAAGTACATTATTTCTTCTATGTGATGATTGCCTTGAAAGTACTGCTTTCGGCAGAGTTTGGCAAACAATCTTAAATCTTCCGGATTATTTGTTGCGGGAATCTAAAAATATTTAGTCAATAAATTGTACTGTTAGTTTTTAAATTTTACTTTAAAAATTGAACTCCGTTCTTCATCCGGAAAATCTAACAATTCTTCTTGGAAGTCTTGCTTTTCGTCCGCAGTTGAGGCAAAGCTTACATTTTCTAAACTAAAAAATATTTCTACAAACTGGAATATTAAAGAAAATTATAAACGTACTTTAATATCCTTGTTATTAATTCGGGTGTTTCTGAGACAGTCGACGTACCACTTTCAGACTCAGTCCTGGAATGTTCATTACAAGAAACTGGAGATATTGCACTGCTTTTCGGCGAAGGGGATTTGTTAATCTTTTTACTCTCATCTCTAAATTAATTAATTTAAAAAAAAACAACAATTAAAAATACTATTTAAATACCTATTTTGTGAAATGCCATTATTGGTTGGAATATACTGAATGTAGGTATGAAGTTGCAGCAGCAAATGATGCTGCAACATCCAAATCGTGGTTTGTACTAACATTGACTGCTGAGTGGGTTGACACAATGGACTGAACTTGTGCTCCAATGAAGTGGGTAGCGAAAATTCGGAGATTGAACGGAGCAAATTCAATCCGGGATGAGCCTCGTTAAACTTTTCTATCAGTTGAGAATTTAAATGGATAGGCGCACTTGGTGATATAACGTATTTATTTGTGGCACAAATTGGAAAAATTACAGTTGCTTTCGCCCAGTACACTAAATGAGCTGTTAATTCAAAAACCTACAACAAAAAAAGCTAGAACAATTTTCTCAATTTAATTTTTTAAACTGACGTGTGATAAAGTTAAGTCGGATTCTGCTGCTAGGGTTTGTAAATTATTAAGCGGGGTATATTTGGATAACATTCGAATTAAAGACGGTGATCCATCGAGTGATGTGAAGTCGTTTAAAGTTTGAACTGGATAAAGTAGTAGTAAACTGTGATACGGCCTTAAAGCCGCAAGACATCTAAAAGCATTACATTAAAATATTGTAATTAATAGTTAACCTATAGACTAACCTATCGATATCTTCCGGTTCAACAATTTTGCCCCGCAAATGCCACTGGTGCACTTTTTGCGGTAAACAGAAACTCAAAGGGATCCATCGATTAATTCTAATATTGACTATACCTAAACACTCAAAATTTAATAACGATTCATACGAACATCCACAACTAATGTACCTGTACTGCATAAATCCTCGTACACCTTTTTCAAATTCGTCGCCAAAGTGCACTTGTCTAAAATCGTCCGAAATGCAGAACCGGAATTATTCGTGTACCCATCATCGTGAGCGGTTGTCATCGTTTGCGTTTGTTCGGACACATACCCTGTTCGTTTCTCCTCAAATTTCAATACAATTCCTATTCGTTTACTTAAATCGTGATAGCATTTCACTGAAAGGTTGCGATTATTCTTGAGTTTTCATTGTGTTACTTGTAACTAACCTACTGAATGGCTCGCCACTGCTTGCAAGGCAAATACAATGTTTATCAGCATGCCAGACTCATCTTGTAGTTTGTTTTTCAGTTGTAACAAAGTGGGATGACTCACAAATCGCACATCGTTCACCTTCAGTTCAAATTTTCTGTTGTAAAGTTCCGTTTTCACTGCGAACAAAGATGAGAGGACTTCGTCGGTAAAGCCAGTCAATTGGCCTTTGCTGATGTTCGATGTGGGTGTTGGCGGTGATTGTAGTAAATCCTCAACCACTGATAAGGTGTAGGGATTCTTTCTTCTAACATTTGCTGTTTCATTGTTCTCGAGAATTTGAAATGGATAACGAAATAACAAACGATCCCCTTTACTATCAGATTTCACTAAAATTACACTCAATGGACATACTTCCATAATATTATTGTTTTGATTAGAATTGTTATCGAAATTTGTGCATTTTTGTTTGAACTTAACCTACAAATGATATTTGGACACATCGGTTGTCAAATAGCAATCTTGAGGGTAGGCAACCAGGGATACACTTCTATTGAGGGAAATTTAAATTAATTGGGTGGAAAAATGAGTTGTTATGCTGCTGGAATTTAAGTTATAATTAGTTACAGACATTCTCTTTTGTTTTAGAAACCTATTACTGTAGAAATAAAATATAAAATGCATATTGGAAATAATATAATGGATCTTTAATGATGATTGAACTAGCAGATGCACTATGTGCATTTACGATAAAATTATAGGTAAATAATAATTAGATACAAGAAAAATCAATACAAATATAAATAGTAGACTCGTATTTATTGCCAATACGAATTATACTTATATCCCAAAAATGTATTGGGTTTCCTGACAGTTAGAAAACTACTTAGCTTTGTGATGAAAACCGTAATTTGATTTGGCACCCCAAAAAGAAATCATTTTTTTAATTATTTTTATTAACTTCAGAGACAAAATATTTCTGAAGTAATTTTCCTGCTTTTTTGGCGAGAATTTCCAAAAAGAATGTTCACACATTTAAAATTCTCACTTTGATTTGAATTATGCATATTTTCAGTGCATCGGTATGAATATGCGGATGGAATGTATATCCTCCAACTTTACACTTCTTGCTCTGAAAAGCAAGAATAAAAGTATTTTATCTAGAAATTTTGCTTTCGACAAACAAATGAACCAAAAAATATGATATAAAATTTTCAAAACCAATATTTTGTCGCAATTCCCTGCAGAGTCTGCATCGATTGTTTGAAGAAAAATAAAACCACTGTGTATTATTACTATACTTTTATTTATTCAGTTTTTTTTTATTGATATACCTATACAGATACAGGAATTCAAACATACATTTCAAGTTGCTCTCCTTAATTTAATTTAAATTTAAATGTCATCGTGCTCTTTATATTTAGTCTTGAACCTTGAATTGTATGACATTGACTTGGGCGTGGTGACTACCTATGCAAAAAAATTAATCAAAAATTGTTGTAATTAAATTTGTTAATAATCTGATGCAATACTAGAAAATTTGGATGGTTTTCTACTAATCCTGCAGGAAAATATTGCATTTTCTTGAAGTTGAGGAGCGCTATGAACAAAATGCACCAAAAAATGCGCTCTTTTTGCGGAAAAACCTCAAACAAAACAATAATACCTACAAGGAAATGATTTAAAAAATTATAACTAGTTAGGTGGACAGGTTTGTCAATTTGTTAAGTAGGGATTGGCATTTTTTGTCTGAGTATAAAAGCAAATCGATCCGTTTAGACGAAGTATAATTTTTCAGATCCTATTACGGTTGGAAAAATCATAAAAATAATGAAGGTAAGTGCAATTAATTCCAACTCCAATAAATTATTCTACATCCTCGAACAATTCCAGGCTGTATCTGCTTTGTGTCTGATCTTCGCCATCGGGGTAGCCCATTGCGGTCTTCTTCCAGCAGCCACTTTGGTCCGCACTCCAAGCTTAGACAGTGCCATCATCAAATCCGACCGTCTTGGTGGCAACTTCGCTTACAGCACTGTTGAAGGACATGCTTATGCTGCCATCAATCCAGTGGTCCAACGCATTACCGAACCAGTTGCCGTTTCCTACACCGCCCATCAAGTGCCTCTTGGATACGCTGCCGCTCCAGTAGCCGTCAACCAACAAGTAGCCCACACCTTCATCTCTCAGCCACTTGTGTCTCAACAGTACTACTCATCTCCAGTACTATCTGCTGGACTTTTGGCTCACCCCGGTCTTGTAGCTCATGTTCCTTCCGTTGGATTCTTGGGACATCCCGGATTTGTCGCTCAAGCTCCCGTTGTTGCTCCAGTAGCTGCTCCTGCCACCCCAGTGGTTGCTCCACAAGCTGATGCTGTGGCTCCCGCTCAAGATGCTGTTGTCAGTGATGATGCTGTTTCTGTAGAATCCGCTTGATTTTTTTAGTAAATAAATATAATTGTATATTAATTGTCTGATTGATCCTCTATAATCCCAAATGTCTGGTAATAAGTATGATTAATATTTCGGTAGATTGAAATTTAGTTGATGCAATATTGATTTACTTCAATTTAGTTATCAGACTGTGATGGGATAAAATTTTGCAAATTAAATCCTTTTGTTCTCATTAAATTGACGGTATTATTAAAATATTGCATTAATACCTGCTATGCTCGGCCCAGCCAACTCCAATATATATATATATTTTAGTTTAATTAGATTTAAATTTAATATAAAATCGATTTTAGTAAGTGGAATCTATTATAACTAAAATCAGTTCTAAAATACAAAGTTGCAAACTAAAATTGCTTTGAAATTTTAGCTCCATTTGCCATATTATGCAGATTATCACTCATTAATTTATTGTTAACAAGTGAAATATTTACGTTAATTAAATAATAAACTCTCATTCAAATTTTCCAACCCAAAAAAACAAGAATAAAATCGTCCTTAAATTAGTAACTCCAGAATACGTCTTGAACGAAATTGGATTAAACCCAGTTAGGACCCTTCAAGTTTTGGGCTCTTCAACTCAATTCAAGAAAAATTACCCAAAATAGAATTCAATTAAAAGCGATTTGCCTCCAATTAGATGTCCAATGTTTATTTAAGAAAGACCCATCAATTTTTGGCCACCAATTTTAACTGTAATTAGTCGAAGGCATATTGTTGCGGTAATAGTGTCATGAAATATGTTCGGTCTAGAAATAATGCAACAAAACAATAATGGGAAGTGAAAATGCGGAACTTGGAGCTAGCCAGGATTCTTTTGCGATAACATTGAAGTGGTCGCGCCAAACAACAGTTTGCAATGAGTTCAATGGAAACAAAAGAAATGGGGCTCTTTTCAGCGAGTCGCCAACTTTTTGATATAAGTTTTATTAAGTTATATACTACAAGCAATGCTATATATTGCGCGCTGAAAGACCTACATTTTCTATACAGCTCGTTATATAAGAAAAAAAAATGCAATTATATAAGGTTTGGTTTTTCCTTGTTTTGGATTTATATTTTCTTTTGATCTACTATAGGTAACGAACTTTATTTCATTTTTCCTTTAGCCAGAAAATAAAACATATATGTAAGAGTAGAAAGTTCTCTAGTTCTCCATTTGGTATAAATTTAGCATAATTACTTAGCTATGTAGTATGCAAAGTGGCCAAATGAAATTGAATTAGACGATGGCTTAAGAAGAACGTTAATATGTGACGTAATAAAAGCTTGTGTGGTTACTATAAAACTATCCAAGTAATATATGAATATTTAAGCTGAAACCAGATGCCAAAGCAATTAAAAACATTTCCAGCAGAATTTAATAAGGTATTATATTGTGTGATTAAGCGTTCATTAGTTTCTCTCACGTTATTACACTGCGATTAGTGGCAAACTAGAGCTGGCTGAGCAAAGAGGACGAAAAACAGAATATTGGAATACTTAATAAATTTAACTAATTAAACTGTATTCAACTATGTATGAAGCTTAATATTTTATATATTGTTTGTGCGGTACAATAAGTCAATAAGGCGATACATCATCCTAATGGAGCAATTGCTAAATAAATCAAACTATATTTTGAGATATTACATTCAAACCATACAACATTTAATTAAGACAAATCATTTTATTAGTAGTACAATTCTCATTAGGTTTGTATAATAGAAGAACATTTACCATAGGAACAAAAGGCGTGTGCAATGCAATAAAACATTCTGGACGTTTTCTTAGGGAGTTGTTTAAATTTGGTCGCCCATTGCGAGGGTCTTAACGGCTGCCGATTCCAATTTAAATTGCTTTCACTAAACTTTTAAGGACTTAAAAAAACTCCCACTAAAACTTCATTAATATTGATGGGCCGGAACATCCTTAACATGTTCATGAAATTCATTTGGAATGGTTTAGAACATGATCAGACCGATTTATTAGGATGAGATGGATGTTTCCTAAGGAAGAAGAGCTTTTAGCACCCCAAAAATATAGGAAGTCTTCCTTTGGAACATAATTATTGATCAGTTCAGTCTTCCTTCAATTTAAGGATTCGATGTTCGTCCAGGACAAATTCTTCTCCGAACTAAATTAGTCCATTGGATGTAAACATTTTGAACCGGAAAGCAAAAAGAGGTCCTTTCAGACATTGTATAGAAGTGGATCTCTTTACGATTGTTACATGTATTGTCGGTTGTATTGAACTCAAAATGCTGTAAAACGTTTTACTGCAAAGTAGTTTATAGGAATTTGCGAAGACGAAGAAAAAAAGGAAGAAAACACAGAGCGAAAGGGGAAGTTGCAGGATATATGTTTTGGTGAGCAGTGAAATGATTTGTGGCAATCACTTTTTTTTTGCTCCAGTCTGAGCTGGATAAAAACTAGCGGCAAGGAAACGAAAAAGGAGCATTTGGATCTGGAACGATGGCTGGTGTTGTCGGCATTCAAAACCACTGAACTATATAGATCGGTCTGTAAAAGGGATGCACCATTACCATCAAAGTTCACAGTGTCATATAAGGGTTGCTACCACTGTTAGGTTTGCACCTACCTTTCTGAGTGCTTAAGATAAAGCTCTATCTGACTCGGTGCATCTAATTGAGTGTTCGAAATAAATGCGAGATAATAAATTCATTTCAGTTTAGAAGATATCGAGACACTAATTATATTACATCGTTTTATCGGCGATAAAATAAACATTAATTAGCCGCAACATAAAGGATCTTGAAATTAAATCAAATTTGTTTTATACTCAGCTACATTTCTCTTTTCAAGCGTTTTCTTCCAGTTGCACGATCAGCTCATTAATAACGGCTGAAGGAAAATAAAGGAGAAGAAAAAAAAGGTGAGCATTAGTAAAAATAGTTGGTGGGTGAATGAATGAGAAAAGTCATAAAATTCTTCCACGTAATAAAAGAAAGGCTTTTATTTAAAAGTGTGTGTGGATTGCTGATCTCAATTTTTAAATTTTGAATGGTTTGCAACACGGTTTGCCTTTTAAGCAAGACTAACGCAAAATGATGTTGAAAAATCACGGCGGGATAACACATCTCGTTTACTAAAAACTTGCTGAACTTTGCGAGCCCGCTGGGAATGTCACCTAGAGTGACGTATTTAAGCTATAATACATTTTTTATAAAGTTATTTTTTCAGGCTCTTTCGAAAATAGCGACGTTGTTTTTATTAGTTTTTGTTTCAAACTTAAAATTGAATAAATTTATTTCAATTTAATGGGAATTCTTCGCAAAAATGGCAAACTTCAGCTTCGGATTGTTCTTTTGCTCCGCTAACCATATTATTATTATTATTTAATTGAAGGAAAGAAATTTAACTAAGCAGGAAATCTTATTGCTTTCCTGCAGGATTATAAAATTATCGCGTACTCTTTTTATGTGTCAAGCAGTAAACTATGAATAGTTCTCGGGGGAAATCGTCAAAGAACTCAATAACTAAGGGTTGGCGAATTTTTCTTTCGAATATATTTTTTATTAAGGAAAAATATTGACATTGGCTGTATAAATATGCATGCGGCGAGTTAATAACTAATTTATAATTCTGTTTATATACACAAAGTATTTTAATTTATTCGAATAATCAAATTAAATTTGAATAAATTTAATTAAAACGCAAAATATAATTCTGCAATGAAAGAAAGTACATCAATTTCAATTAAAAATGGTGCAAAATCAATATAATAAGGTGCAATTAATTTGTAATAGCAAACAATGAATGAGTAAATTCACTGACCCTACAGCAATGTAAATAAATAAATGCACCTTTCTCTCAGCAGGATTGCAGTTGAAAGTTTGCGTGGTAAGGGAAAAACCGAACTCATATATACAAGTCAAACTAATAATTTCCAATACATCTATTATGGACAGTTCAATAAATGTAAAACTGCGATTTATCGCTGTAATAATTGTAGTGTTAGTGCCAGTTGTGCTAAGCAATCCCGTATCACAACCAATATACCCAAATAATCAATATGTAAGTGGACAAATTGTTCCTGCGATTCAATTGAAACCGCAGGCTCAAGGATATTTACAACCCCAGCAAGCTGCGGTGCAACCTGGTCGAGCCGTCTACGAGCAACAAACAAGAGAAGGATTACAGCATTACTCCAGTAAAGTTCGACAGCCTCTCCAACAAGTGTTGTTAGCGACTAATATTGACAGACAGGCAAGTACAAAGAAGCTTTTAATATGATGAGCCGCCACTTTTTGTCAAAACCACTCAATGCTAATTCCAAATAATAAAAAAATTACATCTTAGCGATGGATCTAATATTGAGAAAAATTATTGAGCTTTGATAAAGAGCTTTTTCTAATCAGAAATCAAATAATGCAGCATCTTTTATGTTTCAATTTTTCAAGCTCCAGCGAGCTTTTATTAAGGGTGGTCACGGAAGAAGACGTCTTTCGGTCAAAATAAAATATTTTTGAGACAAATGTATTGAAAGGAAATAACTGAATATTTTAACACCCTCTTAAATCCATTAATTGCAAATCTAATTGCAGCTTTCACATATTAAAACAAAAATACGAAACAACGGACTTTCTACTACTATTAATCTAGTTTCATTAATCTTATGCCGTAATGATAATTTAATTGATTTTGTGGATTAGAGAGTGCCTCAAGTAGCTGGACCACTTTACTTGCACCAGATCCAAACATCTCAACAAGGACATGCGGCTGCAGTTGCATTGGCAGCTCAAAGAAAAGCGGCTGCAGCAACACAAGCAATTCAAAGACCGATTTTGGTCCAGCAGCAGCAGCCGCAGCCACAGCAGCAATACTTAAGGGAGCAACCCCAGATTAAATATGTGTCTAGACCGATTCCCCATCAATACAGACAGCAACAGCAGCATCAGCATCAGCAACAACAACGAGAGCAACAAGCTGAACATCAGGACCGAGAGGAAAAAGAACCGGAAGATTACGATGTAAGTTGATTAATTTAATAATTGATTGGATTTAATGGATCTTATTGAATATGCGAGTTGGAGCTGAATCTGCACACCTTCGCTCTATTATATTGAATGAATTTCTAATATATCAATCTAGAGAGAATCTGCAATGACGTGATTGGGATAAAGGGGTTGTAATTATCAAAGCTACAATGAATTATTGCTTGAACTCAAACATCACAGTAATTAATTGAATAGGTGCACAATTACTTAACTTGTGTGTCGGCATAGATGCAGTTTTTTCCTTCTACTGGAGTGAAAGTGTATCGAATTTATCGGCACGATATGTGCGTATTAAAGATTTTCTTCCTGTTTGCTTTCACAGGCAAAACAGACATAACTAGTATAATTATTATTATTAATTATATTCTATTACATGAACTGGAGCAATAACTCGATTAGAACTTAAAAGCTATAAGGGTATTATCGAGGGTATTATGTAGTGTAATAATTAAGTTCCAGTTCAATTTCTATAAGTACACTTCACTTTCAATTTGGGCCAATATATGTGGGTGTAAATTGTAGCTAAAAGCGAATATGTAGTTTATTAATAGATATTTGGGGATGTAGGGTCTTTTGGTCGGTTTGGCAAAGTGGAGGAGATTTTTCCGTTCGAAGTTTATTATTTATTTCTGCAAATACTATATTATTGAGGAAAATTTAAATTAATTATTGGAAAGTAGTAGAGACGTTCCGAACTTTCCCTAAAAGAGTAAAGAATTGAAAAATAATTAACAATCTGCTGCTGCATCTTGTATTTCTCTTTTCTATCAGATACAGTAATTTCTAATTGCTAATTAAAGTCAAGGAAATTTTTGTAGTGGTATGTGATGGGAAATTAAATATTCCGACTGGTTTTTTGGATATAATAGCGACTCGTGTAAGGGGTAAAAATATTGTATAAAATTTGTAATAAACATGTATCCGATAATACTTCCTTAGGGAGCTGTAAGCACTTAAAGAAGCGTTTTACATTTCAGCTTTTTGCATCCGATATATTTTCAAAGGTACATATCGGTGGTGGCATGCATGAATAAATCATGAATATTCCTGCATTATTACTGCACTATTTCTAATTGAAATCAAGATCCTGTAAATTTGTTATTAAAAATCGGATTTTCAGAAACTTTTTTAACAGTTTAATCTCCTCCTGGTGCTTGTTTTTAAACGGAAACTCTGCACTGGAAATATAATATTAAACTAGTTAGTTGCTGGGGAATTGTTGTCTTTGTGAAAGCATAAGGTTTAATAACGTCCATGCAGAGAAAATGAGATATTTTGTAATGTGTTGTTCTGGCGTCTCTGATGTTGTTGCTTTGCTACACCTTATTCTATCTAGTGCTATTAAATAGATTATATACATAGTTAACTATAAGACACCACCCCTAACGAGCTTTACCAGTCAACTTTAAAACAATCAATTAACACATAATAGAGTTAATTTAATAATAGAACTCGAGCTAATTTATTTGTTTATTTATGAACGTGCATAGCCGAATCCTCAGTACCAATTTGGATTCGATGTAAATGATGACTTGTACACAAACTATCAAAACAGGAAGGAACAGAGAGAAGGAAACAAAATTACTGGCAGTTACTCTGTGGTGGATTCTGATGGTTTTATTCGAACAGTAACATACACGGCCGATCCGAAGGAGGGTTTCAAGGCACAGGTGAATGCTTTGCTATATTTCAATTTACCTATATTTTAACTTATATACTATATGAATACCTTCGGGACAAAAGAGGCTCTTCTACATTTACACGATGATTCGCTTTTACGATCTTGTTTACTAAAAGCAGAAAATAGCTTTTCCAATAGTAACCTGGCGCACTTGCCAAAATTTGGAACAATTAATTTACTTGTTGGGATAAATCTATTATTATTTTAATGAATTCATCACTTTTCTCGTGTCAATACTAAATTGGACTATTATAGGTGACCAGGCAACCAACTGACATTGTTGTGAAAATACCCAAGCCAGACCCACAATTCCAAAGGCCAACGAAGCAACAATATGTGAGTTCAATTTAAAATTAATTAATCCTCCAAAAATACGTGTTATAATTACATTATCACACTAGTTGCATAAATATTCTCTTATCCATCAGGTTCCACAACAGAAGCCACCGCAATCTCGAGGCTCTCAGGATGAACGGCAAAACGTCGTCTACCAATATGAAGAGTAAAGAAAGAAGAAATATTGATATAACTTCTAGTTATCTAGTTACTATTTGATTATTATTAATAAATATTAATATAGTATTGGTTTTATTTCCAGTGGAGGTAGAATAGTCTAGTAAACGTGAGTTAGTTCACTTGTTTTCGGATTTTAGTGGTTTTTTGGGTGGAAAAAGGTAAAGCATAAGATAGGAATGAAGTGAACTGGTAAATGTTTAATTTATGGCAATGTGCTGACCCGTTCGAAACCACATTCGCAGCTATAGATTCATGTCTTACTTATCTTTGGTTACCCACACTTTTTCCTATCCTCCTATATGGCTAAGCCAAATTAATCCTCTCAAGTAAAAGTTCAATAGATTGTACGGAAAATTATGTTTTACTTCGGATGGAGCTTGTCGTTTGAAAGAATCAGTCAGCCGATCTAAATAGTACATCTTTTGAAGGGAGGAATATTCTATAGACTGGTAGCAAATTAATTTTGATTGTAATAGTATTTTTGGTGGCGTAGAAAAATAAAAGGTAATTTATTCAGACCAGCAGTTATTGATTTCTGTCAGAATAAAAACCTTCCGGGGTCGGATATTGAAGTGAAGTGCTCTCTTGGTGATGATATGTTTTTATATTTTTAAGCGTAATCCTTCTTCGAATTTCCCGTTGCGAGTTTTGCTCATGCTAAGAACAGTATCATGTTCGAATATTTATAAAGGATTACACTGTCCCTTATTTTTCTATATGCTGCTGCTCGATGGATATAAAAAATGCATTTATTTAATATAGTGGCTGAATTTAAATTTAAGTGTTAGTTGAGGAAATAAAAATGGAACTCGACCAGATGGCATTTGGAATTTCAAACCAAAACACTATGGTGGGTAGTCGATTCGGAAAACCTGAAACCGTATAATCTAGGACTCGTATTTTACTGAAATATACTGTGTTATATGGGTATGGGGCTCCATGTCACATGATTCATTGAGTCTGCAGCAAAAACATGTTGCATAGACAGAAATATGGGCCCGAAATCAGGACTGTTCTGGAAAGGTTTGTGACTTTTATAACAATATATAAATGTTTGCAGCGTTACATGCAATCCTCTTATTTTATAAATGGCCATGTCCTTTTTTACCATCGAATTTATTTTCCACACGCAAATTAATTCGAACAAGAAACTCCTCCCGAAATTGCGACAAATAGCTATTGAACACTTTGGCCTTTCAACACATATGCAAATATACAAAACGATCTCCTAATGCCGAACGTCTGCGCTCAATTAAGTTAAGTTGATTAATTAATTATCAAGTCCATATAAGAGAATTGTGTGTTCTGTAAAGTTTGAAGCTGAAACGGTGTATCATCGTTGGAGGCAGCTGGTTTGCTAGCCACAAATAGAATAAAGTATAAAGTTACTAAAACAGTTGACTTCTCTTCTCGTCGTCACACTCCAAATAATGCAACATGTTGCACTGGCACTAATAGTTAGTGAATTCTGAATTTCATTTATTACTCTTTTATTCTGTTTCTGGTCTCGTCGCTTTTTTCGTTATTAATTATTTCCTCGGCTTTTTCCAAAATAAAACTTGGAAGTGAAAATTCAAAGTGGAATTGTTGATTTTTCGAGGTATTATTATCCGCTTTGTCCGAAATTAAACACAAATAAATTGTTGCTTAAAAGACAATAAACATGATTTAAATTTAAATAGAGAAAATGAAATATAATTGCTATTTTATAATAGAATATACCTGTCACAAAGGATTTATTCGACTGTGCCTAAATATGTCGAGCAATAAGAATGCAATTACATTCGAGCATTTACTGCTTCAAAGCGACGTAGACAAATGGACGTAATGCATTTAGAATTCGAATTTTACCTACAAATAAAAGCAATCATTTGCTTAGTAATTGGTTTTTTCCCAATTTTAATATATCAAAAATATTTTCCTATTGATTTCAAAGCATTTTCATTTCAGTTTGTGGATTTCAATTCAACACTTTTAATTGCTGATAATAAACAACACGCAAACTATATTTTGCAAAAGTTAAATAATATGCATTTCTATATATCGTTCATATAAATATTGAAATGTGTTGTTACAAACGTTTTTAACCAAACACTAATAATTAGTATTTACGCGAATATCAAAGCAAGTTGCATTGATTTAAAAGTTTTGTACTTTTTTTGTCAGTTTGAAAACTAATCAACATGGTCAACAGTGCAATAAATAAAAAAAATATGTATACAAGGGAATGCGAGAAAATATAAAAGTGTCACAATAATTCCAGTGCATATATCATGATAAAAGTGGAAGCAGTATTTCCATATTTGTAATATTCTTATGAATACGTCCCAATGGACATTGCATTTTCTCAATCCCTTATAGTCCAACGTCTTTCAGCAAAAGCAATGATTTACTATTATAATAAAAGCTTATATCCAAAAATATATAAAAATATAAAAGCAAAGTTTCAATTTACTATATATTAGATGGAATGGAATGGAGCTTTCTATCCCATTCAAATGCGATTGAGTTGAATTTGATGACTATATTAAATTAGCATTTATGCTGAAGGATTTCAGGTAAATCTTATAGGAATTAGCAACATTTGGAATTCATTCTCTCTTTGACAAACGCACACTGCACATTGCTCAAGTTTCACTCCCAAATTACACATTTTAAGCTAATTTAATCCTATATAGTTAAATGACTTTTACATGGATAACAGAAATATAACGAATATTTGTAATTCCAACTAGGCTAAGCGCTTTGCGTTCCTATTAGCTTCTACTATTCAAACTTTTGAGTACTCTATGCCTTTGGCATCAAGAATAAACGCTAATTTTACTTTTATTGGGGTATGTAGCATGTTCGCAAGTGTCCTACACACTACTTGTAAAATATTGTAAATTCTAACCTTAAAAACATCCGCGACTGTTTCGGGCCGGCTGCGACTCTGTCTTGCGCTTCACATAACCACGCGATATTATTTGCCTCGTAGGGGTTTTCTATCCTAGTGGGGCCCTGACTGGAGCCCTAAAACTGTCCATAATTTCCATTTTAACACTTTTTGAGAACACTTGACACTTCACAGTTGTAATTTAGAAATATGGTACCGAAGACTGAACTGTCAGACGAAGTTGGCTGCGCAAGCGCACTCAAGCTGACGGCCACAGTCATTATGGTCGAAATTCCCTTACCACAAACTATTAACTATGTGGGGCAGCACGAGTCACGCGCATTCCTCGATTGCATAACACCTGCATCACGCATTATGCGCCACGCGCCACCGTAATCGTTTTTGTTGTCCGGGGTGAATGACCGATTAATAGTCTGATGCACATGTGCATCGCCGCTCTCTTGTAAAACCTAAACTTTAACGGATTTTGATGAAATTTGGTGGACATATATAAAAAAATCCGTAGAATCCAAAAACGCAATCAGTTTTTGCATAGGATTTATAGTTTTTGAGTTATTCATGGTTTAATTAATTATTATTAAAATGGTTTTTTTGACAATCCGGAAGCCTTGTTAAGGCAGATAAAGATAATAAATGATAAATATAGAACAATTGTACTGCAGGTGTAGTAATAACAATCAAACTTGTATATTTCTTTAAAAAATTAATGACTCATTGATTTATCGTGAAAATATTGCAAAACTAGAACACCTGCAATTTAAATTCGAAATAAAATCGGATTAAAAATAAATATTTTTTAATATTACATTATTTCGCGTATATTTAAAATATACATATTTTAAACCCAGAATTATCTTATCTATGCGACTCCAAAATCTAAAGGGTTTATTTCCGTTCTATGTAAATTGTCCCAAAATCCACCCAACTTACTAACTAGAATAAGGAACACCTGCAATTTGAATTTGGTACGAAATCTGTACTAATTGATATTGCTGGTAGATACTTTGAATAAGTAATTATTGATTGATGTCCCACTTAGTCGAATTTTCCAGTTCAACAATCTGAACTAAAAGATAGTTTTCCAGATGATTAAATAGTATACAAAATGTGTAGCTATTTTCTGCCGTAACGACAGTATGACTAACCACCTCTATTATCAATTGACGGGCGGCATTTTTCATGAGCTTCTTCCTCACAAAAAATCGACTTTGTGTTTTAAACTGACAAGGCTGCAAAAAGTTTCGCTAGAAAAATAATCGCTCATCAAAAAAATTCGCAAGTAAAATTATAAAATACTTGCAAAAATTTACACTACATTTGCTTTGAAATTTTTACAGAATGACAAAGACCTTTCAGGACTACATAAATTTCAAGCGAATTGAGAAAGTTTCAAACTGTAATGATGTGTAAGAATGACTAAGGTGTCTGTACATTTTCAGTAGAATATTTTGTTTATTGTTTATATGAAGAATAATTTACATATTTAAGTTGAAAATTAGTTATTTTTGCGGGGGGGCTTAATTAAATCACAATGTTATGTTTATGATTAAATGAGTGTGGAACTAAGTAGAAGATTTAGTTTTATGCGCTCTCTGAATGCAAACAGTTGCAGTTTGCCTGAAAATTGGGTCTCATAGACTTTGGTGTGGAATTTAGCTGGAGGTAATGTTGCATGTTAATGCTGAAGTCTAGTCGCATGTACAACTTTAATATACGCGTGTACATAGCGTGACGAGCACACTAAAACCACATACTACTACAATTTCCATATTAAACATTAATTAAACTTGTTTCATTTCTCTACTTGTGAATGAAGATGCGATCTATTTTCAGCAAGCCATTCAGGTTTATGTTTCAACATTGGCCATCAAATATACATGGCGCCCTCAAAAGGTCCCACAAGAATTGGCTAATGACCTATTTCCGTCAGTCAATTGGACGACGTATTCGTCAGCAGGAAGGATCTGCAATTTTAATCCGAATACATTATTTTTTGATCTGTACAGACGCTCGGTATATCGCAAATTAATCACTGTTCAATCAACTGTAATGTCTCCGATATATGAAAACCGCAGGCAGATTGATTACAATTAGTGTACCGAGTTTGTGACTAATGCGACCAGAAAATTTTATACCCAGCACTATGATCAGACGATAGTACTTTATCAATTATAACCAATTTAATCAACATAGTTTTGGATTTGCGCCGCCTGAAATTTTCAGCTTTCATGTTTCCAATAATTGTACTTGCTATACAATTTCAACAGGGGACAATTTATTTGATTATTGGATAATATATTAACTTTTTATCTATTTACTACAAATTTTAGTGAGTCTTCCAACACCCTATTGATCTCGTTTCCCGTAGTAATTTAACTTTGCACATAAAATTAGGAGTCATAAGTTGAGAAATAATTAAATTTCGAATTTGTCAAGATCCACAAATGAGCAATTAGAAGACTGAGTAATTATTCATTATATTTGTAGAGCTTCTAGATGGTATAAGACCGCATTGCCACGAGATGAGCCTTGGGGCTTTGTTAAGTCGACACTAATCAGCACTTATCACCTGAACCCTTTCGCACCACTGTACTATACATGTTGAACGAAACGGTTCTCCCTTAAAATGAATTTCAATGTACAAGCACCTACGAATTTGCGATGACGACTAATGCCAAGAGAATACATCTCACATCGCATCGCATCTAAAAGCAGCAGCACATTTGCAACTAATTAATTTTGTTAATAAAAATCGATTAAAAAACGGCAAATTTATTCCGAAACAAGCCGGTAAATTGTAAGATGGTGCTCCAGGGAAATCAAGAAAAACTTCAATAACCCGTAGAGGGCGGAATCTAAATTGTAACCTTTTCTTAGAGAAAGTCTGTGGTTAACCAACAAACCGCTGTCGAGGGATCGATAAACACGATTTAAGAACTAAAGTGATTCCTAGTCTAACAATAAGCGCCTTTAATAAAGTCATTGGTTAACGAAATGAAAAGACCGCAAACAGTTTTTTGCATTTTGGCGCAGAACGAAAAAGCATTTGCATTTCTTTCAGATTTTTATATAATGACGTCCTTGGGTACAAATTTCAGTCGGTATAATGGGGATCCTAAGAAGCTTTTATAAATGTATATGTATAAAAGTAAAGTTCATTTGCTTTATTTTTTCACTATGGTAATGAAGGAACTTTTTTAATTCTTTTTATTTTGATGTTTGAAACTTTTTTTTTCGGGTCTCGTTAATTAAGTCCACTTTGGCCTTTTTATTGTAATTTTGCCGACCGCATTGGCACAAGAAAAAGTTGGTTTCAAATTGAACAAAGCGGTTTAAACGCAGTTTTGCTGCAATTGCTAATTGAATGGGATTTAAATGAATTGATTTGTAAACACGTAACACTAATTCAATAAACATCAATTATGTTAATGGTGTCCTCACTAAAATTTAATGAATTTATTTATGTATATATTCCATACATCAATAATATATTGTCGCTCCTATTCAACACATACTCGTTTTTCTCGCTTGCATTTCAATGAATGGAGTTCAAAAGATTTATGAATAGATATATCTTGGTGTGTTCTCTATGCGTTTGTTCGTTAAAGTTTCAAGATCCTTTAGAAAGATCTCAATCTCTACAGAAAGATCCTTTGAGACCGTCATCTTTTTATCGAAATATCTGTCCGTTATATTGTCACATTCAATAAATTCTTTTCACTACATTTTTGACAGAATGTGAGGATTCCCAAATCAAATTCGCGTATCCAATACAGTTAAGCACGTTATCTTTGAGAAATGCAATATGCTCCTATCTTTTAACAATTTTTCCTTCACGAATTTCCATCCAGTTCGATGCAATTAATTTTTATCAATATTGCAACACGTGTTATCGTTGATTGATAATAATTTAGATTAAAATTGGTCGTATCTATTTGGTGCTTCAAACTGATAGTAGTAATCATGAAGTCGATTACTAATTTCGTAATTCTATGTGCTCTAATTTGTTCTGCATTTGCTCAAAGTCCAACTTCAGAATGTACGTTCAATTACAACAAATAATTTATTAATTATTAACTATCGAATTAAAATAGGTAGCGAAGGGATTCATCCAATAGAAGTCGTCATAAGTGATGAGTTTGGTGACTGCACATCAACCCCGTGCATAGTGCATCCAAATCAAAATATTGCCTTATCTATGAAGTTTACGTCTCGTAAATATAAAACATAAAAATAAATTAGTTAAATATTTAAATTATTTTCAGCCAAGTATTTAGATAAAATAGCTCCAAGAGTTGTGGCAAACGCTGCTGGTTTGTCTTTTCCATTTCCTTTGGACCAAAAAGATGCTTGCATGGGTATAACCAACACTCCATGCCCTATCGCCAAAAACGAACAAGTAGAATATACTTTATCTATTCCTCTACAAAATATTCAAATTCCAAAGGTATACCAATAAATATTTTTTACGAAAAGCGACGACATTAAAATTTATTTCTAGATTCAATTATCTCTTGAATTTTCTCTCGTTGAGACAATTACGACCCATATTAACATTGGAGGATTTATCGTCCCAATAGCAAAGAAGAAAGCAGTTACTTGTTTTTTGGTGTACCTCAAAGTTGAATAAGGATATTTTTATTATGTACATATTTTAGTTAATAAATTGTTTTAAATAAATCTTTCAAATTATGATGACCTAATATTCATATTGCTATCTATACACCTGTTTTCATTCATTGATAACAACTTATAGAATAAAATTCTGCGATTTCATTGAACTACTCATTAGTACTAATCATGCAGTCTATTAAGTTCGTAATTTTTTGTGCTCTGATTTCGTGTGCGTTTGCTCAAACTCCAACTTCAGAATGTATGTTCAATTAAAATAAAAAATATATGTTAATAAATAAGCAAATCCAATAGGCCCCGAAGGACTACATCCTACAGAAGTTCTCATAAGTGATGAATTAGGCGAATGCACATCATCTCCTTGCAGGGTGCATCCTGGCAAAACTATTGTCCTAAAAATGAAATTTGCCTCGCGTAAGTATTGGTAGAAATAAATAAATAAATTAAATTAATACTTAAATTATTTTTAGCTAAATATTTAGATAATATAGCTCCAAGAGTTTTGGCAATGATTGGTGATGGTGTGCCATTTCCTTTGGGCCAAAAAGATGCTTGCGATGGTATAACCAACACTCCATGCCCTATCGCCAAAAACGAACAAGTAGAATATGCTTTATCCATTCCCCTATGGAGCATTATTCCAAAAGTAAACTATTAAATATTTTACTACATCACATAAACATTTATTAATTGCAGATCGATTTATCTCTCAAGTTTTCCATTGTTGAAACAATTACGACCAATATTAATGGTGAAAATGCCGCGGATAAAGTAGCCAAAGAAAAAGCAGTTGTTTGTCTTTTGGTAAACCTCAGAGTTGAGCCGGCGGAATAGAATCCTTGAGGATATGTAGGTACACATACATGAATAAAACTTTTAATTAACACTACTCACTTTTATTCAAAACAACGCACGTCATTTTGTACGCCATATAAATTTTAATTGGCGGACTTGAGAATGTTGTCAACGGCAAAGACAAATAAAACAGATTTGTTCAGCTAAAGTGGGCCCTCATCTGCAAGAGTTACGTTACAAAGTCAATAGCAAGTATCCACTTCCATCAAAGTCAAACTCGACTAAATCATTCCATGTCTTGTTTTGATCCTAAACACTAACTTTGCTTCTTGAAATTTAATTATACTACAAGATATGGTCATACTAATCCACTATGTAATTGCCCTTCAAGTAAACAGGATTTCATTACATAGTCTACTATGATTATTTGCCTTCGCTCATAAACAAGCAAACTGTTTTTGGGTGGATTACCATTAGCCAGTTCGCATTTTTTCGACGAAAATTCGCAAAAACTTTCGAAATATAGACGCTTTGTAAACTTCTATGAAGCTGAAGTCAAGCTTTTTATAGGAAACTATTTAGAAAGTGTCTCTATATAAACTTTGGACAAGAAATTATACAGTTTTGTAGGTCCAGAAAAAGTCGGATTTATTTTTCATAAAGCTTGAGAGATTATCCAAAATAGCGACTTGTATATTTATTTATTTGAATAAGAAGCAATAAATTTAATACAACAGAAGAATTTCAGTAAATCATAAAATCCCTAGGTTACGCTTTTCCGGTTGGTAAATATTTGGTGAAATATCTTGTTTAATAAAACAAGATTTATAGCATGATTGTTTTAAATTTGTTTTGCACGCACTATGGAGCGAATTTTTATCTACTATGTACTATGGAGACCTTAGAATATAAGTATAAATTAGGAAGGAAGTTTGCTTTATTAGAAATAATGTATTATAAGTTATAAGGCATCCCATTTATGACTGATATTCGGTTTTATGATCGCATAAACGTTAAAGTAGGTAACATAAACCTGTATAGAAAATTGTGTAAAATCTAAATCTCTAGAGATTGCTGTATAAAATAAAAATTTATTTACTAGAAGAAATATAAAAGTGGAACTTGTTAGCGAATTGATAATAAAATTGGAAATAAATCAGCTCTACTTTTAATTGAAGCACCATTAAATAGTTTTCGGATGTAACCAGCATTAATAAATAATACATGTAACATTAGTGGCACAAGGGCTACATTGATTGGTTTACATGTTGATTACAGATCACATTTGCGGATTTCTAATTAGCGATAGTAATTTAATTAGCCATGTAGTTGTAATAATTCGGGATATTATGCTAGGAAGGAGCCAATCACTTATGTCCACAACTAATAATATATTTTTTTTGAGGTGGAGACACGTTTTCGCCACCTACCTCACGTTTCCATGCATGATGTAAGTGTCATATCTGAATATCCATTACCTTTTGCAGATAATAATTTAGCCACCGCAAATGTTCCCCATAGAATAGTGGAACGTGTTCCGTATAAATAATAAAATAGGTCAATACGTGCATTGTAGTGTTGATAGCGCACACAAGAGACCAATAAGTAATATTTATATGCATCTGCACATCGCAACAAAACGCACTCATTTCATTTAAGTGACTGAAATGCGCGTTTTGTTAGCTGCTGAAGCTGAATGCGAGCACGATATGCAACACTCATAAATCAATCAATATCTATTGTCTAGAGGCTTTACAATCGTATTTACGTGTGTCGTTTTTCTTTTCAGCTAATTGAAATTCGATTTGATTTATTTACATTTCAATATTACAAAACTGAAACGAAACAATCTTGATAAGCTCAATTTTTCCTCGATAAGCTGAAAAATCCCGACAAAAATGGATTGATTGACGATTTAGAGCTTCATAACGCGTAACTTCCGAAAAGCTCAGTCTGTACCTAAATTTTGTACAATTATTGTAAGCACTTTTTGAAGAATCGTCGATTTTCACAAACAACATTACTCAAAAATGGTGTGATTTTTTTGGGTTGTATCGGGGCAATATTTTATCAGTTGCTATTTCTATAATGAAAATAGATCTGCAATATATATTTACGATAGTGGAATAAGAGTTTGATTGTATTTTAAGTGTATTGCTATTCGAAAAAGATCGATGTATTTATTTCGAGATTGCTTGGTTCCGTTCAGATTTTTCGCCAACATATACCAAACCACCACACATCTCTACTAATGTTTTGCCACAATGAAAATAAATAGCAGCGGTTAAATCAACATTCCTTTGTCTCTTCGTTTACACTAACATTTATTTCATTCTGAGGAATGTTGTAGGCAATTTATTTTATGGGTCACTTGATTCACTCGCAAGTTTCAAGCTGCGTTATTTTATACTCCAGCAGTGTTATGTCCCATATAATAACAATGCAAAACTTATCCGTGGAAATTGCAGTTTGCTCTATAGGACCAGTCTCTTTAATAATGCAGCAAATTAATGTCGCACTATTTAGCATACCTGAGTAAATATATTACAGTGGATCCATTGTTCCAAATATTATTAATTAATTCCATCAGTTGGGTACAAATATTGTTGTTCTAGCAACCATTTGTAGTTTATTAATTAATTTTAATCAAGAATTTGGCGTATTTATTGTAAAAATTAATTACTTATAGAAGCAAAATAAAAATGTACGTAATTACAAAAATTAATGTTTATAGGAATTCCTATATGGTGGAAACACAGAGTTAGCGCATATTTGGCCGTCTATAAATTACGCTGGCATGCATACACCCTCATGTGGCTCAGTAATAATTATTGGACATTAGACCATATTCATATTAAATGGAATGTGCCCTTGCTTACAATAATAAATTTGGCCAAATATTTACATTTTTTTTTTATGATATCGTCTAATTAATTGAACAATATAAAAGCGTGGTTCGGTGTCAGCTTGCACGAATAAATAAAAATGCTATTCTATTATAGATAAAAGTTTCTAACAAATATTTTATACAGTACAATTTTGGTTTTACATAAGAATTCTTGGCACGTTTACTTAAAACTTCTTGCACGATATCGTAAATGTCAATGTTTGAGAGTAATCTTTTTCAGATAACATTCTCAAAATAGAAATTATGATACTATTACTGATTTTAAAGCGATATATTTTATTTTCTTCCATCCCAACATATATCTAGTCCTTGAACGCAAATTATTACCGTACAAAATATTTTGTTTTCCTTTACTGCGGCGTCACAGATTTCAGTTTGTCCTGATTGAAAGCAGAGCGTTCCGCTAGCAAGTTAAATATTTGCAGTTACAAAACTGTCTAATTCCAATTGAATGGCTTGCAGAGTAAATAAACGTGAATGATTTTTGAAAAGTGTTATAGAGGAAAACATAGGGAACAGTGCATGTTCCTGGGTGCTGTTTTTCGATTGCGAGCGTAGAATCACAATATGTTTCAGGAGTGATCGCCACTCAACCCCGTCACTCACCTGAAATATATTGCAGTGCTGTTTGTTTACCCTAAGTCTTACAGAATCGATTTGCGAACCCAATAAACTATTGCAGATATATATCTTTGGGAAATAGTTTTGCAAAAATGTATTTTAGAATAAACACATTCTTACAGTCTGCGATATTTCGCATATGAGATTCTTGTGTTTGGTTTTGCGCGTGCTTTTGGACTTTTCAAATAAGTAGATTGCATTTCATGATGCTTTATCTACTTCAAACATGACCCAGATGGAAAATACTCCTCCACACAACAACAACATTTTGTTTTCAATCAAGCAGTTATTAATAATATCGTAAAGTTGTAATTGATTGATTTATATATGAAAATCTTTAATTAAACTTTATGTGTACAGGCAAAGTAGTCGTTCATTTAGGCCGAATTCGTGTTGGCATTTTTAATCCCTGGAAATAAACGTTTGCTAGACATAAAAGGCAGCCTTCAATTTTAATTAAAATTTAAATATTTTGATGAAACACTCACTTTATTGGTGATTTTAATGCTGCACATTGCTGTATCAAACATAAATTGTTTAAAATCATTTATTTTATATGCACGCGACGTTGGAAGTTGCGGACGTAAAAATGCAATTATCTTTTTCTTCAATAAATCGTAATCTGGGCGAAATTAAATAAAATACATGGCTTAGAGACGCTTAGGAATTGTCAATTATCTACATTCAAATGTTCTCGGATTTTTTTTTTGCTCTCCACTTTACACAATGCTGCTGTTGTATTCAGGTAGTGGAAAATTAAAAATTACTCTACGATTGCAATCAAGATTATATTATTACTGTTCCTTTATGTATTCAAATACTACGTGATGTAATTAATTTTTTTCCCACTATAAAGTTGCAAACGAATATACTAGAGTAGACGATAATAAAAACAAAACCGTAAAAAATTATAGTGCACTTTTGTTATTGCTGGTTTTATAAATCAACAAATTGTCCTGGAACCTTCGCCATTTTTAAAAGAAAAGCGGTTCCTCCCAAAATAAACGGTTTCCACCCTGTTAACATAATAACAAAGGACGTTTTTCAATACAGATGTTGTAAAACTTTTTTTCCGTCCAACTAAATTGCGTTTCAGCAAATAAAGGAATTAGTTTTTCATCATTGTGTATTTATCTAAAATCTCCAAAAACTTTTACTTGATCCAACAAAACTGATTGTTGCTGGTCCATCTAGAAGATTCTAAAGGATTAGTCTATTTTCCACATGATGTACCACATACATATAAATTCGAAACTGCAATATCGGTAAAAATGTTTGGTGCTTAATAATGAACAATTGAATGGCATAAATATTGTACCGCATCGTAGTTAATAAATTGTGCTGCTAACAAACCCCCTTTAATTATCATAAGTGTTCAGCAAACGATGATATCGTTTTGATTAATGCAATAGATTCACACATGTTTATTGGTGTCTATCAAAAACATACGTATAGCTGTGAGTACAATGGCACAGTACACTGAACGTAGTTGGTTGTGATTTACCAATTCCATTAGCAGAGCAATTATGTAAAATGGGTGACCATCAATAAATGTACATTTAGAGAGGAGAAATGTACCAGCAGTGATGCTGCTCGATGGCAAGGCGTGACGCACTAACAAATTCAATATTTCCTCCTCCTGATGCGTTCGTTGTGTGTCTATTTTGTTTACATTTTAAGTGCCTTTTTCAAATGCAGATTCAGTTATCACGGTAATGTCATGCAAAGTAGCAAAATATACTGTTTTAAAATGGAAAAATTTGTATTCTACACTTGGAATTTGAATAAATATAGGAATTTTTAATTAGATATTACTATGCATGCATAATTTCTAGTACATGATGAGGAAATTGCATTTTCCTCTGTCGGAAAACTAGTCGACAATCTCAATTAGACTTCATCGGAAAAAGAGCTATACCGACGACGTATTGTTAGCAACTCGACTCAGGTGTCCCACATGACCAAATGGCTTATGTTCTTTTATAAATTGAATCTTTCTTTCGTCGATATTGGCTCTCAGGAACAATGAAAGTAGCATACGACATTTGAGCTTAAAAAATTGCCTATAAAAGGTTGTAGTCTTCGAAATAACTGTATTACCTCCATACATAATAGCAGAAATGGATATCCAGCCTAGACTAAGATTTGATCCATACAGCTTTCATTCCTGTTGCTCTAAATATTGATTGCGATCTAATCAGTTTATCGTCTTATTGTATTTCTCTCTCTGCTGTAATAAGATTCTCTATATGCTTCTTCAAATTGCTTCTCTTGTCTTGTCTGGTTTGTTCCACGAATATAAATGCATACTTTGTTCATAAAAGATTCTACTAGAAGTGAAAAAGCGATTTTGTGCAACTTATTTCCCAAATAGAAATTAATCATTTATTAAAGAGGCAAAAATGAGGTAAGGAAGACTTTAACAAATGATGCTTTGCTTCGCTTAAAACTTAATAAAGTACAGGTAAAGCAGAAGCAGCTGTCTAGACGTGTTTAATTATTAACTAGATAAGATGTAGTAGTTAAGTTAATCTCAAAACGGATTTAAATAATGTCTCTAATAAGTTGCGGAAAAAGTAATTTGATGTCGGTCGCATCGCATCCACCACATGATATTTTTTGGTAGCGGTTTATTAAATTATGTAACATAGTTTGTAGTATTTCAAAGAAAGCTGCTCGTGACATTAAAGTATATCGCTGGTTGACATTTCCAATTGCAAAATATTTCCGCAAACGTGAATAGAATAAGCTGTCTTTTGTTGTATATTATACGCCATTATTGCTATTATCAATCAGCTGGGTACTTCAACAATATTTTTATATTTTCAAAATAATAATTCCCGGCCAAAATAAAATATAAAAATGGGAAAGCTTTTAATACAGGGTGTTGTATCCTGGATTCCCAAAATTAATCCCGCTCGAGCTTTTGACAATACAACTGATATTGGGACCTTGAATGTTGACTTTTCAGCTTGAACCATCCTGTGCTAAACTGCGAATATTATTTTTAACATAATTGTATAAAATATTATTCGACTATGTATCTACAAAGGGCCTTTGCCTAAGAGGAACTTTAGCTTCTCTACTAGAATGGGATAATCCTTTGAAAGGATCCAACTGCACGTGAACACTTTTCATCGTGTTTTCATACAATATTGAAAAGTTAAACAGCTTTCCTACTTTGATAAGAGACGCATGAGCAACGACCAAACCAGAAATGAAACAGTAACATTATTTACAGAAATAATATAATACATGGCTCTACCAATTGTGATGTTTATTTCGATTCAATTGCGCTCCCTCGAAACAAAGCTCTCGGCGGATTTTTGGAAATGCAATTTTTTAGGAAGATAAACAATAGGAGATAGAAGAAGTAAATGATGTTTTTCTGTGTAGATAATTCCAATTTTAATTAAAGTAAATAGTCTTCTCTCCATTTATAAATTAGCTTAATTACTTTGCTGTCGTCTTTCCGCATAACAAAAACAATGTGTTTGTATTCAAAAAGCTAAATAGAATAATAATAACCATTGATATTATTTTAGTTCCGCTTTCATCAATTAAAATGTTACGTCTGGAAATGGAATAATAAATATTTTGCATAGTTAGAAGCTATTTATCTTAAATCCTCCAGTGAATTCAACAAAAAAAAAAGTTGCAAAATAAATTCCGCCCTTGCATTTCTATCTATGCAAATAAAGAAAATCCACTTGTGTCACATAGTGTCGTCCCAAAAGGGAAATGAATTGCAGATGAACTTGTAATATTATTCAGCACATATTGAGTGGAGAAATTGTTAAGAATAGTGGTAGTAGTATATCGTTTGGGTTTCTTATATCCAACATTGATAAACGCAACAATAAATTACACGAGAGAGCTTTTTATTGGAATTTCAATCATAATGCATAATAGAAAAGTGCATTTGCGATTTTTATGCTGTAACGTTTAAGCTGGCAAATACACGAGATAATTCTTCTTAGTCGAATTTATGTTGCGCTTTTAAAGTACAGTAAACAATTTTAGATAACATGCAGTTATTTTGAATTAAATGAGGAAGAATAACGTTAAATGTGAATTTTAGTGGTAATAAACCTTCGAAATAGAAATAATAATAACAAAGTTTTGAAATAGAAATATTAATGAATCCATCAAAACCTTGCAGTTCAACTGAGTTTTAATTAATTTGTAAAAATCTAGTTTCAAACTAAGTATTGTAATTAAAAAGTATAGAAATTATTGTTTTTGACAAGTGTAAATGTTGAACCAAATATATGGTGCTTATTTATTTTCATTAACAGAGATGTATTTTAATTGTGTTTTGCAAAGTTATGTTGCAAACTGCCGCAAGTCTTACAACTAAATGTTGAGCTTGAAATGGAAAACAGATATTTCACATACCCTCTCTATAGAAATGTTGCTAATTAATATTTTAATTTGGATTTACTACAAAACTACCTAAGTGCTCCTAATTTTATTAAAAAAGTACAAATTCTTAAAGATAGAAGAAAAAGGAAACACGGAATAGCCGGGCAATAATGAACTTTTATAACTATTGCGGCTTGCAGAGGTAAATGTCGGCAAGCACATTTTCTCTTTAATTTTCACCGTCTGTGTTGTATGTATGTACTACGTACGATATTTTATTATTATTTTGTTTTATTTACCGAGAGCGCAAGCTTAATTTATTTTGCAATACCTGTGGGGCATTTTGGCTTTCACGCCCTTTATAGTGCGCTCGCTATAGTGTTCTGTGCAATCTAGAGTGTGTACGTAATTCATTTACACTTGGACGTGACTTCCTTGGCCGTTATTCCACTATTCATTCAGAAAAACGTGCTGAAATTCTATTTAATCCCTGCTACTATTGAAAATTAACTTTTATTTTACGTACGGCAGAAATAAATCGGCCCCCGAAAATCCATTATAATCCATCTTTAACCTGCCCTGCAACAGCGGCTCAACCCCAAGCTTTCGGGGGGTGTATATCCTTGGAAAAAATAATCATCATAATACCATAATTTCTCTGAGCATATTTGGAGAATAACAAAAAAGTGCTGAATTGTTAGTTTCCTGAAAATATTACTCTGTGTCAGATGAACTTCTTCAAAAGAAAGTTATGAGAGTAGCACATCTGCTGAGCCAGCGTGAGTGCATTCAACAAAGGGATAATGTGTCGTTTATTATGAAAGTAAAAAAATATTTATGCCATCAGAGGACATTACGGACAACTTGTTTGCACGTCTATTTGCCTAATCACATCAAGGATTCACGCAATTAAAATTAGTAGAAAAAATCTAAAAACCGGCATTTAGCACTCAAGTGCCAGAAGTAGGGTCAAATGGAACACCAAACATTTTATCGCTCTATTAAGGAAATAATTTGCTAATTTATTTGTTTTTAAATTGCATTCCAAGTATGTAGTTTGTAAACAGTTCATATGCCCTCTTCCTGCTGGAACAAGTCTGGATGGCACTCATAATGCTCGTACCGCAATTGAATACATAAACTGCTGACCTTAGCAAAAGGAGTGCTCCAACTTAAAGTGAACTTGGAGGAAAACTCGAATTCTATTGTATTTAGCATTGCCGTAAAGAATTTAAAGTGTACATCTCGTTGTATGTTTATGAATTTCTAAAGCGAATCTCAAACTGTATAGCGCTTAAGAAAACTGCGCCACTTATTTAAATAATCCTTTTAATATTACGTTCTTAGTGAAGCTTCTTGTATTTTATAATATAATCTCTTTAATTTATCCGTTATTCTTAAATCCCTTATTCACCAAGAATTAGCATTTATTTATTTTCTTTGTGCAAGTAAACTTTTTATGTCGATGTTAAGCATTTTAAGTTATGATTTTGTAAATTATTAATTAATTACTGTTTCGATCGTTTATACCAAAAAGCAAAAATCCATTAAGGCTATAAATGAAGTGAAAGTGTATATACACAAGCAAAATTACATTAAAATACACAAAGGAAATTACTCTTCAGGGAGCTATTATTCATTCACTCAAAAACGCTTGTTTAACTAAACTTATTTTTCCGTTAAATATTTATACAAGTAATTTTATTTCGAACACAATAACACTAGAATTAATTAATCACACCGAAGGTCTCGTGGTTAAACGAACTATTCCCAACTAGCAATTCATTAAAACATTTCAAACAGTTTTGTGTTTCAGTTAAATTTTATTGTATTAGGGTTTATAATAGATAGCCTGGCAAAGAAAGGTCCTAGCAAAGGGTCAATACCGCAATGTTAAAGCGTCACTCTGCCAGACCTCAACCAGATCAAATCATCGTCTTTACTTCCTTCAGGACTTGTATTTAATTTACTCGAATTGCTGCAGGAAAAGTCTCTTTGGGATATCTTCAGACAAAAGCGATAACCCATTATAGTATAATATCTATTAGATTCTGCTATGCTCTTAACACGTCAAGACTGTGATATATGATGTTAACATATTGGTACGTATACTAATCCTGTTGGAGGAGATAAAGCTCCATCATCAGGTCATTAGATTTGTAATGTAGTGTGGCTTAAACAATTCCATTAGTTCCGCTACATGAAGCAAGGGCTAACGGATCTGTCAGGAAAACTGGGACCCATGAAGCGCATTCACCACGCATCGGAATGTCCAAATGCGGTGGTTCATCATCACCATCGCAATTCTTCGCATTTTATCTAATTTCTAATTTAATACCACCATACCTTAGATGTGCAATAACTCTCAGTTTTATTTAAGTTGCTCCGACTGAACATTTGCTAGCATAAATTTACTTGTTTAGTTTGTTCGGTAAACTTCATCACACTGATATATTACTTGTTTTCTACCACATATATAAACTGATGAAATGTTATTTTATTTATGCACCATCGCAAACAAGCTCTAATTACGGGTGCATATTTTATTAATTAGCTTTATTGAATCAAAATAATTTCTAGATGGCAATCAGTTTCACACTTGTCTGAGAAAACTTTCCCAAAAAGTTGCACTGTCACTTTTCCGACTTCCCTTACTTCTTTCTGCTACATTAACCGCCATCCTATTTCAGTATAGTTTTTTTCAGCTCCTCATAACTTTATTGCGGTAGAAATATTTAATCAATGCTTTGAAAGGCATGCATTAAAAAAAAACTGAAAAATAATGGTTTCGTTCGAGGCACAATAGCAGTTATTACAGTCGGTTTTCTTCTAGCACTTTGCTGAAGATTACTGCAAGATTACTTCATTTTACTCAACAACGCTACATACTCAACATAATTACGTTTGATATTATTATCCCTGAGCTAGCTACTTTAAGTACTAAGTACTTCGCTGATAGTCAAAACATCAATTATTTTCAGATTTGCCTCTGTTTCAGGATTTGCTGCAATTGTATTTTAGTTTCGAGTGCTGCAATTCTTGATATTGAAAAAGCGATTATGTTTTATACGTTTTGAAAAAGTTTCAAAAGTTTGTTAGCATGCTATCTGTTTAAGTAAGGTAAATCGCATGCCATTTGTTAAAAGTTTCAGTTTAACTTCTGTGCACTTGTTTTCTGGGACATCATGGAATTCAGTTCGGCAAATAGAACGATTTTAGTTTATGCTGCACATAGTTTGGTTGACTTGTTATCTATGAGCTGTTTCTCCACTTCCAACTAAATAATTTACGAAACAAATTGCTAACTCTTTTCGTATTTCTCCCACACTACAAAAATTTATCAATTATGCAAAACATTTTGGTATAGAAAAGTTAGCTTTGTCTAACAAGATTTCATTGGTCTTGTCTTCCAATATTAGTCAAATTAATTTAAATTTTGCGCCAAGTTAAAAAGATACAATCTACATCCAAAGTACCCGCAAGTGATCACGGACTGATTTATAATTTATTTAATCTTAACACAAGTTACGCTAGTGTGTAAGTTTTAGATTTAATCCAGAGACGTCGACGGAGAACACGCTGTCTTGAATATCATTAGCCTCCAACAATGAGAATATACAAAATACGAGTACAACACAACACGAAGTACTCATTGCTTTTGTTATGTCGAGTATGCGATAATTAGAGACTAAACGTTTTGTTTTGTTGCATTGTTCTCAATTCTGAATGTAATGAAAACATAATATCTCACAATTATAATGGACTTTTTATTATATTTTTGCTCATCTTTTTTCCTGTCTGCTAAAACTTTAGACAAAATCATTGTTTGGCGTGCTTTTTTACCAGATGCATCTCTCTACTATAGGATTTCCAAATTAGATCAATGTTTGGAGCACTATATTTTAAAACAAAATTCTATAGCAAAAATTGGAAGAAGGGGAAGACATTTTTAAAATAGTAATAAAATTCTATTTTATTTCTAAAGCTTAGAAATAATTAAATTCCATTCCATTATTGTCTAAAATTACATAAAATATTTATAGTAAATGGTTTTAATACCAGGAATTAATTTTCGCTGTACAGTGTTTTATATAAATCTGCAAATAATGCAGATATTTTTGCGCGTTAAGCTTTTGGCAACGTCTCTATGCTTCATCGTTTTTCGGAAAGCTTTTATAATTATAATACTATCGTCGAGAATTGTCAAAAGTCATACAGAGCAAACTAAAAGTTATGTGATATTCAACCGCATAACTTGCATAGTTATAGCAAGTGCATATCTGAAGTAATTATTGTGCAATTAGACCGTATATAAAAGCAATTCTGACACGACAGGTTCATCCTTGCGAAAGCTCAGATTTTCATCCAAAACCATAGAAAATTGGTTTCACTTCGGCGACGTTCAACTTCTCAAGTTAGGAAAATAAGACAAATCTTGAGACTGGTTCGAGTAGCAAGCATTTTTACAATATTTATTGTTCTTAGTATAGATTCAATTATAGTTTTCAGCAGCGTAAAATCAAAAGTATGTTTTGCAACAGCTGAAGCTTTTATTTTTATTTTATACAATTTGTATTTGCTGCGGCTGCAATACTCTTTATGTTGCAGCATATTGTTATGAAATATATATATACGATTTTTTTTCGGTCTCTTTATTACAGTACTAGGTACATTGTATTAAAATTTAAGAACGACATATTTTTTTATTAAAATGATTTAAAAAGAAAGTTACGTATTAAACTGCAAGGATTTTATTGCTTCCATAAAATGCCATTCGATAATTTTATACCGTTGTGCATTTTATTGTTTTTCTCACTACCATATAGGTAAATTGACATTACATTGATAAAAAATCAAATGTAATGGAAAGTAGAACACCTAGCTACCTTAACAACGCGCCGTAACTATGTAAAAACAATATTTACCGCGGCAGGTCACTTTCCGCATTAGGTCACTTTCCGCGATAGGACACTTTCCGCGCTAGGGGAACCCAAATGAATGTGCAAAATTATTGTTCAAATTATACATTGCCTTAGCAACCATTCAGCATAGACGACTAGATTTTATAATATTATAAATATAAACACGAAACCAGTGTGCCGCGACTTTTTGATAGATATAAATGGAATGTCAGTTTATTAATTTAGTAGAGTTTACTAATGATTTTCAAATTGGTAGTGAGAAAAACGTAATGCGCAACACGCAGGTAAGTATCTTTTCTGTCCTCGGAAGATTGTGTACCTCGGCTCCGCCTCGGTACACAAACTTCTACCTCGGACAAAAAAGTTTACTTACCGCTACTAGTAGCGCAAATAACTATTTCTCACTACCATATAGGTAAATTGACATTACATTGATAAAAAATCAAATGTAATGGAAAGTAGAACACCTAGCTACCTTAACAACGCGCCGTAACTATGTAAAAACAATATTTACCGCGGCAGGTCACTTTCCGCATTAGGTCACTTTCCGCGATAGGACACTTTCCGCGCTAGGGTGTCTAAAAATTAAAAATATACCAAACGAATGAGGAATATATTTAAAATAATTTAATTTATTTATTAAAATTAATACTAACAGAACAATTTGAACAATTTGAAAGGGTAATTGAAGGAACATTGTTTTTTTGATCAATTTTTTTCGTTTCTTGATTCTCATATTTTTAATTAAATGTGCAGGACTGACAACACCCAAATGAATGTGCAAAATTATTGTTCAAATTATACATTGCCTTAGCAACCATTCAGCATAGACGACTAGATTTTATAATATTATAAATATAAACACGAAACCAGTGTGCCGCGACTTTTTGATAGATATAAATGGAATGTCAGTTTATTAATTTAGTAGAGTTTACTAATGATTTTCAAATTGGTAGTGAGAAAAACGTAATGCGCAACACGCAGGTAAGTATCTTTTCTGTCCTCGGAAGATTGTGTACCTCGGCTCCGCCTCGGTACACAAACTTCTACCTCGGACAAAAAAGTTTACTTACCGCTACTAGTAGCGCAAATAACTATTGTAATAATGTGACACATAATTACAATCCCCTTTTTGCTTTGACGTTTGGAAAATTCTCAATAGGGCTTGATTTATTTTATACAAGGTGTCTCGCAAAATAAATAACAAGAGTAGTTTGGTCGATTTTATGTAGCTTGCAGCAACTTTAAAATAATAAAAATACATCTAACTTTATTATTATATAAATGTATGATACAACTAGAAGTAAATTTAGTGGAACAGATTCACGTGCATTACTTTGTTTCAATTTATTTTATTAAAGTGGATTTTCTAGAGAACTCGCTTTTTGCAATCTAGAATTTAATTAGGTAATTGATATAGATGATCTCTATATAAAGCATTTTTATTCGAACAACACGCCGGATGCTGGAGAAAATTAAAGTAAAATATGATTGTCACTTAAATGTATTGTTTTTATATTCGCCATAAAAGTAAAACTTTTTATCACACCGGCGATAATAATTGCGTAAATCTCGCAGATGCTGCTACAATGTGAAATCAAATTGATTATTTGAAAATTTGTGTATAATGCGAATTTAAAATACTGGCAGTTTGCCATCATCGCATTTTAAAGACATCTTGCATCGGTTTTTAAAGCACAACATCTGCTCTGCTGAGGGGTTATACAAGAGTTTGTTACACACGTATATGTGGAGAGCTTTTGTGATGGCCTGAAACAGTCACTTACATAATTAGGATTATTGTTATTGTTGGAAAAGTCTCGCAAAAGAAAAGATATCGTAAAAGCTTTTACTTTTCTTTAACGATCAGTCAGTATTCCTTTATCTTGTCAGCACTTACTTTTATTGACTCGCTATATGTGACGCTGTTTCTGTTTCTACACCTTCAATATAGTAAATTTTGTTTGAAAAGCTCACCCTGGGCGCAAATTTGCATGTGAGTTTTTTTATTAAATTATCTCACATCTCGGATCAATCTTTGTTGTTGTAAACACACATCAGTATTGTGACTGATCATTGTCTGGACGAGATCGTGACTAGAAATGCTGATTTCAAACGTAGATTAATTTGATTTCGCGAAAAAACCGAGTCGAATGTAAAAATAAGAGGAAATTGGACAACACGAATCTGTAAAAGACAGATCAGGAAATTTGGCATCAGCAAATTTATCTCGTATTTCCCTATCTAGATAATTGCAAAATGAACGACGTTTCGAAAAGGAAAAATCAAAATTAACTCACATTTAACTGTTGAAATGAAAACATTAATAAAAGTTTTATTGGCAATTAAAAAAAGCTTGTTACATTTTACTGTGTTTGGCAAAGAGAAAAAGAATCATTAAATTTATTTCTCTTATATTAGACGTCGTCTTATTTTCTAATTAAATCAATATTAAGCCAGATTTAATTAAGAAGAAGCCAAGTATGGAACGAAAGAAGCACCAGAGATACAATTACACTTTTGATTGATATCATAAAATAGCCGGCACGATAGTATAATGTTTACAGCAGAATTAATTTTTCCTTTTATAAATTTGAAGATCCTGAACTCCTACCTCTGCGAAAGTCACAAATCCGCGCAAATTAGAAAATCTGAAACTGTTTAAACTAAATTATCCCAAGTAGCAGATGCACTTTACAGTTGTGAACCTCTTTGTAATACTTGCTAACTACCATTGTGTTTCATAAATATAGCTTTATTACTAGTTTAAACTTTCCCGAACTTTGTTCTTCATGCATTTCGACTGTATGGAATCAACAGTTAATCGAAAAACAAATTATTGTTTTAAACAAATCGTCCATTTTTATAAAACAAAAAAATATGGAAAAATTTAAATCAACAGCAACTGACAGAGACATATCTCTTTTATTATTCTATTTATTCTACACATGAGTTACATGACAAGTTTTCCTTGCTAGAGCCAGATGCGTCCGATTGCTCCAAGCTACTACAGTCTTCTTCAGATGTGAATTCCTATGACAACCACCCTTGTCTCAAGGGCTGATATTTTTTATTTTGCGAAAGGAAGTTAGCATTTTATTTAAATTATATGCTCTTGCTGTATTAGGCATAAAATACTACATTGTCGTCTTCTTTTGTTGTATATCACCCCAAAAAATGATTTTAATAAGGATGTTCACACTTCGAAAGGTTTTTAGTAAAACTCCTTTAGTAGATGATTAAAAATTTGTCCTAAATTTAAGAACGCTAGCTATTTTTTTCTGAATACAATTTTGTCAAAATATTTTGCGCTTCCTGGAAACCTGCTTCGTGGTTGCATTATGAAAATGTCAGGTCGATTTTTCACTTGTCACAATTCTAAATCAAAATATACTTGGAAAACCTAATTTGATAAGAATCTCATGGGCACCATTTCAAGATATACCGTGAACTAGCGAACTTCTGAAATAAAAGTTACACAACAAACAAATTGTGAATGAAGTAAGTCAGTAACTTTATAATAAAACAACCTAGAAAGAAACTTTAGTGATTTGTCACTATAGTTTTTTTCAACGAAGCTTTTTGCATATTAATTATTATGTAAAAAAAAGTATGCTTATAGTAAAATATATTGTATTTACATAATGACACATTACATTTTAGATTTTATATTTTTACTTAGTAAAAGCTTTTAGTGCGACACGTCAATCATTCTTGCTTAAAGTAGTTCAAAATAAATTACGGAGATATGTAGAATTGTGGGTATAAATGGAGTACGTGAAAGCTATTACAGTTGCATTATACATCCTATAATATGAACTTTTATTCGCATATATTATGAATAAAGTCGTCAAGTGTGAACTGCTTTATGTCTATACATATACAATTTCTATGCAGAATATCGGGTCTTCCTTGGCTCGGCTTACGCGAAGTAATATCGCGCGACGAAAAGAGTAGCAAATTATATTTTAATAATGCATATTTGAAATTTGAAAATATAAATTTAATTTACACGTGCATAGTTAATTGATGATTGTAGCTAGAAACTTTCTAATCAAATACTAATTGTTGCTTGAAGTTGCAAACACCCTGACATGTTTACTTGCACAAAGTTTACCTATACTGCATCAGCAAATATTTAATTTCGCATAACATTTCGTTATTTATCATAAAACTTTTACATTTTAACATATGTAGCTGTAATATAAAATAGACGCATAAAATTATGCAATAATCCAAACTTTGCCCCAACTTCAATATTATTTTAGTGCTGCGAGCCATAAAGAAATTCAAGCTACATCATGGCCTTAATTAAATCGTCGCTAATTATTTTTTTTTCAAGTTTTTTACGTTTTAATTAATATTAGTTAGTTAATAATGAAGCAAAATACGAACTGTCAAAAGCTTATCGATTCGTCATTCGTATCTAAAAGTACTTAAAATCCAATGGTATTTTTTAGTCGGATTATCTACGAATGCAAAACAAAGAATAACTCGATAAATATAGAAAATAAAATTGGAAATTAGCTCACATCTAACCGGAAAATACATAACTATTATAATAATGTGTAGTGTGCATTGGAAAAACATTTACAAAATAGTAATTTCCGATTACAATGTAATATCCTGTTTAATGTAAACATGTTCATTTTGAATTTGATGTGAAGTTTATATATTTAATAATTTTTCCGACAAGCAATAAATAATACTGAAATCATTTTTCAAAGTTTTTTTGCTAAAGCATCATTTATCACAAATATAACACCCCTAATCAACTGTGTACAACGCGAAAAGAGCGTTTTTGCACCATAAAGGATATCTAGCTGAAAAGGATTTAATTAATTTTCAAACAGATTAAGAAGTGTTTAGTGTTATATTTGATTCGAGTTTGTCTTTGTGGTTGTTCATCTTGGCATTGCATTTTTAATTCTTTATTTCCAGCAAAATAATTTCCCCAGCATTCAATGGAAAATAGACTTTCAGTTTTGACAAAAGCATCGCTTGATATAATCTGAAATTAGAACGAGGCATAGAATGAAATTCTCTCGCTGGTGGCTCAACCAGATTAAAAAAATCAAACATGATCAACTGAAAAGCTTTAGGAGATTTGAATACATTGCCTATATGAGTTTATAATTAAATTTCTTTTTTATTGTTGTATGCGACGCCGTTTTTTTGCTTCTTATATTTTATTTAAAAGGAAATTCGACGATTCGGTGCTAAATTAAATTTCATCTGGATGGGGGGATTTCCTTTTTTGCCTGCCGTCTTTTCAAACAGATTCTTTATAAAGCATATAATTAATAACAATCAATATTGCAGATATGTGCGGCTCATAAGCTATTGGTAGCATTAATCAATCAATTATGGCTCCTGGGCTAATAAGACTTCTTAACTGGATAAACAGTTAATTGATGGTTAATTAGAATGATATGTTTGCTAATAATTTGTTATATCTGTGATAGTTAAATTTAATAATAGAAGGCGCTTCATTAATATAGTGATTTATCTTGTTGAAAATAGAAAAGATATTATGGAAGGAACAAACGCTAGTAGCTCATTTATCAGTATTCCTCGTAATTACAAGTTTCTTCATTAAACTAATGAGTATACCATTACATTGAACTGCATGTGTTTTAAATAAAACATTTTTAAGGTTGCACTTAATTAAGAAGCTAAGTAAAGTCAGAGCGAATAATAAATTACCATAAATCATGATTTTGCAGCATCTTTTCAACTTGCATGGAATAGTTTGCCTCAAAACTTTATTATTTCTTTGTCTCTCGAAGCAGCTCTTTTTCGTCTTCTTCTTCATATTAGAATGAAAACAATAGAGTGGCATTGTTTTGATAAACCAACGTATATCTTTCTAAAAGCAACATGTTATTATTTTCTTATTTTACGGCTCTGTTCTCGGTTTTGTCATAGTACAGATTACAGTCAAGTAACTATTATACAACTGACGCCACAAAACTTCAGGGATATACAATTGGATTCCGAGGTAGAAGAAGATTGCTGCACATCCATCTAACATTACATATTATTATATTAAATTATTATGATAGAAGTTACATAAAATTTATTTTAATTCGCGGACAAATTGATTATCCGCATTTTTGTACAAAAAAATTGTCCATCTCCCAAAAAGCTTTTACAACAATCTCACTTTATATTTTGACTTTTATTAGAACAAAATATCTCGTTTTATTGGAATATATAATTAAATTACGCAAATGTAAAAAATGATCTTTCAAATGGAATGAGACTCTGAAGTGAAACTTGAGTGACAGCCATCCAACAAAAAAATAACGAAATATATACAAAAGTTCGGCTTAGTGTGGATGGTTTGAAGCGTGAAGACTATTTTGGTCCTGATCATTGTTGTGTCTTGTAGACACAAAAATATAATAGTGATAACAAAAAATTAACACAGTCGAATAAAGCCTAATCTGGCGTGTTTAAAAGTTGGGTCTGTTAAAGATTAGCAATCAAAAATGATGTCTGAAAAGCAAAAACTTTGTATTTGATAGATGGCAGCCGAGGGCGGCGGCGCATTTACACAGCATCGCTGACACTCCAAAGCTTTGGGCTTGCAGCTTCCCACTTACTACGAGAGCTTTTAGTCAGTTCTATTCCGCGCGTTCTCAGTTTAGGTACATTCTTGTTGCATCTGCTGGATTTGATGTAGCAGACTTTGAATTTCGATGTATGTTCGAGCTGATTTTTAAACTTGCAATATTTATTTAGTGGCACTTTATTTTCGAGCTTTTAGCGGCGGTAAACTAATAAAAGCGCCGCACATTTAATTAAAACGTACATTCATTAAAATTGTAATTATGGAAATGTGTAATTTTTTAAAAGAGACTTAATTAAGCGAAATTGTTTTGTGACAACGAAAACACTTTCTTTCAAAAGGTATAATACATATATTTATTGCTTTTAATTAATTTTTCTTTCTGTTTTCAAAATTCTTTCGAAGTCTGTGTAATAAAATCGACTCGAAAATCGACAATGTCTAGAATGTACATGTATATAAGACACTTGCAATTTTCAAATACGAAATTTCCAATATTCCGTTTTGCAGCAGACAGAATCCAAATTCCAATCGCAACAGCGCTTTATTTTGGAATGCTCATTATTTCGCGAAATAAAATGCGAAATCGAACTGACTACTAAACAGTTAAAGCTCGAATCCGAATTATTCGAGTATTAATATCAATATAAATTCTGGAGCAATTATAATTATGAAAAACTAAATTTAATCAAACCTCCCAACTATTTGTTTAGTAAATTCAATTTGCCATATTCCATTATTGCATTGAAATTTACTTTCTTGCATGATAAATGATAATAGCATTGTCATACTAACACAGAAAAGTGCAAAAAAGGAAGGACACGTGTTTTCAATTACAGAATTCAATTTACATATTATTGGATGAACTTTAATTAAATTGCGCATTGAAATTTTACAAAAGATGTAGTTTTTTTTAATCAAAGTGAAAATTAGATTGTATGAACAAAGTCAATTAATGAAGTTGAATTGTTCATTTGAAAGCTCTCTCTGCGTCGTTCCGGTATATTAGCAATAATAAGAAAATTTAAAAGGATAATTAAATAATTAATAATTGAAGTGGACAATCTTCTAGATGGTGGATAAAAGACTGCCAATTGAGCTCTCAATTTATTCAAATTTAATTATCAATACAAAAGTTTTAATCAAAATCAAAAATACGTCCCAAATATCGCAAAAACACTTTCAAAGGATAATTTGCTGAACAAATTGGCTCTGATGCTTTCCATATTTCACATTATTTTTTGCAAGCATTTATTAGCTTTTTCTTAGCGTGTGCAAAGCAAAGCGCCATTGTAGCTAGCTCCTCGTCTTCTTCATGGCAAAGCACTGCAGTAAGCCCTGGGAATTACTTAAATGAACGTAGAAAACACTTCCAGAGTAGCCACCCAGCCAGACTTCTAAGATCGAACAGGAAGTCGGCTTTTTCAGCGCGAGAAGCTTTTAAAGCTCGCATGTTCCTATCCGGGGTTTATCTCGCTGTTCGCATGTATCAGATCACCGGCGACTAATGGACTGTGTAATGCCGCCTCAATTACCTACTCGGAGATTAATAGGTCTCATTCGTGTGTCCTACCCTTGTCCACTCTAGTCCCGCAATCTCACCAACACAAAAAACCATTAATGGTCTTGCCCTTTTAACTCGACTATATGTCTGCTGTCGTGATGGTTTTATGGTGTATTTAAAAAAAATTTAATCACCATCTGTAAAACAACAATCCCTTATCATTTTCGACTTTCATAATTTAATTAATATTTCTATTCTTGTATTCATGTTATTGCACAGTTAGAAAGGGCTGATATTATAATTAATCTTCACTCTTCGAATTAATATTCGCTTCTAATTTCATTAAATTTTAATTATCCTCGATTTTTTTAGTTGATAATTAATTCAAAGTAAAAGTAATATAGCTGTTTTATATAGACATTTAATAAAGCCAGGTTTTATTTTATAGGAATATATAGTGAATGGCAGCTTGCCAAATTGCTGGACATTATTTTCTTATTCCGATGATTCAAGCAATTACATTCGAAGAAATGGCTTTTCCATTTTCTGTTTTATCATTCAATAGATTATCAAAAAACTTCTTGTTTAGATTTATGTGTTTCGATTATATATTAAATTATGTACACAAGTGAAATATAGCAAAAATATTTATGAAAATCCAAATTTTTGACTGCGGACTGCACCAAGTTATTAGTTGGACAGTTAAATAAAATTGTAGTTGTTTGTGGGATAGAAAATATATATGGGCCGATCATTTTTTATGTATGATATGATTGTTTTAGCTATAGACAAATAAAATTTGATGTATAAATATTTATTATAGCCACCGTTTATATTTATGGTTGCAGGTTGTCGAGATGAAAAGAAATCTTATAAATTCTGCAAGCATCCACAGATAAAATGAATTTATCAGACGAAAAGGCATTGTTGGAAGACAATGTGCAAATATACGATGTAAACGTGTACGCCATAATGAACCGTAACCTATACAAGGCAAATCCTGAAAGCTGCAGTTGTATAGCATATTTTAGACAGGACAATAAGTTCCGCCGACTCCTTCTTGCACTATAAATCTTATATAGTCCGAGCATTGCAATCTAATGTAAATTCCTTCTTGACTTTCGGTGGTGTGTGATGTGTTGCAAGTCGCGGGGCGCCCTTTCAAGGCTGGGGCTGTTTTGGGGGCTGTGTGCCCTTGTTGCTCTACTTATCGCTTTTGTCAGTGGGTCTTGGCTATACACTAAAGAGCCCGTTACGCTGCCCAATTCTCAAGTCACCACTTCCATCAGTTTTCGCATCGGATTATGGAGGGTCTGTCCGTCGGTCAAAAGGGTCAACTCTACAATACGTGAGTACCATTTTCACCACATTTTTTACATTCATTACGAATTATTGCCTGATACATAAAATCCTAGTGCTATTTTTTGTATCATCTTATTTTTCTAGCATGTTTTTCAAATTAGAGTTTATATAAAAATAAATGGCTTAATTATGCACGTAATGATCATTATCAGTTTCATTAAAAAACTCAAATATCGTTACTTTGTTTTACGATTCAGTTTAAGAGGAAAAGGAAAGTTCCTTCATAACACGCTATTTGTGCGCTTCCGTTAAGCCATCAGCGATATCCTTTGAAGGAAGATAATCGAAGGATGTTTTATAATTGACGAAGGTTATAACCCTAATGGAAAAAATGTGCTGTGCATATTTTCAGCGCCCGTCTGTAATGAAAGTCGGAACTTTTAATGTTATAATTTTTCTCCTAAGAAAGGAGAATTTTCATTTGTTTGAAAAAAGCCAATAAAATGCAGGTGCTTTTCTAATTAAAAGAAATATTTTGCATAGTAAGATTTTCAGTTTAATTACCTGACAACTGAGGCTTTTCATGCATTTAGAACTGAAACTTTATAATCAGTAGTTGCAAATTTGCAATAAAACTGCATACAAAGGGAAACTTTTTTCGTCTTTAATTTTCTACCGGCAAAAGAAATTGTTAACGAACTGGCCACATTGTTGTTGTATTAGTCTTTGATGGAACTGAAGTTCAAAGCAAAAATGAAAAAGTTGCATGCAAAAAGAAACTTGGTGATTGTGAATTGCAATTATCACAATATATTCTGCACGTAGTGGCCACAAAGAATGAGAGTGATTAATTTTCGCTATAGTATTTAGTTTATTATATTTCGAATCCTTGCGCGATAAATCACTTTTGTTTTGTTTTTGTATCGAACAATTTGAATTCAGCGCAAGCACTGCTGAAGAATTTGCATACCTTAAGTAATAAATCTTTAAGGAAATTATTGTTTCTCCTTTTTTTAACCAACAAATGTGTTTACTAAGTAAAAATAAAGGGGAAAATCGATATCCTCGTATCTTTCTCTGGTATACTAATGCCTGCCTGGGGACTCGTAGCAGGCAAACAACACCTACGAAAATAGTCAAAGCACAATTGAGGGCGTACACACTTCTGACGTTTTGATTTATTGCAGGAATTTCAATTTTAAATTTCAGACCAATTCAGAGTACTTAATAAACTGATCCTGTGTAGTAAGATTTTTTTTTTGGTGTGTGTGTATTTTTCCTGTCGCGCTCAGTGTAATTGTGGACATGCCAAAAACATTCAATTAAATGTTTGCGAAGCTTTAAAATGTTTATAATGAGAATGAACCAGAGGTTTTTCTCAGTTAGCATTGAGTAGTTGTAATTATATTTGTTTTTGCAATAGAATTAATTCGCAAGTGCTGCATTGCAAACTCTTTTAATGGACTTTCGTTTCGCTAACAAACGAGTTGCTAAACAATTACACTTTTACATTGTAATTAATAATTCGATTCCATTTCGGTTTATCAATTTTTTCGAAATTAATTATAGAAAACGACTTTTTTATTATTCGAAATTCGTTTAAAAAAGATTCGTTGCTTAATCCTGTTTTTCTCATCGCAAATCTAGTTATCGGATTATCTTCTTTACCGCAGCTAAATCGTTTTCTTAGCATTAAAATTAGAAGAGCCTTTCTTTAAAGGACTAACTATATCGACATTTAATCCTTACATTAACGCGTATTGTTAGAAAATGCTAAGGAAAAACTTTGCTTATTGCTATTAAATTTCAAAAATGCGGAATGATTAAAGAAACTTTTATATATGCTGGTAATTTTTGCATCCGTGATTTTAATCTGAGGAAACAATGAAACTTTTTTCTCATTCGCAACTTTGCAAGTTCTACTACAATAAAAAAATGTAAGAAATACAAGCAGAAGTTATATTAATAGTGTACAATTTTTTTGTTTTGTACACTTTAATTTAAACTTTCCTTTTTGTCGCATAGACCATTATAACAATGACTATAATATTAATATGTAAATATAAGAAGGAGCGAAAGGAAAAAATGTTTATTTTAAATCCTTCAAACTAAATATTCGTTTTATATTCGAAAGATACTTTTAGAAGTCCTTTTTTCAACTTAAAGGCGCTTTTAATGCTGAAAGTTCTTTTAAATTGTTCGATATTCGGAAGTCTATTTAAGAACCCTTTTAACTAAAATTGCTGTGAAGTAAATTTACACTTGATAACGTCCCAATCTTAGTCATATTTACTTTATGACAGCTGTAAAATCACAACGTAAGTTTCGAATATCAAAATTTGATTAAGTTGCTCGCTTTGTAATCTAATTCCCCTACAAAATATTTTCTTTTTCCAAAAATTGTTTCCTAGCTAGTTTATTAGATTATCGAAAATACGGATTTCCTTGTGTTTGGTACAGGATTAAATTCGTTTTGCTCACGTCCACCAAGGATAACCGTCGTTGTCTAATTTTTTTATTTTATTTTTCAATCGTAAATTGCTTTCGGCAAAGACGTGATCGTACGGATACTAATATTTCGGTCCAACATGAACTTGCACCCCCAGCAATTTTCGAATAGATGCTACAATTACCCCTTGAATTTAATTATTATTTCGAAACTTTCGGAAATAACTACCCACTTCTTTTGAATGTGCACACACAAACATCAATTCGCAAACTTTAATAGCTTACATTATTTTCTTCCCTCTTATCTTTCTGCAAAAGTACAATAGTGAATTTGCGGTCAAGGTTCAACCCTTATCGTTTTTTACGGCAAAAACTTACTTTACTGTCACAAGAAACTGAAAGTTTTTATCACATTTTACAAGTTTTACGATGCCACCGATTTTATAGAAAGTGTTAAATGTACTTAATTTGATTTTTCCACTGAATTTTATTGCCGTTGGGTAAAGTTCCTTCAAAGGACTATACGACTGTTTTTTCTAGACGAACAAAAACTTCTGGTTCACTTCTTGAGGAGATGTTATTTATTATTCATTTGATTTTATGACATCTTGATGCAGTCTGTTAGTCTAAGAGAATAATGAAATAGAATAAACTGAAAGGATTTCAGTCTATGAAAAATAGATTTTCGTTTTCTAAGTAAATATTTTTGGTATTTAATTTCAGGATATTTTGAAAAATGTTTGTATTTAACTTGTGTCGGATTTATTTATATTTTTCTTTATAATAAATTAATTAAAAGCTCGCCAAGCGCTAAAAAATAGTTCAAAGACTAGAATCCTTTGGGTACACGTTAAACTTTTTCAATAGGAAATAGGATCTAAACTAGATTTTATTTGTTTGGTGTGTGAACGTAAAAAAGGACCTCTTAGATAAATTTAATTAAAAATGTAAAACTATTTATAAAAGCGAAATGGTATGATTATTTATTCTGGGCGGCTATAAATAACAAAGTCGGTGTTGATTCAAGTTTATTAGAAAAAGACTTTTCTGGGACTAATAAAAATGTCGAGGTGTATTAAAGTGTAAAACTATAGTTGTTTTCATAAGAAAAAGCCGCATTTAATTGAAATTGAAATTTATGCAACAACTTTTCCCAACAAGTTTGTTGTTGACTTCGGTATGAGCTTTTGGAGACTTTAGTAGTTGAATCTGGCTTCGGTATGAAAATCGAAGTTGGTACAAGAAGGAGGAGAAAATAGGCACACTTTAGGCTCTGTGTAAATTATGAATTCGTGATTGAGATTTATGGAACTAGGAATATTATAGTTTGTTTGTTTGTTTGTTTGTTTGTTTATTGTGCGTTGTGTACTCTCAGCGATATTAGAATAATCAGACAAAGTTATAAATTAAACGCATGCAGATTATTATTAAATGGAAGTGAAATAGAGGAAACGTAAATCATAAATACGGGTCCATGGAACATTTGTATTCTTGCTGTACTTGTTATCTGGTGTATTTGATCTTAATGGTAGTTAGTAAATAGTTTTGCCGGAGCGCCAAGTTGCATTGTTAAAAGCGCAACAACCACCACTGGTTAATTTAAGATGAATAATTTATATGACCAACGTAGTACATACAACAAATTACTCTAATTACAAGCCTCTAAACCTTTATTCACCCATGGAGCGTGTCCTTTGATCTTACACAGTTTCTCTTATTACTGATATGTATTTATAATTTGCATTCGACGATGAATCGACAAGCCCCTTGCTATGACTTTGTCACGTTTTATTGCTTTGATCTTCGAAAATTAAATTAAAAACTTCTCTTGTGCATCACTAATGAACTAGACCTGATATCCTCAACTATATTTTCAAATATGCGCCACGACACAAAATCCATGTCACGAATTCAAATCGCCAAAGAAAAATTAATTATTAAATTGTACATTTATTTTTAAATTAACAAGCTTGTTGATGACAACAAATTAGCTGTAGGATCATTTGATTAAGCATTGTATTGATCTATTGAAGAACGAAATAAATTCATATAATTAATTATAAATGCGAATGTGCTCCGTAAAATTAACCCCAGTTGCACAAACGTTAATTGAACTAATCCTATCTTAAATACGCCATGGCAATTATCCAATCTAATTATTTGGCTATGATTTTACGTTTATTTAAATAATTTGCATTAAATTTGTTTTTGCAATCAAATTTTATGTAAATTTTTGATTGCAAATATAGATGAAAATAAATGATTTTAAAACCAGCTTTTAATTATCGAATAGATTTACTTTAATAGATCAATATTACAATTTAATGGAAATAAATTATTGCATTTGATTCTAAAATGAATTAAATATTTATATTGGTCCGCAGGTTTAATCCTGGATGCCTCCATCTATTTAAAAAGCTAAATTCCCATTTATCTGAAACGAAGAAAATGACTAAATAATGATAGGAAATGGAAATGCATAGAGAATTTGAAAAAGGAAAAGCGAATTTACAGTTTATAGGGAAAAGGAGCTAGACATGCGAGAATCTGTCCGTAATAAAGCAATAAACATCGCACATCCTTCTTTATTTTTTCTCCGATGGGCAAACAAATCATAGAGACTTGAAAATTGGGTTAAGTTTGACTTGAATGTCATAAATTTGATGAGACGACATCGAATCCCATTAAACTACCGGAGCAGAAATCCGGAAAGCTTTTCGTCGACCGGGAACTGATGAGTTTGGTCCTGGAATTTATAATGTACATCTTGCCAGCCAATGTACTTGGTATTCCTTTTGTCTTAGATCATTAACTTGCATACATAAGAGGAAATTTTAAATTGAATTCCGTTGTCCGCAAGCTACATTATCAACCTTTTTTTTTCTCTGGATTCCATCCAGCTGCATTAAAGTCCTGCTGATAAAAATTGACCTATTAATTATAAATTACAATCGTTTTCGTAGTTCTAGCATAGAAAAACAAAGCAGTAGAAATTATCTGGATTAAGCAAGCGAATTGTACCGAACACTTTTGTAGTGTTAAAATGATCCTGCGTCCTTTAATTAAAAGTGTCTGATAATTCCATTGAAACCTGCACTTTTGCATTTTCAACTTTGAATCGATTTTCGACGACCTACAAAGAGGAGTGGAAAGAGATTTTCTAATTGCAGATGATCATTATCTCCGATGCACAGTTGATATCAATAATGGCCCAGGGCTTATTCAAGCTGTGATTTGTGTGGAGTTTGAACAGATTGCGATTACCATGCATTGTTGAAGACTGATTGTTGTGTTTATCACAATTTATTTGACATTTTATAACGAACGCATCTATGTTTATGATGGCCAGCAACGTTTTATTTTTGATTTATATTTTAAATTCGTATCTGTAAATTGCTTATTTAAAATTCCCTCTTAAAAGCTTCCGTTTTCAATTATTATATCAATTTAGAAACATTTAACTACATTATTATACATCAAGATGTAAAGTCTTCACATAAATAAAACCCTTGGAAATGAATTCACCCTTATTCTGTATATCAAATAGGTATCACTAGATTTTTTAGAGTCCTCTAAGTAGACGTTGAATTTTATTTTTAAGAGCGCTTTCTACCCTTTTGGTTTATTTTCAGCTTTCAGCCAAATTCACGTTTTTTTGTTTATGTAAAACGAAACACTTCAGCAACAATTCAGTTTAATCTACATTTTTTTGCAGCCAGAAGTAAAATGTATTTCTTGAGATTGGATTGTTTTTCTGCTAGTCATGTGCCACGCTTAATTGTTGTCCAAATTACTATCTGATGATTAGTTCGAAATGTAATTAGAGGCAGCATTTCTTTCGCCTTGATAGTTATTTTATGGTTTCCGCAACTTTTTTGCAATCATACTAGAAAGGTTTGAAATGAAATTGGTCTTGTGCTTTGTCGAAAATATTGTTAAAACAATTGATGCGATTTTTGATACGATAATAATGGCATTATAGAAAGAGTTGTAGTACATGATGGAATTGTTGTACATTGTTTAATATTTTTCATCGAAATTAGCTGGATTTCTGGGATATGAATACTACATGCAGTGGCAAAAATAAATTCCCTCTGAATATCGTACATGTTTTACCTGTTCTATATTTTTTGCATGGACAATTTATTGCTCATTTTACAATGAATTTGCTGAATGGCCAGCTATTTCAATTTATAAGCACATATGCGCTTCGTTTGTATTTCGCACGAAAGTCGATTCTTTTTTTTTTTTTCGTTTTAAATTGTAATGCAGTTTTTATTTGTCTTGAGCAAGAAGTCTCTCTGAAGAGCTTAACTTTTACGCTAACAGAAAGCTGTCAGAATAACGAACAATGAGATTAAATATTTGCGTTCCCTTTAACATTTCGCGAAGCTCGAATTAAAAATATGCCTAATTAATTCAATTGTCACCCATTCATTATTCTAATTTATAAACAAGATTAGTTTTTTTCTTTTCTTCACAGGATCAAAACAAAAATTGTATTTTTTAATGAGGTTAATTTCTTTGGCGAATTTTTTTAATTGTTTCTAACTCGATTTTTCATTTGAATAATGACGGCACATTAACTGCATTAATTTGACAATTAACGTTTCGCAGAAAGCGAAATTTACTTCAGCCTCATTTAATTAATCCCAATGAATGCATACGCGTTAAGGAAATGCAAATTTTATCGCAATAATATTCATTAAATTAATTGTTAAATATATTTATATATTTGCATAGCAGTCGTTATTTTATTTCGAACAAAACCACCACCGAAAATTAGTGTCTAAATATTAAATATTTCAATATCCTGGCAAAACAAAGCCATATTGTTGTTCCATTGGAAACAAACAATCACAAACTTGCTCCATAACAATATTGTTGTAACAAGATTGCTCCTGCTGCTACGGAATAGCATTCCATTGATTGATTTACTTCATACGACTGTCGGCATCAATATGAAAATGTTCCAATATATTTCTTTCGATCTCAGAGATAATATTTACAAATATGAAGAATTATTTATTAGGAAAAATATTTATGCGGCAGACTTTTTAAGATAAACAATCATATTTTGAAAAATAATTATATAGTGCTAAAAATTTGCAAAAAGCTCAAACAACTTTTACTTTTCAAAAACGTCCCCAAATTGTTTTATCCATCAAAACGGTTATTGCAACAATATCATCCGTACAAATTGCAACAATGGTCAATAAAACCAAGCAATTTGAAAAAAAAATACATTTTGATTTCAGGTTGGTGGTAATCAAATTAAACGAGTTGTATATGCAAAGTGCTTTGTTAATTAGAGAGAATGGCTTCGTATATCGAATGAAAGGTTTATATTTGTGTATAGAAAAGCAATATATACTAGTCCGGTAGCTTCTCGCGTTGTTGTTCATTGGGACGATGCCAAAGGCGTTAAGTTCGCACACGGGTCACGTGCACAGGATAATATCATCCTGGAGCTCGGAGCCACCTATTTATTACGCGACGCCGTGCGTCCAATGTTATTATCAAGCCCGTATACATCTACCTGCATGTGGGGGTGGAATAAGCGGTTTGAAATTTCTATATTCGCCTTGTAACTAGATATTTTGCAGATTCGAAAGTAGCGAGGGGCTTTCCTTGAGCTTGTTGTGTCTAGATTGGGTAACCGGAAGGGAAACTTGAGATGCGAAAGACTTTACGCGACACATCCGACAAATTGACAAGCCGCAGCTTTGTTTATTCAATTTTTACAGCCGGATATAATTCCGGGAAATTGTTTATATGGGAAAATGTTATACATAAGCGCTCATATAAAAAGATTAAGTGGAATAAGAACAATTAAACGGTTTTGTAGACCACATGGCAGGAATATTAGATTGCTGCAATTTGTCAAAGTTAATAGGAGCTATGATATTTATACAAGGGAAATGGAAACACAAATTAATTCTACTGATGCAAAAACTCTTCAGATATGCGAGATAAATGTAACCATAAGTCATAACGTATCTTATATAATTTTTTTATATAATTAATTTGCTAATAGGAAATCTAACTAAACCATGCAACGCAAAAGATAAGTTTTATCATATCCTTTGACAATTTTTCAAATTTTATTCAAGCTGACGCGAGAGAAACGCAAATTATAATGGATACTGTGGCTCATTAATGGAGTAGCTTTATCTTCCCATTCTAAATTCAGATGTCATCATTTTCATAAAAGCTTCATTAAGAAATGAAAACGATCTGTTATTATTAGAAGGGAATGTCGGTGGTAGAAAAATAGCGAGAAAAAGTCCTCCTCATCAACCGAAATAATTATTGTTGATTTCCTGATTGTTTGTTAAGTTGACCGAAATTAAAAAAGAGAAAATCCGAAACGAAAAGATTGTTTGGTAGAGTCGTTCGTAGCCAACAAAACTTTTATTACTGCCATACAAATAAAAATAAATCTGAAATCTCTATTGTTGAGCGTAAATACGCGACTCCACAATAGAAGAAGAAATGATAGGGCAGATATATTACGACTATGGAGCGTATAGGCTTTCAAATTTATATTATACGAGAGCTTTGCTAATAATAAAAACGAAACAATTTATTGATGAATTTCTAAATTATTTTAATAATGCACAAACGTGGCAATAAACATCCATTTCGGCTTTAGAATTTCTCAATTCTCTCGCTTCTAGATCCGTCAATGTTTCCTAGGCTTTGATGCCAGGATAATAGGAATACGATTCTCGTGGGCTTCAAACATATTCTCAATGGCATTCAAACTTCAGACAATCTATTCTTTATTTTTAATTTCGGTGCGTTTGCCTTTTCTTATAAACTGGCACATTTCAACTTCTTTTTTATTATTATCATCCGAACAACTTAAAGCAAAGCACAAAAAGCTCATCTGCATGCCATCAAATTGTTTAAATTTCCACCAGCTCTCTGACATGGACAAAAATATTCAAATTCCCTTATTATGCCGCAATGGGTAATTTGTCCAGCCAAAACAATAAAGGCTACAAAAGTTGTACGCCTGGTTTCCATTTAGAAAATTAAAATCAACGCCTGTGGATGCATGAACCCCTAATTAGCCTACGCGTTTAGTGAGACATGAATATGCATTAAGAGTCATGTTCTCTCTTAAAATATTACTTGCTTTTGTTTCATTCTAAACATGTAAAATACGGGCAGGGCCGGACGCAAAAATAATGCAAAAATAAGGGCGAAATAGCGACTTTAAGGGTGCTATCTAATGATTTTTGATACGATTTTTTAAAGGCCGGCACTGAGTACCAACTACTTTAGTCCTTTAACGACGATTAAAAAAATTAACTTGCAAAATAAGGCAGTTTTGGTGGGCCTGGATCAGTAGCAAGGATATTTTTGTGGTTTTATATTATAATAAACATGTTTTTGAAAGGGTTGAACACAAAGAGGTCTTTTAATTAGCATTTCAACCAGATTTATTACCGCTAATCTCAGATTAAATTTAGACGGACAAATTATTTCGTGTATTGCAATTAGTATAATTATTTGCAGTTTAAATATAGATTATATTAATTCGGGTGAGCTATTTTGTAATTAAATAAATTCTATTGATTTCAAAATAAATGAATAACTTATTAATGGAATACTGAAATTCAGTCTATATTTAGAAAACAGTCCTGAAACATAATTTTAATTATATTAAAATGAAACGTAAATAAAAACATATTCGAGTATTTGATTATTTATAATTCATTTAAATGCTAATGGAAATGAAGCAAATTTGTAAAAGTTTTACGAGCTCGAAGCAATATATAAAATTATGAACTTCTACGCATTTAAATCATTTATATGATGTGCATAAAGTTTTATTATTATTTTGTTGAAAATTATGTTATTTTGTAAATTGTGCTAATGCAATTTTCAAATTAGTCCTCATTTACGTTTTTATATTAGTATTGTACCTAATGGCTTGCTGGCTGGTGGTGGCGCACTTTATTTGAAAAGCATTATTTTCTTTATTAAGTTTAAATTAAAATTAGTGTGTAATTATGTTGCAGATGTCCCTTCTCCGGCCTGTTCTTTGGTGAAGTATGCCGGCTGGGAAGACGTGGTTCACACCGACCTGGGAGTTTGGGCTTCTTTAGACCTATCCCAAGTCTTCATCACACGTATGAGGTTAGTGTGCCTTCTTCATTAACATGCTAATTTGATTATCATTAAAGTGCTTTTCATCATTATGTTGCCGGGAAATTGTTTGTTGAATATTTTCGTCAAGTAGGTACCACAGTGGATAGCAAATTTAACACGAAAGATGAAACTCGTACAGGAAAAGTAAAATATCAATTTGAAACTTTAATATATCGTCGTAGTAGGTCGTTTCGAGGAGAGGAAATCTGCAAGGAGTTATATAGTTGATGCTTGACATGCCAAGTGATAAATTGTTAATCTTTTCACGTTTCCGAGCTCTACACTGAAATCGATATATAACGGTACTTACACTTGAAGGGATTGAACGTTGTGTTCAATGAACCGTTTAGAAAAATTTTCTTTAAGAATATGCAAATGTTCTCATACAGTTTATATATACACATGCACGTGACTAGAAACATTTTTATTTCCAGATAAACACGTTGAAATTGCTCCAAGCACATTATTTCACTTGAATTTCGCATTCCTCTTTCATGATTTACGATTTTCCATATGGATATTTGCATAACGGACATGGTGACTACTTTAACATGGGAAATTGGATTTTCTTATTTTGATTCTGATTATTTTTGACATGTGAGGAATTGTTAAAGCGTATCTAAAATAAGCGAAAAAATTGGTGGTGCGGGCGCCGAAGACATTCCAAACCATTAGTTTTCATCTCTTCATCATATACGTTCCCTGCTCGAATCTGATCTTTATGAGCTTTTTGCGAGGCTTTTATTTAAAATCTGATGAATGCAATTTTTGTTGATTCGTATGAATAGTTTCTCCATTACGGAAAAGAGCTACAAAACATTACTTTTCATCTTTTCCATTCTGCATTTCAAACTTAATAGAGCATATTTTATATACGATTTCATAACGTATGATTTTGTAAGAGGCATATTTAAATAACATTCTATTACGACTTTTGATATCTATATTTATCAAACATATTACATTTCCCAGACATAACAAGCATATTTGAAAAAAAAAACTAGTTTACAAAATTTTAATTATAAAATGACCAATTTTATAACCAACAGCCAATTTGTTCCGCTATAACTAACAACAAAAATCACAAACAAAACATTTTTATTTAGCTTGACCATTTTACACAAATGGATATTAATTAAAATATTGTTTATTAAAATTGAGCTTTGATGCTATTATATTAATTGGTGGACGAAAGTAATTTATTAGGCACATGCACCATTTTTTTAAAATACATTTTTCAATACAAGCCACTTGTTTATGTACACCTGAATAATTTTTAAACAAGCAATTGCTGTTTTACAAATTAAGAGAATATGCATTTTTAATTTAATTATAAATGACAACCGTTTTAGTTATTTGCACATCAATATTCCACTTTTGTGCTGTAGTTTTAATTCTGCCAATATTCGTTTTATTAACGACCATTATTTCATGTAAATAAAGTGCAGTTAATTAAATAGGAGAAATGACGTAATAAAAGGGCATAGCTAAAAAGAATGTTCTCACATATTTTATTTATATGTCTAGACAGCATTTGAAGCTAGTCTTCAAGCTCGAGAAAGTTTGAGAAAAGTTTTTTCACTCGATATAGTTGACTTTGTATTTGTTGCAAAATAAACTGATATATTGAATTTGATATACCATTAAAATTTGCTTACAGCATTTGAATATTTATGGAAAAAATGCCATAAACAGCTCTTTTATATGAAGCATCAAAAAATTACATTTCACTAAACCGATGATTGTGTAAACGTGCAACGCATTTTTATTAATGAATTTTTCTGCAATATTTATTATCAATGTGATTATCATACTACACAAGTGAAATTTGATAATAGACATGAATCAAAAACTTGCAATCATTCATCTTCATGCACGACAATTAGTGTCTCGAGACTTTTCCTCTTATTTTTCACTTTTGTAATAAATGATGCTGAGATACTATTTATCTTTAAGATTTATTAACGCTATCGCGATACTTTTATTACTTGACATCTCCTTTGTCAATTTATAACAATTCTATCTTGTGCGTGGAACGCAAACATTATACTTCATTAAAAAAAAATATCGCACTGATTTGCTTTCATTTATTTTCGCAACAGAAAAAAAAATTGAAAGAGCAACCCCGCCGGTACATAAATAATTTCTCCAAATCATCATTAATTTGTATGTTGATGTATTGTTTCATTTGATATATTTGATAACAAATTTTGAAATACGTTACACGAATTCAACATATTTCAATTAAACCGTAACCCGTAGACTGAATAAAATAACAAGTCGAATTTGCATGTGGCGTTGTTTGGACATACATCAGTGATATATCAGTGTTTGGATAAACCCGTACATAATTTCGAGAAGCACAAAATATTGATCCCACTTGCTCCAATTTTTTTAAATGTAATATTTTATCTATTTTTCAACATGTAAATAATTAGCATGGAAAACCTATTGACAAGTTCGTCGCTGAAACTTTTCCTTGCAGTTGTTTCAGATAGTTTCAATATTGATAGAGTAAATAAGTGTACACTGATGAAAGTAGGTAAATGAGATTGGCTTGTTTGCTTTTAATTAATAAGTAACAGCATAATTTTCACATGTAGAGAGCAAACAAGTATAAGTTGGTTCATAAAATTAAATCGTGTAAGTTTAAAGTGATGCTGGAGCGACTGGCAGATTAGGACACTATCCTAATCTAGCCCCTTACGTAATTATCGGGAACATTACGAAGGTTGATAGAGTTTCCAGACTATTGACGGTCATTTGACCATCCACCAGATAATCAAATTTCATTTCACTCGTGTCATTTTATAGATAAAAATAAATGCAAAATGATAATGGTGGTTTCGTTTGAATATGATGGCAAGTATTGATGTTTGGCTGGTGGGTTTGTGGACTGGTTATGGTCGCCGTGTAAAGTGCATTAAGCGGTCAGTCGACAACGCCCTCATAATTTTATTAGCGCTCCAGTTAGTCGAAAGAGTTGAAAATCGCTATCGGTCGGTGGATTTGTGGCGCAGAAAGTTAAGCGTCTCCCCAAGCGTCGTCGCACCACCACACAGCCCCAGTAAGTCATTTGTTATAATTACTAAAACCAAAAACAAGGAATGGTCTCCCTCCGCAGGTTTTATCTCACAATTTATCGTTTACGCTACTCCTATTTCCCACATTCTACAAATCCTGCTCACCACAATTTAGTTCTTTTTATCCAGGATAATGTAATATTATGTTGTACACTAAATCTTGTTTCACGTTAAAAATGTATATTTTTCTCCGGGCAGATTCTATCTGAGTAGGATTGTTGTAACATGACTGCAGGGGGTACTCGTCTTGTTATATTTTTTCCACTCTATGCAATGCTCTGTTTCGTGTTCAACATGCAACTAGTTTTTTCCCCTAATGATTATGACAAAGCACAACATTTTTCAGGATAATAGGGATGACGTTGTCTCATCTAATATTCCACATCGCATTAATCATAAGTTAAATTAAATTCACTCACAACCATGTCATTATCTTATTAGTTTATTGTTGGCTGGATGTATCACAGATCACACAAGTTTAATATACGAAGAGATATTTCAGTGACTAAATGCTAATTAGGCTAATATCCTATTAAATAATTCAGGAGATGCTCGCGTGTATCAGCAAATGAACTATTTTAATATTGAACATGTTTCTGTCGGTTCAATTCTACAATGTAACATTATAATGAAAAATTAATTTAGTCCTTTATAAAAATTTTAGCAAATTTATTACTTTGCCGTTTTTCATAATTATTGATTACTCATTTTTTCCTGTAAGTGTAAATATCCGAAAAATGTCTGATGATTTTTTATTTCTATCTGAATCGTTAAAGTACAGCTTTATAGTTATTTTATACATTCTCAAGCTGGTATATATTCTGTATACACCATTTTTCAGAGCGTACATTTTAAAGTGCTCGTATACATTTCAGTGGAAATGTATCATACTTTATTACATTTCCTTCTCTGTTATGGAACAGAATCAAGTAAAAACAAATTATTTATCTATAAAAAAATTGCGTCTGCTTTTTGGCAAATGCACTTTGGAAAATGTAATCAATTTGCAGAAAAAATCTATGACCTAAATATTTGCGGCTAAAAAATCCATTACATTTTAAAATCTTTTAGCATCAGGATTTAAGGATTTAAAGATAGCGTAAAACAGATTTAAATGGTTTAACTGTTTGCCCATTTGTTCGTTGCTCATGGCGTTATTATTATCTAATATAAACCGAGCATCAAATAATATATTACTTGGGATTTGAACTTACAACTCTAAGGGGTGCGGTTAAGTTTGTTATAGAGTTGAAGTTAGTTAGTGAAAGTGTCTAATCATATGAAGTCAATTTTAATGTTAAGGAAGGCGACATGCTTTTAAATTTCGTCTTAATATCATTATTTCGCGCATCTATTAATATTCCGAGTATTACTTCTCTCGTAGAGGAAGTATTGTATTCATGAAAAAAAAAATTTCTCCAAATTTCACTTTTTTCTACTTTATAGAATGCGTAGATTACGAAAATCATATTCACTAATTTCCGTCTGTCGGTCTGTCGGTCTGTCGGTCTGTCGGTCTGTCGGTCTGTCGGTCTGTCTGTCGGTCTGTTCGTTTCTTTAAACCGCTATATTTCGGAATCTACTGAACCGATTAAAGCAAAATTTGCGTCCTTTTTTTCTACCTGCCCATTGATTAGGTCAAAGAAAAAAAAGTTAGGAAATTCTCAAGGACCTGCGCATTATTGACCAAAAACATGCCAAAAACAGCAAAATCGGTGCATCCACTTAATCTTCTAAAGTTGCAGACCGATTTTGACCAAATATTGAACATATGTTTCGTGTATACCCCAAGTGGTGAATGCTTTCAAAAAATCTGTAGTTTTTTTAAGGGTTGACTTTTTATTAAGGGTTGAAGGGTCAAAAAGTTGTAAAAATGCATAAGTTGTAACGTAAATACCTGCCAGGAGGAATATTTTATTTGAACCAAATTTGGCATACATATTAGGAATACATTGAAGAACATGCTGGTAAAAGTTTCATCCCCTAAAAATAAACCCTAGTGGCCTGTTGGGTCTTTAAATTAATTGTTCAAAAATTGGCGGTGTTTTTATTCTTATATGTCAGCATAACTCACCATTTTCCGTCAGTAATTTTATATATTTTCACATATTGAGTGACTAAAAATAATTTACGACCCTACCTACACACCCCCCACCCCCAAATATACAGTTTGAGTTATATGGATCGGATTTTCTTCATATTAGATTTCTACTATACATTTAAAACAGATTTACGAATAATCTAATTAAAAATAACATGCGACCCTTATTTTACAACTTCAACCCTTAACATACCCTTTACAGTCAAAATGCTCGGATTTCTTTCAAATTTGGTAGTAGTAATTTTAACATATTTAACTTATCATTACTTAGTTAATTTAATTGAAATTAGGCTAGACCTACATTTTACAATTGTAACCCCTAATACCCCCCTCATAGTTAGAATTGTCAGATTTATTTAAATTTTAGTATATAAACGAGAGAAGTACTGTGGAATCTCATTTCCAGCGAATTTTTCCTTTGATATAGATTTTCCACCCCTGCATATCGAAGTCTGATATCAAGTCTACAGAGCCTGTATGTCAAATTCAGGTATTCTGTTCTTGACACCCATAGTCACTTATCGGCAGTGTTGATTGAATTTTACTTACAGGGTGTTTGGATTGTTAGTCAAATCTGATAGTGTACATTGTTTGAATTGTAAGCAATTGGTTTGAAAGCAATCGGCTGTTCATGGATTGTATTGTAAATACCTACCTGATAATATAATGCCGCATATAAATTGATCGATTAGTATGAAGGAGTTAAAGATAAATATATGAGATAGATAAGATATAAGGTTACTATACATATTTCAATTAATAATGGGAACGTAGAATGTCCCAAAAGGCCAGTAAAATAGATAAGTTGAGCTGATAGGTCGCCAAGCTACAATTTCGGATATTATAAACATATAAAATCTAATTTATGCCTTCAACTTCCCTTTTACATCCGCGGTCGAAATATAAGTGTTATAATGCCAACCGTTACCCAAAATTTCTGCCAATAACATTAACATAAACTTATACTTTATATAGTACAACAGGCGCTACAAACTAGCGAAATATGAATAAAAGATGTTGACAAAATAGAAAAATTGTAATTGAAATATTGGAATCACTATTTGAGCAGATTGCTTTCCTACCGACTAGGAATAGTTAGTTTTCCGATATTGGAAGTCTAAGTAAGCACGATATGAATTATGAATACCTGCATGTGCACCAAAGCGAATTCGCTCTTTTTTTATAAGCGCAAATAGATAATTTAAAAAAGGGTTTTATTAATTTATTGGTACATTTGAATTGAACACAGTTGAATAAAATTTCCATTAAACTTTAGAAAGCTGTCTTCATGAATAATTGCTACAATGCTAGTAAATGTAGACAATTCGTTTTGTTCAACCTACATTCAATGCAAACCGATTTAATTCCGCATTTATTTACTATCAATTATTTAATATGCATATTTCATTTAAATAACAATAGCCAAATTAAATAAACTACTGTATAGAATTTTAAAAATTCAATTGAATCGAATTCCGTTTTTTTTTTTTTTTCAATAGTCCAAACTTCTTGAAGATACTTTACTAACCCTCTTAATCCCCAACCAATTCCAAGGTATATGTCTGGAAAGCGGATTTAAAAAGATTGACAAAATATAAAAGTTAATTCGGTCACTTTAAATTCCTTCTTCCAGACAATTGTTCGCTGATTTGAAAATTGAAACGCTGACGGAACATTATTAGACTGGCAATATTAAATATTGTGTGTATCGATGAGAAGGAAATTTAAATAAAGATTGAAATATCGAATTTCTCCTAATCCCTGAGCACACACACACAAAGAAGTAGCAGGCAACTTGGAGTTTCCAATAACAAACAGTAATAAAAGTCAGGATATTGAAAGTTGTTCATGGACTGTAAGTTTGTACTTTACTTCGATTCATTAGGCAGGAAATATCTATGTAAATTGAAACACGGCCAAAAGCTATTAAAGACATCTAAAAGTTAGAATATTAACCAGTTCATATTTCTGGAAAGACCCATTCATATAAAACACAACATAGAAACTGCAAGTTAACTTTGATAAAGTTTGGCGAGTTGTGGGACGAATCCTGCTGTTTAGTCGTCTGTATCCTTGGGTAATAACTTGTAGCAGCAACACGCGTGAATTATATTTCTATCAAACTTGGATACGAGATGTTAATAAATCTTTTTGCTTTGCAAAATACGAGCCAAAATACTATTTTTTACAATAATATTGAACATTCTGCATTGGTACATTTTTGCAAAAAAAGTCCGATATGTATTTTTTTATTTTGAAATTCACTTGGGTAACATTCTACCTTTTGCTTTCAGGTCATGCACCGTTCTGAGCGGATCTGCAGTAATTCTGCTATTACTCGCAGTCTTCTTCGCACTTTTAGGGCACTGTAACAGTGACAATAAAACAATTATTGCATGTGGATTCTTCATCTTGGGAGGTAAGTTTTATTTGGCCACTCTTTACTTTACTTTATAGACCTATCTCGAGATTAAGCTACACATAAAATTCAATCAACTATGAGTTAGTTGAACGAATGATTTTAAGATGTGGAATAAAAGTATTTTTAAACAAAGATTACATTCGTTAGGCTTTGGATTGTGTGCAGCGACTCTTAACTTTAGAATTGAAAATAATTGTTTACCTATGCTGGCGGATATATGGTTTTGAAAGATGAAACGGTCTCGTTCTTTATGTTTTATACTTCGATTTTCTGAACACGTACAACTGGAAACATATTACGTAAGGGCTTTTACATTTGACAGCACAAGATGTACGATACACAATGACAACTAAATCTTAGTTAAAAACTCGTATCGAATTTCAACAACAATTTACGAAATATGAACAATTATAATAGAAAATTGCGATTTTGTGAAAATAAGATTATTTTTTTGGGAAAGGTGCGAACTCTGAAGAAAATAATTATTCCTCGAGAGAACAGTATTAATATCACGAGAAATATGTGTCTTTGAAATGTAAAAAAGATTTTTATATGTAATGCTATATGAATAAGGTATAACAAACTGAATTCAAATCACGTTTTCCATCTTGATTTCTGATATACATTTCATATTTGACATGTTTTGATTATAAAATAAGGCTTTAGTTCTTAAAATACTATTTGAATTTGGATGGACGATAAGACGAAGTTTTTCGAAAATATATTTATATGGAAATAATACGTTTGCAGGACGAGCGTTGACAACTCGTATATTATAAAGGTCAACTTTGCTTTCAAAAAGCTGCATTACATTTGAAGAGATGTAACATGACCGTAGCTAGTCATAGAACTTCCAAGTAAAAAGATTTTTATTTTATGTTATTTTTAACGACATGGACAAATTAAATGTAATATTTCCAACTACAAATAAATATTGTTTTTTTATTAGGTTTGATTAATTTCAAATAAAATATTTTGTTGTATTTTTAATGAGAATTTAATGTTTTATCGTGATTTATTTGCCCTGTAGAAGTTTGACATTTTATTTCGATTGGAATCGAATTCAAATTAGAGTGATTCATTAATAAATTATTTGGGTTGACTAAATCCTTTTTATCGTATTTATTTCCGAACGATAAAATAACATTTAGCTACATTTATATATGTGGTGCCTAGATATAATCTATTCATTATTTAGTTAGTTGCTTTTGATTCCATAGTTATTAATATTATTTCAATGGTGTAGAAATAATATGTTTGAGCTGCAATCTAATTGTTATTCACAAACCAATTAAATATTATGTCAATGAAATATTAATAGGCTACATATTAATTCATCCATACACGCTGAAATTGAACATTTCTATTTTCGATTCTAAAATATTGATAATCAAATATTCTTGCTTGTTAAAAGCAATCATTTTCAAATATGTGCTGCATTGCTTCAAATAAATTTTATATTATTATTTATTTTTTTTATTATTATTTTTTCATTATTTATTTAGTATTTGAATGCGGAAAAGTTCGAAATGAAATAATTAATTATTAATAAAGGTAGCAGTAAAGTATGAACTTTCGACTAAACTTTCAAATGTTAATAAGATGGTCATAAATCCAACTGGATTTTTATTTTTTTTTCGAGCGTACTTTTAAACTTGTTTTAATTGCAAAGTTTTATTTTCTCCTCCATACACTTTAGTGATTCTTTCATATTTATGTTCGAAAAGTTATTAAAGAAATACCGTTTAAATCGAGATGAACATAAAGTAGACTGCAAGTCGCCTTGCAAGGTTTCACGGTTGAGCTTTGATAAGTTGTGCGGGAGCTTAGGTGTGGCCACTGTGAGCGTCGAGGATTTACTAGAAGGATTTTCAGATTTACTATGCTTTTCCTGTATTTCTTTTCCGTACCGCGCCCGAACCTGCCAGTTTTCATCCAATATTGAAGCAGACAGCTCATGCACTAATTTTTATCAGGATTTTCAATGACATGTGACAAATTGCACCTTTCTTTTTATCCAAGATTGGCTGCGTTTAAGGTGTTCCATCCGCGTTGACAAGTGGATTACCCACACAAAACCAATTGCGTTAATAAAACCTTGCCTGTCTAAAGCGACTATCATATCAGAGAATTCTCGAAATTACAACAAGAACTGAGTGAGGAGCGAGCATCAATCTTGGAAAAAACGGATATTTTAATTAAATTGTGCCCCGAAAACGACGATGTCAAATTATTTATATCATAATTAAAATTATCATACAGGGTGGAAAATTTTAATTACTTGTTTTATTAACAAAGATAATATAATTAGAAAGTTTTAATTCAAACTGAAGGAAAGAGTTAAAAAGTTGGCTTTATAGTAATTGAATTGAAAATTTTTTGATTTATGATGCCAGAAACTTAGATCAATAGGAAGAGACTAATTATTCCGCTGAACTATTCGAAAACTGGGAGAAGATGAAGTAGAGTAAAATCTCGTCAGCAGGATGAGATGCTCCTGTATGGATGATGATGATGATGATGAGAAGAAACAATATTCGAGTCTAAAGCTTGAATTGTCTTTGTTGCAGGTCTTTCATTGGGTACTGGCTTGGTGGTTTTTGCATCTGCACTCTCTGAAACTTTGATGGAAATCTCACAATATCACAAGGAACCCCCTTCCGGACCCTTGTACGATTATCGTTATGGCTGGTGTTTCTTCACGGCAGGAGTTGCTTTTATCATGACAAAAATGGCCGCAGTATTTTCACTCTCCGGATATCTCAACAGATTCCCTTCTGTTGATGAAATGGTAATTCTTTATATTTCACTATACCCACTATTCCTAAGTGCAATATAAAGAAGATTGTGCTTTGCAAAGACTTTGAATAAATAATGCATTTCATAAAAATTCTATTATCATTTTATTTCGTTATTGTTGGACAACAAAAGTTAAATATTCTTGTTACCAGATTGAAATTTTCGAAAGTTGCTTAATCTGGATCGAAATTAGTTTATTGAAAAGGGTTCTCTTATAAGCTAGTTAATTTTCCGCAAACTCGCTTGTTTATGAACTACTTATTAATTAATTAGTTTTTACTTTTAGTTCGGCGCTATATTGAAAGTTATATTAAAATATTCTTTACATTTTGCCATACCCTCCAATCGAAACTTATTCTTGACCTTTTGTGCTTAGATGTATGAGACTTGTATGAAGTATAATGAGTTTTGCTGCCAATTAATTAAATTTAACTAAATTAGGTTTAAATTTGCTTTCACCCTTTCATTCACAAAATTTACTGACTACTCTATGAATATTAAAAATATTCTCAAATATATTATGACATAGCGTACAAAATATTTAACATAACATTTTTGCATACATTAATTAAATTATTTGTATGCATTTTATGTGCATCGCGATCCTTAGCGTGCCGTAATTTTTGCACTTTTTGCATTTTACGACATTTAATTTAATCTAATCATGTTTTGAAGAAAAATTGTCGCTTCCAGACAAAAGCTGTTCGCAATTGTTCCCTCGGGAAGTGAAAACGTTATCTGCTTTATATAATGGGATTTTTAACGTTGCAGGTTAGAGAAATGGTCCCTGGAGCTGAACGCAAGTTACGAGAACATCAGCACCTCTCCAGCGAGTACCTGATTCGACATACTGGTGGTCCAGCACCTAGACCCCAATACGATCCTCTTGCAGTTGACCGTCCAAAATACGAGTCCGAGTGCGGGCCATTGCTGAACAAAACGCCGCCGGATGTCTGCACGACCAATAAGTGTTTGGAATTCGCTCCTGCCGATTTAAATACGAGTAGTTTAATATCCGGAGTAATCGAGCAGAATTATAGTGCTGGAAATACGTTTGCGGGTCAGACTATACCGATCACCATCAAGAACCACAACTCGACGGCTCCCGTTTCTTTCTCCCAGTTGCCGGTTAATAAATATGGAACGATGCCGCATCCGGTTGCAGCACTTCATAATCAGGGCTTCTTGAGTGTCGCTGAAATCGGAAGTTCCAGTTCGAATAGTTCAAGTGGTTATTGTGGTAAAAGCAAAACTTTACAGCATCAGAGACCCAGAAAGAAGTGCGTTAAGATAGAGACTTTTCAAACTCCAGACACCGGATTTGCTGACTTCGGCAAGCGAACGAATTCGCTCAGCTACTCAGGAAGTGCGGTATGACAAGGGAAACATAATATATACAACAATTTATTCTAAAAGTTTTCATAGGGCACACACGCGCTGTTATGACCGCCTGTATTACAAATTGCAATATCAAAAACTTTCTGCATTATCACAAATTTTCCGTTTCATATTAATGTCCACATTTATATACTACATATATAAAAAGACTGATTATAATAAATATGATTTTGCGGCTACTTTCTCCCCTACCCCCAATTTTTTATAGTTACTACAGAAGGCCCCCCTCCGGTTCGATCCCCCATTTACTTAAATTTAGATAGATGCTGCTTTTTCAGACGAGCAAGGATAACACTAAATTAATCTGAGGATTACTACTTGTTCTTCCTGGTGGGTCCTTTAAACTTTGAAAGCCACAAATCAAATTTGGTTAGGATGATGTCATGCAAATTGCAAGTTATTACCAGCTTAAATTTTATTACAACCAGTTTTGTTTGGCAGAAAAATCCTGTATCATGCAGACAATAATTATATTTTTAGTAATATTGGCGTCATAATAAAATGGTATTATAAAATAGATGATGATGATTAATACGGATATTGTTTGTTCCCCTCATTTTTTGAAAACTTAAATATTTTACCACATCACGACAAATCAAATATTCATATCGTAAATGTTCTAATCGTACTTTTCTGTTGTGTTTTAATTAAAAAGAAATAACTTTGTAATTGCTGTGATACATATGGATGGTATTATTATCATTATTCCCCCTATTATAATGTAAAAGGTTGGTGATTTGTTATATTTATTTTAATTTGTTGTTGATATAAATAAAGTTATTCAAATATTAAATGCAGTTTCAATTATGGCAAAGACGCAGGTATTAAAAGGTAAGTGCTTAGTACAGACAATAATATTGGCAAAACAAGGGATTAAATTTTAATTAAAGCACTTTTCATTAAAATTGTGCGCGGACTTTTATTAATTCTGCATTAAATTAAAAGTTTAATCAAACGAAGATCATTACATGATAAAAATGACTTTGAAAGCAAATTAATTCAATATATTGTAGGGAAAATAGTGCACGACCCCCCGAATTGTTTATTATTAATTACAGTGCGGTTTCCACGAAAAATATTTACTCAGGCCTATCATCATGTTTGGACTGGCAGTTTTAGTTGTGTCATCATTTTGAAACAAAATAAATGATTAGCAATTAGGCCACGCACATTCTAATGATGATATTTGCCAGTCTCTAACTAACTGTAACAAATGTTTGTTTACTGGTATTTACATGGCCATCACTTTGACATTTACTATTTGAGCTAAAGTGGTCAAACTTCCAGACGAATGCACGCTTTCAAAGGTCTGCTTCAATTGTTCAACATTTTTCATTAAAACTCCCCTTCCATTCCGTTCCAACTACATATTATGAATGTGTATATTCAAATTTACAAGTTTTTAATTAAGTTTACATTTTAATATATGCTGCTTACATCTCACTTAATCCTATTAATGAATGCACGATAAATTTGGCATTATATTGTGTATAATAAAGTTTGTAGTAAACTTTCGTAATACAATTGAGAAATTGGAGAAGTTTAAAGGTGGCTAACATTGTCAACTTTATTATGGAGTCGAAACTTTAAATAGGCTAAGCAGTTACATATGAGAAACATTAATTCGTATATCCTGATTTCGTACAGCTTTTCCGGGGTTCCGGCCCCTTGTTTTGACAAAACAACAACGGACGGTCCTCGCAATGCAGTCATTTATTTTAATTACTACAACTGAAACTTGAATCTGCGGTTGCTCCTTTGCAGGACCCCAAGCAATTAATCACTACTGCTCCTTTCATATTTTACCATTACATTTCGTTTAGAATTATTTTTAATCCAATCCTTGCAGAACATGTGTTATTCATTTGCAAATGCGAAAGTGGACGACCACTCATTTCATGGTATTAATTTTACATTTAATTGGCTGCTAGAAATATTTAAGCTCAATCCAAATTTTCAGCTAAATATCTACTAGGATAACAAATAATAACTACTATAATAATATCCACACAACTACAAAGTGATGTTTCATTATTCAAAACATTAAATTGCATGTGTACTAGCCAAAGTTTAGTGATTACATTTTCAATTTCTGCTTTAATTTAAATACCATTAATTTGTTATTCAATATTTCAAAGAACTAAAACTAAATAATTGCAAATTAGACATTTATTAAATAAATAAGTTTAATCCCGGAAACTCCGCCAAATTTGTAAATAAATAAAATAATTTATTTTCGATTTATTTTCTCAAAAAATATTATTTTTTAAGAAATCACCAATTAAAAATTTTTTTTTTTATATAGAATACTCAATCATGAAAGCTTTTATCGATTGCATGCTTTGTAAAGCTAATTTTTCAGCAAAATTTATATTTAAACTATATATTAATTAAATATCCGGTTTATTTATATAAAGCACAGTATTATAGCGATTGTTTAAATTATAATACCGAATATTTATTCGTAATTTAATGAGTTATAATTTTTTCTTTATGAGAACAATAATTGCACTATACATTATATCCACTGTTTAAAAATTACATGATGGTTAATGTTGATTATAGATTATTTACCAATATTCAACAATGTGTTTGTAAATTCCATTTAAACCTTCATACAAAATATAATATCAAACAAAGTAAACTCGTATTTTGAAATAATATTTCATTTAATTCGACATAAAGCTAATTAATAAATTGTTTAATTAAAGTAAAATAGAATCTATTAATTTTCGATATTTATTCATTGAACAATAATTTTAATTAACTATTATTGACCTTATATAGACCCTTCAATTATTAAATAATAAAATATTGAATCAATATTAAATATAATTAATTTCCAATTAAAGTTGTGACCACAAACAATTAAAAATCTATAATTTAAAAAGTCCGGGATAGTACATTAAAAGGGAAAAATCCAGAGTTGTGTAAAAACAATAAGGGAACATTGCAAGAAATAAAGCCAGATTTATGATTTCCGAGTCAAGAAGTTATTGGTCGTTTCCGCAATCGGTAATTCGAGGAAGTCAGCATTGATACTGTAACAAAGTTCCAGCTCAATTTCAACTATATAGACTTTAGAACAACAATTAACTTCATCGTTTTAGATTTATTGTTTGCCAACATGAAAAAATATAGGAAAATGTATTCAAGCCTCTATAACTTAAAATAGTGATAAATTTGCCATCTGCATAAAGCTGCGCGTTAATTTAGTCGCTTTTGTTTTGTCAAGTGAAATATTTATTATTGCTAATAAATCCGGATAAAATCCGTAAAAATAAAACTGATAGATCCATTAAATAAACAAAAGAATTTAATTTGATGTAATGTTTTTGTATATTACGAGACACGGCGGGATGTCAGTTGACAATGAAGTCAAATATTTTCATCCAGAGAGTTATGAAAACAGGTGTAGTTTGCGAAATTAGATACTTTTTAAACAAATATTTGAATTTTCATACGGGATCAGTTTGCAAGTTAAAACAACACCCGTTTTGTTTGTTTCGCTTATTGACAGTCAAACAAAGCAAACAGCTAAAAAAAATTAATTGCTAAATATAATTTCTAATTGGAATTTTATTTATTTAATGGACTTAAATTTCAATCAATAGTGTTGCATGACTGTGACAGCTTTATAAATCTATAAAGTTTCATTTCGTATGAATAATGATCTGCGAAATATAATGGTGATGGCAATAACCGAGTCGTTTTGTAATGCCACCGTCAGAGAAATGACGACATCTCAATTTGGAAAATAGCTGAGATAAAAGCGGATCATTAATTATTTCTGACATCAGGTGTAATAGTGTGGCCCTTTTGCCGATTCCCCGCTTCACATTTAATGCATTGCAATTTAATATCGACTGTCTCTTTCAACAATTAAAAATATTTTCGTTACCCCAAAAATAAATCAAATCATAGTGAATTTTATTAGTTTAGCTAGATGGAAACTTAATGCTCCGTGAATTATTATTTATACGCTAATCAAAATTAATCAACGAATATGAAATCTAATTTATTACAATACTCGAAATTTCAATCTTCTATATTAATCGCTACATAAAAATGTTAATTAAATTGCTGAAAACGAGTAATAAAATTTTTTTAATGGCCACAATAAGTTTCCTTGTTTTGTATTGTAGGCTGAGGATTATTTCGCTCATTAAACAGCAGCAACTCATAAAGAATATTATTAAAAAGCAGAAATATGTCTTTACGAGAATCTAAAATCGTTCTGCTTAAAATATTGTACAAAGGGTCTTGATGCTTTTCTCCACCCTTTCAGCTAAGCGCTGAAAACAAATTAAAATTTTTATATAATACTATATCGATGCAGAAGACGGATTTAAGTCTAAATTGATGAAACCGATTTATTTTTATAGAGATTTGATTATAATTGGATGCTTTTTAAAAGATTTGCGCAATTTTAATAAAATTCTTTTATAATTCCGGATTAGAAAAATATATATTTTGTTGTTAGTGAATACCGACCGTAATTTAATATAATAAAAATATTTTTGCACTAATAACAAAATTACATTTTTCTTTCTTAGTCGTCTATAAAGGTAATGAAAAATATCCATTAAGTTAATTGAAAAATTGCTCTTTATTTAGTTCGTCTGAATGTCTGTCGACTACAAATCCTGCTAAGTAAATTAAATAATCCTTTAGAAAATTTGTACAATATCAACCTTTTTATTTATCCACAAACAAGTGAAAATAATTAACTAAAAATAAAAAATATATAAACATAATGTTTATATTAATTAAAGTACACAATACAGAGCCGAGGTGTGTTAATCTATCTACTGTTTGTAGTTTAGCTCTTAAGCCTTTTCGTACGTGATGTAACAATAGGCTACAAAGTATTGGAGCTGTGCTGGCGATGACAGGTGGAGTGGTCCCGGAACATATTGTAATCTAGTGATCCGGCGCCCGGAGTTGCTGACGGGGCATACATACGAGAATTACACGGCTTCCCTTGGGCGTTACAACTTGCCACTTCACCTATTATAGGGTGTGCTTTTGGCCTCAAGTCCACAATGCAATCGCCAGCGAGCTTTTCGCACGAATTCCAATGTGGCTACAACTTTGCCGTGCCGTACAAGGGAATTGTAAAAAGGAGTGGTCTTGTATATCTTCCAACTAAAAGGATAACGATTCTACGAACTGGCTATTTTACCACGATTGTCGTCCAGCTAATGCTGATAATAGAATTCATTTTATTCGGCCAGCTAACTTTCAAGCAAACTGTTTAATATTTTTCTACAGCTGATTTTTCACATAAGAAGTGAGTTCTGCAAGATTTTCATTGGTTTGCATAATCACAAAGTCCGTGGCAATTTATTTTGTGCGGTTGTTATATTAAAAAGGATTGAAACCGCAGCATCAGGATGAAGCAATCAAAACTAAAAGCTAATATACTGTAAAAGAAAAAGTTGTGAAAAAGTATAAAGTAGAAAAGTGTTAAAGAAGTTTTTCATGTAAAGTTTTATAGAGAGCATAAATTTGATCAGCATTATTAGCATACGTTTATGAACTTTACAATCCGTAAACGAGTTCGACTTCTCCAAAGGGAGAGAGAGATCACACTGTTTCACTGAATTTCTATGCATTGTACGAATGCAAAGCAGTTCACTTTTTGCTTTGCTACTTTATGTACCAAACGACAAACTTCACTTCTAAGAAGTATAAAGTTGTTAGTGTAATGAGCATAAATCAAATCACAACGCATCACTTTTAATAACGCAAATTTTAGTTAAAAATCCGAAACACCTTGCAGAACTTTCCTGCTCCTGCTCCCCATCCTATTATCACAATAATTTGGGACCAGCACCGTTTCCTGTTTATCTCTTCATTATTTTTTCATTAAAACTTTTCAATTGCTTTGCTTAATTGTCAATTGTACTTTTCCAAACTCCCTCGGCACTTGCAGAACAGGATTAATTTTTTTCCATTCATAATGTGGCAACTTGTGAAAAGTTGCCAAACCATTCAGAATTTTCGGCCAATATTTTGGTAAACCCCCAATTTTATTCAGATTTCTCAGTTGATTTTTATTCAAACTTTCCAATCGGTTTTGTCAATTCCCTTTTCCCTCGACACTTGGAGAACAAGATTAATTTTTGCATCCATAGTTGTAATTAAAATATTGCTGGGCGCAATAAAATTAGCTTGACTGAAATTTATGAAAGCTAATGTGATAAATAGTTATTGGAAATGCCTTTCGGAATAGTCGAGGACAAAATGTGTTATATCATTGTCGAATGTGTTCTATGCAATTTGTTTCCAACCCCCCAGCAAAGTCTTAATGCTTAAAACGAGAAATGTTTTTGGCAACCGCTGAAACCAATCGCAGACTCTATTGTAGCCCATAAATCTTTGTACAGCCGGAGCTTTTTCACAACTTTGAACAGAATAATGTAAGATCTAAAATGTAATTACAATGATTTAAATCATGTTTCTAACGTGATACATGTCGTGATTTATCGTAATTGCATTATTTCATTCGGTTGCACTTCAATTTCTATATGTATAATTTTCGAACGGATATAAAAACGATGAAATTAACGTGATATTATTTTGAAATATATCAGTGTTCGCTCTGATTTATACATCAATAAATCGGCGTTAAGGATGACAGATAATCGAAATTGAGCAGATGCTTCTTGTACTAGTACATTTACTGATGATGGGTTAGTTGAGCAATGTTGTGGTATATGTCGGTAATCAATCTCGGTGTTTGGAAAGCCACCTTAAAATATGAATATATTTAAAATAACCCCCAATGGTGATTTATTGTGGATGAGCAATATACCAAACTATGGTCTTGTTAAATGCGTCCATGAATAATAATTTGCTTTAAAACAGTGTGTATTATGTACATACAGTGAACACACATTGTGATAACTCATGAATAAGTAAAGCACCATTCTATGCACGAGCCATAATTTCTATTGTCTAGCGCTAAAAATTTAAGACATAATACCAAATTGGCTACTTTTTATAATAAATTACAAGCCACAACAAAAATATTACGAAATTCTAGTGTAAAGTGTTTAGTTCAATTTTTCTGTGAAGGATACCCTATTACGGTAAGTAAGGTGCCTCGATTCGCTGAAATATAAAACAGCGAAATTAAATTTCACTAGTGACAATAAAGTTAAAGATGAGAAAAATTATAGCAGGAATTAAAATAAATGGAAGGCTTAAGAGAAAAAAATCGTCGTATGTAATTGGATGAAGATGAAGATTCATTGGACGATTTGTGTGTAGTCGTGAAACTTATCACAAGCATCCCCTTTTTTCAGGAAATTTAAACTGACAAGGATAAGAGATCTAATAATGATCTTCCTTAGAGATATTAAATTCGTTCGCGCTAATAATATGCATAATCGATTCAATAAATTTGTTTTGCGAATTTTTGTCTGCATAAAATAGTTTTCAATTGCGTAATCAAATTTCAACAAATTTTAATATAAATGCATACTTCAAAGTGAAAATTTAACATGCGGTTTTTAGTAATTTAGAATATTAAATGAGTGTAATTGTAAATGAGAAATGCAGACAAAAGCATGCAGCGAGAACGAAATTCCGTACAAAATTCAGTTTATAATTAATTATAAAAATGCACTAAACTAATTTGAATTGTATGAAAGCTTGAAATTTTTGATACCTAATTTTCTCTGTTCATTGGTTAAAATTTAAATTGCTGTATGATTTGAAAAATTTGTTTCAAATTACTATTCACTGATATGCAACCAGCAATACATTTTCAAATTTTCTTTTATTAAATACTACTGAAGCTAATTAATTTCTCATACGTCACAATTTAATTAGGATAAGATGGAGTTTATATTATTTTTAGTTCAATTTTTGAATAATAAATAAATAAATCACATTCTAAATGAAAAGTTTTATTGCTTTAGCATTATGCAAAATATAAAATTATTATCTATGACTAAGAAATACGTGTACGAAGTACAAATAATACATATCTTCTATATTTACAAAAAAAAAACTGTATAAACAAAACTTTGGTGGTCTCCAGCTATCACAAAAGAAAAAAAAAATAATAAAAAAACGTAAAATAAAAACAGATTCTAGCAAATTTCGATATTTATACATTATTATATTTCCTGAGAAATCTAACTTCAGTGAAAATAAATAAAATATACAGTAAATTTGGAAAAATGAATACATAAAACATTTATTTCTTATTTAAAAAAATAAAATATTCAGAAAAACAAAATAAAACATTCTTCTAACTTTTTCAAAGTTATTAAAGCGCATATTTAGATTAATAATAAAAATAGATTCATAATAATATAAACCACAAACCTAAAAGTAACAAAGTAACATATATTATATACAGTCTTATAATTTTGTTAGAAAAATATACAAGAGAATTTACATTATGTACAAAAAGTGAGATCAAAGACGTCCAGAGAAAAGTCTACAACTAAACCGCTACAATCTTACTGGGGTCAACTTTGACACGAATAAACATTGTATCGTCCTTCATAAAATGCCGCTTCTTCAGCATCTCATGCGAGACAAATTTCGGAAACCCGAATCCTAAGGAGTCAGGCTCTCTGCTTGGTCTTTGGAAATTCTTCCAAGTGGGATCTGGAATGAAGCTCTCCACAATATTGCACGCTTTTTCTGGACAAGTCGACTGATCAAACAGAGTGAAAGACACTGAATGCGCAAAAGGCCAACGAAGAAGCGCATCATACTCTCCAGGCAGAATCTTAATATAGACCGAAATGTGCGAGTCTTCTCCAGCTCCATTCCCATTCGGGAAAAGCGATGCTTGCAGCTTGTAGCCATACTGACTAGTGTAGAAAGGAGGAGACACCAACTCCATCCCTTCCTTGTTCTTGGCTTCTCCCATTTTGGCGGAAAAGTCGCTGATCTTCCAGATAAGAGTACCGGAATAATTCAAGGATAATCGGGATAAGGCATTTTTCAAGGAGCTGATTTGGTGCTGTTGCTTCGAAACCACTCCACACATTAAGGAAAGATGTTGTTGAGAATTCTCCTCCAAATGCTTCTCCATGGAATAGCGAGGTCCTTTGAATCGACATCCCGCTTCCTTGAAGCTACAACTATGGACTGAAACTGTGCACTCGTCCTTTAGATGAGTTTCCAACTCCTCACGTGCCAGCACATTGGTATCACAATGATTCGGACAAACCACTGGTACTCTTGGACATTTAATGTGATGAGCCGCCAAAGTGTCAGCCACAAATTCTTTTGAGCAATAGCGACAAGGAAGAAGACGTTTGGAGCAATCGCCGACTTTGTGTTGACTCAAGTGGCGTCTGGGCACTTTGATTCCGCATTTATTTTCGCAGTACAGAGGCTCGTAACCGCAGTTCCCCACATGGTTCTGCAAAAAGAGATGCAGATGTTAGAATTTGTTTATCCAGATATAAATATTTATAATACCAACCTCTAACGCATGGCCGGAGAATTCCTTGTTGCAGAATTCGCAGCGAGTTCTTCGCTGCGGACAAGTGTACTTTAAATGGTCTTCCATTAACACTCGAGGAATTTGAGCGCCGCATTTGCTGGTGCATGGAGTTGCGTCATGTTTGCATGTATTTAAATGTCCCTAGAATCGAAGAGTTGTTTATTCGGTTCAATAGTAGAAGCGTGAATTATTGTTACCTTTAACTTCCTCAGTTCATCGGACCATTTACAGCCTTCTTTGTGATGGATGCAATAAACGACTGAACTCATAATGGCTTTTTCTGATTCGGGATCGGAATAAATCTGTAAGAAAAATAGCAGTCAATAATAAATGTTTTAACTTTACAAATACAATGCTGTAGAGTTATTCTCTATTGTGTTCAAATTGTTTAAAGAAAAGTTATCTAAGATATTTTAATGTTTTACAGTTACCACTTTACTACCAATAAATTATATTTGAATGTAATGGAAATGTAAAAATGTTTAAGTTTATATCAAATGGGTCAATTTAAACTACAATGCTCTTAATTTTAATATTATTTCAAAATATTTAGATCGTTATTTTTTGAATCAAGCGCTTGCTTCAAGTCAAGAGGCGCAAGTCGTATTTAAATAGCCTACTTCTACAATAGATCTCGAATAAAATAAATAAACATTTTATCCTCAAAGAAAAGAGGTTGATAACCTTATCCGATGATATAATTTATATAATTTTGTTTATATAAATAACGTACAAACATACTGTTCAATAAATATAGGTAAACGTTTTATCTTTCCTATATTTTCGCTTTTTTGTCCACATTTCTGTTATTTATGATTGTCGATAAAACTGTCAAGAAGTTTGTTTTATAAAATAGTACGTTTGTCGGCAAAAAAATACGGTAAGCCACCCAAGAAGTGGCTGCTGACATCCCTGACGAAATTGTAGAAAAGATCGTCAATAATGCAATTGGTCATTGGACGAAGTTTTACCAGGAAAGTGATCATCCATTTAATCGCAATTATAACGATTAATTAAAGGCAATCTAACGGCGCCTATGCGAAAGACGCCAGTCGTCTACTATATTTATAAAATAAACAAGCAAACTGGATAAATCTTCTCGGAGCATCGTTAAAATTAATTCCGTTATCACCTTGCTCATATTTATGTCAAAGAATAAAATATACATTATGCACTACTTTTGTTTTGGATTTTTACAACTAATCAAATATTTATGAATACATTTTGCAAATCGCTCGAGGAGTTGATTTTAGAAACCGTGTCCGGTTGATGGACAAGAAAATATTAACTGTATTTATCGTATTAATAGAGTCAATTTATTTTCGTTCAAGAAGTGCTTTGATTAAATTGATGCAAATTCAATTTGCCAGACTCAAGTTTTTAATTTTCAGTTTTATTGCTTATACTTGGAAATATTACCAGCAATAAAACAGGTGGCTAGCTCAATTTGGAGTTAACTCCTACGAAATATTTTCGAAAAAAATTTGTGTGGGTTAGTTTTATTTATTAAGTAGTACAAACATTCTCAGACTATATTTCATTTTATTGCTGATTTAAAATTCTCAGTTACAAAACAATTATACAGAATAAACAGTTTTTAATTATTGGATTTAAAAAGTTGCGCAAAAATAAAATAATCGCTTGGCTTTCAAAAAAAAATTGCTAGACTATACAAATAAGAAACATTATTTATATAATAATTATCAAACGCTAATCTTATCTTAAAATAGCTCAAACAAAATTCAGCATATCAATTTAACCCAATTAACTTACTTGATTAACTTCGCTGTAGGAAGTATTATTGTTCATAATAGAATTAAAGTCGCTATTTTTAGATAGCGAATTATTGCTGGGGGTTGGGGTCAAAGTGGGGCTAACTGCATGAACAACACTTTCTTTCGAACTTTTATTGGGAGATATCCTTGCAGGGAAACTCAAAGTTTTGGTCCAATGAGCTAAACTTCGAACCATTATGATTATTATTCAGCAAAACCACAACGCGCACAATTTTCGTAAAACTCCGAGATAAAATATTTTCAGGATGAGATGAGGATAAAATGAAGCTGCATCGAGTGCGCTTCCAATCGAACTAAAATTGTTTTGAATGTACTTCATCGGCCTTTCTGTGGCCTTTCTCCCACCAGCAGAATGGTTCGGAACAGCTGTTTTTGAACCATTCTCAATGTGAAATGTAAGTGGGAGTGTATAACGTATTTCTCTTCGAGTGTCCTCAACTCGAGGGAATTTATTTCCATCTTCATAACAACAATAATAATAATGGCATTAACTTTACACACAACTTGAAACAATAAACCATTCTAACTGTTTCTGGTACTACTTGATCTCTTCAATGCACGTAGTACATCTAGTAGTCGCTCATTAAAAGCAATTTGCGGCTCTGCAATCGATGCATATTCAAATTAATTCAATGCAATCAAAAAGTAATTGCATTATAGTCGATGGCATTGTCCTTAACATATTTTTCCACTTAACAAGTGAACTAAATCGGACATAATGGTACTCGGCTTAGACCGAGACCTAACTCGAGGACTAGGCGAATATTATAAAGGATAATATCGGCTTTTGATGAATTATACTTAATTTTGTCCACTATTAGTATTAGTTCCTAAAAATTACAAATTATAGACCTTCTCTAAAGCAATCCATTAAAGAAAGACAATAATTGCTCTTAAAGACTTCCTACTTTTAACACAGTTTACTAGAAATTCGTCGTTTAATTACAGGATTGTTATGCTAATAGAAGGATTTATGTAGATTTGGTAAAAGTATGCGACTTTCCATTCTAAAGTGTTTCCGTGCAGAAATTTTGTCACTGAGTGCATCCAATAATGAAGTAATATTTAGTTGCGCAAAAGTAATACTGCACCATAATTCTGTTAATTACATTTACATCCACTAATTTACACAATTCTTGTAAATATTTGTACAACACTAAATAGACCTTTCATGAGCCACGTAATGTTAATTAAGTTTAAGCATGTGGCGCAATTAAGTTTATTATATTTCATTTTCCTAAATTTATTTTTACATATTCAAAATAAATTAAAAATCAACGAACAATGCCTGTGGCACGGGCCATTCATTCATTGTTTTTGAACAACAATGAAAATGTTTTAAAAAATTCAACGAACTCAACAAATAATTCTGATCGTAAATTGAATTTTAAACATCCAGTGCTTTTAACCTAAAATCCTCTCGTAATTAAAGTAAAGATAACTAAAATTAATTGCACTAATTAGAGCAAGAAGCAAGATTATCTAACACAGTTATACATGTTCTTTCATGCCTTTATGATTGAGGTAATTTTCTACGTTATTTTTATGATAATCATTCATTTCTTAACAGATTTTGTTTAGTAATTTTTAATTTTCTTGCATTGCAATTGTTGTTACATAAAAAAAAATCTTAGCAAACAAGTAAATCAGCTAGTATTGTTCCTAGATTTTTAATTGCATTGCTCAAAAAACGCTTCTACGTGTTGGAAGTTGCAAATCGAATCCGATTTGAAAGAGTTTTTTGAGAAATATCGGTCAGCTTATTTCTTTATTTATTTACATCTGCATTCAATTGAGAATTCTGACAAGTTCTAACAGGGTAGGTTTGGTACAAAGGAGCGAAGCCCTCCTGTTAGCCAAACTTGTTATTGTCGGTCTTTTAACAACAAATCAAAACCAGTACAAGAATCACTTTTTTTCTCTTTTATTGCATCTCCATGCTGTGCATGACGCATGACCCAAGCAAATGTAATTATACCATATTTTTAAAGACGTTGAAACCTAATTTTATGACAGGGTAGCTTTTTGTATGGCACCCTGTGCAAAAGGCACATAAACTGTTTATAGGGGCTTTTAACTTCTCTTTGTTGCATCCCTAAAGTAGCCAGTGGTTTTTAAACTTGAAAATTAATACATAAAGAAAATATTATGGCTTAATTATAGTTTGCCAAATTAGTTTCGTTATAAACAAAGGTTAAGTCGATTATATTTTATTAATATTTTATTAAAGGTCATTTACGCAATTTTGCACCTATTGTTCTAGTTCTATGGCACATGTTTTTATTCATGTATACAACTAGATGAGTAATTTGATTAGATTGCCGAATAGTAAAGTAGAAAGTACCTTATCAAGTCATAAATATTTATTTTTGATAAGTTATTGAAAAAATATTTTGTATTTGTGCAAATATTTACGAGACAAATTCAGAAAGGAAAATGTAGAAAGTTTCAAAAGGTAGATAAAGGGAAGTGCGACTAATGATATTTGGAAAAATGATACGAAATGCACTTTGATCTGGTTTTATGATAATTTAAGCACTCTTGAAGGAACATCCTTTTAAAATGGCAAATTAATTATAAAGGTACAAAATATATTAGCAAAGTAGACTCCAGAGCAAATATTTGCCATAAAATATTCTATATTTAGAATAAAGATTTGATAATATAGAAAGATAAGCCGGATAAGCGAAAAAGAAAGTGTTCCTCCATAAAATAAAACCCTTAAGAAAATCCAGTCTATAAAAGAATAAACATCGTCAACAAAATCAATCAAGTCATCTACAAGACCAATTATCCCAAATCAAATAGAAATTCCAAAATTTCAAATATTGCTCAGCTGACAAAACCGTTAAAAGCGAGTGGACATCAAAGCCGAAGACCTGCGAAACTGACCACGATGACGTTACCATCAAAGAATCCGCATCACGGATTGTTTTCTGTAGCATTCCGTAATGCTCGCGGTTCTACGATCTTGATATATCCTGACCATCGAACAGGTTAATACCTGCTTATAACTTGCTGGGACTTGCGTGGGCCTCGCCTACGTCTCCACTATTTAAATCACAAAACGACGAAATGATGAAAACAAAGACTGACTGCGTCTTTTCTTTCTGGTGCAAATGGGGCAACGGTACCAGAGAGAGTTGGGTGCAGTTTTTTTGTATGCATGTTTATCGGTTTGTTGATTTGTTTGGGTTTGATATGAAAAGGGGGCCGACAGGATGATGATGGGTCGCTTTGTTTACGAAAATTACGGGGAATCTGCGAGTAGGAAGTTTGAGATTTTTTAGAAGTTGCATAACAATTTTTTCTAATGATGGAAATAAATTATCGATGCTTCTGTTCAATTTTGTTGCACAATAGCGTGCAAAAAATTCTTGGATAGACACTCCTTATTAACGATTCCTAAATATTTCTTGTAAGTTGCAGAATCCTGATTGAGAATGTATTATAAAAAACAACTTTTTTTATGTTGTATGAATACATTTTAATAAAATAAAGCGGTAAGCCTTTATTTCCGTGTATTATTTACATGCAAAAATCTGAAACATACCCATATTAAATTAAGTTTTCTCATAATTGTTGCATTCCGAAGAAAAATCCCACAGTTGATTACAATATCTGATACTAACATGACCTTGTATAATAGCAAGATGCTTAAATATCTTGTACAGATAGGATAACTGTTTTATATTTGCATAAATTTAATTACTCTCTAATTGAAATCGTACCGTAACGAAAGAATTTTCAGCAATTTTGGACGACAATTACCTGGACAAAGCCTATCGTCATAAATTACCTAATCTTCTAATGGCTAAATAATTTGATTGGGTCAGTAAAAGAAATTCGCAGCCATCGGCAAGGTCAGTATCTACAGGAAGATGAATATACCAGTTTTGGTATAAAAAACCGTCAGCGACAGGATCATACAAGTTTAATCATGTTGCAATACAAGAATTAACAGAGATTCTTGTGTTGTTTACCATATAAAATTAATGATCCTACCAAAGATTTCTAATAATGTGAATATTCCTCCAATAAATCATCAACCAAACGAAATTTGAGATGAAATCTGGTAAAATTGAGTTCATCTTCAGAGTAACGTTTTTGTCGTCTGCTTGGATTGAAATAAATCGAATTGGAAATTATTATAGAATAGATTTCTATTACAAGCTATCATTTTCTAAAATAATATTTTGCAACATTATTATTACTATTAAAGTAAGTATACGGAGAGGATGATGGTATTTGCATAAATGTGTCGCGCAGTATTCGTGAGAAGTCAACGATGGAAGGAGAAAATTGAAGGAAGGTTAGTGACACAATGCAGTTACAGACCAAGGTATCTTCAGACTTTGAGGTTTGAATGTAGCTGTACTGGTGATCTGAGAATCCCAATTGAAATCTGATCTGATGATGCTAATCTGGTTCTAAGGGGATCTTTTGAATCACCAAAAAGATTTAAATTAGGACCCCTATAAAAGGAAGAAAGGTCATCAAAAGAATACTGAACCGGAATTTATCTCAAGGGGCAGTTGATATAGATTCAAAATTGTAGAAGATTTTGAGGTATTTTGGGCATCTAAGTCAAGATTATATCCCCAATTCCTTAGGAGCTTCAAGGACTACTAAGAAAAGTGACTATTTCCCTTCAGATTCCAATTGTCTTCTTCCATACAATTATTCTAATCCAATTACTAGAGTTAATTTGAATAGAAAGGACGAAATAATACGACTATGACATAATTTTGTGGAGCCAATAAATGGTGTGAATTTTAGCAGTTTCTTAAGAATTGCTGAAGAGGTTTTAATGATCTCACCTCAGCATCAACTTTCTTGGCTAACCTAGAAACAAACACAAACACTAAGTGCAAAACATGACCGACAGGTATGTATTATGTTGGATTTCATTCTATAATATCTCTTATGCATCGATTTCAAGCCATTTTAGTCCAACGTCCTTGCGACTCGCGTACAGAAACTTGTTTGAAACGCCATCTCAAATGACCTCACTCTTTCTCTATCTCTTGATATTCTTATAAAATGCACTAACGATTCTAATAAACGATAATTATATTAACACTTTAAGCCCTGTTCATTTATTTTTCTGTCGATATTTACATATCGAGCAGAATTGGCTGCAAGGAGATGATGATGGCCTTGCAGGAATTATGACCAGCCTAGTGGTAATTCAATTGATCAATAAAGTGGATGCACTAACAATTTGTTCAATCATTTAAGTCAAGCCAAGTAAACATCCACTTAAACGATTCAAAAACTATAAAAAAGTGAAAGCTCTGCAATTGTTCTTCTAAATTAACATTCAATTCAACTGCTTTCTTTCTGCTTTTCATTCAAAACAGCATAACATCCATTCGAATTCAATTCCATTGCTTGCAAAATTTATTTACTTATCATTTCAAAATCTATATAAATATCTTTCGAGTAGAATAATGCGCTTTGTCGGTTCCTAGTTTGAGTGACAGTTATGTAATACTTGTTAAAAGACATACAATATGTGGGAGGCTCTCGTTTGTATGTCGTGATAAAAAGTTCATAAAAACACTGAAAACATTTGGAGCTACTCGATAATGATAAAACTTGATATTCTACAGATCCTTCATAGTCCTTATCGAACATTTGTCAGCAGCTTTTTAAGGAGCGGATTTATTATAGCAGCAATTTTTAGTATAAACACTGGATATGATTCTATGCAAAGTTCATAAGATCTTTGAAGATCCATCAATATTTTTGAAGATACACTCAAATAACAGCTTTTTCCTAGTGAAATAGTGAATTGATTTCTTCAATTAATCTTCAAAATATCTGAAGATTGCTAAGGAAATAAGACAATCCTTGTATTACCATTCATCTTCATTATCAGAGCTACTCAAGCTTGATGTTCAACAGATCTTCCTCCCAACTCGTTATCGAAGAAGTTGTCGACAAACTCTCAAGTAGCAAATTTATTATACGCAATCGTTTTTTATATTCGAATTTAAAATAAACACAAAAGTGATATTTGATACGATCATCCCCATATGAGCTCAAAAATAAACATCGTCGTCGCTGTCTATCCCTTATGAATCATAACAAAAGACGCCGTGAAGAATTCTTTTGTGCTATATGAGAAAACGGTCGAATTGATATCAAGAAAAGATTATGGTGGGCTTTTATATCTGGCTAAGGCTAATTTGAATATCAAAAAGGTTTAAATTATAACAAACAGTCCGTAATTGTGTATTGAAGTGATTTAAAAAGAGTAATAAACGTACTTACAATGCGAAGGTGAGATGCTTTCACTGACTGCACTATGGAGATGAGTTAGTGTTTAAAAATGTATATGATTCACATATTCAGAATGTGGAACTAACATTTGAAAAGTCTTTAAATTAACCATAAAAACACTTTAGTCTAAGTAATTGTCGTGTCGAGAGTGACCCTAATAAATTTTTGAGTAGCAAGATCCATTTCTACTGATAATGTGGGAAATCCTAGCTGGGGTGAACTTTATCTACATAAAGCTCCAGTTAATTTATGTCGATATAAATATGAACAAAGGTAACTTATATTGCCCCACATTTAACGTATTTGGACAGGAAAAATGTGTATGTGCCATTAGGGACCAGAATTTCCTCCAATATTGAATCAACAATCATTTAAAATAGATGAAACCCGAGAGGCGCACTCAAAACATTTCCCCCTTATTGTAAAATAAAACCACTCAAATTGTAATTGCTTCGAACAAATTTTAGTATTGCATTAGCAGCCTCTAATTATTTCTAAACACCAAGCCAAGGGTTGAACGGCAACAGCTGCGCCTAAAAATATCGAAACTGATCGTAAATTTAACATGGACATGGTTCTGCATCCACTTTAAAAAGTAAGACTTTGTGGTGTGTTGTTTAGCGTGAAACTCTCGTAAATGATATGGTCACATAATTAGAATAAAAAGTTGGGGTCTTTACTGATGGTCGCGACTATGCCAGACAGATAACCGGAGTGTCCGCGCGTCTGCTTTGGAATTTCTTCATGTCACCGGAAGCCACTGCTTATAAATGTTCACACGATGGTTTTTATTAATCTCTTTTACATATGAAATATATGTATAAAACATTACGTAACTGGCGATGGCGACTTCAAATGCATCAGGCACTCAGACGAAAGAAAATGTGCAGTAAACTTTCTGAGAAATCTACCAGTTGCTGTAACTGGCGTTAATTGGTCAAGTCTTCATAAATTGCGGAGAAAAATGAGCAATATTTTAAAGATCTTCTAAAAGATCTTCAATTTTTTGAGGATCTTCTGGAAGGTCTTCAATTTTTTGAGGATTCTTTTAATAGATTGGCATTAATATTTTATGATGATGGAAAAAATTTCGCCCAGATGTTTTTGTCGATGATGGCAGAATGCATGCCGTTCCATACCGTTGTTCATCCCTTACACATGTGTTTTGAGTTTCAAAGACCGTAGGTATGGATGTTTCTATACATGGGGGTGTTATTCCATCTTAGATCTTCCGGCCCGACGTGTGCACATCTGCCTTTTCCAAACACAATGCCCAGATGGTTAGCGAACTGACCTTGTATTTGATTGTAGCAAACTTATGAGGGTAGTTCACCACTAAATTGACTTTATCTCAATTATATTTACTGAGCTGCAGCAATAATCGTAAAGTTGATTAAAGATAATTATTTCAAGTCCTATGTTAACCTTGATATTGATGGATGGGTGGTAATATTTCTAATTAAGTGGATTGTTGATGATAATTTTATGGTATTAACCCTTGGGTGGAGGGCTTCAAGTGACAAAAGCGGAAATACATGCACGTGTCTCAAAGATGTCTTGTATATCATCAAAAGAAAAACCTTCATCCTGTCTTCATACCACCATCTTGATGGCTTATATTGTATTGTTTTCATAAAAGGGTATTTTTATATTAAATAGCAGATGCTTTGTGGAAACTAATCATAAGAAATTTTCCGCACAAATTCTGAATTAGCAACTAAAATTTGTTATGGTGTCCAAATATTTGACTTACCTTTGCGTAGTCAATGGGAACACTATTTTCTGGTCCAGTGAACAGTCCTTCACTAAAAAAATATATAAAATCAAGTTGTTATTTAATGGAAAAAATATGATACGTAGAAATTGTTTAAGTTACAAATAACTGGTCTTTATTCAACAATGCTTGAAATGCGTGCTTGTCGATATTGTTGCGTTTGCTATTGTATTTGGTTAAATTGGAATTCGTGGTTATAATGAAATACCACTTGTTTCAAATGTAATATTCTGGATGAATGCTTAGGAGTATTGGCATATGTGTGATGGAACTTTGTTAAGGTATTACGATTTGATGGGCATCTATACAAATTATTATAGAACCGTTGAAAAGAGGCTCTACACAAAATTAAATACTCATTTATCATTCAACCCCACCCCGAAAAAAATTGATAAAAATAAAAATAGTTGCTATATATTAAATTAAAACTGTTATTTTTACGTCGTTAACTTTTATGTATCGAAACAAATCAAATCAAAATTAGCTACATGCTAAATTAAGCACACAATAATAAGACAACAAGTAATAACTCAAATGCTTTATTGCATTAGTGCCGCAAGTCTTTAATTAGTTTTAAAAATACTATACGCGCGTCAGAAGAACTCTTCAGTGAAGGAAGACCGCAGGAACGATCTTCCTCCTTTTCGCACAAAGGACTAGCTGTTTCGCTTTGATGTAGGAAATGTATACAAATTATTGCAATTGATATGATAAACTTATAATAAATATCCTCTCAAGTGTCACATTAATTTTCAAGGCCGATTATTTCTTGATATTCAATAGGATATTATTTATACACTTAATATAATAATAATACGTTAATAGGATAGTTCAATTACCCATAAGATTGGAAAAAGCTGCTTTTTTCCTGCGATATGGTATTAATATGTAAATAGGTCGCTATAAAAATTGATTGTCATTGAAAGATATTACTGGTGTTAATTAATATTGCAATTTAAATAGTAACAATAATTATTAGTGGTAAAATACAACTGTCTTAATTAATGTGATTAATTGTAAAGTAACATAGCCTTGTGAAATTATTAGAAAATTATGCAACTAAATGCAGTTTCCTTTCTCTGTTGTGTAGACTCAATGGAATATAAATATATTAAAATATTCTCGTTAAGGTGCAACTATTCATTTTAATTGATTGCAAAATCTGATTCGTTTTGTTCAAATTTATTTTCACTATAAATTTGTACATGGATGCGTTTAATTTACGCTCATTTATTTAATAATTAATTAAATTACTAGTTATTCAACTGTTAATAACGCTGTTCTATTAATGAAATATTGTTATGCTAAATTATTATAGCAGGAGAACAATGCAAACGCATCTGCCATATGTTTTACAATTTGTTATAAATTATATTAGTGTGAGGATTAAAAAACGAATTTTGTTTATAGGCGTATAAATTAAAAGCGCGTGACTCTTATTATTAATTCTAGATATTTATTGGCAGCTGTTATCAGTCCATAACTGCATTTATCACCTAGCAGGAATTTTAACTATTCCAAGCACAGTATGGATATTTCGCAATTTTAATTGCAATTTAATTTAATTGATTTAAATAAAATTTAATTTAATCATGCGGTAATTAACAGAAACTCTTCAAGTAAGTACGATGCACTTTAATTGAAAAGGCGCATCTTTATTATTATTATTTTTATTGTAATGCAAGCTAACTGAATTAATTAAACAATCGTTCGACCAAAAACAAAATAGACGGATGTTTTCGATTGGCTTCCTTTATTCAATGAGCAGAAAATTATTCATTATACAAAGATATTGCACATAATGTATTTTTTACCTTCATAAAAATTAAATTATTTATGGTAAAGATGGTTTTTGTGTTCAACTAATTTGATATAATCGCGTCTTCTGTAGTTAACCGTATTTTAACAGACTCCTTTGATACTATTTTATAATTATAAGATAAGAAGAGAATAATAGGAACTCTATTAAAGAGTTCTAAAAGTAAAGTAGTAGCAGAAATGTGAACCGTTTTAATCAAAAGCTCTTCAAGTAAATGGACAATTTAAATTTATTTTATGCAAAATTCTGCAGGATGTTCGTAAAAGCAGTCAATATCTTTACATCCTGTCAAAATTATAGACAAATTTATTTTACTAATTGATATATCGATTTTTTAAACACATAGTTGAATTCGCAATTATTTATTGCTTAAACAGTTTTGTGACCTTCTTTTTTAACGACCAAAATGTACAATAACACATTATTTATTTACTCCTTCTAAACAATCTCAAAGAAATCTATTCGAAACACGTCGTCTTCATTCAAAATTTCCGTTGAATAATTAAGCGCATGCACGAATTAAATGACTATAATTACTTAGATTAGACTTCTTACCCAGCAAAATTGTAAACAAGTCCCACTGGCATCGTATAAAAAATCCCCAAAAAATAGGAAAAGGGCACACGATTTCATGCACTTAATTTTTTCTATTTGCCAAAAAAATCGCACAAATGTTGATCAAAATGATGAAATGAGAGTTGAAAGTGAATAGCTCGTGGCAACTTGCAACCTGTGACTGCACCGTACAGGTGAATAATAAACCAGGTGAAAACCTTTCAGCTAACACCGGATGTTTGGCGGGGAAATATAAAGATTATACACTTAGAGGTACTACTTAACTTATGCTTTTATTATTAAAAATATTATAACTCAAGAGCAAAATAATTATTACAAATCACTTTATTAATTAACTATGCAAAATTACGACTACTTAGCATATTATTAATCAGTCAGTGTGGCGGTTTAAATAAATATAAATAAATAAATGACTCACCAACCAAAGTTTCCCATCATATAAGCAAAACTAATGATATCATAATTTGGGTGTGTTTCTTAGCATTCGGCTTGAATTTTTGATTTTGCATCACAAATTTAAATTTTTAAATAATATACAGTACGCCCTTACAAATTAATCCAGCCATGCGCAGTTGTCAAGTATACTTTGTATGCCCGATCTGTATTTGTTATTATCATTTTTGCTCTATTTCGTTCCAATTTAAATTTAATGATGCAAAGTTTCTCTTGAAAAATGATTCTTCAAAATCAAAACTAATGATAATTTGCGTTTTGAATTGTTTTTTAATGAATTATTTAGGCACGTCGACGGATACTCGAGGTTGACAAAGGTCGTTGTCATAATAAAATGCATGAGAACCGAAACCGGAAGGCTATTTCCTAATCCGGAATATGTTGCAATATAGGCATACGCTTGCTGAAAATTTAATTGATATTATTGTTAACATTTAGAAACACGTTTATTTGCCTTATGCGACTCCTTCATTTCGATATCTATACAGCAATAATAAGATATTAAATTAATTACATAAATTAGGCATAGCTTTATGGCAATATTTGTCAACATATATGGGCATAGAAGCGAGAAGGCTTGATTTTTCCACTGAATTGCAAGTGTGGGATGAAAAATAAAGGAAATTATGTTAATGCTGATATTTATCAAGTTCCACTAATTATGAATAAAATTATTGTTTATGTAATTCTGATAAAATGGGCAGAGTTAACTAAAGTTCACATTAGAAAATGGTGCTAATTAAAGTTTTCGCAAGCCTTTTCAATTGAAACAATGCTGAAAAAAAAATTAGAAAAGACGTTTACTTCTGGAAATGAAGAGGATATGCTTTAATTTCGTCTTTCTGTTGTCAATTTGTGGGAACCAAACTGTTTTGGTTGTAATATATTATCATTCCGACTTTCATTGTGAAGAACCTATTCTATTACGAATTTTTACGCTACGAGTTAGATTACGGTTTGAATTAATTTTTTTTCACGACTCAATGCATCCTCTGGAGCTATTCTGTAAATAGATGGCTATTTTTGAAATTAAAATTGTATTATTTTGTTGTTAGTTTTACGTGTCTTATATTTCCAAGTTGTTATTTTATATGTGAAAATAAATTAGTTGTAACTAGACCAACCGGTTCTAGAGGAAGACACTTCTCATTAATGGTATTAAAATTATAGTCTAACATTTTTTAATGCCATAGAATAGTACCCTCATTCATGAATTACATATGATTGCAAAAAAATGAATGTTTAAACAGTTTACACCTGCATATTACCTACAAGAAATTATTCAAGAAATTATTTTATATGCACTACAATTTATTTATAAATAACTTTAATAACAATTTATTTTAATCGTTAGAAATTATAGATAAATTCTGGAGCAGATGTAATTAATAAATAACTTGTAAAATATGAAGTATAATTAATTGTTCCAATAGATTAATTTTAATGCACTATTCACCTACTTTATGATTAATTATCGGCGAAGTTTCAGGAACTGTAATTTATTTTGGGGCTATTTTGATGGGCCCCTAATTATCCCTAGCAATATTTCAACATATTTCTTACTTACGTATAACACAATGGTACAAATTACTGTTAGGAAATTAAGCTACATAATCATTACACCGCAAACTTGTTTAAACAAATTAAACATAATTGTATTGTCCACACAAACTAGTTTTGTCCAGCCAGCTCCCAAAAAACTACGTTCGTGTGAAATTGAAAATTAAGATGGACAATAAAAGCTTAGAGATAAATCATAGGTACTTAACTTTCATAAATCTTGGTAATAAAGGTATATTTTTAGAGGACCACTAAAATGCTAATCGTTTGGTTATAATATAACACAATCAAACAGACAAAACAAACCAATTTATTTATAAGTTAATTTCCTCAGCAGCTTTCCGGCCATTCTGCTTGAGTAATTTTGAAACAAAAGACAAAGCATTCCGTGCATTCTTTACCCCGTAAAGGACTTTTTCTATAAGTGACACAATCGTTTATTTACTTCATTTGAAATTAGTCCAAAGAATTTTAATTTCTTCAGATACAACAGAAAAAATATCAGATATGCTTTGAATTTGAAAAAAGCTGGCATTTTATCGCAGTTCGTACATTTCATCCACTTCGTAGAAGTCTTGTTTGTATTGCAAGCAGAATATACAAATCATAGCTAAGACTCCCACCACCTAGAAGAAAATGCATCAAAGGGATGAAGTGGCACACTTTTACTTTCGAAATTTCTACCTGAAGAGCCCAAAAACTCATCGCAAGTTCACCAACTTGATGCAAAGCGTCATAATCTGTTCTGAAATGTTTCGAATGGAAAATCTCTTCGATTAATTTCGATATGAAGTCTGGATTCGCTAAATCAGGAGCAGTATCTGTGCCGTTTGTTCCTGGTCTTCTAGTAGATGTACTAGTAGTTCTATGGTAAAAATACGTGTTGCTTTTGGATAGCGCCCAGATTCCCACAACAAAATCGACGGTTGCCAATAAAGACATTGCAAAGCAATACTGGAAACACTTTGTTAAGAAATTGTGGGACAATTTTACATTAGCTACCAAAATTAGGCATTCTTGGTTTTCGGATAAGGCAGCAATACAGCCAAATAGCGATCCGAGCACTATGTAGTATCCAAAAAACATGAGCGCAGCTCCAGTAGAGTACCGCTCCGTCAGCTGCAGCAATAATATTTTGCCACCAATATCAAAGAGCAAAACTGAACCAATTACAAGTATGAAAAAGCCCAATATCTGACAAAATACGAACTGTTGATTTCAATTTTAATTAGTGTAAAGACAACTTACTATAAAAATTGTATTTACAACCATCAGTACCAATTTGGCAATACATAGCAAAAAATTCATTTCTTTTACGTTTACACGAAAATTTATGCACCAAAAATACGAACTGTCAGAAAAGTCACTAAATTAAGATCACAGTTCAAAGATGTCTCGATTTATTTTGAATGGAAATTAGTGCCATCCAATTTAGATCAAACATTTCGAAATATCGTAAACTTTGTCAAATTATGATTGATTGGAACTTGTATTGATTTAGTTACGTGTTCATTGTAAGTAATAAAAGTACCCTCATTCCAAAAATTATCGCATCCTGTTGATTCATTAACAAAGGGGTAAGTTTTTTATCTGTGAGAACAAACAATAAAGTCTACTTTATAGTACTCTAAAGTTAATTATATAGAATTGGTTTCGTACATGTGAAAAAAAAAGAGTAACATATATGCACGTGTAGGTTTATTTTTAATGGGCACGCGACTGACCAGCGGTTCAGCAGATGTTATGCACCCGCACCACACCCATTGGTCAATCACTGGTCCATAGATCTAAATCTTTAAAGGGTTTTTATACCTCGAGAAAGGTGGAGGAGATTGGGGAAGCTGCAACAAACAACTGGCGCAGGTGATGTTTTCCATAAATGGAGGATTTTCTTTTGCTTGCATTTACTTAATCCATATTATGAAATAATTTTAAGATTTCAGGATATTAATGAAGTTAAAGAGTCCCGTTGGAAATGATCATCGAGTGCGGATCTATATCATTAAGTACTTTTGTTTATGCTTGATTTCGTTCTTGATCAAGAGATAGTCATAGTTTTTAATAGTTTATTATGAGAATCAATTTTCTACAGGAAGAGGAAGCTTTTACATTGATTTCTTCAATAATTTTTTAATAGTGCTCTTCAATACCATAAGGAATCTAATTAACTATACAAAGACAGTTCTTGAATACCACCCGTAATCCTTCGTATTGTTAAATTTTGGGTAAAAATTCCTCGGATTTTGGGATTTGCAAAGACACCTCCATCAATTTCTATAAAATTTATATCAAAGGAACCTCGTATTCGTATCTACCTGCCAAAAATTACCCCAAAAGCACAAATATGATATTTTATGCCATACAACAAAATGCTTCATTATCTTAAAAGGTCTAATAAAAATACGTCTGCAATAATATGTGAATATTTCATTTCATGACTTGAGGCAATTATGTTTGACCACAACATGAATAGAAATGAAGAGTACTCGCCAATTATGCATCGACGTTTAGACAAACCGCAGCATTTCTGCTTTTGTTTGAGAAATACTTGAGTGTATGTTTAATATGTTTTGATATTTCCAATATAGAATTAAAAGGAACCCATAATATGGTAAAAAGAAAGGCAGTCGGGAACGGTGAGGCACCTGGTAAAGAGGAATTTCTGTAAGTTGCACATGTCGAAGCAGATGTGGAGCGCGTTCTTGTTACAATTCTGCCCTCAAACTACCTTCATCCGGCCAAAAACCACACAGAAATTCGGACTCGGACTCAAAATTTTATTCAGAATCATAAAATCATCACAGATTTGAACAAAATATATTTTTAAATTCGCTGGAAATGAGATTCCACAGTACTTCTCTCGTTTATATACTAAAATTTAAATAAATCTGACAATTCTAACTATGAGGGGGGATATTAGGGGTTACAATTGTAAAATGTAGGTCTAGCCTAATTTCAATTAAATTAACTAAGTAATGATAAGTTAAATATGTTAAAATTACTACTAAGTACCAAATTTGAAAGAAATCCGAGCATTTTGACTGTAAAGGGTATGTTAAGGGTTGAAGTTGTAAAATAAGGGTCGCATATTATTTTTAATTAGATTATTTGTGAATATATTTTAAATGTTTAGTAGAAATCTAATATGAAGAAAATCCGATCCATATAACTCAAACTGTATATTTGGGGGGTGGGGGGTGTGTAGTTAGGGTCGTAAATTATTTTTAGTCACTCAATATGTGAAAATATATAAAATTACTGACGGAAAATGGTGAATTATGCTGACATATAAGAATAAAAACACCGCCAATTTTTGAACAATTAATTTATAGACCCAACAGGCCACTAGGGTTCATTTTTAGGGGATGAAACTTTTACCAGCATTTTCTTCAATGTATTCCTAATATGTATGCCAAATTTGGTTTAAATAAAATATTCCTCCTGGCAGGTATTCACGTTGCATTTTTACAACTTTTTGACCATTCAACCCTTAATAAAAAGTCAACCCTTAAAAAAACTACAGATTTTTTGAAAGCATTCACCACTTGGGGTATACACGAAACATATGTTCAATATTTGGTCAAAATCGGTCTGCAACTTTAGAAGATTAAGTGGATGCACCGATTTTGCTGTTTTTGGCATGTTTTTGGCCAATAATGCGCAGGTCCTTGAGAATTTCCTAACTTTTTTTTCTTTGACCTAATCAATGGGCAGGAAGAAAAAAAGGATGCAAATTTTGCTTTAATCGGGTCAGTAGATTCCGAAATATAGCGGTTTAAAGAAACGAACAGACCGACAGACCGACAGACCGACAGACAGACCGACAGACAGACCGACAGACGGAAATTAGTGAATATGATTTTCGTAATCTACGCATTCAATAAAGTAGAAAAAAGTGAAATTTGGAGAAATTTTTTTTTTCATGAATACAATACTTCCTCTACGAGAGAAGTAAAATTAATAAATAAAATATCTCTACCTGGTGTTTAAATTCTTACCCTCTATTTATTTTTTAAGGGTCGCAAAGAGTATAATTTTAATAGATCCAAGTATTTATTTAGTTATTTGTGACGTAAACAATTTAAATTAAACGCTCATAAATTACCTGTAAATGTTGAAATATAAGGGTAGCACCATTTCGCACTATTTTTAAAACAGCACTAACTTTGATTGAATAGCTTATTTTTTGACGTTATAAATATGTATTATAAAACTAAATGAAGTGTTATCGGACAGTATTTTTTTGGTTTACATCCGTATAAATACACACATTTACACAAAAGACTTATCTCTCTCTGAGTTGGCCTTTAACAGACTATAAATATAAATGAAACTGTATTTCTACGAAATGTGATACTATACCACACTAAAGCCCCTCTGTATTTCTAGTGCCAAATGTTAAACGTATTCAAAAGATAAACGATAAATATTCAAACCATATTAAAAAAATATGTATTTGCAGCTCTAAGTAGATTAATTAAAATTCAATCAACACCTGCATTGTTATTGAATTTACTTTCGATTCAATTGCTCCAGTTTCTTTTCGTTCGACGAGCATATGGTGAAGCAGTTTTATCAAAAATTAACTCTTACCGACCGGTACAACACAGGTGAGATTATTCAAGTGTAGAGCCGGCAAAGCAAATTTAACAAAGCCCTAGGAATTTACGTCTTCCTATCTGAGACATGTAATAGTTATTTGTTTTTAGTTATACAAGAGAGACGTTTTATTTTCCTCATATATGCAATTTTAATAAAAATAAAATCACTTTATTTTCTTGGAAATTTTCCAGCATAAACAAGGGTTCACTGTGTTTTCCACTTGGATTCTTTCAACTTTTTTCATTCTCTATGCTCTGTTACACAATTGCAAATGTATGTATGGTTATTAAGTCCCATATGGTTGAATTTATGTATATACCTATTGTTATCATTCCGAAGGATCTATTATTTTTTTTAAATAACTTAAACACAAAGAAGACAAACCGTTTTTAACACCATTACAGGATTTCAATCCGCAGTCGAATCGAAGGTTGTGGTCAGAAATATTTGAATCACGAATTAAATTTGCAGCGCAAATTAAATTTATTAAATTTAAAGACAAGCTGTTGGTTCTACATCTCCATCCGATTCGTCCGATTCCACATTGTTCCTCAAATCATCATTGAAATAGATAAAAACACAAGGAACGTAAAAATCTTGCGGTAAGCCAATTTCATCGAAATGATCGCGCTCGTCCAAAATTCCGTTCTCGTTCAGGGTCTCGTCCATTCTTATTAAATTATCAAAATACCTATATAAATAATTTTGAGCAATTTTTTCTCTATATCAAGATTAACACAGTTACTTCCAGGTGTAGCTCTCAATATTCTTGCAAAACATGCGATAGCGCTCCTGAATTTGCAAAAAGTCATCCTCTTCGCAAACTTTGATCGTAACGGTTTGGCCAATCAGCGAGTTAATTATTCGCAAAGGTCTAACACGTTTCGTCAACAATCCAATTTGATATCTATAAATACGCATATAAAACGACGATGCTAAATATCGTAATTGCAAAATCAACTTGTCATCCTGCCACCAAGGCAGACGATTCAACGGTCTCCAATCAGTCGCCGGGACTTGGACTGGCACGTCTGGAATTCGTCCATGGGGACAATACGGGACGCAATTGCCCGTTTCTGGATGAATGTAATGACAAATATCGCCGGTTTTCTCATCGAACCAATGACTTATGTCTTTTCCGGCCATCGCCAATATTGGCCTGATGCATGGCTCGCCAATATGTTCCTTTATTATTGGAGTAACATCGAATACTTTACCTAGAAAAGACACCCAGCAGTCGTTGCTTCTATTGTGGATGACCACTTCGAAAGGGCCGAAATACGGCCACATTTTGCGCACTACGACGTAATTGTCAGTCGTTTTAATTTTGTTTCGGACAAATAGAGATTTCTATCTAGATCGCATGGTAGATTGAATAGATAAGCGTATTTTATTCTAATTGAAAGGCAGAGCAAGTCGCGTGTCTAAAGGAATTAGTTTTGTTTTTGAAATGTGGATTCTAACCTCAAATATTCCTGATGGATTACGATGCGGCGTATTTTGCGGTTCCATACCCTTGTTCCCATGGGTAGTTTTGTCTTAGAGGGTTCCTGGAGAAGATTTCCACCATAAAGGGGCCCAAAAACGGCCCAGAAATCCTTTAATTCCAGCTTATTTGGTCGCTCTTGAAATTGACAGTACTTTGTAGTGCCCTCCAGTTGGTATCACTGAAGTTGCGCATGTCGTGTGAAATTTCGAACTAATGGAATGACGAATAGTGCCTCATGCAATTTTGTGGAAAGTAGGTCAAGTTCAAGTGGGCTGGATGCGCTTTAATAGCTTGCATTGGAATGCGTCGCGTCAGCGAATTCCTCGTTAAACGTTTCCGATGCACGTGAGGATGCACTTTAGTTCCCACGATCAAAGTTTCACCGATCGCGATGAAAATTGGTACACGTATGTAGAAAAATACGTAGAATCCGGGAAAAATATCAGAATAATTCCTAGGGGTATGGTTTTCAAGTTATTAATTATTTAATAAATTAATTATAAAATGATCGGATCTTTATGAAATTTGGCAGAATTGTTTATTGCTTCAATACTAACACAAATATAAAATTGTAAGTGAATCAATAATTAGTTTAGCCCATTTCTTTATCAATTATTAAGTTACTTCAATTTTTTTGGAATATCGCTGATTTTTTTTTTGAATCTAAGAAATTGATCCAATATATTAATTCTAAAATATATTGTGCGTCCAATCAATACGTAAAAAAAGCTTTTCGCTCTAATCTTATTCATGTTGCAATTTACACGGGGCGTTTTCTTCCGTACATTAACTTCTTTCTTGTCCAAGTCAAAACAAATTTTAGATAACGTACACAAAGTGTTTTATTACCAATTGATTGATTTAGTGCTTTTAAAAAGTTGCTAAAAATAAGTTTAAGGGTCTACACATGAATTTTTAGAACATTAATTTCTATCGTAAATGTAAATTCACTTTATGCAACCATACATACATTATGCTCAAACTTTTATTTTTTTTTATAATTAAACACTTTTTTTCTTTAATTTGAGTTGCGCACTGAAGAAAATGCTTTTACTGGCAGGAGAAATAAAATCCAATTTGCTTTATGAAACTTTTTATTTGTGCTGAAGTATTAAATTCACAATAAATAATAATAAAAAAACTATAAGACAAACATGAATAAAATTTTAACATTAAAAACAAAGTTAAGTATAAAAACTAAACTGTTTACATTAGTATATTTATAATTCTATACTTAAAAGTTTAAAAAATACACCTTTATAGTATAATAAAAGTAAAAAGACAAATAAAATGTAAGTTCAAACAAATATGAAAAGAAATCGCTTGATAAGAACCGAAAAGATTTTGTAGATCTTTTATAACAAATTTCGTACAATAATTTCCAAATACATTATTTCAGGCCGAATATCTAGCACCCGAATACAATAATAATAATAATAAAAAATACAGCAAACCTAGGAAAGAAACGAGAAATCCAAAATATATATGTACATAGAGTGCATAGCAAAAATCAGCACACCTAAGCAATTGTTGAAGCTATATATATATCATATTTTGTATAAATTAACTTATAATAATACAGCAGAAAAGTCTCTCGTTATATCCACACCACTTAGTAATCAAGTACTTATTAAATATTACCACAGCTCTATAAACTCATTTCTCAGCAATCGAATACAATTCAAAAGACTAACCCCATAAAAAGGATGTCCTCCTAAACGAACCTCCGTATCAAACCAATTTCAAAATCTCAATATTGCGTCACATTAAAACCCAAAATTGAACATTATAAAATTACAATCTAATACACTATAAAAGTTAATATAGAAAAACTTGAGGTTAGATTATTCAGATGCTTATAATTAAATGGGGACGTAATTATATAAAAATTTTAAATATAACAATTATATCAATAATATGAATAAAATATTCAAAATTTCTACTTCAGTCTACCTTGCTGGTTTCAATAAGTAAATTGTCAACAAGTAATTTATTATCAATAGGCGAATTATCCTTCAAAAGGTCTGCTTCACTTTCATTAACTGCATTGTTAACCACATTATTAACAATCGATATCTCTTCAGTTACGACCGCAGACACTCCATTCTCCTTAGGCTTTTCAATCTTGGTAGTTTTTGTTGTTTTAGCTCTGGTAATTTCAGCTGGTTTCTTACCGATAGCAGTTTTAGTTGTGGTGCTGTTCGTAGTCGTTTTTGCAGTTCGGCTAATTAAATTCTGCGAAACAAATTTCCAATAAAAAACTATTCAATTAATTTTCCACAATTCTAATTACCTTCGCCTCTGTTGTTTTTCTCATAGTAGTAGCCGCAGCCGGGCTGCGTGCAGAATTCAAAGTTCTCGCTGTCGTAGTTTTCGATGCCATCAATTTATTAGCACTCTCTTTGCTTTGCTTATCAGCATCTGGAGTCGTTTTGCTCAGAGTTTTCGTAAGTGGAACACGTGGCTTCAACGGTGCCGAAGTTGTGGTTGGTGGTCTCGGTTTGGCTGCAGCCGCTGTTCTCGATGACAAAGTCGATGTAGTGGTTTTTGGTAGTGTAGTAGTCTGTAAAGTTCAACATTTCATTAATAAACTGTCTACCCCATTCGAAGCAAACTTACTTTAGTGGTTGTAGTAGTAGTAGTTTTGGACAAAGTAGAAGCAATCGGTCTGCTTGCTGGTGCACTTCTGGTAGCAGTTGTTGCAGAAGCTGGTCTAGCAAGAGGCACTCTTGGCTTTGGAGCTGGAGCAGCAGCTCTGGGCGCTGTTGCTGGTCTGGCTGTTGCTGGCTTGGTTGGACTTGTTCGAGTTGCAGCAAGCCGTGTAGTTGTCGCAGTCTTTGTTTCTGTTGGTTTTCTAGTAGCTGTTAGCGTTGTGGTTCTAGCACTAGTTTTCACATCGCCATTAGTTTTCTTATCAGCCAAGCTACGTGTGGAAGCAAGCGGCGCGGTTCTTGGTCGAGGCGATAATTTCGTTGCCGGCGGTTTAGTAGTTGGTGGAGCAGCCAATTTTGGTTTAGCGGGGGCTGCAGTTGCTCCAACTTTAGTTGCTGTAGTCTTATTCAACGTGGTGGTTTTAACTGGTGCTTTTGGTGATGGTGTAGGCTTCCTTGCACCGACAGCATTCGCTGACTTTGCTTTCATTTTCTTCTCCACCACAACAACTTCAGGCTTCACTTCTTCAACCACACTCTTCACATCTTCGATGATCGCAGTCGTTACTACTGGTACTTCTTCTACCAAAGGAGCCGTAGGAACTTCATCAGATTGCTTACTCTCTTCCGATGGACTAACAATAGCCTCTTCCGGAAACTCAGGAGAAATGTTATCGGTTTGAATATCGATAACATTATCGTCATTTACGAATTGATTTGGTAATGGATAAACGCATTTAGCCAAAGGATGGTTCAAATCTAAAATGCCGCCAAGTGCCTCGAGTGGATTGGTTGGTTCTGCAGGCGAAACCACATCCGGTAGAAAAGATTCTACCTTTTCAATTTCAGTTGGAGGAATATCGCCACACACCAAATCCGGAGTCGGAGCGGCTTCAGTTTCCTGAATTGCATTCGAAATCTCTTGTGCAAAGTTCACATTGTTCTCAAGCTGAAGCGTTGGCAACTGATCGCTCACCATCACAAAACTATCTTCGAGATCCTTATCAGATGTGTCCAATTTCGGGCAAACGATTGGTGTTGGCGATTTCATTTCAGGTTCAGGAGATTTAGCGAGGAGATTTTCCAAAGGTTCTTCTTCTGGTTTAGCAGGACAAATCAAAGGCTCTTCTTGAGGTGGTACTACAAAATCAATCTCTTTTTCGGCTTCCGGTAATAAAATAGCAATTTCAGGTTCGGGCGATTTTGATTCCAAGTTATCACATTGTAGTGCAGCTTCCACCGCTTGAATCTCCTCAGAAACCGCTGAAGCTTCCGAAATTTCAGACGTTTCTTCAGCGATTGGAGATTGCGGCACGTCGCGCGGTACTTCACGCAAAGACGAAGTATCTAGATCCAGAACAAATGTATGTTCGTGCGTTTGTTCAGCTGCAGCTACCGATAATTGTTCGATTATATTCGTAATTTGTTCTTCTTGTAAGACAGGCTCGGGTGATTTGGGAAGCTCTTTTATACCTGATAGCATATCATCCACAAACTCTTGCTCAACAAGAGGTTCGGGTGATTTGGCCGACAACTCGCTGTGATCCTCAACAATCGGCGATTCCAACTCCTTTTCCTCGAGCGGTTTATCCAAGTCAGTGATCTGAATGGCATCGTCATTGTTGGCGACCTTTTCAACACCTTTCAAAGGACTGTGCTCCGGTAAATCGGACATAGTTTCGTCCAATTCACCAAGGAAATCGTTCAAATCCTCCGGCAACACATGCACATTATTCAACTCAATTTCGAACGGATTCGTCGACTCGTTTTTATCTGCTTTGTCCTGATAGAAAGACATTGACATTGGATCTTGTTCTTTGTCTGATGTTGAAAGAAAATCGGACACGTCTTGTGACGTTTGATTGTCGATGAACGTAACTTCGTTTATTGTGGATTCATCGCCGAATACAGCCATCGTTGACAGAGCTTCAGATTGGTCCAATAATTTGACGGGCGTGAACGGAGCAGCGTTCGGTCCAAAGTGGAACTCGTCACTAATACTCGCAGTTTTAGTTGGTGTTCCACTGGGCAGAAATTCGGGGATTTCATCAATACTCTTACCATTCAAAATATTCTCGATTGGAGGAGTTGTAACATGTTCCTGCAAATTGTTAAACATGTTAATTAGCACTAAATAATGATAAGCGTTTATTTTTAGCCGCAGATTTGTACAGATAAAGAATGCTTACACTATCGCTGGAATCATGACCGTTTGAATAAGCCTCAACTTCGCTCGGTCGTGATTTAATCTCGCATTCAAAGTCTTTACGATTTGGTAATAGAATATCCAATTCGTTCTGTGTTGGTCTCATTGGCGATTGCGAAATGACTTCATCGTTCAATAAAGACACTCGAATGGGCGACGGATTGCTTCTGGTTGGAGAGACTGGCACAAATTCAGCGGCATTCGGATTCAACTGGGACATATTGTCGTCGTCGTCGTCTTCTTCGGAATTATCAGCAACCTTTAACACCGCAACAAAAATAAATTAATCAACAAGTTTTATAGGATTTGCTCACATTTATGTGAATCGTATCTTTATAGCTCTCTATGAGTAATTGAGATTGTTTTCGAATTATACAATCAATAATAATATGTAACTGATATTAATACTATTGTTAGTTAATCCTGTTTTGAAGTAGATAAAATCCAAAGTGAATGAGCCACTCGGTCAACATTCCACAATCTAACTGAATTTTTATCGCAGAATTTTTAGCCATTTAATTAACGTTGAAATTAGAAATCTTAATTAACACGACGGCAGATCCGTTAATAATTTCAATCACAAAAGCACCGTTACCTCTTTTTCTGGTTGCGAGGGGCTAATATTTTCCTTATTAGCGTCTTCACCTTTGAAATAGTTCCACTCGTCCTCAGAATCACTCTCAACGGCGTTCTCCACTAATCCACTAACATCATGCACTGCAATCAGAAAATCATCCCGTTTACGAAAACTCATCTTCGAATATTAATAATTCGAAGTCACTTGTCGTTGTCAGTGACTTGTTTTGTATTTTCATTTTATCTACTCGGCAACTGCCGCATAGTTTATCTAAAAATAAAGTCGCCTACTTCTTAGATAATATTCCCTCTGCATACAGGAAATAATCTTAAGATATAAATGTGGAAACTAGTCTAGAAATTTTGCCAGTTCAATAATCCCATATGTATAAATAGCTCGACGATTTATTATTATTGATAACGTAATAGTAGCCGGGATAAGGATATCAAGTTTAATTGATTTTTTCCAACTATTATTAAATTACAAAAATTTCTACATTAACCCAGATCGAAGCCATAAAATACTTCCATCAAAACAATTACAATCCGTTCGCTAATTAGTGCATTATCAAATTATAAAAGTCATCGGGCATGACAAATCAGGCAAAATTAAGCCCAACATATCGAAACAATTACTGGAATTAATTTTCTTATAATTGTAACGCTTGAACAAATTCGGTAATAATGTTTACCGAGAATTCAAACATTGCGCAATTCGAACAATAAAAACTTCTCGATTTCAATGTCACACAATGTGATTAAACTGAAACAAAAAAGGCGACTGATAAGCAGCGCGTTGTTTTTTCCAAGCAATCGCACATGGTGCGCGGCGCTTGAATGAAAAGCCACTCTTGCCACACCCTGGGGCAACATTGAGCAGCCAGGCCTTGTCACTAAGGCCCCATCGATCGCAATCATCACTCGCCAAATGAGTAACCCTGGAAAATTACTCAGCTGACTAAATTTGATTCGATCAACAGGTGGCTTGATTACGAGGGCGATTTTCTGACAAAGGGCTTTGTTATAATTGACAATAAATGTACAACCCTTGAAATGGGCGAATATTTCGCATTGGAATTGTACATTTGTTGACCCAGTTGATTAGTTTTATATTGACGCCTTGCGAAATGCATTATTCATTAACAAACTAGTTATAAATCTGAAGAAATGTAGGCTTAGTATAAAAATATTGGTTAATTTGTCAACCTCCACATTTGCACAATGAAATTGAAATGTCAAAGCGAAAAAATCAAGGCAGTCGTTGATAAAAATGGGTGAAAATTATAGGCAAGCGAAATTGGTTCAACTACCCCCACAGTATGTCCAAGTATGCTGAATGCAAATCGAAGCCCACTTCCATGCAAGAAAATAATTTTCTCTGCATTGAAAAAATGGAGCACTTTTAGCAATGTGAATTATCCATAATTAATACGAGTTTAATTGGATGATGTGCAATTACTCAAGAAACAATAATAGAGATAAGCTCATTTTACTACTACAATTACCATAAATTAATTAAAATTAATCACACACTATTTGATTAGTAAATAAATAAAGTTGCATTGTTTTCAAACTGTAAAGCATAACACATGCCAAAATATCCGAAGTAAAAATAGCCAAAGTTTCCGAGGAAATTTCGCTCTCTTATCACTAGGTAATTAAATTTCGATACCAAACAATGCTAGACTCCGTTTCTAAACTAACTAGTAAATGCGCATATCTGCGACTGTGAAACCGTTAATTACCATATTTTTTTGTGCATGTTTTGCCAAACATCTCGCAAGCGATGTTTTTCTCACTCACGTTCTTCAAACAAACGCGAATTCAACCACTTAAACGATTAACATGGGATTAGTACGATAAACGTGCATACCTTCTGATTCAGTAAAAAACCATCAAAATATCACAGTAACACAGAAAAATATAGCAAAAGTAAAAATACTGTAGGCACTTTACAACATAAGAGAACGTCAAATCCTTTAGCAAAGCCGGTAGAAGACTGTCTCGGGTTGGGCTATATTACGCGCATGCGTATTGAGGATTTGCTCTGAGAACAGAGCTCTTCTATAACGCTTTCCAACCAACAGATTGCCATACGGTGTTAATACCCAAGTTAGAAGAAGATGGAGACACTTTCAGAGCGCACATTGGAAAACCCTTCTAGGATTTAAAACATTTTATAATGCAATTTATTGCATACAAACTCTAAATAAAATTGCAGTCAATAAATCTATCATTAATTCAATTAATTTCTAAACTAGATATAAATTAAATTATTATATAGAACTCTATTTTATCCTTATCCCAAAAACTTCTTAGTACCAGATGGAGTGCTAGGTAAAGAATTGTGGTCGATGGGACCGAAAGGCGAAAGCAGAGCATAGCCGGCCGAAACTCGAAAGTTTCGTGCCCATCATTGTGATGCACAGGTACCGTTTGAGCGAAATAACACAGCATAGAGTGAAATACGAAGGATTTAATTGTTAATCGTTGAGCAATGTTATTACAGTTAACTTACAACGGCTATTTACTATGCCTTGGTATGCCAATAAGAGAATTACTTAAACACATCTCGTTCGTTTTTTTTTTTTATTAAATAATATGTATTTATAATAGCGCAAACTGTTTGTGGTAACGATAACATTTCCTGTTACCCAATGAATTTAAGATGTGGATATTTTAATTTACTACTTTCAGTACTATTTATAAATAACTACATTTAAACCGGTACAATAATAAACATTCCTGACGGTTTGTCAAAATTTATTATGATGGCGCTCGAGTGCTGCTTTTTTGAGCCTAGCCCAACATCCAATTTTGGCAAAGTTCTTTTAGGAAAATCCATTGTAAAGAGTAATGTTTTGTATTAATAGAATGCTCCTTAGCAGCTTATATGGCAGTCATAGTCATAGATTAAAATTGATTGCCGCAGAAACCGTCAATTATTCGGTTTTGAAAATAAACATGGTGCGATCAGCAGGATCTAGTAATTTAACTTCTAGGAATGGCAAAAGTAAACATGCAAATGTTACAGACGTTACAAAGTTATCCACGTCTTACCAAATAGGGATATGCAATAAGCTTAGCAAAAGCCATTGTAAATAAGACAAGTCTCGCGTGTGCCTCAAGTTGTATGGCCAATAAGTGCTAATAGAGGCTTTACAAACTGACAAATAAGTGTGTTTTATGTCAATAAATTGGCGTTTACCAGTCAATTGCATTGCATATTTAAAACTGCATTCGATTTGGATTTGGTCTCAAAATTAGCTCCATCAGCAAAAATAAAAATAGATGTTCAGTGGCCTTCAGCATTCACATGACGAAAAAACTTCGAGCTATAAATACGCAGTTTGAAATTTACATTGCATTATGTGCAATGCAAACTTGTAAATATTGGAAATGTATTTAATTACCATGCACAAGGATTTAATGTATCACTTTACCTCAACTCAATCAATAGTTTTAGCACTCAGGTAACTACATAAGAGTTTACACGAAACGAAACTAAAGTGTCTTGTAAGTTGGTGTTATTTTAAGCAGTTTGTTAGATGCATCGGGGTTCATTAACACAAGAAGGTTTCAGTTTCAAAAATAAATGTCCCCAAGACGACTTGTAGTATGCAGCTTGGGGATTGAATCCAATAAAACTGCGTTGGATAATATTGACTAAACATTGACAATGGAGTGCCATCTACGGCCCTACGATTTGGGGGAACCAAACTATCAAACATCTAAAATATTGACTGAATTGATTGCCACATTCATGAAATTGACACTGTAGGAAGATTGAAGTGAAATAAATAATTTAAAGGAGTTTAAAAATACAATTCTATTCTTGTTCATCACTTTCGGAGTCCATATAAATTGCTTCCACGATGCAAATGCATTTAACACTTCGGAATACGAATTTAATAGTTTTAGAGACGGTTTCGAAAAGGTCGTGAGACTCTGATATCGCACTACAAATACAGCTGTTGGTGTGCAACCTCCCTCTGTGCAAATGAATCAAAATGTGCCACTTTTCATTTAGCGTACTTAATAATATCGCTCTCACATTCTCCTCTCTCTGTGCACACGAACAGATTGAATGACAAAAAACCAACTATAAATTTCCCACTTATTTTTTTTATTCAAATTGAATTTAATACTGCAAAGGAAAAGAGTGACAGAATGATGCATACTAACTGCCACACGTACGAAAATCCACGAGTTCTTTGATGCAGAAGAACCATTCGTCAAATAGCCTGGCTGTTTCGAGAAATAAATGGACTTTTTGGTCATTTAGCCTTAAAAGTAAATACGTGTCCCTATTTATTGTCCTTCAGGACATTCGAAGGAGACGTAAAATAGGTCTAGTGCCATTTGGCGCAACCGAGCAAATTAATGCGACAATCCACCAGGATTATGCTATCATTTTTTAAATGTAATCTTTCGCCGCAAGCATTAGTGATGACGAGGATACAAACTGGCAGTTGTCAAAGTTTAAAATCCCATTTGTTAGCACCCTCATGAATGACAAAACGTATAATTGCTGTCTCTTGTTGTAGTGCATCAGGCGCTCTAGGCTACCGGATTAGTGCGGGTTGTCATGACAACGATGCCAGGCGGTAGACGCTGTCGGAGAACAACCCCTGTTTGTGCCCTCCCCACCCCCACACAACTTTTTTTTTAAATAATATATTCAATGCAACAATAAAAAATAAAGTTGAAAGCGAAGCCAATTAAAACAACGCATTAATGAACCGTTTGTTTTGGAAAAACAAAAGCAAATGAATTGGATCAGTTTCCAATTAAACTGGACGAAATTGGCATTAAATTTTAATGAACGCAAATTGAAAATAAATGAAACTCACCGGCATCAGCGGGCGGTGTGGGCGTTTCGTCGCGCACATCCCTTACAGCATCCACATCCAAATCACCACCTTGTTGCGTTTGCAAATCGAACTCGTTGGTCGGTTTTCGTTTGGCGAACGGCTCCAGGTAATCAACCCCGACTGCATCGAGCAATGCCCGCGAGGCCGGCCACGGCATCGCTTCTGGACTATTATCGTCGACTGCATCGACATCAGTCTCCGGGCCCAGATCCGCATCGCCATCAAACTCCGACATTAATCGCTTATTGGTTTTGTCTGTGGTGGCGAAGAAATCATCGCCGTTTGCTTTGAAGTTGTCGGTTAGATTCAGCAGCAATCCATCAGACTTTTGCGATAGGATGCTATCGCCCGTTGTGGCACCGTTCGAATTCGAGAAGGGATTGTTGGAATTATCCAGACTGGCGTCCATTGTGGAGCCGATGCGGTCTGCCCGAAGGGCCTCCGCTGCAATCTTTGATGGTTCGCGCAAAAAAACGACGATCACAGTGATGTTGTCGGTCGAGCCTTCTTGTTTTGCGCGCTGCACCAAGCTTTGACTTATGCGGTCTGTATCGTCTGTAACATACAAAAATAAAACATGAGACATTGTATTCTGGAGTTTATGGTTGTTGCGGTCTTGGAGCTAAACTTAGCTCAAGAAATATTTTGTAAATTTTGGAAAATATCGCTTAGATCGAGAGCACATTGGGAGAGAAGAAGCAACGAGGTGTATTCGGGGCCGTGTATTCATTAGCCGTAAAGACCATTCGTTCGTTGAACCTGTCCACAGTCACCGTCCGCTGCAGATGGCCTGCAGGTGGCAATAGGAACAGCACTTGCTAAGCTGTTCTACTTAGCCATGGTTAATTACAAATTTTGCTAATATGCAAGCAAGCAGCTTTGAATTGCTCAAGTCAAATCCACAAATGCAATTTGCAGAAAAACCATGTCCTCGTCACTTTCTGAATTAGTTGGCAAAGGTTCCCGTTTTGCTCCAGTTGTTATAGAAAAATTACGTATCGTGATCGTATAGTGAGAACTGCTCTTAAGGGGGACGCGCGATTAGTGCAGCTTGCAGACGTGCTTGGTCGCATCTTTATAATTAATTGCAGACGTGATGAAATCATTGTACTTTTCCTATTTCTCCTTCATGGAGTTTACTTCTACTGTAAACGTACAATATCCTATTAGGATAGCATTGATTGCTTTTATTTTGCGGGTTTTGCGCGTTTATTCTGCCTTTTTGCAAAGCAAATTGGAATCTTCACGGGAAATGTAGCCAAAGAAAATCGACGTTATGTAAATAGATCGTTGCAATCAAAAAATGTAGAAAGAACTTTTCCTTGTCGGCAAGTTAAATATTTGTCAAAAATATTGGAAGGAAAAGAATGCGATTAGCTTTTTTGTAAGCATCAAGTCCGATTAGAAAAGATTTATTGCCTTTTTAATCTCCAGAGAGAAGAAATATTTACCAAGAATCTTTCTTCGAAATTATTTGTGCAATTATAAATGGAAAAAACAAATCTCGCATTCGTACGAATCCGTCGAGTATAAATCCAACTCAGATTCCCATTAAATTTTTCAGCGAGTTAAAAATTAATATCGAAATAAATTTAAAACACGGTGGACTTTCGAAGTTGTTTAATTACGTAATATAGCAAAATATTCATGTTTAAATTACACTAATTTATTTTAAGTGTTTAATTAGAGTAAATTCATAATTTCTCCCAATTAACGCGCATTAATCATAAATAGATAATTTAAAAAATACTTCCTCTATTAAAATTGAAACAAATGCTGAACCGATGCATTTATTTTATGGCTAGAAATAAAAATTCAACTACAACAACAAAAAAGATAAAAGTTTATGTCGGAACATTACCATTAGATTTTATCTGGCAGTCAGTAAGCGTAAAATATTGCCCCCTTTTTCAATTATTCAGCATTTTCAGCAATAAGCTCGAAAAATACACCTTTTAGATAGTTTCTATTGATTTTGCATTTCTTCTAGCATGACTAAGTTGTGAATGCGGAAAAGTTCTGTTAAACTATTGAAAGTTGGTGATGAACTGTTTGAAAACAAACGGAACGACTAATCTTAAAATACAGCTTGAGATAATAAAACCATTTGGCATCAGTTGAGTTCTCATACATAGTGCCCGTCTTTTAAGCGACCTCAGCCACCCGTACTGAAAAAATGACAAACTCCAATAAGTTTCGTAAATAAGCCAAAAAAAGCATCGCACTGAAGTTTATAAATAAGCTGTGTGAAGTGACTTAAGGAATGTACGAGTAAATATATAACGTCTAGGTCTACAAACTATCATCCCGACTATATGAGACTGAGATTTATGTGAACACATACTTGTGCAAAAACGAATTGCTCTTCTAAAACGAGATGATAAAAAGGATGCCCCTTCAAGAATGTGGTAATATAAAGAAAGGACGAACAAAAATCGAGACATAACGTTTCCTTTTTAATCTCTTGCATTCCCAACATTAAATCCCAGCTTTCTTTCTTGATCAATCGACTCATCTATCGACATGCTCAATAAAGTCCTCCCTAGCCGTTCTTCATTAATTAGCTTTATCGAATCGAAATTTAATTAGCTGGGGGGACAGTCAACGAATATGTGCAATTCAATTTTAATTAGTATTTATTGATTTTCATAATAAAATTAGCGGAAAAAGTGCTTGCTGTAAACGCAAATAGAATGGCCACATCCTGTTTTTGTTCGACTTTTTCTGTATACTATACATGCATCGCATACTTAAAAGCTGTAATTGACTTTCCTCAAATCACCTCCACACTTCCTTTTCAATTTATTTTGTAAATCAAGTGAGTGTATATTTACAACGCAATTATCTAAATATTGTTGCTAGAGGAGAGTAGAAAACGATGTAATACAGGAGTTGGATAAATTCTTACATCTCGACTAGCTACATTCAGAAGTCAAACCGTGTCAGTACAATTGCCAGCAATGCGAAAATTTACTCTTCTTAGATGTTGAAAATAACACACACTGTTCGCTGTCAGGTCAAACAATCGCTGCTTGGCGTTGGGAAAATTTATTATTGAGCAGAAGCCACAAGAATTTTAGCTTAAGATTAGTTTCCAATCACGGTAAGCGGATAATGCGGATCCGGATCTATAATTAGGTAATCCACACTGTCTTTCAGAATTGATTTTGCTTTAATTAAAATTCGTTCGCCAGGTTTAATTAGGTGCTATATTATTTAATTAGTCGAGTGTAAGACACACCCCACTGTGTCTGCAGTTTGCTGCCTCACCCCATTTAAAGTTTACTTAAAAGGCGCACCCCTTGTGAACATCACGCCACAACAAATGTTTAATATCAAATTATACGAAACATTTTATTGCGCTAATCTATAAAAAGTTCAATTTGTTATGACTAGGTGACTCGTTTTCTGACGACCCGCGACTTTTGTCAGACCTAACATTTTGTCAACAAGCAACTTTAGACATTCGAATTAAAAAATCTATTTATAGCGAAATGAATTCCATACTCCATACTAATGAATTGAAATACTCATCAACGCTATTAAACATATGAATAAATGACATCATGGGAAGTTCAAAAGACGTGTTGTTAATCTATTAAGGACATCATGACAGAAATATTTTAATGTATTGCGAAAATAAATCCATCTCACTTGTTTGTATTATTTCGCAGCAGTAAAATAGATTGCGATGTGCGAAAAAACACGATATTCGCAGCCGTTAGACCAGAAATAAACCACCACAAAACATGAATGACGACGGTACTTGGGCATGAACGCGAATATATTTATTACAAGTTGAGCGAAAATATAAACAAGTAAAATTTAGATTGTGTTTCAAGCAGGAATATTTTGTTTTATTATAAACATAACATATCATTTCTAAAAAAAGCTCGCTCTTTACTTTACGAAAACGAATCATTTTATTGCTGAATTCAAATATAGACGACGCGTAAATATGCAAAAGCTTTCCGGTTTTTTGTGAGTAATTTTTCTTATCCATAAATAACTAGTGTTAATCATACGTACACGTAGAGGAAAAGCGATTATTTTCTAATCCTGCACCGTATAGCAACAATAACACACTTCCATTATTATGAGTAATCCAACTTAATGTGAAATTCTCTATTAAATATGAATTTAATTACATTAAATTATAGAGTAAATTTGTAGAAACTTTTAAAATGATTGGTTTCGAAATCAGTGAGTTGTATAAAGTATAAAAGATTCATGACCAAAGCAAATACGCATATGCTGCTATAAACAAGTTCTAATAAAAACATTATTTATTTTGTTATTCAGTCTCATATCTCATTAATTGCACGCAGATAAAACTTATTGCCAAATGCAATCAAAAATCAATAAAATATTCCTGCGAAAATCCTTACCCAAAATACAACGTATCAGAAAATTCCAAGCACAGTAGATCCGACAAAACGTAGTACACTGACACTCTTTGGATGGTGTTAAAAACGATCTCGTATATTCAAAACCCGGCGAATGCGAAAGGAATAAGCACAGACAGAACAAACTGAGTCCGGTGATTGTCAGCCGGCGGCCAACGAGGAAACTCGGCTTGCCGTTGCTGATGAGTCATATAGCTTGAATGTAAAGCCCGGTTTCCTATGTGATGCAAGGTGGTGGGGGCAAATCATGCATCATTATCGTATTGTTTAGTCCGTTAGTCAGAGGTGATGCAAAAAATTAGACCTCCCTGGAAACGAACCCCAATTAAAAGCCCGTCAGGTGCAAAGCTCGAGCTTTTTCAGATCATTTATATTTCGAAGTTGAGAAGCTGAACAAAACCAGATCTTTATGGTCCATCACCATCAGTTTTTGATGGTACTGCAGGGTCTAGTGCCAAAAGTTCTGGTTTATCTTGGAAAAGCCAGTAGACTATAATATCAATCTTCGAGATAACGAGTCAATATAAAAAGGAGTAAAATGTTATAGCTCTTTTATTGTTATTCTTCGCCAATAAAAAAGCTTATCAAAAGATGATTTCGTTTTAGTATTCGTTTCTCATTAAAAGTAACCAGAAATATTAATTAGCACTTGGTCTCATCCAATAAAAATCAATTTGTCACAGCTTCTCATTAAGAATTACAAGACCATTAAACAGACAATTACACGAACAATTTACATCAAGACCAAGTTGGATTTTATCACATTTTCTTGTATCAATACATAAAATATGACATGGAATTTAAACCAGTTTAAGCAGCGTGAAAGTTCTTCTACATGTTCCTCGTTTATAGCTTGACCAAAAACAGAAAAATAACAATACCCTAAATTATCCGCGCTTTCCCAAAACGAGAACCACTCTATAAGAAGAAGTAAATGTACAAAAATGTTTTGCGTGATGTGCCTCCAAATGAAATGATTGCATGTTGATGCATTATGGAACTCGAATGCACTATGCACTTCTAGGTGTGGCCAAAACGAATTAAAAGGCAAAGTGAATATCCGTAAGGTGTCAACGATCTTACACATAATTATGTAAAGTAAGTCTAGACTGTGCTAGTTAAAAATTTCACTACATGATTCATTATTCCACAAAGCGTGTGGATATGAGGAATTGTTAAATATACAACAAGATAAATAACCAACTTGGGAGTGTCTCAATAATTATCTGCTGCAGGAAACAATAAAAGTGCGTATGGAAAAAAATAGATAACCTAAGGTGCAACTATTGAACCTGTGAAAAAATATTCCACAGAGCTGCATAATATGCTAATTAATTGAACTTTTCGCATGAATCATTCGCATTATGTCAAGGATATAATCAACATATATACGAGATCATAAAAAATACTTTATGGTTGTCACACTTTTCATGACATACAATTAAAAAACATACTGCTTTGCAGGTGCACCAAAGTTTAATTGATCGTAATCCGTTTATGTAATTACTAGTACCAATTACTTGACCTCAAACTATATTTAATAATTAATTTATCAAGCGAGTAAAAGTAATCTTAGCCAAGCTCCTATAAATCTTAATTAAATTTACAATTAAACTAAACATTTCTTCCCTGTCCTGTCCACACCAGACATAAATCAGCAAGGATCTTATCCAGCAAGAAGTACAGCTAATAGACTGCACGCAACTGTTCAGAAAACAGTACTAGCTGTGTAATATAATGTTTTCGTTTATCATGTAGCACGGAAAAACGAAGAAAAAAATGCGAAAAAGGCTATAAACAAGCCTAATCTAAATCTTCTACGCAAGTAGCAAAAACAGGTCGAAGAGCAACTGCCATCCCGTAAAAGGCGACACAAAGAGCACCTACTGTCAATTTAAATTTACTGAAACGATCCAGGTATTTAATATATCAGCTTTATACTTTACACTTTTCAGAATTTATTTACTTGAAAGACGCTTTGTGTATCTAGTGCGCGAAATGGCATTTTAGTGTCGACAGTGCAGGACGAGCAGCGTATGCTAAACAAATTTTTTGCACGTTGACAGACATACGTGGAAATTGCAGCAATATGTTCTTGTATGAGAGCCAAGTTTAATCAAACGTTTATTTTTTAATTAGTTTTTGCAAAAAAGTCTGCAATATTGTTTTGACACTTTAATGAAATGTGCAGTTCAATGGGAAAACTAAACAATATGCTAAGCGCAGCTGCTGTAAATTTATTAATTATAATAGTTTCTAACAATTAAACTTCATTAATTCCGCGACTTAATAATAATTAAACTAATGAAACATAACATTTTCGCTAGAAAAAACCTAATCCATCCCATATGCCCCATAAAACGGGCTAGTCTGCCAAAGAACCTACCCTAAAAATGTAACAAATTACAAAGTTTAAAGGAAAACTAGGCAAGTCTGATTAAGCTTGCACGAAAGGAAAAATTGCTGCTAAAACTTTGTATTTTCCATCATGCAGAAAAATAAAATAAAATGTCTGTGCCAGTACTATCACGATCTAACTAAAACAAATTGTGCCATACGTTTTATCAGATAAACGTAACTTATTACAATGATAGAATCTTCTAATATAATAAACAATTCATACATTACAATGCTTCATCTCTGCTGATAATCTCTACGCATTTATGTTTGCTAGAATGATGAAGATTTATTTGCACTCATCATCATCATATGTTCAATTTAATGTAGAATTCTAAGGATTCTGGAAGATGTAAAAAGGCTACTATGATCCGGAGGAGCTACAGATTATCCATCGAGATAAACTTAACTTTCATCTGGCACAATAAGGAGCTTACTCAGATTTCAGGCTTTAAAACCGTCTACCTTTATATGTTTCGTAAAAATGAACATAAAATCGCCTTATGATAAGATGTAGTGAATCACGACGTGAAAGAAAGTCTGATAAAGTCATAATAGGTCATAATCTATGCATCTGAAATATATGAGATGCAGTACATCATTTCAAGCATGGTTTGTTTTCTTAAGCCATATGCGCTTATATGTTAAAAATAAACAATATTACCATCTTAACATACGACAAGAAACATGTATTAATGTTAATAAATCGTCGTCGTCGTCGTCAGATGTTCGACATATGAAACTATACATTTACTTACGTCAATTACAGTAAGTTTGTCGTGTTAAAAATGATCGCAAAGCTGAAATGTTAATCGAAAAGCATCCGACTATTCCTAATTCGTACAGAAATAAAATCATTTCTCTGAATAAATAATATAGAAAGCATTATAAATCAACTTGTTGCTAATGATTTATCGTATAAATAATGCATTTGCAGCAAATAAATTGAATGTCAACGAAAGGAGTTGTGCACACAAGTTACCATCCTTAACATGCATCCATCTAAATCCTCTCACATAAACATCGTATTAAATTTCTAATTAATACACATTACATATTCGCAATTTAGTTTTGCCTTGGCCGATGAACTTCATCCACAGGAAGTGCTTGGATCGAGTTTTTGGCGATATGCCCATACAGTTTTGCAGCAAACTCCACTTCCTGCTACCTATGCTAGACGTGAGAGAATTTATGGATGCATTGAATGAAGAAGACTGATTATGCAAGCACTATATTTAAAGTTTCTAATATGAGGAAGTTTTTGATAAACTTCTTCCATCAATCTTAATTTTTTTTTTTTTCGTTGTCTTTCAATGAGAATTTTTCAAACTGCTTTGACCCACAATTGGCCGGTAAGTTCACGTACTCGCGTGTGAGTCATTCCGTCGTGCAGAATTATAAATTTATACCAACTACTATCTCTTTCTGAAATGTTACTCAACAGGTTGAATTAAACATTATTTGTAATTATGGCTTGTTTTTAGTTCGCCAGTTTATTGACATGAGTTATGTGTCTATTATGAAAACTTTTCTTTCAATTTGTATAAACAAACACTTATTATGGCGAATATGGATTTATTATTATCATTATTCCAGTCAATAACGTTTTCTGAATCATCTTCCTCATCGCATCGTCGTAATGCTTCCACCCACAACAATAACGCTTTGTTTTTATTTTGTGTTGTTGCTGTTTTTTCCCATAAGACAAGCCCACAATATTGTCTTGCATTTGCACCGTATATCCAGCATTATGATTCATTATTAATTATCGACGGTAAATGCGTTGTAATTTTTTGCAGACTTTAATAACATTACCTCACATGGTAACCTTGTTATTTTGCGCAGACAATTTTAAATGAATCATTCGCTTTCAAACGCAATTTTAGTTGATGGAAGATTAGAAAGTATTAAATCCAACCACATCTCAAAATAACCACAGCCATAAACCTCCTTTGCTATTTACCAAATGCATTCTGCTGAAATTTGCATTAAATCTTGTTATGGCACATCAAAGAGTTGCAGCGCATTCATTAAAATAATTTTATTCAATTTACAACTGTTCAGCCAACAGTGTGCAAAAAGAAAAGTTCCGCAATTGCAAAACAAAGAAGAAACTCGACTATTTAAGCAACCAGACGAAAATGAACAATGGCAAAAAATTCGTCTACTAAAATTTGGATAGTTGACTAACTTTATACGAATTTAACCCCTGAATGAATTTCTAGATCCAGACATTAGCATAGAAATAATGGATCCCAATTTCCTGGAGTTGTACATTCTGATTCTCCACCCCATCTAATTGCAATATAACACAGCCACGATAGATCCACATACTAAAAGTCATTAAAGCAATTTTAATGACGACCAAAGTTATTCAGAACCACATATGAAAAGGCACTTGGCTGCAATTGAGCCGTCAATTTGAATCATTCCAACCCCCTTGTACACGACCCAGCAAGTTGTGAAATAACTTGCAGGATCCCACCCCTAATGCTAACACGCCTGAGGACACTCGAGCAAGATCCATACAGCAACCAATTAATGTAAATTTTTTTCGCACTACATTAACGCTATAAATAAAATCCCATCCGAAGATGATGATTGATGCAAACGTAAATAAAATGTTTCGTTTGCATAAAAGATGTTAGTGTTAAAGTACTTGGGCGTGTCGTGGCCTACACAATCAATGTAGGATTGAACCTTCAATAATAAGAAGTATTATATACGGTCTGCTTATTTCGTACTTTTGTCGGGAATTTTTAGAAAAATGCGCCGATACGTGATTTTATAGTCTGGCATCATCGAACTCGAGATAAAAATTTTGCCGACAATAATGATTTACTTTCCAGTCAATGCAATGTTATTTTCAACTTGAAACATGCGCGTGATTTTATCGTCGAGCTTTTTGACTTTTTCTCTACTCGAGTACTAGTACTAGTTTGAATGAATCTCGCGAAGAGTTATTAAATTCCATTCCTGCATTCAAGTCGGAGTTTGGATGAAAGAAAAATTGCAATGATGGAGGTTTTTCTAGAAAACCACTAGTCTGGAGTGGCAAATATAAATTCAGTCAGATAAAATAAATATATCTGATATAATAGAGGCTAGTTCATAAAAAAAATATATATAAAACTAGTCCTTGATATTTTATGAACCATAAATTGTTATGCATGGTTGATACTTTTAAAAACTAAATTAACCAACTGATGCATTTCTTATATTCGTCATACCTAACATATTTTCAGCATTGTTTCACCGATTCTTCATTAGCATAAAATTTGCGATGTATTTTATTGTCCTAGGAAGGAAATGAACAATTCCACGACCGATTATCGATTAGATCCAAATAAAATTGACATATCCAGAGGATTAACAGTTCCATTACACGTGGCTAACACAAACACAGTGACACGCTACATTTATTATACGAGAGGGGATAATAATCTAATGTTCATATTGTGGGGGTTGATGATGGAAGAACGACAATATATTGATATAGCTTTAAGAACGTAACATGTACGAGCGAGTTTAAGGGTGCATTTGATGGTGAATCACCCCATTTCTCAATTATACGTCAACTTTGACTCATTTTGTTTCCCAGATTTGCACTTTTCCCATTTATCTCTATAAAAATAAATATACTAGTAGTATAAATATTTCGTTGTAGGATAAAGAATAAAAAAGCGACTACAAGCCACAAAGTGAGATTAGAAGTACTGAACCGTGAATAGTTCATGTACTCTTATTATTTCATTCAAGGCTACTTAATTCGTACATTATTTCTGATCGACTAAATTTATTATGTAAAAAGAATGTTTAATTAAAGATTATAATGCACTGGCCACAAGGAACGAGGCCAACATACTGTATAATTAAATTAAAAAAAAACGTACTAGATCATTTCCAATTTCGTATTAATGAATGAAAAATTCATAATCCTGCGTTTGATGAGCAGTCATTTTAATTAGAGCATATAAATGATGAATTTCTCTTCTTCGAACATTATTTATTATAACAAAACAACAACAACAACAGTGTAGAAACCATAAAGTACCCCTTGAAAACAATAAAAGAAAAAAGTGGTGATAAACAATGGGATTATAAATATAACCGTACATATAAAATACAAGTCGGATATAATTGGCAGGCCATGAGAACATATAATTTTCTAACATTACTGGAAAGTGAAAATCATGAAGTGTAAAGATCACTCTGCTCGATAAACTATATCAAATCGACGTCTTCCCTTTTCGCTATGCAGAGGAAGCCCCTTATGCAAGTATCCTGCCTGCCTTGTACGACTTCAATTTGCAAAAATAGGATATCCGATACAGGAAAAAGACTTACCAAGTGAAGACAATTACGATAAATCAAAAAAAAAATGTTCACAATCACAATTTTCAAAAATATCACAGAAATGTAAGTCTTTTTCTTCGTTCGTTCTTTCGAAACAGTTACACGGCACACAGAGGAACAATAAGTTATGGAAAAAAGTTTCAGCGAAGAACAACGCAACACACAGTATATGCGAGTAGTATTTATACTCGGGCGCTCCTTTCCTGCGAAGAGTTGGTGAATGAAATAAGTGCATGAGACGGGCTGAGGTTTTACTGAAATGAACTCATAAAAATTCACTGGGGGTGAGAATATCGCCTCGGTCGGCTACGATAGACGGAATCGTGATGAGGGAGTCACAATCGAATGCACTTTGTAAATTTCACTCGAATATTTATTAGTATTTAGAGAGGAATTTTACTTATTAAAATTGAAATAAATCCTTCGCCGTAATTTCATCATAAAACATTCTGTTCGGGCCATGGGTTGTAAAATAAACAAATAACATTTTCCACATAATTAACTGACAAATTGTCATGGTTGTTCTGGCTATTATGGCATAGTAATTGCACTGTCAATATTTTATGAGCTGGCTTAGACATTTTTAACCAACTTTTCAATGAGATATTTTATGTTAGCGATTTTATGGCACTCCAAGAGATATCATGCAAATAGATCACGATTTATGAGGCTTAAGGCATTTTTTCATTCGGAAAATTAATAATGTCTAGTTTTGTAATGAGATTTCCGATTTCATTTATTGATTAATTAAATCGAAACGACGATCTTTTTGAAGTTTATTAGAAAAACTGATAGTCTACCAACTATTATTATTAAAAACTTTGGAAACTGTGTGATTTTGCACAAAGACCGAGAAGATGAGACCAGATGCTTAATCGATTTTCAAAATCCAATTTCACCGTCTGGCTTACCGTCAGGACTTTTAGCATTCTTTTAGGAAAAACGACAAATTCTGCTCGCTTTATTATTAGAATGTTTTTGGAAGTGCTGAAAAGCGGATGTAAAAAACCCATCAGTGGCTTCTGTATCGTTTTACTTTGAGGGAAACTGACCTATAGGCAGCCTTTGAATTACACATGTAGAGGGTTAAAACATAGAACAGATGGTGGATTTGGGGGGTGCATGCTATTGATTTTTCAACACCACTCCGTCAATCTAAACATTTTATTGGTACCTGTGTATGTGGAGAAAATCCTACACCGGAAATAAAAATGCATATAGATTCATTCCGTAAAAGGCTTGCGGGGTGTTGGGAAAGCGAAGGATTGAAATATGAACTGCAAATCGTCCGTGGGTTATGCAGTTTGCAATTATATAGCGACTTAATTACGGCGTTGCTATTTCTTTGATTTATTGCTTCCCACACACGTTTGAAGAAAAGCAAACAAAAATATTGCAGCCGAAGAAAATCAATCGAGTGTATGAGGAGGGGTGGACCGAAAGACAAACTGACAACCCCTGCTCTGGCGCAAAGAAGACAATAAAACAAAACAAATGCATCTCCAGCACGCGACCGCAATCGAAAACAAATTGAATTGCCTCTTCTATTGGCCCCATAGTCTGGTGCATGTAAGTTACGTTTATTGCTGGATGGTCGCCAAAGAAGCAATAAAAACATGATTTCTTCGTACATGAGGGCTTAAAACAAGAACCTGAACACGTTCGCAAAGAGGCTGACAATCGGCATTGTAGGTGGTGCATAAATATAATTTCAAGTGCAATTAAACCAGTAGCAGTTAGTTAAAGTTATTTTATATATGGCATATAATATCACGCTTTATAGTAGTAAAATAAGCATAAATAATGTATATAAAAGTCTAGTTATAAAATATTCCCACTGCGTGACTTAAATATAATTAACTGGCAAAGGCTATTATTTATCTTCCACATTGCAAAACGAAAATAATCTGCCATGCTTCTTCGATATTTATTAATATTGAGTGCATTGGTTTTATTAGTTTTGGAAAACTATAGGCAGCGAGATCCATTTTATGATTAAAATGAAATTGATGTGCAAACTGCAAGCAACGGTTTTAGAACTTTGCGATGGCAATGACCTAAAGGAACCTTTTGGAAATTACGTCATGTGGGGCACGCTTTTGACTCCCAAATGTCATCCGTTTAAATTTAAAATTAAAGGGTCGATAAATTTAAGAGACACATCTATAAATAAATTATATTTATACATCGCAGCCCTGAAAAATGCACTTATATATCAAAGTTTGCTTTATTTGTTTACGTCTGGTTGCTTAATCGAATTGATTAGTCTTTATTAAATTAATTAATCTGGGAGGTAATACTATAATGTAATTTAAATTGATGAATGATGTAAGAATCGATTAAGAGTAATTCAATTTTTTGTTGTTGTTAACAACCTATTTCAGAAAATTAAATTTCTCTCTAAAAATAGAAAGCGTAAAATACCATTATTATTTAATTTCGACAAAAATACATACAATAAGCTTGTAGAGCTCTTTGTAAAACAAAATATTCCGATTATTGTTGAGTGTAGAGAAGTTAACACTGATTAACCGTAATTAAATGTGCATAATTCAAAGCGATCATTAATCAAAAAAACCATATCAAACTAACTTTTATAATTAATGGTATATTCTTAAATCTTAATTAGGACTTATTGTTATAATTTTACACCTTTAATTTATGTAAATCATCAACTGCGAAATAAGCGAACAATTTATACTATTATCTCCAATATAATATTTTCACAACATTCCTCCACATGCTAATTAACATGCCCGGTTGAAATATTAAATTAGATGTTATAACAATCAGACCATACTTAACAGGATTATTTAGAGCATCAAATTGTATTATTATTATTCCTCGATGATCATTAATATTACCCACCAACATTTTTGCATCCACAACCATTCACAATAGATACAATTAATAAAAGAAAACCGAAGCACTAGAACATTAAACCAGTGCGGAATCAATTCGGATGCTAATGTTATTGAAAGAAACCAAGAAGAGGTTTTCAACCTTTCTCAATAGCTGCGAAATTTGAAAATATCGACCGCAACAAATATATTTCAACAATTACAACAGCCCTGAACTTGATAAAAAATAAAAACATCCTCAATGTGACTGCAAGGTTGTTACATTACACTATTATTATGATTCTGATTGGAATAGTCCAATAGTTTAATAATTATTTATAATTATTTGCGAGCGCGTGTATGCCTGGTTGCCTACCCCGTCTATTCAAAAATTATATTTTGCGCAAAATAATAGGAATTTAAATAAATCACTCACCGGGATTAGCGGCGATTAAACTGTAGACAAGATCCGCAGCATTATCTTCGGATAGGTAATCCCACAAACCATCACAAGCTAGTATTAAAAAATCTTCATTACCATCGAGCGCGATTTCCTTTATTTCTGGTTCTGCACTCACGTAAGGTTTATGATCAACATCACCTAATAATATTAATAAAAAAAGCGTGATATAATTAATTAAGCGTTTTAATAAATTATACGTTACCTATTGCTCTAGATACTGCTAATTGACCGTTAACTCGCCATATATTCCATGACTTCAAACAATAGCCTCCGAGGGTCTCAATTCTTTCACGTTCGTCCTGGAAATAATTTGTTTCGTTAGAAATTGCTACGAAAAAAATTTATTAAATTGTCTACCTGGCGATTAGGCTTATGTGGGTTGACACATTGTAAAATTTGGTGTTGTTTAGCGAGCAAAGCCTGAGAGTCGCCGACCCAGGCGATATAGAGATTCCTCTCTTTTGGACGTAATAAAGCACAAACGGCGGTGGTGCCATCAATGAAACCCTACGAAACAAATTAATTCAATTATAATTTAGCAGTTTAATTAAATTAAAAATTAATTACTTCAACCCGACATTTATCCAGGAATAATGCATCGGTTTTATTGAAAGCGTGGATTAAAGCTTGTTCGGGATTACTGATAAAATGTTCGCTTTCCGCCAAAAATTGATGCAAATGAACGGCACTATAAACAGCAGCTACATGACCTGCATGTCCATCGAACACTCCGTAGAAGCTTGACGGGCTGGCCTCCTAAAATAATTCATTTAAATAAATTCACTATTAAAAACAATTTAATAAAAATTACCTGCTGGCTAAATAACGTATCTAAATCATGAACAATACAATGTCGATCTTCCATACGTCGTCTTGTATTTTTCAAGGTGCAAACACTGGTGATATTATGCGGGGGCCCAGGTGCAGGCAATGAGCACAATTTACTATTATCCAAATACCGAGCGCATATTTCATTTGTTTTGGCCATCACCGTCTGCATAAGTTTTAAGGGTTCGTAGGCTTAAAATAAAATGATAAAATTATAATTCGTCTCGAATGGAAGTTGGATATATTACCATTGTCTTTTTGATTGAAGCCACATGCTAGTGGCTGCTTTTTGCAATCTTTTCGAATCTCCTCTATAACAATTTTTACTAGTGGAGCCACTAGTTGAGAAGGACATTGCCTGCAAAAATTTTTTTTATACAGAAATAACTTGAATAAAAAATAAAGTTGGGAAAAATTGGATCGTTTAGAAATAATTGCGTATATTTATAATTTTTATTTATTATTTTTCAAAACATAAATCTATATATACTCTAACACAAAAATATAACATCAATTAAATAATACTGATACAGATTTGTAACACATATATTTGGATTTAAGTTAAACATTAAAATCGAGATTAAAATAATTAGTTTAAAAAATTTGGTTGACTCTAATATTCCGACAGTATTATCAGTTTTGATCGCGGGATGCTAGTTAGTCAAATCGAACCCACCCTCAAAGTACGAAAAATATGCGATTAAAGCCAAGGCAGGTGCTCTCAAGCTTTCCCACCCAATTCTAATAGTTCCCCATGATTATTATTTATTAATACCCTCAAAGTCCATAGAGCGAATTCAAACTACTCTTCAACAAGTCCGGAAATTGTTCGTAAAATAATTTCCAGTTCTCCTCGCCGAGTTGCGCCTTGTAGATAATTAAAACATTCTGCACAATTTCCTTCAAGTCGGCGCGAATATTATTCCAAGACGCTACGGCATCACAAAAAAATATGAAATTGCTCTTGCTAAACTCCGGATAGAGCAGAACAATTTTGCACAATCCTCGAAACGCCAGATCCTTTTCATCCGAGTCTCGAACGTTTCGTATTAGCATGCAGCAATTTCTAACAATCACATCCATCTCATTTACATTCGCATCGGGACAGATATAAAACACAATGCATAGAGAAATCGCTACTGTTTTATGCATGGTACGCGGAACTACCGGTGAGCGTAAAATCGAAACAAATGCATTCAGAATATCCGGTAAATACGGTCGAATATTATCACCCATAAACGAGCACAATTTCCCAATAACCCAAGCAGCATTATTGCAAACTCCATCATGCTTATCATCCAAGTTCGCCACAATAAGTGGAATATAATCATTAATATTGGTTGATAGATATGGATAACAGAGCGCAACTAATTCCCCATAAAGTGCGACTGAAGTCTGTCGGACTAAATACAAACTGTCCTGCATTGTCTTCTGCAAAAGCTGCAGTAGATTGCTATTGGTAACATACTTAACGAACTGCACCTTCAATCCTAACGCCATACTATACAAAACATCATGAGCCACATGCATCGGTTCCTTATCGGGCGGATCATATTCCTCCGAATTCTCCTCATACTTGGACGCAAACGTTAACGTGTGATTGATAAGTTGCAAGCAGTGCCAATAAACCACTTCCGAATAAGGCAAAAACGACGACTCCAACGCAGGAATTAAATTACTCAAACATTCGAGCACCGCCAAGAACTGATCGTCGTAATAATTCTTGCATCCGACAAACTTCTGCATTAAAGGTGGCATCAAGCGACCCACATATTCCTCCTTACTAAGCTGCGAGCCGACTGATTGCGCCAAAACGCCAATAGCGTCATACAGCAAGTACAAACTGCGACTCTGGTATTTTTGAAAACCCATTTGAAAGCCTTCCAGAATGATATCAATGTACGGAACCAACTTCGACTGTGCTTCTTCCTCGAAGATGCAAAACGCCGATAACGCTGCTCTTTGCACGCGTTTATTATTATCAACAAAATGCTTCAGCAGAATAGTCATCACTGGCAAGAAATAAGTATCGGGTGTCGAATCGGAGTGGACTATCCAATTAACGTAGCGACTCAAAGTCCAACAAGTAATCACCCGAACCAAAGAATGTTCGTCCGACATCGAATTTATCAAAAAATTGACCAAGTATGGCAAATGCGGTGCCAAACCTGTCTGGCAGCCTTCAGCAATCGCACCTAGTGCTAAAATCGCAGACTCTTTGACCAAGTGATCCTCATTATGAATGATATCATTCAGATATGGAACCAAAGGGTTCAGCAATCCCTGCCCGAAATGTATGGCCATCGAATCCAAAGACGCAGCACTGCACTTACGCAAAGTCCAACCCATATAAAAATCGTCCACGTCTTCGTTTCCCTCATCGTCGTCCTCCTCGAACCGCAAATGATCGCCACTAGCCTTATTCCTCGAATGAAACGGCGAAATGTCCTTCGGATGGTCGATTATCGCGGCATCATTACCCAAAGTGCCACAAATTACTTGCAGCTCCGTTTGCGAGTATTGCATGTTTTTTAGCAAGATTGGCAACAGCTTATTAATGTATGGCAACAGAATTTCTTTGCAAGTCTTCAACTTGGTTAGGCTCAACCAAAACTCGCTCGCTTGCAACGCGACCTCTTCGTCTTCATGCTGCGATTTCTCGAGCAGATAGACAATCACATCTTGCAAATGCGGCAGCATTGCTTCTTCCTGATTATCGACGTAAATGACGAACGTATGGCAAATTTGTTTCAGCAATTCGATATCGTCGCTGCTGGTATACGCAATAATTATCATCAGGTACTTTTTCAAATCGATACATTCTTTCATCACCATGAAATAGTCTTGCAAAAACTGGTTGGTTAGTCGAATGATATCAAAGCGAACATTGCATTCTTCTTGCGTTAAGTAATCGATGAATTTCGGCAGAACTTCTTTGAGCACGCTTTGAATGTGATCGTCGGATTTGCGACTAGTGACGAGATCTTCGCAGATTTTGAACATAGTACTCAAAGCAAGCTCGCTGAATTCATCTTGATTTGCGAAAGCATTAATCAGGAATGGAATTAATTCCGGCCACTCATTCAAGCGAACCTTCGCAATTGCAACAACCACATTAGAAATGCTGCATCGTACCTCACGCAGAGGATCTTTAAGCAAACGCAAGCATTCTAGCTGGCTTTTATTAATATTCTCCTCTGATTGCGTTTCGTAAATTAAGTCTAGATTATTCTTTAGCAGAATAGCGGCCAACGACCGTATATCTTCGGAGAAAATTGCATTCCCGATTATAAATAAGAGGTAATTTGTAAATTCTTTCTGTGTGCATTTTTGTAGGAATAGAATTTTTTCTTGTACTTGCCGCTGAATCTCATTGTCTGGAACTAATGCTTCTTGTAGGGCGTCTTGTATCGATAGCAGAATGTTTTGTTGAGGCGTCCATTGGCTCCAACTCGTCATTGTGCAAACTATAATATATATAAACAATTATTAACCTCAAATTTGTTGATTTGTTATTGGAAATGTTTGTTCGGCTGGCGAATCATTGTGGGTTGTCGAGTAGGTTTCTGTTGTTCTAATATGCAGAATGTGTACTTACCAAGCAATTATTGATGGCTTGATTGGAAATTGAGAGGGTAGAAACTATTGACACCCGGCATCACTTTCAATACAATAAACAGATGACTGCTTGTGCGCATGGCAAATGCATCCTGGATGCACTTTTTACTTGTTTGAACATGACAATTATTTGTCAAAATATTCAAGTTCAAACCAGTTAAAAAAATGTACAAGTATAGCGGATTTTCTGATTGATTTAAATCCAATTTAAAATCAAAAAACGGAACACAAATATACACACATATTGATTTTATAAAAATTGTTGTACAACTTTTCCGCAATAAATCACAGAATGTAGGCGCTTGATTTGTTTATGTATCGTTGGTGTTGATAGCTACTTGCATAATCCCCGCAAAAATTAATAACAATTTCTGTATCTCTGTCCTGTTTCAACTGGTAAATAAACATGAAAAACAATAGTGGGCGTGCCAATTTGCAAAAGCATCTCCAAATAATAAACAAATTAATATGCAAGTCTTGTCTTGCTAGTCATTAACCTCAAATTGTTCTAATGACTAAGCCTGCTAATTATCCAATTATAAAATTAATTGAAACTGCACTTTTCATAATAAATAATGCAAATTATATAACAATTGCAAGATAACAATAATCGATGTCAATGTCATTACATTTAGGTTATAATAAATGAAGCAAAGTGTGTTTACTTACTTTTGCGTTAAATACTGCGTGGTCCAGTCAATAATACCGCCGACAACCTCAAAGTTGACCAATTTGTAGCCCGCTAATCTCACCGGTAGTTGATCGTCCGGTTCCACAGTTTGAGCAAATCTTTCGAAAAATTCCCGGTAAATAGTCAAATGATCGTCGTTTTTGGCCATAATACACACTGTTTAACAATTCTTTTAACTATCACAGCAGACTTAAATACTAATTATTACCGTAACTTGAACACTTTTGTTTCGTAACACACAAATCGTTGTAGTTTTATGATATGTTTTGTTTTGTACTAATTTAGAGGACAATGTAATTTACTAAGTTTGGAATAGGGTGGTTTTCGTAAAAAATTAAATAGATTTATCAATTCATATGACGCATACGAACAACATGCACGAAGTATGATGGGAGTTGCGTTTATCAATTGCAGTTCTGCCAACATAAGTAGCATACCATTTCCTACTCCCATTTGTTTGTTGTTACAGGAAATAAAAAAAACCGCTACTCGATTAATAAACAATCTGTGCATCTAATTTGTTTAATATATTTGGCTGCTTAGTTTTTGGTAAAGTAAACTAAATGTACACAAAACAAACTCGAATGACCTACAATGCAAATTCTTTTTGTTCACATTAAACTGCATGCACCATCGAATGTTGGATCGAATGTTGCGGGGATTTCCCCTTTCATTTCTTTTGATTTAATGTTTAAATACGTACTCTCGTATTCCTTTAGTAGATGTTCCGGTAACGGTTTGTTCCAATCTTCCGGTGGTGCTTTCCGCTTTTCCCATACATCGTTCTGATAATGTGGCAGTAATCTGGCTTTTCTTCTATTTTTCTCGCTTTCTACTAATTCTTTCTGAAAGTATTTGAATGCAATTGAATGCAAACAAGCGCTTTACTGTAATTGAAATAATTACCCCGGCTTTAACATCTTTATCGTCCGTCCACTTGTAGCAATTATTTGAATCAATTTTCCATTGAGTGCAATCTATTGGAGCACCGTGAATAAAGTATTGATTAAATCGTGCTTTAATTGAAGTGCAATCACTGTATTCCTCATCATAAATATCGCAATTTCTAATCTGCAATAATCAGCCATGCATGAATTTTTTTGCATAATTAGTCTACTTTAATTAATATTACCATCCATTCATCATCAATTGTGTTTTTAGGCTTCTCTTCATTAGTATTACTTTCAGCATTACTCATTTTAATTTAATCACCTTTAAATTTAATGTTACATAAACTTTTAGGTTATGTTTACTAAGTATCCATTTTTCTAATGTTGGCTAAGCTGTAGATTTAAATATTTCATTACATGACACTGAGTAATTATAAGTTGTTATTGTTTTTAAGTAAACAAGTCTGAATGTAAATCATCATCACGTATCAGATAATTAAAGCGCATAAAAGGATAGTTGTTTTGTTTCAGCGCTGCAAGATGGTGCAAATTGTAGGAAAATACGCTCATCAGAGCAATGAAAATTTGGACGAATATTTCAAAGCTGTTGGTATGTACGACTTAATTAAAGTAATTAATTTACGTGTCATGTTATAATATTGCGCGTTGTAGGTGTGCCATACATTCCCAGAAAAATTATGTGCAATTCCAGCCCATCCTTGGAAATTCAACGCAATGATGAGGGAGAATGGAAATTGACTATTTCCACGATGTTGCGGACCACCGTGTTAAATTTTAAATTGGGGGAGCAATATGAAGAGCACATGCCGGGCGGTGTAATTAAGGTGCAATATTTAATTTAGAAATATATTATTTAATTTAGAGCCTTCTAAAAAAATTATATTGTAAGTGAGAAATTATTTTAGAGCACCACTACTTTGGAAGATGATAAATTGATTACTCATTCCATTGGGCCAGATGATACTAAATTGCAACGCATTTATGAGTTTAATGATACTCATTGCATTATCGTAAATATTGTTATTTATTTTGAGTAACATTGTTTTATCTTTGTTATATTTTTAGACGATGAAGCATGAAAAAAGTGGTACAGAAGCTAAAAGATTTTTCAAACGCTTGTAAAGGAACGAATATTAGCATCTATTATGACCGTATTATTAATACTAATTAACAATATCTTAACTTTTCAATAAACGATTAATATACTGGAGTATTTAAAATCAAGGTAAATATTTACAAAATCTTTGCCAAATTTATAATACATTTGGCACTCTAACAAATAGTTTACCGCTTTAAATAATTCTTAACTAATCAATATAAATAAACAATTACGTATAAGGTGTCAAACAAACAATTCGCAAACGTGTTAAACACTTTATTTCTTAAACAATAATTATTTAAACAGCGCGAAGATATAAGTAGCCAATTGAGCTTTGAAGAATAAATCCACAAAGCTTATTTAATAACGAAATAAAAATAACCAAAACGTGACGATTTGAATACAATTTACATTTAACCCATTATATGATATACTATTTAGTATTTATCGTCCAATTAAAAAAATAATATTAATTAGCAAAACAAAATTATCCAGAATAAGCCATATTAGTCGTAAACAGCACTTTCTGCTTGTTTTTCTTCTTTTTCTTTTTCCCAACTATAGCTGGAACTTCTAAATACAAACTCAAGTTAGACCCAGCAAATACAAAAAAAATAAAAGCGCGACTAACCTTCTTCTACTTCCTCAGCCTTAAGCAATGCCTGTGCTACAGCATCCCCAAAGCTCTTATGAAACGATGGAACCGGTTCATAATCATCCAGCTCCACATCACTATCGCTATGCATACGAATTTGCGATGTACTCTTCATTTTGGCACCAGTCACATTAATCAACTTCAATGGAACTGTAGTCGAAGTTTGCGATTTTATATTTGGCCAATTTGGTGTGCGCTTTTCAATGGCTAACATCTAAATAAGCACAATTAAACAATGCAACATTCACCAATTAATTAACATACTGTTGCAAAAGAAGGCCCAGCGTAAAAGTTTTCATTTGACGAAGGAATATTAAGCTCGGGCGATGAACTACGTTCGCTTGGTTGCGTGCATTCAGATTCGGTACGAAGACGAGCTTCGAATCCGAATTCCGGAAACTGCAAATGCGACTCTAGGTGAATATCTGGCAAAGGAAATTTTCCCATTTGCCGATTTTCTTCCTCAGCTATGCGCTTTTCGCGGCGCTTTTCTTCTTTGGCGCGGCGCTGGCGAATTTTACGGCGAATTTCCACTTGTTCTATAAATTACGTAGAACAATATTACATCACACCATAAAAAAAATGTATGTCGTAGAGGGGACTGACCGAATCAAGTATTATTACTAGATAAGGTTAATTATCCTCACTTTAATCTTGCACAAAATTCTTGTACGAAAATAATTGAAAGTATTTTCATACGTGGATTAATAATGTGCGTTTAATTTAACAGTTTGAAAACCTACCTTGAAATTCTTCAATCGTCTCCTTTGAAACAACTGGTTGTCGCAGCTGAATTTCAGCCACCTCAAACTGGCAAGTTACAGGCAGATGTTGCAAATACCGCAAACGATTTCTTAGGTCTTCAGTCATCGAGCCCCCTTCTTTTTCTAGGATCTTCCCGGTGACTGTTTTAGGGCCGAATTCAAGTGAGCCGTAGCTGTGTTCCAACATGCGAGCATTAATTGCGTGCAGATAGATATGTTGGCCATCTGAAGCTGCGATTTCAATTTACAATAAGTATTTTATTTATACATAAAAATATATTATTGTAGTAGAGGGGACTGACCTTGATTTATATAAAACAAGTCAAGGTTAATTAATCCTCACTTTAATTTAGCACATATTTTACCACGCGTTATTAATAACAAACAATGCAGGAAATAATAAATTTGTGCAACGAAAAATTATTAATTAAATCGTTATAGTACCTTGATAAAAATAATGAAACTTGGGCAGTTGAATGTTGTTTGATATGTCCAGATTCTCCAAATCCTGCTGCAACTCGCATTTTCTTTCTGCTTCATCCACGCTATCCAAAACGACAACTTCGCGTTCTTTCAGTAAAGTAGTGGCTTGTTCATTGAAGCACCTTTCAGGTGATGTTTCATCTTCAGCTAATTGACATTGCAATTCATTACTTTCGCGTTCGATAATTGACAGGATATTCTGCTGATTCGCTAACACCAGCTTGGAATAAACATCACCAGAATCAGTCTCCGACATGTTCAAGAAATCGTCTTTTACTGTTGCATTCGCTGGGTAAGCGATTAAACTACCCTTAGCGCGTTTCATTAGTTTAAACTGAATTGTTTCGTTTACGTTGAATGTTGTGTGGGGTATTGCTACAACACTGGAACGAAAAGGATGTATTCGTTTGGGTTTTTAAATTTAAAAGAGCGAGGGTACCTTTTAAGGTCTTTTTTGTGTATAGCTTCAAAACAAATCGGGCATTTCCGCCAAGCTTTATCGGATAGTGCCAAATAGTGTAAAACGCACGGCCAGCAGTAGATGTGGCCGCAACGTGTCATTTTTGCGGCTACCGGTGGGTAGAGGCATATCGGACATGAAGGGAATTCGGAAACTTGAACATTCTACATCAAAAAATTGTATATTAATTAAGAATGACGAAATATTAGTTACGTATCAATCAGTTATTAATAAACAAAAACAATTGTAGATTTTTACTTTGATATTCAACCAATAAATGTATTGCTTATCGTGTGAAATAAAAACCATATAATTTTCCAAAGATAAAATTTCACCAAGCTTAGTTTTATCAGCAAAATGTACTCAATTCTTTGGAAAACACTTATCTAATCAATAAATAAAATACAACTCACCACTTGTTCAATAAGAGACCAATCCACTAAAGCATCAGGATTATTTAAATATTGCTTGTAATTGCCGTTACCATTAACAACAAATTGACAACTGAAACCATAAAATTAATTAAAATAATTAAAGCTTAATCATTACAAATCAAATTACTTGGCTTGCAAAAAATGCTCCTTGTTGTACTTGTGCTTTCTGGTAGCAATCAATCGATTGGAACCTTTAGGATGAGCCTTTTCGCTTGGAAAACCATCCCTCGGCGTGTAATTAAAATTAAGCAAATGATTCAAACTTTGCTTTTTACTGCCTGGTAAAAATACTGAACCCAATTGCGGCTCTTGATCTTCTAGCCGGGTTTGCGAAGTTCGAGCATCATAACCAGTGCCAAAGTACCCACCACGTGGTTTTGGTCGTTTGTCACTGGTTCGAATGCGCTGCGTTCGCGATGGTTCAGGTTTCGACTGGTTGGCATTTTGCGGTTCGCGGCGGCGGCCCCCACGTGGCAACGGCCTACCACTGATGCCATCTGAACAAACAATGGTTATGAAACAATTTCGGCCATTATGACCTCTATACGAACCTTGATTTTTCTTCGAATCAGTCGACGGTCCCCTCGATGAGGACTGTAAACTTCGAATTCCCTTCTTCTCCATTGGATCTTCGTCCAGACTTAAATGCTAGTAGTTGTTTGGAGATGATATCTCCTCCACACGGAGTGGTTACGCACAATTTCAGAGGCGACATTTTAATAAGCCATGTTTATAAAACCACGAACAAGAAAATAACCGTGCTGTACAGTATTTTCGATTTGATACTTGCGAAAGTTGGTGGTTGATGAAAGAAGCCGAAATAGTTTCGGGAGCAGGAAACTCCCCCTCGTCGGAACGACGATAATTTAGAAAAAAAACCTTCTTAGAAACTCGTCGCTTTAATGGCGACGGTATATGAAACTTTGACGACGATCAACTACGATTGCGCCTTCCTTTACTAGAATTTTAGTTACTTCAAGCGTGCCAATTATCAGTGTTGCCACTTCACAAACGTGAAACAAAAAAGAAAAACCCACTATTAAAATTTAAAATTAATCAATTAATTAAACACTATTTGGCGATATATATTAATTTGTATCGACCTCCCAGATATGATTATTTAGTGACGTAAATAACCACGAGTGACATTTCTGCTTGTACCAACATGACCACGTGAAAGTAACTAGTAGTTCGAAAACCCGCCGAAATGTTAGCGTCTTTATCGCGACGTCTTCAAATTAATTGTGTTAATTAAAGTGATCAGTGTGTAATTAGTGTGCTATTATAGCTAAAAGTGTGATTATACAGCGAGTTGTGATCTATTGTGATATGTGTTGTGTTTGTGCAAGTGTTAACAGTGTTGTGAGGATGTTGAAGATCTACCGGCCCTCTCCGCCATAAGCCATTTGTAAGTTCTCTATTTTCGATAGATTACAAATATGTTATTAACTGAATAGCTTAATTAATGTTTAATTTTGTCCTTAGATCGTTGGATTAACATCGGCGCTCTTCATCGGGATGATGAAGGATGATTAGAAATTTCGGTAAGTCTTTCTCTATCTCTATCCTTGTTGCGGTTTTTTGCGGTGTTTTACGGTGCAGTTATCGAATAAGGTTCGAGAGGAACCTGGGCCCCACTAAAGTTTCAATAGAATATAATATTATATTAATGGTCCGGTTCTACAAGCATTTAAGTCAAAGCTTTACCGAGAGTTCAAACCGAGGTTATAAAACCGAGGTGAAAACCGAGAGTTCAGCTTTGGCTTAAATGCTTGTTCATGGAGCCAAACAATTAAATAAACTAGTCACATAAGTTGCAATCGCAATGAGATCCTAATCGAATTTTAATATTCTGGAGCTACTTTTATTTTTATAATTATTGGAAATTAAATGTACAAATCTCGGTACTAATGTACAATTAAATCATTTTTAATTCGCTTTTTGGTTTACGAAAAATAATAAAAATAATCCGCGTTCTATATATAAATCAGATTTAATGAATTTCAACTAATCTGTTAGAAAAATGCCCGAGAAAATGTTCTCAAAAATAAAGCGCAACTTACGAACCATTATTGCTTCATATGAAGGTAAAATACTCGGTAAAATATTTAATTAAATTAATAATATTATTTCAGACAACGATATGAACTTATTAATTCACTATAGATTATATTTTAACGGCAGCTTTTTGCAACATCTAATCTGGCAAACCGTTAGGATTTATTTAACATCATTAATATTTTTATCCTTTTATTACTTATCTTCGCAAAATATCACCAGGCCCTTTGTGTTTCAATACTTTCCGGCAGCCTTACTATTTTTCTTTGCAAGTTATCTTCCTTTATATCTAACTTTTTATCTAATTACATTCAACAATTGCAGCCCTACATTTATTATTTCATTTATTTAAATATAAAAAAGATCGAAGCAAAATCGCAAGAAATCCAAACAAAAATTACAAATACCAACAGTAAATTAGAGAAGGCATTCAGATTGGAATACAATTATTTGATCAAATTCATGTGGATCCAAACAGTTCTTGCAACCCTCGCTGCAATCACTTTATTACCTTATGGAAAAGATTTTGATGCAATTTTAGCGCAATATATTTTTAAAGTTTGGTTTTCTAAAACAAATGGAGCAATTCTCGCTAGTTTAATGTATCTCGCGATATTTCATAGTTTCTATCACACCAGTAGTGGAATCTGGAGCGTATTACATTATTGCTATATAATTAAATTTCAGCTCAACATTTTACAAGACAAATTTAATAACATTTTTAGAACAATTAATCGCAATGATTTTACATGCGTAGATGACGAGAAAATTCAAAAAAATATCAAGAAAGAATTAATAGAAATCGCCAAACATCAACATTTAATAAAAAAGTATTAGTAGTCTTAGATTCTATCGAGACAATTTTAAATTATTTTTTTAATTAGATTTAGTGTTTCTTTTAATAACGCTATATCAAAGACGATTTTTCTGCTGACAACAGGAGGGGTACTATTTTTTCTCGGGTCTTTAATATTGATTGTTGGGGTAATATTTTAATATTATGGTAAAGAACCAAAAATATTTGTATTTTTTAGAAAATAAGTCCGTCAAATAATTATCGATTTATAATACAAATAATATTTGCATGTCAACTTGCGAGTATTTTTGCGTATGGTGGACAATTATTGGTTAACGAGGTGGTGCAAAATAATAAAATATAAAAATAATTTATAATTACTATTTTAGCAAGAAAACTTTTATAATAATTTACTACATTGTCCGTTTTACGTTATGAATGTAAAGAATCGACATTTATTCATAATGATTTTATTATTTGGCAGGAAAGAATTGAAATTAAATTTCTTAGGACTAATTGAAGTCGAATATAAATTGTTGATAAAAGTAAGTTAACACTTAATAATAATTAAATATTTTTTGGGGAATTGTTTTAGGTGTTTAGACTCGCTTACAATTTATGTATTTTTTACATAACTCTAGCAAAATAATTAACAACTTAAATTCGAAAAATGTACTAGCAAATTCATCACAGTAATTAGAGACAAATTAAAACACCACACATAACGCTAGACCTTTCGTTTAGAATTTTATTTCTTTAATATATTTACGAGGGGTAAGGAACTGAAGTAATAGATGTACAAATAGAACATAATACTATTATGTAATACGTAATTGTTGCGAAATACGACGTAATTGCAAGTACTACTTTGTAATACAAATTACTTGAGTAATACTACGGAATACTTGAGTAATACCACAGAATTCTTGAGTAATACCAAGTAATACTTACAATTTTTGCTATAATATGAATTATATTTAAAATTCGCGCGATAAAGTTGTATGTATGGAAGTGGAAGTGACTTTGCTATTTTACATAAATCTACTCTGTGCATAACGAAACGTGATCTATAGAAACGTGCTTCGAAACGTGCAGACTGTTTTCGTCAAATGTGGCTAACTATCGCAAACTACATATATAATATTACTGGTAATTAATAATAATAGTGCACAAAGAAAAATTAAAATGCTGGATTTAAAAGATATTCCTCATATAAAAATTAATGAAGAAGACCCAGAGGTTTCTGAAGACGACACCAAACTTATTATAATTGATAAATATGGCACAAAAGGCTTAGTTAAAAAATCTACAGTTTGCTGGATTGTCAGGAACGACAAAAATAAACTAAGCAATGACAGATTAAAACGAGTGCAAAGACAATGATGCTGTGCTGAATTAATAGTTAGAAGTCGACGAGATGATTTTGTTTTATATATTTTTCGATATTTTCTGAATATTTTCCTATATTTTAGTTTTACGTATTTTTATAACTTATTTTTGAAAAAATTGTTTATTTGGAGGTATAACTATGTTATTTTTGAGATTTTTTATTTTTATTAATCGTTATTAATTTATAACCTCGTTTATAATAAAATAAATACTACATGTTCCCACATGATATTATGTTGGTTACATTATTGACTAGTTATTTGCATATTCCCGCATATTCCTTATAACAAATCTTTCTATGCTCCTTTCAAAAATGTACATCCGACTTACACCATACTATTATTTCCGTTCTCGGTACTATTTACGTGCTTCTCACGTACTTTGTTAAACGTACTACGCAGTATTACTGACTACAGTATTACGTATTATCACGTAGTATTAAGTAATATTCGAGTAATATCCAATACAACTAAGTAATAGTAATTGTATTGTGTAGTATTACGTAATTCGGGGCACTATTACGTAATACCGTAGTTTAATCATGGTATTACGTGCGTAATAAGTAATAGATGCACAAAATATCGAAGTTCCTTACCCCTCGTATATTTACAAAGTAAAACTAAAAATAAGTTTAATTTCTAAAATAAGTTAATAACAAATTTACAAGCTTAATTTACATAGCATCAAAATGAAATCTATGCGATTCGGACAAACGTTCCTTCTTGTCCTCCTGTCGCTCTTTCCAATACAAAACGGCTATAATCAGTGTAATCATCACACAAACTCCAGTCAATGCAGCGACTGACATTAAAATTAATTTGCTGGGTGTTACAAATAATTGCGCTTTCCATTTCCCAGGCTCATTAGCCGGTTCTGGAAGCACAACCATTTGCGAGTTCGGTATAATCTGGTACCAAGTCTTCGAATGATTCGATAAACCCACAGTTAACGAATCCACAAAATTCGGCGTACGGCCTAAACCGAATATCGAATACGGTAAATTCAAACTGTAATGTGCAGATTGCGGAAGTTGGCTCGAAACTCCATGCCTACTGTTTCCCTCTTGCGTTGTCGTCTTGTAGGAAATACTAGGGCCTGGTAAATTTGTCCCATAAGTGCGACGTTTCTTACTAACTCGTCCCATTATCATTGCGTTGTTATTTTTCGTTAAACCGGTTAGCACCATCACTTTAACAAAATTCGCGTCGTAATCGAGGCTGTTTTTAAACGCCGCTGCTCGATATTCTTGCCCATTATAAGTCACCAGCATTGCATCTAGTATACCATCCTGGTAGAAATCGAAAAATGCTGCCATTGCAGTCCCGTTCTTGAACGGGCTAAGTGCATTCCACTTGATTGCAAACGATCGATTGAATTTGCCGCAACCAGTAATACACGGTACATTTTCTAATAGGAAAGATTGCGGGTGTTCATTGTCGACTTGGGATAGGGTCGCTAATAAATCGGGATAGCCATCCATATTAAAATCACCACTTCGCAGGGTGATGGTATTTGTATAGCGCGTTGACTTCTTCAGATAAAACCTCCACATGACTGAATTGTCATCTTTGAAATTGACTTGCAAGTTGTACCATTTCCCTTCAGAGTACACCATCAATGTGCTGACTTTGCAATCTTCATCTTGACAAGCAGGCGTGACCAAGTCCATTTGCCCTTTGAGTTCCACATCCAGGAACAAAGATTGCCCGATATGTTTCGACGGATGTTCGATTGTTTTGTTGTAGCTGAACTTCTTGTGAGATTCGTAACCATACCAGATTTCGAAGTTTTGTTTGGTTGTGATGAATAAGTCGGCCATGTAGTCTTCATTCAGATCTGAAATTTTATTGTTCATTTGTTTGCCCCTTTGTCAAAAATCACAGTTTCGTATTCTCACCTAAAAACGCATGTGAATGAGGTCGGCTCAACTCCGCTCGCCCAATACTCGTGTTCTCATCCATGGGAATCTTCTCCGGCGATTCCCGGCTAGCATTGAAGATCCAAAACATTCGATTCCGGTTTTCGTCTTGCCCGAACAGATCGACAATCATATCCTGGTTGTAATCCATCGCCAAAGGTTGCCCGATCATCTTGATAAGTGGATCGTGCTCGTTGGAGCAGTTTAATACGTTTGTGCCGCCCCATATGATGTACACGTAGGTGTAGCTCGTTTCCTTTTGGTCCATCACATCTGATTTGCTTAGAGTGGTGACTAGGATGTCCATAAGGGCATCGCCATCAAAGTCGCCAGGTACTACGCTCGTTATTATCGAATGATTAAAATTGCAGTAGAGTCTGGGACTTGCTGGTCGGAGTAAAGGCTCTTCTTCATGAGCCAGCAGGATTTCGATGGTCCTGCTGTTATTGCGAAGGACAAAGACATCGGTCAGTTCGTCTGAATTGAAATCTCCGAACGCTGCAGGCATTCCATCAGTGACACTGCCAAAGACTAGGTTGGTGATATCACTACATGTTGATAATGTTGAAAGATATAAAAGGGTGAAGGCTGTTAAGCCAGTGTTCACTTTGTAATTATACATCGTAAATTCAAATCACATCTTCAATTTTTGCAAATATTTATTTGGTATTTTGACAACTTTGACTCATCATACGGAACAACAATAGACTTTTTTTGACGTTTATGTGACACTATTGACCATGTGAAGGGTACCTTGCCATCTATCGGATTTTATGAAAGTAACTTTTAGTTTGTGTAGTAAATGTAGATGGCGCTTTATATTTAAAAAATCAATTTAAGGATTTAATTAGAATTCTAGATATTCAGTAGCTTAGTGTACGATTTGGTCGATTTGCATATAATTTTAATAATGCTCTCATTTTTCTTGAATATAATTTTTTAGTTGAATTTGCTTTATTTGGGCGAATATTAAAATTATTTTTATAACCGCAGTAGTTGTGCGGTTAATAAAATATAAATTTATGCATGTTGGCGTCTTTATAAGTCCAAAATAAAATTCATAGCTACTATAATATTCTCATGCAATTAACTACTTAGTTTGTAATGGAATTCATTTCTTTCTTGATAAGCATGAAACTCATAAAATAAGTAAACTGATAAGCTTTGGCCGATTTGAGGGTGAAAAACGACCTCTTGAGGTCAAAGATGTTAATATTATACAAATCGCGTTGTTGCTGATGTCAGACTTTTATTAAATTTATTTGATATTGAAGAGGGCAAAGGTACAGGAATCAAGAAATGTACAACACATTAAATATTTGGATAAAATTTATTTATAACCACATACAATAATAATAAATTACAACAATTTTAATGCATCTAGACAAAACAAATTGATATCATTAATTCAATTTGGGAACAATAATTACATGATCAATATGGCGGTGTAACACATTTACATATGGTGTGCAAATGCTTACAAGAATATAGGTAGCAGAACTTAACTATAAGTATATGTAATTACAAAATATGTAAATAATACATAATCCTCGGACGATAACATCAATTGCCCTCCTTTTTTAAAAATAATTATACAAATAGTAAGTTTTTTGGCAACGCGAAAAAAATGCTAAAAGTTTATCTATAACAACTAATTACATTTGCATAATAATGAGATCATAAATCGTAATAAAAGGGGCAAGTTTTTAGTGTTTTTAGGCATTACGTGTGTTGGAAGGTGGCATGTCAGTGACTATTACTCGTTGCTTGAACTGAGATATGCAAATGCAATCGATTTCCACCCTCCTGGGGTGTGCTGACCACTCTAGAAAAAAAACCATATAGCAACAGCAAGCAAAAATTAAATTAAATACAATCCATTATTATAATAATAACACAATTCGGGGTAGTATAATACCGCACCCCAAAGGGAAGCTGCGCATCAGCCTGCAAATCAGAGAAGCCTTAGAAGGCTATTGGCTAGCTGCAAGGGATGATGATAAAGCATCCCCTAAAAGAAATTAGCATTCTCGCGCGATTGAATGGAATGTGACTTGAAAATGGCACCCATCTTCTAGGCTTAGTTTTAGAAAATTATCTGGAGGTATGCTGGCACCGCCGCCCATACTTAGCTCGTTGACAGAGACGTTACGAGATGCGACGCCAGTAAGCAAGGCGTCTTGGCTGGCGTCCAACCATAACACCGCTCAGACAAAATATTAGACCTGGATGAGAGTAGACTGTCACTGAACACCACCAGAATTATTACGCATCATTAAATTCTTACACATAGCCAGATTACCAATTAGGCGGATTTCTTGCGATTGATTTCATTCGAGATGTTTTTACTAAAGACAAAAAATTACACAGAATAATTTAGTAGCAATATTGGTTGAATTTTCGATTACATTGACGCATTTCGCCCTAGAAATTAATTTAAGTGAAATAATTGAATAGAAAAGACGATTATTGTTTACGTTCGTATAAAACATTCCGATTAGCAATTGGCTTCCTGACATTGTATTAAAAATGTTTCCGGCTACGAATGTAACCCAGCAATGACCTATGAATAAATAATAATAAATAAAAAACAGTACGCGTGCATTTTATAAGCATACATAACGAACGCATTTGTAAAGTATCCAAATAGATCTTGATCGAATTTCAAAACACTACGAAATTTCCATTTTAAATAATACAACAGCGACAATTTTTAAATGGAAAATTATACAATACATTTTCAATCTTTCTACACATTCGTATATTGCATTTGAATGCGATGTGAGTTATTTACAAACAGAGAACCATATCTAGGTAGAAATGCAATTAAAATTTCAATTTATAAATCATCGTTTAGGGCCAGAAGCTACTTGCTTATACAATTAAGAAGAAAGTCGTGCCATAAATTACATTTTATGTATCAGTTTCTTTTTCCAATGATTCAGTTCGAGCTTGATTTAAAACTATAAAGTTTACCAATCATAAATGCAAATATGTATAAAAATTTATACATATATAATATATTGAGGACAAGGTGTTCCGCAAGGCTGTCTGATAGGTACTATTCTATAATAATCATATAAATTATCCTTCCTTTTCCTCTGGATGTCAAATTTATTTAGGACGAGCTAGCTGAAGAAAATAGAAAAGTGTGATTTGAAGTTCGCCAAACAATCCAAACATAAATACACTTGATCCAGTAATAGAAGTCCAACAATGTATTATATTTAAACAAACAACAAGAGACATTTTAAGTAGGAAAATAAATTTCCGTGTTTATTTTTGTGGATGCGAGGAAAAAAAATCGAATATAAAATACACGTCGAGTCAATGGGTTTTCCTAGTAGATTTCATCTCTTCGCATCTTCATGGCGATTTATATTTAGAAAATGAAAACATTCACAATATAAATATAAAGTGCTTTTCACGATGTGTAATACAAACGTAGTTTTGACTCAAAAAACAGTTGTGCTATTTATAAAGTACTAGAATTGTGAACAAAGCGCTTTATAACTTAATTTTTAGATCATTTCAAACAATATAAACGCTTCTGTTGTTAAATATTTAACATTAGTAACTGGCAATAAAAGGCGAGATCATTAAAAAAATGCATTAAACGACGTGTTTTGATGATAAGAATTTCCACAAGTCTTTCATAGTCACACTTTCTTGGAAAAGTTAGTCACTCACAAAAGAAATGTTCTTGTTGAGATACGTTGGAAAATATGTTGATAGACTCGAGATTGTATGCGAGTGAATAATTTAATGAAAACCGTCGTCGATAGTTGTGATACCATACAAGTAAATGTTATTTGCTCAATATCAGTAATGAATGTGTAAATGTTGGATAATTAGAGGCAGAAAACTTACATTGTAAACTAAGAAACCTGTGAATAATGTTGGTTTCTCTGTTCCAAAATCAATAATTCTTTTATCGATTCGTTAGTACCATGCATGGCACGCAATTTTAACAAATATAAAAGGTGTGGGCATTTCTATAAAACACATACGTGGATAGAAGAGACCCTCTGCTACAAAAATTGCTTACTTAATTAATCAATTTCATTAATTAATGGATGCCAGTCAGTTTAATTCATTACAATAGAATTTTGTTCGATCAGTTCATTGGAGCATATTTCTAGGAAATTTAATTGCATCTGTAGATTGGAAATTATTTTAATAAGTTCAGCAGGTGCTGGTCAAAGAAAAATAGCAATACCTGTAATTGTTACGACTTTACGACTCATTTTAAAGACAAATTTATTAATTCATAAATGACTAAACAAACTTCCATATCAAAAAGAAAAAAATATCAAAGAACCTCAAGTATAATTTTATGGGGTAAATTGTGTATAAGGAAAGAGCGAGGGAAAGACGTAATTTTATTTGCATGTTGTGCGTGATTTTGATCTAAATACTACTGTTTTTCAAATTGATATTTAATCCAACAGAAAAATAATGGTGAAAGAAATAGTAACAGTGCTCTTACGAAAACACGTGAATTATTGCATTCGTCGATTTTAAACAACTTTCACATCATTTTGTGACAACAATTAAGTGCTGATTTTCAAATATCAACAAAACACGTTTTTTAATTAAAATATCCACATAGATTGGATTTCTAATAATAGTCATTTGAAATAGAGTGAAGCTAAATGATATTTAATACACACCCACCCCCTTAGTTACCACTTGCACACACACACATGTTGAAACTTTTCGAAAATGTTTCTCAGTGAAAGAACACGTGTGAAAGTGATACATTTTTTTTGTCCTGGCGGTTTTTATACGGCTATTATCGACTATTCCCATAATATTTCCTTTGCATATAAAGATTAGTGTTTCATTTTAATTTATGGAACTTGTCAAACCCTGTCTAACCTTCAGGTCAGTTAAGTAGCTCGGCGTTCCTGTTGTTATCGATGGAATGAATAAATTAACAATGTATGAAACATGCAAATTGATAAATTGTAGGTATAAATAAACAAAAGGGCTTTTTTAATCTGTGTCTGAAGATCAATTATTTTAATTTTTTAAACCAACGACAGGCACGTAGAGATAATCGATAATAATTACTAGAGTATACGTAAAAATGCTATTTAAATAAATAATTAAATGCAGTTGTTTAGCTTTCACAGTGACACTCTTTTGCATTATGTTTATTTTAGCCGTCGTTGCATTATGCATGAGGTATCGGTGTATGGCTAATATCGAGATAGCCATCAGATGAATTAAATGCTGTATTTGTCTAACTAGTATTTGAGATATTGGCTTGTCAACGAATTAAATTGGTGGAAAATTCGGGGCCTAATGATATAATTTCTATGCCTACTTTATACAAATACAAGTTCAGATTAACTGCGATAACATAAATAATAACGCGCCACTCTGTAGCCACATACTTGAACGATCGGATTTAATCAGCAATATTTAATAATATACACTTTTGACCTGATTTTTAAACCACAATTTTGTTTCCGACTATTTTTTCTGCCACTACATTATTTGTTTGGAATATTGCTTTATTGGCTGCACACATAAGATAATGAAACATGTGTTCTATTATAAGAGAAAAGCATTTAATAGGCATAATACCCAACTATTATTAGCTCTATTCTAAAGTGATTTATTACATCCATTGACGTGCTTTACTTGTAGGACTTGTATAGAAAAGAATATCTTATGTAGTATATTGTTCACAACACGTTAAAAGTTTCACGAAATTCATCTTTAATTCGAATTATTATTGACTACCATCATGAATAATAAGTTACGACTTGAGCAATCAGTCAAACAATATTAAATCATTACTATCTATTATTCCAACTTTTGTTATTTATTCATGGATCATTACGACCAATTTCTTTTAGAGCCAATCTATTGAATCATTCATGGCTTTTCATTGCGTGGATTAATAAAATTACAGTGGACCCAATTATAGTACTCTCGATTACATTTCTCTAATTGAAACTCATCTCATCAAATCTGCACTTTCTGCGGAAAAAGTTGTTGTGAAAATGGGTCCAAATTCGTTTTTTCCACATTTAACGAATGTCGCTCAAGAGTGAACTGTCAATTAGCGGATGATTTTCAAACAGATGCATGTTCAGAATAATTTTTGGACAAAAAATGGAATTTCTGAAGAGGCAAGACTCAACAGTCCAATTAGCAGTGGGAAACGAATAGGAAGTAGCTCTAGATTTTTTGACCAAGTACTATCTCCTATTTTTACCAATTTTCTAGATCACTTCATGCAACCTGTTTATGATTTAAAACTGAACCACTCTTGCTAATTGAAAGTAATTATGTTCATCAACAAATTACGTTAAATATTTAGGATAGAATCTAAAAATAATTGCCTACACTACACTAATTACTAAACGTACTTCATTCTTAATTATTATTGTAATGGCTACTGGTTAGTTGTTCAAATAAAAATGGATGAGTTTCGGCTGTCTGTAGAAGGATTATTAATTGTACACGTTTAAAAGATAAAAATTCTTCATTTGTTCAACTTATGTTTATGGTTGTACATATTAAAAAAGAAAGGAAGAAAAAAGAATAAAAGCCAAACTAATTCACATGTACAACTTCGATGTGTCTCTCTCGAGCTATTTCCTAACTGCATTCTTTCAGTTATTTTTGAACACACCGAACATTAGCATTTGAACATACAAATCTGAAAAACCGAAACGAAACAGTTGTGAAAAATAATGCATTTGTTGTTTTAGCATTATATTTGACTCATGAGCTGGTTATTAATATTCCCAGACGTTTCGATATATTAATTTTTTGAACTACTATTTCTCTTGAAATAAATTATTTTATTTCAGTAAATCCTGCTTTGATCTTTCACGAAATTAAAAGCGCATAAACTAGCTTCATTAATCATCCAATAAAATATTTTTTTATAAATAAATGAGTGACTTAAGTACAATTAGTAATACTCCAAATAAAGCTTCTCGATTAATATTATTGATGCCTCTAATAACTCAAGTCTTATTCCTCAAACACATTATATCCATTACAACATTTCCGGCTTAACAAGTTGTACTAAAAAAAAACACATACACACACATGTATAAATATATAAAAATTTATTACAATATTTTTCTACTTATTTTTTTTTTGTATTCCTGTACGAATATAAAAAAGAGATTCTTGAATTTATTGATACAAAGTAACCTCGAGTTGGTTTTACAACATTATACGCGTTTTATTTTGAACTATATATAATTGAATATAAATTTAACACCCACTGAAATAAAAAAAAAGATCTCGCCTGAAAGATGCTGAAACACTGTCTTAAATTGTTCTCCAACACCTACACGTATATAAACTTTAAAGTTGGTGTGCCAAAAAGTTGGGAATTTAGTAAATATTTCCAACGCGGGTGTACCAAAAATTAAAAGATGCAAATTATAAATATCCTTATGTCTGCCACAAACTAATTTGTTTGTTTGTGTATTACAATATGTATCAGTTTAGTTTTTAATGAAATTGCACTGAAAATTCAACATATAAATTAATGTCGCTTTTTTATGGACTGTCGTATAAATTATTGACCTTACTCTGTAATGTTATAAAGTTACTGATTAATGACAAGGGTGGAGTTGCATTTATAAGGCAATTAAGTATACACTTCATGCTGTTTACTGTATTAGTACTACTAGTAAAATAGTAGCATATTTATTGTGTTCATACATTGCTATTAAAACTGTGTAATAAAGGGTTTTCTGGTTTATATTTCATAATTAATGTACCGACTTACGTACGACGTGATACTTGTAATCAAAGCAATAAAAATATTGCTGCCACATATTACATATTTTAATTGAAAACGCTTTTTGAGATGGAATTCAGCCCTCATAGGAAAGTCGCACCTTTCATGCAACATCCTCTTTACATAAAATAAATTCATTTGACCGCCGCCGCTGCTGATGCGGGCTTTCTTAATTAATATTAATAAAAGTCTCATAAATTCACCGTAGAAAATATTCAGCATTTTATATAAACAAACTAGAATTTATGTCATTTCAGTATTGACCTAAATTTGCACCGCGTTTCGGCGCCTAATGAATTGTTTCTTTATTTATAAATCTGTTACAAGAAAAAATTTATTTTTGTCTAAACGGATTTGGAAGACTTATGTATTTGTTCTACTTTTATTCTTTCGCATTCCATGCAATTAAAATAATCACAGCAGATATTTTCTAGAAATTTCATCATCGTTTATTGGATAGCGCAAGGTTGTGGATGTACCTCCACATTTAATCAGATTGGACAATTTTAATAGTAAATTCTAATAATTCGTATTCATTACTAGTAAAAACAAGGCACTTATGAAGCTAATTATTCTTTGCGTAAGCGCAAAAAACAAGATAAACATAAAACAAGCTTAACAATCGCGCAAAAATTACATTTTCATGTTATTGTGCACAAACATTAGGTTGTATATGGATAGATAATTTCTCGGATAATTTTATAATGTAATAGAACTGTTCTGGTTTTTATTTACGGGAAACGTCCACATGTTTTTATCTCGGCCGGATACAGACACATATTTCGAAAGATATCACCACAACCATGTGATTGCAAACTGACCAAATTTTTCGCAAATTATCTAACAATTTTTGATCGTTTTTGTCTCGTTATTGGATACTTTCCTGATTCATTTGAGTAGTATGTGCAAGGTGCCACCCACCAATGTTCGTCCGGTTGCCTGGACCGGTCCGGTTGCTCTTACCGGTTACATTATTCGGTCCATGCACCTCGCAACTTGGGCCCAGCACTCCCCGGCACATACTTGAAGACCGACCTCACGAGTTCTATCACAACATAAATACCCAACTATCTGTTGCAAATTGATTGTAAATGGCATTGAATTGGAGTTTCCTTTTAAGTACCTATATGTTTGTGGTGTGTGCACACCTAATCGACAATGACCATTGCACATTTGTTACACTCTTCGATCTAGTCGTTATCATTCCCTGTCAATTGTCCACTTCAACTAACGATCTATCAACTGTCACCATTTATTTCTATCGGAGTTCATCCATCAAAAGCATTTTTCTTCGTCTTCACAGAAGTTAAATTATTCATACATTGTTCAATAAACCTGTAATTATAACTACAAGTGACAGAAAAACGAGTATTCTCTGTAATGCAAAATTCCTCATTCAACATTTATCTCTCAATAAATTTGTCTGGAGATGTTTATACGTAATATTTTAGACAAGTTTAAAACCTATATTATAAAAGCACTTTTAGGATACTAAAGTTAATGCAATTAAAATTGTTTCTAATTAATTATTAGCTGTAATTACATCCACAATTAAACCAGAACTCTTGAAAGCATATCTCCATGTATTTTATTAAAAGTTTTGTCAATCAAGGAAGTGACTGTAATTTATGCAAAAATGCAAATTAAACATTTAACGTTAGATTGCAAAGAAAACATTACCTCTGCCAATTCATCAAGTAACATTAGCCATACCGAAGTACTGTTTATTTAAAACCATTTAAATAAAAGTAGTAAAATTAAAGAAATATGAGTTGTAAAATCGTTTTAAAACTGAAAAAGGTCCTTTTGAAGAGTCACAAATAGCAAATTTATGGTGTTATTATAATGATAATCATCTGAAATGAAAACCCTTGAGAAAACATCTGGACATATGGATGATGGTTTGTGAGGGTTTGGAAGCGAATACGAACATCATTAGAGTATCAAACTTAAATGCCATTAGAAAATACTAGTATAATGTTTAAACTAGTACATAAATATTAAAATCGTAGATATGCATACAGTTTAAATAAAGCAAACATTGTTAACTAATCGTTTTCTGATATTTATTTGTTAAATTACAGTTTATTGATAAGTTATCGTAGCAGTAAATAAATTAAATGACCTTTTAAAAATTTAGTTTAATAAATTATTGCTGTAAATAGACAAGAGGTTATCGATGTTGTTTTGAATCCTGTTATAGATTTAGATTTATCAATTTTATTATTCTAATTTTGGATGGGAGAATTCATTTCAATTCTAATTAACATTATAATAAAATTAATTAACTTGGAAACTGCAGATAAGCGTAATTAAAATATCTTAAGTGGTGCATTATTTATTCCAATTCCAACTGGTAAAGAAATATCAACAATTTGATACAAATATTTTACATTTCAGTATATTATGCAATATTTGAAAAATATATTTCAACATTATACCAACTTTTATCTCGTCTATAATACTTAATGTCAGAGGGGAGATTTTTTTCATATTTATTACTAGCAGGCGACTAATTTAACTTTTATTTCTTAATTAAGGTAATTAAATCAAATGGAAATTTGCCAACAAGACTTTACGCCACATAAAATCGGATAAAATATTGCACAAAAAAGAATTTCTATTCTTTTGCGAATTATTATTAGAATTCAAACACTTCACGACCATAATATTATACACTCGTACGTCATTTTATCCATATTTGAAACTCATTGACTTGACAATGAAACAATGGAAGTAATTTTTTTACTATGTGTGATGCTCGAAGTGAATATGAAAAACCATTAATTTGTGGAATATACTTAATTATATACAAAATACATTTTTGTGCTTGTATAATTGACGTAATGAATATAGAAAATGTTGAACTTTGACTTAGCTTCATTAGAAATTTATTTTATGCATTCGTAAGGAAATTCACTTTTTATAATTTCTTTTCTATCTGTAATTAGATCTGAAAAATGAAACACATTTATATGGAAAAATTTTGCTTTATTTACATAATGCTTTCAATAATTATATAAAATTATATACAGAGTGTTTCACATTAAATGGGCCAAGTTTATGAGGTACTAGAAATTCCTGCGACTCGGATTTTATTTAGCACGTTGTAAATTAATATTGATTTTCATTATATAATAAAATAACCATACACTAAAACTAAACATTTGCTTTAAACGGCAGTTAAAAAAATGTTTCCTTGCAGAAAAGTGGGTTTTAACTATAATTAAAGAAAAATAAATTATAAAATTGACTTTGACAGTGCGTATTGAAAATTTTTCTTCCTTTTAGATAGATATTTAAATTAAAAAGCAAATAGAATTAAATTTAACAAAATAAATATACGAAACCGCAATGTTTTCAAGTAATAAATTGCAACATAAAAATATTTTCGAATGCATATTACAAAAAATCCGTTAAAAAATGCAAAATCAAATATCAGGTTTTGTGTGCACGTTTGTACTTCATTAATATTTATAGAATGTTTATGAATATATCTAATGAATTAATAAATTGTGTGCAGAGACAGTCAGATGCAGATGTAAGTGAGATAGCCCACCCAAAAACAAGTGTTAACAAAATTTTTGAATTCGAAATCGAATTTTCGTATGTGGATTTAGTTACTAGTTGTATGGGGAGCCCGGAGGACATCTTTACCTGACAGTATTAGAAATATCAAAGTAATCTAATGCTGCCCGGTAAGATGTTAACAGTACTCCTCCGATAACCTTCTCGGAAACGAATGTGGCAGTAGTTTGTTTCATCGTCTTCATATCTTCTCTAGTGTCTTCTTACCTATAATATCACCGAGAATATCACATAACGATCATGATGACATTCAAAGCCGACGACGCCGCAGATTTCCTTATAGACATTGAAACGAAAACTCAGTGGAACCAATAAACTCTATTTTTATATTGTGAGTTAATTATACAAGCAGTAGCGAAGGCGTAAATATTTATGACTGTCGCATAGACACACATACATTTATTTCAAACTAAAATAGAATCGACTTTTTATTTGATTTCTGCGCTCCAATGCGTAAAAATGGTTACAATTATTTATTTACATCTTGCAATGTTTATTGATCAAACGTTATTTATAAACCCTGCAGCAATTTTATTTATCAATTATATTTCCTATTGTGATCGTTACAATTTGTCAGGCTCTTATTTAGACATTTGACATTCTTATTATAATGTAGTTGTTATTTATTATTTACAATCTAATTTTCATTATGAATCTATCGATTTATTGAAGAGCGCGAAATAGACAATTCAAAAGTGTAGTCGAAAATTGGAAAGCGAGGTGTGCATCATCATCATAAAAATTTATAGAATTTCAGTATTAACGTAAATATTTAGCATTGCTGGCAGGCTGATTACAAAATATACATCATGTTTCTCATAAATTAAAACCTAAAAAAATATAACTTTCCAATTGGATACATGTATGCATTTTTGAAACTAAAAATTATAAAAATACGTCATTATTTTAAGGTCATTTTAAATTACATCAAGTGTTTGAATTCGAAATAATTATGAAAGCTAATCTACCATTTATATGTTAATTTCGTGAATTTTAAAATAGATACTTTCAAATTTTCCAAATACTACATCTATTTACAGTTAATTTAAGTGCAATCTGAAATTCGCTAGAGTTTATTTCTACAGTATGTTATTAGGTTTCATGTAGTTTTGCTTTGATTCAAGAGAGTTAATAAACAGGCTATTTTATTGAAGCACTTAAATTACGTTTAGGTTTAAATTTGTCGCTCAAACAGGTTAGGTAGGCGACTATTTTGTTACGTAAAATGTAATGTATTCCGAATACTGTCATTGTGAAACTTTAATACTCGATCAAACAACTCGAAAGAACAAGTGTTGGTTTATTAGACTTATCTCAACATTATTGTGCCATTCAATTCGAAAACTACAAAAACCGTCACTAGTAGAACCCATTCGTATTTGACTAAACAATTTTTAAGTGCGGATTAGCATGTCCTTAGCTAATAAGTTGAACAAACATTTTTGAATCCTGCTGAACGTTATCTCACTCAATGCACACTTTTTTTTATAATTAAATAAAACTGAATAAATATTTGTTTGTACAATTTCTCCAGATAAATTCATTGTGTTTCTATAAAATTTGTTATCAACCAGCAACCACAACTTTACAGTAACAATGTACAATTTAAACTAATCAAAATAAATACGCGATAGTACCAACAGTATCAAATGTATATATTTTCGAGATAAAATACACACAAGGATTGCTTCGCATTTTACATCCATGCACATGTTATATAATTTATATCGTGATTTGCTGTAATTGGCGCTATAATGTTAATAAATTTCAATCGCAACCACGTGCTGCCGTAATATAATTAAGCGTTCAATTAAATCAACTTACCCTATCGAACGAAATATGGTAAGGAATTGATTATGAATAATAGCGATACAATAAATATTCTCAACAAGTTGGAATGAAAGTAGTGATAGCGCACAGAAACATGATTCGATTTCGAGTCACCCCCCAAAAAGTTTCGATCACTAAAATTGCTGAAAGAATAACGAGTCGGTGCTGAAAACACGTCGGATGTTTTCCGAAGGAACTTTAGAAGGAAACTAAAGTTTTTGGGGATATGGGGAGTAGCTAAGTGCTTTTGGCGCCGGCGCATGTTCTTAAGAAGACTTAGTGGGGAAAAACTGTTGGGACAATGTCCAAACGATAAGCGATTTTATAATAAAATTAAATTACTTTTTGTGTTATATGGCGTTGACCTTTTGAAACCCCAATTATGAGTTTGTTTATTAGATTTTTCCAAACTTATTGCTACTTTTCGTAGAAAGATTCCATCAGACCATTCAGTACATTGATAAACAACATTTCTGTTTATCTAAATTAGTTATTTGTGTAACATAGTTGTAACCATGCGAAATATATTTCAGTCGCTAATTAATGAACTAGATCGAATTTAATTCAAAAATAGAAAAAAATTACAATTTCGCATAATTGCAACGTAAACAATAATAAAATACTAATGAATTGAAAACCGTATTTCACTTTAGCTACTCATGCTACGAGTATTTATAGAAAATATTCAAACATCACTTAAAAGTTTAAAGAAGACATCCTTGACAGGTTTTTGTATAAGGTATATAAAATAAATGCATTCATAATTGCTTATGTGTTTATAACGTTAATTATATACGAATAGGACATTCAGAATGGATCATACGATTGAGACCTTCCTCCTTATTAATTTGAATATAAATGACGAAGCACTTAATTAAATACTTATTAACGTCTATGTTTTATGGAATTCCATCCAATTTATAGTTTTGTGGATTTTTTAAATGACAAACTTAAATATTCATTTTGAAACGATAAAATTCGAATAATTAAGCAGAACTAATGACTTTATCTCTGGGAGTTCCACTAATAAAGCTTTTTCTTATGAAATAAATATGAAAAGCCTAATTTAATTGCTTTTTGTGGATTTGTAAAGGGAAAACCCGAAAAGTCAAATAATCTTGCAAATTCCTATTCTTCAGTTTTTGGAGGAAAATATTCATAATTAATTCGGGCAGATCGTGCTCACAGTCATTCAAATCCTGAAACTGACACGCCACCACCACGCCCAGTATACAAAAATGGGATGTTTATTTTTCACGAGATTTAATAGAGTATTACTTGACACGCATCCTTGAAATTAAAAATTAAACTTCATTATAATATGTAGATGAAATTTTCCTGCTTTTCTCAATAATCAATTTCAACGCCGCCATATAATCGCAGATATTTGTGGATTAAAGGCGTAGGTAGACAAGCAGCTGAACTAATCGCAATAAAGTGTAATAATAATTATAGATCGTGTCAAAAAAATTGATAATTTATCCGTTCGAATGCATAAAATATGAAAATTGGCATTCTACGTTTCATTACAATCGTTTAAATAAACGTAATTATCCAAACGTAAATTTATTGGTAGATTACTTATTATTACTGTCAGAAATGCACATTTTAAACATGGTTAAAGATAAATAAATATTGTGCTCTATTTAACATGTTAGTACAGAAATAAGTGATTTAATTTTTTTATAAAAAATGAACAAGTTCTATAATACTTCATATTTATTAAATATTCTGCAAAACTGTCATTGCAACACTGTGATAAATGTCCGATTCGCGCTACCATATTTATACGAATTGTATAAATTATGTATGATGAAAAAACAAGGAAAAACATACATATTTTATTTGGCAATTAAATTAGTTCCATCTAATTAGTTAAAGAGCAAGTCGAGTGAAATGAAGACAAATCCACTTTGACAACCGCGTCTAGCATCCGAGGCAGTTTAATTAACTCGTTCAATAAAATCGGCAGTTAAATATGTTTTAAAAATTCGATTCTGCATGTTGGAGAAAAAAATGTTTACAACTTTGCTTGTGTATAATAATTGCATTGCAGTTGCAGCGCATGCCAGAGCGTGCAAAATGCATACAATACAAGGAAACATCGTTTCTATTGTGTTCAAATACGAAAATTCACTAAAAGTACCTGTCTCGGTACCTGTTAAGGGATTGTTCAGCAGGTGTTCAAAAACTATGCGACAATTAGTTCACTATAGATAGCTTAGAAATTTTAATTCATTGAGAATAATAGAAAAATTCAATAGATTCGATAATCAACTAATTCCCGGGATTTTATATGAACAGAAGTGCACTGACGATTTAAAGCCACTTATAAATGATTCATTCAATTACGAACAAAATACATTAACATTGATTTTTCATTTTATTCATTATACAAGCTGATTTTCGATAAATTAAAATGCATATGTAAATATGCTTTCTTAATGGTAAATATTCACAGCAAACAGAAAATCCTATTAAATTATTTCGCCCCTTTATTCAAAATCCATTTAGATTATGCATTTGGTTAAATAAACAATCGTCCCTCTTAAGGAGTTAATATAAAAAAAAATTTTTTTTTTTTTTTTATACCAAGCATCAGCAAATATTTTGCAGCGAGCGATAGAGGAGGAGAAGTGATACTAATATTTCAATAATCTTCTATTGAAATGTAATTTTCTGTAGTGCATCATACCATATACGCCATATGTAAACAAAGTATCAATAGGTATATTAAGTTGTGATGTTATTAAGTTACAATGCATATACATTTTTTTACCGTCCGTGACATTCAATACACGCTCAGACAAGCTTGTAAACATAATTCTAATATATCTAATTAATTTTCATAAAAGCATTATAATTCGAGAAATTCATTTGCATTTTCGCAATAGAACGTCTCTATTAAGTTCCATGCGCTAGCAGATAAAACGTACCTCTTCCGTCTATGCCATCCGATCGAAATCTTATCACAAAAAAATCCCCCAAACGGTGTGCGAGTGTATTTTATGGAAAATAATCGAGTAGTCACATAAGAATCGATAAATCTGTTAGGCCACGTGTAGAATTTCCTTGATAACACCACATATGCAAAGACTCTCTGATGGCTCCGACTGACTAAACTATGTGGAATTGGTGTGCAACAGAGTGTTAACTTTGCGTTGGCTCTGTAGGCGATTCCCAAACCAACACATGTGTTTCACATTTTCAACGTTCTCGACATTTTACATTTCAGTAAATTGAGCTTTCCGAAAAGCACCATGAGGCCGAGTCGCTATTTTTATTTGGTGCGAAAAAACGCCGAAAATCTCCGTTCGGAACCCTTGTAATTATGTAATGTAAGACTTTCTTTTGGGAATAATCATTATAATTGTTCAATTTTATTTTTCAAAGTATGACACAGCAGGCCAAGCAAAAAATGTACAACATATTGTATGTAGTTTACATGTCCGTATATTGAAGAACGTATTCCCTCGGTAGTCAAGCCACTGTTAACCTCCACTATACTTTAGTCGGATAATCACTGTAATTTAAAGCAGTTTACCAACGGAAGTTTTATACTCTTATAAATTGCCACTGGCGAAAAAGTTTAAGTAATTTTACTTTACTTAATTTGTATTTTATAGTAGCACATCACATGCGTAAGCTCAGCTTACGAATTAATGACAAATTATAATAATGCACTGATCCATCCTTTCTTTATGATTCAATTAAATTTCCATTTGTGTTTTTAAACAATTTGTCGGGGAAATATTGCATTATTCTTGGGGTCAAGGTTGAATTCACTTAATTTAATTTACTATAGAAAAAAACTTGGCTAATTGAAATTGAAATGGTATGTAGTAGGTACTCATTAAATTATACGTTTTAATGATGGGTGTGTTTAGATTATTTAAATGAATCGTAATTAATATAATTTCAATCAACAAAAAAACGCAAATAATTATCGTTAATTGCCCGGTAATTTGAAGGTGGACAATTAAGAGCTAAATGCTAAATCTGTATGCAAGTAGTGCCATTTAAATTGAAGAAATTACATAAAATAATGGGACTAAAGAGTAAAGGTGTACTGGCTACCGTGGATATTCTATAAATAACTTGCATTATAGCATAAATTGGTCATGCTCTAATAAATTTCCATATTTATATATAATAATTACGTTTTTTTAGAAGGGCGTGGACTCTTCTTAAATGTTATATTTGATATAAAAATTTAAACAAGTAACATGACAAAAAAAGGAAATTTAGATAATTAAAGTTCAGCTTCTGTAACATAATAATTTTGTATTTTTAACTATTTATCGATCCTTTATGAATTAAAAAAAAATATTTGCGTAAATTTAGATAAATATTGTTTGACACTATTAATTAATCAGTTAAATATTATGAGTATGGTCAAAATAATACCCAATAAATTAATAATTAATGTATGATAGGCATTCATAATTATAAAAAATTTAAATTTATCTCTTATTGTTGCCAGGCAATATATAATTATAAACAATTACTACACAAACATGTAATTCTTCCTCAATTTCAATACTTTCAATATTACTTTTTAATTAAAACGGTTATTTGGAATCGTGTTTTAATTAACGATTTTTACAATGTTTTAATAGGCATATCTTATTTATATTATTTTCCGGAATTAACATGACGTTCATGATTTATAAACTGATTGAATATTTCTTGGTACTTAGTTAACAAAGTAATTATTATTCTTACACTTCAGATTACTATACTTCACCTGCTTGTCCATTGAAAGCTATCAGATCAGAAGTTAAAAAATTATCAACTTCATCTCGATAATTCAAATTTCATATCCGCGTATACAATGTTGCCCGAAAATTGAGAAATCCTCGTCGAAGCAGATGCGTTTTGGATAATTATGAATGACATACATTTTTTAACTTTATTCGATAATTTTCTGGTTGTTGTTTTATTTATTTTCATTTGCCATGAACACGTTCATTATACCGAACAAAGTTGAAACCCGTCTGACTTGGTTTTATAATTAAGAAAGTCACACTGGCTCATTATTGAATCTTCTTATTAGTTTTGATCGCATTTATATGGCTGTAGCTGATTTTATTTATAACGTTATTACTGTATTTTATGAAATCTAACGGAATTTCGGAGCGCCTTTTTTGGATTCATTTAAATAAAGCAGTTGATGAAGTAATCTCATTTTATCGGCTATTTTTAATAATGGTAATTTAATCGTAATAATCGCCGACTGGTATTTTTCGCATTTAATTCAGATGTAACGCTTAACGTACTTGAAATACCATGCAAAAGTGTTTAATTAATTGAACAACAATTCTTCGTTTTTTCCATCGGCATCTTTTTAGCACAATTCCTAAGAGGAAAGTTATGTTCGCTTTAGCATGTTATGCATTACGTACTACAATAACACATATTATTGATTTATGATTATTGTTCTTAGCGAAACAATCACCACCAGGTGTGTACTATAAATAATAGCTGCCCTATCTGAAGGTATAAATGATATTTTAGTGACATGGTGACAATGTAAAACACATTTAAATATTCAGATTCAGCAGTTTGTGTCTGTCGGATAGGGTTCAGTGACTGTGATGGAAGGTCGGGCAAGGTCATTTGGGGTTTCGTTGGGTTCTGACCACGAGGCGACACACCCATCAAAACCAACGTCCATCCAGTACTTTAGTACCGCTATTCTCTAGATACACTTTTATCTGATAAAAGTACCCCGATGCAAATCTTATCGAAATTTATTGATTCGCAAAATTAATTATAATATGGAAAACTATACATCGATCATTAAATATTGGATTTTTAATCGTTTTTTGACATTCGAATTTATTTAATAATAAAAAGCGATAAATAATTCGCTCAATATCGAAGAAATTTCGTATAAATCACACAGTAGGCTAAAATTGAGAAGAAATGTTTCGCGTTTTGTTTGCTTTATTTAAATATATCTTGCGGATATTTTTCAGTGCCACCTGTTCAAACTAATCGATTCTATCAGATTGATTTTAAAAAGTCGAATGTGATTTAAGTTGACTATCGTGTTGGTTTACACGAAATTTTTATCATTCATATTATGCAAGTTTCCAATACATTTATTTATAGCTCCTAAAGTTAAAAAAGGTCAAGCATTTGTAATTTTAGCTTTTTTGAATAATATTTATATTTAATCGTTATTCAATTCGTTTTACTTGAAATGGGTTGGAACTGATGTAAAATACTGAACAGTTTCAATGCGTTCCAGACGTGTAATTATAAAATCTCCGTAAACATTGCATTTCGCGTAAATAGGTACATCGCACAGAGTAGTAAAACTACAGGTTGTTAAATATATATTATAACAAGTAATGTTATTCAAAGAGTGAGTGCAGTAAATTTCAAAATCCAATAAGAATAATAAAACGTGTTGAAGGCTTTTAGAAAAGCTTTGTTTAATTTATTATTCCAATTCAAATTTGTTGTAATTAGTGTTAATTATACTTATTAGAAGGCGCCAATGTCAATATGTACCTATTACAATTACAACTACATTAATTATAATAAATGCTTTGAAAGCCTCACATATTTTATTGAATTATTAAATGATTGCTATATTCATCTATTAAATAACAATATTATCGGATATGGGAAACCTACATTTAGCATGTCAATCTTCGCCACAATCGATATTGGAAATTGAATCTAACATATAATACACATTAATATTAAATATTGAAAGTCAAATGCGATAAGCAAAATCTACATGATGTATTTTCAAATCTGAGGTTGAAAGCTCACGACTTTCCACCCCTGATAAAGCCACGTCTTATCGCCGTTCTGTCGAAATTCGACGATAAATAATTGTTTAAATAAGCAGATAAAAGTTGAAAGGTCTTGAGATTATTTTTAGCCTATCTAATGCTACTTTTATTCTCTTTTATATTTGTTCAGATAAACTGTCTATACATCATCAGAAACAGTTCAATTGAATATTATTATTATTATTATTATTGATACCCATTTAGGAAATAAATTATTTTGAAATAAAATTTATAGTTAGTTTCCATTCAGTTATCCTTGGTTAACATAGATTGCGGCATTTTTAACAGAAAAATACTTTTAAACGAAATGAAATTGTATAATAAATCACTTTTAACGCAAGTGCTAAACATGTGTGCACCTGATAAGTGCATTTGAATATAACGTCGAGAATAAGATGTATGAATTGTTAACATGATTGCAGGGCAAATGTAAATAGCATTGAAAAAAGGGTGTTCTATTAAGGGTTGTTTTTACCACACCCCGATCATCGATCCGGGTTACGCCTTACAAGGAGCGGCCTCGTGAAGTATTAGGGGTGATCGCATTAAACATTTTACATTAAAAAAATTCATTTAATTTGACAAAATTTAAATTTATTTTAATTGTGGCTGAAAAGCGTGGAACGCACAAAGTTATTTTCGGAATATTTTAAAATTTGTAATGGATTATAAATAATGTTAATTCTAATAAAGCAGCTGCATCCACAATAATGGACTTAGTCGAGTCCAGATTGATTTATTATAATAAGGAAAAATAGAATAGAAGTTTCCAAATGGTATCTTCACATAAACTATCTGTCCTTCCTACAACGTATATCTAAATATAGACTCGTGCGATTTGCATCACAAACTGTCAGCTTGAGTAATACGCACTGTTCAAAACATCTATATACATACCTATATTACTCGTTTATTTGTCCAATTAACCATGCTAATTGTAGATTCTTCTAATTAACTAAAACACTTTAGTAGCGAAATTTTTGTTAATTAATGCGATCGAAGCGGATGCCAGAAAATGTGAATTGGGTTGAAATGAGACAAATGGGAAATTGAGAAAGTGTTTATTAGTTACAATAATATGTACCAATAGTTAACATCTGCACTCTAGTAAAGAAATCAATACAACTAATTTAATATTAAACAATTATTAACCTAAGAGCACTAGAATTTCAAAGAATAAATTCAGTATTATAAAATAGATATAATATAGTATCAAAATATTTAATTAGAACAACATTTTTAATTGTTTTTATTTTGTTTCTCAATGGAATGACAAGAGCCAATAAACTATAACAACATCTTACTTAAATCTAGTGTTTTAAGTACAGAGATTAATAAGATAATAATAACAATATAGTATTTATATAGCAAAAACTCAACGAAATCAGAAAAAGTACTCGTACATAGGACCGTATATTTTTTATGTATATGTATATATTTTTATTTTTTTTTTTTTGAGTGCAGTAACCATTGCGAAAAGTACAGTGAACATGTATATTTATATACATGCAATTGAATTGTGTATATAACAATTTGAACCTCTAATGCAATATGAACAGGTATATAATATAGATATAGGTACTGTGCAGCTACATCTAATCAAGTACCAACCATTTTACATAGATTGATCCAAATCGGAAATTAACTATGCAAAATAATTGCTACTTTTTATTTACTAGGAATAATAAGTCAAAATTGCCTACCTTATTATAAATACTAAGTTTTATTTTAACTGGTATTTAAATAGGTTTGTTTTTAAAGCTTATACATATTTGAATAAATATGATGAAATCATAATTTTCATATACTCTTCTTCCTTCTTCCTACCTACAGTATAATATGTAAATACATTTTTAATATATATATAATATATTTATTTATATGCCTGATAGATAAAAAATTTAATTTGAATAAAACTTACGTTTATTCCTATAGATACAAATTTACAATATTTTTTCGATATTTTTTTGGTGTTGTAGTTTTGCATGTCTCAAAAAATTTTGCATACAAATTTTGTTTGGTTTTCAAGATTTCCCGTTCCTTACAAATATTTACAAATAGTCAGACTTTCATAGTAACATACTTGTCCTCATACATTCAATTGCCTTTTTTGTTTTTGTTAAACTGCTTCTTCAATTTTAAATTTTTACTACTAAGGATTGTTGATTTTTGATTGTTCCATGTAAGTTTTTGTTTTAAACAGGAAATTTTCTCGTCACTAGCTCTAAATATTATAGATTGTATTTGTTACATTTGGTTTTAAAGCAACTACTTTATTGCAATGAATTGAAAGCAGTTATTGTTGCTCCAAGAATGTGTATTTGTAAGCATTTAAAGCAAGTCTCATTCGATACACTCAAACATACTGGACCAGTTATTTGATTAAAAAATAATTTTCATATTTATTTTTAAAATTTACCTATCTATTATTACCAACACTAATTTTTCTTGTTTTTAATACATACACTATAGATCATGTAGATGCAGTTTTGTAAGCTATATCTTAGTTAAATTTACATAATACTTAAGTGTACCATTTTCGAAGATAATTTATATAATATATTTATATATCATTTAATTTTAAAGAATAGAATTTCAAAACAAATAACAATATTTACAAATCTGGGAGGGATTTTTACATTAATGTTCAATTAATCCTGCCAGCAGGTACTTGAATTTTTTTTATTTATACGAAATATCCACCACCCTTGAATAATTGACTAATCAGCCCAGAAACGAAAAAACGAAACAAAATTCGAACCGAAATTTGTGCATAGAAATCTTGAGCAGCAAAAATCTGTCTAGTTACACATAAGTTTATTTACACATTCCCGGCGGATTGAATCCGATAAACAGCAGGTTAATACAGTATTTTATTCATTATCATATTTACCTAGCCTAGATATTGATATGTATGAGCGAACATTACCAAACTTATGTTACACAAGCTAACTTACTAGAAATTGTTTGAAAATCAACTGAAAAGTCTTATAGGGTTTATGGACTACGATTCGAAAAGAATCGCGGATCCATTCAGGTTCAGTTCAACTTTAAACTGTTTAAAGTTAAACACTTTTCAAACAACTAAACTAAATTTATTATGTAAGGCTTAGGTTATTATTAGTATTAGAAAAATGTACGTCAGGGTAATTTTTAATTTTGTAAATGTTTCCCAATTGATTTGTTCCTGGGAAGAGAAGTTTTTCTACATCTGACATCAAACTGCATTTAAGTTTAGAAATTTAAGACTATTTCAGAAACGACCAATTGGAAATATTGCCAAAATATTTGCTCCTATTCAACCCTTTAGTAGGAATCCGAATTTAAGTATTGCTTCGTAGATATCGAAATAATGAATTAACTGCAACTGATTTGTTTTTTATCAAACTACATGGCAGTGAAAAATATTTTCAAAGTAAGTCGAGTTAAAGTTTAGTTTCACTTTTCTAAGTACTGGTAGACCTTAATTGATTTAGTAAGAGTAATGTTGAAATTAATTTAACAGTTTTATTACATTTATCATTATCAACTACGTTAAGACTAGAACTTTTTTTTAATTAGAGGTTTAGTCTAGACACTTTTTCAAATAAACGAAAAAATAAATAAGACACCCTTAATATTTAACAAGAATCCGCCAAGCGCTTACTGGTATATACACTAGTAAGTGAATTGGATTGAATAAATAAATTAGAGAGAAATGAATCAGTTTGAAAAAGTGTGACTAAAGTACAAATCACAGCTCTGAATCCATACAATCAGAATAATATTTAAAAAAAGTTCGTACAACGTCTAAAATCATCTCACTTTTGTTGTCGATCCTTTGCATTCATATTTAAATGCACGAAAATTACCAAATAACAGCCAAAATAGACATTGTAAAGATATAAGAATATATCAGTTATATAATAGTTAACTACAGTAGCTGAATATACAAAATTAATTATATAATATATAAGTACATTATCATCTCACATAATTTAAAGTTTATGATGTAATATTTATTTTCGATTATCGTTGCTGCTTTTTGGATCTTCTAAATAGTCAGATTTGTTGCTTCTAAAATAAAATATACTGCAAGTCAAAATTAAGTTAGTAAATATTAACGGGTCATTCAATTAAAATGCAGCACCTGTTATTTGGGCCTATGCAACTGGACGAACCCCCTGGACACTGTGACCTTTGTAGGACATCCACTGACAGGCCCCCCAGCCTCTCTTTTTCGGCTCGTTCTCTCTGTAACCTGGAATACATATAAATTTATTATTAATTTCGAATAGTCAATACTAGTTTATTGAAACGGCAAAACATATTGCGAAATTTATATGGGTCTTACCACAGTTCCGATTGGTTCTTCCCAAAGACTGTGATAGCAATAATCAAGACAATTTACAAAAAATTACGAAACTTTTCTTAACAATTCTCGTCGAAATTAATTTAAAAAAATCTACTTACTTATTTTTCGATTGCCTCATAAATTGCTGAATTTTTCGAGCGGCTTGGTGTTGTCGTCTTTGCGAATAAGTACGTCTATATTAACAAAATATGATTAATATAAAATAAAATATTAATAAAAAAATTAATAAATAGGACAGTAACATCAAGAACTACCACACAATGATTGTTAGTAAACATATAGCAACTACAACGAAGCAGATTGGGCCAAGTGCAGAGGGTTGACAAATCACACGGTTTTTATGGGAAAAGTTTGCTAATCGCACATATGTAAAAGTTTCTGTAACAGTTTCAATTTGTTCAAATAGCAGCTACAGTGTTAAGTGTCGAGATGTTAATCGGAAAAGACTTTTCAAATTAATTTTAAAAGATGTTACCGATGATAGGCAACTTGTCATACACAATTAAATTTCTATTGTGTATGACAAGTTGCCTATCTGCAATAACATCCCTTAAGTGACCCCGTAATGTTTCTTGAACGGATCGTTTTCGCTTGTATTAAACTATCGGAAATGTTTGTTTGCATGTATGTGTGTGTGAGAGTGTATATGTAAATTAGATTAGAACACAGAAAGCCTTACACCAAAGACTAGCAAACAACTCCAAACCGCGCTAACTTACTTGAGGCCCGAAGCGGGCGTGCCCTCTCTGCTGCCCCTTCCCCCCTGCTCCTTGTAGTTACGGTAATAGTTCTGGATGCACACGGCTGCTTCCTGATTTTTCTTAAATCGCTTGTGCTCCCTGTAGGATCTATAACCGTTTTGAATAACCAAAGCCGCGTGCGTTCGTTGATAATACGCATACTGCTTGTATCGTCGATAGTAATTTTGGATCACAACCGCAGCAGCTCGCTCTTTATCCTGTTCTTCCTGTAATCGACCTTTATAGGATCTATACGCTTTCTGAATTATCTTAGCAGCTTCGTACAATTCCCTTTGCTCTCGATCTAAAATAAAATATTTTCTGTATCTTTCTCCGGTAATTTAATTTCGCTGGCTTACCTGAAAGGGTAAGGTTGGAAAAGTCTTTCTCGAAAACGCTCCCCGATGCTTGGAAAAACTCGCAAAAGTCTGCAGTGGTCGGTGGTGGTGATGGCGAGTCCAAGGTGAATGAACACGGCGATTGAAGACAAGTGGACGAAGCTGGACTAAGACTGGAACATGGTGTGCCGACATCGCAATATCGATAGTCGGAAAAGTCGAAATTGAATTCGGTTGATTCGAAACTGGAGGAAGAGTGATCTAATAGCGGTTCCATAAATACGTCCGATAATGTATCGTTTGTTTGTAGAGAATCGGGCGGACCTGGACTAGAATCCAGTAGCATGTCTTCGCTTTCATTTTTGATTCGGTCTGGCATTGCTGCTATTATTTGCTCAGCTAAAGTTAAAACTCGAGCGTCTTGTTCCCCTAGGAAAAATATTTATCAGATATGTTAGACAATTTTTGAACAATACGGGAAATGTTTAGTAAAGCATTTCTCTTATATTTAGAAAAAGAATTTTTAAATCTATAGTTTTAACAACGGGAGTGATCCAGATTTATACATACATTTTGTTATAATATTTATGATGTAATAAATATTATTGCAGCACATGAATATTAATGTTGAAATATATTTTGAATAAAAAAACTTTGTCTGGATCACACTGTTTGATTACCAATAATTAGCAAAGCGGCATTAGTGTACGTAAATATTTTATCAAGCTTTTAAACATATACATATTAAACGAAAATGAAATAATTTAAATAAATAAACAAGCTCATGCCCAAAGAAAGAAGAGGTAAAAAATTAGTGGGAACCATAATTTTTTACTCATTCCTTATTAATAATTTAAATAAGCTTCAAAACTAAGTTAGTTTATAGTGAGAGTATAATCTGTTGTAATTAATAAGTAATTTGTAAACTAATAAGAATAGAAAATCTAAGTTCAGTTGGTTGAGTATTTAATCTAAATAGAGAGAGAAAAGTAGAAAATGGTACCATATTTTTTTTTGAGTTAGTCTGTGTGCAAAATGTTAAACAAACTAGAACTAAAAAAGAGAGAAAATAACTACTAGTATATGGTTAGTTAGAGTTGTATAGAAAAAACATTTAGTTAAAGGGCAACACAGTGAAACAACACCGAGAGACAATAACAAAGAATAGAGACCAACATTTTGCACTGACCTACAGTACTGTTGTGGATGTCACTCTCATCATCAGAGACGGCCTCTACGTCTATCAGCGGACTACTGCTTCGTGGTCCATTGCCTATCTCGCCTAAATCATTAAAAATTCGTTTCTAATTTCGATCAAAAAAAAAGTCATGTTGCTACAGATTTGGATCATCATCATCATCACTTTTATTTTTATTCTATTCTAAAATATCTCCTCATCTGCACAACAATATTATTCAAAGCGCACTTTAGAAAATCGATTATCTTTCTTCTTTTTATCAACCGAAATCATAATAGTACTGTATCAAAGCAAAAAATAATAGAAAAGAAAATAATAATCTTTGGTTGTTCAATAAATTGAAAAAAATAACGACATGCATGCCATTGATGATGATTCTTGCGAAGCGCTTACCTTTAGTTATACAACAAAAATAATACTATACGGTTACTTACACAAAGCAAAATCCATTTTCCTTCCTGGTAGTTCCATCGATTCACTATCAAAGGAATTATCTCGCGACGACAATGGCGAATGTAATGGAAGCGACATACTTCGATCAAATCTATACAGAATCAGTTAGTCGTAAAATAAATCGCAAGAAAATTTCCAATTCCAATATACATACTTTGATAAACGCGGCGAGTCGCGAGCGCTCCACATCTTCGAGCTTTTCGGTCTGTAGCTTTCAGCTGCCGGTCCACAGCTCATATGAATACCGCTATCAATCGATGGTCGCTTAATCAGTTTTTGTCCATTGCTGCCACGAGTGCTCGATGAAAAATCGGAGAGAAGCGGACTTGGCATCATCGATGTCAACATTTTATTGCATCCATCCGAATCCAAGTCTAAATTCAACACTTTATACTTGTGCGATTCGCTTCTAAAATTAAGTTTCCAATTAGCTCTCGATGATGGTGGTAAATTAGCGGTTTGCAATGTATACCTTGTAACGGCGCCGGGCCGAAGGAAAACGCCATCGTGTGATTTACTGGTCGAAGCGATCGAGGCCAAAGAGATAATTGAACTAGCCGGAGATATAATTGTCGGTGATGTAGCCGGGTCCATTGATGAATGATTTGAAAGGAGCAACATGTTTGCTTTGTCGCGTCGCAATTCCAATTTCTCTAATTCCTTTACCAAATCTGCATGATTGTTTTCTCTTGCGCATTCAAGGGCTGATTGATTTGCTGAATTTGTCGTGTTTAAAGCAACGTGGTTCCATTTATATAGCATTATTGCTGTTTCAGTGTGTCCGCGTGCACAAGCCCACATCTAAAGATTAAGATTATCATCAAAATTTTTAACCTAATACCTTAATTTGGTTTCAATTTCTACGTTGATGAATTAAACATACAATGTATGCATATAATTACCGAATAATTAATTTCATGTCATTGATTTAAATAATTACAATATTAATGAATTTAATAAATCAACAAATTTGAAATGATTACAAATATACACCGCACTAAATATTAATAATTACTAAATCCCGCCGTATCGATTGTAATAAATGGTTAAAATTCTAGTGAAAGCGCGCGCGTATAAAAACTGAACAGCACTTACAAGAGGTGTAAATCCGTCTTCATCCTGACTAAGAGCATCCACTTCAGTCTCTAAAAGTAGCGACGAGTTTTCCGCGCGCCAATGCAACATTGCACACACTAATCTCGAATAACCCAAAGATGCGGCTAAATGTAGCAGTGTCATCCCTCGATGGCTAGCAAACCAAGACACGCTTAATTCTTCTCCATGTCGCCATATCCTCGATGTCATGTTCTGACAAAAGTTTACCAGCCGATCTTCAAAATTTGATTGACTAAATAAAGCCGTATCTTCGATCTATATCGACACAATTCAATTACAATCTAATTTTATATAAAAGGGTGGTAACTTACAACGTCCCCATCGCTAGGTTCTTGTTTAATTTGTAAACGGTCGTCCATTGCTTCCAATCTTTGTAGCAAAGTAAATTTCAGTAAATTGTCATTGGAGCGCTCGAGTTTTGGTTCAGGTGCTGCAACTTGCTCTTCTCTTGGCGGCAACTTGTACTCGAATATCACAGAGTTCGAAATCACATAACCATCGCATGCTACTTGTAAAGTTGCCAAGCCAGCTTCGTGCGCTTTAATTTACAACAAAAAATGTCAAGAAACTGTTTTTTATACGAAATCGGCAGTAAAGTACTCAACAATCGGCACTAAAGTAGAAAGATAACGTGTCTAGAATTATTTATTATTTATTAAGAATTTTTAGTGTTAAATTAAATTATTATGACCATTATTACCATTAAAAATTAATAAAAATAATTAATACTTCATTTTATTAATAATTTATTAAACAATTAATAACTTCCAAACCATAAACATAATTAAAGTGCTGATGGCTCGGTTGGATTCTGCGAATTTTTCTCTACCCGTGTGCCAAATTTCATCAAGATCGGTTGAACTTTAGGATTTGCCCCCTGAGGGAATTCCCAACCGTTTAAGAGCTGCATCGCCGCATTCCTCAGTTACATAATGCACCTGCACTAAACGATGCGCCCGCACATTCCAATGCAGCAAGCACATGGCTATTAAGGCATGTGACGCGCATAGAGCAATGACCGGCTGACTGTGGTTGTTGGAGGGAATTATATTCCGAACGGTGCCGACGATAGCCGACCGATAGGCAACGTCAGTGCATGAAAGCTACAAGTGGGGGACTGTCATATTATTTCGTTTGAAAAGTGAAAAAGTGTGAATAAAACATTTGAGAAAGGTGTTAGTGTTTTCACTATGAAAGAAAAATCATCTCTACGATGGAAAAAGACTTTTCTAATGGTATTTGAAGCTGGAAGCGGAAAATAGAGCCGGTTCGAAACAACCACGGATTAATTTGAGGTTAGAATTTTCAATTCAATAACAATTGCTCGATTATTTAATATTTCCGCATTCGTGATAAAAAAATACGACTTTACTGCCTTTATATACATAAATAATTATTAAATTGAACTTACCTGGACAATAACAACGTAAAACACCGCTTTGTACTAACGTTGTGGTAACAGGGAATGCATCAAAAAGTACAGTATAGGGTCCTGTAGAGTGCCAAGGTCCTGTTACCAAGACCTTAACACCGCCCTCCGGATAGGCCCATTCGGGAGAATAATCGGTAATTTTGGCCGAACTTTCTAACGAATGATTAATTTGTTGGGTTTCTACAATGTGGGTTTTTGCAATTCTACTCGAATCGGACGGATTGACATCTAAAAGAGCGGCATGTCCAGTGTCGATACTCTCCAAATCTGGAAATTCGCCGAGCATGTCGAATGCATCTAAATTAACGAAAACATCATCATCGACAACGTGAGTGGGCGAAACAACTACATCGCAACTATCAATGAAATCCATAGGATTAATTTCGGTGGTAAGGGTCGGTTGTTGCACTTGTTGTCGCTTAATTTGTCGGTTCGTGGTGTTGCTTTCCGAATTGTGTCGTTGATGGCTATCTAGTTCGGTTGAACACAAAGGCATATTGGCAGACAGAGTTCTTTGGATGTCTTCTTGGGACAGATCCAATGTTTCGTTGAAGAATCCCCCGTTTGTTATGGAAGAACCGTCGCTTTTATTAATAAGGGCACCACTAGAATCGGTACCCAGTACCACTACAGTATCACCACAAAAGCTCTGATGCTTGTACTCGTCGGAAACTACTTCTTCGTGACTAGTGTCCATTTGTTTCGATGGTGTTGAAGGTGCACTGGACATGATCACCTCCGTCTGTTGATGGTGTCGGGCATAAGTCATAGTATCAAATAATGATTGTCTTAAGTTATCGTTAACTTCCATTTTGGTTTCCCTTTGATTCGCAATCTTGCTCTCCTGCTGCTTGGTCGCCGGATGACAGCAAGAAGTGTTTGTGTCCATCACCTCTTGCTTCAACACCAAATGACTGGTTCGCGTTTCTTTGATTCGATTGGTGTTGCACACGAAATTCGCCACCGACACCGGATTCACCAAGCTCGTATGACTAGTGTTGTTTGATGTGTTGCTGCTGTTAAGAATAAGTAATCCACCGCCTCCTTGGATTTGCGATAGACTAAGTACTAATGGAGGGGTGGAACTAGATGAACAATTAGTATGGCCAGCTTGATGGTTTCTCGCATCCCTCGAATACACCCTGGGCGTATTGTTGTTGGTTAAAAGCATCGAACCCGAACCGGTGGTCGATGAAACTTGATTGTTATTATCGGAATTATTAGCCGGTCTGCCATTAGAACTGGAACTAGCCAGAGGTGGATTAGTGGCATCCTTGGCAGCGGAGATTCTCCGCATGGGATGCGAACAACTTTTGCCATCGGCACAAGTCGAATCAGGACAGCCACATTCGAGTTGTTTTACTAACGCCGCTTGTCTTGCAACACGTTGTTTTTCCATTAATTGACTCACAATCGCTTCGACTGTTTCTGCTGTCTGCAATTTAAAATTCTGGTGGAAAGAAATAAGAAGGCGTTAGGAGGAAGCGCTCGAGGAGAAAAATAAAGTGTGTAAAGTACCGATATTTCCAGTTCGTTGTTTAAATCTGGCTCGTCTTCGCTGAAAAACATGGGTTTTAACTGGGAGACAAGTTCGTCCTTTGTCCATTCTTTCTTGTCGGCCCAAAGTGCCAGACTGGGGGTTATAACGGCCAGCTTGTTGTCGTCCGGATATGGCACATTCAAATAATGTACCAAAACAATATCGGGATTCTGCAAGCAGATGTTTTTCTAAACTTTTTGTTAAATCAAATTAATTCGAATTGTACCTGCAAGAGCCAGTAGCAACGTCGGTGAAATGTGGGCAGAATTGCTGAATGCACATAACACCCATATATGCACTGTGGAAATATTAAACAAACATTAATTATATCTATTATCCTTTCGACTAAATTGGCAAAAAATTAATTTCATAGTGTGTTCGTTGAGCGCTTTTAAGCGCGCCGCCCGATTTACGAAAATGTTCAATTTATCATTTAATAAATGTATCAAGTTTAATTTTCTATCGTGCACCACCTGAAGCCTATGATTTGTTGTACTCTCTAGACTATAATTTAATTCGCTCTAATTAACATTTTTCTACCTATTGATTAATGCACTTTATGATCGATTATTCAATTAACATTTCATGAAAATGTGCCGTAAAAATATTAATAAAGGATGTCTAGCAATTTCGTCCGAGACTCCATTGAGAAAAACGACATTTTTATTGCACGTGTTGTTCGAGACGTAAACAATCTAAAGTGGACCAATCCAGAAATCTGCTAAATTTTGCGATGGAGTCATCTTGCGCCGCTGGTTTGGGTTTTAACAAAAATCAGCACAGACTTGCACAGGTGTGTTGAGTGCTGGGCTGCTATTGGTTAAAAAATAAGTCACTCGCACGTGTTTAACTTTCAACTCCATTGTGTTAATAAAAGATGTCCGGACTCCATTGAGAAAAACGACATTTTTATTGCACGTGCGTTGTTCGAGACGTAAACAATGTCAACTAGACCAATCCAGAAATCTTCTAAATTTCGCGATGGAGTCAACTTGCGCTGCTGGTTTTTTTTTTAACAAAAATCAGCACAGACTTGCTCAGCGCATGTGGAGTTCTGGCTGCCATTGGTTAAAAAATAAGTCACTCGCACGTGCTTAACTTTCAACTCCATTGTGGAATTCAGGAGGTCTCTGATTGGGCAACTTTATACAGTTTTTTCATTCGCGTAATTTATTCAATCTGTATTTAAGTTTGCAAATTACAAAATAGGTATGATGATATAAATGGCGTGAAAATAGATTGGACAGGTAGTGAACGAATAAGCTACAAAATAAATTGAATTGTAAATGATTTGAAAGCGGAATAAAAAAAAAATGAACGCAAAAAAAATAAATGAAAGGACTAGGGGAAAAAGAACCTCAATTATTTGGGTTAATTAAACGCACCTAAAAAAGAATTAATCCCACATTAAATTATAAAGATTTTGGTTAGAAGGTGGCTGTATAATTAAGAAGATAAAAAAAATACGCGCGACGGGGCTAGTGGAAAAACAGAAGGAGCTCATCTGAGAAGCGTAAAAATGTTTATGGTTTTTTAACTCGCATTTAATGGGTACGAATGAATTACCCAGGTGTAATATATCTCTTTAAGACCACCACCTCAAGCTGAAAACTACTGCATTTTACATGAACCAGGGCGGACATATAAGATTTCCAACGTAAAAAATGCATATTTCAATTAAAAGTTTTATTTATACAACAGCCGAATACTTAGTCCATTAACAAGTTATACCAAACAAATTTATATCTGTAGAGCGCTTAAAATTTTATTAGACAATAAAATCGTTTTGTGAGCGTAAATTGTCGGGTAATTAATTCAGATTGAAATGAATGGGCCCCATCAAACACGCAATTTTCATCATTTAAAGGATTTCTATTTACCTATCTATACATGCGAATGCCATTTTCAAATTTGCAAAAAAAAAGCAGCGACTTGCGCTCGCTCGCTAGATTAATTTGATTTGATGATGTTCAAGGGGCGTTAAATGTGCCTAATTTGTCGAGATTGTTATTCAAGATTGTTGGCTAGCGGATGGCATATCGCGATACACCGTCGCTCTAGATTAAACTAGGAGTGATTGGTAAAAAGCAAAAGCAGAGCAAAAGAGTCGCTCGCTGCTCGTTCTTTTTTTTTGCCCCGTTTTGGCGCGTGACATGACAGTCTGATTTAATCAAAGTCAGGCTGGTTTGGGGGCTGTATGAATTTAAACTGCCTTATTACTGAACTCCATATGTGCTATATTAGTTTCCATTGTTGGTAAGATTGTCGTCGAGGAGAACTACAATGCACGAAATAATAATTTTGTTTTATGTTTTAAGGCGTGTTTCCTCGCCGTTTGAATGAGATACAAATGTGAACTCTTTTTATTTTCGAATCGATTTTTATTTCTTGTGGATATGAGCCTCTCACTATCATGGAAATTTGTCGCTCTTATTTGCATTCCTTCCCTTACAGCAGCACTAGCTCGTTTCATCACATTCTCTTTAAAAATACACCTCACATGCAACCACCTCCTTTTCTCTTTGCTTTGCTCTCTACACCCACAAAGCTGCTTTATTATTGCTTTATTCAGAAATTACACCTTCATCTCTAATATCTCTTCGGTTTTTTTTTTAGCAAAAAAATCACAAAATAAACAACAGGCAGAACAAAGCCGACTTTTTGTTCGCGCCGTCCAAATAAAAGATTAACCGCTCTATATTTGAATATCATATTCGCACCGCAAAAAAATCTCCATTTACACACAAATAATGAAAACAATTACGAGAAAAAAAAAACGAATCATTCGATTAAAGCTTCAACAAAATAATGAACACACAATTTAAATTCCCTCTGTGTATTTAAGTGAATCATCGAATGCAAATCGTTACCATTAATTTGTAAAATCAATATGATATAATTCCGTTACAAAATCTATTTCCGCAAATATTTGTTGTTCCGAATTTAATAATTAGTCAGCCAGACAATATTTCACCGCGCTGTTTTCATTTCGTTTGGTCTAATGAAAAATTTAAAAACCAATTAAGGAAGACACTGTATAATTGCATAAATTCCATCAGGAATTGTTAAAATGCTAATGCAAAGATTTTATTATCCATAATAAATGCAAAGGATTGTCAAGGACAAACAAAATACTGAAAGCTGAAACTTTAACCGAGCGAGGAGAGCATCGCATCAGGATATTATTTGTTGACGCTCGAAAAATGTTTCTAAATGTAATAGTCGATAGTAATACTTTTATCAAAATACAAAAGAACTCGTGAAAAGACAGAAAGACATAAAGTTTGCTGAAAATGTATAAAGGAATAAAATTATTAAAACAACTTGGGAAATGTTATTAAACTCATATGTTTTTGTTTGCTTCGCTCGTATCGCAATAGCTGCTCTATAATATACAACTTGTATTAGTTATTTTTTCAGCCTTTTTATTCTTCTTCTTGATAGAACAAGATAAAATGTGGATCCTTTAATTCAGTTTAATTCGAAAGACTGAATCGCTCCGCGCGCGTTACTATTGGAAAGCAGAGCAGAGCTCTAGTAAAGCTTTCAATTCAGACATTTCCCGAGCAAGCTTTTGTTCGACATTATCGAAGGTCTAATTAATGACGAATCGGACGCTTTTTAAAGCTCTCATTGAGGCGTTAGTGGTTGTCGGTTTCAGCAGCATGTAGAATCTCGAAAGTTTTCATTTGCGATTCCAGCTCAATTCCGCGTTTTGTTTACACACCACTGCGCCCAATCTCAAGCTTCTTCTTGTCTGCTTGCTTGTGAATCTCATTTTACAATATGATTAGGGCTCCGGTAATAACACGATGCCTCCTCTGTTCTGTTTGTAGAAAGCCCTTTTTCTTTCACAAATCTATTTTTTCTACCACTAGTTTACGTAGAAAGCGCGCCTGTATTGCATGTTGCGAGCGATACTATTTAATTTCTTTCAGATTTTTTTCCCAAACTTGAATAAATTGGATTTTTGTTTGTTTTCAATTTGCCGTATTGCAATTTAAAGAATTTCGCTATTAACCTACCTCTGTTCCTTGTACTTTTAGTTTCATGTGGTCTTCTCTGGTTGTTTTGCCATCTTTTCTTTTCTTCCAACAGTAACCGTCTCGACGATATCTCACTTTTTTCCTGCTGTACAGCAACATTGAACCGCTCTTTGGCCTGAAAACAAATTTCAATCATTTCGTTTCCACAAATAAAAATAACGCTTTAAACCAAAACAAGGAAGTAAAAACAAAAAGCCCTCAGTATAATTGGTTTCACTTTAAATTTAACAGTCTAAACGAATGGTTTTACAAAATACTTTTCAACTTGATAGAATCTTTTTTCAGCTGAAGCTTTTTTCATCCATCATTCAATCAACTAAATCGTCGTTTAATTTTCTTTTCATTTTATTTCAAAGATTTGTTGTTTAAATTTGCAAATTATTTCTTGTTTACATTTGTAATGAATATGATGCGTGATGCTATGAGCGAAATTCGATTAAATAGGAAATGAAATAGATCCTGTATAATTTAAAACAACATCCGTATCGCAATGCAAGTAAACAGTTTTATAATGCAGAACAAATAAGATTAGTGTAGTAAATGTGAAGTTATTTTGATGGAGTTTTGCTAATTAGAGAGAGGCTTGTGTTGTTTTTAAATCTGTCTCGGTATTTGCTCAATGTTTTGTGGATAAATAAAGATTAACGAGACAATAGGAGGAAAAGTTAGCGATAAATAAATAAAACACCCCTAATATAGTTTGTCGATCTGTTATTACATGGGTCAGTTATTGTTCCGGCTGTTTTCACAGGTTTTCTTGTGTATTTGTGTAACAAAATTGAAAATAAAATGAAAAATAAACAGGTCTATTGAAGTATTTGTTTTTGAAACGTAGAACAAATATTTTCATGAATATATTTACATTCGTTTACAACAAGCCAAAATGTACAGTTTCACGGGCAATAACATAATTGCATTTACCAACAACACTCTATGCAAAATGTTCAGCTAATCATCAGCGACATCAGCAGGACCGAAAATTGTAAATAAGACAAGATTCTGTTTAGCTTCTACAAACAGTAGATTGTAATCATTTATAAATCTTTTCTGCTACTAGCGCGCTTCCTTACATTGTCCTTTCGCTTATCTTGTTTTGTTCGAAGATCAAGAACTTTACTATTTAATTTGGTTCCAGTTTGAAGTAGCAGCATCAGTAGACTGCTCCTGGTGCAGGATCCTGATGCATAAGTTAGTTTTGCGAATGTCGGCAATAAAGTTACGGTCAGAATTAAGGGGTAACGCTTTTCGATTTTAATTGCGATCAACTTGTAATTAGAATTTGAATGCAATGTGGGTTTGTTCTTTACCGGATTAGAAGGATTAATTAAAACAGCTTTAATTATAACCACTTTATTGGACCGAAGAAAGGCTACGATCATAAATTTTTCTCTTATATATTTTTTCCTCTATTTTATTTGCCACTATAAAACTACTGTGGTTATCTGATTTTTCTCTTCTATTGTATTATATATTTCTTAACTTTATATCTCTATTTATTTATTGCAATATTTTATTGTATTTGTATACGACTATAGGTGGACGGACGGAAACTATGCTTTTACGATCCACAACTTTCATATTTTTCAAAACTGTTGTTGTTGTTCTTGTTATACAAACTCTAATATATTAATTAATCCTAAAAGAAAAGTGCTTTTTATTACACTTTTTGATGACAGTTTAATGTCCCATATACATACAGGGTGGGTCATTAGTGTAGATACGTTTTTAAATGAAAAAGTTTGCAAGCAGCATAAATTTGCCCACATAATTTTAAGGTCAAACCAAAATAGAATCATGTAAATATATTTTTTACTCAATTATTACGTATTCAAAACAAAAGCAATATCATAATATGAATAATGGTTTTCTAGCATTTTCTAATTAAACGTCTGGATTTTAATTAAAATCTCAGTTAGTTTCAGTTAGCTTTTCTAAAATTAAATGAAAATTGAAAGTTAATTCAAGCAACCAACAATTTTTAAGAAAAATAAACAATTTGATCTTTTAGAGATCATTCCAAATCAGTGAGAAATGCACTCATTTTAAAATCACTATTTTAAGAGAAAGAAACATTTGTATAAAATATTTTCTCAAAGTAACTTTGCGGTTACTTTTTGTTCCAGAATCATATGTTAGCATGGATAGATTTATGGCTTTCATGCACACAAGAATGCTCCGTTCCATAAGTATAACATCAGTAAGCCAAAGAGAAAAAAAATCTTATTCTGACCAGAATGTAAAGAACAAAATTTTGTAGCTCATTTTTTCGAATGCTTTATTCCGATTCGATCATTTTTATCACCTTGAAAACTCGCTTCATTTATGCATATTACATTAAGCGTCGTTTTCCGTCGAAACTAAAACAAGTTCCAAACTCGTACAAAATAAAGTGTATAAATTGTGAATTATGGGGTTAAATTTAGAACGCGGGTGGTTGTTTGTAAAATCGGGGCGAATATACAGACCTGATCTTGACCTCCTTGCTCTGCCATTCTGCGTGCCGATCAAAGCTGATAAGGATGGCGGCGATTTCCTGAAATGAAACAGACTATGAGTTACTTTTTCTTAACACACAAACACAGTTCGCATTTTGACCATTTATATAGGCTCCAAAATATTTAACACGAATCTAGATCTAAGCACCGATAATCTCTGGTTACATTGAAATGTTGCTCAGAAACCCATTCAAGTCTTGCAACCTATTAATTTGGAGACATTTGAATTAAAAAAAAAAGAGTCAACAGACGGTCCTTGATAAAACACAAAATAGGAGGAATATAATTTGAAATCGATATGTAATAAATTGTCTGTGTTGGAGTTTAGGGGTAGTTCTCGGTTTGGTACTATTTATTATACGAACAGTTCAAATGTAAAAGGTTTCGGATTGGTGCTTGCCAATTAACGGCTATTAAAACCATAGTCTGTGTCAATCAATCTTCTTCTATCATTCAAATGCAAAATTCATTTGTTCTCGTTTTTTTGTGTGCATTTTGCTCGTATGTGTTCATCGAGGTGTTCATTGTTATCTTTTGGCGAAATTATTGCATTTATAAAGAATTTAGCGAACATTTTATGATTATTATGCTTTAAACTATTCCGAAAGCTCTGAATTTCAATTACACTTTGGTATTCGTATTATAATAAAGCTAAATTTTGTTGGTGGATATTTAACTGAAGGGTGGTGCATGAGGCGACATTAGTTAGTATAATAAATCTAATCTTTATTATAATATGTTTTTAATTAAAACGGAGTGCATAAAAATTGTAGCTTATAAAATATTTTTGGATCGGAAGTCGGGGCAAGTTGACAGGTACATTATTTGCATAAAGATGTAGCGGACAGATAAGAAAATGTTAAAGTAAAACTTTGAAATGTACAAAAACTGTTTTAAATATATATTTCGCGATTGTACCAGGAAGGCATTGATAGTGAGACAGGGGTTGAAACCGTGGAGATATATGGGGTATAAGCGCGACAAGGGGCCTTATTAATCACGAAAGCACGAAATGCTAATTAAGGATTCCGTAGCCCCCACGTAAATTAAAACGGTTCCAGTTTACGAAGGCGTCTGAAATGGCTTGTATATATAAGAATAGACTTTTGTGCAAACGAAGAAAAAAAAAGCCGTAGCAGGGGATTGAAGAAAGGAACTATTGTTGCAGTATTGTTAAATTAACGTTAAAATCCAATTATATGAGCGAAACACAATAATTTTCGAATTCGTAAACGATTTGGTCACGTAAAACATTCATAATTTCGGTTATTTGTTGTTGTTGTTCGATTGTTATTTGTAACCATCTCGTTAAGTCAATCACTTGAAAGTAAGTTTCTATACATAGGTATTGAAAGACGAGTAGTATAACAATTTGTAAGTAACGACCTGATAACATTTCACTGCCATGCACGCTCCTATTAAACTTACAATCTGTTTCTGAATTGCTATTATTATTAAACTGGGTCCCAATCAAACTGTAATTTAATTCCCATACATGGAATATCCACATAATATATTTGATTACATCCAAAACGGCGGCGGCGACTTATTCAAGATTAAGATAATTTTCCAAACGCGGATTAGTTGACGCTCTAATAAACAGATGAATATGCTGCGATCAGCATCGTGTTTATATAATAATAATAATAATATTGGAAAGATATTGAAATTTCGAATAAAAATTTAAAACTTCTTGTGTGAAACGTCTATATGGGTTTCGTATGTAGGGGAACTATTATAGATTAAATTACTAAAGTGGTGGAAAAGCAATTGAAAAGTTGAAACGTAGTCTATAGTGGGATGTAATATAATAAGATTATATGTAACCGCTGGTGGGATTCTTCTTTGGGGAGTTTTAACAGATGGGAAAGTGGATTGTATTGGCAACCAAACGCAAATGATACTTTAGGGATATTGTGCCAATTTGAAAATAATACCACACCAACATTAATACATGCATCACATTTGCGTTAATATCATCAGCTTTTAACATTAAACCTGATTGACTTGACTAAATGCATAATAAATTATTGCTTTTGAATGTAGTCTCTCATAAAGCAGCTTTGTCACCTTTTTTAATCTCACTTGAAAGGTATAGTAAAGTTCAATCGATATTAACGAGCTAGTTTTACCTTTCAATACATGAATTTGTGAAAAGAAATATGAAAACGGCTCATAAATATTTCACTAGCTTTGTTTTGATTTTTTTTTGCACGTTTTACGGCGTTTTATGTTTCACATTTTCCGTTAGGAGAAAAATTCAAGACAGCAATATTTTCATTATTCTTTAACGACCAATTAATTTGAAAGAAACAATAAACACTGAAAAGATTCATAAATTCTGTCGAGAGTGTAGAATTAACGTTCCCGTATAAGGTAATAATTATTTCACCAAATTGCTCAACCAATCACATTTCTTATATTTTAATTAAAACAGCAGTTTCAGCAGCATGATTTATTGATGCGCCGACTGACCCATACACGCCAACACGCAGACTTTTCCAAACTTTTAGTTGTAAAATGAATTATATCTATTATATTTTATACAGTTCACGCTATTTTGCCTCATTGTATAAATATATATGAATTTAGTTAAACGAACAATCTGCCATCATGAGCTTTTGAATTTTCAGCTTTAAGCTCGCAACTTTTAAAATGTATAGCATTCTAAAGCAGTTCTTTTAAAAATTATATGTGTGTGTTAATAAATTAAAAACTCATTTTGCACCATTATCTTTATAGTTTTTCAGAAAACAGTTTTAGTTGATTAATTTATTTCTAATTATACTTTTTGATTAGAATTTTATTTAAATGATTGAGTGGTGAAATGTATATTTGAGTGCGACATAATATCAAAATATAAACCAATTTATCTTTGAAACACAATTGATAATCAATGGCGGAAATGAAGTTGCGAGAAGCATAGCGCATTACTTTTGAAAATGATATTATGCAAATCGTGCCTTAATATGCCTGTGTTTATTACAATTCCAAGTGGCACTCTGTATGGGAGATTGTAATGGAATTAGAAATACTCCAAACTCGAAATTCCTATTTCTAGTGTTATTCTGTAATTAGAACGTCTGAGTAGAGTCGTCGTTTCATAGGCCACTTATTTAATGCAAAGTATCCAAGGCGATTACTTATGTAATGTAAATGTGGCATTTTAACATTTTATTCCCATTTTAAAGGTTTATATTTTCTAGTAGTCTGGTTAACATTAATTTTCCAAGATAGCGCCGCGTGGCCGCCGGATCCTCCGTGTGCTAGTCACAAAGGAGGACAATTTCTTAGATAAGTTCGGTGGATCATGAATATGTATAGCAATGTGTTTTACCAACTCTTCCACTTTTAATCCCAAAATTATCGTTATTATAATCGGCAAGGCGTGCGACTACCATGAAAAAAATAACGCGTTTGCACTTTGGGGACCAAAGCTTGCTCGAAAGCTTGCTGCTTTAGCTTTGCTACACCTCAAGACATTTTTTCATCATTTATTAGAAACGTGTGCTGGCGTACTTTACTTTCCGACTGAACTCAAACTTGCTCTCCACACAACTTTTATGTGGCTTTTCGAATTTTACTACTACATCTCCACTGATGCACTTCCATAAATTCCTCCATTCACTCACTCATTCAATGCACACGCATTAATTTTTCAAAAATGCCATCTAAAACAAGCAACTAAATCAAATTTCAACATTGTTCAGTGCATTTAATCGGGATTTATTCGGATATACTAATTGAACAGGAATAATTTTAAATAAATAGAACCTAATGAGACATGAAATGTTTTTTGTTGTGTGAATCGGGGTCATGGAATGTGGCGGCTTTTATGACTGCATGAATGGGAAAAATGAAAAACTACTGTTGAAATGAGGCGAGGTATAATATTTTATGACACGGGAGTTCGAAAGTATCGAATTTTGTTTGTAGTTTAGAGTTTCGTGGCACAATTGGCAGCGGACGGCCATAAATAAAAATAAAAGTGAGTTTTTAACTCTCTTGATTCTCGTTCATACATATTTATAAAATTGAGCCAATCTCAAAAACGAATTGTTTCGTTACGTAGGTACGTTTCCAAATGAAAACAATTTGTAGCTAAACTTTTACGAATTTAATCGCAAAAATGAATTATATGATAAATTAGATACTCAACTATCCGTCATTTACATTTCCCAGTTTCAGAGATTTTTATTCGCAAAATATATTATTCCGTAAAGCACACAACAAAAACTTGTGTACCGCATTAAGCTCGCTAGTCGCTTCAATTTACCAACACAACCGTTCATTTTTTACTTTTCCAACTCTTCTTCCTGTCTTCTTCTTCTTCTTCGTTTTGTTTGAATAAATCATATAATTTATATTCATTCAATTTATTTTATAAGTGGGATTCTAACAAAATTACACAGTAAACTGAATTTATTAGGGTTAAAAGATGAACGAACGGACTGCAGACCTTTATTTTCATCATAAAGGTCCAGAGTGGAAGTTTAATATTTGTCATAATTCAAAACGAGTCAATGAATAGTAACTGTGTAATTTACTTATGCAAATTAAATCCAAAAAGGTATATCCGACTCATTACCTTCGCTGCTGCCATTTGACTGCTGCTTTAATTGAAATTCGCAATTATTTAATTGCACTTTTAATTTCCATACCACGCATTGCAAATAAAAGAATCTACTATATTAAGAGAGCGTGAATATACTATATTTCGAATACGAATACAATGGACGTATAATTAAATTTTATTTTAACGTTCAACTTTAAAATATGTTGGCATTTTATTAAATTTTCTAAAATAACACACGGTACGCGTATTATATTGACCATAAAACATCAATAAGCATAATTTATTTAAATAAAATTCCTCTCGTTCAAAACAATAATGCCATTTAATTTATCTTTCAACAATCAATATAACGGTTCATACATTTTTAATGCCTCACTTGTTAACAAGCCACTATAAGCAATTTTTTCTAGCATTTCCATAAAACAAACTCGATTATGATTCATGAACTCTATAGAGAGAATGGGTCGAAATAATAAAGTTCTTATCAATACACAAATTCACCAACAACTACCACCAAACATTCATTGCTGAAATATTGTTATTTAAAACCACTCCACAGAGAATTGCATCAAAGCGATATAAATGTTATCAGTTTTATATTGTGATTTATTTTTTATTCGAAAAATATCAAATAGGTCGTCGGTGGCATTATTATATATGAAAATGAAAAATTCTCGTAAATGTTATGTTGGATTTGGTTTTATAATAAGCAGCGCTAAAACCGAGTCTGAAACTCGTTCATCCCTCCGTTGCGTACTGCCGCTGCTTTTAGCCTTATTATTATCAACGTTTTGTAGTATGAAAGATATCCCTAAACTTCACCAACAACGCTCAGTCCATTGATCCCACGTACTAAAAAGCATCCGTTCACTTAAACTTCACTTCTTTTTCAGTACAACTTTTTCTCCTATCAGCTTAATATTCTGTCACAAGTTCAGCATCACTGTTAAGAGGGTGGCCCTTTTAGAATATGATAACTCGGTTCGAAAACGGCAATGAACATCAATAAAAACAAAGAAAGCTAATCATGTATGATGAAACCCATTTTTTCAGTATCATTGAAACATAAAGTTATCTTCACTGTGGGGGTTGACTATAAATTCCCTTCAACCCATTGGGAGTTGAAGTTTTATTGAATTGGCTTGTTTCAGTATTAAACATTGTCCTTACCGCGTATCGATTCGTAAAGCTTTTACCTTATGAGCCTACTGGTTGTTTCGAAATTGAATATTTTCCGGTGTAGACCATTAAATCGTAAAAAGCAGGACGGACGACCGACGACGGACACATTCCACCGAATATAATATGCAGACATGTGGAAATCATTATGATGCATGGTCATTTTCGCCGCCAAGAGAACTAACTACTCCTGCCAGTGTCGTGCTATATGTTGTATATTTCAGATTGGCCATTGCCACCCCAAAAACATGGATAGGGTTTCGAGGGCGCGGATAATCAGCTCAACAAGAGCAAACACGAAGCAGCGTGTTCGCGCGCCGATTTGCATTAGTAATGTGACCGATGGCCTTGTTTGATAAAGCGAATGTCTCGTTTATCTCTAACTCCATAACAGTTGCAGTTACTAGTGTGTCAACACCCTGAAATGCATTAACCTCCTATACAAGCCACATTAAGCAGATTAAATGCAGGCAGATGATGACCGACCGGACCGACCATTGGTCTCGTCGTTGTGCAATTGCAAATTATTTCCCAATCGAATTAGTATCGAATTGAATGATGCTTAAAACAAGATAAAAAAAGGATCTGTTGACAAACTTCGTTTAGTAAGGTATAGATATTGTTTCGATATAGTATAAGTTGGTTGAAGTCGACTGGGTTGAAAAGACGTCAAAGCAGAAGCGATGCTGGGAAAGAGATTCAATGTTGTAGCAATTAAAGGGCACTTTGATCTGAGTTTTTCCAAGTTGTTCGTGTATAGCTTTTTATCGTAACAAAGCGAAGTGAATCAAGTCCTGAGGTCCCCAGTGAAAATGCGATTGCTGATTGTGACACCCCAGAGAACAGAGCTTTTGGAATCCTTCGTTTATTTATTTAACCGTTTGCAACTTTGTCCGATATATTAACAAGAATTCTTGTCGGTGCACAATCGACGCGACTTTAATAAATCGAACTCGACTGGGGTTGTTCATTCAGCGGACACTAATCAATAATTTATTTAATGCAATTTGAATTGTGTTCGAAAATTGAAGAAGAAGAAGGGATAATAATGTTTATTGCTTTTCCAAGTAATACATCATTATTTATCTTTCCAGTCGGATGGCTAAACAAACGCTACAACAAAATATACCTTTCATTCGGATGTGATTTTAATTTTATTTGTTCCGGCTATTTTTATGCTTTTGTTGAATTCACGTAGCTCGATTTTCTGCTCTGTATAACTCATAATCTACCATAAAATTCGTCCCCTAATATCCGCTGCATCCAAATTTGCAGAAACAACTGCCATTCGACCGAAAACTTATATTTTCACAAACGAAAGAACCTCATCACATTTTTTTTTCCAACCGAGAGTTTACTTGCCTTACATAATTTAATTTAAGCCAACAACTTTTCTAAATATTCTAAACTTACGGATTAGTTTACCAAGTACACAATTCAACAGGTCTTTTCTTAATTAAAATAAAACAACGAGACCGCGTCTCTCACATGCTTTTCAACTATATTTTGTAAATGTTTAAATGGTAATTATTAAATGATTTAGTGGAATTTCTATTTTGCATGTAATAATGTAAAGAACGCATTTGAATTTCAATTGAAAGGCAAAGCGTTAAGTAATAATATGATTTCAATTCAAGTGTTCGTTCATAAATCTAGTAATTTATTGTAGTAGTATAACAAGTGGAAGCTATAACTCATAAAATCCGCCCGTAAAATAAAATGATACCACCTCGTCTTGCACACTGTAAATTATTCTCATTAAAATTGAAAAGTTTTTTAGTATAATCGGCCAATAGTCGTCGTCAACTCCTGATGACGACGACGACTTTGCCATAATCCAAACAAGCGACGACGATAAATTATATTTTGTTTTACAACAACGAAATAAAATTGCGAAGAAATAGTAAAGCAATATCATAATTTGACAATGGCAATAAATAATTCCGTTGTGAGAAATCTCGAAGCTATTATTTAAGTTGAAAATTAGAGAATTACAGTTAGCGTCACGTACGAGTATTTATCAATTAAAAGGCTGTGTGTGCCTGGTGAGTCTAGAATGCAATAACTGAAGCGCACTAAATCATTTTGAATGCAATACACTTTGTTTCATTTTTCAATTATCTTAAGGCTACGTGAATAGCGCGTGTTGTTTTGTTGTCGGGGTAGAACGTTTTATATTTTTTGAAAAGACCCTTTTGTTGATGATCGCTGCCGGGAATTTTTACAAGGAAGTGGATATAATAATAAAAAAAAAAACGCGAACATGGTACTACAAAGACAAAAGGAAGACCGAATGGCTTTTTACCTCTTCGTAATTAGATGATTGTAATTTCTTAATTTTGTATTGTGCTCTGTTTTCTTACAATTTGATGTCGCATAAAAAGGAAAATCATTTAAATTACCTCTGGCGTTTTGTCGTCCATAAAACATTTCAGACATGCTTCCTAAATACGCTTTCGTCAAACAAAATATAAAGTTGTGGTGGCTGTTCGAAATTTCAGCTAGCTCATTAGGTATCGCTTTCATCGAGTATTATACGCGGACAAATGAAATGCATAACGCCGCTTTACTACGCGAAAACTTTTTCCGAACTATGCACAAAAGCTAATTAAAAACAATTGGCTTGAGTCCATTAATAACTCATGGTTGATTAAAGTAAACGATTCAATCTTGATATTATCGTAAAAGCTATTAAGGGAAAGGATATTGGTTTAGTAATAATTACAAAGTTTTCATAATTTACAAGCCCACCTTATTTCAAGGGTTCCGAACAAGGACTATGTAGAATTGTAAACATTTCTATAAATTCCTCCTATATTTACCAAAGTGGTTACTCCTAGCCTTTGGAAGGCTTTGGTAAACAGCTACCGCGCTCCGGTAAACTAATCTGCAGGTCCCTAAATAATGAATATTGTTTGTTCCGTATTTATTATTCGACCCTCTTCGTTCATATATATAGTTACCCCATCCCCCAACTAGATGATGTTGACCCGACACGGCAAGGATGTTATTTCAACCAATTTTACCCTTATACCTTACTCCCGACTCCCAGCGTACGCAGCGCGGCCAAAAGGCAGTGTGATAAATAGGGGCTTGTTAAGATTTGGTCATACATATTTAAGAACTAAGTTATATTAACTGCTCCAGTTAGTCAACATTTTTTTTCTTCAAGATTTTGGTAAATACGTATAAATTCTCATGCCTTCAATTTTGTATTGTTTGCGTATTTATTCAAGCTAATATTGAATAACAAAATTATGTTCCTTTCGCTTTCCTAAATCCAATTTCATAATTATTCATTACACTCAGTGACTTATAATTATGTTTCTTGAATTTAATCTAGAGGAATTTTAATGAACAATTAAGTGATAGAAATTAAATAATTAAGTTCTAATTGAATGGATCGCGCTTCAATTATGCCGCCAAAAAATCTCATTTTTTTTTTGGTGTGTTATTCACTTGTTAAAAGAATTAGATGTTTACTATAAAAAAATCTCGGAAGCAAACTAACTGTTTATCTTTTTTTTACAAAGTTCCTTTCACCTTATTTTAAAATATACAAAATAAGCCATTATAGAAAAATTCCCATAAATCACTTTTTTTATGCACTTGTTATGTGGTCTTATCTTTGGAATTTTAAAAGCCAATTACAATAAAAAGTGGAGCAAAAAACTTGTTTTGAACTAATATGCGTGAAATATCCACAAAAACTAAATTCCAAATTTTTATGAGGTGCTAAAAGGTTTGGCAGTTTTTTCAACGGATGTTATTGTCATATTATGTAATAGTTTTTATCGGGAAGCAAATTTATAGGGCAAAAAGTGCACATTGGAATTTTGTTTTGGTCTAAAGTGAATGAACTCGTGAGAAATAAGATAAGACTTCTAGGAAATGGTTAAATGTTTTTTAATTTTTTTCTGAAGGGGTTTTCTGAAGAATTTCAAGGAAATGCATGTTTTTAGATTTAAAATAATTAATAATTTCCTAATAATTAAATTTCTCAAAACTAATTTAGTACTAAAAATATTCTTTTTTTTGCAGAAATTCGTTCCATGGCAATGAATCTTCCGAAAGCCTAAATAAGGTAAGTAATTTTGCCGGATAATTTTTTGATAAAATTTGAAATTGAACCACCCGCTATAATAAATATGAGCGCAAATTAAAATGAAAACAAGAAGCCCCTAAACATTTTCGTTATACGAGATAAAAAAAACAAAAAAATCAAAAGGGCTGTTTAAAAATATATTGTATATATGGGACATACATGGTATATAGTTCGACCGAGAGTGAAACATATTAAAGAAACGTCGGAGTTTTGTGCGACAGAGCGGAATATGTGATATCCTTTCGATAAAACACGTAGAAAGGAATCCTATCAGAAAAAATGCGATTCATTTTAAATACGATTCAACAGCATGCAAAGCAGGCAAGTATAGGGTTCGACTGCCTGCTTGGCATACGATGACAAAGTAACATGAATTTGTGGAAGTGACGTGAAATCGGAAATATGCGTGTATGACAAATACATGTCACAAAGAGCGTCCTTTAGCACTAGGCTTTGACACAGAGAGAAAGCACGCTTAGCTTTTCCCGTATACTGCTGCTGCTGTGTGGTACCACTATTTGCCTCCAGCAGGATGACATTCCAATTCTGAAATTCAGAATTCGAACGCATTCACGCAGGATTCACCGCACATGTACAAATATTCGCATTGGAATGATACCTACTAGTTTATACCTACATGGGAAAAGGGCCAGCTGATGTAACCGAATCCTTCCTGCGAAGGATGCGAAAGAAATCCGGCCGACTTTCAGTTTCTGTGTACACATTAATATTTAACTGCCTCAAGCAGTTCTTCTAAAATTTTACTATATGCGATTATAAACAACAAAGGAAATTTATATTTTATGCCGTAATAATAATAATAATAATATGCATGCATACGGATCTATGCATAAAATTATTTGCACAGAGCAACACAACGTTGGTTGTTGTTTATTATTATTATTTCAATGTAGAAAATATTTTTCTAGTTGATGGATTGAAAAATGTTGACAATATTTAAAACAAGTTAAACACACATGGTGTTGATTAATGAATATCCATGAATTATGAATTTGTGTTAGTAGTATATATTTTATATAATAAATTCAAGTCAACCATTAGAAAAGGTTCTTTGTTAAGGCTTGTGTGTTATCGAAATATGAAACTAGCAGGAAATACAGCACAATACCGTCTATCTTAACCTAAATATAGAAGTGTTATAGAAATTTGCAATGCAAAACTGTAATTAACTGTAAAATAAATCTCCAGTGATATGCATATTCATTTTGCTACACAAATGAGGAAATACTTGGCACATCGATTAAAATATTATTACAAAGTTATTTCTTCATTTTATTCGGTCGGTCGGTCGGTCGGCCTTTTCAGTTTTCATACAACCTGAAACATGTAGATGTGGTCGTGTGTGTGTATGAAAGTGTAAAAGTGGCATAGTTTCAAAGCCCGAGCAAGCCGAGCCAATCGATGTTTGTTCAAACTAGACGAGTTAATTTGTTTCACTTCAAAATGCCTTCTCTAAACTAACTAAATTTTATATGGATAGCTTTTTTAACCTTAATTAAACTCTAACAAGGTTTCATTGTAACTCGTTGCTACTTAATTATATATTCAAACTAATCACGTTACTTAATTAATTAATTAATATAAACGGCATTTATTTTTGCTGCATGCACAAAATAATCGTTATTTTCCTATATTGAAAAGACAATTAGCCTTTTATTAGATTTCTTTTTGCGAGCGTAATTCAGCGTCTAATAGAAAATGAGGATTGTGTTTTTATTGAAGAAAATAAAGTAAATATAATATTTCTAAAGAACGGAACGGAAGTGAAAGAAGGCGGGCGGCGGCGGCGGCGGCAGCAGCCAGTTCTGCGAAGAAAATCTCAGTAAATCTCTTGTATTTGTAGTGAGGAATCTTTTAAAGGCGAAGTAACATTCGAAGTAACTTTGAACGTTATAATTTAAATTAAAGTCGGTAATAAGTTTGGCAAAGTATTCTCGTTCGTATATGGGAGTAAATGTTTCGTACCAGGACTGAAAACAACAAACAACCATACAACTATTAAGAGACACAAGCTAAATTGAAATAAACAATTAAACTTGTTTCTTGTTCCATTCCTTTCTTCTTGGCGTTTCGTCCTCATCCTCCGTCGTCCATGTATATGTAGCCCAGACCTCTAAACATTAATTTAGTAGGCAGGATCACCAAATTTATATAAGCCGCCGCCAAAAAACCATATTTCAGTTTGATACAAACCAACCACATGGTTTTGAATTGTTGTTGTTCTCCATGTATGGGCCCGTGTTTACATTTTACATTTAATTTCGAACAACTTCATATGTTTTCCTTTGCCCAGTGCGCTTGTTTATTCGGCAGTGAGAGTTATTGTTCAACATTTAATTAAGTAAATAGAACACTGGAAATTGTTTCTTATTGTGCGAAAGAGAAATGCCTTTTGGTTGCTTGTTTATTTTCCACCGTTATGCTTTTTATACTTTAATTATTTTATAAATTAGACTTTCTGTTTTATTTACAGGCTGTCCGCGTTTTTATACGTCCTGCCTGCCATTCTTAGAAATAAACCCAATTTCCTTTCGCCGAACCTAAAACAACCCACTGAACAACTTCGGAACTAATTACCAAATAAAAATAGATTGAAAAAACGATTCTCATTAGAACAATATTTAATTAATTAATTAATCAACTTATACACCTTTCAGTTAAACGTTTTGACTAAAACAAATTTCAGTTGCTGAAACAATCAAACCGCATATCGCATTAGCACGTTTTTTCTCGTCCTTTCTTCAATTCACGCTCAGTGACATTTCCATGATATCATCTTTCAGATTCTTGTTATATTCACGTATTTTTTTTTGAGGGTGAAGGAACGTTAAAAGGGACATTGTGCCATTTAAAAACTTTCCCAACGCTGTTTCTTAACTTTCCATGCCAAACGACATTAAAGAGTGAACAACAGATAACTCAAATCTCACCCGCAAACTTTTCTTTGCTCAAATACCAGCAGCATATATTTTTGACTTTATAAATGCCATCATCAGACAATATATAACAATTTATGACTCCCTTTACAATCTGGCCCCTTTTTTAATTGTTTCTATTTGTGTGGATCCATTTATTCAGTCAAAAAATGAATTTAGGTAGAAGATGTTCCACATTTTCGAGAAACTAGAAAATAATTAATGGAAAAAGGAAAGTGCTTTCTTGGTCTTGAAAGGACATCCTGTAGGTACATTATTACTGACATTATTGTTACCCTTTTGTTTTCAGAGTGACATTTATAATAATTATTATTTATTTGTAGTGTAAGAATAGAATAAGGCGACAGGAGAATAATCTAATCCAGTAAAGCTCACAGTAAGCTTACACTGGGTCATCATGTTAAGACCCTCTAGTCACCTACTGGTCTCTGGGGAAACTATCTAGGAGGCAAACTATAGGCATCCAGACGTTTTGCCTTGTTAACCTCCACAATGTCACACACACACATAAGTTTCCTTTTCTTCTTTGTGCGTATACTGTTGTTTTGCAAAATACATTTTTCGCTGCTTGTATTGTGGTGGATGAAGATGTTTACATAAAACTATTCAAGTTCGCCAAGTTGTGTAGGCGGAATCAAGATCAAATTTATAAATGTATTTTGCTGACCCTGAAAGAAGTCGGTCCGACAAAGCAGATGCGATCAATATCGCACACTTTATTTTTTATTAATTATTGCATAGGATCTCGACTGAAACTTGTAAATGTAAAGATTTTCGCTGCTAAAAGTGGGACAACCACATAAACACGTATTCGGGGTGCGATTTTATCAAGAGCGACATTTGTATAAATTCGTAAAAGTGGTGTATCGGCATTGGTTCAATATAATAGTAGCTGTTAAAGAAGTGCAATAAATCTGAGACGAAGTTTTAGATGAAATAAATCCAGTTTAGGAATAATAAAGGCAAAACATTTTGTTTTGCAATTGTCGAATGAATTGGTGATGTAATTTATGTAACTTTACTTTCTTTTCTGTAACTGATGCTTTAAAATTTTTATCTCCGATAAAAATGCCACGTGTATACCATGGCAAGTCAATAAAAGTTGAAGTAGAGTTGGTAATGTGCATTGTTTTCAAGTTGCCTGTATAATAGTACAATATTTGGATGCAACAATTGCTTTTTCATGGTGAATCGTATACAATTTTGACAAGCAAATCGAGCCATTTATTTATTATAAAATTTTGTTGTTGTTGCAAACCTCATAAAAATCGGATACAATATTTTCCAAATCGGAAAAGTTTCAACCACCCCAAACAATACTCACTAAATAAATATTATACGAATTCAACGAGTGGAATGGCGGTTTTTTTTTGATATTAAAATATGCAGAGCTTGACCGGGGCCGCCCCCATACGAGGAGGCTCATTAAATTTTAATTAATTCCAAACAAACATAACACATATTAGAGACGAAATGACCATAGCGGGTCATAAGTCGTGTTTGTGTTATGTTTATTCTGACGGAGGGATAACACTGCGAAACGTGGTTGTTTTTGGTGTTTAGAGGGCGGTTAAGGTGAAATACAATGTAAACATTGTCCAACCTGTGACAACACAGCCTTTGGCTAGATTGGATAACACGCAAAACTGTTATTACACACAACGTGCGGTCTATGCATTGCCTGCTGCGATATGGGGCTCGGCCCAGGACCTCTCATTATACTAAAAGGCCAATTCTACTTCAGGACAATGTTCCTAATAACATTTATTATAGGAAATTAGATCCGCCGTTACGAAGAAACAAAAAAATAAAAACAAACGACTAAAGTGCGTTTCCCCAAAACAACTTCACTTTAACATCATCATATTTGCATATTAGTAACAATATTTGTGATTTGCGCGAACTAGGAGGAAACTTTTAAAGTATAATTTGGTAAACAAAAGAATTTCGGTCCCGTTTTGTGTGTTTAAAATAAACTTTCCAAACTACGTTTTCCATTAAACTTTTCAACATCATACATGTACAAAAAATCGCTAAGTAAACTAATGGCTTTTTATTAGTGGTTGTTTTGTGTAAGCCATATTTTTATACGCGCGCAAAAGCTGGCTGCTGCAGAGAGAAGAGGAGAAATGGAAAAAGTAAGTTGCATCTCAATGCAAAACACTTTCATAACTTGGAGCTGTTGTACGTAATACATTAGCTATTTAGCGTAACCGGAAGCTTTTTATCATTAATTTTATTTACGAAGAAAGAAGAAGTTGCTGAAGAGGAAGTTGGTTTTAGAAGCTTGTTAATAGACAAGTCGGACTAAATGCTGAATTCAATTAGGACAAAACCGGAACGACATATGCATTATGCATTTACCGACTTACTTACCAGTTGTATCGAATTCCACCACCACACAAAATTAAGTTAACTTTGTCGGTTCACTTTACACGTCACGAATCTAATTGGTAATAACTTCGTTTCACTTGCTACAGACTTTCGCTGCAAAACACTTTGCAATTTTTCAATTAAACACAACTTTAAGCACCTATTTATTTTCACATAAATCGATCGACTTAAAAAGCTTTGCAAGAGAGATAAATTCGGTTTCTTTCATTTTCAAAATGCCCTCACTTCAAACAAACAAATATGTTTTTTACGATAAATTATATCTGTGTCATCAATTTTCTTCGTTCTCGCACTTTCCCGTTTCAAATATCGACTTGTAAAAGCTTTCAGAAAGCACATAAATAGTTTGCAAAGTGAAAGTGATCATTCCATTCCAATTAAGTTTCGAACTTTAAACTTCTCTGCGAATATTAAAACTATTTACACCGTGATGATGCAATATCGCGAATCAGCTCTAAATATATTACGTTGATTGATAGAAAAAGGAAGAAGCAATTTGCGATGATTTTATTAAGTCGAGTTTGAAATTTAAACAAACGAACACACTGGGATAATGAAATACGAAATAAAAGTAAAACAACGAATTAGAGTTCCATTTTCAGAATGTAAAACACAAAAGTTAAGACATCTTGAATAAAAACAACTGGTACAAAGTTTGCCAAATTAGAGAAATCTCTGAACGTTACTCAAATCACCGGAACTTGTAAAGTTCTGAACGACTTTCTCGCATTTTAGTTGGGATATTATAGTCCTGAATTCAATGTTACCTCTTCTTCCACTTAGACCTCACTCGCAAATGTGAGGGATTTTAAAGGAACCTTCTTAATAATACAAATTCTAAAGTGTGAGTGAGTGAGTATATTTCATACTTGATGGTATTGAAGTGTTAATTTCGTCTGCTCCAGACATTTTCTATTAAGCACATCCAGCAGTTGATAAAAATAGCAGTTCAAGTATTTTTATGCTTAACTAGATTATAGTTAAAGCACCACTTGTGAGGCTCTATTATTTAGACATAACAAAGCAGGAATAACAATTTCCCAAAGCTGGCTCGCGTTCCGAACTACAACTTCCGCTTGTTCCATGTACAAATTACGCAATTATACGTAATATAAAAATTCACATATTTTATCGACACCTTTACTGCCAATTTTGTTATCGAAGTAAATTTTAAAATATAATAAAACCACATTTTATGCAAAATCTGGTGCCGATTAGTGCGTTTTTTGTTGGTGAAATTGCATGTATAGCGTCAATAGAATTAGTCTAATCACAGTTAACCCAATTTTTTTTTCGCCGAGATAATTTCAGACGCGGTTAAACATGAATGCCTGCCCCCGCGCACCACACAAAAATGGTTCAGATTTAATACTATTCATTTAAATATTTAACTACACCACATTTAAAATTGCATTTAAAATTCTCTCTCCTATATAGTATGCGATGTTGATTTGATATGAATATCTAACATTGAGCAGCTGGTGCAAGCAAAAGACAAAACTCCAAATGCATATTTGAAATTGATATAGTATTTTAAAATTGTTAAATACCATCCGTTACGTTTGTCATAAAAAGTGACTAATAAAATTTTCTGCAAAACACGTACTACTTGCAGCGAGCAATTGCAATATGAAACGATGTTATAACAATAAAATAAAGTAGTTCGTTTGAAGAAATGTTGAAATTGTACAGTTGTGGCCATTTAGAGATAATGTCTTGCTATTTATTTTATTACTCAGTAATTTTATACATCAAATGTTTAGTAATAACAGCGTGTAGATAAATTGCATTTAAATACTATTTGCAATTAATTGCCGTTTCGATTGCCTCGTCTAACAATCACCGGCTACCCTACATAGCACTTTTATTCTTACTCTAAGTAATTAAATTTTCTAGAAGGCATATAATGACAATATTTTCTACACATGCATACTAGATGCAAGTAAAGGTCATACAGTAAAATCAAAAATCAATTTCATTCCTGATGGATTAGTTTTCTCTAATGGGTTAATGCGTTTTAAATGACCACATATGATGATGGTGTACGCATAATAAGCACAATGAATTAAATAAATTGCATTGGCTTGCAGAAACTGGCACATTTAATTTAAAAGCAAAAATGCAAATTTGTACAGAATTTCAGATCCAAACGATTGTGTATTGCAATCGCATTCATAATTACTGCACATAAAAAACGCCGATTGTATTAATGATAAACCAAACCAACAATTCTATGTACGCGCGCGGCACAAGAAAAAACACTGAGCGCCAATTTATTTCTGAATCTGATATCGTTAACAACAATAGTGGAAAAAAAAACAGCAAACGACAAAATTAAAATCGAATTTATAGCTAATTCGTCCTTTACTAATAAAATTCAGGATGTCAAAGGTGCACAAGCATCTGGTCCGATATATCCAGTCAACCCTCCCATATAATATTATATTCCTTTTAAGTGACTTATTTCTGCTGACATTCGCCTTCTTCGTCTCCTTTATGCCTGAATTTTTGCGAGCTCCTTTAGAATTCGACCGCAAAAGTTGGGGGTGTGTATTGGTATAGTTCAAATGTCTAGCAGACCCTTCCGCACTGACAGTTATTTAACCCCATGATAGATATTCAAAGGAAAAGTGGTCACAAATCGATATACCTTTATCCACTTATAAACATGACTACAATATGAAAAAAAAAAAGGTACAGCAAAGCTTAATATTTTCACACTGATCTTTTTTTTTTTCTATTATAAACTGCTACCACCCGGCTTTTTATTGAACGGCGATTGATCTTTCACGTATAATAACTCAAAATAGGATAGTATCTTTTCGAAACGCATTTGTTACTAATATCGATAAATAAAAAGTGCCAAAAGTTAAATGAGAACTTGGATGATGTATAAATTTGTCTAAAATGATAAAACTAACACCTACCCTTAATCAAAACTACATGATTGACGTAATAATCTAAGTTTATCACAGTGAGCTTAATTCTCTTCGATGTGATGGAACTTGCAGGAATATCTATCAAACTATAATTTGTACCCGTCCTATTAAATTTAAATCTTCCTGCTTAATAATTCCTGCACATTTTACAAAATTTTCGTGAATTCCTAAAAATGCATATTCAGTTTTCGGGCAGCCAAAGGCGATGAGGACGAATAATAAATCTAATAAAAAGTCAGTTAGCAAGGTCGAAAAATGGCTCTTAAAACTTTTCATTGACAAAAAGACGTAAAGAAACATGAAGATCCCGCATTGTGTCTTTAGAATGTCATAAAGTCATTCCACGCAAGACATTAATTCTCAATTTAGCGGCGTCTGTTTGCGTAGTTTTGGACTTACTTCCATCTAATTTAACTTTCAGATAACGCTGTTAGTTGGCGTTTTCGCTGTGTGCATGTCTCCAGCTCAAACCCCTTGAAGGCGTTTTGAATGTATGCATACATGCTGGTGGTGTACTTTTCCCTAAATTACTTATCAGTATTCAATGTTGCTCATACAGTTCTGGCAGCAGTAGGTTAACCAAAAACCAAACTGCCGACCAAAACTACGAGTAAATAAATATTCACGCAAAGCCACAATTTCATGCGCGTTTTGGCCAGCTTGCACAACAATAATTTAACCATTTCCTCTTCCTTGACTTGCTTGATTCAAGATCAATACTATTTCAATTTTTTTTTTGTTTCAAAATGTCATTTGAAAATAAATATTCAGTCGTTGTGTTGTTTTTAGAACGGAAAAAGTTTATTTGATCGTAAAGTTTCGCAAACTCAAACGAAATAAAAGTGGGTGCTGTAGGAGTGCAAGTTCCTTACCTCATTGGTGTTCCAACGATGCCTTTGAGTGGGAAAGTGGTCAGCTCGAGGTAAACTCTCCAGATTCTCAGGAAGCTTGATTGGTTCTCCATCTGCAAGATAAGAAAAATTGTCGGAAATCAAATCAATCATCATAAACAAGCAAATAATTCAAAAAATTGCTTTTAGCTTGTCGGGAGAAAAGTTTCCGTTTTTTTACATGTAAGTTGATTTAGCTACATCAGTTTGTAGTGTGTGCAAATGTATTATTCAGTATTTCTTTATCGTGTGTGTGTTTCTTTTACGTCTGGCGATGATTTTTGAATTCAACAAACGTTAGAAAAGTTTGCGCGCAAAATGTATGTGGAATTCCGTAGTGTTTCTCTTTAAATATTATTTATCGTTCAGTCAATCATTTTCCGCTGTCGCAATTTTCGCATACCTCCTAGTTAGGGCTTAATTGAATATAAATAAAGCGTTTATACAACGAGAATTCCACGTCATGCAATTCGATTAACTCGTACAACGACGGCACCTGTTTTGCAAATAGAGAGAAGATTGTTATGAGCCGAAGCAAAAGCACAGGGAGGAGTGAGTGTAGGCAGCAGGAGTAGCAGGGAGAGAAAGCCCGAACCCGATTGTGGTAGTTGCAGTTGATTGTTGGACGTGTCGTCGCGCTTCGCTTGCATTCAAGGTTTATTTTACGGTTGATGCTTTTCCCAATGTGCTGATGTGGCTGATGCTGAGGCCCCAGATGGACCAACGGATGTTCTTATTTATCGACAACTTTCCTTCCTATCCTGATTTATGGAAGGACTTTTTTTTTCTGCAAACTTTATTATAGGGATCACCGTAAATACCTTCCTACAAAACTGATCCTGCCCTCAAGGCTTACCTGTCCGAAGTGCACCAGATGTTGTGCAATAACAAAATACGATAAAGCCAGCCTCATGTTTTTTTTTCCATAATTAAATGCAAGCATATTAATTTAAGTAATTGCGAAGACATTGTGGCAAAATTACACCACATTGCTGTGAGAGAATTGGTTAAACATTTCTGTATGGCGCGTGAAGTATGTAGGCAGATAAGTGGATCTGTTTACTTTAGAAATAACATCCACTAAGCAAGAAGCGCTCAAGCTTGCTAATATTTGATTTGAAATTATACGCTTTTGCTCTATGTTGGCGGCGGCGGCGGCGGTTGACTATACATATATTTGACTCGTTCCCTATCAGTTCACAACTGAAAGGTGATCGGAGCTTTTATTGCCCCTTTATACTAGATGTGATGCTCACAACGAGTGGGTCCTTCAATGGATTATAATGGTGTTCAGCTCAAATAAAACAGTTTTTTTTTTTATTTTATTTTGCAAACCTACACCCAAATTGGTAGGAAATAATTTGGAGAGGACAAGGCAGCATTTCCTGTTTCCGATTGACGATAATTCGTTTTTGATTGTGTTCGATTAATTGTATAATATGCTAATTATATTTTATTACCTTCGCTTAATTAAAATATCAAAAGAAATTGCGTTTTCTTAATAATAAAAATTACCCTAATGGTTCCCTACTAATTTAGAGAGATTGTATATTTTGATAACAAAAATGTTTCCTAATTTAAAAGGAAACTCAATTAAAATACTAGGAATCCGAAATTTCCATTAGAAATTTCCAAGTTTCTGTTGTGAAAAATTATTAGAAAAACGCCCCAAAAACCGAGCTTATTGAGCATTCTAGGTCGTTTTCATGTCATGCTCACGTTTTGGCGTTGACGTAGTTTAGACGACAACCTTAATATTGAATTCTTCAATACCGTCGTACCGTTTACGTTACAAGATACATTTGAAAAATTAAACCGAAAAGCTCTCTTCACCTTTTCAAGTAGGTAATTCATTATAAAATAAAAGTTCACCACGGTGTTGAAAAAGCTCCGAAAATAACGTACCAACCAAGGTTGTTGATGTTCAGCTGGTGCGATCAATGTTTTTAAATGAAATTTACGTGCAACGCTCATGTACATAATTGTATGCTGTATAGATTGTTTCAGAAAGTTGCTTTGCTTGTACTTGTACAACTATTGGTTTTAACTTGATAATACACTTTTAGCCCACAAGGCAAGGCAGCCAGCTACTTGATCCAACTATTGTATCCATAATTGTTGCGAAATTAAATTTCAGCATAAAATTATCTCCGCAACTACTTGGAAGCTTTTAATATAGAATTAGCATTATAGTATAATATTTAGGACGTGATAAAAAGTTTTTATAGTATTTTTTGATCACACTTGCTGGATTAGCATCATGTGGAAGAATAACGCGCGCCGGTGGTGGTGACTAATGGATACGAATTTAGACATTCATAAAATATATTGTAGCGGCAGTAAACCTACCACACACACACACACACACACACACACTTATTCACACACACTTATTCACACACATACAATTCGAGCATACTACAGAAAACCAAATATTACACATTATTTTAAAATACATCGTAAATGTATTTTTAAGATTATGGCATTACCGAGCAAATGTACGTCGGACTTTCCCAACTCTCCGTTCATCTTCAACACTTTTTATACACCCCTATAAAATCTTTTATTGCCTCCTTTCACAATTTCCTAGCTTACAATAAACCTTGCATTTCTCAGGACCCCATGTGCAAATGAGACCCTGGGAAATGTGTCTCAGAAAAACCCAAAATCCGCAATGGCAATGTACTTTTCCTCGCCCTACACATTTATCAGGCACCCGCACTTTAACTATAAAGTGCCTGCCTTTTCTCACTCATTAACCAGTGGGTACCAAATCTTTGACCAAAACACATCTCAATCTTTGACGAAACAGTCCGCGTACATCGCCGCCGTTATTACTATTATTTTTGTGAGTATATATTTATGTATTGTTGTAAGAATTTTCAATAAACTCTGTTACCGAGTACTATGTGCATTTAATACGAACGTTAACCCACAATATAAAAGTGATGACAAAACACTTTGCTGCTACTGAAAAAGTGGGTTGTAAAAAGTTGGATAGGAAATTATGCGCTCGAAAACTTGAATAGACGCATCAGCCCTTATGTCTACATAACAGTATATGAAGTGTAATATTAGTTAGTTACTATAGTTAATTTAGAGATCTCTACAGAGTCTACATATACTATATAGACTGGCAGAAGGATAATATATCAAACAATGAAAGCGTACATTCCTGAGGAAATGTTAGCTTTTTAGCTAGAGGATATTCCTTTTACAAAATATATACGATGCGAAATTAGAGATGTAATTGTGTTACATTATAACTCGCAATTCCGAAATTATATCATAAAACTTTATAATACGCGCTATATTAAGTAAATTCAAGTATAAATGTATAAAAATAAAATAAAGTACTTCTACTCGGTGCTAACAAGGTGACCTTTTGCGCAATTGAACTGAAATCCTTGCAAATGGATCAATAAATTAGCTACACATCTTGGAAAAATAAACAAAATATTGTTAGGATGCAATTTATTCGGTCGTGGCGGGTGGTGTGAGCTTTCGAGAGTAGGTGGGTGTTTGATTGTCGCACTCCTCTCCTGAAAATTCAGATTCAGACAGTGACCGCATACAGAAATAGATTAGAATCCCGTGGTATTTGCGATTCGACAGCAGCAAACCAGGTACCGACACAAACTGCCACTCAACTATTATCTAAGATGCACTAAATTCAAGACGGAAATAGACGTACACATTTATTTATGTTTTGCATTTGAAAGTATGCGACCCCAAAAATGTATTTTTAAATGCATTTCGAAGCAGACTAGAAGCGATTCATCGTCGCCGATAAATATTTATTAGTTTTATTAAAGTTCGAAACAAATATTGTTGTTTGACATGGTCCAGTAGCATCTGTGACCAATGCAGCAGTATATCAATAAAGTAAAGCAATAGAAATGCACGGAGGAACGAGCGGAACGGCGGAAAGTTGTCGGTGTCGTGTATATTGCTGGTCAATTTAAGAATGAATTTCGTTTAGTGTGCAGGTCGAGAGACAGCAGATGGATGTGGCAACCAACTAGTTGAATTATTGAAAGAGCGTATGAGAGCAGCTGGTGTCCTCGATGTCGCGTTACCGTCGTCGGCGTCGCTTTTCCACCAAGCAAGCCAAGCCAACCAAAAGAAAACCAACCGCAAACGCACTCAAACCAAATGAGTATTTATGAAGGTGTACGCGACTAGACTGCTCAAATAAATCCATCCTTAAAATATTTCTCGCAAAACGTACATATTATTTACTTTATTCTTTTTTATGGCATCTATATGCATGCAGGAGTCGCTTTCATACATTTTTTATGTAATTCCATATTCGCCAAACCGCAAAAGACATTACAGAATTATAAACCTTTTGATTTATTTCCTATTCATGTTTTGATTATGAGAGAAAGACTAAGAAAGCGCGCGGCGTATAAGAGAGAAAAAGCGCAGTAAAACGTTCAAATGTGCTGACACCTAAAACGGAAAATTTGCAATTTCGAGCATGGTGAAAATGCGTCTTGAGACGTCTACTGTCTGTTATGTTTGAGGGAGTGTTGGAAAATTTATGCGTTCCAACACATACAAGATTGAAGCAGCCGTCGTGTCTGAGACTCCTTCTTCTCTTCTTTCAAACTCTTAGGCGTCCAAATAAGTTAATCAAAGCTAACTGGGTGCGGGTGAATAAATTATTAAGAGATCAAGGATAGTTTCAGTGTGGAACAAATTAAAAGCCATCCATGGATTAAATTCAAACTCTAAATTAAACAAGCAAACCATGTGCTGTTCACTGACTGTTCCAAAGCCCCTTTTTAACTAAACTAAATAACAACAATAATATTAGAGCAGTAATTTGATCTCTTAACGAATCCATTATCATTAATGGAAAATACTCTGAAAAATATTAAATAAAATGTACGAATTAAACAAGTTATTTAGAATTTAATGGGCAGCGTACTTAAAACGGGGCGAATATAGCCTCCATACGTGAAAAGGTCCATTTCATTTCCATGTTCAGAAGGCCTCGTAGCGTTGGTAATAAAAACTGTTTACATCTAAAAAGGATCAGTAAACGGTCTATAAAGAAATAAATAGTAATTGAGATGTAGCAAACACAAGGATCTACTTAACCTTATATCAACATCATCAGGTATTATAATGTATTCCAACTTAACTACAGTATATTCTAATTTAGCTTGTCGCATTAACATAATCATAATAATTTCCCATTCTCATGTGAGCATTAACGCATTAGATAGGGAGATTTAACTGTGGCCATTCCAACAACACCTTTGTTACTGCACTTAATGCACACCACCACCTACACTACATAATTAAAATATCTCTTTTTTCCCCCACATCGTTCATCACCAGCACAATTCCATTGTGGGATATTATTGATTATCATCCATCAAAAAATGACAAATCTACATTAGTTCATCGAAAATGAGGATGGCATTTTAATTTATCAAGTATTGTTCGATAAATATATCCATCAGCAAAAACGTGCAGGATAATTACGTAATCGCATTTAGTCCTTACACTTTTCGAGGTGGCAAAGAACGAAAATATCAACAACAATAAAGTTGGTAAAGTTTTTTTGGGATGCTTTGGAACATAAGAGTGCGATAAATCATTGTTTTTGACTGTCCCACTTTTCAGTCTACTGATAGCTAAAATAAGAAACCAGGAATTTCTTTTGTTTATCCATTGTTGCTTTGATCTTTTGTGTGCACTTTTCTTCTTATCCCGCACACGCTTCTTCCTTATATCGTTCAATATAAAATCCCTGTTTGAAATTTAAAACAACTATATATTTTAAATCTTCGCTCTTACGAGCAGGGAAACGATAAATGTATACAACCAAATTTTAAATATTAATTCAAAGCAAAAGTCTAAAGTACTCCATTATTTTTATACGATATAAAAGTGTGATTTTATAGCAAAGACATGATAACTGAAATAGACTGTTTTTTTGTAAAAAAATACATCATTTTGGCCCTTTTTGGATTAGTAGAAAAATTATCTAGATGCAAAAGATTTCTTTCAGCTTCAGGCGCAAAAATATCTATTAATATTTTATTAGTAGATATTTCCGTATCCTTTTTTTCGGAATCCTGAAAATGATTGAAATTGATTCTATATAAAAGTTCAATAACTATAAAAGCAAGTTTTGTATAAAAATAGTGATAAAAAGCAATCGCATTAGGGGTAGTTTTTAGTTTTCGTACAATATAAGCCACACAATATACATTTTTACGCAATGTAAAGCCAATCAAGGGAATTATCTTCGATTTTCGATAAGGCATGCATGCATTCTAATAATGTTTATTAAAAGTAGGCGTCTACCTATATAATCATAATAAATAGATCGTTTTTCAGCACATATATACCATACGGAATATTAACACGCCTATATATTCCGTGGCACATCATTTTTTTTTCTATATAATCCACATAAACAAACAAGAGAGTTGATCATCAAACATATAGTAACCTGATTAGCTGCAAAAAAAGTTGCAAATAAAATCTCAGTAAGCAATAGCCAATCAATAGCCCTTTGATACTTTACAACTGCATACTAGTAGTAGAGTTGAATAGAATAAATAATTATCGGAAAAAGTACGTATTCATATGCATAATTGCTTTTGTATGCTGTAAAACTTTATTCACCATGCATAGATAATGTGGATTTTGCATGCAAATGATGCATTTAAACATATATATTTTAATGGCAACAATTATTAAATGGTTCTAAGTAAATTACACATTTGTTCTATCAAATTGCTGAGACAACTTATTCATATGTGTAGGTATAAATAACTTATATATAATGTCACAAAAATCACGTTTTGGCACAAATAATGTAATTTTTTTCGTTTGCTCGCTATAAATGCATATCTACGACTTACAATATAAAACGTAATAAAAACAACGCGCGATATTTATACGAGAAGTCTTATAAGATTTGGTATGTGCGTGCGGGGGAATCATCGGAGGCACGTATATATTTTATAGTGACACTACTAATTTGAGCGACTAATAATAGGTGCCTGCCAGGTACGAAATCATTTTATTAATCTTTCACGGTAGATTAACAGGTGTCTCAAATTTGTGTCAATCTACTTTACTTGTAAACATCATTCATCATGAAGAAACTACGCTACGGCACTATTTGTTGTCTTGAAGGATTAGATTTTCGATCTGCGCTAATAACTGCTGCTTATTTTTTATTAAGATGAACTCAATCGCAAACTTCCTTAGTTAGATCACCTGTTGAATATTTGACCTTTCTCAGGAGTAAATTTATTATAATACAGCCAAGTTTGTGGTGATGCTAGCTGCTCGAGATATTTTTACATATATTTAATGTTTAATCCGACTATAGACAAAAGTTTAAAGAATGACTAAAGTTACAAAATAATATCAAATATCTAGAGAATTTCCTAATAAATTAATATAATGGCTTGAATATAAAAGTTTATAATAAGTTTTCCAAATAAAAATCACAAAAAGTTTGGCAAACTATATCGAAAAAAGTGTTGCATTATTAAAAAATAGCTAATTTTCCAGTTGGGCGGGCATTCCTACCTACATTTTGCGCAAAATAAAACGAAATAACGACAAACTTAATATTTTAATAAAAATCTTTCTACAGTCTTAGGAAAGAATTTAAAAGTATACAGCCAAGTACCTAATAAGGAAATTTTAATTTTTCAACTAAAAGAGAATAAAAAAAAAACGAAAGAAGCTAAGCTAAGCTAGTCTCGGATTGCTTGTGGAAGTATAAGTTATGAAAAAATGTGGTACTCCATGCTCATATATTTCATTTAAGTGGCTCTAAAGTAGTTGCTTATGCAAAACTGTCGTTTGCCAAAGTTTCAGTTTTCAAAGTTGTGCGCTAATAACTTAAATAAACTAAAAGTGGAAAAGTATTAAACGCCCCTGTGTGTATGTATGTGCAGTAGATGCAAAGAAGCGCTCGATGGCAACAAACATGGCAATTAAAAATGCAGAAAGTATGTTAAATATTACATCTAATTAAAAACAGAATGCGCGAGAATGCAGTGAATAGTGTGAAACAGGAGAGCAAAATTGTCTTCAAAAACACTCTCGAGACTTCATAAATTTCTACATAAAAGAAAGATGAAGGCAAGATAATAACTCACGTCCAACTTGGGGAAAAATAACTAAATATAATTTAAAATAAAATACAAAAAAAATAAATCATCCATACATAAAATTTCCAGATTGCAAATAATACCGTTTTTATTCTATCTGCATATTTTTATAATAAACTAACACGCGACAAAATGATATGCCTGCCATAAGCCACCAGAAAGTACATTTTTGCCAATCCTTCATTTTCAGTAAATTACAAAAGTTATTCTGGAAAGTATAATTACTACAATTTGCCAAACCCTCATTCTGGTTCTGGCATATTCGGGGATCTATTCAATGATGAATGAAAAAAAAAAGGAGGAAGGAGACACTAAATCCTACTATTCGGAAAACGTTTTATAAATGTCTACATAGATGGCAATTTTAAATTTAACGAAAATTACGTATTTATTTCATTTGAATTATTTTTTACCGAAATAGCCAGCGTGATGCGTGCGAGGTATTTTAGTAATTAGAGTTATTTTCCAATTCTGCAAACAAATGTACCAAAAATCTGAACATAATTGTTGGTTACGTGCTGTGCTTTTGAATTTTTGCAATCAACGTTTCATCTGAAGTGTGGTATTGAATCGTTAAAATAACTTTTTCGGTTATTAATAGATTTTCCATATAATATAAATCACGTCAAACCAAATTGAATTGTGCCTTTGTAATAATAGGATTATATATTTATAAGAAGACAACATCAGTTAAGTTGTTACAAAGTTGGCAAGCTGTATGGAGATAATCTGCTAGTGTAAATTATTTAGGAACAGACCTAATTAACTTTATCGGGTATTTTAAAAGGATTATTTTCGCCTATATGAAAGATCATAAACGACGCTACCATATGATAACAAAAACGAAGTATAACAAAATTAAGCTAAATCTACTTACAAAAGAGGTTTTAGAAATTTATAGTTTATTATTCGCAGTTATAAACGACCTAAATATACAACTTTTCCCTTATGTTTGCCATTAAGACTTTCTCGAATTAAATAAATTAATTAGTCAGCGCTATAATGCTCAATAAGCTTCTTATACTCAATTCCTTTTTCGCGCTTTTCCATAATATTTTAATCCAAATGCACTGGTTTATTGTTTTTTTTTCTATAACAATATGCAGTAAATTATATTGCGCGATCGCTTATGCGAATAAAAACGGCATAAATTCGAATGAATATTTGAAAATAAGTTGTAAGGAAGAATACCGACCAATAAAAATGACATTTTTCCAAAGAAATAAACACCATAAATTTAAAAATGCATCAGTAAATTCTAAAAATATATAAAGTTGGTAAAACATTTTATAGATTCTTTATCATCATCTATATATAATACAATTCCCTTAGGTTTTTTCGAAATATTTTAATATAAATTCATGTATCCTCCTCATGCACGAAGATGAATGAGCAAAACACCTTATTATAGAAAATAGCGTGAAAAATGATAAAAACATTTTCAAATTTATATACGTTCATCTATTATTAATCAATTCGAACTTGATATGAACAAGAAATACTGACCTAGACGTTTAAAATAGCAATGCATACTATACAACCGATTTTAACACATGTTAAAAATAATGTGTGTTGTATACAGATTTTTTTTTTTCGTATTTATTATGTTTAAAATAGTATTCGTGTGTATTTTTTTTGGCCCGCATTCAAAACGGTTTTAATGAATATTTTACACGACTATCCTATTAATCAAACTATTAAGCATAAATCTTACAAGTTAATTGCTCATTTAATTTTTCAGCTAATGAAAATTAACTTATATAAGCACTTATTCCACTCAAACTTTTTTTGTGTGCAAAATCGCAAGTACAGCTTCAGTTGCAGACTTATGACTAATTTTATGAAAATCCTCTCGTTCGATAGAGCTACTTGGTCGGCTTCCTTTAAAAAGTTAATTAAAATATCTATATATTATTTAGTCGTTGCGATATTAAACGTTCTCGCGCAGAAATATAAAATTCAGTGAATCACAGCTGAATTGGCAATAAAATATTAATATAAACGAAAGTAGATAGATAGGTCCATAGCACCGACCGTGGAGTGTATGAAGAAATAAGATTTGTGGATGTAATTTTCGGAATATTTGTAATATAGATGTAGCGGTGAAATAGTAATAAGTTGCGAAGGCATGGGGGCGAAATCAGCACGTAAAACCGTAAGTTCGTCATGCGTGCCCCATTTATTGCAGCGAATATTGATAAAATAAGTTGGAGTACTTGTGTAGACCGTGCAAGTGTGTGTTATGGACCATCTTGGTCGGCTTTTGGTCGATTCACGTTGTGATTTGTTGGTGTGGCCCGCCTGCACCAAACGATTCAAAGCAAACACACTTAGTTTTCTTTCCCTTATTTAGTATTGTATATTTCGATATGGAAGACTGCAGATTTCAAAATCAATGTTTATCTTACAATATAGCGTCCTTTTTTTTTATGCAAAAACGACGGAATTTTTTCGGCTCCATTTCCGCCTTTTTATTCGCTTCCATATTTTTGGGCCGATAAAATCTTTCATCTTATGCTGTTAAATAGTCTAAGCTAATAATATATGAAAATTCCATTATGTATAATGAATAACCATTACAAAAACCTTTTTGTAAAATTACTTAATTCCACAGTAATTACATTTATAGCTCACGCACTTATTTCTAGGCACAATCTATCATTTTTGCAGCAAATCACAGCTTATGTGTTTTAATTAAAAACTGCTACAATGTTGTGCCTTTATTTTGATAAATCCAACAATTTATGACAAAATAATAGAAAGCAACACAACATTTCTAATTACAGACAAGAAAGCGATCCTTCAAATAGTTTCAGAATGTGCGTCTTTTTTTTTCGTAATTTAAACTCCAAAATAAGCAAACTTGGAACATAATTCTAGTAGCTTTTTCAACAGGAAAAAACTTGTACATGAAGGTTGGTTAACTTTATTAAGATAGGACAACGAGGCTAGTAAAATTAATTAGGCGTTATACAAATGCCTCTCCAACTATACTACAAGAAATATAATGTTCGGATGAAGGAGGATAAAGGAGCTGTTTAGGATCAAACCAACTGAAAGCAATACGGTTGGTTCATATATAGAGTACTTGTTCAGCAGACAATTTTCCTTAGTTTTTAGTATGTTCTCCCCTAAGGCTCGAACATACAACGCAACGTTCTGAACTAAAAATTTTGGAGCAAGTTTATACTTTATAGGATTTCCTCCTCCACCTGAGGGTTTCTTCAAATAATAGAACGCATTTAATAATTATTGCTGTTGCTGTTATATGACCTAGAGAGAGAGATTTAAGCTGGATATAAATTGCATATATGAAAACAAAGCGTGTACGCGTACATAATCCTTGGATTTAAAATAATAAGTATCAGTAACAATTTGCAAATATGTAAAGTATGTATATTATTCAAGTTAAAATGAGTCTCATAAATCATAATCATATTATCATATGGTGGTGGGTTGTAAAGTCATAACTTTAGCGTATTAGCTCATGTAAGCTACTGCCATAAAAGTAGAAAACATTTGCACGAGTGGCTTTAGAAGCAATTTATACTAACTAGAAATAGTGCGTATAATATTATATTCCTTTATCGCATTTTATCCGAATATGCATATGTGGAAGGAAAATGATATCGAAATAAAATCAGAAAGTAAAACATTAAATACACACGCACGCAGCTTTGGAATTAATTCAGTCACACTGAAACACACATACAGCAAGTTCGAGATGGTAGATCAAAATCTCATTAGAACAAATGACAATCCAATTCGAAAGTATCGTTTAACCTTATTTGTTTTATGGCGCGGCCGTTCGAGCGCCATACAATCTGGAAACGTTTAAAATAAATTAGAGGAAGTTGTGGGCCTGGGCGCGAATCACTCGAAAAACGGGGGGCGGCGAGCGAATCGAATCTTGAATCTTCGTTCAAATGGAATGTCTGCGTAAGTCACGAATGCATATTTGAATTCATATGAGAAAATTACCATAAAATGTACCACGCTACCGTGAATTTATAGCTTTACTAAGCATATCGTGTCGGTATTTAAACAGACACACATTCGCATATCCTTGTTTAGTCCAATAACAGCGACCAAAAAAAAATCATAAATTTTATTTTTTATATTTTATAGAGAGGCAAAAGCAGAGGAATCTCCCACACACACATATCGATAGTTTACGGCGGCGGTTTGTTTGTTGCTTATAAATCAGCCGACTGACGGACATTTATCACGTTTAGAGCTGGCTTAGAGTGGACACAGAGTTGACCTCGTGTGCCTTCCTATCAAAACTCACAAGGCCTTCCTTCTCCCTTATATAATCTTTTGCTAGTGTAGACGTCTTCTTATTTTATATATTACACAAACTCTTGAATCCCCCAAGTATTTGTCAATACATTTTATAGCCGCTGGACTTGATATACACGAGATCAACTAATGGCAAACATTAATTTATATAGAATTCGAAATGACAGATTTATCCCGGTCTTATTTCTCCCCCGCAAAAAATTGCGAGTCCAACCCCAAAAAGTACTAGATCTGTCACCAGATAATGCAAGCCGAGAGTTATTAAGACTCTATGAGAGAGATAACTACCACATTTTTCCGTCCATCCCCTTATTTGCTCTATCTATATCATAAAAGTGATAATTGCGATTGTTATTAGAGCGCAATTTAAATCGAAATAATTTTAATTTTAATCTTTTTATATGAGAATTCGCTGCATGAAAATGAGCCGTGTAATGTTCGTTTAAAACGAGAGACAATTAAACACACCGTTAAACGTTTGTGATCTGTTTTAATGAAGCTTAAATTTTCACGTATCTTATTAGCAATCGGTACACATATTCATTTTATGTACAAATATTTGCAATATTCGATAACTGCCGCTATATGTGTCCATTCGAATAAATTTCAAAGTGCCCCAAATCCCCCTCGCTCTCTGCAAACAACTAAATTAAATCTAAACTCCATATTTACAATTGTGCATCATTGTTTATAATTTATTTCATTGTTATGATTCTATTTATAATATATAATCCAATCGATAAGTCTGGCGATCAATTCATTTTAATAGCAAACAAACTTTCTGTTTCACAATTTAAAATTATTATGCTGATATATTATTTATAGATTACTGTCGGGTTCAAATTGATATAATCCCGGTTACGGTTTTTTTAATGCCATCAATTTTAACTAGAAGCATTCGATTTTAAACCCCAGTTTTACAGCACTGTACATTTTATAAAATATATTTATGTCAATGTATTTTTTTGTTAAACTTGTGATTTACAATATGATAGCGAAATGCAAATTACGACTGGACAAATACATTTATCCAAAGGTAATAAAAGAAAAGTTGCATCGTATTTTTTCCCTCTAAATTTAAACCGAACAGTTCAATTCAATTGTTGTTTCGTTCGGCGCAACTTTGCGAGGGTGGTCCAAAACTTGAGATAAGTTTGCATTTGACATGTGTTTGGTGTGGTTTCACTTTTACCATTTTATACGCAAATAATAAACAATATAATTGAAATGCAATTTCGCATCAAATATTAATGCAACAAGAAACGCATTTAAATGCTGATTTAAATAATAAATGTTGTTAATTCAATATCTACCTATACGCGTATGAATAAAACATGGCATTTTTTTTTCTTGTTTAGTGTTGATTATTTTATGTCAGCAATGCCGCCTAGGTTGACACGCATCATACTTTCAAAAATAGCCAGGCGTGTTTTTGTAGTGAAATGTGTCTAAACATGACAGATATCCTGCAAGTATCTACAGTTTCAAACTTTTTTTTTTCCCAGTTTTTTATTGCAAAACAAATCGTTTTGTGATTATTTTCCCTAAACTCTACATTTTGATTACATATATTAAAAACGCATTATCTTAATGAGATTATTACAAGTGCGAAAGGTTATCGTCCCCTAATTATCAATATTATTTATAATAAACCTCCTCTGAAAAAAACGTGCAATTAGAAAAATGTGAGTGAGTAGAGGAAAAATGTGCATAAGTAATTGAGCAATTACTACATATTACTACATACACGGTTTTTTATGCGATGTTTAGTTTTGATTTATTTCTTTTGCAACGCATTTCATTATAGTAATATTTTTATTTATATAAAAAGAACACGCTTTTAATGCGTGTAGAACGTACCCCAACACCTGACACCAATTTGTTATAAACGAAACTAATTTAATTAACGCCAAAACAAAAAAATGTTTCATTAACATTTTTTTATTTTAACTAAGTATAAACTTTAATTAATGTAAAATAAATCCACCCTGTTTTTATTTCTGCCGGGGAAATAGTTTAAAAATAAAGAGAGCTACAGGAAACGTTGTTAAGAAAGCTAATGTGAGGACAAAACTGCAGAAACACTGTTCGTACCATAGTTTCAATGTTATTTTTTAACGAATTTCGTTCAATCATGTACTTTGCATACAAATCAACCCTACAAAAAAATCCTGCACATTCTTATACAACGCGAACCAATCCTCCAAAACTCGTCCTTTTGTTTCGATAGCTTATTTGGGGTGCGCATGTTTTTTCTGTTAAAAACATATAAAAATCGAAAAATGTATTAAATAATTCAAAGATCTTTTCATTTATTCGCATTTCAGATAAAATTAGATTTGAAAAAGGAATTCACTTATGCAGGAATAAAATTTGAACATTCTGTGATCTTAAATGCGTAAAATTAACTATTTTCCAGAATAGCGGGGCTTTAAAAATGTGCACAAAGCTTGTTTCAAAATGTAAATCTTGGTAAATAATAGTAATACATCGACACAAAAGAATTTCGCTAATGAGCAACACACTGAATTAAACAATTCACAGGATGAACCCTCAACCACACATACAGCTTGTACACATACGGGCAAATTAAAGGATGCAAATTAAAAATACACATTCATTTCAGCAATTAGTACGGTGAATGAGATAAGAAATTAATATGGCATTAAAATTAATATCGCCGATAAGGACAATATTAACAAACAACACGGCGAAATTTGAATTTATGTATCTCCAGGGATGGATTAAGAACGGGACTCAAAAGGCACACCAGAATCCTTGAGGCCCCGACCCTTTGTAGCACGCTTCATCCGTTCTTAATTATCACAATTAACTTCCCTGCCGCCTATTCAATTCTATTTCGCCCGGTAACAGAAACTTTCATTATACAACTTTTCTTTTTCATTCATAATTTGAATATTGCAAGCAATAAGGATCACATCAATTTTATGCAAAGGAGGAAATTGAATTTGTAATAGAATATCATATGAACGATGAAATGGTTCATAATTATGTACCCTTATAATTCAATTTTTGTGCCTAATAACTTTACATCGAAATTGATTAATTGACTGTTGACGTGCATCAAGCTGCCTTAATTATAATTGAGAGCCAAAAGTATTTCCTATATTTATTAAGTAGATTTCCTACAGCTTTAAAGCTCATTTCCGGGTGTTTTTTTCCAAGCAATTGGACATGAGATGTTAATTTCTTAAAAAAACATTTCAAGGTGCCTCCTGAAAGCATATTAGCGTTATGAAATGTTATGATTTAATTAGTTGTCATAACAAACAGAGGATTTTAAGGCGAGTATAGAGAGACCGGTGATATGCATTAGTTGGCTCATTAAGCCCAGTGAATTTCATTATTTATAGCGGCTGGTGCTGAGGTCACCACTGGTTAGCCTCTTCTGTCAACTATGTACCGCCCCCAAGGATTACACTTCGATATGGATCGATATTAGCTTAAATTATAACATAGCCACTATCGCTAAAAGTTAATGGCCCTTTGTGGCAGCCAGCAATAATGTTATGAGATTCTCTCCACCCGTCCCATCTATTAATTGGGTGTATCATCAAGGGATAGTTATGGAACAGACTCTATATATTACATGGGGAAAAATAAAAAAAAAGTGCCAACGATGTTTTACACTTCATATAATAATAGAATGTCGTTTGACAAAATTCCATTACAGGAAATATCAAGTCAAGTGCCTTTATAATATCAATTACTACCGGTGAAAGCAGTTCGGGGGTTTATTAAAATAATATTTACAACTAAATGCGCTCAAATTAATTTTGGGAAATTGATGCGCACATAAAAATGAATGTTATTGAAATTTTATTGTAGTTGTATTATAGTGAACAATTTGAATGTGAAACAGAAAATTTAATTTCGAAACTGAATGATAACTACGGTTCAAATTAATAGGCATTTTAATTCCATATCCTGTTATCAGCAATTCAATCGAAAAATAATTTAAATTTTATCATCATTTTCTATACCTAAAATTACATATTAAAATTTAATTAATTCTGCGTTCGAATTGGCTACGAAAAAGCAAAATTCAATCATATTGTTTTCATATTTTGTGTATGTAGTCCGCATCGCATCCCCTACTTATATGTAAAATTCAACATTTATAATTAAACATCAACAATATTAATGGTATTCCGCATTTGTATCTCGAAGCTGTTACAAGATCATAAACAAAAGGATTTATTAAATTAACACATGTCGCTGTACTTGTTGTGTTTAATTATTTCTGAGAGATAAAAATTTTATTTAGAAAATTGAGAGTATTTATAATAAAATTTAAACAGCATCGTATAAATGCTATAAAATTAATAATTACTTTTGCAATAAATAAAGCGTATATTTTAATGACAAATTCGCGAGGGGTTAACCGCCTACAAATTCTGTGTACACCAGACTCCATTTACTTAAAGACTCCACGAGACTCCACAAAGACTCCACGAGACTCCACAAAGACTCCACGAGACTCCACAAAGACTCCACGAGACTCCACAAAGACTCCATGAGACTCCACAAAGACTCTATAAGACTCCACAAAGACTCCACGAAGACTCCATAAGACTCTACAAAGACTCCACAAAGACTCCATGACTTTATTTTTCAAGATATCGATCCAGATTTTTTTTTAATATCATTATTTTAATTTTTTACACTGGGCTACAATAGAAAATTTTTAAATTTTTGTTTCAATTAATTTTTAAAATCATAAAAATTAAAAAAAATTCTATTGTACCCCGGTGACAAATTTCTATAAGAACAATTTTTGAAGTGACACTTTTTTAAAAAAAAATCGAAAATAAGCGCGTAATTACTGAAATACTGCACAGAAAACTAATTGTGGTATTGCAGTGGCCGGCGCTCAATAATACCACAATAAAATTACAGTTAAATTGATAGCCCCTTAAAAATATATTACTCATATTTCTGTCAAATAAAAAAATGCGAGGGATAATCTTGTATGAAATCTACAGTAGCGTTTAGACGCCATTAAAAAAAAATTAAATTTTCTATAAAATCAGAAAAAATCTGATGAAATAGAATCACAAGGAAAAATTGCAAAAAAATTGTCATAAAATCTTATTAAATCCCACATGCAATCTTATCCTCTAAAATCTGATGTACACAAAAATGCTGCACGTAGTTAGTACCTCACACAAATGTGTATTAAACATTGAAAAAAAATGTAAATTTTTATTAACCATTATATTGCGTGGCTTAGTGAAGAAAGACTCCATGGAGACTCCATGAGACTCCATAGAGACTCCATGAAGACTCCATGGGACTCCATGGGACTCCATGAAGACTCTTTGAGACTCCACGCGGACTCCATGGGACTCCTTAAGACTCCACCTAACATATGTACACTGACTCCACATGGTGGTTAACCCCTCGCAAATTCGTTTCACTACATCGTAAAATTGATATTAAAAAATGTTTTTTTTATAGAATGAAGATGCAAAACATGTTCCTTGCTAATAAGTTTTCGAAAGCAGCAGAAATCATGCATCATATACCTACGTTTTTCACTCCCCCAAACAATTTTTTTATTAGAAAATTATTTTTCTATATACGTATGAAAAATCTGTCTCAAGTTTAATAATAAAAGTCACCAAAGAAAGAAAATTCTTCAATATAAACTTCTATTAATTCATTTTCCACTAAAGTCTAAAATACCGTTGAACTTTAACTAAGTTGTTTTAAATCAGATTATCTGAGCTTTAGATAGATATACTTGCGAAGACGGAGTAGGTTTATATATGGGCATGTAAACCAACCTCATTAAAGACGTAAGATGTTTAATATGAATGTTGGCTTAATCTAATAATTATGCTGATCTATTCTTAGTGTGCAGCTAGGCACATAAAAAATAAATGGCAATGTAAAATGCATGCTGCATAATGCCGAACAAATTAAAGAAAAATAAAGAACAGTTTGTTTTGCTATAGAAAATATTATTTCAAATATATATATACTAGCTAGCTCTTTCATCCACCTGAAAAACATCGCTCAGCTTCAGTACCTTCAGGCTTGCGCTTTTTGTTTCAGCAGTTATTTATTCAAAGAAATTTCATGTCACACACAGTTAATCAAGCAAATGTGAAATTCTGGAACTCATAAGTTTGAGTATGATGAATGAAAGTGTAAAATTACATTTATAAACTACTTTAGAATTGAATTTATCATTGCAAATCTGATAGTCAAATGGCAGCACATGTTTTCAGATAACATTTATCAATAGTTGAACATCATACATGTACAATATATTCACTGTCTTAATGATTGATGATTTATATTTGTTTCCGACCAATTTGTTGTCTATAGGCTCTTATCCATATTGACTCATTAATATTTCGATTAGCAATTGATAATGCGAGCTTTTTCTTTAAAGCTTCAAAGCTAGATGAGAAAATAATTGGCATGACCTAAATTATTAAACTATACAATATTTAAAATATAGCAAAATGTGTTTCTTCAATAATATATGTCATTCTTAATGTACTTTTTTTTTAAACCAACACGTTTTCTGCTTTGTTTATTTACAAGCTATTCTACATCGCGTGTTAGCATTTAGAACAAAATACTCCTGGCTTTTTCGTTCAATTCTCGGTGCACTCAATAGATTTAGTATTCATTCATTGTTCCAAAAGTATTGTTTTTTCGTTTTGTTTTTCCTCGACAATTGTTCGAACGACGTATTGGTCTATTGCTATATATGTATTTACAAACAAGCTTATATTCTTCTATTTACATCGACAACTGATTTCACCATGCGATAATTCTTTTCATCCGATTGGCTTTTGTGCTTTTGATATAAACTGGATAAGTACCAGTTTTGGATTAACTTGCAGAAGCACCACCTAATTTTATTCGATACTTTTGTTGTTTTCTGAAGCAAATGGCCTTTTATGGCATTATATTTATGTTTTCGGTAGTAAATATCAATTTGCATTTAATGCAACCTATTTTATGACTTTATTTCATAAATATGAAGCAAATACTTAAAAATGATGAACACTATCTTGTCTTGGACCGACAATGCTGATAAATTTCCTGAAATTTCAACTGAAACTATAATAAAATAGCCAATTACTTAACAAGTCAGCTTGAAAAATTAAAAATAATTTCCGTATTTTTTGCGCGATTTTATATTGGGAATTATAACTTTAAGTAGCATCTTAAGAACTACCGCGCAACAGATTAAGCTAATGCGACTTATAAAATTATTTTGCAGCTATATTTTAGTTCGATTTAACTTCAAACTTCACAATTAATATATAAATAGAGGCAAAATTTTAATTAAGCTCGCCTACAACACACCTTGATTTAATATTTTTATAATTAAACATAAAATGAGTTTTCTTCTACAACTTTACGTAATCGAATTGGCAGTAAATTTAACGACAAACGCGCATTTTTACTTTATTTTTGGTAAAAGCAATTATCTCGAAGTAAATGTACTTTTCCATATTCTGACTGGACAGCACACAATCAGAATACACCATAATACTTAGCAAAGTATGTATATACATTTGCTGGATAATGGAGTTTTCATTTTTGTATGTATAATGTTATGTAAATAAAGTTCAATACAAAATTGAAAGCCTAAAGGCATCAAAATTATTCGAAATGCTGAAATTACATTAGGATACCTGAAATTGTTTGAATATGTATGCATTAGACTTTTGAAAAACAATACAATAATGCGATGGGAAATTGTTTCGTCATACTTACTAGCATTCAGTGGTACGGAAGAATGGGTGGCTGGTGTCGGGATGGTGGCAATGTGATGATTGGGCACATGTCGCCCTTGATAACCAAGAACAGTGCCGTGATGGTAAAGCACATGGTGGCCGTGACCACCACCGTGATGCTGTCTGTAGCCTGCCACGGTGTAAAGTTACGTCACTTGACCAAACATAAATAAACGCTGTTCATTTGTCTACGATTTAAGCATTTTGCATTTCGAATTCGAGTCTCACGCACTGTCATGCAATTTGCACACCAGTTTTGGGTTTTTAAACCTATAAATACAACGATTTGTGTGTTTCGATTAAGAGATAAATACAAAACTATTAGGAGGATGACATCGTTACAATGATTGTCATGCTATATCAGGAAATGGGCTACAAGAAATTTCCCGTTTTCATTTACAACGTGACCTGGAAAATTATTCGTGTTACTTTTTTTTTCCTGCCCCTAGATTATTTCAGTCTGAACCGACCACAAATTCACGCACGCATTTCTACTTGTCAAATAAATAAATGCTCGTTTTCATTTTGGTCCAACAAAAATTACCGGAAATTTCCGATTTCGCTTGAATTATATTACATTTATAATAAACTCGTAGCTTTTATAAATGCGATACAAATCAAGATATAAATATAAATAGCAAACCAACCTTAATTATGTTTAAAAACAAAATAATTAAAGCATAATATAATTGATCGCAAACAAAAATATTTTGATTATTTTTCTGGATCTCGTTAACCGCGTGTCGCCGCCGTGTGTCACGTGGATTGTAGAAAATCGAGTCGACCGACTACAGACGCGGTAGAATGACGACTGGCGTCGCTATATGGGATGAACGACGTCGAGACGCGTGCCTCCGGGTATTTACATGCGCGCGCATTTCATCTTCCGGGTAAATATTACCAAAATGTTGTCTGATCGGAAGCTACATTGGACTAGTGACACAATTTGACTGTGTTTGATGTGCTTTACATAATACAAACCGTAGGCATTGAATATTGACGATGTCAAAACCACAAGAACTGTCTGCGATGTCTCTTTGCAAGTGAGCTGCTTATTCTCTATTAGAACTCAAACTTTAACTGCGTCGACTTAAAAACAATTTCAATACATGATGGGGAAATGTTTCAGTAGTTTGATACCGCGGGATATATTATACAATACCTACGACTCCTATGAGAAAGTACAATACAACTTTTTCTTATCTAATGTTTTGGAATAATTATTACCGAAAACAGAGCACACGCTTGCATGCAAAGAAATAATAAAATTTTTAGACCTACTCAATCATGAAAACAGAAGGAAAAAAATAAAAAAAGGAAAGCAGTAAATGCAAGTGTATAACACTAAATCTTCCCGGATTTTAGCAGAGTTTTGTTGGATTTTTCTCAGACAAATCAGCTTTTCTCAGTCAGACAAAATGCCAATGTGTTTACATCATCTCATAAAACATTATAAATCCAAATAGAATTTAAAATAAATTTCTTATGGATATTAGGGGGAAATCGCATGGATGTTTTATCCTGTCTGACATCTCCAATTAAACTGAAATTGGTTTATGCTTTTCCAAAAAAAAAAAAAATAGTACGCAACTTATTCTAACGTCTTCAAGTTTATGTCTATCGTTAATTCCTGCAGCTTTTCTAGTTACAACATTTATTTATTTTTATATGTTTCAACAGCATTCTAGACAATCCTGTTGGATTTCGACCAATATAACATTCCACCCACATTTCATTTATTAATTCGTGTTTTAATCTCTTAGACAAACATTAATGGATTACGTGAAGAGATAAAAGATCCCCCTCAAGTTTATTTCCAATCTTTTTATAATGCAATTTAAACTATAATTTAATTTTTTTTAATTTATCAAGTCGTGGTTTCAGCGTTGCTTGGGGTGAAAAGGTAAACGAGAGTTTTAATTAACAGTGAAACGAAGAAAAGTGCAAATATATGAATGTCAGTTATAATACGTAGTTTAAGCTGTGCTTTCAAGATATAAGAAATATTGTAAATAAGATTTTTTTTTACTAATAATGTGTTAGCGAAAGGACTATTCTTGACGTACATAATAATGGATCAAGAGTTTCCGAATTATAATTAGGCTTAATTATACATATTTAACGGGCTTTTTGTTGCAACTCCTCGTGGCTCTTGTTTCTCAAGAGAGCAAATTCTGAGTGAGCTTTTACATTAGGGTATTGCATGTTAGCATGGGTTTGGGCTTTATCTGTGCGAGAACTTTTTCTGGTCAATACTGAAAAAATAAAAATAACTACGTGGTATACAAATACATAATTATGCAACTACTATAGAATTCGTTATAATGAAGTACAAACGTGAACTCATTTTAAAAGTTTAATGAAACTGCTGAAAATTATGCTGAAAGTGGGGTGAACAATTTGTGAAAAAGTTGATACGAATAATAAAATGGAAATTAATTGTGTTGTGAGAACAAGCTTATTGAAAAGTTGTTAGAAATAAATTATTGAACATATGGTTTTAGTTAAATTAGTAATTATTTGGTTGTAAATTCAATGTATCATTTCCGGTATGTTTTTGCTGGTGGACTTGGAATAATTGATACATTTATTACTGTTACTCACTAACTGTGAAATTAACATCAGGCTTGTACTTTTTTATATTTACCACAAATTAATTTTCGAATTTAGTTATGTTGCAAACAAATTGGTCTGTTTTATTTAAATTTGTTCATGTCCTGCACCGTTTTCTTTTAATTAGAGTCTAAGTTTAAAATGTATAATTCATCAACGCTTAACAAAAGCAGCATCTCTAAGAACGAGTAAGAAGTTTAGTTATTCCAGGCACATTATCAAACGAATTAAAATATTTAATTTTTCATTTATAAAAAGGACATGCATAATATAAAAATCTCTATAGAATGATAATTGACTTTTTAATAGAAAACCGAATTAGGTTCATCTGTCTGTGAATACAAAACTCAACCTCTATATCGAAATTGATTATCCCGACTGACTGAAGAATTAATTAGACAATTGTTTGATCCTAATCAGATTAACTTTTGTTCCACTTTTCTTCCGTACTTCTTTTGTATCTTTTAAATGTAAATTAAGCGATATCTTTAGCATTTTAAGTGATTTCGAAGCGTAATTAAATTTTATCTCTATGTATACAATAAGTTTTTTGCCCAAAGAAAATACATTATTTATTATACGGTTGGGATTGCAACGGCAGCTCAGCAAACCTGAAAATTGCCAAGCCATTTTTAAATAAAATCGTTTCATAATACTTGGGATTCAATTTAAAATTTTAATAGAAAAATTACCTCAGCTTATTTAAAAATTTGTAAGAATTAAACTTCATTTTCTTTCAAACTTATGAATAAAATATGAAATCTACCAACAAAAAAGTTTGCATTCATCCCGCCATAAATACTATACAGTGTTAATTAATTTAATAGGCATTCGGTTAATTTATATTTTTAATTCTACCTGAATTTATTCAAATTCATGCACAAAATAGTACAATTCAAAACCACATTTTAATTTATATTTGTGTAAGTCTCATGGTTAATAGACCATAAATTTTTAAATTAATACTATATTTTGCTTTTAATTTGCAAAGTTAAATATAGTAGACGATAAATGACCATTTTCATGTATGCTAAGTTCCCATTAAACCGTATAATTCTCTCATAAAAATTAACTATTCATAGGAAACGTCTTCAGTACCTGCAATCTTTTAATCTTTACATAACCACAAACGACTTTACTATTGCCCTTTTCAGTTTAGCGATAAAATTTCCTTTTTTCCAACCATCCAATGACTTAATAATATATAAACCACTACTGTGTACTATGTATATGTCCGGGTACTACATGCAGTTAATAAACAAAGTCTCCACCGCAAATATTCAGACACGACAACCATCAAACATAAAGCTCAAAATTATCAGCTACAATACACACTTTTCATCAGATAAAATTGATAGATACACACACATGTCCAACAGAACAAATGAACTTGTTTCTTTTGATATTCCGCGGGGGCAAAAAACACACACAATTAATTAAACATTCAAAACTTTATATGGTCATAAAAATTTACGACTGAAACCGAAACTGGAAACTACGACTGTCATAAAGTTTATTAAACTTCTGCTTTGATCTCGCGGCAAAAATTAAACCACCAGCAATGTTTTTGCTCGAAACAAAAAAATATATTCATTATATTAATATCAAAATGGAAATTTTTTATATACATTTGCGTATGTTCCTTTTAAACAAATAAAAATTCAAAAACTCTATCCAAACCGCGCAAAACATTAAGGGAGAACATTAACAGTACGCCGTTTATATTAACAATTTTTAGAAAGCTAAGAAAATTTTGAAAAAATATTATCATCAATCTAAAGACTAAAAGTACTGCAGTGCTTTCTGTAAAAAATTGTGACAACTCGAACATGAGCTCCCTGAAGCATTTACGCCATGTTTCACGTATATATATATATATATATATAGCACAGTGCATTTTCCCTTAAAACAGAAACACAATAATCGAAACTTAGTTAGATAATAAAGCTAGTTAGTTGTCTAGGAGGTGGATAGGGGTGAAATTGAAGGGGTCGTAGATGGGTGGGTGGGTAAAGAGATGGGCGGCATTCTGGTTATCCGGTTAGCAGGCTGTTATAAATCCGTGCAATCCGCAGGTGGGTAATGGGATGGCAGTGGTGCACTGGAAAGTCGGTGGCGGCCACCGTAAGATTACATGTCTACTGGATGGTGATATAATGGCGAGGTAATCGAGTCACGCGTACACATTTACTCCCAATCCGTATTCACCGTGAACCCCCACATAGAATCAACACCTTAGCTAGACCAAAAATAGACGCGGAAATCCGGCATTTCGTTAAAAATTCCAAGTCGGAATTAACAACATTCGAGCAAAAGGCTCAAATTTGCCAAATCCCATGAAAATCTATCAATAATTGAAACATACCTTTCCGACAATAAATCCTTATGCTTATTACGGGATTTGCGATAAAAATTCCACAGCGCCCTCGAAATCCGACCCCAGAATTCCTGTTTATAATTCAAATGTTTTACTGTACACACAGAACCATTGACAATATGCTTTCCCCCTATACCTATTAAAAATATGGAAATCCAACAGAATTTTATCATGATTTACAAGAGACACGTTTTCAAATATTTTCTAAAACCACTTTGCCCTTTTCAACATTTACGACTTTTTTTAATATAATTTCGCAATGAAAAAGACCCAGTTAATTAATATTGTATTTCAGCTAGTAATAACTACATTAGTGACGATGTAGAAAAATGTTTAAAAAATGTAGGAAAATTAAATTGAAAGTCATTACTTGCATATGGACGATGTTTGATTCAAAAGTATAAGTTCAATTTATTTTATGAGTTTAGAATCGGAAATCAATAGATCGAACCCTGCTGGCCAAACTTTTTGGGTTAATATCTATTGAAATATTCGAGAGTTATGGTTTAATATTCCAGCAACGATTCGAATTTTTTCCGACTTACACATTTGCCTCGGAAAGGATGGGGCCATAAATGATTATTAAAATGCATGGCGTTGTTTTAATCAAATTGTAAACTGTTATCTGAAATTAAAAGATTCGCAAAATTTACCGTGTTTAGTGAAGAAGAAGCCGTGCCTACGGAGAAATTCCGTGTTTTAGAATCTAAGCATCAGAGAGTTCTCTTGAATCTTGTTAACGGTTCTAATTATATGTATATGGGGGCCTTACAGTTAAATTATATTTAAAAGGGGATGATTAACGGCGAAAGGCGGGCCAATTAAAGTTTATTTAGTTCGTTATCGTAAGTTTCTCACGACAACATCTCCTACCGTGGCAGCCGACTATATTTTAAGCTTGTGGTGTATACTTTTTCCCGTTTTCCTTCTATTTTTTTTTTCAGCGGGGTGTTATGATCGCCTGGTACGCGATGTCACTTAATTTCGGTCCTTTTTTCGCCACATTCCCGTCTCATTTCCGCCGATTTCAAACACGCAACTCCGACTCTTTTCAAAAGTTTACTTTTGTTATGGCCCCACATAATTTTTCGTGCTTTTGCTGCCTGGGTGGCTGAAAGAAACATTTTTCGTGCCGGGCTACGATGTGATGGGAAGTGGAACTTTTTTACAACATTTTCAACAACAACGAACGAATTATTTGGCACGACTTCAGCACTATTTACGGCTTGCTTATTAATAGTTTACAACTTGCAATGATAAATTTATTGCGATTGTCTCTATGGCCGACAGCTGGAGGAGTAATTATTATACTCGAAGAATGGGGGAAATCAAATTCTGGCGGATATTTGATGCCATGTGATTTGACAAAATTTGTGCACTATTAAGAGAGAATAGATAGAAACAAAGAGTGGTAGAATTGCAGCGTGTAACTAATACGACAATTTGCCAGTGTCAAAGTGGCAGCCCTAAGTCGGAGGTGACGCACAAAAGGTGTAGAGTTTCACGCTGATTGATTGAGGAACACGTAAAAGAAATACACCACCGGATTTGTCAAAGTGAAGTACTTTTTACTTATAGAATGGCACACAATAAAGCAGGTTTGATATCTCAACTTGTTTTATTCGTCTTCAGAGATTTGATATTACTGAAAGAGAGGAGAGAGAACAAAATGATGGAAAAAATATCAACCTCCAATTATTTTTATTTAGAAACAAATAAAAGAATACAATGCCTTCCCATATATCATTATATCACATACATATACCGGTCATGTATTAATTTAATTTAATTAGACCATTTCAACATGTAATACTCTTATACCATGCATAAGGGCCTAAGGTACTTTTAAAACTCATAATCATACTTAGTTTCCGTTTTGATATTATAAGTGATCGTTATATACGTTAGTATATTTTTATAGAGCAAAAACAGTTGTTTTTTCCGCTATAAGTTTGCAGTATGCGAAACGCGAGATATTATCATTTTCAAAATGCAACTGACATGTTTAAACAGAGTTTAAATCTGGCTGATTTTTCGTTGGCGCTGAATAAAATGTTTTTACGAATAAAATTCAATTCCGTTATCGTTTCGTGAGAAAAGCCGATCTAATCGAATGTTATCTTAATTATTTGCTGAGAAATTTGCGGTATAACGTAACGTGCTGCACTTTTCTTTGAAAAGGTCGTAGTATACAAACAATTTTTTAATTTAATAGCCCATGCAAAAATTTGTAAGCAATATATTTCCCCCAGATCTACTTAGTATCTTTTAGTTGGGGTATATTTCCTAATGGGAGTACTCCCGAAAGAAATTGACAATCACCAAACTTTTTCATAGCCAACTTCAAATAAAAACTTTTTCAACTTTCGCGTGTTTTTTCCAGCAATTCATTATCTTAATGAATAATTTAAAATACTTGAATTAATTTGTTTTGCTTGAAACAATGGTATATTTTTAGATTGCTAGAAAAATAAGCAATCCGTAAAATGATTTAGCCAGAAGCACCAAACCGCACTAAAACAACAATTAAACTTTTGTAAGATTGTTTTTACCGAATATAAACTGTTTTTGCAACAATGTACCTATTTATTATTTATTTTATGATGTAAAACGTAAATTATTTACTTCACAATATTTCTTTAAGGATGGTGTCGTTAAACCCCTTGTTGTAAATCTAGAGATTGAGACACTATAATAGGAAATGAGTTTTAACTAATAATATATAATAATATTTGAGATTTAAATACGTTTTATGTGGCTGTTTATGGACTTTATAGTTCATAATTTTTAATAAATCTATCACAAAGAAAACAATGTAAACCTTTATTGGTGCTAAACATTTGTAATAACATCAACGCAGTAATTCGCGCCCAAGCTACAAAGTTACCACCAACAACCATAATGATAAGACAGAAAAAAGGGATGAGAAATGAAATAAAATGTTACAACAATTGAAATTCATGTTAAGACAACGGAGATATAAACGCCATTATTTAAAGATGCTGTTCGCATCCCTCTAACGATGACTGATGATCTTATATATTGAATAAGATGAAATACTGCACTTCCAAAGTACTTTTTCTTAACAACTTCCAAATTTCATTCGCACGACTTTATACTATATATATGGAACGTCTCTATAATTCCTTTTTAAAGTGAATTGACTAACAAATTTTCCACAATGATTTATTTACACCTGAATATACACATCAATCAAACTATTGCAGAGCCAACAAAGTAAAGCCAACTATTAACGATAAAAAATGCATTCGCATCAGTATTGCATAGAAGAGTGCATATAGCGTGCAAATTTGAATAAACCGTCTGCAAACTTGAAACGGGAGCGCGTCTAAATAGATAGATAGATAAATGTATGGATGTTTCGAACATACAACAACTCAAAACATTGCCCAATCACCTATAATTACTTATTATACTTTATTAAATGTCATTAATTCAAAAGCTACCTCCGGCCCGGAAATAATTTATGTCCAAAATAATTATTACTATTTTATGGACCGCACTGCGAACTATGCTATGAGTATTTATAGGATAATAATGGGCACAAACATAAAATATAAATTCAAATTAGCGACTGCGATTGGAAGGAATTACACAGTTTCCTGAATTGATTCTATATTTATATTTATGTTTGGCACAAAACCCATTCAACTTAAACAATATAAGTCAAGACGAAACAATATACCTAAGTCGATAAAAAGCGAAATTAATAAATCTAAAAATAGTTTTTGCAGTCGAGAAGACGACGACGAAATTAAATGTTGTTGAAATTGCATTGCATCTGATATTCGTATATACCTAGGCTAGATATATATAAATGGTGTGGCACTCAAATAAATTAAAAGCAAATAAAACTTTAGTCAGTCGATTATTAAAAAAGAGCCAATCAATTTCCTGTGCACATTCTGGCATTGCACACTCAAGTAAAAAGCATTTATTGCAAAATGGCTCCTTTATTAAATCCCAACATCGATCAGATTGGCCATAAGACAGGATTTAGTCGGTATAAGGTAAGGTGTCTATTGCAGTAAAGTGCATTTTAGCACGTCTCACTTTATGTGCCAAATAAATGCATGGGTTTGTCTTTGTCATACCACCTGGCTGCAGTTCGATTCCTCTACGACAATGATATAAAAACCCATATCACCAGTCCATCTATATATTTATTCGGCTATGATCAGCATCCCTCACCGATTGAGACGTTGACACAGCAATGTACTTGGCAATATCCATTCTCTGCATAATCTAACTATTCTGCTGCTTCTACAAAGATATTTCGCTATCGGACGTTATTCACTTTTAAAATATTCAAATGGCCTCGTGCATTTTATTACTGCCTTGTGCCTTCCTTGCTTTACAGGATTCATGTCTCCAAACCCACCAACCTCACAAATTTCAGCCTAAGCTTCCTAATACTTATTGCAAACGCGACAGATTAAATCATAAATTTACTTTTGGACAAACAACAGAACAAATTGGCGAGAAAAAGCGACCGCCAAAGTGAAATGTAAGGAGTTGGTATAATAAAGTGATTGCGAAAATGAGTCAAGTGAAAACCAACGTAGCAATGATGATGATGATGATGTTGGGATTCCAGTGCGTTAGCAAGTTGTGTGTGAAGAAGGCCTGTGAAAACTAAAACAAACTGTCAAAAGCTAATTGCAGAACGGGAACGGGTTAACCTGGAGTCATAAAGTTGCCTCCCTCAGTTAATTAAATGTAATGGCTGAAAGGCTTTTCAAACAATTCCACTTGCATTTAGCCCTATAGCTTGAGATCGCCATTGTCAAGACACATTTCCATCGGCCTCTATAAAACTTACACAACTCGTATATTTCCATTTGCTAAATATAATGCCGTACAAACTTTATTGGCCAATAAAGTTGGTATTATTATATAACATTGTTTTAATTAACACAAAATAAAATAAATTTATAATTCAGCTTAAATATTTAGAAGACTTACGAATAGTTTTCCCGCATTCAAATTTGAAATCCTTCAGAAAAACGTTCAAAGAGTTCAGCGTTTGGTAATTAAAACTAAAACTTGTTATTCTTAAAAAAAAAAAAAAAACTAATGCTACTTGGAAATTAAAATATGTATTGCAATTTGCTACAACAATTTCACAGTTAATAAAAACAGCATTAGCATATTTAAATTATCGCTAAATTTAATTAGTAAAGTTGCATTAAAGTTATGGACAATAATTTTGCAAAAGCAATAAAGCAAGGATTGTTAATCTATCATGTAATTAATTAAATAGTCCCATTTTTATTAATTTAGTTATGTAGATATTCGTTATGATAATTTAGCTAATCTGATAAGCATGCATAATTAGAGAGATTACTCCTAATGACCCACAAATTTTGATAAATGATATACTCTTACTATTCATCAAAATGCTACACTATCTACAAGGTGATACTGAATATCTAATTTTGCAGAGGAATTTCGTAGGTCGACATTTTTAAATTTAAGGGTCGCAAGTAATCAAAAGTATAGATTTCCTGAAAGGGTTGCACCCCGACTACATAAAATTGAGAAATACATAATGAAGGAATGTGTTGGTGGGAGATTCCCCGTATACTTTGCCAGTTTATTATTCATATAATTAAAGTGTGTGTCTAACTATAGACGAGACCGTATAATAGTTGGCAATGGGGTTGGCAATTCCTGCTACTGGTCGGCGGTTTGGTGTCTGTTTATTATGACTACTGACAATTTACTTTTCTAAATATTTAATGTTTACAACACCATTTCGAACCGCAAAATTTGCATATTTTCCAGCACACCCACATACTATTGTACTTCATTTGATCCCAAACGAGTTGTGCAATTTTATGGCCGACCCAAATAGAAAATAACAATTGTTTCTGATAAATCATATTGATTGCGAAAAGAATGTATCATTCATGTTAATAAGACATCCAAGATCTGGTTGGGTATATATAAAACAATTGGAATACATTGTCTCGAAATTTATTTGGACTAGGCATACAATATTAGCATTCGTAATAAAATTTTATACACAGTCGGTTGGTTGGTTGGTCGTGGCGGAAGGTCTTCGGGAAAATAATAGAGGAGAATGCAATCATATCCTATTCGACGTTGGATAAATTCTTAGCTCTCACGGAAACATAGTACGGGGCCACGTACATAGGACATTGTATTTACTGTGTAATGTACTGTAATAAGATGTAGTTTTCTTGATGTAAACTGGTTTTGATTTACAGCCACTCGTAAAATAGCGGCACATTGATACACTGTAGTTCTCATTCCATCCATCCAGCTTCAGAAACAATGCTACTGCTAGTGGTAGCTATATGCCATCTTTGTTCTGTACCATCGACTCGAGCACCCATCAACAAACCAAATAAACACTTAAGGGTGCTGCTTCTTGTGCTTAATGCACATTACATGCTACATTTACTTTTACCTATTACTTGCACTACATTTTCTTTCATATTATTCCTGCAATAACGCTGTCCAATGTAATCAAATGTCATAAACAGTGGTGCATATGAAATGGTAATGCCATTCATTCCATTCAACAAGTTTCCTCTCTTAAACTTCAATCTTGATATATACTATTCGGTTATCAGTTTCATATGCCACATATATTCACTCAAATTAATCACATCACACAATAATACTCAACAATTTACATAATCGACTCTACTTGAGACATTTTAATGCACTTATCCATTCAAAGATCTGGTAGGAATTACTGTACTTAGTCCATGCGTGGCTTTGGATGAGGAAAAGGACTATTAGCATTATAAACTTCTCAAACCTTACAAAGGAAAACTCCACCACAAGGGTTTCACTCGATTAATTCCCTAGTTATTTGCGGGATTTGCTATAACACCCTAAAAATCTTCACGAAACTTTTCACAACTATATCGCGGGTCGCAAAATATTTAGGCCGTAGGCTAAATTGCTGACAAAGACTAAACCAAAATAACAAACTACTTATGATTGCTGACGAGCCGAAAGGCCCTTAAATATCTATTTAATTAATCAAAATCTCATAGAAGCTTCTAAAGTAAAAATTCTTCCAACCCTTCGAACTTTTGAGCCGCACCGTACATTTATAGCAAACAATATTTCGTGTATCTAAATGGAATTCAAGTTGCAAGTTATGTCTGTCTCTGAGTCTACAAAAAAGCGAATAAATGCACCTTACAGTATAAGTTATAAATAAACGAGAATGCGGTATTATTTTCAACTGTTTCCGTGTTGAAATAGTAATTGAATTTCACATGAAACCTGAAACAAGACAGTGGAAAACTAGTTACCTAGCGTAGTTGGGTGCTGAAAAAAAACACCGCTCGACAAGATAATAACCGATGTTGGAAGGAAAGAAGCAAGGGTTGAACTGCCGGTAGTGCGGCCCAAACAAATTAGGCCGTTATTAAAAAACAATTTTAATACACATCTTGACGGGGAGAGGGTGCGTTATTATGTGTTTTATGGGGTACTTTAGACAAGATTTTCGTTTACTTTACTGATGCATTATTCACAAAGAATGTTTTCCCTATCCGGTTCATGTACTTTACAGCGTGATTTTAAAAGTTTGCATTTGCATAGTCTTCGGCCATGCAACACATATTTTCAACCCCTTTTTTCTACAATTACAATAATCATCCTACCTGATCCAATTGGTGTTAGAAGACTGCGACTGCTGCCCGCCTCATTATCATTGATCCCATCCAGTCCTTGCACAAGTACATCGCCGACCTCTTCAGCACCATCCTTCTGATGTCCATCGGTGTCAACCGGTGCTGATGTTTGTATCAAAATATGCCCGCCGCTGCCGTTATCGCGACCGCTTAGCAGAAAAATTGGCGTGCCACCCCCAAATCGTTTAACCGATTGAACGAGCACCCCCTTGTTTATATCGCTCTGCTGTATGAAAATCTGACCAACTTTTCCATGTTCGCCGCCATCCTCCAATACTACGTTATTTTTCGAATGCGATAAAGTGTCAGTTCGCAACAAAATATGCCCATTTTCTGAGGATTTTGCACCTCGTAACAATATGATATTGTTGCGGCCAAGTTCGCCCGCATTTATCGATGTCCGGTTATCATTTAGATTGTTTGTTAGTGCCCGTACAAGTTTTGCGTTTGTATTGTGCATTGGTTTGTTGTCTTTTTTTATTATGTTGTTTGCCTGATTTTGAACCCCATTTTTCGAACCTGCAACAAGATAAGGTTATTAGGAAAATTGCAAGGATGGCGCTCGTAAAATAAAAAGTTAATCGCAAACTTGCCAAATAGATTGCATATTTTATGAGTAACTAACATATACGAAAATGACAATAACAATATCCTTATGTGGCTGAGGGTTAATATGATGGTGGCTTTACAACGACTATGCTCCGGATGATTTACATTCCACATTATACATATACTCTCTCAATTTGCTTTTTCACCATCGCAGCAGATAATAGTTTTTCTGCATGCAGTTTGATTAAATTTTAGAGTGCCATGTGCGGGCAGGATTCATGTTTTTAATTTGATTAAAGAACAAGGTGTCATGCTCCATCCTTTTTACGTACATGAAACAGTTTCTGCAGAAATGAATCATAATTACAAAAAAAAAATCAATGTTTACAGCACTACGTCGACTATATTCTATTAATAATTGTTTTTCTTAATGTTGTGAACTAGCTGTTTCCATTTAATCTCATCAATCTTTATTATAACAGCACTTGCATTGCAAAATACCTACGAAATAATTTGCATTTTTATTTTTAGTGAATTATATTTTAAAAACATATTATATTTTGCATAAAAAAGCAGTTAGTTTCAAAGGCGTACTCGTATTTTCACTCCTTTTTCGGAGGATTTCAATTAATTGCCGACAATTTTTCGCATATATAGTATACAATATCATTCCGTTCAAAACAAAATAACTTTGTATGTGAAAGCGCTTTAAAAAAACATGAGAAAATAAGCAAGTTCAGCTACTATGTGTATTTGAAAAATTCATAAATAATGTTATAATGAATTCCATGTCAAACTTAATTAATTTATTCCCTTTGTAGCGCTGAAAACAATTCCAAGTTAGCTCTTATGGAATAAAATTACTGAACGATATTTAATAATAATTAATTGTATCCGATCGACAATTGCCATAATTACTCTGAATGTTTTCGCTAATTGTTGTTAATTGATTTGCATTTTATGGCCGATTTAAATGCGCTTACACGTATCAAAAAATATTTGCCAGTTTAATTTTCATTATGGTGAAGTTTCCGGTTGAAGGACCATCAAATGTTGATTTATTAATCGCAAACCTCTTAAATATCACATATTAATTCGAGCTTTGGTTGAATTTAAATTTGATATGAATGTAAAGCCAAACCCAATACTATATGATTAATTCACATTACATTGTATCATTCATTAAATGGCTTTTGCATGGTTAAAGTTCGTATGAAATTTTAAATTGTAAAAAACAATTGGAAAAATGGTTAATAAGTAATGAACAATTATATTAAAATATAAATTCGCTAGCAAACGAATTTATATTGTTAAATGAATATTTTATATTATTTCATTTTAGTGGACATAAAATAATTGTTTGCTGTAAATGTTTAATGAAATGTTATTATAAAAATATTTAATCTACAGTTTAGAGTAAATAAAAATATTGAGTTAATTTAAATATATAATTATTGCATTTATATATTTCAAAACAGTTTCCATAATATTAATTTTATTAATATGCCAATAAATGTCCCAATATTTTATTTAAAACCGCACAAAATTATTTATTATTAATTGAAATCAAGTTTTTAGACGGATTTATCTTTGAAATAAACATAAAACATTTTATTTCCAAAACGTAGAGAAAAGATTGTGAAATATTTGAAATATTCACGCTCTTAAAATCATTCTGCATATTTTGATATCCCAGAAATTCACCACTGAATATCTCGGGAATATTCGAAAAATGTACCTATTTGATAAAATCTAAATTGTGCACGTATTTTTCTATAACTAGCATTTTTTAATTTCTTGGTTATTAAGTTCACATGATTACTTTGAAAATATCAAATTGCGGTGGTAGACTAAAAATAAACACAAAAGAGAGAACAACAATAAAAAAATGTCACTTTTAAAGGTCGATGGGGTGGTTTTCAGAGCTGGAAGGCAAAGAAAAAGGTTGTCAATTAATAGAGTTTGTCCCTAAATCAGAGATAGGTGTTCAAATGGTCACTTTATTTGAACAAATGGCGTTTCTATAAAGTTTCGAAGAATGTCCATTAATTATCCCGCGGTTCGCAATTGCACTGGAACCAAGCAACTTTATATATATAAAGGCCGGAGAATGTGTGTACTCGTATGTGTGTCTAAAAATAAAATTTCATTACACACACTAAATTTGAAAATGTTTTACTGGTGCAAAGTAAAAAAAAAAAATGTGGAAAAAAAAGTCTCATTAAAACCTACAATATTTATACCTAGTGGAATTGCAACTTAAATGCCTTTACATGTAAACACGTATTAAGGGTTATATTTTTGAAGCTGCCTTTTTTAATGGCATAGGAATAAGCCAACATACATACACTCACTGGCACCCTGAATAACCAGCAGCTTTTTATTCGTCCAACAATAACATTATACGGTACACGCAATGTGCTTAACAATGGACTTTCTATTTATTGAAATTGCACTATGCAAGGAATATATTAAAGAGCATTATTTATCCTGGCGCTCTCCATTTTTAATTTATTCCACTTTTTTATATCTACAAATTGAATTTGCTAAATTTATTTCGTTGTTAGTGCGCATATAATTTTCATTTAGCATTCGAAATATCCGTGTCTCGTCGGGTGGATGTAAGGAGTAGTAAGCAAACACAAGCAGAATCCTTAATTGTTTCAAGAGTAACGTTGCGTTAGAGCAAAAGGGAAAAGCGCCTTGTCATAAAGCTGATTTCAGGTGTTCAGGCGTCGAGTAAAATGTTCGTTCGTATAGCAAATCCTCGATGCCAACACGCTGCTATGCGAAAACTTCGGAATGTCTTCAAATCTCGCCTCATAATATTTTAGATGCAATTCCAAACTTAAAATATCTTCATTTGAATAATAAGAGACATTTCTCTACGTAGTTTCTTTTTAACTGATGAATATAAATGTGGATTTTATTTATATTACGTTATTTACAATTGAAATTAGCTAATCAAAGCTAGAGAGAAAAAAATGGCGTAGAAATTCTTTTATCAGCAAACAAGAACTAATTTAAATTTATTGCTCACTAATTACTCATCAATATTAATCATTATATGTTGCAAATGTAAATAAACTAGGCCAAAAATTGCATGTTGTTTGCCTGAAAAAGCTCTATAGGATAAAACTTTATAAACACATACATTTTAAAATAGTACAAGAATGCGGTAGTTAATAATTTTAATCGGTAATTTAATTGTTCTAGTTCTAGTTGATTTTAAACTGCAATATGGCTTGAACATACAATTTATAATAAAGCCCTGGCCGATTAGTAAATATACCTTGGTAGGTATAGAAATGATACGAAGAAAATGCTTTATTGCACGCAAAAGTGATCTTGGTGTAGGCGCATAAATTAAAACTTATCTTGGATCAGATTAAGGAAAATTTTACAAAAAACGCAAAAACCGTTACGACCTGTAATTTCTACGGTTTTAACCAGCGCTAATGGGTCAAAGCTGCAAGAACTAACTGATAAATCACATTTTCATCGATAGAATGCACGAACGACTTCTCCAAAAGGGGATTTAGCCGTTGCAACACCCACATGGATTCCTTATCACTTCCAAACCATCTTGATCGCTTTATATTAGAAAAACCAATCAGCACAAACCCGAAACCTAATACACCGCACTTCTTCTTTCCAAGCAGATTTTTTTTTCGGCAGCCGGAACATAAAAAAATCATTTTTATGAAAATTTATTACCATCTCTTGAAAATCCATAAATTTATATGCCATTTTCAGTTTCGCACATTTTTTCTTCTTTTGTTTGCATTATATACATGTTATATACATCAGACACACACACCCACCGATATCCAAGTCTAAGATAACGGATACAATAAAAGAAAATGTGTTAGTATATACGTCTGTAAGTATAGAAGGGTAAACATAGGGCGAAATGTAGGGTTTTCAGCAGAGATAACCAGCAACAAGCTCCCAGTTTCATTACGGACCGAACGACGTAAGAAGCATAACGATAACAGATAGGTGTTGAGGGAAGTATTAGAGATTAGAATAATTGCACGGTGTTGTTACCAGTACGTGCCAAAAGCTTTCGCACAAAACACAATGTTGCATGATGGATGACAAGTTTATTATTTTAGCACCTTCAGAAAAGTCTAGTATGGCTCAACTCCACTGAAGATGCACACAATAACTGGCTTGCTTTTTCCTTGTACTTTGTCAATTAGAAACTTTCCTCCATACATACGAGGAGCGAATGAAACAAATGCAATCTCTAACTTTTAATTCAAACCTCACTCACCAACTCGAATAATCGTCAAAAACATTCAATTCGTTTCATTTACATCAGATTCAATTTGCAGGAATTGATAAAACTTGGTTTGATTTATGTGGCAAAATTAAATATGAGTTATGGAGGAATTCATTATATGCATTTTAAGCGTTTTCGAATAAGTTTAGAAACTTTTCACTACAACTACGGTTGTGGAAACTTCAATAATAATGCCATAAACATTTAGAATTAATTTATTTATGGTGTGGTACAAGTGTAATCGAAAATTATAAAAGCACTCATGGAAACAAAATTATATTTTACGTTACGCGTTTAAATGGATGAAATGTTTCGGCTAAAATTTTACGGTTTTGAAAATGAGCTTTTTATTTCAACTAGGTACTAAATATATGAAATAGTAAAATTTATGTAAATTATTTTTCAAATTAGTTTCTATATGGAGCATTATTTAAATAAAACTCTTTGAAGCGAGCCATTTCACGGAACATCTTATCTTGCATTCACACGACTTCAACCGAGACGCCAAACTTTTTTATATCATCCAAAACCCCCAAGACTTTAAAGCTCTTGCTTGACTTATATTTCCTCCTTGGTTCGAAAACCAGTAGTGATTTAATAAATCTGAGTCGCCCTGTAGATGATCCAAGACATCAGTGTAAGAAAAAGTCAATATTTAAGCTTAGCTGAAGAAAAAGCTCCAAGAAGCTTTCCGTAACTCGAGAGACGGTTTGGTTTGCTTCTATTGTCTGGAACTGAAACTGGAAGGGTAAACAGCGTCTTCTGAGATGCGTATCAAAATTAATTTCGAAATTTTTTGTCAGTCCAGCCAGCCGAGCCGAGCCGGAGATCAGCCTGTTGTAGAACAATGTAGTGTAAATGCAAATTTGCAGATTAACTTTAAAGGGCGAAATAAACAAGCTTGTTACCTAAACTATATATTGTATATCTACGTGGCCACAATCAAGATAACCATTATTATATTTGTTAGCTATTAGCATTTAGGACGAGTCTCAATCCCGGATTGTAAACCCAAAAGCTTGTGCTTTCGAGCTTCGAGGGGATTCGAATCGAATGTAGCTTGCCTACGTACAGTAACAATTTCTGCGGCAGTTCGGTGTTACCGGTGGTTATAGTCCTGGATCATCGATTGGTCCTCAGTCAGCCGCGTCGTTTCACGTGCCCATAAATTGTCCTATCTAACAGCGTGCTATGCATGCATTTACGCCAAATTAGTGAGAGCCTATATTATTCCAAAATTATACCCCGACTGCGATTTGCAGCAGGCTTTTTGCCGAAATTGCAACCGTTCAATTCAGTGACGTGATTCATCATATAAATAAATAATAATATTAATCCGGATATTTGGGTCAAGGCTTATTATGTTTCCTTATCAATAAAATAACAACGGCATCAGTCGTTTAAATTTTAATAATACTATGAATAAATTTATTGGACATGTAAATCTTGGCTTGTTGGCATAAATGAAAAATGATGCCACACAAAACGAATTTATGTTCGTTATTACAATAAAAGGTAATACAGTAAATCAATCTTAATTAGAGTTTAAGTTGTTTAAATCCAGTTTTATTAAAGTTTAGAGAATTCCATTGCAATTAAATGAGATCAACAATTGCATGTGCAGTTCTTCCAAATGACTTAGACAACTTATGTAGTTCAACTTGCAAATGATTTATTAACAAAACGTTTTCTTGTACCTACTTCCTACTTGACAAACCCGAAGCTTTATGCAACAAAAACTTGAATCACGAAAAGAGCTTTGCTGAATTATACCCCGTATATGGTCTTAAGTGGAGATGGTAATAAAGTGGTCAATGTTCCATAGAAAAATCATCAATGCTTTTGTTTGCCTTGAGGAAATCCATTTTTTCGCTAATGGACCGCGTTGACAATATTTATACGTGAGGATGTTGTTTCCAAAAATTTTCTTTCGTAAATGTATTTCCAAGTCAAGTTCTTGTTTCGTCTATTGTATCGTACATATATTGGTTGATGAACAGACAGATGTTGATTTCAATGACAAAGTGGTTTCTGATATGTCGAGGCATGATGCGGTTTCTCACTTCCAAAACTTAGCAAACTCTGATGGTCAATCCGCATCAACTAACAATTCAACACCATCACGTCTAATTAATTAACAAGTACAACAACATTATGGTAGAACTAATACAATTTCAAAACGTGTCGGAAAATACATTCTCCATATTGATCAGTTGAGTAATTTAATATTTGGCTGTTAATTTATTGATAAAATAATTAAAGCACGTTTGTTGTTCAAATGTTTGATGTCTGAAACTTCTTTGTTTTCAGACATCCATTAAAACTGCTTGCTTCTCAATTTATTTCCAAACGTAATTCATAATATTAAATATAAACGGAAAAAGAGAAAAAGTTGCTTAAAAATTTAGATTGTTTGCAAAAAGCTTTCAAGTTTCAGCCAGCCAGAATTCCACTGGCACTAATATTAAGCCGCTCTTCTAAAAGCAAGAAAAATATTTATATTTTTTTCATAATTGATGTTAACTCATCTAAATGAAGAACTCTGAGTTCTCTTTGTTGACTCGATTAAGAATAAAAAGACGGACGGGCGGGGGCGGCGGCGGGCGTAGGCAAGGCAGGATAAAGGCAAGAAAAGAAAATAGATAAACAAAGAAAGGGTAATGCAGTTTAGATCTGACAACTTTGTTAGTAACAAACAAGAAGAGTCCGCTTTAATTACTGGAACAACGGCCTCATTAGAAGACTTTAGATTACAAGTGTACGATTATGTTACACTGTAGAATACATAAAGACTCGAAAATACTTGCTGTATAAAGGACCAAATTAAAATTCCTCACTTCGATAATTCACAATCCAGATAGCAAAAGAGAATAGTAGGCGTTTCTATGCAAAAAATCCGGTTTCGGATTAACATGTAATGGGGATGGGGACGGGGGTGGCGGTGGCGGTTAGCGAAGGCGATAAATGTAATGTTTAGAAATTACTATATTATAAAATTCAGTTTTTAATATAAATTCCAGCAAGGGCTGATTCACTTTTAACTAGTTTCTATAATACGCCTTATTCTTTACTACAAAAGTTGGCGATATAAGATTTTTCTCCTATTGTAAATATAAAGTGGAAGAAAAATATTACAAAAACTGAATGCGTATTTTATTCAGTTTTCCTGGCAAGAAAATGTTTGCTTAAGTTTCAAATTATTTCATAGAATTTACAATGGAAATAAAAATAGAATTTTCTTGGAAAATATTATTTTATCTTCATTATTATTTTAGAATATAAATATGCTTAATAAATAGGAAATGTGAATGAACGAATTCCAGCAAAAAATAACCTGGCTGAATTTCAACAATAGCCGGTGCCACCACATTAAATAAAAGCAATAATTTCCAGCCTCTCCTGGACCACACCATTATCATCCTCTGTGTGTGTGTGTGTGTGTAGAGATGTAGAGAGAGTCCGGTTATGTACACGAAATTCCTAAATACTGTCTGTGTGTTGGAAGTGTGGGGTTGAAGGGCATCGAGGACCGAGAATTGGGAGTTTGCCAACTACCACCCGCCATACCATACATCACTAAGTCGTCGTTGTTCTGTTGTCTCCTTGGTGCCTTTACAACTTCCACGACCCGTTTACTTCAAAGCCTTTTGGAAGTGTGTCCAGACCCATTCTCAAAAGTCTTCGGTTCGCCTCCACCCTCCTTCTTCTTCAGCCCCCGACACTTTGTATATGTATGCACACACACACTGACACATATAAATACGTCCGACGACAAAATAACTCGAGTTCCTTTCTCCATCCTTCTAAGGATCTAATTACAATTTCATGCCTAGCTTTCAAATTATTACCGCACCGCAAACAACAAGGCCAAATTAAAAGTTAATTACCAAAACGTGCCCGCGCGGCCTACAAAATACTTTCCAGCATTAAACGAAGCTCAAGACGAAAATTCATTTACTTCGAAATTAATTTATTTAATATTGTTTAAAGTTAACGTTTCAGAATGTTTCCGCGACTTTAATGGGTTATTTGGGTTAAATGTGTTGATGGGGTTGCGCCGCGAATTTCACGTTTTCTATAATCTCGTAATATTTATTCGCTAATCGCCTGTAATGTTGATTCACCACGCTCACAATAATTAATCATAAATATCTTTTGTCTAAAAGCTTACGGAGTAAAAAGTGAAAGAGTGCAGTAAGTGCATTGTATATTTCAACTTTTTTGAGATAACTGAAACAAATACTCGTGTATTTTTAAATGAATCATTCCGCTTTGGGCAATTATAAATTCACTGAAATTTTAGTTATTAAACCTTGTTTATCAACATTTTAATTAAAACTTTTCAAATAATCAGTAATAATGACCATAATAACATACGAAACATTAAAAAAGCTCTTAATAATCCGATCGGATTACGTTAATTAGCACGGATGGTGTATAATATTATTTTTGGGCTGCTGAAAAAACATTTAATAGTTTCAACCCTTAACGGCGCGTTCTGAAAACACAGATCGTCCAGATGCTTCTTCATCTGCCAGCTATGTCGACTGATAGAACAGCATTCAGCAAGCAAGAAAAAAAAAGTAAATCCACAAGGAACGGTACTAATAGGCTCTCAAATCGTTAGTTGGTGTTTAAGGATCACCGTGGAGTCGGCGCCCACTCAGCATATCTGAAGTGGCTGGCTCAAATGGGGTGGGTGGTGGAAGCAGGGTGATTTTCACCCCGTCCTTTTCTCCCCCTAATACAAAGCCGTGCCTGGACTTTTAAAGAGACGTAGAGAGAACTTGTTCAAATTCCAAGATGCGCGAGTCCGCTCCCCGACTTTACCGATAATGTTGATTGTCTGCACAAAAGCTGAAGCTGTCTGACGTGCTGCCGGGTCAAAGGAGGAACTTGATGAGATGAATTGAATCGTTTAAAGTGACATAAAAGATTGATTTATGAACTGGCCACCACTGATAGATTGGACCGGACCGCCTTTACAGCCACTTTGGATTGCTTTTCAGTGGCACATTGTGTTGCTGAACTTTGAACGCCGACGGCTCTAATCAATTTGCACCCTCACATCTAGATTACCTCGCTTCCATTAAATTAGAATTAGAAATATTAAATAGAGTGCATGTATGGATGGCTTTGGAAAAAGTCAGTTTTAGAAAAAACAACTCTAAAGCGGTTTGGCTGTAAACATTTCATGTATGTATCCAATATTGGACCGAAATAAGGCTGCGTTAAAAGTCAAACCTTTCAGGAAGCGCTCCGGCTGACTGAAAAGGAGAACCTTACCCAATTTCAGTCCCTTTTCATTCTGTTCGTCCGTCTTGCACTTGCTTGCAACAGTCTGTGATGTTGGCGCTTGCTCTTGTTTGTGTCGAAGCCTCATTCAATGTCTGTCTATATAAGTTGAATTTCTCAATAACTTTTTCTTTCTCTCATCGCATCCAAAGGAATTTAATTTGCAACTTCAGCACTTTTACCTAATGGAAAATATATTATACGCGTCGTCGTGTCATTTCCATTTACACGTACCATGTATAATATTGATATAAATTAATGTAGAATTAATTTATGATTATTAGTAGCAATATTTCATGGGATAAAAGTGTGCAGATGTATTTTATGCATTTACAAATGCCTTTAATGCTTGTCGTATGTAATTTGGATGAATAAACACAAACATACATAAATAAAATTATTCATAAGTGCTGTATATACAAAACGCTCAATACAAGTGCCTTGTTCCAGTAAACAGTTAGTATAATATTAAATTTTGGTTTGAAATTTATTCGACTAATTTACATTTGCGCCAGTGTTTCTCATGTAAGCCCACAGATTTCATTACTATTTTGGCAAGAGCATATAGAGAGAGAGTCTGTGAGAGCAAGATTCAGATGAATTTTCAACAATACACTAAAGTATCATTTACTCAAATCTACTGTATGACTATAAATAAATTTAAACAAATATTTGTTACCCAAACAAATGCGAAATTTAATTATACATCACATCACATAGGGACGGACTACTATTTTTAGTAATTCACCACCCAATCGGATAGAGCAAATATAAACACACACAAAGTTTATCTATATTATATTTCAATTTCAGGAAGGATTATTTTTGTTCGATAATGTGTGCAGAATTGCCAGTCTGTTATTTCGAGATTTGCAGAATAAACAAAACTCTCTCTCGATTTTTTCGATTTGATTGATTTTTCTTTGCTCTCTATCTGAAAATAAAAAAGTCGTGCCTGTAGGGACTAAGATTCTAAAGGCTTTTGAGTGTATTCAGTTTAATCCTTGAATTTCTGAAAGCAAATGTTAAATGTATCAATTTAAATATCCATATCAGTGTATTCAGAACTATTTCAAAGCTCAGCTTTCTACTCTATGAGAATAATTCTTTCAATGTATTTAAAAGAGCATTAAAGTTATTCCTTAATTCCCCACAGGATAAATATGAAAGTTCGCTAAAAGAAAGTTGATAAAAAGTTTTTAGTTGTTCTGAAAATCATAAACAAACTCGTACGTATTTACTTATCAAACATATAATATTTTGATAGAGTTTGCAAAACAGAAAAAGTAATTTAAATTTTATTTATATTAAACTATATCGATTCTCCTCCTTCTATGTGCATTACCAAACGAAATATGTTTCCTTGTTTAAATAAACATTCACAAAGCAACTGTTTCTTGTTTTCAATAAATTTAATCTCGGGATTAAATAAAGCAAATTGGCTGATGTAAAAGGTAATTTTCCAATTATACTTCGACATAAGTTAATTTTGCTAAATAGCAAATTGAAAATATGGAAGGAAATTCGTTAATAAAAATATTAATTTGCATTATTAAAATCTTAATAATTCACGTCATTAAAATGCTGCATTTAGAATTTATTTTCAAATTGTAATTTATAGCTTTGAAAAGTTTTGTAGTAAATTGCATTATTATTCATATATTATTAATTATAAGCATCGTATAATTATGCTATTTTAGCATGATGAAGAAAATGTATATAAATTAGACAAAACAAAGAAACATTTAATGGATTTACGTTTTATAGCTGCGCTTTAAGGATAAACTAAATATTAAGTTATAAAACACACAGTTTATATGAAAACAATGACTGGAAGCCACGACAAGGAGAAATCCAAAGTTCAGTTCCTAATTAACATGCTCAGGTGGATATCGACTGGAGGGCTAATTGTAAGAACGACGCTCGTTGTAGACGTTCGCACCGTCGGTACCATCCTCCTCTGTGTCTGTGCAAAACGGAAATAGTTCTCGAACACTCCAACTTATTAATTACAAAAGCATTTCTGTGTAAATGTATCCCGTCCTTATTTATGAATTCCAACTAGAAGCTCGCACACACACACTTCCGCGTTGCTCTTTTTTTTTATTACAGCAACTTTGCATATATGGCTTTTACATATGTTGCATTGGCAACAGGTTGACCTTAAATGTAAATATAAAAAGATGAAAAATGAAGCCAGCTCCAGCAGTTTTTCCGCTATTTTTTCACACATTTTGGCTTTTCACATTCAACGCGGGCGACAAACATTTCGAACGAACAAAAGTGCAGTGCAGTGCAATGTTCATTTTCTCAATTAACAAAACTACTGCGATCTCGGCAAAATATAAAGCTAGTTATTAAAATGATTAATTCATCGGGATAATTGGTTTTCAATTACCGGACGATCAAAATCAAGTCACACCTTAACTGACCAGAAAAAGGAAATAAACATTACTTGTGCTCGCAGCAAACTGAACGGAGCAATTTTTACCATTACGTGCAAGAAATGTTAAATTACACTACAACATTTTTTGGACTCCTCTGGGATCATCAGGATCTAAAATATCCACCGCACTGATGTGCTCTATATTTGGGCAGCGTTGTTTCCGCCGATGCGGCCAAGGGAATTTCTTAATCTTTCGTAATTTCTCGCTTGCTTTATTTCTCTGCTGAAGGGAAGAAAAAAATCCTGAACCACAGGAATCACATACGTACACATCAATCAATGTGTATAAAAATTCAAAGCAGTAATAATAGTCTTGATAAGTTCAACTAGTCTAGAAGAAATCGTAGTCGTAGACATCAAATGGAAAAGTCTTTCAGGCAAACGGATGCCTTTCTGCGATAAACTTCCCAATTCTTATACATAAAATCAAATATGCAGCTACCGAAATTGAAATATGTATGTGCCAGGCAATGCTGTTGGAAAACTAATACTGTTCAATTTAAATAAAAACCACTTCTTTCAATACAGAGCAACAAAGCAACTGCACATATTCCATAAATCATTATCGGCAACTATACAATTTGCTTTGTGAATTTTTAGATGCGAGGGTGGAAAGAAATGTGCTTAGGGTAGTGTTCATAATGGGTTAACCTATGCCGACGACCGACATCTTCATCAGCGCATTTGTTTTTATTAAATTTGTGATGGCGTTTTAGTGAGGGTGGCGGCGGCGGCAAAAAGCAGATAATGTTTATCAATTTATCTGCGACTGGTGTTTGGTGGTAGTGGCGGTGGTGGTTTAGCCTCAGAGAGTAACGGTAACCGTGTCAAGCTCCATTTTCTACATAAAACACAAATTGAGTTTCATCAAAATGTAAAATGCATCCCCGCATGTGAAACAAGATAACGAACAAATTTAAAAGTTTGTGCATATTTCTCGACTCAAATAATACGAACGCCTTCAACGTCAAGTAAATTGTCTGGAGTTTAGAGAATCCGACAAAATAAAGGAAGTTTGCGAAACAGGGTTTGTGTTACTTTGGGGTACACAAGTTTTGAGTTCACCATCATAAACAAAACATACAACATCGAGTGGCCTAATATATCTTATTAATGTGCGGCCAGCAGAACAAAAAAATTCAAACTGTTGTTTGCTGACGACCGGCCAACTTGTTATATGGCCCCAACTTCTGGCCGGCCCTCAACGGATAATGGCACTTTGTTGACACTTTGCTGCTTACATTAAGCCGCACGATTTTTAGCCGCCCTTTGTTATTAAATTAGTGACTTTTTGCACAGAACATATATAACATCAACACTCGCCTCCTTTTTTCCCACTTCCTTGTTTCGCTTCTCATCCACAAAAATCCACTCGTTGACTTTTATAAAATATAATGTTTATTTTAATTAAATAATACATTAATCATTTAGTAAAGGCACTTAGAAATGCATTAGTACCCCTTTACGTCCCTCACAGTTTCCTATGTGCCTCCACAGTCTCTTTCATTTTCACCAGCGAGCAAAGTTATTGAAGCTTTGGTTTATTCAAAATAATGAACAAATTTGCATCCATCAGTGAATTATACCCCACAAAATGTATAAGAAATTAAACTTTGCGTTTGTTTGTATTATAATATATAAAAAATAAATTAAATTCGCGACAACTTTGTAAATATTGTGTAAGTTGTTTAAGTTTTCGCCCACGTGTATAAATTCCCAAATAATAAATGCCAAAAATAATAATAAATTAAATATGTAAAAATTATTAAAATAAAATTAATAGGATATTATACAACAAAACATAAATGCAAAAATATAAATAAATTATAGAAATCCGGGTAGATAATAGAAATAATAATAAATTATTAACACAACTTTTATTCGAGCCTGCCTTGAATATTGCAGAATTTTTATATTTATTCCATTATAACAACATAATAGCTGTTAAATAAATTATTATTCAACTATGATGGAATGCATCAAGCTCAGTCATTGATGAGCGAAATTCTAAGCATAAAAATTAACTAAAATACGATATTATAAAAAAATAATGTAAAACGATAAAATTGAAAGTATTACCGACAATATTCTTGGTTCCAAAAAAATTAAAAAAATTACTGGGCTCGTCCGGGATTTGAACCCGGGACCTCCCGCACCCTAAGCGGAAATCATACCCCTAGACCAACGAGCCAACGAAGATTAAAGTTGTAAATATAAATGACTTGTTTAGTTTCGCTTCTTCATTCAACAGATTTATTAATAAATTATAGATTATCGATCGTTCATTGCATAAACATTCTCAATTCTATTTACTATTCACTTTATCGAGCAAACATATTTTTTATAACGCAACTAAACTTGATACTTTCTTTAGTGTCGTCTCCTTTAATGTCATGTCGGTTTAACTTTCATATTGTTACAATTTAAATAAAAATTCAGCAACAAGTAGCTATATTGATCCTAAACAAACTTTTCTGTTTGTCAGCAGCAATATAAACCCCTCCGTTTAATATTAATAAAAATAACTTACGTAGCTGAAGATTAAGACAGTAAACTGCAGATGATGCCATTTCTTTGTCACGTAGTCATTATTGTTCTTTTTTCTATATTAGTTTCTTCAGGCTGAAAGAAACAGAACGCATGTATGAGAAATGTGCAGGCTGCGAGAGCAAATTGATTAAAATAACAATAATCATGTAATAAAATAGTAATCAGTTAATTGCATGGAATATAAGAGGCATTTTATCCAAATTAAAATTGTCTAAATAATGAAAATATAATTTACCAAAATTAGCCACTCGAACAAGTTCAAGAAGATGATGTGAAAATCTTAAAAGTTTTTCTTGGAATAAGTAAGCTAATAAAACATTTTTTGAAACTAGATTAAGTTTTATTGTTCTTTTCTCATGAAATGTTACTCGTTATTGCTCAGTTTTACACCCACACTCTCAACTCAACAAACATTAAACTTGTCTTGTGGGTTGTTTATATGATTAAAAAGTATAAATCCTTCATTTATTTTTAGATTTTATTTAGTTTACACCAAACCGAATAAACCATCATTGTGATAATTAGAACACACAGATCAATAATCACCATTCTTTAGGAAAAGTTGAAAGCGCCCAGAACAAACAAATAAGAAAACTCCTTTGAACTGTGATATTCTGCTTTCCAATTGTATTGTTTGGATTTGCACATTCGTAGACAGTGCAAAGCACAACCAAAACCGCAATATTAGATATTTTACATGTCCAACTAAATTCCTTCCCATAACATTTGACTTTAAGCCTATTAAAGCAAGCAAACTCAATGAAACTTATTTAATTTAAGACAATATTCAAAAATAATACGGCGAAGCGAAAATAATTTATGCAGGACGAAATTAATTCCGTTTGCTGGCGATTTTATATATTTCCAACTGTTATTTTTGCGTTTCAGAAAAACGGATGACAAGTTCAACTGTATTTCTAGTGAATAGCAGTATAGAATCGATGAATTTATGAAAAATGTAGGAAAAAAATGAAAATCCACAATAAATCACCGACTCTCGCCATTCAGGATACGGTTGAACAACCTCTTTAAAATTTCTGCTCCTTGAATATTGGAAAGCTTCTAATATGTTATGTTAGTTGTTTTTCACAAAATATATAAAATAAATTACAATTTCGTTTCTGCTATGCAATAAATTGTAAAAATTAATCAAGTGAAGGAACAGAGTCTCTCGACATGAATTAAAGCGAAACAAATAAAACATTCGCTGTACAAATGCCAGAGAGCAAAAGTTTTTGGAAGCATGCAGCCAGGCAAAGGCACAAAAAGCTGCACAATATGCCAAATGCGATTATTATAATCACAATATTAAAAACATTTATCAAACGATAAATAATTATTGGACGAAATAAATACTATAGTTGCAACATATAATCGTGAGCGAGCGAACTGGAGCGAGAAGGAAGGAGCACGAGCAGGACGAGGACGAGGAGCAGGAGCAGAGCAGGAGAACCAAAACAGCAACCAACTCCTGCCATGGTAATCGGCCACTTCCAGGTCCCCACCCGACGCACACAGACACGCGATAAATTAAACATAATGGTCGAGGGAGACCGTGCACACTGTGTGTATGACGTCAGGATTCCGTGCGATGAATCCAGGATTCCAGTGTGCACAGTGGAAAGTCCGGGCGGCAATGCTATTTGCAAACAGAAATTCACTTTGTCCAGCGAGCTTTGCAGGAAACTATCAGAACTGCATTATTAATTAATTTTCTCTGGAAATTCAATTTTCTTTTAGGCTTTGGCAATACACACAATTTCCCTTGTTATTTTCTCATATAAAATGTCATGCATGCATATCCACATTTTGCGAGTGAGAGTGCTAAGAACCCCTTTTGAAGGTTGAGGGTCTTGGTGAAGGCACTAACTACTGCTTTATTTTACCAGTTAAACACACATTTCATGTTTTAATTATGCTTTTAGAAAGCGTCTAGCATCCACACTCTAATGGGGTCACCCGAGTAGATATCTTTGCTCTGAAGAATAGTTTTAGCTCAAATTTGTTTATTTCTCTGTCATACGTACTTGGCTCTACAACTTTCGTCCTTAAAAACAGCAGCCGAGCGTGTACAAGGAGGACGAACGGAGCTTTGGCCACCAATCTTTTTTTATTCTCCTCGTCCACTCAAAAAAGTAACTCTAAATCGCCACTGCTTACAAATACTTGATGCTAGTCGAAAACTTTATATGATGTTGGTTTATGTTCGTCGCCACATTTTTAAAAGAAAGAAAATGTATTATTAATAAATTTCGCACGAAATGACTTGTTTTTAAGTGCATTTAAAAAATATGATTGATGTTTTGAAAGTTTGCAATGAAATTCATCACCAAATACAAATACATGACTGAAAACAAAAAACCTATAAGCTCTTAAGTTGGAAGGCACCTGTGTCCATAAAACTTTCACACATATGTAACTTTGACAAACTCAATCGCAAGTATTAATGAAAAAGAAACATTACAATATAATCAAGTTTGTTAGCTTTCGTCAATTTAATATCGATCATTCAAAAAATTAGACACCAAGATGGCAAAACGAAATAATCCTTGTATATTCATCTCGAGGATATAAATTTGTCTTGAATTGATTGATCATTTTCAACAATCTACGCAGTCATTGAACCAAGAAAGTTCCTTCCGACTTGTGTTTTTATAATAAAGAAATATCTTTTAAATCACTCTTTTCTATACTGGTGGTAGTGGTGTGTATGCAATAAATTCTAAGATAATATTGTGCGCCCTGCATGCTAAGCTTTCCTATCAAGCGGGGTGATGCATATTCAAAAAATAAAAATGCTCTCTTTTTTTAATTTAAATCGAAAAATCTACATCGACGTTAATTGTACTGGTCGGACACACAGATAAATCACTGTTAACAGTTTCAAAAACGTAATAACACTCGTTGACAAATCAGTAGGGTGTGAAACACGCATGTATGTCCATCATTAAACATCCGTTAAGGACTATTGTATATAGTTTGTATTTTTTGTTGTTGCTGATGGGCATTTGTTGTGTGTGTCAAGCGATATTGGTCCGACCATAAAATAACAAGAGACGCGCATAAATTTCCAAATGACCACAATTAGCATTGAACGATAGGAATCATAAATCGACGACTATACTATAAATTTGATGGCAAGTGTCGATCAAGAGTGGATATACCTCTCTTGCTGGCATTCGTCCAAATACAATTATACTGTTGACGTATGTTATGACTGACAGACAACTAAGTTATTAATTAAATACTACACGTCTCTTGAGACAGTGTCATGCTAATTGCTCATAGAACCAATCAGTCTACGGCGAATTATCGTCCTCGTATATGCGTATGTACGTGTATATGTTTTCCCTCTTAGTTTGTTCAACAAATAACATCGCTTCGCCAATCAACTATTTATCAAATCCATTTCAACATTTACAAATCACTTTACTTTTAGTTTAATTATCGAGGAAATTAATTTCTCACTGACGTTCCACACCAAAATCGTAAAAGAGTAATTTCATTGCTATGTCCATAGTATATACAAGATAGTTCAATTAGAATTGTACTAATTAACCATCACAACTCCAACTAAATTAAATTGTGTGCATCAATAAACGCAATTATAATATAATTTCATGTAATTAACACAAGTACTTAAATAAAATATCTCTTGTGATTTACTCTCAACTAAATTTAGTTGCATTATGAATTAATTCGTACAATAAACATACCAACCAATGGTTGGTTTGGTTAATAAATGCAAATGACTTCTTTAGCATTTTATTGTCGAACGCATAAAAATAAGTAAATGTTGAATTAATAATTAAATTTCCCGGACTTATCCGTTAACTTATTGACTTATAACTCCCTACTGAAAATGAAAACATCCCTTTATATTCAAATAAGTTGAGTGATGCTTAGAATTCTCTATGAATATGAAATGAAAAGCTAAATTCGTCAGAATTTGTATTCATCTTGCTCTACTATATAGCGAGCTGCTGTATTTAAATTAATAACATCTCGTTTCTTTTTCTAACTAGATGCGATTTTGTGCAATCGATATTCACTGGTTCAAGGCAGAGCAGAACATTTCCCCGACTTTTAATTACTTTTTTCTTTGTCTCTTCTCGGTGTCTTTTTAGTCACAAAGAAGAACGAAAGAAATTAAATACACTTTTCTTTGTAGATTAAGAGAAAGTTATTGTTCAATTAGTTAACTAAATATTAAGTAATATCCAACAACAAAAAAAATATAAACAGCCAATTAAATATTTATATCTTTGATGTATCACCAAACAAGCAGCTCAAAAGATTCGTACTCCAATTGAGCTGGGAGGATCATGTCGTAAAAGTCGTCCTTCAAAAAATCTGCTCTAAGTCTTTTAAGGAGTAGCTTATGGCAGCTTGGGGGGTGGATTATCAAACAATAAATAAAATATTGATAATCCTTCTTTTTCATCCTTGATATTGATCAACCGATTAAGATTCTGCATTAAGAAATTATCTAATGGAACTCGACCTTCAAAAAAACTCTCTTCCCAAGAAGCAAAATCGGAAATTGATCGGCCTAAACGCACATATGGCCAAATGTATCGGAATAAAAATGATAAACGGAGCTTTTATTGATAATCGTTTAGTTGAATCTGTTTTGTCTATTCCGTTGTTATTTTGAGAATGCCTTGTCTTGTAAATTTGTTTTTTTCTACCTTTCTAAACATGAGGGGTTTAAAATCTTTTAGCATGATTTTAGGCATATAATTTATCATCGTACAATGCATGTATCAGCTCGTATCTTGGTAATCAGTATTAATAGCTGTTTCCTTCTACTTGACTGCGTCATCGCCTTCCTTCACCTATAAACCTAAACACGTGTATTCATCATCCTTTCTATACCACACACAACCCATTCAGAGGGTACACATACTATACCTACTCAAGACAGATCGTTGCTCAATTCATTTATTATCTAGCAAATTGACTTCTGATTCCTATTCGGCATTCGCTCCTGCAAACCCGCACTAAATACAAACTGCAATTATTCCCAATTTTCATTGTTCGATTTTCCCGTTTAGTTGCAACAATTGATCATACCCGAACTTGATTAATTGACTGCAAGCGCCGAATCAAAACATATTTCAAGTTTGAAATCTTTTATTATGCACCCCATGTAGTCGTATTTTCAGCTTTGATGATGGGAGCAAAATAATTGCCAAGCAGCATATTTGATGGTTTCTTGTGCCATTTTTTCCTCTCTTGTTTAGTAACAAAAAGGAAACTTTAACAAGCGAAAATACAAACAACAAGAAAACAAATATGTGAATATTGATTCCCAGTTTTTTTCTTCTCAGTTGTATACATTTCACTGTATTAAATTTGTGATGGAGTAATCGTCATAAATCCCGAATAACTTCGTGCTTATACATGAGATTCTGATATTTGGCATCAAGTCAGCCAATAGGAAATGCCGAACATGGAAAAGGAAAGATCATCCAGTCCTATATCTATGTTCCATTTCGTGCAACGTGTGACATGGGACTCATGAGAGGTGACGATTTAATACCTACTTTAATATTAACATTGCCAGCTAGTTCTAATGGAATCATTCATAAGATTTAAGAACACATATTTGGCAAGCAAACACATCTTCGATCCTTTGATGGTCTCCAAATTATTATTTTATATAATCTTAAAGGCAAATATTATGAAATACTGTCGCTCTTAGATTCTACGAGTTTCCTGGCAAAGGAACAATGAAAATCTTAGAAAATATTACACACCTTTCAAGCCACTTAACAACTGATTGAAACTAAAAACCAGATTAAAATGATGATTTCCGATTGTGCTTGACCAAACAAATGCGTCTCCAGAAATGATGAATTTTCTCATGAACCTTGACCTTCAAAAAAACTACCCTTACAAGAAGAGAAGAGATATAAAATGGAAAATACGCAGACATCGGATTTGTGGATGGATTTTCTTGAGATTTGCCACAATAGATAAAGATAAAATAGGAAGAGTAGTGATATTAATTCCAAATGTTGTTTTCAATCACGACAGATGATTCTAACGACGTTGATATTGATTATTTTTTTTGCTTGAATCCGGAACGGTGGAAAAACATCATTACAAAACAGACAGATGAACTGGGTCAATTCGGATGTGTGTGTAGAATTTTATGGTTTAACGTTGTGGGGGATGGTGGTGGTGGCGGCGGTGGCGGTATCGCGCAGTTAAAAGGTCGGGAAATTGAAAATTGAAATTCGGCACGGTAGCTGCCGAAGGCAAATTGAGAGGCGGTGTGATATGCTAAGTTGAGTTGGCTGTGACAAATGGACCCAGCTGAACCGCCCTTAGCCGGTTACCGATCATGTTAGAGGTGAATTGTTGCTCGGTCCGGAAATATGGGCCCCTGACGCTCGTACGACGGTCTTACGATATGGCCCATATCTAAAGAAAAATCCCTGGACGTATTACCGTTTCATATATTTTATGTGTAATGTGACTCTATATAGATTGACACAAAACCATCTGCATGTAATGTATTATCCGGATAAAACGAAAAAATGATCAATTTGTTGTGCGGCTGTTTATTCAAACGAAAACAGCGCATTTAATAAACAAAATAAATAATGCGTTTGTTTTTACAGTAAAAATAATAATACAAATGCATGTACATTTATATTAATGTTGTGATAAAATCAACCGAATCGGATATACGTTAATAATATCCAAACTCAAAAAATAATAAATTTACTTTTCTGTGTTACAATTTGCTAAATGTTTCAAATACATGGTAAAGCTTTTACTAAAATCACTTATTTCCACAGTTGCAACCAATAAATTATTCAATGTATTTTTTTTTGCAGCATATATGATTAAAATTGTTTCAGAAAACTGGTACTATTGATCAGAAATTACTTATTCATTACTCTGTTTGCGAAAAGCGCTTCAGGGCTCTCGAACTTTTGTATACGAACAACTTCTTTTTTTTTAAATACACATTTAGGATCGTATATTTTAGTAAAGACGATGTGGCCTTTTACCAAACACAAAATTTCATATTTGCAAAGGATCAACTTTGAGGTATAGAAAAAGTATTCAAATCACGAAACCATTTAAGAGACGTTGTCAGGATTGATAGTTTCTGAATTTCAAGTGGATGTTCCAAACAGATCTTATAGCAAAATGCACGAAAAAGATTAAATAAGTGAAACGTTTATTGTGGTTTAGAAACAAATCATGTGAAAGTGAATTTATTTAAATTAAAGAATTGAGCATCTTCGTAAAAAATCTCAATTTCCGTTAAAGCAAATCAAATAAATAAAAATGCTCGAGTGAAATATATTTAAATGTTTTGAAAGTTTCATCAGGAAATCGTCTGGAATGTACATGCAATATTTGATGCATATTATATAGAACAAGTTTTTGTTGAAGCTTTTAGAGTATTAAACACTTTACTAAAATGTACAAAGCGGATCTATTTCAAACGCAACCTCGATGGACGAATATATTCAAAGTTTCATATCATAATGTATACGTTGATATTGTATAGATAAATTTACTTAACTAAACTAGCGATAGTTGAAAATTTCAATTCGATGAATATTAAACTTTATCAATTAGGCTTTTATCAATTGAAAGCAGTGAGAAAAATCATGTTCGCTAGGTGCGATTGATATTTTAGTTTAGCTGTGAGAGCGTAGTGGTTGATGGACCGACCGATTGTCATTGAAAGGATCCAGCAGGCCATTCAGCAGGAATCAAGGTCCTTTGAATCGTTGACTATACCAAGTCAATCTAGTAGAATCGACGAGTCTCATACCCTTTCTACTCGTTTGCTCTATTTTATCCACTCTTCAATGAACTAAATCTAGGGCATCGATCTGTCTTATAAAAATGTTATTAGCCTAATGGAGACAATCTAGATCCTTTTTTTTTGTAAAGTGTTATTAAAAGCAAATTGTACGCGTTAAAATTTACTGGACATTAGAATAATGACTGTTCTGTATGGGGGTAAACAGAACAGCGAAATGCAAAGAAAACGGTATCATCATGAGAGTAATTTATTAATTAATGTATATAGAAACAACAGCATCCATTGTTTTGAAGTGGAATTAACATAAAATCCGTGCAATGCAACAGGGACATGTAGTATAGAGACATTTTAACAATTCTATTGTTTTCAGTTGTTGACATTAGGCTTAATTAGCCAATGCACGGAGTGTTCAAAATATACATTTACCATTCGCGCGACATATGAGTTTCAGTAAATTGCGATGGCTCAGTGGCATATAAAGTTATTAACTTTATGAACCCCGAGGAATAGCAGCTATTCACAAGGGTGAATTTAGTATAACGAAGCGTTTAACTAATGAATTTCGCCGCTAGACTTTCTGCTACTGCACGAAAGTTCGGGAGGCAATGGCAAAATGTAAACAGAATGCCGCTACGCTAAACAGTCACTACTATATAGTACATGGAAATGTGCTGCTACATAGCGGAGCTTTTCCGAGCATTTTTTTACCAAGCTCGCCAAATCAACCACAATGTAAAAGAAGGCTTGACTCGTGTATATATAGCAGTGTGTGGTGCACAGGAATTTCCCTGGTAATTTATTAAAGTTTCTCCTCCTTTCCTCCTTTTTTTTTGTTATTTATTATCCACACGTCTTTAATCGGTACCATTTTGCATGTTTTTTATCACCTACATTATTTACGTGTTAAAAAAGTATCCCATCTTTACCATCCATTAACGCTAGCATTTGTCAAACAAGAAACAACGGGTTTGTCGTTACGGATTATTTATATGAGGGCTAAAACAACAGGGAGCTGATCCACCCCCACTTGGTTTACTATAAATTACTAATTTTCAGATTGATCTGAAATAACATTTTTCAATGTTTTCATAATTTATATATCGATTTGGTTCACAGAACTAAAATAACATTTGTTAATATTTTCATCAACAATGGAATATACAGGTCTAAATTAATCTAGCAATTTTATGATAGTGTGATTTATACCATCACATATTTAAAAATAAATCAAAGCAAAACATTAAAATGGAAAACCACAGAATGAAGCTTTGAATAATAGAAAAAGCTTTAAATTTTCACACAAAAAAAACCTCATAAATGTTCATTAATCTTGAAAATTTTGGAGGATAATAAAAATTTTATGAAATACTGGCATTAATGCTATAAATACATTATTTAATAATAATAAATATAATCTTCCTTTTTCGTTTACTTTGTAATAACAAGCTCATAATGATTCATTTATATAATGAGCTTTCGCTTGTACTCCTCGTAAGTACAACATGCTGGTGGGAAAGCGGCAAATTCTTATCTGAAAGTTCGCAGAAAGTTTGGTGGGTAAATTTCGATTTTTCGGATCAAATTAAATAAATAAATATAGAAAAATACAAAAGCACCACTTAATAATACGTTGGCTCTAGTACAGCACTCGCATTGATTTATATAGACATTTTTCATTATCCTGCTACTCCGAATAACTGAAGCAAGCAATGGCTCGTAACAAATTTATATTTGAAATTGAAATATTACAATAATTACATTTGACTGGCAAACATTGATTTCTGATGATAACCATCGACAGGATTTAATTGAATATACTTTATTATATTTAGGCCGGCCACAAATTCAGAGATCTAACAAATAAAAGAAGAAGAACACAAACAAACACATTTCGTAAATCTTATCCCAAATATTTTCTCTTCCATATATGAAGCTATTAATATACATTTTATCATGTATTTATCCAAAAGTAGCACTAGATGAAGTTATACAAAAGAAAAAAAATTATATACTGAGATGTGACACACGTATTTAGATGATGTACGACTCTTTTCAAAATGGGAATAATAAACAAACGAAAAAATGTAATCCATCATCAGAAAAGTCAGTGATATGTGACAACTAAACCAAGTTATAACGGTGAATAATGAACGAAATTGTTATGGATTTTTATTATACATAAATGAATATAGAGATTGTTTCAGTTGCAGTAAGAAAGTGGCTGCAACATATTTTTTAAACACTTCCATTAATTCATTCTTTTTCGCATGTTTCGGACATGTATTGAAGAGATAAACCCACCCCCCATGTTTGCTATAAATATATTTTTATTAGGTACTATAGTGACTTTTTTTCAGATCAAACATCACCATTTTTGATTTAAAATGATGGTTTTGATTCGATGATAAAAATAAGTAAATATGGCGAAAAAAGATCAATAAAACTAAAATTATTCTAGGCATCGACTTCCGGTTTATATCCGGGTGCCGAGTGTGAAATCTGCGTATACTAAAAATATATAAAATGCTCTAGCAAATATGCAGAATGCTGTTTTATTTATAGCACATATATACAGAATATGGCTAAACTTTTGTAAATAATCAATAATTTTTCATAACAAATCATAAAAAAATATACCTATGCAATGATATGATACCGTTTGCGTGCTAAATGGCATTTAAGAGTGGTGTTTTCAAATTGAAAATAACATTCGAGATAGCTTTTCGATTATAAGGAAATGAAGCCACTTGGCATTAGATATTTACATGAAATTTGCACGATTTGCAAGATAAATTTAGATCCCTTCCCTTAAATCCATCATAAATTTTCTCTTAACAAAACAACTTTTTCTCCTTATATCCTTCTGCAAGAACACTAATCGAAACAGAAAACTATTTCTTGTATGAAATTAAAGTGGCATATATGACGGGCTGCCTCGGGGACGGTTTAAGGCGTTGTGTAATACATTAATTAATCATTTAGTGAGACATAGCAACCCTATAGAGGTCGTATAATGCAACACTATTAATCAGGCCCGATGATTATGTCTTGTTATCGTGACATGCACAGTATTGCAATGGCTTCACTCAATAAACACCACCCACGTTTACTGCTCAGTTAAACTTGCATAATAAAATGTCATTAACATGGATTAAAATATAAGAAAGAAGAGGAAAAAAAAAAGAATCCTCAGCCAGCATAAAGCACATAAACGCTACCTAGTTTTAATGCCCTCATAGTAATAAGCTCATAGTTTTATCCTTTGTACTCGACTCTCACACTTTATACTCTCAAACAAATGGTGGTAATATTACGAGTGTATTACACTACTTTCTACCCTTGCAATGTAACTGATTAAAATTTAATTTTCCCTTTTGCATTGCTTTTTTTCCAAAAAGTGTTGATATGAATTATTTATATGTTATTATTATTTTAAGAAAATTTATGTTGGGTACATAAAATATCGCATAAATTATGTAGAAGCTTTTGGCAATTTTATTTTTCCTTCCTGTGCACAGGGTGTCATGCTGAGGACGTTATTTCTTTGATAGCCCAACTTCTATACATGGTATATAAAATATATTTATAAACATGGTACATATGGAGCAGAAAAATGCCGAAACTATTTTAATAAACCAATTAAAATTTGAATTTACTTTAGAAACGCATCGATTTTTTAATTCCAAAATAATGAAAAATGGATTTCTAATATAAGGAAGGATTATCGTACACCACAATACGCAAATCCTTGCCATGTATACTGATTATCCTTGCCTTCTGATCATCAATTTACACATAATGGCTTCGCTAAATCATTTAGTGTTAATGTTCTCTTAGGCCCGGGATACTAACACTGACCAGCAGCATTACGTACGCACTTTGTCAGGCCCAAAGATTATTATGCTAATCTGTCACTTCTTGTTAAATTATACAACACTCTGTCCTATAATCAAAACTTTGATAACGGTTGAGAAATTCATGAATGTAATGTCGCAGAATTTTTTATATGCATCAAAATATTTATATTTTTTTTAGGTATAATTAATTCTGTTTGTAATTGCTGTTTCTTTTCACTTTTTATTTTATAAAATTTTACCTTCTGTACATTAAATTGGATTTTTTTCAATGGAATTTAATGAGGTATACTTGTGAAATTTGTTTTTATATTAAAAAGCAGATACGAATGTTCATTAGATAACAACTATAAATGTGCACAAATATACGTGCATTTTTTTGATAATTATTAATTAAAAAACGGCGGTTTCATAAAACTTATAGACACACAAATCATACTATCAGTTTCTTCTTAGATGGTGAATACTGAATAAAAGTGTAACATAAAAAGAGTTTCGCAAAAATAAATACTTTATAGTATATGAGAGGTTTATCTAAGACTTTTGGAGCTTTGGCATAACTTCCAAAGGCACCCCTATGAACCACAAGACTATAAAAAATGTCTTGGATTGCACATAAAACCCAGGCAGATAAATTAAATAAAAAAAGTTAAAAAAAATTATGTGCAAAGGTTAGATTTATGGCAAAAGCTCAGATTGAATTCTAATTCATATTTTATGATTGCGAGTCAGCTACAAATAAAGATCCTAAATAAATTTATTTCATGCAGAAACAATTTTATTTATTAAAAAGGAAGTTTATTAAAATATTTAATAATCGAGATAAATTTTAAGATAATAGCTAACTTTTAAGTAATTATTTTCTTAAACTCGAAGCATCAGTCTATCATATGCTTTGAATAAAACACACTACAATATTAATGTAATTATACATAGTAAACATACAGCTAATTAGAAAAATAGACGAACGAGCATGCTTTAAACGGAGCTGCATATTTATGAGAAAATATGTAAACATTGCAGGTTCCGAAATTTGCGAAAAAAAAAATATTAATTTGTCAGCACTATAAATGGGTGGCTAATGAAATACCGGGATGGTAAAAAATGCACTGTTGGTAATTTAATTCAGTATGTTACAGTTGTTATTTTTAGGGGTTTTATTCGTGTTTTATATCGTTTTTTTATTATCTTTTGTATACGAAACGTTAGCAAACTTTTTGAAATAATGTATCCCTTAATATTTATTTTGTTTCGTTTAAAATGTTCATGTTTTTCAGCTGAAAATTTGGTAAAATAGACTCTAACATCAATTAATAAAGTTATTATTAGGCTTCATAATGGGAAAGATTAGAAAAATATATTATAAGGAGATGGGAATCGATAAAATGTACAATAATTCATAAGAGAGCCTGAGAAATGTCCTGACGGTGGACAACAAAAATTCTGTCGATTTAGCAGAAACTTTCGTAAGTGCATAGAAGATTGAAATTCAATTAAATTCCCTACTCTTAATAATCACCCCAATTACTCGTAAATGCCAGTTGAGATGGCAGCTCTAATTTATAATCCAATCATAGAGTGAATAGTGTTAATTCGTATAATAGTTAATATTGGTTAGGTGTAGATGACAATAGATCCTCTATATCTCCCAGGACTAAATTCTCCATGAGCCATCGAAAGAAGCAATTAACTAATTAGACTCTGTTATGCGGTTGAATATGAATGAATGTATGTGCCCTCGGGGGGTGGAAAAAAGTGCATGATAGATTAATAGAGGTGATACATATTATTGATTTGTTTATTTTGAGCTGTTTTGTTTTGCTTTGTGTTTAGATTTGTATAGTCTAACCATCTCGCATTAAATCAAATATCATTTACCTAAAGCAAACAAAGGGTATGTAGGGCGTTACAAATATTGGTTCGCATTATGTAATTCACGTGTTTGTACATAAAACCAACTGAAATATTTGTAATGACTTATTGATATAGCATATATATATAATCGATGTGGAGTTGACCATACCACATGCTCCAACAATAGGCAATGACAGCCACCATTATTTGCCATGTTATCTATGTCGGTTCATAATTTATAATATGCAAAATGCATATTGTTCGTAACAACGAGATAAACACGGACACACTCTCTGAAAATGTAATCCTGATTCATAGTTTATATAATTTCAGCAAAAACTATTTGATGTTGAATAATAAGTACAAAAACCTTCCTGTTTTCAACAATCCCCTAGTCTACTATAATAAGATCCTTCTCGAAATAAACCGCCGCATCCACCATTCTGTTCCAAAACTGCATTGTTTAAGCTCCAACCAGAAAATTTATTATTATCAAAACTACTACTGCCCAGAAAACTTTCAACTTTTTCATAAAAATCCTCATTTGACAATACAATTAATGAAAAAATATGAATCATCAATGTGAATAGAATTTCAAATACACGGGGTAAGCTTTGTTGGAGTCGAAAACGTCGAACGCAGCCGTAAAAAAGATGTATTACATCGTTAATCCCACTTCATGTCGCCGACCAGAAGACAAAAAGTATTCATCCGTTTTTAAATCACCATCGACAATAAAAACTGGACCAAAAAGGCATGTTCGATGTTTCGACTTTCATTTATATACACTTTTTTGTCATTCATTTTCAAAACAACGTACCATATAAAATGGAAAAAACGAACTGAGGAGGAGGACAACCGCCGGATGCATTCGAATTGAACTTCAAAACGAGTAGTATTATTTTTAGAATTTCTTGTATCAATCATAGAATATAACAGATATAAAAGCCAGTCTTTTGAAGCACATCAATTACGTTTTCACAGGTTATTTCTAGAAAAAGAACTAAACGATTAAAAATCTCTGAAAATGCAATTTGCAAAAAACCTCTTCAAAGCTAATAAATAAATAAACAATTTGGCACAATTGCAACACGACAAAGTGTAATTCAAACAAGCAGTTTCAACTTTGCGCGAATATCTTGTTGGCACAAGAGGGAAATGTTCGAACTGTATATACCTTCCTCCTTTGATCTAAAATTTATTTGTCATTGTTGCAAGTCGATATATGACTAACAAATCTCTCTGACTAATGCTAGTTTAATTATAATTAACAACCTATTTTTACACATTTATTTATACAAAGTGCTACAATAAAACGATTTATTGGCTAAACACTCGTTAACATGAAAAATGCGCTTATTAAATCTTTTTCGCAAATAGTTTGTTTGGTTGCGACCAAACTTGTTTCCAAGCCTTATTACTTATTAATTACAGTCAATTATATGTAGAATAAATAAACAAGCAACACATGCTAGACGCAAATGAAGTGCAAATTAGCCAATTTAAATTTCAAACCTGAATATTAAATAATGATCGCAAAAAACGCTACGTAAGAAAAATAATCAATTAACCCATTAATTATCCACAACACAAAAAGTGTATTTCTTTTTGTTTGAACTTTTAACGAAATTAATTTTGATTCAAACGATTTTTTGTCGGCTTTTTTACAAACCAATTGACGGAGATACAAAAAAGTGGAATCGTATTGAATTGATGAAAGAACCATCATCAGTCCAAAACGATCTACAAGATTAAATAATTCAAACTTTTTCATGAAATTTTTAAGTATTCTCTCTATGAGAGTCTGAAACTTCATTTGATTTAATGATGCCAGACTTCATACGTGCTGGTAGACCCTCGAAAATGACTTATTGATTTTGATAATATATTTTTGTGGAAAGAAAGAAGAAGTATTGCCGATCTAACCTGATTCTGTCATTGGAAAATCTCAAGTGGAACATTGAAAGTTAGATAGAGATATCTAGATGTAAATGCGTTCATATGTGCGTTACTAATCTATAAATTGAAACGCGTTCGTGCATCCCATCATCGATAGCTTCCTATTCTGGGACCGCGTTAACGGCCGTCACGCAAATCGGACTTTGAAAGTCCATCAAGCGCTAGACCACATCACATGCTAGCACCCATATCATTTCACCATGATCTTTGGCAACCACGAAAAAAGTGAACGAGAAAAATCATTAGAACAAATATAAGGCACGGTTACAAATTGGTGGCGCAAAAACTTTTCTTTCCTGATGTTGTAAACTAGATCGGAGAAACTTGTCCAATAAAATTTCTTTCACATGTGTGTGTGGCTGATAGTCGGATTCTGAGCTTTGACAATTTATTGGCAAATGTGTATACACTTATGGAGTTCAAAGATTTACAAAAAAAATTCCTGGGAGTTCCAAAGATTTCTCTTCAGATTTTATATAAATAAAATACGAGATAAGATGAAATATAAATAATAGATTGATCCTCAGCATTGACACTATTTCCCAAAATATTATTTAAAAATATACATATAGGGTGATTTAAAGAATAAATTCACGAGGTGATTGGGGGGTTCTTGGGTTTGAATAGCGTACAATTTTCCATAAAAAAGATGAAATTGCTTTCGTCACGGAGAGGCCCAACAACCAAGCCCTTCGAAATCGAGGAGTTGCACCACTAAAAATAGGGTAGTAATTTATGAAACTGACCTATTTGAAAAGTTATAATGTTATTAATTTAAATGTGTGTGTGTGCTGAATTATAATAATTGCAAGTATGTTCGAAGAGGGTTGGAAGCGAGAGAGAGAAGAAAAGCGTTTTCATATAAACGAATAGGCACATGTAAAGCTCACCGAGCGATAAGCTCGCGTGGGGAAATTTAAATTCCCAACCCGAACCAGATGAAAACACATATACCGGCACGCACAAAGTCGATACAGTTGGTAATGAAATATTTATAAGGACCCATGTAAATTACCGCTGTAAAATATTCAATAAACAAGGTTATTAGACGGATAAATGTTGTTGTATATACACACAACACAACAGCATTACGAATTCTCCATGCATTTCTATTAAAACCAAAGCATCAGAGCCGAGCTTATAATAGTAAATTAGTTTTGCTTGCCGGAATCAAAGCTAAATATAATTGTAAAAATTCAAATTATGAGGATTATGACAAAAACATCAGGTGGAAAATGATCATAAGACTCTGTCTGTCTGTCTGATGAATAAGTCCCAATTAATTATCTAGTCTGGCACTAAGTAGAATAACACCTGAATTCAATGCTGTTCTATTTGAAACAGACTGTACTGATGTTACTTGCATGATTAATCTGCTCTAGTGCTGCTTGTGCATTTCAATTAAAAACATGTTCTGCCTTATTCGGAATTTTATTTCAAACTAGAGAGAAGAATACAAAAGTCCTACGACTACTACTACACGATCCCACAAAATCTCATCAAATTAGTACGAATATCGTGTCGTTAGCTTGTCGAGTACTTCATACAAATAAGGTCATTTATTATTCCAACTAAAAATGTTTCAATTTGCTATTCAACTACCCACCAAGATTGTTTTTTCCTCTTTTCTTCTTTACGCGTTTACGAAACGAACCCTAGCCATTTATTTGCAAATGAGATTTCTTCAATTTCCTACAATCTGATCTTTTTCAATCTCGAAATGAGCCAGAATATTAAAATATCAATTAGAGCCGGTGAAATTATTAAGTAACATTTAATATACCTGCAAAGAATATAGTAATATCCGAGGTAATATCATTTATTCTGCACAGCAGCAGCTTAGTCTGTGATTTGTCAAACGTTTAAAGGGAAGAGCATTAATCAACGTAATTGTAAATGAATTTTCGAGTACTAAAACTTGAATGGAAATTTAATTATTAAAAATGTCGATAATCTTCGGTAATTCAATCTAAATTAACTCAGTTTTTAGTGTTCCTCCGCTCACTTTTAATTAAATATGATTAATGGTTTTATTATTAAATTATCTAAAAAAATAATACGTGTCAGTTACATCTTTGGTTCATTGATTTCGACATTTAATTAATATTATAATTATCAAAAAAACGACTTTTTCGTAGGCAACCAAAAATACATCGCCACATTAATACATCGAGCAAACAAAATCAAAAACCTTTCCCTACGTTGACTCTAACATTTTAATCCATCCCTAAATGGCAACAAGTTCAGTAAACATTTGACAAACGCATCTCCATTCAGAATATTTAAAGTCGTCGTTGTAGGTCAAGCTTTATAATTCGTTTAGCTCGCAATACTGACTGGATTTTATCATCGTACTCGTATGAATATATACAGTTGACATAAAACATCATGTCAGTGTCACATTAACTTCTTCAAATTTCAAGCATTTTTCAATGATTTAGGTTAACTTAGATTATGCGAATTTAGTTTTTGAGAGTTTATTCCCGCTAAACTGCAATCAATCAACGAGCTGACAAGAGTGCTTTTGATTGCCCCTCAAAATCAAAATCTGTCATTGCTTATTCCGGCGTCTTTCAATTCCGAATGCCGTATCAAATTAAACCCTCATGAATATAGTTACGTTTTGAAAAGTTTCAACATATAAAAAACTTTAACTACACACTTACGTTTGATTTGCAAATATAAAGATTTGGCCTGATCTGTCAATTTACCATCGCCCTTCAATTTAAACAATAAAAAAGCGAATAAAACTTTATCCAAACTGTTTAAACAACAATCACATATAAAAAGGCGTATAAAGGTGTACTTTAAGCGCACATCAACATCGAAAATAAAATGTATGTTAAATTCATGATTTGCTTTGTTAAGATTTTAATTGGAAAAAAAGTATGTTTGAAAAAAGCATTGCAGCAAAGAGAATAATTCAAATTCATTAATTAAAAATTACTGTTTAATTCATTTGATATTCGAGTTCGACAAATTTCAAAAGGTTTTGTACGGGGTTTTGTATTTCAGTTGAACAATGGCGATAGAATGCCTAATGTTTAATAAAGGAACTTTTATTAAATAAACAATCAACGTATTCTACAAAGTAATACATTATCGCAAACTTTCCTTCTATATTTAGCTGAAAAATCGTTTGCTAGCTATATTATTTATCAAGCTAGAATTTTGGTGAACCGCACCTCCAAATATCCTGCAAGATTTTTCATAATCTACGTCGATGGAAACAGATAGATATTAAGGGTGGGATTTGATTCGAATAGGCCGCAAATGTTCGAATATTCGAAAAAATTTAATGTTGTCTCGGTGGTTGGCAATTCGAATATGCGTGACTATGCGAATATGCGTGACTGTTCGAATATTCGTGACTCTTCGAATAATATATGCATATTCGAGCAAAATATGCAATATACTCCTATTCAGTCGATTTTTCGAATATTTAAGAATTGTGAGTATTGAAATATTCGTATTTTAAATATTTGTGACTCGGTTTGTGATCATTTAATTATTGATGGCTATTCTAGTTTATATTCGAATATAACCAACATATTTGAATAAATTATTAAGTTCGGAATAGATAATTCCCAGCCATCGATATTGGATTCGAAAGTAAAACACTTGGTACAACAAATCACTAATTAGTTATCGATCTCGATATTAAATTAGTTTTTTTCCGAGTTAAATTGTTTGCAAAGAGAAATAATGTTTTGCAAAGCGTCGCATCGTCAAACTTTTGGTTTTAATTAAATATTTATTGCGTTTGCTAACTTGTCGAGTTGATTTAATAAAAGAATATTTTATGCTAAACAAGGTCTAATAAAACTAATTGATTGGTTTGGCTGATCGTTTCGCTTCGTTCGAAATATTATAAAATATCTTTATCTATATACATTTAGTTTCGGATTAGATAAAACATGCAAATCGAAACCCGAGAAACACGCAACGATATCGATTAAACAATGAATTTTTTCGCTGCGAGACCGTTTAAAAAAACGTAAAACAATATTTGAAAAAAAAAACAACGAAACTGCCGCATAAACATTTATTTCCGAAGGATATAGCGTCGCTAAACTTCCGGCGAGCGGGCGATAATCTCGCCAGATTAGTTGCAAATTAAATTAAACGCAAAGTGCAAATTAAAAGTGCGAAACCCTACAAGAAAAAAATTGCTAATAAAAGTCTTACCTTCACTGCCAGGTGAAAATCTATTTTCGTGGGGCCAAATGTTTTGGTCGAGCCTTGTAGGTTATGGTGGGCGTTGTTGTGACAGAAATCGTATTTTAATTGATGGACACCTCACTTACACAGCTGTTTTTGACAATTCGATGTGCATGTTATCATAAAAACTCGAAATATCGCGATATTTTTAAACACAAACACTATGTGCTGTCAAACGAGCGCCATGACAGTTCCCACTAAAGCAATGCTCAACGCAGGCGTGACCGGCGCACATGCCCGCGATCTTTTTTAATTTCAAATCGCCCGTCGTTTATTATTCCAAAATCGTTAGGCCTTCATTTAGCAAATTTGCATCAAACTGTTCGCCAATTATTTGCCCAGGTTCATTAAGAGATATCTACATTTAATTGTGGCTCAATTAAAAGCGAACTGAACACAGCGACAGGCCTTTGTTCGGCTGCTAATTCAACTTGGAGCGGTTTCCAACTGGTGCACTAGTGCAGCCCGGTCTCTTTTCATCTTGCATTCATAATGGCAGATGGAGGGTGCAGTAGTGCATCAATGAAAATCTCTCCCTATTAAATTGAATGAATGTTTTTTTTATTTCGCGCAGGAAAAAAAGTCGTATAAGTTTAGTAGACGGCGGAATAAAGTATGTTGTGGCTGCGATGGGGTCTTTTTTTAAGGTTGCACATAGCAATTTGGTCGAGAAAACTTTATGTAATGATTAATTATGTAAGCATAGGGAATTAAACCAGGAATCTCTAGGGTTTAGTCAACATTGATCCGAAGTACACGCAGACCAGGAATAGTGCACTATTTTTAAACATAGAGGTCAGGCTTAGTTTGGTCTTTTTTCGAATTGGTTATCAATGTTCTATTTTTGTAAATGGGTCATTTCGAGGAGAAGAGATTATCGCACCTGATAAAATTCAATTGAATCCAATCAAGTATTGTATTTGCAATTGCGAACGAAACACAATGCGTAAGAATTCCGATACTAACAACTTAATTAGAAATTTTATTAGTTTTTCATTTATTTGTAGAAAAAAAAATGTGATACCCATTCAGAGGAAAATGTATATAAATTCGTAATGCAGTATTGAAATGATTTTTCAGTGCAATCGAGGAAACTGAAGACGTGCTTCAATTCAAGGTACAACTACCTGCATATTTTATAAGAGACTTCAAAGCCCTTAATAATAAAAATGTTAGGAATAGTGAACGGGTAACTTTGAAGTTCCTGTTTATTATACATAACCCTGCATGAAATTCCAGAAATATTTTGCTACATACAAATACTTTAAGATCCAGCTTTAAGTTTGCTAATCAATTAATATGCTAATCTTTTAACACACCTTAGTGGAACGAAAGTAATACCACAAAAATTGAGTTAATTTATGGAATATATGAATAAATTTGCAGTTTTATCGTTAAATAATCGATCAATACATCAATTATTTAATGTTTAGTAAATTTTGGTGTATTGTTGGTTGCGGTATAATTTCAGAGCTTTTTTTAGCTTTTAGAAATTTTAATAAACACTACAGTTATATTAATTTTAAAAACTTTTAACACAATTGTCGTAATTGAATCTCGCCGGATATTAAGAAGATTTTTAGTTGAATTTATAAGAAGCATGTGCTTTTTGCAGCTTCGCGTTTTTAAATTATTGGACTTGAAAGTTATTGTATGTAATTAGAACTTTTCCAATCTTGTAAGTAATAAACTGATTTTAGAACAGCAATATCCTGAATCAATTAAAAGTTATTTTTTATTTCAATTCGCATATTCGGAATTAATTAAAGTTTCTTTCAAATGGCATTTTAAAATACGTCGATCAAAAGAACTTTTGCAGGTTTGAGGTTTCATCAGATTAAGTTTCCACGTGCACTAAATAAATAGTTAATCAATAGTGCATATTATTGCTGCTAAAATAGAGAAATCGTATTAGGGGTAAAAAAGATTCTGAACTAGGAAATGAAAACTAATAGTATTTATGCAACAAGGCAGTAAAGTCGTATTTTTTTATCACGATTCACGAATGTGGAAATTATTTACTCGATTGTTTTGTATATTTTTGCTAGTCAGCTTTATATATTACGGAAAGTAGCATTTACTAAAGAAATATTAAACAATCGCGCTATGGGAAATTCTAACCTCAAATACATCCGTAGTTGTTTCGCTTTCGGACCGGCTCTATTTTCCGATTTCAGCTTCACATATCCAAGAAAAGTCTTCGTTTCATCGTAGAGATCTTGTTTTTCTCATAATGGAAGCACTAAACCCTTTCACAAATATTTTATTCGCACTTTTTCACTTTTCAAACGAAACAATATGACAGTCCCCACTTGTAGCTTTCATGCACTGACGATGCCTACCGGTCGGCTATCATCGGCACCATTCGGAAATTCGCTTCAAGCATGGTAGTCAGCGGTCATCGCCCTATGCGGGGCACATGCGTTAATAGCCATGTGCTTGCTGCATTGGAATGTGCGGGCGCATCGTTTAGTGCAGGTGCATTATGTAACTGGGGAATGCGGCGATGCAGCTCTTAAACGGTCGGGAATTCCCTCAGGGGGCAAATCCTAAAGTTCAACCGATCTTGATGAAATTTGGCACACGGATAGAGAAAAATTCGTAGAATCCAACCGAGCCATCAGAACTTTTATTATGTTTATGGTTTGGAAGTTATTAATTGTTTAATAAATTATTGAATAAATGCATTATTAATTATTTTTATCGGTTATTAATAGTAATAATGGGATTAATAATTTATTTTAACACTAAAACTTCTTAATAAATAGTAAATAATTCTAGACACGTTATTTTAACGTTAAAAATAATTGAACAATTTGTAATCAACCACTGAAAAATTAATTTAAAATTAAATAGCGCTGATAAAAAATAAAATTCATATGCAAACAAATCAATCTTGAATTGTCGCCTCAATTAAGCCTCTAAATATTTGTTTTTTACGAAGTTTCTTTCAATTAGTATTTTAAAATACGTCTATCATAAAAACTTTTGCAGGTTTCATCAGATTAAGTTTCCACGTGCACTAAATAAATAGTTAATCAATAGTGCATATTATTGCTGCTAAAATAGAGAAATCGTATTATGGGAGAAAAAGTTTCTAAACTAGGAAATGAAAACTAAAAGAATTTTTTATAAATAAGTTAAACCACTTGAAAAGTTTCTTTAGTATATAAACATACCTAAAGTTATGTATTGTAAAATCTAGAAAACATATATTTTAATAATACTTTTACAATTCAATACAATAAAATAACAAACCCGGGTATATTATTATTTTTGTTTGGTTTTCCACCACAAACATATATATCCGAGAAAGTAGAAAGATATACACAAGACAAACAAGTTTATAACATCCCTTGACAAATTTTCCTCCGCAAAGCTATATTTTTCCAGGACACTTTCGCCGCTCGTTATACACGGTAAATCTGGATTCAAATTTTCACAAGCTGTAATAAATAAATAAATTAAAATAAATTGAAGACAAATTAGAATAATAAATAATTACTTATATTCGTAATTCCTGACCATTGAATAATACTGAGCGATTCCGTAGCATACATCAACCAGGATAAATATTTAGTCCACGCAACCAATTGCGGCAAAGTGCTAAAATTGATAACAATTTTAAAAATTAATCGAAATTTTAAAAATTAAATTAATTCACCTCAAACGAACAAATAATCCAGAAGTGACCATCAAAACATAATCAAACGGCACTAAATAAGCCATCGCAGAAGGGACCGAATCAAAAGCGTTCGAAAAAAGGATGCCTGAATAAAATTACCCTTTCTAATAAAAAATTCATAATCGCATTTAAAAAACGAAACTAACCACAAGCCGTAGACACATTCATTGTTAAAGTTGCTATTAAAATTGTCATACAAAATGTATACAACGTCGCTCTTAATCCTGATAGCCAGTATGCAATTATTACGAAAATTAGAGGCTCTATTATTAATCCTGGAAGCTGAAATAAAATTTTCATGTATATTTAGGCAACTTAACATACACATTTTTCTGAAAGTGAATGGCAAATATTTAAGTGGAGTAGATGGTGGTTTTCAGCTATCTGGCCTCCGTGGCGCAATTGGCTAGCGCGTTCGGCTGTTAACCGAAAGGTTGGTGGTTCGAGCCCACCCGGGGGCGCAATTTTTTGGTTTTATTGCAGGGGTTGTTTTTATTTTAATAAAACAGCAACTTGTTTTTTCTTACCATCGCTAAAATCCGAGATAGATAGTACAAAACAGGGTGGTATAATCCGGACTTGTACTCTCGCAAAAACAAGGGATTGTTTTCCGGAAACTCGGCTAAGACTGAATACATGGGATGAAAAGTATTTTCAGTAACAAACAAGAAAATTGCTCCTTGTACTGATTGAATACCAGATTGGGTTAAAGGATTAGTGCCTAAGTAGCAAAGTCCTACCATTAAAGCTATTCCCTAAAATATCAATAATTAATTTCAATATGGTAATATTGGGATGATTTACTATTTTTTGTAGGATCCTTAAGCCTTGTATTGAGGGGTTTCTCAAAATTGCTAGAAACCAGCGATATGTTAGCCAGTAAATTTTAGACCACCAAAAAAGTTCTTTGCTGAAAATAAAATTAATTTGCCTTAATTTTCTAGGACTAGACATTTTTCCTCTTTTTTACTTACTAGCCAGTTCTAAGAACAAAAGTTTTGGGCTGAAATTAAATTATTTAATTAAATTTCCTAATAAAATTAATTAACTCACAATCAAAGATCTATCCATATCATAACTATTATATCGCACAATTTCGTCCACTTTTTGAGCATATTCACTAACAATGTATTGATCACAAATTCTCTTCATGGCCAATTTACTACTTTGTTCATTTCCTGGCGTAGTCGCCAATGTTTTAATAAAAAAATCTGCAGGATTATAAGCAGCAGGACAAACATATCCTAAACTAAAAAAAAAATTACACTAATCCAAGATACTTAATCCACTATCAATAAACCTGGCAAAAAAATCGATAGCATTAGAAGTTGATCCCATATAAGCAATCCTTCCTTCCGCTAGCAAAATAATCTGGCTGAAAAGCTGAAAAATATCGGAAGACGGTTGATGAATAGTGCAGAGAATAGTTTTGCCATTAGATGCCATTGTATTCATCATTTTCACTAATTTCTGAGCGGAATAGGCGTCCAGACCAGTTGTTGGTTCATCGCAGAATAAAATTGGCGGATCAGTTAATAACTGAAAAATTAATTTAAATTATTATTTATGAGAAAAATAATTCGCACCTCTGTTGCAAAAGCTAGACGCTTCTTCTCGCCCCCTGAAAGCGACTTATTGGCACCCACTGAACCAATTTTGGTGTTCAAACATTTCGTCAAGCCCAACGTACGCAATAGTTCCATGATTTTTTTGCGTCGCTCCGAATTTGTTATACGTCGATCATATTTCAAATGAGCCTGCAATAAATTACCGCTAATTAATTATTGATAGTTGAGCTTTAGTGTAATGTACCATTATATTCATGTGCTCCATTACCGTTAACGAGCCAACAAAAATATCTTCTTGATGCATGAAACCACTGAAAAATTTCATATAATCGCCGATTGGCCGGCAGTTTATTAAAATGTCTCCATCAACTTGAATTCCAACTATATTTAAACACGTAACGCATAAAATTATTCATACATTTTTTATTAAAGTATTTAGTACTTGAATTGCGGTAAGCTAAAGCTGACATTAGAGTACTTTTTCCTGTTCCACTAGCACCCATCAGAGCCACTAAACTACCGGACTTTACAGCTCCACTTACTGGTGGAATAAACATTTAAATTTTGTCGTATATTTGAGACGATTTTAATTATTTACCACTATTGACGATTTTCTTATATTTGAGGGCACCGTTGACTTTGCTGGTGGCGTAAATGGATAAGTCTCTCCATACCAAAGTTACTCCTTCGTCTACCGGAGACCATCGGCTGTAAGTTCGCACTCTTTTTCGAAAGCTCTCCGTTAATTGCAAGCTTTCCTGTTGAAAAATGTCGTTAGTATTAAGAATTAATAATTATTGGATGGAAATAATGTTACGGTATTAGCAATAATTTAATATTTAATTCAAATGTGCAAATATTTTCATATTAATCGTAAATAATAGATTCTGTTTGTGTTTACATTTGTATATTTTTGCGATTTGGCGTGTGATTTGATTATAAAATATATGAAATGCATTCGCTGTAATTGAAAGGGTAAACAATAATTCTGATATTTGCATTATTACTGTACATCAAAGTACCGTACTTGAAATATGGATCATGCAATATTAATTTTATGAAGCTATTTATAAAACAAACCGCAATTGACATATTATATTTCAATATTAATATAATAGTATTGCATTTCTTATGAGAATCGATACATTCGACATATAGATTACAATAAATTCGTTCGCATTTGCATGTTTCTTACGATTTATGAATTATAGAAATTCCAGCTTTAATTTACGCGACGCGAAACAAACATTTGAATTTACAAACATCAACTTTTAATAATTTATGGATATAATTCGTCTTCGTTTCGATTGAAATTATTCAGAATAATTAATGAATTATTCAAAGCTACCTGTATTTCAAACGAATTAGATCCATCGCTGATTTTTCCATTTTTTGATTGCAGGATTTCTAATTCACTTTCCATCACGTCACAATTTTTTAAATCACTTTAAAGCGCACAAATTTGAATGATGTAACATTTGAATGCGTTTATGTTTTTACTTCAAACAAGATAAATAATAAATTACAACGCGATTTATTTTAGAGCAGACTTAACAAATATTTATTTATATTCCAACTCGTATGCAAATAACATGACTTAGAAAGAAGCCACATTTAAATTAGTGTTTTCTATGCATTAAGGAAATATATCCAGTAGTGTAAAATGATACTTACTATCCCTACTTACTTTTCATTTGGAACTTTAATATTATTGTTTAACTTTCTAATCAATAGGGGCTTTAAGCTCCAGACGAAAAAAATGGTAATTTTTGAGAACAAACTTTAAGTAAATATTTATACACGTGCGCTAATTGAAAAGGATAAAAATAATGCACCATTTAATTCTTAGTCAAATAATATTTTATTACAATAGAAAACTTGATACAGTTTACGACATAAAATTAAATTACATGTTTACCTAGCATAGTTTCGTGTTTTAAGTAGTAGTGCCAAAAATGCGACAAATCTAAATCCAATTATTAAACAAACGAGTGATGCAACGTCCAAAGTAAAATCGACCTGAAAAATAACATGTTTTGTAAATGTATAAATTTAATTGGATGTTGAAAAAACCTCTTGGAAATTGTACAATTCCAAAACTGTATGCCCATCTCTTGGACAAGATGAATTGGCCGCAGGACATGCTATATTAGTAACGTCGTTCCACTGATTAATCAATAATGCCTCGTTACCGTATTTGAACCACGATAAATATGATAACCATTTGAAATAAACTGGAATTGAACTACATTTGCAATTAATTAATTTGCCACGTAAAAAATGCAATCATGTACTTGATATTTAAAAAGAAGCCCCCGAAGAGCAGAAAGGGGATAATCAATGGAGGACCTACAGATAGGGCCATTGAAACACTAGTCGCCACACAGGATATTAAATAGCCTAGAATATCAATAAATATACATATTGCAATAAATAATGATCGAATTTACCGAAACTTGTCGCTACATTTGCGACAAGCGTCACAATTCCGCATGCAATAAAAAAGCGCGGTTGCTCCGCATTTAAACCGATCAAATAATAGCAAACCGAGGTGAATAAAATTGGCATGAAAATGAAAATTGGCAATTCCGCTATTGTTTTGCTGAAAAAATACACATCAGTGCGGTACATTCCGTTCCGATTTTCACGCAAGAAAATTGGCAACTCCGAACAAAACACCTGAAATCACCAAATTAATTCCACCAATAAATACTGGCATTATTCTAACTACATTTATAACGGCGAATACGTTTTGGAATGTCATGTTTGTGAGGAAAATAAAAAGGACTCCGTTGATATTCATCACACCGTCCTGGTTTATCTCCTGGCCGAAATAAATCGCGCCAATGAGGAGCGCTACCATCTGAAAAAAAATCCTTAAGCCAAATTCATCAGAAAATTAATAATTTACAATAGTTTGTAGTAGTCGGACTTTTACAAGCATGGGTTCTTTAATAACACTCAACCAGGATCGCCAAAGAACTGCCCGAAATTGCGAAAAACAGGACGCTTTGTACGGACTTTTAAAAACGTCGCCGGCCAACCAAATATCGTTATACGCTGAATCTTGCGCCTGAAAATTAATATTATTAACTGCCATATTTTTTCGTGGCAAGCTTATTACTGTGGTAGCCGATTCTACAGCAGTTTTGATCCCCAAATCCGATTTTTCAAACTTGTTGCAAATCATATTCGTCGCCGCCCGGCAAGTTTCTTCTCGTCCTGGCACAATTGCCAATAACTGGATGTAATAATCTGCAGGATTGTAATTTTTTGGGCAAGGTGCGTCTAGTCTACAAAGGAAATTTGTTAGCTAAAGTTAAAGTGATAGAATTAATTACTCTGTAAAGAATATATCAGCTTCTTCGGGCGTGCCCAAAAAAGCCACACTTCCTTCAGACATAAGAAGCAATTTATCAAACATTCCATATAATTCCGAGGAAGGTTGATGAATGGTGCAAACGACGGTTTTTCCTGTTTGTGCTAAGTTTTTCAGCACTTGCATAATATTCAATGCCATGAAGGAGTCCAATCCTGATGTTGGTTCGTCGCAGAACATCAACGAAGGATTTGTTAATACTTCGGCGGCGAAGGATAAGCGCTTTTGCTCGCCACCGGAGATTCCTTTGATTCGTCCTGGAATGCCTATGCGGGTGTTTTCGCATTTACCTAACGCTAACTAAACAAAATTATTTAAATGAAGTGTACTTTTTAAGATAAAGTACTTCGGAGATGACTTCTTCGACTCGTCGCATTCGTTGCTCATAAGAAATGTTGCGATCCATTCTTAGGAGCGCCTGAAAAATTAGGTGCTCCTTGACTGTTAAGCTTCCGATAAAAAGATCATCCTGCTGGACGTAAGCGGATTGGCTTGTTAAAGAACTACTCGATGCTCTGTTACCATTAAAACAACGAGTGCCACTTACAGTGACCGTTTTCGAGGATCTGAATGTTAGAGCGTTCAGTAATGTGGTTTTTCCGGCGCCACTAGATCCAAGGATCGCTAATATTTCTCCAGGATACGCTATTCCATTCACTTTAATAATAAAATTATTAATATTTCGCTTGTATTAAATTTAAATAAATATTTGGCACCATTTTTCAAGATGTGCATTCTTTGAAAATCCCCAGGCGTTTCCGCTTTTTTTCTAAAACTGCAAAAGCTGCGTTTGTTTTTGATATTTTTGGTTGTGAAGACATTAATTTCGTTCCAAGTGTATGTTACCCGTTCTTCAGCTGGGATCATGCGACCAATGGAGCTCGATTCTGCTCCGTAAATTGGCACCCGATAGGAACCAAGTTTAACGGACAGAGATTCGGAGCTATCGCTCTACAAAAATACACTAGTTTTTCAAAATTATTTGTATTTAGGTACTTACATCGTCATTGTTTTGGTTTGCGGTAAAACTAGTGCTGGGCAGAAGTGGTCGTTTCTCATCATCCATTATTGTTTCGTATCACTTTATTTTAATAAATGTTAAAGTAGTAATTATTTGTTTAAATTTATTATTTAATTAAGATAACAATTTATATAATAAACATTCTCGACATGGGATTATAAGTATGTAAATCTATTTACTTTAGTCGATGGAATGTGGAAATGGAAAAAATGTCCTGTAAATTGATATTTTGGAGTTCATTGCTCATATCGAATGTCGCCCCCACTATGTGCTCGGAATTATTTACACTTTGCTTATTTCACATTGATTTATTAAATTTCCACAAGAAAGTAAATAAAAACAATTCAACAATTGAAACTAAAATATTGTATTTAAAAAAATTGTCATGTCGTACAATAATTGCTCTCAAAAATTTATAAAATCTATAATCGTTTAAAAATTAAAGTATAATCATATAGTTTGTACATTTTATTATTAGTAATATTATTATCTCGAATTGCATTGAACGTAAATACATATTAATCTTATAGTAACTTAGTGTTAAAACTTATTCAGCGTTGCATCTCTCGATAATTTCGCATATCGAATTAATAGTTATCACACAACAAAAAAATGGGTTAAATATAATCTAATAAATTCAAAACATAGCACTGATCGAAACACATTTAAATATTGTTATTTCATAAAATTAGAAAACATAATTAAATCTTATAAATGTACTTTTTCACAAACATTTCCTTTATTTAAGTAGCCCTGTATCAGTTTCGCATATTATCTACATTTATCGGTATACACAATGTTAAGCATGCTTAATATCGTTTAAATTTTGATAACTAAATAATATAAACAACAATTTCCATTAAATAAATTTTCTAAGCGGAGTAGAAAACCGAATAATTTTTCGCGTATTCAGACATTCATCTTCAGTTTACACTTATATAATAATAGTTAACAATTCGATTATGTTATACAAATAGATCTGTAATATATACAATTAATGATATTTTAGTTTATATTTAAATCAGTAACATTGGCACTTTATTTATAAATTTGGCAACATTGAAACTAAAAAGATTATTTCGAATTCAGATTTTCGGTTTATTCACGTGTGCAATTTTCCGAAAATTATGAACACAATTGTTCATAATCTTCTTTTCGCTTGTGACATTACCTAAGAGAAAATTAAAATAAAAATACTAATTATGCTTTGTTATTTTTCGCTATATTATGTGAAGCCCAATTCAACGAAGTTTTCCACGAATTTGATAACGCTTCATCGAATTTGGCCCGAAAATGATTCAAGGCTTCATCGTCCGTTTTATTCAACACCTGAAATAATTACAAAAAAAATTACCACCTCAAAACTAATCACAAGAAAATTACCAAAGTTTCTCTGAGATAATTCAGATCTTTTTCTGAGCTTAGTTCGGGCAAACCAGTTGAAATCATCATTGCACAAAGCGACATTATCAAACTTCCATGTTTTCTCAGAATCATAAAAGCCTAATAAACAAAGAAAATTAGCAATATAAATTTTTTATAGAGTATATTAATACCTTTTCACAATAATATTGGAATACTTTGAATTCCGATGCAGTCTTTTGACCTTTATTAATAACGTATACAAAATCGTGCGTTAACACGAAAGGAACTCGTTCTCGTTTGAAGCCAAATTTTTCTTTGAAATGACCCAGAATGTGTCCGAAATCAATATGAAACATCTAAAATAAATACAGCTATTAAGAAAAATATAAGTAATATGCGAAAATAAATACTTGTCCACTTTTCTTCACCATAATATTGTCCGAATGTCGATCTGCAATGCCTAAAACATACGTAGCAACACAATATCCCGCACAAGACAATGTAAATTCGTTGATTGCTTTGCTTAGATCATCATCTGTGGTATTATGATCCTTTAACCAAGCTAAAAAAATATAAAATGTGGCTACTAGCTTGGAAAATATCTCACGATTCATACCTAATATGTGAGTTTTCCTGAAAGCAGATGTAGCCGAAAACATGCCTTTTTCCTTTTGAATGTTCGCTATTGTTTCAGCATTTAGCACTACTTCAATCATTCCGACTCGATGTTCCATTGAAATACAGTTATAAGGATTCATTCTGCATAAACGATGCAATTCATAAATTCAAAGGAGTATTAAAAGAGCTTTTAGTTACCTTAAATCTAAACCTTCACGTTTCCACAGTTGATCCATAATTCTCAGCATTTGTAATGTGAGCATGTCTTGTCGTAAATCATCCCCATTTTTAAAAATCAAATAAATGTCTTCACCGTGAAAGTCGTGATTCTCAAACACTATCCAGAGCGGTTTCATTTTACTATCCATTATTTTACATTTTTCTAATCTATTATAAGATTTACAAAAATGTAATTAAATTAATTTCAAAAAATATACGAAGGCAAAACTATTGGTACTTTACCAATTTACTCACTTTATTCCTTTACATCGATATGTGGGATCCAAAGGATTACGAATATTATGCTCCACCGAATTATTCTCTTCTAAAAACGCTCGCAAAGCCGCTTTTCCTTTCTCTTTATCGCGCCGCAACCGCACATTTTCACTACATTTTTTAAACCTATCTAAGCATTCTAATTGTTTAAGTAAAATAGGCATATGTTCGCGACTACCCCTAAAATAGGCTTCTAATATTAGACCGAACCGTACCGACACGGATGGCACTTGCATTTCGGAGCGCAAGTGCCAAAATAAATAATGTCCGATTTTTTGATTATTTAATGCCCGTTTTATTAAAAACTTAACCAAGTCACATTCTAAAAATAGTTCATGTTTAATTGCTTGCACTAATTGTAATAAATATAACGACAGATCTTGATCACTATAATGCCAAAAATAATTTTAAAATAAATTCGGGGAAAAAATAAAATAACTTTACCTGAGTTCCATAAGACACTTGACAGCAAAACTTCGAACTTCCTGATTCGCATAGGCGTAATCGAGTAATTCGAGTGATTTTTCTACGGGTAATCGAGGCCAGGCGTATAAAAGTTCAACTGCTTCTGCTACTTGCTCTTTTTTATCCCAGTCAATACAGTTTAGAAGTTTCGGCAGAAATTGTGGCTCGTGCTTCAACCAATGGTATTTTAATTGCCATAATTTCTCCCGATCCTATAATTACACAGCTATACCAAAACTCTTTTAAATTTAACACAAATATTACTTGATCGTATATTTCTTCAACATTATCCGCATCTTGTAGAATTTTATGATAATTCTGAATTACAGTTTCATCCTGTTCAATTTCCGATAAGTCGGCCGTTTTATTATTTTTCTTGCAGTAATTCATAAGGGTGTCAATGCAAGGGTAAATTATAGATTGCTCTTTCCCATACCTTTAAAAATTATTTTCAGCGCCTACTTTAATAAAATAATAAATTTACTACCTATCAAAAATTAAAGTTAAAGAAGTTGAGCACTTGGTGTCGGGATTGCTCACGACCGTTCCAAGTGGATGCAAGACATCGTCCGACATCATATCCTCGGCAAACGTCCACATGTATAAAGTACAAGCGCCAGTTCTAAGCTGGCTTTTAAAATCGTATACTGATGTGTTGGCCCACGCAATTGGGTTACAAGAAGAATCCTTCGATTCTTTACTCTTTTTCGTTTTACTTCCCTTAACATATTTACTAACCTCATACACAACGAAACAAAGCTTCGCATTTCTAGGAATATTACAAACTTGTATATCAAATTCTAACTTTGTATTGAATTGACATTCACTACTCAATTCGTTCTCGTTTATTGCTATGTCGGATGTTTTAAGTGGCTGGCATAACGATTTGCCGCCGTAAAATAATCCTACTTGAATTCCCACCTAAATTAAAATTGGTTTTAATAAATCCCAGGCGGAAAATTAAATTACTCGTACCTCAGTACTTTTCTTCGTATCGTAATTCAATTTACTAATATTACAAAGAGTTATAGCGAAATGATCGGTAATATTCCAAGACATTTCATGTTTTCCCTTCTTTCGCAAAGTTAAAGTTGAATATGAAGTTTTTGGTTTCTTTATATCGGAAAAGTCGAGAAGCTCGTAGTGATCAGAATTTACTAAACAAAAACAATTAAATAATTTTTCTGGCCATTAAATAAACACCCGGTATATTTCTAGTTTTGTTTGTTCGCATTAAAAATAAATAAATATTGAACATCATTAAGGTGGAACGTATTCATGTTAGTTTAGCCTTCACGCACTGCAATTACCCTTTCCGACACAAATTTGCAAATCATTCCACCTTAAATCAATAAAAAAAATTCAAACTCACTCGGCATGCCAATTCCATCCTTGTAAACGGTCACCAAATTGGGAATGACATTCTTCGACAGACAATCTTGAATATATTGGAACTGAATAATCGAATTATCGCCCACAATGTATTCATCTTGTCCGCAAACTTTCAGCACATAATCATCGATAAATATATTATCCAATTTGAATTTTTTTCGCTTCTCCAAAATCATGTGCAATAATTCTTTCGGTTTCGTTGTGGGGCCTATACTAAGTGTAATTGAACTTTGCACTACTTCCTTATCGTGTTCGTTGTAATTGTACAATTTCATTGCAATTTTGGTATTCTTCGCTAAAGAGTTGCTGAGAATGTAACTATTTTCCTCCATCCGCGGAGGGAAATAGTAAAATAATTTATCTTGCCAGCTTAAAGTTAATCTATGTTGCGCAATTTCTTCTCCCATTTTCCGCATTTTGAAGCGGAAGTCGTTTACTTCCGCACTGTTCAAGGCATCAAACTCTTGCAGACGTTTCCCTATCAAATGACTAACGTTGGTGTTAAAAGACCGATCTAGCGTTCGTGTGTCTTCGGTGAGCATAAGACAAGCGCCCGTTGGCCGAATATCACTGATTCGCTTCGTTTCGTCATGAAGCTCCTCCAATTCGGCCATATTATTGATGTGGGTGAATATATACACCGACATATCGTGGAGTTTGCCATAAAGAGGAAATTTGGGGGCTTCATCCCAAAGATCCTACATTAATTCATAACTCGATTGTAATTGTTGTATGAAAATTGATGAATAGATTATTTACCTCTTTAATTTCACATAAAGTAGCATGATAAGTAACTTCTAGGATAATTACCACACCATTAGGCATAATGCATGTTAAGTGCACACTATCAGGTGGCTCGTTATTCCAAAAGTTGTAATGGTATTCCTTTGGGAATTCTCCAGGTATAGGCACCATTTTTGCGGATTTCTTTCAGAACTTCCAGTAATAAATCCTCGCTGGCAATTGTAGCAATTGGTTCATAAACCTTTATCTCTGCAAAGTGTTTGTTAACTAGCGAGTTCTTGGAAATGTGGATAAGTTACACATACCATTTATGGAATTAAAAGGTTCCACCTATCAACTATGCTTGCACATGTTAGCACTATTGTAAACTAGAGTATCATTTCAAATTCATCTCAATTTCTATTTAAAGTTTTGTTATTGTTTTTGGTAATTACCAGTTGCAATTTCTGACAAGACTTCTTACACCCATAAAAACAACAATGCGATAATCTGACAGAATGAAATGTCCCTAAGAAATTCCAGTGGCAATTAACGAATTTAATATTATTTAAAGGGATAATAGTACAATTAAATCGCTTATACATTAAAATTCGATTTAGAAATGGATTTTAGATTGTTCAAATACATATTCATTACGAAACAATTAATTAATTGAATTCGAACGCAGAAGTGGTACAAGAAGAAGAAGAGCAGCCAGTAGTGCAGTGTTTGTGTGAGGTTATGTTTAGTATACAAACAAATAGCAACAAATATAGTGGAAAACATTAATTAAAATGTTTTCAATATGCAAACAAACTCACCCCGCTACCGGGGTTGAGCATGCAATTCGTTGCCGCTTTTTTAACAAAACCGAAAACAACATTGTGACCGCGGGGGCCAATATTTTGAAAGTCTTCAAGCTGGTGCCTGATATCGACAGCAAAACGAAAGCCGACAAATATTCCGGTAATCCTATTCTATAATAAACCATTCACAATCTAAGTATTTTGTTTGTACAGAGTTTTCGCCACCCAAATCGAAACTAGAATGTGTGGCCCAATACTCGTTGTTTGGGAATGTTATGTCGATGCAAAGCGTCAATTTATCGAATTCGAACAGAGAAGCCCTATTATTAGCCTTCGCCGATGCCAAATTAAGCGTGGTAGAGTACGATCCCGAAAAGCACGACCTCAAAACGCTCAGCTTGCATTACTTTGAAGAAGACGACATGAAAGTAAGTTACTATTTGATTCTCGTTCAGTTTTTTTTTATTACAATGCAATATTAGGATGGTTGGACTCACCACCATCACGTCCCAATGGTCCGAGCTGACCCAGACAATCGTTGCGCTGTAATGACTGTCTTCGGAAGGAAACTAGTAGTTTTGCCATTCCGCTTAGACAACAGCATAGACGATAACGAAACTGACATAAAACCAATGACTACGACGACTAGTAGCACGAAAGCCCCGATTTTGGCTTCCTATATGATTTTGTTGAAAGATTTTATCGATAAAATTGATAATGTGATTGACATTCAATTTCTGCATGGGTACTACGAACCCACTTTGCTTATACTGTACGAGCCCTTGAAGACGTTTTCTGGGTAAGACTTTAGATATTATTTAGTAGACATAGAAAGGGTTAAACAATTATTTAAATTAGGCGCGTGGCCGTGCGAACTGATACTTGTGCGATGGCCGCAATTTCGCTTAATCTACTACAAAAAGTGCACCCCATAATTTGGAGTGTCGCTAATCTTCCCTTCGATTGCACGCGAGCTGTGCCAATTAAAAAGCCACTAGGTGGCACTTTAATATTTTCGATAAATGCGCTCATTTATTTGAATCAAAGTATTCCGCCGTATGGCGTTTCGTTGAATAGTGTCGCAGAAGCTAGCTCGAATTTTCCACTCAGTAAGAAAAATTCAATAGTTTTCGCAGCAGTTTTAACAATATAATTATAGAGCCCCAGGAAGATATTAATATTAGCTTCGATTGCGCACAAGTCGGCTTTTTGGAAGACGATATTTTAGTGCTCTCTTTAAAAAGTGGAGAATTGTACGTACTCACACTTTTAGCCGATAGTATGCGATATGTGAGGACGTTCAATTTTGAAAAAGCGGCTGCTAGTGTGCTTACCACCTGTGTAAGTAATTTCCCACCCAAATCGAAACCAATAATTAATTTTAAATCGGCGTAGATTTGCATCTGCGAGAACAACTTCCTCTTTCTCGGTTCCCGTTTGGGAAACTCCCTACTCCTTCGTTTCACCGAAAACTGCAACGAAGTGATCACATTAGACGACAGTATTGAAGAACCGAATGCAAAACGGCCGAAAGGCTCAGACGCTCCATCGGAAAGTTCAAGCAACGAAAGAATGCTAGACTCGCTGAATGATTGCATGGCGAGTGATGTCCTCGATATTCGCGATCCAGTCGAACTGGAAGTGTATGGCAATCAAAAGCAAGCCAGTTTACAGATTACTAGCTATACATTCGACGTGTGCGATAGTTTGATAAATATAGGGCCGTGTGGGAATATTTCTTTGGGCGAGCCTGCTTTCCTTAGCGAAGAGTTTTCGAATAATCTTGATATGGATTTGGAGTTGGTTACGACCGCGGGGTATGGTAAGAATGGGGCTTTATGCGTTTTGCAGCGATCAATTAAACCGCAAATTGTTACCACTTTTACGTTGCCGGGGTGTTCGAATATGTGGACGGTTCGAAGCGGGGAAGAGCGACATGCTTTTCTGATTTTGAGCCAGGAGGACTGTACGATGGTTCGTTAATAATTTTTATTTTGTGTTAAATTACTAAAAAAAATGTTTGTAGATTTTACAAACTGGTCATGAAATTAACGAAATTGATAATACCGGGTTTGTAACTCACGGTACCACTGTTTATGCGGGTAATTTGGGTAATAATAAATATATTGTACAAGTTACAACTGCGTCCGTTCGATTATTGCAAGGTAAACTACCCAGAAAATTATTAGAGAACTATTTTTAATTATAAAAGTTATTACTATTAGGAATTACACAATTGCAACATGTTCCATTAGATTTAGGAGCGCAAATTGTACACGTTTCCTCGGCTGATCCGTATATTTGTTTGCTTACAACCGATGGACAAGTTATCACTCTTATGTTGCGGGAAGCTAGAGGCATAGCTAAATTAGTTATCAGTAAATCAACCCTGTCCAACGTAAGTCACTATTACCATTTCTACAAATAAATTATTAAATTATTACTGCACCAGAATCCACAAGTTTCGACGATTTGCATGTACAAAGACACCTCCGGACTATTCACAAATAAAATCCCCGAAGAATTAACGCAAGTACCGCAACATTTTGTAAGCGAAATTGAGGTGAAAACTGATATGGAAAATGAGGAGGATTTGCTGTATGGCGAAAGTGATTTTAAAATGCCTACATTTGCCCCGCATCCGAAGCCCAAGCAGTATTACAGCTGGTGGAAGAAATATCTGACACCTCCAAAGCCATCCTACTGGTTGTTTGTTGTGCGAGAAAATTCGAATTTGGAGATTTATTCCATACCAGATTTTAAGCTGTGCTTTATTGTCACGAATTTATGCTTCGGCTACAAAGTAATTAATTAATTAAAATTATAATGGTTTGTAACGCTAATTAATTTTATTAGGTGCTTGTCGATAGTTTGGAGTCAGTCCAAGTCAATCCAACCGCTCGATCCAATGAAACATTTATCAAAGAGCAATATCAGGTCAAAGAGATTCTGATGGTAGGTTTGGGGCATAATGGCTCTCGGCCGCTATTTTTAGTACGATTAGAGCGCGATTTGTACATCTATGAAGTTTTTCGATTTTCGCGAGGTAATCTTAAGCTCAGGTTCAAGAAAGTTAAACACAATTTGATTTACACGCCTAATATTTATGGAAATATCGAAACTGAGAACTCAGATTTCTATGCGTTGCAAGAGCGTATTATTCGAATGCGATATTTTACCAACATTGCAGGTAGATAAGATTTTTTTTTAATTATAGGATATTACAATTTAATTTTATTTAGGGTATAACGGGGTATTTATTTGCGGTGCGAACCCACATTGGATATTTTTAACCCCTAGAGGAGAGTTACGTACGCACCCGATGGTGATTGATGGAGAAGTTTTAAGTTTTGCTCAATTTAATAATATTAATTGCCCGCAAGGTTTTCTATACTTTAACCGAAAGGTAATTTAATTTAAATTTTTTAAAAAAAATATTAAGCGAGTTTCTGTAGGCTGAGTTAAGGATAGGTGTACTTCCTACACATTTAAGTTACGATGCGCCTTGGCCGGTACGAAAAGTACCCTTAAGATGTACACCGCATTTTGTAAGCTATCATTTGGAATCGAAAACTTATTGTTTGGTAACTTGTACATCGGAAGCTTCTAAATCTTACTACAAATTTAACGGAGAAGATAAAGAGTTAACTGAAGAAGATAAAGGCGATCGGTACTATTAATAATTTTTTTTAATAGTATATAATAAAATATTTCGTCTAGGTTTCCATACCCAATGCAGGAAAAGTTTAGCTTGATGTTGTTCTCCCCTGTTTCCTGGGAAATTATTCCAAATACAAAATTAGAGTTGGATGAATGGGAGCATGTGAATTGTTTGAAAAATGTAGCGCTTGCTTATGAAGGTACCAGATCGGGTCTTAAAGGGTACATTGCAGTGGGTACCAATTATAATTATGGCGAAGATATTACTTCAAGAGGAAGGGTACAAAATTTCCACATACAAATAGTTGGTACTACAATATAATTTAATTTGCAGATTTTAATTTACGATATCATTGAAGTCGTACCGGAACCTGGTCAGCCTTTGACCAAAAATCGCTTTAAAGAAATTTATGCAAAGGATCAAAAAGGGCCGGTTACTGCCTTGTCGCAAGTTAAAGGGTTTTTAATTTCTGCAGTTGGTCAAAAAGTAATTTTTATATTTTTCTGAAATGGTAATTTATGGCTCTAATAATTTTTTTAGATTTATATTTGGCAGTTGAAGGATAACGATTTAGTTGGTGTCGCGTTTATTGATACCCAGATTTATACGCATCAAATTTTAACAATTAAAAGTTTAATTTTAGTGGCTGATGTTTACAAATCAGTGTCACTTTTAAGGTTTCAAGAAGAGTATCGTACTTTGTCGCTAGTTTCAAGAGTAAATTATTATTTATAATTATAATAAAATTAGCTTGGATTAATTTAATATTTTTTGTTAGGACTTTAGAGCGAGTGAAATTTATTCTGTCGAATACATGATCGATAATGCTTCCTTAGGTTTTCTAGTCTCCGATAAAGAGAAGAATTTAGTTTTGTATATGTATCATCCAGAAGCCAGAGAATCCCTTGGAGGTAACTTCAATTAATTAATATTAAAATGCATCCACAGACAATTTTAATTTATAGGCCAGAGATTATTAAGAAAAGCTGATTTCCATTTAGGCCAAGCTGTAAATACTTTTTTCAGAATTAAGTGTAAGGTAGGCGAACTAGGAGACGATAAAAAACATCTTGTTGGTGCAGATAAACGACACATTTCAATGTTTGGTAAGTAATAAATTTATTTAATTGATTTTCAATTAATTTATAATTTTTTTAGCTACTTTGGATGGCGGTCTAGGATATATTATGCCCGTTCAAGAAAAAACTTATCGCCGATTGCTTATGTTGCAGAACGTATTAGTTTCTCAAGGAGCACATGTAGCTGGTTTAAACCCGAAAGCTTTCAGGTAATTTAATCGATTCACAATGTATTTTGTTTCATTTGTATTTGTAGGACGTATAAAAGTTGGAGAAAGTTGCATGCAAGTCCAGCTCGTTCAGTGATTGATGGTGAACTAGTTTGGAACTATTTATTTTTGTCAATTAACGAAAAGATGGAGGTGAGTTTTTTTACAATTTCGTAAATTGGGAAAATTATTTTGGGATTAAATTGCAGATTTCTAAGAAAATAGGTACAAAGATTGAGGAACTCGTTGATGATTTAACAGACATACAAAGACTTACAAACCATTTCTAATAAAATGCAATTGTTTTGCTTTTTCAAATTATTTTTATTAAAAAAAATAAATCACAGAATATAAAATACATTATTACAATAATAACAAAGCAGACAATCGTCCTAGTATTTAAATTGTAAATATTATATAATTTATTCTTTTCAGTTTAGCCCCTCACTACTTTTGCTGGTCTCCCTCTAGACCTTTTGATCTCAACTAAAGAAACAAGATTTCATTTTAATTCTGCAATTTAATTGATTTTGAATACAAAACTTACCAATTTTCGTGGTTTTCGGTTTCTTATTATTTTTTCTAGCAGCAATACGAGTTTTCTTTTCTTCTTCCTTCATTTTAACGTAAACACTCATCATATTTGGTGTATATCCTTCAATCTTATTTACACAACTAAAAGAAAGTTCATTAGTAATTTATTTATAGGTAATTTAATAACACCGTACTTTTCAGTTTTACTGTCCGACTTGCTTTGAGATTTTTTGACGAAGACATTTAACATCGCGTAAGTAGGATTCAAAAGCATCAGATCCTCCATTGTTAAAGAGCCATCACTAGAATCACTATTTTCAGTGACTTTCCGTTCCCTGCCTTGTTTAATAATATCCTCCGGATTAATTAAAATCTTCGACCAGTTCATTCGGCTATCATGTGCTGGTTGATTATTATTAGTTTTCTTCCTTAACTTCGGCCTTTTAAATATTACATTCGAAAGCAACGGTGGTCGGAAACTGTCATCAAAATTAAACTTTTGGCGCCCCCGGTTTTCAACATCGCGATGTTTCGCTTTCTTTTTGACTTTCGGTACCGAAACGGTTTCATTATCCAAATCAAGTTTTGCATCGTTTTTGAACCCGAAACTTTTCAACGTTTTTATAAACAAATTCCGACAGTAATCATAATCGGGCCTGTCGTTATATTGCAACTTATTAATATATTCGAAAAAATCGCATAGGAAGTATTGGAGTTCACCTTCGAAACAATAACTTATAAAGCTTTTTACATGACGAAGACCATTCTTTTTCTTCTTCGCGACTAATTCCGGCTCGTCCTTATCTAAGAACCAAGGAAGAGTACCGGTTAACCAGTAGATCATGTTATAACCGAGGGATTCTAAGTCGGCTCGGCGGGAAATTATCCCCACATGTGCATCTCGAGAGCAAAACTGCAAAGTGCCAACATGAGCCCGACGTTCGTCCTCTTCACAACGGCGATGCTCGCCATCCGACCGAAGAAACTTCGAAGCTAAGCCATAATCTACTAAATAAATGCGATCGCTGGTATTCTCGCTAATCGAACTCGCTTTAACAATTTTAGGATTAAATGGTATTGGTTCGTCTTCATTAAGGCTAGCATCTAAGTCTCTATCTTCATCACTGTAGTCAACTAGTCCAATCGGGCGCAAATTCTTTCGCAAACTTTGCACCACGATTTTCTTGCGTTTTCGCAATTGCCGGTCGCATTTGATCACTTTCTTTGCGGGTTGTATACTTTTAACAGCTTTCGCCCGTTTTTCAAGCATAATGTTCCCGGCTTTTATGTCGGAATGGACATAGCCATGATCGTGGATGTATTCAAGAACGTCTATTATTTGAATGGAAATTGTAAGTACAGTTTTTAGGTTGAATTTCGTTTTGATTTTTAAAATGTTTTCGAAATCGTTCTCAAACCTCGGAATTACGAGAAATCTGTATTTTTGTTCATTTAATTGGTGAGAACCGGAAGCAATGTAGTGAGGGATTCCTAGATGGGGTAGTTTTTGCTCATGTTTCCAAGCTTCGACTATAATACGAAAGGGAAACATTTCAAAGGTAACTGCCGGTGTATTGCTGGTTGCATAAATGTGCAACATGCGATTAATCGAAAAATAAGTGGAAATAAATGAATAAATAGTACTACATTTATAATAGTACTTTAAATATAAGTTAATTGATAATAATATTAGAGAATGAACCGTTTAAACCGATTAAGTAAATAAATAAATAACCTTTTGTTTTGATTTGGAGGTTAGTTTAACAAGCCGAAGGACAAACACTAAATCACCGTTTATTATAGTAATTGTGGTAATACTCACTCATTTCTTGCTTCGCTATCCGAATGTAGCAATTAATCTCAGTGAATAAAGGACCATTTGAATGGGTTTCAATTTTGGTCACGTACGACGATTCAGTCTTTACTTCTCTACACAAATATTCGGAGGCTGCATAGACTTTGCCAAATGCTCCGAATCCTAGTATTTTACCCAGTTTCCATTGTTTGCCGGTAATGTCTTTAATTATTGCACCTTTTTTGAAGTCGCCTTGTGAAGTCAGAGAGCCACTTTTCTTTCTCGGCGGCTGATCGTCATCGGGTGGATGAACCCCATTATGCTTTGGCATGGCTTCTTCACTAATACTCGACGATATTTATCTGGAATTAATAACGTATTTAGTAGGTCTGATGGAAAAGTACGAGTATTTTGAATACCAACGACTTTTGGACATTCAAATTCGATTTCACACTATTGCGATAATTTATTCTTTCGGTTTATTAATTAGGTACACGAATTGTTACTCACCATGTAAATTATATTAAATTGTAGAAACAAAAATAGGATATAAAGAGAATATTTATGATGAAGAATTAGTAATCACATCGAAATTCGGCCATCTTTAAAAATCTACTTGAAGGCGCAGCTGCAGTACAAAAGCAAATCGCGCATTTATTCAAATTTTAACACACCAAATCTAATATAGTGATATTGCGTTAATTTTATGGTAATTAACGACGATTAGATACGGGAAAAGATTAAAATACATTTTTATTTTACTAGAAAGTCGAATTATCGTTCAGGAAAATTAAGTTGATTTCGAATTAATAATTTAATAAATATCCCCTCCAAAGCAGATGTTTACAAGTTGCTAGGCAACGACGTTTGTAAACAAAATTTGTTTAAAGACCATTTAAAGGGAAAGCCGATTTTTTTCTATGGCAGAAGTTCACATTATTGGCGAAATTAATCAAGCCACAGATTTTCCGAAACAGAATTTATTTTGCAAGTGGTATTTACAGATAGGTATGTAATTCAAAAACTTTTACCAACTTTCGCTTCTAATTATAGCGACGCATTTTAAAATAATTACATCGATTCGAATTTGTTTTGTTGATATTGACATCACACTAAATTTCTAGGTAATAATTGGAAAGTGATATCGGGAAAACGGGAGGGCCAAACGCAAGTGTCTTGGTCCCAATTTAACACCTCTTGTAAGTGGTCTTTTCCAATTGATATACATTTAGCGACTGCCGGCATTCAAGGTAAAACTAAAAATTTATTTATCACAAAATTTGACAATTTTTGGCAGGTTGGCCAAAAATATACTTGCAAGTCTATCATCTAGACTGGTTAGGCCGCTCGCATCTCTTCGGCTACGGAATTATAACAGTACCAACAACCCCTGGTACTCATCGATTAGACTGCTACACCTGGAGGCCTTTTGGTTCTTTGCGCGAAAGATTTGTACAGTTCTTTCTAGGTGGTGGACTACAAATTAAATATCCCGATTTGATTTTTTCGTCTGGCGATCGATGCAAGTTGTCCACGGAGGCTATGGGTGTAGTTTCTCTTGATTTATCGGTGATTTTGAGGAATTTTACTAATTATGGTGTAGAATATTGACTCTAAACATGTATTATTGCTGTTTATTAGTAGTAGTAGTGTTAGGGGTTTATGGAGATAATGTTAGCACTCCAATTGCACCAAATGGTAGTACCTTAGTTACTCCGAGTACTATTAGCACCCCAACGCCTTGTGGACTAAATTTAACATGCCTTAAGTCACTTAATTTAACTACAAGTAGTAGTACTACTGCTGCAACCGTTAGCACTCCTAAAAGGAGTCCTAACAGTACTCCTAGTAGTAGCACTACTACGAAAAAACCCAAAAGAAACATTAAACATAAATACCAAAAAGAAAGCAATAGTTTAAATAGCAAAAAGTACTTTTGCACTTGCGACTTGCAGGTAACAATCGCCAATTTAACTACCCAACTGAAAAACGTTAATTAAATAATCTTTGCAGGAATATTTATGTGACATTAACTGCTGTTGCGATAAAGATTGCACAGACGACGATAAATTAATTTTTACGTATTGTTATGAAGAAGATAATCAATTTTTTGATACCAGAAATTGCGATTACAAAAGATACATTTATTTGAATGCGACACCGCATGAATGGCAAGTATCGCAAAATAGTCTTTTCTGTGTTGTCAGAAAAAATCTTCCAAATTCGTATACTGTGCAAAAGAAGCAACCAATTAAAGATGTAGATGAAGCACTTGACGAGAAAAAATTGAAGTGCAATTGGTTTGGGAAGGACGAGAATGTTTTGATGAACGAAATTAATTTCAAGGAGCGCTTTGCGTATGGAAATTCGATTTGGACTATTGTTAATAGTACTACCATCAAGAAACTTCGTGAGTACCTCCTTTAAATCTTCATTTATTAGATATTATAATTTTTGTACAGGTTTTCCTAAACCATTTGTAACGCAATCTTGCATAATGCAAGAAGATGTGATGGCTCTAAAAAATCGAGAGTCAAAATGCGACCAAATGGATATTTCGGATGATAATCCGAGCTTAACTCTATCCACTTATGTGCAAAATATCTCAATCATTTCCTCGCCACATTTATTAAATTTTACCTTGTTTCAAAATAAGTCATACCAGGTAAAACCGTTTTATTACCCAGTTAACATTTAAATTTAATAAACAATCTTTTTTTCCAATAGGAGTGTTTAAAAAATGTTTGTCTGCCAATTGAAACAAAATTATGCGCTATAAACTTCAACGATTGCGTAAACATGGAAAATAATCAAACAATTCCCAGAATGAAATGCAATTTCAACGTTAGAAAAAATATCAATACTTGCACCAATGTGGTGAAAGCTATAAAATACGCGCTTTATCACAATGGATCTGACGGACTGAAGAAAGCTCAAGTTTACGCAGTTTTGGAAAACATCTCTTTCGCATTCGTTAATCAATACTCGTTCTTGCAAGAATTTCAAATCAAATTTCTTTGGTACAACAAATCGGATACTGCAACAAACTATTCCCGAATTCGGAGCGGAAATCCGGGTTACATTATAGGAAAGCCGATTCTTACTGGAGTTCTTACAGCGAACTCCACTAATCTGATTAGGAATTCGGATAAATATATTAACAACTTTTTGGTGCTACCCGAAAATTTGAACAGCAAATGCGTTTTGGACGAGGAACACTTCGTAGTGATTGAGTTTGGATATAACTTGCAAACGCATTGCAGCCAAAAGGTTCAGATTGGTACCCAAAATTTGAATGCGACCCAAATTTGCCAAGACTACCAAAAATCACTCATCTCCAATACTTGGTCCATCAATAATGAGACCAATAGAATTATTGGGATGTTTGGTAACGCGAATGCCAATAACTTGAACGATTGGATTGAATTATTGTTTGAAAAGCAACTAAATATAGTTATGAATGAAACATACGGGACTTTTGCAAACAATAATAAGTCGTTAATTTGTTATGGTATTGCAACCAATTTATTAATAGAAGTTTTTCATTCGCGAATCGATTTTGAGAATTTATTGAACCAACATAAAATACTAGGAACTCTATACAGTTTCACGGAAATACGTAATTTGTCATTTGCTTATCATAAATTTGAGAATATGACGTTGATGGAAACGGTGGTTAGCACTCAAGTCATGTTTTATGACATCACAGCGATGAAGAAGAAAAAGTTTGTGGATCCACCAAGTTTCAAAATTAGTCTACCGCATGACTTTTTCTATCCGTTTATCAAAATTGAAAATAGTGGTAGTTTTGTTGGTTTTTCTAGGATTTGCATTATTTTATCATGTTTTATAGTAATATTTATATAAATATAAGTTTTGATGATTCATATAATTATTATTCCGCACGTCAATTTAGCACGATTGTTTGTAGCATTACAAATACGAATTTCTCCCCAAATTTATTCTTATGCAATTTCCAAGGATTTTTTTCCTAAGGTTTTATTTTTTATTCGCCATATTATTATTTAGAAAAGATCACTTGATAATGGCAGCAATCTACTATTTAATTTTTTTGTATCTACTAAACTTTGGTGCATCTCAGCAGAATGGCATCGAATTTTGCCAATCTTGTACGGATATTGTTGTAAACTATTGCTGCACGTATCAAAACACATGCTGCGAATGTAAGTCTGATAAGATAAGATAGAATACAGTTAATTTGGTGTTAGTGCTTGTGACAAGTAGCAATTTTCGCATATCTTCCAGATGTAAATCCTGCAGGATGTCCAAATCCTGCCAGTCCAGAGGCAAGAGCTAGTTGTGGCAGATCAGTACGATGTCGTTTAGGCTCAAACTCCGGATGCGGTATGCCAAAAAAATGTTGTCCTACTAGTGTTTGTGGAAATACATGTTTGAATACGATTTTTAATGGATATAAGTACTAAATTAAATAAAATAATTGGATTTGAATATTATGTAATATACATATAATTTAAAAAGTATGTGTTTTCTCGAAGTTAATGCGCTATAAAGTTTGTTATTAATTTTATAGTTTGCACATAGATAAGGAATTATACTTTGTTTACAAATTTTGAATAAGATTAAATGTTTTGCATTTGAGATTCCAAATTATGCACCGCATTGCAATTTTCAAAAATATGCTGCGTTGTGCCAAAATTATTAGCAAAATTAGTTCCAGATACTAAATTTCAACTCATTTCCATCAATATCATCAATTTTATGGACGTAAAAATGTTTTAATTAAAAATTACGGCGTTTACCTAGAGTACTAAAATTATATTGCGGTTTTTGAATATAATTATTCTATTTTCTATGATGCTTATTGCAAAGTACACGAGATTTAACATTATTTATCGTAGTTCTTGCTATAAAACTGCGATTGTGCTGATAGGTAGATAAAATTTGTTATTAAGCGATCGAAAATTAATTTATAGGTAGGTTTTATTTCCTTATTTACAGTGCATGCATAATCATATTTATTATCAATCATAATATTGAGTTTTTTTTATTTACAACTTTGTTTTCAATACGTTTAATATCCTACATTAATAGTTAGATAAGCATTTATTGATCATTTTATTTTTGAATGGTGATTATTAACGAAAGTTTGGATCTTTGGTAGTCTGGGAAGTTTTTAAAAAGTTTGGGTATTTTTTGAGTACTCTACCCAAAGAGGACGCAGACTATCCACAGCGAGGGACTTCCCCGGGGACTCCCAAATAATTGTTTTTGTGAAGAAATAAATTCTTTTTAAAATTTCTTAGGATTTCTCAATTAAGTAAACTGTTTCTTATTGAATAGGTTACTGAATTAAGCTATAATTAAAAATCTAACGGTATAAATAAGATAAATTAGCGCAGCTAATTTGCATATAATAAATAAGTAGTAATAAATTATGCAGTCCACTTTTACAATAGAATTTTCTTACTGATGTCATAAGAAATAAACTGTAGAAGGGAATTTCTATGAATCATACCGAAATTGAATAGTATAATGAATATGTTTTTATCAAACCCGATTTGAAATTATTTTTAAGACTTCTAAAATCGAATGAATGCATTCATATCCTACAAAGTACCACTATACTATTTAAAGAAATTACTCCCAAGATAAACAAATTAATTAGTAAGTAAGATAATTGATTAAATAAGCTAAGCTTAGTGCACTTACTTAAGTCCGACCGGAAAAAAAGCGTGTGCGCATCTTCGAGTGAGCCAAGTTGACTTTTGTCCACCAGTGTGATGATGATATTTTAATGAATCGTAGTTGGGTGTTTTTTGTTATGTATTGCATTGCATATTTATTCATAAAAATAAAACGCTAGTCCCTCTAATAATAATATTAATAATAATAATAATAATGAATGCATTGTTTGTGGTGGTAGCGCGCAAGCTCTGTTCATGCCAAAAGCAGAATCTTAAGATGGCTGACACTTGTTGGTCACAAATTCTCTGAGCGATCAAGTCGAGCCGAAAAAGTGCCTTTTTAGTTCGTAATTATCGAAATTAAGTGCGTTATATAATAGTGCCATGTGTGATTGAAATACTCGTCGATAAAACTCAGCTGTTGCAGTGATGTTCTTTCATTTAAACGGGAATAATGTGTGCTGCCGTGGACAGTTGTTATTTAGTTTTGTGCACTGTCAATATTGGATTACTTTGAACCTCAATGGATAGTACAACTCCAGCACTACCCGATAGGTAATTCTTTCTCATTATTTAAGCCGTTTTGCGATTTCCCGCAAAGGGTTCGTCAAATTGCATCAACATGCACTTACGTCATTCGGGCCTCTTTTGCTAATCGGCCGATTAATATAGTACACAGTTTCTAGCGCTTGTCGGAGATTGACTCGTGTTACGGTATTGTTTAGGATTATGCAGAAACCTCCCATTTGTTGTAATGGTTCAAGAAAACACATTTTTCGCTCTGCTTCACGATTTTGTTACGATTCGGGAAGCGATTTATTAAGCTGCGATCGCGAGGGCGACGTTTTTTAACTCTAGACCCATATTTTGAAGCTATGCAGTAACTCATCATTATATGCGTCTAGAAATAGTTTTATTTATTTACGTTGAATTCAATTCCATGATTCAAACAGTTATTTAGTAGCTGTTTCAATAGTTAATTGCATTAACAGTTCAACTTTTTTCCTCTCACAATTTTTCGAAAATCTACCTGATGTTTATTTACATTGCATTTTATTTCTTGTAATGCAACAGGTAGTTTTAATTCCTTTGTTGCCCCTCCAACTCGTTTAACTCCAACTACTACTCGTCTGTAGTTTATTTTCCCTAGCCGCTAAATTGCATTATTGTTTTCCATCAACTTTGAATCAATGATAAAAATACGAATTACGTCATTTTTTTTCGTATTTACGTAACGAAAAACTGATGTAGGTATATGTAATAGAAAAAGTTTCACATCGGAGCAAAGAAAAATAGAAAAGTCTATTTTTAAGTTTTTAATTGTAAATATAAAACAATGATGACTAATTTTGTATGCTGCAAGGCAATTGTTTGCTATTTTATTCATGAGGGCTCATCTCATTCATTTAATAGGCGGACTTTACCGAGAACTAGTTTATGCGAGGTACCCAGAACTAGAAAATCAAAAAATTTCTGACCATTTGGCCTCGAGACCTAAAGAATTATTTTACAATTTTGTTTGTTAGGTGTCAGCTGACGTCGAACGTGAATGGGTCTGCAAAGCGGCCGTCTCCAGTGCCTTGCACATCCCCAGGTGCTGGGGCACGGCCTACCACCCTTATGGACCCATCGCAAACACACCAGTTGCACGGGGTGCAAGTGGTTGTGAATCGTGATGAAAGAGGCGGATATGGCATGAAAGTATCTGGAGATAATCCAGTTTACGTTCAGAGTGTCAAAGAAGGTACATTTGCCATCCCTTAGTCGCTTCAGCTAATTTTTAATATACGTTTGCATTTTGTTTGTAGGGGGTGCTGCAGAAAGAGCTGGTCTACACGCTGGTGATAAGATAATTAAAGTAAATGGTGTGGTTGTCATACATTCAACTCACATGCATGTTGTGGGACTGATACGAGGTAAGCATTATATTAGTGTTAATTATCATTGCTGTTAAGAGTTAACGGGTTACTTATTAAGAGTTGTTATGATGGATTAAAAGTTCTTTCGCTTTTGAAAAACAAACCGAAAAGCCATAATACGAACGAAACTTTTTATTAAAAGGTCAAAACACTTAAAAGTTTCTTAAGGGCCTAGTACATCGGACTGTTAAGTAGTTAATAGCGCATATAAAAATACATTTTCATTTCTTCCTAGCTAAAAAGCGGAGAAAACTTTTATATGTTATTGCAAAATGGTTTCGAATTTCTAATAAACAAATTCCGTTAATTAAAAATAAAAATACAAAATAGATGACATAAGCAACAAAATCAATAGAATGATAGGTATGATGTTATTTCTATTAATAATCGTTATTGTAACATTTAATTTTGTGGCTGGAAATAATATTTTACAGATAAATCACATTTAATTAAGCACATTAACGTCCGCTTTTTAGCATCGCGTTGTTTATTTTGCTAGATAATTCAATAGCGAATATTAATTACTAAAATATTTTTATCCGAATTTTGCAAACAGAAATAATAATAGGATCGCATGTAAACAAACGGTTTTCCACGAAATGGAACGACGAGCTACATAATAAAACTTATAAGCAGATGTTTGCCGCACCCCCATGTTTAAATACCGCACAATGTTTACCCTTAATACATGACTTTATCACGATATCTTCATATTAAAACATCCGTAGTAGCAAACACTGGTCTCTGTGAAATGTGTTTGGATAAAATTCTTTGATAAAACTAGTGAATATTCCAAATTTCTGGTTGTGGTGTGTTTTTTCTCGGTGGTTTATCACCCTTGCGAAGGCCCACCTGTCAACATTAGGCCATCCGGTTAGTTTTCAGAATACGCATTTATTTTCTCTTGTAAATCATTTTTGTGCTTTATGATTTTAAATGCCACGTTTGTTGTGTGGGTATAGTTATGGAATCATATTTATTTATACCTTCATTTTCTTGCAAATAGGTACACACATTACTTGCACGTTATTTATGTAAATGTTCGTTCGTTTAGCCAGTAAATTTATTTATGATTGATATTGTTGTATAAAAGATCAAACAAAAAAAAAATTATGGATCGTTTAATATGTTTAGAGAAACGCCAAATGCAAATATAAGAGATTATCATTCACTTATAGATAGCAATATTGGTTTACGTATATATATTATAAATGTTTCAGCAAACAGTGTTAAAATCAATTTATATATTGTGCATTAATGCGTGGCTAAAAATAATAATGTTCGCCCGAAATTTTCGTTTCATTCTATACATAGTTCAATTACTAAAAATTTTATAGTCTCCGTTGTTTATCTCTGCTCCAATCTGACTACAACAAACATCGAGTAAGTGAAACCGTTTTCAATTGAAAGGCATCTAATGAGATGAATTAAGGGTGATACAATGATATAACGCTCACGAATTCCGTTTTTATAATGTGTTAATATGTTACTTAATTTATTAATATATTCATGAATGGGAAATATCGAGAGTAATATTCTAAACTTGAATGTACTGTTTATAATTAATGCATAGCATAAAGGTTACAAATTTTTGTTTAGTGCTAGTGTTGAGTAACAGACATAATTTTCCTGGTGATTTTTATTTTACATATGAGATGAGGATGGAATTTTTTTTGGCTGGAGTTATTTAATATTTTTGCATAACAGGTCTAAAAAATTTCAGAGGCTTTTAGTATCGTATTGTTTGACGTGGATGTTTCGCCTTGCACTAATATTAATTAAATTACATAAACACTGCTATCTACAAATTTCCAAGTACCAAGGTAATAAATAATTAGTAAATATGCGTTTTATCGATCGTTCCTAGTATTCACTTATCGACAGGTTTACCTACATTCAAAGTAGTAGTCAAGATGCAAATTAATTACAAAAAAGTAGCTAATTATTTAACATTTTTAACAAAAAAAAAAAAACTATAAGGCGCGTTCGCTTTGTTTCTATTAGAATTTAATTTCAATTGATACAGCTTTTCAGTATTGACTTTACTTACAAATATTTATACAAGTTGCATAAAATTAATTAGCGAATTACTGTTGTATGCAAGTTGGTACAATTATTTAACGATCCAATCTCGAAACTTTTGCATAATGCATTAAATGGTTTCCATTTAATTGCCATTGTTTGTAAATAAATATAACGGTTCCCATATTCTCTAAATGAATCATAAATACGTAGGCAGGCAAATCTATTGAAATATTCATATCTCACATTGAATCGAAATTTCCCATTTTCTTTTGTAGCCTCTTCACCTGTAGTATTAACCGTGCAGCAAACCAGAATCATGAATTCGCCAAGTTTACATAATCGTCCGATTTCCACGCCAACGAACGCCCGAATCACTGGGCCCCAACCTGTCGATGTAAGAACGAATTTCTATTCGCATTAAATTTTTCAATTACATTGAATTTATTTCCGTAGAATGAAAAGCAGCACCAATTGCAATTGGAAAAGGAACAATACTACAAATTGATGATCGAAAAGGAACAAAACTACATCGATTTATTGCGAAGCCAAATCGCCTCGTCGCCCGACGAGAAAAAGTGCTCCGAACTGGCGAAGATCGAGAAGAATTTGAAAATGTTGCAAACGATGCTGCATCGAAGCCAATCAGAGGTACCGTATATTTTGTATTAATTCTGTAATGAGTGTTAATAGTGACTGAGCCTGATCTGTCTGTGCGCTGGTATGGTTAGCTTTATGTTTTGTTTGTAATTTGTGAGTTGAACCACAACAATTATGATTCTTAATTGTTATTGGTAGCGAGCGCAATTGGGAACACTTGGTGATTGAGTTTATTTTTGATTTTAATTTTTCTCTGACGAAATTCAAGCCATACGTCTTGCAGAAACACGTTCGTTTCTTCTGCAAAATGTATGGTGCTTCAAATGAGTCTCTGCGGCCTTCGACCATAGAAACTAACAACGCTTTACTATATCTTTCTTACAGCAATCTCCGCCCTTAGATAACCCTTCCACCTCCTCCCACCACACTTTCCCTCTAAGTCCAGCACGTGCTCACAGAAGTAGTACGACGTTGCCATCGTCGCCAAATGGGAATTCGGAACCGCCTCCGCCGCTTCCAAAGAGAAATCAGCCACGAAACACGACTGTAAATAATACTAAGCGGGTGTCGTATGTTAACGGGAAGGCGCCTCTTCTTGATATTAACGCACAATTTCTTAATAACGAAATAAACGCCAATCATAATGCGCTGGTGGTGGACTCTTCTAATACACCTCCCCCTTTACCTCCCCGAAATTCCCAATCGGCTCCCTTGGATTCGGACGCGGTCAACTCAATAAATAAACAAATGTCATACCCATTAGTGGCGACATGTGCGACATTGGTTGACAATTATGTAAGTAACACTTTGTAGATTTTTATTTTTTTTTTCGATTATTATTTTATTTAATTACTACAAGTTTCGATTTGATTTTTGAGTTTTTTTCGAGTGAGATTTATTTATTTTGATTGCGCCGCAGCCGCCGCTTTGCTTGTGGCTAACATTGATTTAATAGGAAAATTTAACACTGCATATTTGTACTTTGATCTTGATTTAAATGAGCCTCATTAACTCGCTATGTGTCAATCGACACACAAATTTTTATTGGTGCTTTAATGATAATATGCAATCAATTTTTTAAAGAATTGCTTTTTAATTATCAGTCTGTTCGAGAACAAGTACAGTTGTTGCAGTGTTTAATTTTCAAATGAATGCAGTTTACAAGGTAATTGTTTTTAATGTTTTGTGAACAAAAATGTAATGTAAATATTGTTTCGTATTCTATTGTACATATGAAATCACACTGTTTTATAATGCACTAAATAATCGATCACAGAAATCTAATTGTGGTATTGTAGTGGCAGACGTTTTATAATACCACAACGAAATTACAGTGAAAAGGTGCCAATGTGGAAAAGTCCGTTAGATAAATAGCAGGCTCAAGATTTGTTTGAATTTTTAATAATCCCAAAAACAAACTAGCAGATAATTAGCAACCAGACTTTTTCGTTATTTTAGTCTCCAAATCAAACCCATCATAGAACAAAATCTAGTCCAGAAACCTTGTTACGTCTAAGTGGAGCTGATGCATCGAAGAAACTGATCGCCTCTGAAAGCATGAACGATTTGAATCGCCAAGAAGGCTGGGAAAATCCAGCTACGCCTCCGGGGACACCGCCGCCGCCTTATCCTAGTCCGAACCCCGTGCGAAGGGACAGGAACTCGAATAACACCGATGAAAGCGATATGAACTTCACAGAAGTAATTTATTATTTTCATCAATTAGAATACGTATTTATTGGAGTTTTTTGTGCAGCATGCTGTGGATGGTTCGTCGCCGGAAGTCTCGCCTATTAGAGTGCCTCATGTTTTAGCAAATAGTTCACCAATCCATGCGGCGAATCCACAAATATCGCTGCAGCCGATCATCAGCATGGAAGACGATGAGATTTCGGATCAAGAAATTGTACGTATTAGCATTCCAATTTCCTTTTAAGGAATTATTTTCTGTATTTGTAGAGTCAGTTGGAAGATCATGGTCATTTTAAATCGTTGTCACGTCTGTGGGAGCATTTACCACATCTCGCCGTTTTTACCAACTACATTTTATCCAATTTTAATAAAGATCCAAATAGTTTATTGTTTTATCTGCTTACTGACCTCTATAAGGAGGGCAATGCGAAAGAGATGCGAAAATGGGCGTTTGAAATCCATTCCTGCTTCTTAGTGCCTGGAGCTGTAAGCATAATTTTCAAAGCAATCCATATTTTTTTAATATTAAATATTTCCAGCCTTTGCGTTTGAATAACGTCGATGAAAACATAGCGCGCGAGATTGACGATGTCCTCACAAAAGAATTCGATAAGGAGGAGATTTTGCGCAAGATTTTCTGGAAGGCACGTTCCAGAGCTAAGGAGGAACTCACGCGACAATTAACGGACTTCCAGCAGAAACGCACAGCTGGCTTAGGCACAATTTTCGGTCCGACTGATCAGGCGTTGGAAGAGGTGTATCATGATAGAACCAAAGAGATGAAACTGTACGAGAGCTTATTTATGGAGAAATGGGATCCGTATTTGGATGAAGTGGAGAAGGAGAGTTACGACCCGAAGATTTATTATACAGCTGCTGCGTTAACCACGGTTTTCACGCGGGTCTTTCTGATCCGATCCAACTCGAATTCGCATGCACTGGATCGCTGTCCCACTTTCGTCAGCAAAGAAAAATCATTTAAGACTAAACTTATTGGAAGAAATCCACGAAAGGTAATTTTTTTTAATTAGGTTTTAGTTTTAATGTTAATTAGTTTCTATATTTTTGGCAGCTTAATATTCTTGGACACCAGTTCGTTGCCCAACAATACTACACTGTGATACCATGTAATAATTGCCATCAAATCATTTACGGAATTGGCCCGCAAGGATACCAATGTTCTGGTAAGAAAATCCGCAGTTCAAACCGCTATACAAATCTGACTAACATATTTGCAGCTTGTTTAATAAACTTGCATCGAACTTGTGTAAAATTGTACGATGACACCTGTCCAGGGCCGATCATTAAGAAAGATCGCGGCATCGGGAAGTTTATGAGGATTCGTCATGAAAGTAGTGATCATAAGAGAAAACAAACGCAACAGCTTATTCAAAGTAAGGGTTTTTGGATTTTGTTTAAGGGGTAGATTGTAAATGTTTTTGGTTTTGCAGTGGAGAAACGACACACGGAGGAACGCGATGGCAGTTTCGATCACAACGAAAGTGGTGAGTGCTTTTAATTTTATTTGATTGCATGAGAGGTAAAAAACGCATAAATTGATTTCGGAATTAATGAAGCATTAAACGTAAATTAAGCGCGGTCAAGTGATATATGAATTTAATTATCAATATGAACTGGATGAATACTAATTTATAGACAATATAAAATTACATTATTATGTTACACTTATTGATTGGATTACAAATGATGTGTAATGCCAATAATATTATGTAACTAATAACTAGGTAATTCGTGTATGTTTATATGCAAAACAAATAGATTGAATCATTTAGAATATTTGAATATTTTTTGCTCGTCTAGGTACTAATATTTAATTTTAATTTAGTTTTGCAATAATATTGTGTTGACAAAATTTATAATTATTAATTACATTCCGTTTTGAATGAACTAATTAATTAACGTGGCAACTTTCGACGTAGAAAATTATATTTTATATCATTAAGAAATAGACGACACACTCCCTTATATGTGATGTTTTGTAAATATTTACTTCGTGCGTTATCGATCTATTTATGATTTTGTCATCATATTAGCTTTCCATTTTTATTATTGAACTACATAATAGTACAATACGTTTCAAATTTATAGATACTTAACTGAGAATCTTAATTATCTTCGGAAAAATTTTCCAAAATTTATTGTGATTGATTAACTGGGTAAAAACTGCTATATTTACTAAAGCAAATTTTATTGAGTCCAAATATTACATAGTGTTATCTCTCTCAGATACGCTTATTTGTTATATGGTTGTCTTTGTCGCACTCGTTAAAGCTCTATGCGTCAATCCTTTTCTGCCGACCGGTATATTATGAAATTAATATTTTGATAATAATAAAAATAGATACAAATAATAATAATAATAAATATAAGGATTACGATAAGAGTTTTGAAATAGATAAAAGTAGAGCATCAAACAGTTTTGAACGCGTTAAAATTTTTTCCTAATTGCCAAATCGTTTCCATCAATTTAAACTGCCAAAAAATGCTCACTTTTAATTGCTCTATAAACAAAAATATCGTAATTGTAAATAAATAGTTTGCCCATTTGCTGAAAACTGTTACAAAAATGTACCGGCCGATAATAAATTATCCTAACAGCGAATTTAAAAACACTTTTAAGGGGCCAAAATGAGTCAATTATGTTTGCTTTGATAACCAGTTCATTGTGGATTATGCAAAAGAAGCATGATGCCCATTTCGCAGTGGCGCATCAGCGCAATCCAGAATTCGTACCCGGACTCATCTCTCGCTCCATTCTCTGGCTCGTATGAATCGTAGTCGAAGTTAGGTAGGTTAGTATACGCTGAAGCTGTTTACCGGCGGTTTGGTTTGGCTCTAGACGCGTCGCTCTAGCCCTCTTGGCTCTTGTTCCTCTCTCATCTGGTCTGGTCTGGCTACCACTTCCGCCCTTGTCACATTCGTTTCAAATTTATTACCGAGATAGTCACGTGTGTTCCTTATTTAGCCGCACAGGAACTCGATTTTGATTATATTCGTGCATGTGTTCATAGACGGTCTCTTCTCTTCTTGTTGCTAAATTAAAATTAACAACCATCATCCACGTTCGTGGTAAAGTGACCATCAGCGCACCGAACTTACCTGAAGACCCTTTTTGCGGACGATTTTTTTCTACTTCTTCTTTTGTTGCAATTTGAATATCGAGCAAGTTATTCCGAGAACAGCTGTTTTGTGTGCAACTTTATTGTCTAGTGCAAAGGGTACTAAAATTTATTTTCAAATTAGACCTCAAGTGATAAAAATTTCACACGATAACTTTTTTCCTTTTTGCGTAAGCTGATTAAGATACCTTTCAACTTCCAAGGCAGCAGTTAATCATATCACTGTGCGGTAAACTCGTCGTCGTCGTCGTCAAATAAAAATATTTATTTGAGGTGATTAAAAGTCATATAATTTTATATGGAGCGCAATTTTTAATTGCGGTGTTCATTTAATTACAAATGCCTGGTGCATTGGTGTCGACATTGTACGAAAACAATTAAAACGATAATATATTTTAAACAATTATCTGTATAAAAAGTCAAATCTTATCTTGACTAGTGCTTAAAATATTGTCAATAAAACTGGTCATGTTTTGTGTAGTACAGCAACCTAATTAAAATATATTGCGAAAGTGATGCGGAATTACTCGTTTTTAAATCGGTCTGGTGTGGTTTTGTGATTTCGAAAATGGAGTAATTATTCGTTTTTATGGAGTCTCAAGATTATACGTCTCGATCTGGCAGTTTGAAACGTTCTAGTAGTTTCAAAAAGCTGTTAAAATTACCCAATTTTTTGGGATCTTCTTCTAGTTCAGGTAAGCAGATTTTTTGCTTCAATGAGTCTGGTAGAAAATGTTGTTCTTGGAGATGTTGCATAAGACTAGATTTTATTCTCGATTTTATTGTTTTATTTGGGAAATGTTTATGGTGCGCCGCGATAATGATTATTCTATTTATAATAATGCTCTTCAAGTTAGTATTTATTTATTTTCGGGAAACACGTGTCAGTTTTTCTTTTGCTTGAAATGCTGTGCGGTTTTAATCAATTTATTAATTGCTTTTCTGCAATTGAAGTTTTGTAAAAATATACATCAGTCATACAAACAATGGAACGCTAGACATTAGTAATCGAATCAAGATTCCGTTAGTCATTACAATAAATTATCACTGACTGAAATTATTTATTTCTATTTGTTTTGAAAATCAGCCTCCTTCAACTAGACACAAAACAGACGGAACAAATGATAATCAAAAAGCTAAATCTGAATCGGAATTTAGGTAGTATGTTTGCATTTTCGTGAAATTATGGCGAATAGAAAATAGCTTAGATGCAGTTTGGATAATTTCCAAAAATGTAAAATAAATTATGACAAAATTATGATGTGAACGTAAAAACTTATTTTTGCCCCTTAAAACTTTCAATATTTGGCTTGTCGCGGATACTTTTTGTTTTTTTCGCTAACAAAGTTTCACATTATTGCCATTTCCCAGTACCACTAAAATTGTATGTGTATCATCAATTTACCTCGAAATTTACTATTTACTTAAAAGTTTATTTGCATCGTTGTTTTTCAATGTTAAGGTCACTTCACATTGCGTTATGCAATTTGGTGCAATCAGCGCAACGAATTTTTAACTCCCGGAATTTGTAATGTTTAAATTGTGGGATTTTTCGAACAGACTAGATAATTTTTAATTTCTATTTGCACTGCCTTAGATTACTATTTATTATATTTACTGATGAATTAAGATGAGTAATTTTAAGTTGCGCAATTTGGCAATGTGTATTTTGCACATCGACATTTTTGAGCTTTTTTATTTTTGGGCTTTTATTTTTTTATCCGTGAGTAGTCAAAACAAGGCAGTTTGGACAACGAAAAAAAAAAAGTTCGATGTCAATGTCGCAGCTAATTCAACACGGCATCTGTATAAATATATCTGACATCAGATTGGCGCGCCTTTAACTTTGCCTAATGCACCACAATGTTGTCAGACCTTTTCTGTTAATTATCTAATTTTTCAGTCCTACTACTAAAATGTAAGTTGTTTTGCTGAAACTTTTCTGGTGGTTTGTTTATGCAAATAGCTTTGGACTGGATTTTGTTTTTCGTCGTCGCATTTTCCTCGTCCGCAACAACGCGCAAACAAACCAATGTTAATGTTTAAAAGAAACTGCGTGCAAAAGGGAAAATGTATACATTTGAACGGCTATGAACCGAACTAGTGAGGCTGAAAGGAACATAAATATAATGCTTTAAAAATAGCGACACACCAGCCCTATACGTCACACAACACATACATCTTAATTTACAGCTTCGTATGAGCTTTTCAGATGTGCACAATGTTTAGATTCAGCAGCGCATAAATAATGTAATAATTATCTGCAATAAGCAAACGTTTTTCTGCTTTTAATATTATATATTTGTGGCGTAGGCGGCTTAATAAATCAAATCTCGATTTTTCCATATCGAATTATTGGCGCCGCGAAGCCAGCAGCGCGATGCAATTCAATCGAATCATTTAATACTCTTTTTCGCTGCATTTTGCATAAATAAGCAAGCCAATTACATAATTCGAATATCAATTTGTTACGCTCAATTTCGAGTACAACAATAAATAATTTTGAGTCGGTGCCAGAAATATTTTTCCTTCATAGCTGAATTAGTTCGACGTCGTTTTTTCGCAATAAATTTTCAGTTGAAATTTGCCACGCAGTTTCAGTTTTGTCTCTGAATTAAAATATAAATATTATGGGGGGTTGTCGCAAGGTATGAATCACCTCTTCTTGCAGGGTGTGTCTGTCAGCTTCAGTTTTTTCGATATCAATTACTTAGACTTTCAGGAATCTAGAGCGTATTTTGCTGAAACACACGTATACAACGTGGAATTATATTAAATTTATTTATCCAAATAACAAATGGGTTCTGTAAAGGTTTTTCGTGTTATTATTTATCGTTCGGTAACATGTGGAATTGAAAGAAAATAACTGTCCTTTCGGAATTGCAAAGACAGGTCCGCTCTTTGTACTTTTGTTTCTGACAAAAGAAACTACTTTTGCTACGACATTAAAGACATTCCTTAGTTAAGTGGAATAGTAGTTCAAATTCGAGTTTCATTGACTTGGAACGCACAAATTTAAATCGCTAGTCAAAAATTTAGTTTGAAAATTCAAATTATAAAAAGTATGTCAAAGTATGTGTAACAATTTCAATTAGTAGTTTCATCACATATCGATTAAGTTGTTTCTACGAATTAAACTATAATTTATTCCTATCTAATTCCACACTAATTTGAATTGATAGCTTTCGTAATAAATTGTCGCATTGTTTAGAGAAAAGAATTCTAATTAGTTGTTATACAATTTTTGGCTCCCATCATAGCTCATAAGTCATAACTACAGAAAATAAGTGAAATATTTCAGTGGAAAGCTTGTCGGTAAATCATTTCGAAGTGTTATAATGAATAATCCAAATTTATTGCTACAAGTGGGTTAGAGCTAAATTGAAAACCTATACGACACGTTTGTCTGGACTTTATTGTAGAAATATTGTAATTCGTAGTGTAGGAGTAGTTTTGCACCCTGCAGGAAAATTCATCCCTAGTTAAACATAGTCAGCTGTACAATACACCCTCGCACGTCTTGCTTCCTTTTTATCGATCAGCATTTAGCTTCTACCATCGTCAATGCCATAGAGCATAGACGAAAGCACCAGCATGCTTTTTCCGGACGAAAATAACCGTATGATTAGAAGCTCGTCTGCTAAAGTCATTCGGAGACACCACTAGTATGTTTTCTTTCATGATGTCATTCATTTAAATTAGGGCGCCATTAGAATCTAAATTTATTAACTAATAGAGAAATTATATTCCTCATAGTAAATATCACCACCACATTTTCAAATGCCAACATATTTATTTTTTTGTGTGGCGTTAAAGGTTCTTCGGATTGAAATTGAAATGTAATAGAATGCGGATTATGCGCCGATTAAATCGGATCATTATCACTGTTAACATTGTTTATCTTGATTTAGTGGCATTGCAATGTCAGATGGCTGTGATTGAAATATAGTCTTATTATCCGTTTGTTCATTGATCGCAATGTTGACCATGACATGACAGTGTTTGTTATTATTCGTAAGCCCAGCAAAATTGTGAAATCGAATCGAAATCATCAGCTAATTCAACATCGTGTTCATTTTCGATATACAAACAAACATATCTAATGTTTGACGGGTGCATCTATCTCAATTATTTATCGCGTTTAATGGCATTCGTATTATAGTTTTATCAAATGAATAGGAAATTTTTTATTGTCTTGCTAGAATATTTTGTCGCTGCAGCAAACAAGTGATGATTAAAATAATGGTTTTTATTCGTTTTGCAGCAGCAGCCGCAATGTCGTTCGTTGAGGTTGCTGCATGTAAAATAAATAAGGAAAACAATTTGTTTGTGTGCTTGAATATGACATTTAATTTATATACGGAACCTTGAGCTATTTTTAATTGAAAAAATAAATATTTGCTTTTTATCTATAAGTAGATAAAACGGTCGGTTTGATATGTTCGTTGCCATTTATTTGGTTCAGGATTCCGGATTGTTGTAGGTGTAGCTATAGATATACACTATTAAACTATAAAAATGGATGATATGTTCATAAAAACCGCATTCTACATCGCATGGTTTATTGCAGAGCCAGACTTAAACAAAATATTTGTTTTTTAAACCAAAATTTTGAACAAACAAATCTCTCGCTCGTTTATTTGTAGAAAGTTATGAATGATAAACTAATTATAGAAGCGAATATCAACGGAAAATCGAAAACAGTGAATGAAAATTGCGAAAACCAATAAATTATGCATTCAACTTTCAAATAAATTTAAAATTTTGGTGGATTTTCAAAACTAGTCCTTGAACTTGAAATTCAAAAATCCCCACTTTCAAACGCTCTCCACTAAAAAATTTGAATTTTCTAAATAGTTAAACAAACAAAGTCAACAAAGCTAAGCTCCTAGATGCAAATTTATGTAAATGACTTTTTTTATGTAACATAACGTCTTAATGTTACTTACGAATTACGTAAACTGAAATGATTGTTTAACGAATGAGTCATAACTTTATCTAGTCAATATTGAAAGTCAAAATTGCCAACGATATTTGCTAACTTTCATATCAACAACGACTTTAAGCGAAATACTGAGACACGATAAAAGTCATTCGTAATGGTTATAAAGGAACAATATGATTAGCAGTGCAATTAAAATTCGTAATTAATTTTCATTTCAGTTAATTGTAGAAATAATGAAGCAACATCGAACAGTTTTTTCCGTTCCAAATGGACAATAATAGTTTTTGCAGGTAGAAAAGACTCTCGAAGAGATTCCTCCTCGAGTTCTACCTGCGATAATTCATAAGCGAATAGCGATTAGATTATGTGAGTGAATGTGTTTCGTTATTACACATTTTGTTAGGCCGGGTTTAACATTACACGGTCGCAGACATGCAAGTTCCTGAGGCTCTCTTTTTCTTTTTGTATTGTTTAACAGCGAGTGGCGGAGGCACAAGTAAACGACCGATTCAAACACTCGACTCGAGAGAGTTTCGAGTTGTTGCCGACAGTCAGTTCGCCGGCTCACGAACGTGTATTTCATGTTTCCTTCCACTGTTGTGTGTGTGTATAAATACGAAGTCGTTGTTGGTTGGGTAGCTTTGCCAAAGACCCCAAAGGTTTTCGTCGTTTTTTCCCCGACCATCCACCATCTTTCTGCATTTATTAAATATTATGCGATCGAAAGGTGGTGCATTTCGACCCATTGACTCATGTGGCAGGAATTTCGCGTATTATCTGCTCTCCTGCTGCCACCATTATTCTGTGTGTGTGTGTGTTTTGATTGAGTCAACGTATGGGCGTACAAAGTGAATGTGTGCGATCATGCCCCCGACAAGAAATAAAATAATGGTGCGCTCATGGGATCGATGAGAAATGTGCAGTTTGAATTTTTTAATATATGGCAAGTGCGGTGAATAAATGCCATTATTGAAATCCGACAATAAGCACGACTTTTTTTATTTTATAATAAATATTTTTAATTGTGATTCACGTTTCACTCAAACTAGTACAATTTTATCAATATTTTTAATTAGTGTGCATTCGTTAATTTTCGACGTGTTGCGTTAAACATTTAAAATTGTTAAATACAGCCATTAATATTCCTGAAGAGTGTTGGCCTAGCAGGAAGCCTTGCAGGTGTTAACAAATAAAAAATACAATTTTTTATTACATAAATAATTTATACAAAATTGCGTTATTACTCGGTCTTATCTTATCAAGTTACTAGTAAGTAACTGCTTACAAATCGGTTTTTTCCTGTAAGCCGCATAATTCATACATTTTAAAATAATAAACAAATCTCATTTTTATGAAGTGCGATTTAAACTAAGCTGTGTTGAATTAAATGATGTGGTCAAAACAGGCGGCGGATACGCGTAACAAAAACATGACATCATTTAAAAACAAGATAACAAATCGGAAGCGGAAAAATGGCATAGACGCAGCTGCCACACCAAATACTGATGATAGAAATACGAATACTACGAGTGACGAGAAAAAACCCACCAGTGAACCAGCAGCGACGACGACGAAGAAGAATCAGAGAGCAAATCGGAACAAAACGCGCAACAAAAACAGCACCAGTAAGAGCGAGGAAACCGCAGCATCACATGTGGACCGTGCGGATTTGAATCCAGTTGGAAACGATGACGATATTTCGAAATTAATTAATATCAAAGACCTTGAAACGGCAGATGTAGTGTTGAGGAACGTGAACAATTCGACGAACAATCCGCTGAAACGATACAGTGATAGTTATGTGATTGACAACAATACGACGAGCATCAAGGAGGAATTGAAGAAAGTGACGGAAAAACCGGAACATTTTCACGTGCTGACACGTGCGGTGAGCGGATTTTTTGTGATCGATCAGGCGAGACGGAATCGAAGACTGAGCGATATTTTTCGCCATGGCAACATGAAGCTGTCGAACAGTACGGAAAACTTGCAGATCCACTCGAAGGATGTGGATGCTGCGGCAAAGAAGGGCCTTAAAAAATGTGATAAAACCAAAGATAATAACAATCTAGCGAAAAAACAAACGGCGCCGTTGAAGCCGGCTGTGAAAGGCAAAAGCGCGAAGAAAGACACAATTACTCCACTACCCGAAACTAACTCGTACTTAAAACGCGTAAAATCAAAGATTTACAAATGCAAAAGCGATACGGTGACTAGCACTCTGCCGTCAACCAAAAAGGACAAAATTGAAGCTTCAAAGGACAAAAAGACGAAAACTCGAAGAAGTTTAGATATATCCAGTCGGATACCAGAGGACGAAGTGGCAGTGCTTTCGCCACAACATGGACTTCGAAAGTCGCTAACGCATTTCGACTTTCGCTTGACTCGACAAACGTCCAATTTGGAGCGCATCCGTTCGCAGAAAAGTTCGATAGATGAAGTCGATAGGGTTTGTGTGGAGAAGCCGGTGCTTGCGAAAGCAAAGTCAAGCAGTGCCATCAATTTAAATTTGCTACGAACGCGGCGGAATAAAATACTGGATCAGAACTCATTGAAAAGTAACATTAATTGCAAGTGCGTCCAAGACGAATTCGATTTTATCGCGTTCGGGGGTATTGATCGCGTTTTTGGATCGCAAGCTAGTTTGAATAAACCTACGTGGTTGCATTATAATAAAGGTAATCCGAATATTTATTTATGCGTTTTTAGATTGGTTTTTGATAAAATGACAATGGAGTTGTTGAAATTAAGTTTCTTTCTTGGTAGGAAATTAATTTTTTGGTTCTTTGCAGGAGAGGTTAAATCGGGACAGCCAGTTTCTCGGAGTGGATCTGATAGAAGACCAGATGCAGTGCGAGAAGAAAGCTTCCGACAGGAATCAGGCGGAAAGGCAGATAATTCTTATGATTTTAATCATGATAAGGATGACAATTCCACATCTGAAAGGTAGGATACTTATTTTTGCTATAGTAATTGAAATGGGACGTTTTTTATTTGTTTTGACTAAAATAATTCGTTCGAAAGCACTCTATAAAATCAAATGTTTTCGATTAAAGAAATTGCGTTACAAATTACAATTTTTTTGTTTTCTGTGAATTCCCTCAGAAAATCCCTTAAAAAACATCAAAGTCTTATCGGAAATTTCTCACGAGTTCATTCCACTTTAGAGAAAAACAAAATTCCAGTGCACTTTTTGCCCAATAAATTTCTCGATAACACATATTACATAATTGGACAAAAAACTCTTATCTCAACCGTTTAGCACCTAATAAAAATTTGGAATTCAGTTTTTGCGGATATTTCGTGCACGACTTTACATATTGGTTCAAAACAAGTTTTTTTGTGCTGGCGCTCCGCTTTTTACTGTAAAATTGGCTTTTAAATATCCATTTAGTGGTGCGCTATCTTGTAGGAAGATAATTGGATAGATAAGACCACATGACAAGTGCATAAAAAAGTGATTTATGGGAATTTTTCTATAATAGCTTATTTAGTGTATTTTAAAATAAAATAAATGTTTCTATTGCACACAAATCATCTCTAACAAGACTGGAACTTTGCAAAAAAAGGATAAACACTTGGTTTGATCCAGAGATTTTTTTATAGTAAACATATAATCGTTTTAAGAACTGAATAACATCAGATTCGAGGTATTAAATAATATTTGAGAAACTTAGTAATTGGCAATCAAACACCGTTTGTTTTTCTTCGGATGAAAATACTATAAATCATCGATAATCATAAAATTCTGAAAAATCTGGATGTGTTCCACCTCGTGATACACTTAACGCAAATTCTATAAATACATTTTCGCAAAACTACCATATTTATTTTATCAATCAATTACGATTTTATTTATTATATACTAAATGCATTAAAGTGCAAATTATATAATTGCATTATTCACAAAGAAGAATATATGAGGTTGTTAGCCTGAAAGAAAAAGTCACTATATATTTAAACACCTATAACTTTGTCGAAAGTTAAGATAGGCTGGCTTTTCGAAACTTTACAACTTGAGTAATAAATCTTTTATATTTTTAATCATGCGAAAGCCTCTTTATGGGCTTATTAGTATTTTATTATTTAAAAGTGAGTTAAAACATTTGTACCAAAGCTTCTAGAAATTCCTAAAATATTTACTAATTACAAGACTTTGCTAGCCATATTTAATTCTGAAAACTGATACTCGGACATGGCAGATTTCTTACAATTGTGGTTTTTATTAGTAATATATATTATTTTATTTATAATTGTGAGTAGTATGCATTTAATAACAGGAAAAGTATTTTAAACACCAGTGCGGCTGTGGTTGGAATTTTATATAAATTAATAAGTTATTATTAATCATCCAGCCCACCACATATTTTCAATGATATTTACAAAAATGCCTTCGCTATTTAGTGCATTACATTTTTTTGATTGTGACGAAATGATTTTACGTATTTTTAACCTTGCAATCATTTCTGTAAATGTGTCATCAAATTTACATATTATTTGCATTCCAATTTCTGTGTCAAATTTACCTTTTTCGAAAACGTTATTTTTAAGCATGACAAACTTTTTATTTATTCTAATTCGAATCTAAAGTACAAGTTTCTTTTTTTTTTAATGAAATACAAATAAGTGATAAGTTTATCACAAGCGATATGAAAATCAAATTGAATTTTTGCCAGAACATTCACAATTCCAAATCAAATGAATTTGTTCGACTTTGCTTTCAGTGCTGCAGCAGCACCGACTTCTGGCAACAGAAGACGTACCACAACGAACCTGAACCGCTCTGAGAGTGCGAAAGGCCAATCGGAAAAAGTAAGTCAAGCTGAGAAACGTGTTTTTAAATTTAATCTGTTTTGTGTTAACACGAAAAAAAAAATAATGATACGAAAATAAATAAACGTGAGCAAATAAACGTGAGCACCAATCGGTTTTTGCAATTCCAGAAAAACAAGCGACGACACACCAGCGACCCTTTGCATACGAAATCAAGGTGAGTGAATTTGATTCTTATTTTATTTGGCTGCTAGACTTGCCAAAAATTATCAGCGGGGTAGGTTTTGCTGTTCGGGTCGTTTTATCCCCTTGATATTCGCGCATGCGGTATTATTTCGCCAACTTACCTATAGATCGCTTCTCTCCCAAACGTAGTCGTGTCTGGCTTGAGCGCCGTCAGATAAACGCGAAGCGCGATTTTTATTGCGCTCAATTTTTTCATTTGTAAACATTAGTTCCTAATCGTTCACTTCGAACTCATTTCGTTTCGGAAAATGTGTAGTTTGGTGTGTTTTTTATCGAGCGTTTAACATAAAAATTGCAGCGAATTTTAATTGTTTTATAATTAAATTTGTTAAGTGGTAATTAATTAATTATTGGCTATAATGACACAACAAGATGAATTCGAATCTTCAGTTGCTTCGAAAAGGTACTTAATTTTCGTTTTCCAATATAATTTTGCTTTGTTTAAATTAATTGTTATATAATTTAGCAACATAATTTTTAAATCAATTAATCTAATCTTTTTGCGTAAGTTTTTCCCCGTTTTTTACTCAAGTAGTTTGTTTGGTATTTAATATTTATTTTGTAGAAACTCTAACCACGCCTTCAGCGCAAGCTTTTCATTCACTAGATTGGATTCAAGCGGGCGGGGTAGTTATTCAAATTGCCCGACGAAAAAAAAATGTTGCAAATGAATTAATTATCGATTCATTGATAATTAGTTTTGCTAGTTAGATTATTGATTTGTAATTTGCTATGTTTGTCTAGTGGCGGTGTGGAGCTAGAACAACAACCTGGTTTATCCAATACCGATTCTGGTAGTTCGTCTAATTCTAGTATATCCTGCAAGTAAGCTAATTTGATTTGATCCCAACCGAAAACCCGTTCACTAATCAATTGCATTGCTATTCCAGTGGCAGACTGTCAGAGAGTCCGAGTAACAGTGTTGACGCTGTGGCCCAGGGCCTTGTGCGAGGCAAATCTGACTCCGATAGTGATATTGATGGCGAGGGCAACAAAGATTGGCAGGAACTGATCACCGAAGAAGAGCTGAAGAACCTGAACCCGCAAGAGAAGAAGCGACAAGATGTGATCAACGGTTCGTTTCTAATTTGCTTGTTTACAATTTGACGTCAATTTTAAATTTATAGAATTCTTCCAAACGGAAAGTTCACACGTTCGCAACCTGAAAGTATTGTACAACATTTTCTACAAGAAACTCCTCGATAGTCAAACTGTAAAGACTGAAGAACTGAGCCTTATTTTCCCGAACATTAAAGAAATGCTGGACATTCATACCGAGTTTAACAAGGAGATGATGAGGCGACGGAAAAAGGATCCGATTGTTAAAGAGGTCGGCGATATGCTGGTGCAGATGTTTGAGGGTGAGAAGATGCAACGCGCTGCGGCCACGTTCTGCGAACGGCAACAAAGTGCATTGGAGTTTATCAAAGAGCGGCGTAAGCGCGATTCAAAGTTCGATTTATTGCTTGCCGAGTGCGAAAAGCGGCGACAATGCAGACGGTTGCAATTGCAAGGAATTATTCCGACCGAGATGCAGCGCCTCTCAAAGTATCCTTTGCTGTTGGGGCGTTTGATTCAGAGCGTGGAGGCGGACGCGACCAGCGAACAATCTCAGGATGAGATAATGAAGTTGCGAAAGGCGCATCAGATGTCTAAGGAAATACTCAACTATGTGAACGAGGCGGCCAAATTAGCAATGAACAAGGTCCGACTTGAGGATATTCAAAGGCATTTAGATACGTCGAGCTTTGATCGTTTGGATCATGCAATTGTCGGCGAATTCCGTCCGCTCGATCTGACCAGATTCAATCTTTTGATTGAGGGTGGAATGCAATTACATAGGCCGAACAAAGCAATAGTACCTGTACATATACTTTTACTGGAAGAGGCGGTTATTATTTTGCATCTGGAAGGCGATCGCTTTTTTCTCAAGTTTTTCCAATCGGGAAATACGGCACAACCGCAACCCTTGTCTCCCATTATTAAAATTAATACTCTACTTGTTCGAAGGAACGCTGTTTGTAAGTGCTGTTATTTTACGATATTAATTAGAATTAATTCGTTTGTTTGGGTGTTTTCAGCTAAAAACGCTCTCTTCCTTGTTAATACTTCCACAACTAATAGCCAAATGTATAATCTCTACGCCGAAGACGAATCCAAACGTGATACGTAAGTGATTTTGCTTTAATAAATTTCATACGCATAATAAACCTTCAAATTCGTTGAAGAGGTTTATGAATCTTTATCGCTTTATAGATAGTTTTATCGAGTATACAATTTTTCCTCGAGTATAAAACAGATTTTATTATTTACGACCAGTTTTATACTTGAGAAATAATTTCTACATAATTAATCAATTAAATCGGACGATTAATAAATTGTGCAGCCTTACAACTTCAAAAGCACTTAATGCATTTATATAAATAGTACTGATAGTTTATTATGACCAAAATCAACCCCGATCAGACTAAACAATGTTCGGAAAAATATTATTCGCAACATAGTCGCAGAATTAACTCGAATTCAGTAAACAATGGGTTTCTGCGAACGAAAAAATTCGCTGCATTTAATTTTTCGCTAATAAACCGACCGCATCAGCAAATTTAAGTGAAATACTTATTTGATGTTGAAAGATTTGAAACATGTTTCCTTTCGAAATGACTTGAACTTCACACTTCTCATAAAACTCGTCTATTTTAGGAGATATTATAAAATAATAATTAGTTTGAAAAGTTTCAAAGTATCATTTGAAATAAAGCTGTCGTTTTGTGAAGAGTTAATATTACAAGAAAGTAGTTTTGTGGGAAGCGCGTGTTTGAACAAATAAACTGCTATATTTGTTTACCTTAAGGTAAAACACGTAATTATTTCTATAAGCGCAGAACCTTGATAACATTTTAGTCGTCCACCGAGTCGGATCGGTTTTCTGCAGTTTAATTTTCAAGACCGTTCCATTTGTATCGCGACTGTGAGTGATAAATACTATGTGGTCGCCACCATTGTCAAATCGTCGCAAAGTGCAGTCGGAAAGACGGAATTCGCTCAGTGTGGGTGAAACTCCGGAGAATCTATGTTGTTTGGAGCGAAGGGGTAGCTTGACCTTTGCCGCCACCACCGTTTCCATCGTGACTGAAAAACGGCGAGGTAGTTTAATTGCTAGGTATACAGAATGACGTTACACTTGATATTTAGGTGTAGAATTTCAATAATACTTTAATACGAAGAATTTTGCGGAAAAAAATATGTAACAAATTGGATTTTAATTAAAATTTCGGAGTCTATTAAATCGGAATTGTTTTAAAATCATTATTATTTTATGTGTTTACACTGCATACGAACTGATTGGTTTAGTAATAATAAATAGAAGGCTAAAATAAAATTTTTGCTTTCATGTCTTTAATAAACCTAATTTCAATTTTTATGACCCATTTTATTTTTACGCAACTCTCAAATCCAGTTAACAAACATTTACACGTTTGGTGGTCAAGAATTTTTCAATTACAAAACTAAAAGCGCTTTCGAAAAATAATTAAACTGATGCTCAAATTGTAATCGGTATCAAAGTACTTCAACTTAACTTTCTACTTGGATGAAAATTAGTTTCTTTATTTGTTTCCTAAAAGTGCGTTGTGGCGATTTTAATAGACGAATTACTTAATAAAATTTGAATTATTGCGACTTAAGTGAGTGACTTTTTCCACACATATACGAATAAAAATTATTTATAAATCGAAACACTTTCGAATAACAGAAATTGCTTTTGTTTATGAAGAAAATTAAAAATATCTAATAGTAGATTTGAGTAAACATTTGGATTAAACTTTTCGTACTCAAACATATTTGATTTTGCGGCGATTATCGTCGTGGTTTACGAGTTTGGTTTATAATAAAAATCAAACTTTTTATATTAACGTCCCGATAACATAAATAGACAAATTAATAATTTATTGCTTCTATAACAGCGCGAATTATTGATTCATGCAAATGTCGCGTGGCAAACATAGCAACAACACCACGGCTTTCGGTGGCTTAAGATTAATCACTTGGCACCGTGCCGAAATTTGTTTTTACGAAATAATCGGTTATAAAATTAGCATCATCGAATCCGTGTAGGCTAAAAGCACTTTCCACACACTCACGCTCGTGAAACACAACTAATTTATTCCATTATTTAGGTGGTTGAAGCATTTCACGGATGCATCGGATACATACAACAAACGCGAAGGTAAAACAAAACGTCATGATCAATCCTCCTCAGACTTTGATGATGCTGAATCGTCGGAGAGTGTGCAAGATCTACGAGTGAGAGCCAATCAGAGTGAAAAGGCCGACACGACGATTGTTGACGATCCGCCAAGTTCTGCGAATTCGAAGAGTGAGCCCGAGGAACCGGTTGCAACGGAGTCCAGTGATCAGGAACAGGAGCAGGAACGAGAAGTCACCGCATCTCCAGGTTAGTACCAATTGATGGATTAATTTGTGGGTTGTGGTTTGAATACGATTATTAATAAGCGGGATGGTTTATAGAAATGGTTGCTGGTGGTGGTGTTCAACGCGTGAGTGCGGAAGATTGGCCATTAATACAACCCTCACAAGTCAACATTGCTATACCGCCTGTACACACAGCTGAGTCTATGCTCACACCTATAGGTATGCACTCTAATCATTTATTGCACTACAGTATCGGACAAATAATTTGGGACACTTTTATGCAACCAGCATTACAATTCTATAATTAAGAGACGTTTTTTAGTTGTCTTGATACTATTTTCAACGCGCTGCAATGCGGAACTATTTCAAGCGAATTGTTTATGTCTGTTTAGAGCAAATCAAGCGCAAGGATGCGGTAGTCAAGCAAGCATTGGCAGAGAAAGAGCGCCTAGTCGGCGATCTGTTGAATATTCCTTCGGAAGAATTCCCAACGATCGTCGACATGATCAGTCACGATCCGAGTCGTCGGAACCCATCCGAACTTGTTCTGTCCGCCATCGTTCAAGTGCACCAATTGAATTTGGCTGTGAATCAATCTCTAAACATATCCGATGCGGATGCTGTTGCAACGAAAGGCGGCAAACATGCGTCTTGTGCCAGTCAAGTGCCCATCGAACCGCAATCCGTGCCATCAGTGAGTGCGCACGTTGTACAAGAAGTCGCACAGTGTCTTAGCACTCAGCTTACAACCTTATTGGTAAGCGATTTATTTTAGTTTTCAATGTTAATGATTGTTATGTTTATTTATTCAGTGAGACTGTTTGGAATGTTTTGCAAGTTTATCACTGTTTAAAGTAAATATTATAAAAACATTATTTGTTTTCAACGAAAATAGATTGATTGATTAATTAAATTTGCAGAGCGAATTGAAACAAATCGAAGATGAAAGAGATCGACTTCGCAGGGAACTGCACAATGTTCGAGAGCGACTGCATGAGGAGCATCATTTACATGACCCCATACGAATTGAAAACCCCGACGATTCAACACCAACGGAAAGTTCGAATCAAGATTCTGCACCACAGGTACCATTGACAATTTTTTAATGAGTGATCATTTTTAATGTATCGGTTTTTAGGAAGTATCATCAAAGAACGAAGGAGAGTTAGTGTCCGAGCAAGACTAAGCAAGTAATTGAACGACAAACGGACAATTAGAATCTTTTTAATATTTTTGTTCTGTTATACTAAACTTTATATATTATTATAATCATATTATTGTTTAAATGATTGAAGAATGAGAACATGTAAATTAATATAAAAGAATAATGCCTAGTATTAGTAAATGAGGAAAAAAAAACAAACGTATATATCTTTATATATATATTGGGTATGCATATTATTTTTTTATGATGAACAGCAAAGATTTTATAATTTTTTTGTTTTTTGGAAGAATAAGAAGTTGTAGATAAACTCCTTATGTCTTCTTCCCCGATCAATCGGTGCAATAATGCTTTTGTAGTTGTTATTCATTATTATATGTCGCTAGTGGGCGCAGAAAATATAAGAAAATCTATAAACTTGTAATGTTTAAGTGTACATAATGTTTAGGTTTAAGGCATCTAATTTGTTAATATATTACCATTGTATTATTATTATTTATAATGCCCTCTTCTACCTGATGATAGTATTGTATTTATTCCGATTTGTGTATTTTAAATTAATGCCCCTGTTTGTTGTCGATTTATTATTATTATTATTACTATTCAAAGTACCAGTGTTTATAAGATTTTAATATTTGTTATGAAATTGTATCATGTGCCTTTTCTTTCTATTTTCATTCTTTTTTTAATTTAGTGCACTTATAAATAATAATCGTTTATTGCTTTTGTACAAGCTGCTTTATACGAAAATTGCATTTTTATTTTGTTAAGAAATTTTTAGCATTTATCATTATTGTAGATTGTAACTTGTAATTACTTTTTAATTCTTCTTTTTAAAGCGAAATATACATAATGAATGACACAGCATACAAATTGTTATATGTATTATATACATTACAAAAAATAACAATACTATTATTAAATAACTTATTTAAAACAACTTGGATTTCTTTGAATCGTTCAAAATATATCAAATTTCTTAGAAAAATTTGAATCCACCCCGTATATTCGAATTTTGCCCCGCCATAATGTATTCTTGGTTGCCTACCCCCACTGAAAAATCGCATCGGCGATCAAGTACAAGTGTTTATAACCTAACTTTATTGTTGTTTTGTTTCGAACGTTTTCTGTGAATTAGTGAATTAATTAGTGCTGTTAAAATAATGGAAAATTGTAAGTTGCTGCATTACTTAATTATGCGTTGAAATGTTATTATACTGAAACATTTACTTTAGCTGCTACCACCAAGTCGGAAGACTTGTGGAATGCTTACAAGGAACTAAAAGCACTCGTTTGGAAGCATTTAAACGAAAGCAGCGATCATTTAAGTATAGCAGAGTTTGAAAACGCTTTGAGAAAGCACAAGCAAAGCTTTTTCGCCCTTTTGGAGAACCCGGTAATTAAAATATTAAAGCAATGAGTCAAAACCGTTCATTAAGTGTATTTCTAACAGCCCAAAAATGCGAAAAGCCGAGAAGAGCTGCGAAAAGGAATGGTGGACGGAATCACCGTGAAAGGCATCGGCCACCAAATCCTCTCCAAAGAACTGTTCCAAGAAGCCATCATTCTATCAGACATGTTCGAAATTAACGAGTTCGTGGCTTTAGACCTCCTTTGCACCGCACAAATCCAAATGCCTTACTACCCATCCTTACCTCGTGGCTTAGTCGCAGTACTTCTATACTACGACGGGCGCAAAGCCATCCTATCAGCCCTCCTCTACTTAGTGCAAGCGCGAAACGGCGTGCAATGGAGTGTCCGAGTAAAAGGCGAAATTCAACGATTCATCACCGAATACACCAATCAACTGATGGAAAACGGGCTGTTCAACCGCATATTCGAACTGCTACGCAATCTGGATCTCAGCAAAGAACTCGAAAAGCTGCACGCGAATTTAGCGCTCGGGGGCCCAAAGCATCGGCGACAGGTAACAGATTTATTTAAAGATATTCGCGTTACGTTAGCCGAAATCGTGTTCATTTGGGCGGCGCAAACTGGCCTTCCCAAAACCGCCACTGTCGGTTTAATTAATTATTTGCGCGATGTTAAAATCGAAGAAGAAGCGTCTGGCCAAATGGACGACGTTAATCTTTACCTTCAAATTGCATTACTAAGCGCGCTGGACTTGAGCGTGCTTCACACGCGCGAAGACGGCGAAGAAGCGGTGCAACTTTTACCGATTTTGGCCGATCCGACTTTCATTCAAGCCGTAATTAATGAATTCTTATCTGCTAAAGGCAAATGGGTAAGCGAAGGCTTGCAATCCTTATCCACATTTGGCTTAGCGGTTTGCTTGGCTTCGTTACGCGTCGTACCGCAAACGCAACAATTCCAAGAAGCGATGAACAATGAGGAATTGTTCATCGACAGCGCAATCGAAATGAACGTCTTCACTTTCATTCATAATATCTTGCTCGAAAGCAAACCGATTTTCACCGAAACGTACATTTACAAACGTATTCACACTTTAATCACGGATTTCATCGTTTATATGTATCCGAAAGTGAAGGAAATGCGCTTGAAAGCTGACGATATCGCGCGTACGGTGCAAGTTTACCATCGCGAAGGCTTAGAAGCCCCTCCGAACTTACCGAAGTACTTTGAATATTTACTATTATCGATTGGAAAGTTCTACTCCAACAACCAACTCAAAACTGACTACATGTTGGCCTACTGGAGCCCCATGGAAATCAGCCCGAACTTAAGCCACGCTTCTACATTCCGTCCGGCACCGCGTGCAGTCTCGCTCTTCAAATTCATACGTCTCGCCGGCGATATGTTGCCGTCAAGTCTCTTCGTCCCGTATTTAACCATGTTGAGCGGATTGAGTTCGTCCGAACAAACCGCGCAGATTTGCTTCAACATGCTGAAGCAAGGCGGCTCGCACGTTTCGTCCACATTGTCGTGGGATCACTTCTTCTCATCATTCGCGCAATATTACAACAATTTGCGACAGGAAACGCCGCCGCTCGTCGATACCGTTTATCGCAATCGCACGTCCGCGTTCCATAAAGGTGTCTCCCCACAAGAACTGGACGGATTGCATGCCGTGCTGCTGTTAATGCGCACGATCGCCGAGCATAATGAGTTTGCGCGCTTGGCGCTTTGCGAGCATCCCGGGTGGTCGCCGTTAACGGTACTACTCGGGCTGGTTAGTTGCTCGGTTCCGATTCCCCTCAAAGCGGATCTGCTGCAAACGCTTGCCGCGTTCTCGAAGTCGTCGGAGAATGCGACGCAAATGTGGGATAATTTGGAAGCCTCGCAGATTTTGGTGACGATTCCGACCACTTCGAGTTATGCGCCGAGAGGCATCCAAACGGAGTTGGATGAAATCGAGTCGCGGATGGAGGAGTATCCGTTAACGCGCGCGTTATTGACGTTATTGGATGCTTTGACGACGTGTGGGATTCCGCGGACTTTAGGCGCGGGTCCGCGCAAGCCTGGATTTGATCCGTACTTGTCCTTTATCCTCAACTCAGTTTTTTTAAAGTTTCACTCAAGGTCGTATAGAGCGAGTGCGGAAAAGTGGCAAGTCGCTGAGTTGTGTTTGAAGTTGTTTGAGAAGTTTTTGACGCAATACGATCCGAACGGTAGCGATTTTCCGAGCAACGTTTCATCCGATTTAAGTTCGCCGCCTGGTTTTCATTTGATGTTGCAGATGAATAGCAAGTCGGAGATGTTGAATGTTATTCTCGATATTATTGATGAGGGGGCCAAATGTTTTGAGTCGTATGTTAATTTCCACGGGCAGGAATTGCTGAAGGATTGCACGTTGTCTTGCTTGAATATTCTGCATCGCACGTTAATGTTGCAAGCCAAGTTCTTCAGTTTGCTGGCGTCGTCGTCAACTTCGATCATCCTGACGAATATTAATAAGCTGCTGTTGACGATTAATAGACGGAGTGGTAAACCAGATCATGTGGTTAATATTGCCAAGTATGTGAGTTATCAAGTTAACTTGCCGCAACATGCATTGGTCGCAGTGAAGATACTTAATTATATAAATAGCTCACCGGTGAATCATACGCATTTTGTGAACATTCTTTTCGCATCTGAAGAGGAGAAAAAAATGATCAAGAATGGTTTTGTTGAATGTTTGGATGTAACCGGCGATGACACCGCCATCAAAACCAAAATCGAGATCTTAAAATTGCTGAAGAAATGCCTGTTCTACAACGCTCCAAATTTTTCACACCTTCTGTTCGGATTCGATCTAAAACGCGACGTATCCAAAACCGAATTCCAATATCCCGGAGTGCTAAACTTCCCAAGATCCTGTCTACATTCGCTAATTGCCATCCTGGATTCAGCGACTTCTCCGTTCTTGGAAACACAGACCCCCTTACTTTTGGAAGAATCTTATCACATGCTTTACTTGCTAGCCTCGAACGTAAAAACCTCCAGTCCAGTTCTGCGATTTGTGCGCTTCAATAAGACGTTCTTCACCGATCATTTGCTGGCGTGTCGGAAGAATATCGACGACAGTCTGCACGCGTTCAATCAGATGTCTTGGTTGATGAAGACTTTAGCCATTGAGCTGAAGATCGCGTGCCAGGCCAAGCAAGTCAGTTACATCAAGCAGCTGACCACTTTTCTCGTTAACGTTCCTGCTAAGGAAACTAGGAGTATGGATATGTTTAATTTGGTTGAGAAACGCGTGCTTGAGACGAAACTGTACTCAAGTGAAGATATCAAGCTGGAGAATTTCATGTCGAAGCTTATAAGTTACTTTGAGTTTCGCACGCCTGAAGTCGTGTCGCCGAAATGGGACTTTTTCGACAGTAACGCGGTGAATGGAATTTTGAAACTGTGCCAGAGACAAACTGGTAATAAAACGGTGGACTTGAAGAAGTTGCATAAGATTTTGTATGATGAGGTCAGAGCCTTGCAAGGAGCTACAGTTGTATCGCAGATCCAAGCAATTACTGAAGAAACACCGAAAGTGCTGAAGTACGCTCTGGCGATAAATAAGCGCAATGAAAGTTGCTGTTCGGTGGTGGAATTCGTGAACGGTTGGCGACAAGTTGTCGAAGTTTTGATCGTCTACACGCCGTTGGAAGTTCTGAATCCAATCGAGAAGCAACTAATCAGCATTTCCCTATCAGTGCATCTGTTAAGAAAAATGGTCAACATTCAAGTACTGCCCGAAGTTTCGCGACTGATTTCTGGCGCGATACTTCTAATGATCGACAATATTAAATCCAGCTATTTGCGCGAACAGAAACTGCTCAAAATTTCCTCAGCTCTGCCGAGAGTGAACATTCTGGAGTTGTACCAGAGCTCTTTACGCGAATTTCTGGAGGCTTTGATCGAGTGGATTATGTTGTCGGATGTGACGGATGGCGAGTTACGGATCAACTTGTACGCGGCTTTGGTTACATTCTTGCAGTTGTCCAATTTTGAAGAGAAGCACGAGAGTATAGCTGTTGATAGCTTGTACGTGAGTCGACTAGATTCCTCGAGGTATAACAAGCAAGAGAAAGAATTCCAGTACCAGTTCAGTAGCGATGTTATTACGAGATTCGGTGATCGATTAGTGGAAGTTTTATGCAACGATAGCGTGAGTGGACAAGAGATTTGCAAAATTCTGGCCATGTCCAGCTTCAGCCATCTCATTATGCTGTCGAGCAACATCGATTGGATTACTTTCATGTCAGCTCGTGGCTATTTGAAGCATTTGGTGCAAACTGTGCTGGAAAGCGATGATGATTTGAAGGCGATGCTTGAACCGCAATCCTTTTCGATGAAGCCTTTGTACTTGTATCTGGCGAAGATGTTGCTACTGACGCGACTTGCTAGTACCCGAATTGGAGCGGAGTTGATACTGGAGCAGAAGTTGTTGGCTTGTTTTAGTAATATGACGGTCTTTTCGTACCATCCGGAGATTTCGAAATCCTGGCTGCGGGACGAGGTGTTCGAGGACTTTTTGCCGGATGTGGAGCAGCAATATTTGCAAATCTGGATGCCCACCATGGATATTTGCAATGCGATTTTGACCACCCTGGGTTCGGAGAACCAATCAGCGGTATGCCAGATTATGTACTTTATTATCAGCCATTTGGACGTGGTGGAGTTGATTTTGCGTTCTGGTCATCCACAGCTTTCGCCCACTAATCTGAAGGAGTTGTCGCTCGTTACTTTCGTGCTGTCCAGAACGGCGAATAATAATTTGATTAACGTGTTGGAGAATCCGAATATCGTGCAAAACTTGAGATCGCAGCTACATCGGTTGCAGAAGTTGATGATGTCGTTGCTTCCGAAATTCATCCTGTCTGAGGAAACGATTAAGACGCTGATCAATCACAGTTCCAAGGACACTTACTCGTTCCAAACTTCCGATCGACTGATTTATTCCTTGCAAGTTATGTCGAATTTGCTTTGCTATTGTCGGAATATTATTTCGAATCATGGTATTGAGCATGAAGGAGTTGGAGTGATTTTCTATCCGTCGCTTATCAATCCGTTGCTCAATTCGGCGAAGAAGTCGATTGTTAGTTCCAGTGAGCACGATACTTCTTTGGGAGTCATAGTGCAGCAGTTGATGAGCACGGTGAATTACCAGCACCAAGAGAAGGTCAATCATGATTTATTGGCGAGGAAGATCTTGGAGTTGCCCGATATGAATTCGGCCGACTTGAAGTATTTTATTGAGGAGAAGTATGAGATGTGCGATTTGATGACGAAGCGCGAAAAGGCCTTGGATACGATTTCCGATCGATTGGAGAAGAAGAAACAAGAGATGGAGTATTGTGCATACATTATTGAGAATTCGTTGTATTTAATTTGGACGCATTTGGACTATTATATGTTGAAGGCGATTCCTAAGCAGAAGACTTGCAGCTTTATGATCCCGAAAGCGTTGACTGCAGATAGTAAGTGGAATTTAATATTTGATTGTGTAATACTAATTATTTGGTGGACTTGCAGCTACTTTAGCCTCAGCTTCGGAAGCTACCTGGAAAGTTTCTACAGATGTGATAAGCAGTTTGAAGCAAGGATTAATTTCGTTGTTCAATGATAGCTTCAGTAAGCAATTGTTGGAAACTGCACAGGTAAATAATTATATTGTAACGATTGTATATTAAATTGGATTTTTTTAGGACCGTTCGGAATCCGATCGCGGATTTGTAGAAGCGCTTCTGAGGAAGATCAAGCGACTCGTTCAATTTGTGCCCGTAAAATAAGTTTGTTATGTAATTTTTTGTAAGCAAAAATAAATATGTTAATAGTAGATTATTATTGTTTCATTTTAATCACAGAAATAAATCGCCATATTTTTCCATTTTCTTTTATTAATGTTTCGAAAAAAAAACAATTTTTTAAACAGTATCCATTTTTAAAATTAATTTCAAAATAAACGATCAATATCATAACGTAAATAATTTTGTTTTGTGATTTTTTTTTTAAATACTATTAATGTTTCTATATAATTATAATAACAATTGTATAAAATTTCTTTTCAATGATTTCCTTCTTGTTTTATTTTTAGTTTATTTAAAGCAGTTAATATTTTAATGCCGTAGTTGTTTCTTTCATCTTAGACTAAAAAAATATTACATAATTTACGATGAAAAATCAGTCATTTTTTGCAGAGGAAGATGCACGTGCTTCGACTTCAAACTCGCCCTCGTCTTGCTGCACTTTGCCAGTCAGTTCTTTTTGGTCCACGAGCGTCTAAATATTCCCTCACTTAAATTAATCTATTCAACCAACGAATAAAATCTTACCTGCAGATTTTTGACTTCGCGAACATCATGAAAAGCCATACTGCCTTCAGAAGAGGCCAGCGATGCTGACAATGGTGAAGAATGCGCCGACACGCCAGTCGTCCGATCAGTAGTTGTTACATTAACTTCATGACAACTACTCGTATCCGGCGAATGAACTGACCTTTTCATAATCAAATCATTCTTTTGTCGCAATTCAAGAATCTTCTCCTCCAAAGCGCGATTGATCGAATGCTGCGCTTGATATTTACTTTCAATTGCATCGATCTTCATCTGGTCTTCTTCGGCCAAATCGTAAATACACCGTTTCTGTGTCGCTATAATTTCCTCATTCTGGATGATGATCTGCTCCAAATCACTAATCCGAGCCTGGCATGCTTCCAGCGATATTATTTTAGATTCTAATTGGACGTTCAAGTCTAAAAAAAATAATTATTAGAGTCGGAAGTATGCGAAAATAATTGTTCACGCACGTTTCACTTCGTGGTTGTAGACTTCCTTCAACTGTTCCAGTTCTACTTCGAATTGTCTGGTAGAAGACAACTTGCTCAACTTCTCTTGGTACCTTAAATGAAGCTCTCCAATTAATAGTAATTCTTTGTTGGCTTGTTCCAATTCGCTTCGACCTTTTTCGCCAGCCCAGGCTTGTTCTCTTGCCAACTGCAATAATTTATCATATTTTCTGCCATTTTAGAAATTAATATTTAGACTTACATGAACCTCAGCAACTGTGTCCAAAAGCGACGATTCAGTTTGTTGCTTTTCGACTTCCAACGATGAGCATTTAAGCTTAATGTCCTTGTAATCCTGCTCGAGGATCTCGTTTTTTTCTTTCAATAGCGTGTGGTTTGTTTGCAGCAAGTTATACTAGAAATATCATATTGAGATTTCTTTCAGAAGAATTGTGACGAGACTTACTTGAGCTTCCCAATATTGAATCGTAGTGAATAATTTTTTATCTTCATCCGAACGTTCGCGCTTCAAATCGCTTAATTTGTAATTTAAATTCTCAATTTCACGTTGATGTAGATGGACTTGGTCCCGCTGTAATTTTGGTCCATTAAAAAAATTATATGTGATTAGAAAATAGTTAGAAAATCATGCAAATTTGCGGTTAATCGAATATTCTGAAAGACACATTTTATGGATCAATTTGAAGTCAATAGTATGGTATTAAATTGAAGCGATTTTAGAATGTCCTATATAAAGGGGTTCACAAAGGAAAATCGCCATTTTGGACAATTTGGAATTTTTTCGAGAAGTTTTAATAAAAAATGGTACTCTTTCCGGATAATAATTATCCTATAAAAGGTAGATAAAAATTATATTTAATGATTTAAAATAATTGGACACTGTTTCAATACATTTTTGGATTAAAAAATTTTTTTTTCGAATATTTTAGAAGATGGGCTGAGCTCAATGAAACGCTTGTGCACATTATTCGGTTTTCGAACCAGATTACTATCCCTATTCTGGAAAACCAACATAATAATAAAATGCTTCATTTTCCTGGTTCGCACGATTTCAGGCTACCAAGCTATGAACCACATTGACGCAATTCCCGAAATTATGGCAACTTACCCTGTACCCCTTCTAGTAAACCAATCATATCTCAATCTTACTAATTAATAATCAAATTAATTCCAGTCGCTATTTAAATACATCACAATGTACGTCCAACGCGATCGTATAGAAAACTTGTATAAAATGGTCCAAGAGGACTTTTGGGACATAAGTTTGGCCACCACAAAATTACAGCAAAAAATAATCAGCCGCTTCACAAAAATTAAAAATATACTGGGTGTTCATGTATGTGTGGCATTGCTTTTCCTGGTTATCCACATCATCCACCCGATCCATGAACCGCCAGAAGGACAACGACGACTACCAATTCTAATAATCATCCCTTTCAACTACGAGCATACACCAATTTACCAAATTCTATACGTTTATCTTGTATGGAATTCATACCTTTCCATTTTTGCCCACGTTTTTTTCGATTACTTTTTCCTATACATAGCGCAACATATTAACGCCCAATATTTAATTTTGGAGCAAATGCTTAATAGTTTAACTGAAGAATTAATGCCTGGAGCAAATGACGTGGAGAAGTTTAACTCGGAGTATTTTCAAAAGGAAGTCACAAGGAGGATCAATATTTGCATTAATCACAGCGTCGTTTTGAAAAAGTTGGTACTATCAAAACTTTAAAAAAATATTTTGATAATTTTTGGACCCTTTACAGAGCTACCGAAGAATTGGCGGAAGTTGCCAGCCTACTCTTTGTGGCTCAACTAACTCTTAACATGAGTGTTTTGGTAACTACCTCATTTATTTTAAGTGTGGTAACTATTTTACTTAATCCTACTATTTAGTACTAAAGTATGATTTCAGTACGATAATACGCCAATTAATATTGTGTCGAATTGCATGTTAACTTTCACTACTTTCTTGCAATTGGCGATATTTGCTATTCAAAGCACAGAACTCAACAGTATGGTAAATGCAATCGCTGTCGCAGCTTATAATACAAATTGGTACCTTTTTAAAGCACCTTTAAAAAGAAGTATAATTATGATAATAATTAATTCAAATAAAAGCATTGATTTTACTGCTGGAGGCATGTCAGCGTTTAATAACGAATTGATAGTTCTTGTAAGTAGTTGAGAGGTAATTTAGTTTCGCAATTAATTTAATTTTTTGCTGCAGATTGTCCAGAAAATATTTTCGGTAGTCGCATTATTGAGCAAGTTAAGGGATGAATCACAATAATTAAAATAAAAATTGTTACAGAAAATAGTATAGAAAATTCTACTGAACTTTAAAATTAGAAATAATAATTTGCACTCAAAATAATTAATTGTTTAATTTTAAAAAACTCACCAAAGCCGAATTGCATTCCTCCAAAAGCCTGGTGCTCCTCGCATCCGCCAGCAATCTCCGATTCCTATAAGCATGCGTTTCCCTTCGATGTCGCTCAAACAACAGCACCTGATGCAACAACAGCAACTGCTCCTTGCAATTCTTATGATCCTTCTCATCATTACAACAAACCGCCGTCTCAATATGCCTAGACAAAAAATCACCAACAATAAACAACCAAATAATTTATTAAAACTCACTTGTCTAAAATCTCGTAGATAGTCGGCTGATACTTTTCATGAAAAAAATTCAAAGGAGCAGGGCTGGGCGCAGGACTAGGCTTAATATCATTGTTCTCCAACGATGGGAAAATACTCAAAAATAGAAGCTCATAAGGCATTGGCCAAAAGTTTTCAGTCTGTGTGGTACTAGTCTGTAAAACCTTCGCGGTCTTCGAAGCGGTCTCCACACCGTTCACCGAAACGTTCTCGTCCTCGTCGGTTTCATCCAGCGTTTTGTTTCGATTCTCTTTCGATGGAACGACCACGCTTTTTTTCATATCGGGACAGGAGCTTGCATGGCGCACAGTTGTATATGGCACCACTAAAAAAAATGTAAATTAATTATAAATTAGAGTGGCTTAAATAAATTACAATCGACCGGACTGTTCGAAATATCATTATCCGCTTCGGTATTGCAAAGACTGTGATATCTTAAACGTTGTATATCTCTAGCAAAATTGTTCATCGATTTCGAATTCGGGATATGTATGCCACCTTCAGTGCATGGCGAACCGTGTTCTTGGTCTTCGTAATTATCAGTCGCTAAAAACACCAATTTACTACCAAGAGTATTTTTTTAAAAATAATTCTTACAATCTTCTTGCGAACAACTATTACATCTAGCAAGTGTCCGTTTCATCGGCTCACTTCTACTAACAATCGAACAAACTTCCTCGTCTTCTTGACTAATAGGCGACTCAGATCTATGATAGAAACTGTGTTTATCGGCGATTATTTTCAAAGGACTAGTTGGTGGCGGTTTGTGTTTCGTTTGGTCAAAATTCTCAATTACCTGAAATTACTCTCAAGTATGCAACCAACAATACAATTAATTTTGATTACCTGTGCGCGATCGATGATAAGCCGTTGAAACTTCTGGTTTTTGGCGATAACCAAAGCACTAGAAGACCGATTTTCGAAATTAAACTGCACATTATCCTTCCGCATTGGTGAAGAAGGCTGCGAATGATTTGGTGTCGTATTTAGCGAACCCGCTCGATTTTTGCTGCCGAAACTCGTAATCGCTCGCGCGATATTCGAATTCAAAGGTTGCGGTTTGGCCGGCATCGATTGCAAATCGCGAATCGGAGTCGTCTCAGGTGTTGCCTCAATTGCTGCTTCTGGTGGTGATGTGCCTTCTTGCGACGGGAAATAAGCCTGGATGTGAGTTTGCGGAATATTCGTGGCTACCGTTTCGGTTACCGGAAACATGCTGCTTGGTGTGAAGTAGTTGTTCTCGGTGTTTGTAAGCATACTTGACACTTTTTTCAAGTTTTGTAAATCGAATGATGGTTCTAGAATTAAAGTAAAATATTAATGAAAATAATGCGTAAAAATAATAATTTATTACCAGCGGCGGAGTTAGTTGTGCCAGATCGCGATCGAAATCCGCTACTTTGACAAACATCGTGTGGACATCGATCACTTAAATCCAAAGAAAATCGCTCACATTCTACGATTACGTCGTGCACTTCCATTTTTTTCCATCTGCAATTCAACAAATTAATTTAAAAAAATTATTTAAATTGATTTAAATTTTTTAAAAGCTGGATTAAATTTTTTAATTACCTTTCGGTCGTTTTTTCGGCATCTTTGGAAGTTGTTACAATAGAAGGATGCATTCGTACAGTTAAAAGCATCGGCTACAATTAAAAATATAATTAAAATTAATTAAAAGTGTTTGATTATTTAAAAATTCCAAAAAATATCATAAAATAAAATAAATGCATCTAAACAATTGTGCCATAAATTTCCCATAAAATTTGAAGCCAATTTTCTATAATGAGTGATTGTAAACAATTATGATACAAATTTTATCTTTACATTCATACATAAAATGTTCGTTTACATTCATTAAGTAAATATTCTGCGTCGAAGCAATTTTTTACCTTGATTGTGTGCACAAAAACCGGATTGTTCCTATCTTTGTACTGCGATTTTAAATAGTCCAACAAATTACATGGATACATGCCGTACAGTCTTGTAAATAATGTATACATCGCTACTTGTAAATGAAGCATTTGGTTTTCGACACGTTTTCCCGGATTGTCCCAGGCAGCTAAACGACTAAATATTTCAAAAATTTGGTTCAAATGTGCACTCATCTGTATTGGTATCATTGGTAGCAATACTATTAAAACAAGAAGAGCACTTATTAATGGCAATAATTCAACTTCATTCTGAAACAAGTTCAAAATTAGGCAAATCATTTAAAAGCGGGCGCAAAGTCGTACTTTAAGTAACAATAATATTTCAGGCAAAAGTGAATGTTCATGTAATTTATACAACCAAGTCGGTTGACTTCGGGCCACATGGCCTATCAGTGTAAGACCTCGAATTTTAAGTTCCATGTTTTGCGATTTTAAAGATCCCTGTATTCTAAAACAAAATCGCACTTTCAAAATTACATACTGTCATAAAATTGACAGGTGTCACAAAAATCACTAAGCCCACTTATTGTAAGCTGGTTTAAATATCGAAATCAGTGCTTACTTATCGAATAAAAAAGTATGATGCGGTTCCTTGATGTTCACCAGAATATTCATGTACTGTGTATTGTTTGTGCTTAAATATAAATCGTATAATCCATTGACAAGCCAAGGTTCGTTAACTGCAACCACAAAAATGAGCGGAATTGACGAGGGGGCGAGTTAAATGAGCGATCTTACCAGTTTTGAACAGATCCCGCAGAGTTTGCTTTGCATTGTCGACGACATCTTTATCGTTCGATTCCAGGTTGCTTAGAATGTCAGACATGGTGTGTTTGGTTGGTGGCAACGTTCAAAATAATGTACATTGATGCAGCGAGTATGGGGAAATGATTGAAGCGAATGAATGTTTGAATTATTGATACCAGTGTTGTAGGGTTCGAATTTTAGCACAAGGATGCATCGTTAAGTGCGACAATTGTAACCTGCAAAGGAAAATGTGCATGAATTATCTCGCAATTGAGGTAGCATGGAAAAAATCGGTGGAAAATTCTTGCAAAGGGATTTCTGTCAAACGGTGGCAGGTCGTGTTGGATGATTGAATCGAATCGAGCGTGTTGATTAGTGGGAAATTGCAATTATCCGAAGCGAATGTGGGATGATTTCTACGCTATAATTGAAATATGAAAATGTACCTTAAAATGTGGAGAGCCTGGCATTTGTCTGTCAAATTCAACTCTGCTGGCTACTTCTTTCTTTCTCCTTCATTTGAGATCTTTTGTACAACAGCTGATTCGACATGATACAGAAACCTGTAATGTCAGTCGTTAGTATTCTTTAATTCCGATAGGTGGCTAACTACCCCCAAATTTAATAGCTATTTAGTTCCGAGTATTTCTCATAGGTGGCATAGGTGCAGAATATTACTAATCGCAGATATAAGGGCTGTCCCAAAAATAATTAATAAAAACTAGTAAGCTTAGATTAAAAAAATACTAATCAAAGAGGGTTCTGAAAATATCAAAGCGGCTGAATTTATTTTGTCAGCACGTATTTTTCTTTTTTGTACTTATTTTCACCCCTTAACACATCGCGCCAGCTTCAATTAATTATTTTTCACATAAATTGGAGTCCGAGAAAATAATTCCACGTTTAAATAGTGGTATGAAGGTAAAATGTGTCAAAATAATTTGACAAATATTTATTTGCAAAATTTTAGAGAAGGACTAAATTTACAGTAGCAGATCCAGATTTGCCGAAGCAGAAAAAAAATTCCAACAACCCTTTGCTGCAAAGTAATTTGTCCTTTTTGACAAAGTATAATAATCTATTCCGAAAACCCGGTTCATATTCGGGGGACGCTGAGTCGTACTTCAAACACAGCTTGCGAAACTCCAATGAATTTGATCTTGTGGGAGAATTAGGACGCAATCGATTGATCGACACTTCCAGATCTGTTGAAGACTTTCTAACAAGGGTAAGAAAAATATTTAAAATATAATTCAAAATTTTCATCTATTTATATTAGCTCAAGAAGCAAAATATCAAGAAGCTTGCGACAGAAGTAAATCTAGTCGAATTATTAAAGGACGAAGATCCCGACAATTTTTCTACCAAAAGTGAAAAAGAACCCGAAGAAGAGTTGCAGCTAATAAGCGAAGTTGAACCAATTCTCGAAGTTGAAGAAATGGCCGAAGAATACGACTATCTCCCCGAATTGGACGCCGAATATGAAGAAGCTGCCTACCAGGTTCCCGAGAACACTCAAGATGAAGATGACGAAGAAGGCGAAATGAAGGACGTAGAAAAAATGCTCGAAGCAGCATCCAACGAGCTGGATCAAGTAACCATGGAAAACAAGGAGATCTTGGAGGATTTAGACCAAGCTGAGAAAGAGGACGAGAAGGCAAAGTCAGCAGGAGGAGATGGATCGGTTTTCAAATTTGATCCCAAGATTGATGCGGAGGTGATACGCGAGCTGGAAGATGCTGAGCAGCAAGCTAAGAAAACGGCCAAAACGATTTATGAGTTGAAAAATCGTGTGGCCGAATTGTTGAAGAAGGATAAAATGACTGAAACTGAAGCAAATGAATTGGAGGAGAAGAATAAGGAGTTGAAAGCGCAAATGGTGCTTTTTGAGGAGAAGACCAAGCGCATCCAATTTTTAATTGGACAAGGAAACTTATTTGAGAATATGATTTCTCCCAAGCCGATGCTTCAGAGGAAGTATCACGAAGATGTTTTGCCGAAAGTCATTGTATGCGGAGGTATGGAGAATACTATTCCGAAAATTATCGTGTGTGAAGGAAGAAGCAAGAAGGAGTGCAAGCCAAAGTGTCCAAACTCACCAGCTCCATCCCCAGTCCCAGAAGTAACTGCACTAATTTACAAAAATCTATTCTAAATTGTCTGTTTTTCAGGCGGTGATTCCAGAGATTGCAAAGAAACTAAACGAAAGTTACTGCATGCAGGAAAAGTTGGCTGCGGAAAATGCGGATCTAGAAGGGATGAGGTAACTTGATTTTAGATCATTCTGTCATCGTATCATTTCATTCATACATCACACATTTCATCCAAATTATTTTTCTCATAGATATAAGTTGCAATCAGATTTATTGTGCAGCGACCAAACTGTTGAAAGCTTGCAGAAGCAACTCTGCAATTTGCAAAATCAAATGCGCATGGTCTGCCAAGAAAATACATTTTTAAACAATCAACTACAAACCCCCCCTTGTGAACAACCGGTACCATCACCTAAACGAAAAATGTCTTGTGGAAAGAAGACCTGCCCTGCCGAAGTCGAGGCCCGACTCGAGGAGTATTCAGCAACAACTCAGCAATTGGTAAAAATTATTTAAAATAAGTAAACTTTACTAATTTATTACTTAAGGAGAAGCAATTAGCTTGCATGGAGCGAGAAGTGCAAGAAATGCATGGCGAGTTGGTAGCTGTGCAAAAAGAACGCGAACATCTGGAACATCATCGCAAAATGTTGTGCGTCCCTAAACCAATGCCATGTCCACCTCCGCATGTTTGTGCTCCATCTCCACGAAAGCCTCCATGCGATCAACAAGTGCGCGAAATTAAGGAGCAGTACAATCGCTTGCAGGATGATTTCAAAGGAAAGCTGACTGAAGTTGCGTGCTTGCGTACCGATAACGAAAAATTGAAGAAACTTACTGCGGAAGCTGAAGCGGCTCGTAAATTGGCGGAAGATAAGTTGAAGGAGTTGGAGAAGAGCATGAAAGGATCTAAAGTTCCTGGACATAAAGTAAGTATCTGGATTTAATATTTTAGCGGAGGAATTAATTGTTAATTTAGGGACCGACTGAGGAGCAAATGCTCGAAATGGAGCAACAATTGAATGTGGCTAAGCAAAGATTTCGGGAGGCCCAAGACGAGTTGGAGGAACTGCGAGCGCTTATTCAAGATCAACAGACTCAGCTTGATGACTACCGCAATAAAGTAACTATCCCTTCTTAATTTTTAAACTTCTTACTAATTTATCTATTAGTATTTGGAAGCGCAACAAACCGTTGAAGAACAGCGCCGCCAAATCGATATGATGGAAATGGAGAACACAAGAATTAGCGAGCAAGTAAACTTGGAGATTCAACGTGTGAAAAATCAGTTCCAAGAGAAGTTGCAAGAACTTACCCCGCTTCCTGAAATCCTGAAAGCTACTCAGTTGAAGTTGCAAGAAGCGCAGCAAATGCATTTATTGGCCGAACGCAATAACGAGGCAATTGCACGTGAGTTGCAGATGTACAAGGACAAAGTGGAAGCAATTAGTAATCAGATGAATGAAGTGCGAAGCGACCAGCAATTGGGAGAAGATGAGAAAATGGGTTTGTCAGCTCAATTGGAAGAATGCCACAAGAAGTGTGAAGAACTGGAGGAGGAGATGAAGAACGTGCAAGTTGCTATGGAGCAATTGGAAGAAGTGTCGAACGAGAATGAGCGTAAAGCGCAGCAACGCTTGCATGAAGTTACGCAGTTGAATGCGCAATTGGACGATGTCCGGGAAGAATCTGCCAGACAAGTGGCAAGAACTAAGGATCGATGTGAGACTGTGCGCAGATCAATGCAGAATCAGATTAATGATTTGGAGCGCCAGTTGGCACAAACCCGTGCAACGGCCAAGAGTGCCCAAAAGGATCGCGATGAAATTCGTCAGAAGATGCAAGCGCAAATCCATAACTTGAGCGAGAACTTTGAAGATGCCCAAATGCGGATCCGCAACCTGCAGGGTCATGTTAACTTCTTGAAGAACTCGGCCAATAGTCTGTTCCCAACTGAGTTGGCTCCGGCTGGACCTCCGCCTGACGTTGAAGAGAAGCCATGCACTTGTGGTACTGATTATTAATTGTATTTTTGGTATCAGAAATAAAAGTCTGCACATTAATAAAAATAATTTATTTTATAAAATGATTTTTATACAACTTAAGTATTACGTAGTACAGACAATATTCACAGTTTCGTAATATACAAAGTGTTGTAAGTCGAGTTAGCAAGTGAGTGATGACTTCAACCACTGGAAGACAAATAAATTAGTACCTAAATTAATTTTGTAATTGAAGACGTACCTCAGATAAATTCAGTTTTATGCTGCCGTTTTGTAGAGGATCCTTTGCTTCAAAAATACCTGTAACAATAATTCTTAGAAACCAAAACGCTATTATTCCAAAACACTTACTAAACGATACGGTTAAATGTAATATGGCAGAAACAAAATCCCCAAATCGCAAAGTGCCATCCTTCCTCATAAACCTCAAAATCAGCGTCGCCAAAACCTCGCTGCTCAATTGAAATCCCACCTCCAGCAAAGCATCCCGTAATCTCTCAGCTTTCAATATTCCAGTCTTTTCTTTCGTATGATTCTTGAACGCCGTCTGCCAAAACTTCAAACTGCACATCAAATCCTTGAAATCGGAAAACTTCAGTCTACCAGTTCCAGAACTCTGTAATCAATCAACACCGTCAAAAAAAATCTGCAAAGCAAAAAAGAAGACGTACATCGAAGGTGAGCAAAACCTGCTTGCAGACATCCACAGAAGCACAGCTTTTGATATAATCGTTCGGCAAGCACGCGTCCAGAAGTTCGTGCAACTCAAACGAATTTACTGTCCGATGTTCATCAGCCAATTGCAGGAAGACCGCTTCGTACTGACTAAAACTCTTCCCATCCAACAAAGGCGGCGCTTTGACGATGGCTGATTTCACCAACAACGGTGCGGTATCTAGTAGCTTCAACTTCAAGGGTTTACTCGAATAGACTCGCAAAGTAAATCCTGATTCTTGTCCAGGCTCAAAAGTGGTGGGCATTATCAAATATCCTCCTTGCTCCAATTGGCATCTATGACTAACCTGCCGACTATTCGTGTACTGCGAATTGAATAACGATTTATTCTTCTTGAAGAAGGCTTTATTGATGGTCTCGCTGCTGCTTTTTGGTAGTGAATAACTGGTGAATCCAATCACTTTCGGTTCCATTATACTATGCTGGTTCAGGGATACAATAACTTCCTCCATTTCGCTGAGGAGAAGATGCAATTGCGGGTTAATGTGGAACGTTTCGGGGTTATTGCGACACCCTCCAGCTGAGACGCCTTTCTGCCAATTGCCTTGATACAAACGCATTTGCCAGGTGTTTTTGTTGTGGAGGCTGGGCTCATCTCGACTAGTATCGTTATCCAGATGGACCACCTCCAAATGAGTGAACGTCTTAATAAAGTCGGAATACGACACCCAAAACTCATCGTCAGTCGATTTGCCTTGCAGCCTCTCATGCTCGGATGGAGTCAATTCGGACCATTCGGGCGAATCTGCCGACCAGGATCCCAAGTACTCCGAAGCTGGACCTAAAGGATTGCGCACTTTGATCAACTGGATCTGCTCCCCGTTGAAGGTTTCCACCCGTTCTATCGAATAGATCCTATAATTGATACCTATTTGAATACCGTTCGCTAATTTGTCCGTGCAAGAGCGCGTTTGGTTTGGCGGCTGAATAGTGCAGGTAATAATTGAAGTCATGCCTAAAAGTTTGTGCAAAAGTCGGGCACATGAAGTGGCATCTTGTCGCACTGGAATGCTTTCGGTGATGCCACCCGTTAAGTCTGCAAGACCGTCAAGCATTGCTCCATATTTCAATGCTTCGTAAGAGCCATGCAATCTGGAAATAATAGAATGTGAGGAATGCTGTTTGCTTTTTGACAATTTGGATAACTGTTTATGGAGAGGAAAACTGGAGCATCCCATCATCAGCATTTATATAAAAAATGTTCAGTAGGTATATGACAATGCTCCGTTATTTATTTGCTGGCTTTGTGCTCGCAATAATGGTTATGCAATTAAAATGGTTTGGAAAAAAATATGGTTTTTTTGCACGACTGAAAAGGAAATTGCCTGTGACCACAAACACATATTTTGCCAGGCGAAATAGTGCCCAAAATTAATTTAATTCAATTATTTCGTTGGTGACTATATTATTTTTCCTCTGGGTCACGTTCTGTTACACCTGTTTTAAATGCTCCCACTTATACAGATTGAAACAATACAGATGTGTGAGTTTCTGAATCAGAAATGGTAATCTAGTTTGCCAGTAATCTACTTTTATAAATATAATATATAATAGTGTTAAATGCTATTGAATAAGACATGGGCTCGTCAGGAGCAGGTGATTTAGAAAGTTGGCTGTATATATGTGAAGGAAGTGGTCGGACATGTAAATAATTATATAAACAAATTCCTAAATTCCTGCTCCTGCACTACAACCAATAATAATTAACATTTTTTCGCTTTTCCATACTATACAGGTTTTTTAGTTGATAATTATACACGGAGCTTTCAATAATTAGGTACAAAGTTACGCTTTGGAATTTATTTTGTAATTTTGCTATAAATCATTTTTATTTTATTTTTTAGGAAACTGTAAGTAATGCAATTAATTTATGCAACAATTTTGTTCGTGTTGTAATTTGAATCGGTGCAATTCATTTCAATGGGTTTGACAAAACTTTATTCGAAAACAAAACAGAAAGTGTATAATTTTAAATTCGGAACACCTGAATGGAATTCTAGGTTCTAGAAAATCTAAATGATGCTTCTTGCAAACCAGATTTTCAGTTGCATATTATGATTATAAATATGCACCGAGAATTTATATAAAACAATGTCAGTGAACTGCCGCAATGTATTTTTCTACTAGATTACACAAACAAGCTCGTAAAAAAATTGTAGTAGAAATCCGGACGTTCCAGTTCATTACATTTAGCACTGCTGTTACGTTTCATACGATACTTTTATAATAAATCATAAAAGTTATGCGAATAATATAATCGACATGTTTATATGTCGTCTTCCTATTCAGCTACAGCTACTGCTATAAAATTGACTGCCATTTATATTTTAATTATACTAAGTTATATTTTATGCATTTTCTAGGTTTCAAACCAGCTTTTGTAAGTACACATAGAAAGTTGCAGTTTTGTTGCAGCAAATCGTTTAGCGAATATTATTTCCACAAAATAAAAACAATACGCGCTTTTTCTACTCTATTTATGATTGTTGCGCTTTCGATATAGTAATAAAACAAACAATAAAGGAGCAGCAAATCCATCAGCAAATTAATCGTTCAATATATAGATTTTATCGCTTATAGTTGTTAGTTCTGCAAAAAGCAAAAGGTAAAAGACTAAAAGCACTCTTACTTTGCGTAGGCTTTTTCTAAAAGTCCCGGCCAAAAATGATCAGAATGCTGCGATTGCAGGAACGCCAGTCGACCATGAACAGTGGGTAGACGATCATCCACCAAAACTTCAGTCCATTCGCCGCACCACCATAACCGAAATCGAAAAACTCCAGAGTATTGTTCGCCGTAGAAGGTTTGATCTGCGGGTACCACTCGATAGAAGAGGCCTTTGTTTAGATAAAGCACTCCCAAACAGGAAACGAGCCAACGATCGCCTGCAAACATAAACAAGATTATTGTTAATTAATTGCGAAAATAAAGTTGCAAAGTTTAAGTGTTACAAATTAATTTCATACGATTTCATTTTTATGAATTTTTTTGTCATATTTAAGCTTCAAATTTTTTAAAATTTCGTAAATATTTATAAAATATCGTAAACTTTAAAATCATATCATAAAAATTTAAAAAAAAAAAATTATAAGGGCAAATTATTATTCAAAATTGAATAAAGGTTCATTTTCTGTGCGCTCGTTCAAATCACTCGAGCCGGTCTCTCGAGCCACAGCCAGTCTCTCGCTCAAACACATGCGTTTTTAAAATCGATAGTGCGCTCTGAATATTAGAAAAATCTCTGTAAATGCTATATATTATTTTAATATTTTAATTTGTTATTAAATAATTTTGAAAACGTCCGCAGAGTTAATTTATGGTAATCAACTAATGATCATTCTACCTAATAAATATCTAATAAAAAGTAGCTTTTGTTGTTTGTTATTTTCATTAGCAATTCCGCTCGAGGGGAATTCTTCTAGTCTTGGATCAGAATCACACATCGGATGTAAAACATACACATGTACGAAGATGAATATGATTAAAGGTAAAAAAGCAGCTTCTATCAGCCGCCTTTAATCACTGACTTTACGACGATATATTCGCAGTTTGCATGCCTCTAATAACACTCTATTGCCAGCCAGCCTTTATACTTTGTATAAAAGCAAAGCAATAGACTCTTTTGATAGAAAGTAAATTTAGTATTTGTAATCAGTTATTAGTTTCCTCTATGCATATCAGACTATGACGAATTATCATCATATTACATTTGAATTAAAATAGCCGCCACTTTAATTACCAATTTCAAACCACTATTCATTTTTACACATTATTCATTTAGAGCAATATGAAAAATACAAGTAATTTCACTTTAATTTAAATAATCTCGCTTTTATTTTCAATGGTTAGTTAACTTTTAGGTCTTTCTAGTTAATCATCTTTAATTAAATTATTACAATTAGATCTTAATTAGAAAGAAAGTAAATTAAATTATTTCGCAAACATATTTAGTTAAATATTATTTTGAAAATTATTTAGAACTGTTTAATAGTACGGAAGATGTATTCTCAATGGTCATTAAAAAGCCGTTAAACTCTTCTTCATCAAAATAAAATCCAAAAAAAAATTGCTAATCTAAAATTGAACCAGCATGCATTAATACCCAATAAATTATAATTAACGTACAGCGTTGATTACAACGTAATTCTCGTAATAAATCCCAAGTCAATTTTTTCTATTATAATTATAAATTTCAATTAAATACAAAGTTTATCCTCCAATAGAAAATCCAGTCTGTATACATTTGAAAATTCAAGGTTTACGCAGTACAGGTTTAATTTTAATTGAAATAGTTGTTGCGCTATAGCGCATTCAATATTTCTTTAATCTATATATGCATCATACAAGATGATTAATGAAATACAAATTGCATTCGTCTCATGATAGAGCAACTTTTATTGCTCCATAAATCATTTCTACAACATTATTTCAATTTATTAGTCGACGTACAAATAAGAGAAACTTATTCGATTTTCCGGTGAACCAAGCCCAAAACTTTTGACCAAACTATTCAAACTTTTAAATCGAAAATTCTACTCCTACTACTACTAAGTAGCATTAATAATAATAATAGAAAACACTTTCGTTGTTGGATGTTTCATCAAGCGTGTGGACCTTTATAGAAAAGAGAATCCCGTTTAGACTTCAAGATTATTCTCGTTACGTTCTATAAACTCGAAATAATCATGTGTCTAATTTGTTTCGTACAACTACGACAGAAGCAAACAAGCTAAATGCACTTTTATGTTAAATAACGAGGCTCTTTAAAAATGTCTCAAGTTTTTTTGCCATATATATTTGATGTAAATCAGAAGGACTAGCCATAAGAAGATTTTTTCAAGGATTATGCACACAAATAATTTCCTTCATCTCCTAATTTAATTCCCTCCAAATATAATTAGCATAAAAAATGCATTTTCCAGTAAAGCCACTTAAAATGCATTGCACATCCAACACATCCGCAAAGGATTGACAAATATGAACTTCCTGTGATTATCACGCTTGGAATTTTAAACAAACAGTTTGTTAGGATGTATGAAAATTGTGAACAAAAAAAGTAGAAATTTTGAGAACAATATGCCTCATAATATGACTACTTAGCTAATTATTAATGGCCAACCTATAATTTTATTATATTAGGTGTGTCGTGTATAAAACTCTCTAATAAAATACACATGCAAGATGCTTCAATGAAATTGAGCTCTATAGCCGAAATTTACTTTCTTTATTTATTTGTTTAAATAAATATTGAAATGAGTATTTAAATATGCAGTGTTTGAATTAGAGTTGTACAAATGTAGCACCTGAAGACAAAATTAACAGTACTATTACAATTATTCTATAAGCGAAGCGTGAAGGACAAATTAAATTTTTTTGGCAATTAATGTTGTTAAATTCTATATGGAAAATTTATTTTATATTTCGATTGCGTCTTGCGTTGAATATGGATGCATAATAAAATAATAAATTCCGATTTTAGTGTTTGAGTTGAAGTGGGTACCACTTGCAATTTTTACCAGTGAAAGTTTGCTTTCAAAAATAAATATTATTAATGTGCCATTGAATTTTTTCTGTTTGTTTAATTTTTTAGAAAAGCTGTTACTTATATTTATATTCGGCTAAGCCACTTTAATTCAGATGCTAAAATATTGAAAAACATTTACAAGTCAAATAAAAATGTGTAAATCTAGAAAGTTATTTATTTAACTATTAAATAGTTATTTCTTTAAAGTATTATATAGTAGAAATAATCTGGAACATTGCGTCGTTCAAATCGGGGACAAATCAAGCACATATGGCTGTATTTGATTTCTTTTACTAGAAACTTTTAAGTGGAAATGAAAATGTATATTTACCCATTTTTCCGGGAGTAATGTCGAACGGTACTGGTCCATCTTGCACGAATCCTGGCCTAGCGCATAAATCCTGAAAAAAAATATAATTAATATTTCTTACATAAAATCCACGTAACGTAATTAAATTATAAAAAATTAATATAATATCCAATACATTAACACATAACGGTGGTTTGTATTCACGTTTTCCGTCCAGCAGTTCAAAAATTATTCAACAGTAATTCAAAAAAAGGCCTTGAAGGTAACAAAAATCCAAAATAAATTACAGATTAATTGAGCTGTACTAGAAAATTAAATTATTATTATTAACATTGCTTGAGTGCGTTCCATGCAACAAAATAACTTTCGATTTTGCATAATTTCGGAACGATACACCTCCGAAAAATAAAACATTGAACTTTAAATTTGCAAAAGATTTAACACTAAACTGGTTTCGTTTATTGTCGATTTCGTGGGATTATCCAAACTGATTTGTTTTTCGACATCCGTAGGTTTGCCAATGCGTGGGTGCTGTTTATATTTAAAGGACGTTCACTTTTAACGAGAATGATTGCTCTTACTTGCACTTATTTCAAATTAATTGATTTCGCGCCTTTGCTCGCGCATTTTTTTCAAACTGCGATAATATAAAATAAATGTCGGACGTTTGAGAAATTATGACTTAATCTTAGTACGAAGACAAGGTTCATTTATCATTTGGATTAAAATGAATCTTATCTACAAATTGTAGGATGGATGAAAGTGCTTTACTCATCCAAGGCTAGAATTTTTACAAATCTCTTTTGTGTTACAGCAATGGGCTCCCACATCACTTTACGTGATACATTGAAAATATTAATGTACCATAATATATCTATTTATCCTTAAAGTTAAATAATTCCTATTACGGCGGCGTCTACGTGAGTGCATTAACAATTTTCAAACCAGAGGGTGATTATATACCTAGTCGGACAATTCCATTAGTTTTCGAATGGTACACAAAGATATGTCATTAAATTTCACTTTAATTTCAGTTGAACTTCCTCTTGTACATATGAAAGTTCTTTCCGTAAAACCCTTGCATTAGAATGGGAAATTAATTTGGCATCGTCAAGATCAAATGACGTCACGGCCAAGATAAACTCCTCAGACTATATAGTTCTTGGTAAATATTCTATTTAATTTGAAAAATTAATACTAATTAAGCTGAATTACATTGTCAATTGGAAAGTTTCTCTTCGACACTACAAATAGTAGAAATAGAATACAAAATCCACGATTGAAAATGAGCCTGGGGCGAGGCCGACTCAAGAAGTAAACACGACGACGTCGACGACATAAACATAAATATAAAACATGCATGCACATTCCTGCTTTTAAAAACATGTCGCCATTTCAGGTTGGCTTTTTGCTTTTTTTGCCATTTAGTTGTGAAAAATCGAAAAAGTTCAGTCCATTCGCGCAATGGTAACTCCACTCCAGCCAAGGCCAATATAGTCGTAATATTATTTATTAATGCCATATTTATGTGTAATTGTTTTTCTATGCCGATGTGTAAATAAGTTCGTATGGGTGTCTGTAAAGTATTCGCCATATGGGTGGAGTGGAGTTTCGATTAATGTAAATTTACAGCACCTCTGAGATGCTGATTTATGCTGAAAAATCAAAAGGAGTGCGCGTTGGCGGCGAAGCCTTTGCAGCATTTTATTTAAATTTCGTTGTTGTATAATATCAAAATTTGAATTTCATATAAATAAGTACAACACTTTGAAGGCGAAGTGAAGACTATTATTATCCACTGACATTGCAAATCGCTTTCAACCAGCTTAGAAAACGAGAAGTGGAGAATATATTTACTTCTTCTGCTCGTTTTTAACTTGTTCTTGCTAAGCTGAAGTTGTTGATACTTTGAATTATAAACTGCATTCTATAATGAAAGAAGCAACTTTTATATGAAAATCATCGCGGATTGTAGACTAGAATCTAAAGAGGTTTTTAAAAATGTGCGAATTGGCGCCGTTACAATGAACCAATAGAATCCACGAGTCTGAAAACCTCGTCTCCTTATTGGACAAACTCAAAATGACGTCAAAATTTAAATAAAATCGTTCGTTTGAATTGTAATTGGACTGGAAGGCGCATTCTGGTGTAATTATCTTAAGTAGAAATTGGTGCTGATTAAAAAGCCAGCCATGAGCAAAATTCTTCAGCATCACAATGTGTATAATGAACACACGAGAAGATTTAATTAATATCTCCCTGCAAGTCTCTGTGTCAGGTTCATTACTCACACATTACACTTTTTGTATAATTTTTTTTCACGGCTTCAATTTGATTTGTAGCTGCTTCGTGTAGGAAGCTAGTTTATTTTTATAAACTTTTGAAAATTTTTATAATATATTATTATGCATTGCATTGCAGGATAAGCAGTTTTAAGTTTTAAGCAGTAAAGTTTATTAGTACTCATTTTAATTTTAACTGTCGAGTATGAAAATTACTTTCTTGTATTAAAATGTTGAAGTACATAAACTTGTCTCTTCCTATACAAAAATTAAATACATCTCAATAAATATGGAAGATTTAAATTATTAATTAATTAATTGCATAAATATTTACCAGATTATAAATTATCTAGAATTGCTTGACAGTTATATTCAAGGCACATATGCAAGTACTCAAACTGTACATCCAGATTTGCATATATTTTACATAGAACTAAAATAATACTCACTTTGGGTCGTAACCAATTGAACTGGAACGGTGGTGTTTGATGGTAAAAGACGGATGCTTGCGTAGCAGGAAAATCAGGATCCTCCCAGAGCGCTCCACGTTTCAAGCAGGCTCTTCGAATGCGCTCGTACTCACTCATACCCTGCAAAACAAATAATAAACAGCTCAATTACACCAGTCTAATTAAATGTTAATTAGCATAATAAATTATTATACTGTTATATCATCGTAATGATAATCTTTGAGTAACAATATAATATAATATGTAAGATTGGCTATTGTTTGCGTGTAAGCCAACTCTTCACAGAGATTTTCATTATTCTTTCCAATCTTTCACGATAATTATTTAATTCAACAAGAAAAAATCACTTTCTCATCATTTTGCTGCTGCAAAAGGATGGAGAATACCGTTCCGACCATACTTAGATGCATAATAATTAATTAGAGGAAAAAAAGCGCATTTTCTGCATGTGATGACGTTCTTAGTTTGATCTGATTGGGAATCTTTCTTGGATTTCTATAAAAATGACTAATAGACTTATTTTGCTTGAAGTGCACTCATGCAGGGCTTTAGCTTCTGGTTTGCGGTCCATCCGATGATTACTCCAGTTAAAGAGGTGTCGGGGGAAAAAATTACAGAGCGATGACCTGCACTAGATGAACTCTTCTCCACTTGGTGCACATAATCATAAACTAGTCTAAATCGATTCGATTGTTATAATAAAGTAACACTTTATTAATTTATTCTTTATTATACCACAAGTAGAATATGATATGACTCCTATGTAACGGACTTTTAACCTGCGACCTGAAATACTTGGCAAAGATATTAGTAGGTCTTTCTTGTGCAAGAATTTAGAATAAAGGTCATCATCCAACACAGGTGATAGAAAATCCGTGTTTTCCATAAATCAATATTTATGTTAATCTTGAATGATTAACTACTATTTGAAATGTTTTTGCTTAGATTAAGTATTTAAATATCAAGCATGAATTTCTCTTGGAAAATTCTGCATTAGTTATGGTTTAATTTCTATACATTTACATAAGGCTTCGCAGGACTGATGGAGTGGATTGGTTCCATGAAATTAAGAGACAATTCAGTGAAAAATCGTTAAAAGTTGAGTTTCGAGATGGGATGAAGTAAAAACAAAATTAGTGTGAGCCTTGAAAATTACGAATAATTTCATAAAATATTATTTTACAACCAGTTTTTAATATAATCCTATTACTCATTAAGATTTTTCACTACTATATCGATTTTTCAACCTATTTTATCTAATAAGTATTATATTTCATAATTCAAGGATATTTCCAACTATATAAACAAGTGTAAAAATTATGCATTATTCAATAGAAAAAATTCTCATGAATTGTTCTAGAAAATGATCTCATAAGCCTATGCACTGAATAAATATCCAACTGGAGCTTAGAAAAATGCCATGATATTTTGGTCAAGTAAACAGGTAGCATAGAAAATAAATAAATTAATTATAAAAATATGTAATCCGGTTAAGTTTTATTACAACTATAATAAAAATCTGTGAAACTATTCGGCTTATTGTTGTTATAATCTAAAATAAAACCTTGACAATAACTACTAAGTTAAATCTAGAACTTGTAAAACGAGAAAGTATTCCAGATTAATTCGATTTGAATACGAAACTAATTATATACGCAATAATGGTTCAATTATTGACATTGTAACTTTCAGTGTTTTATTTTGTAATTAAAATTACAAATGCACGAATGCAGATTGCGATTCCAAACTGCACCATTTAATTTATCAAATTAATTAATTAAACTTGTAGGAGTAGCAATTATGATTGCCACAGCTCGAATTCTGTAGCAATAATCATATCGCCATAAAAGCCAACTCGTATTGGAAAATCTTTATAAGGCGTCCAAGAAACAAATTGAAAGAACGAAAAAGTTCATTGACTGTGTAATACAAAAAAGTATAACAATATAAACAAATTAATGGCATTATTCAACAGAGAATCGGTCAATTTAATACCCGAATCACGCATCGAATTGGAAATTGCATACAACATACGACTACATCGATCGTGACTTAATTTGGGACATATTGGGTGATTTGATGATGATGTCCTTTTTACCAACCGAAGAAGACGTGAGAACAAGAACGGTAGTGGCCTCCATACGACCATGGCTGCCGTCGTCGTGTGGATGATGCGATTTCAATGACCCCAACCATCAAGAACCATGATATAATGTAATCAGAAGCGAGTGCTTGCACAGGCACCTCTTCTACTGCAACTCTCGTGCCTCAGGTTTAGCCGAAGAGCCTTCGACTCGATGATATTGCAAATTATATCTTACATTTTATAATAATATTAATAATACGATTTTAGATTAATATGAAGAGTAGAGGTGCTAAATTTAAAGCTATAGACTTCTAGGAATTTACTGCAATATTTTAATTATGTTTGGAATTTGGTATTACAATTAATTTTAAAAAATTTAAATAAAACCAAAATTCAAAGCTTTTTAAAAATAAAATAATTTAATAAGAATTTTTTTAAAGCATAGAACTGCTTTCAGGAACTATTCAACTTCCCATTACCCATGTTTGGTATTAAATCTGATTGCCCATCGTTAAAGAAACATTTAAACAATGATAATTACTTTGTAGTTTCAAGAAATTTACATCAATTTTCTCGACGATGATTTACTATAATAGTAAAATTGCAAAAAGAAAATGCAACAAAATATTTTCAAAATAATCACTTCCTTGTTCAATCCTGTCTCGAATTAAAACGAAATGAAAAGGACAAAAATAATAAATGTATGCATAGCAGTTAAAGTCGATGATTCTCGTTTTGTGATTTTTCCTGCACCAGTCATTAGCAAAAGTAGTTATTTAATCACAAACCAGATCACATTACCAAACAATGAAACAAGTTTCAGTCAATCTGATGATGCTTGTGTGGAAGTAAAGTAAATAAAATAAAGTTTAGCGCAAAACTGGAAAACAATTCATAGAAATTATTCGCGGGGGAATTTATTACGCATTGTTCAAACATGTGTCATCTGCAAATAATTAAATACTTACTTTAAAAAAATTCAATCCAAAGCAAAAAGTAACACTAGCATTAAAAATCCCACAACCATCACTTATTTTAATAAATTAAATTTAAACACCATAGATATTCACACACTATTATTAAGTTTAGAAAAAAGCGCACAAAAACAATTGTAAAAATTAATAATAGTTAATTTTCGTTTAATTCCCACGATAGTAGAGCTTTTTTGATTCGGAATACAAATCCAGCGCAACTTAAACGCACGTGTACCGTTTGATCGAAATTACAAGAAAATCCATCTAAGCAGGATTGGAGCTCTTCAGCAACTGGTTGAATAGTACAGCGAAGAATTACATCGTGCCGGTCTGACCCCGTTCATTGCTTGCCCGCCAGCGTTTTAACTTAATATACGGCGAAATTCTTTAACATACGAATCAACTTTCTTTTTATCAGCCAATATATTGTTGCTTCGAAAATACAAGAGATTGTATGTATTTTGGTAATTAAATCATATCGAACTTTTGCGTCTGTGGCGTTTCAAATTAGCCCCGCAAAAATTTTACCAGCAAATTATAATTGGACCCAATGCGGTCAATTTTCAATCCGCATTCGATAGACAAGCAAAAAATACATTTTGGTTCATTAGTGAAGAATTCGGATTTCCCATTTGCCTTGAAAGCCATTTCATTCGAATTTAATGGCTTTTAGTATTCAATTAGTGATTCTTTGAAAAATATAATTAAAAATATTTGAAAACTAATTTGAAATATTTTTATGGCGCCTTAGAAAATTTAAATTAAATTTTCAATTACCAGGAAAGCCAATGGCATTAAAATTTCATCCCAAACTACTAATTATCTTTAAATTATCCCGGAAGCAAGGATTTTCATTGATCCTGCAGCAGGAATAATTCCTGCAATGCATAACCAGGCAACCAGTAATACACATCTCTTTAAATATGGCCTCCAAGTTTATCTGACAGTTCAGTCAACACATAACCCAACTTTTTTATTTACAAACAAACTACTTACTCAGTAATCCAGTTGAAGATGGTTTGCGATAAATGCCAGAAGAAATGTGGGAAAGTAATCACGCCAGATCCATGGAAAACTGGAGCCCGAAATACGACTGAAGGTGGTGGCCGTAAATTGAACGAAAACAAGGCTTTAACCGCCGCAAAAAACCGTTTCAACCCCTGCACTTCAAGATTTGAGACCTGCAAGTAAGTTTAGGGTTTTATTAGTATGATAGATTGTTAATTTGAATTTGGTGTAAAGGATATGCAGACAGAAAGTCCATCAATCTGGATCGCACTATTGCCAGGCTTGTGCTTACAAGAAAGGCATTTGTGCAATGTGTGGGAAGAAGTTGTTGAGCACAAAGAATTATAAACAATCGTCTACCTAACTTATTTATTAATTATTGTTGTAACAGTTGTTTTAATATTTTGTTGCACTTTTCCATGTCTGCTCTATTTTGACTCTTAATTGCGATACTACCAAGGAAAGCTTTGAAAACTTTGATCTTACCATTTTTGTAATCGCGTACTATTTTATCATTTTCTTGCAAAACTTGTTTGCATAATTCGGTCAATTCTTTTTCGTCTGATATTTGGAACAATTTCTTATCAGTTACAATCTAAAAATATATTTTAGATATATTTAAGTATTATATTATTTTCAAACGCATACTTGTGTTGGTGTATCGTTGTTTCCATTAATAATTTCACCGAACAACAATTGTGCTGTGTTTCTATTAATTTTTTTCGACTGTAATAGCTCAATGGTTTCAATAATATGATTTAATGGATTATTTGTTAAGTTAAATCTGTAAATATTTTAGTTATAAGTCGAAATACAATTTACAATTACTTTTACAAGACATACAATTCGTTTGAATCCATCTCCTTTTCATTGAGCAATTTATTTAATTCGTTTATCAAAATATTACCAAGCAATTTGGGTTCTAACTTTGCGCCGGTTAAACAATCATCAAATATTTTCATTAAAAAGAAATCGTTCTTTGAAAAATTTAAATTAGATTTAAGTTTGTTAATTAAAGTTAAAAGTAAGCTACTTACAACCAAAATAGTTGCTTGTTCAGGTGTAAGGCCCGCATTTTCCAGTCTTAATCGCGTATCATTTGGAAGCTCGGGAATTTGTTTCTTAATTTCGTTTACTTTTACCACTCCGTAATCGTGTTCATTAATTGCGACATGCAAGGGTGGTAAATTGGGTTCGGGCATGTACCTATAATCCTAATACAAATAATATTAATTAATTAAAATTATAGTTATTACATTTTTAACCAATGGAAATAATTATTAATATTTTACCTGTAGCTCCTCTTTATCTCTCATCCCAACCGTACTTTTATTCATTGCATCCCAAGCTCTAGTTTCGTTCACAATAACTCCCCCATTATCCCTAATTTTAATCTGTCGCTCGATTTCAAATCGAACCGCATTCGCAACGGCGCGTACAGAGTTAATGTTTTTTATTTCGGTGCGTGTGCCCAATTCCTCCCCCTCTTTATGTATAGACACATTCGCATCTACACGAAGTGCACCCTCTAAAATCAAAATGACATTAAAAATTGTTTCAAAATGTTGGATAAATTCTTACCTTCCATTTTACAGCTGCACGTATTAATTCGCTGCAAAATTATCGACAACTCTTTGATCAAAGCAGCAGCTTCTTCGCCATCAGTTAAATCGGGTTCAAATACGAGTTCCATTAGAGCAGCCCCAGCTCGGTTCAAGTCTACCAAACTGCGGTCAACATCGTGCAAGCTTTTCCCACTGTCTTGTTCCAATTGGATTTGTTTGATGTTGACCTCCGTGGTGTATGGCTTTTTATGGATTCCAGGAGTGAAGACTTGAAACTCAAGTTTGCCATCGTTGGCTAGCGGGGATCTTTGTTGGGTGATTTGATAACCGGCCTGTAAATAGAACGAACTATTTTATGCAAATTTAAATTCAAGAGGGTTGACTTACCGGCATGTCGGCATAAAAGTAGTGTTTTCTATCAAATGCGGAAACAGGATTGACACGGCAATTTAAAGCTAAGGCGGTGAGAACGGCGGACTCCACGCATTTCTTATTTAATACCGGTAATGTTCCCGGAATGGAAACATCGAATAGAGCCGCATTTGTGTTGACTGGGGATGCGAATTCTGTTGCTGCTCCTGAGAATAGTTTACTAGTTGTTAGAATTTGGGCATGGACTTCCAATCCAACCACGCTTTTCCATTTACTAAAAATAAATTGAGTTGTGCGATTTTTGAGTTTCTTGCATGGATAAGTAATTTACCTTTTCGCTGATTTGGTTGAATAGTAGAGGGTTAAATAGTGGCTTTTAGAAGGTTTAAAAACACTTATGCACTTTAACAATAACATGTTATTTATAAATTGAAAATGATTCCGGATTTATTCAACTGTCAGATGTCACGTTTCAAAACAATGCATTTAAACTACTCAGTAGTTCAAACGTTCTATTATTCTAACCTCAAAATTTCTTCAAAAGCATGTAGTTGTCAAACTTCGAGCTTAAAAATTAATATTTACTAGAAAACATTAAAATCACCCCTGAAAATGGATGAAGCTCGGGATGAAGCCTTTCATAAAGTGGTCAAACAAGTGTTTAGTAATTGGTTTGCATTGAAATTGGCCGTAGAACATTCAATGGGAGGCCCGGACAGCCAACGGGTAAAAACCCTCATTTTAATTTTCTTTTTAATTACTTTATTATTTACGACAGACTGCATTGAATTGTGTTGATCGCATCGCATACTATTGCTTGTGTCAGCCTAACGTAGAAGTCGAAGATATCGAGGATGCTTTGGAAAATGCTCTTGATATGGACTTTGAGACAATTTGCGAAGACAACTCTCCGAAAGGTAAGTCTGATTGAACCCATATGTACTATAATTTAAGGAGGCTTTTTGTTGTAGAAATTGCGGTGATATTGTACAAGTTTGTGCAATTGTTTAAGGCAAATAATGTTGCGGAGTTGGAACTAGAGTACCAAAAGTTACCCGCTGAACAACAATGGCTCTACTTGACTAGACCGCAAAATGCTCCTAGACCAGTAGTCGAGAGCAGTTCTGATTCTGATGACGAGGACGAAGAAGAAGCACCACCACCAACAAGTTGCGAGGCCGCATTGGAACAATGGACAGAAGTGAGAACCAGGCGAAAAAAATAATTAGCGCATTAGTATTATAATTTAAATTATATATTCGAAATAAGAATATTTATAACCATATATTATAAATATATAACAAGCTAAACATTATAATACAGTACAAAAAATATTCGCTTAATTAAATCGCTTCAGGTTGAACCTCAACTTCAATCTTCTTCCCATACCGCGTAACCAAAAGCTTAAGTGCCTTTCCCTCAAACTTCGACAAAATCGCATAAACCTCATCCGCATTGTTAACCATCTTCCCATCAATATGAGTGACAATATCACCAGGCTGGATCCCACCACTATGAGCAGGCGACCCAATAATCACCTTCCAGATCAAAATACCCCCTTGAATATCGCTAGGAATTTGATGATTCCTCTGCTGCAACTCAGAAATAATCTGCGGCGTCAAAGTAAGCATTGTAATCCCCATATAAACCCTTCGGGTGCCTTCCGGCGCATTCTTAACACCATTGGTATTATTCAAGAAGGCTCGCACGTAATTAATCGGAATCGCAAACGAGATTCCGGCAGTCACCTTCATCGAGTTCACTCCAATAGCTTCCCCATCCAAATTCACCAAAGGCCCGCCCGAATTCCCGAAAGTAATCGCAGCATCCGTTTGGATGTACACCATATCTTTGCCCCGCAAGCCGAGTTCTTCCGAACCGCGATGCGTGGAGCTCACAACGCCCGATGTGACGGTGTTACTCAGCGCTAGTGGACTGCCGATCGCGACCACGAATTCGCCTGGCTTCAAATCAGAAGAATTCCCCAGCTTCATTGCGGGTAGATTCTTAGCTTGAATGCGAACCGTGGCGAGATCGCTTTTCAGATCCACGTCTTCGACTTTGCCAATGTACTCCGAGCCGTCGAATAGTCGCACTTCCACGCGAGCACGTGGTTTGTTCGTGACCACGTGGGCATTCGTTAGGATGAGGCCATCTTCTTTGATTATGAAACCGGATCCGTTTGAGATGGTGGACGGTTTGCCTGTGAAGAAGTCCACACGTTTCGGATCCTTGATTTCGATGTAGACGACGGACGGGGCGGAAGTTTCGACTACGTCGGCGATGAAGTTAAATTGTTTCCTGCGGCCCGATATGTTCTGGATCGGGTTGCTGAACAAAGTTGCGGCTGAGACGTTTGGTATGACTTGTGGCTTTTCTTTCAAGATTTTGTAGGATAAGTAGCCCGATGCTATTAAGATGACGTATTTGATGCTGTCGTTTTTTTGAGGCACTATAGTTTTTAATTTGTGGTTTAAAATTAGAAGTCTTTTCAAAAAAGACATTTTGCGAATTTTAGGTTATGTTAGATCGACATGGGAGAGGTGCGTTGCGAATATTTATGTTTGTTGGCATACTTTTTTTGGTTGATTATAGATTAGAAGAGATTAAAAGATTCGTTTTTTTTTTGATAAAATCGATAATGGAAATAACTACAAAATAATTTAGTTCAAAAAAGCATTTTGGCATTTTTTGTCAGGTGACATTTATATTGTAGTTTTCACATAAGGCACGTGGTGCGCAGAACATCCTGTTTTATAAACACATGTTCAAAAGAGACAGATATATTATATTAAGTGCCATTTTTTAAAAAATTTGAAAACTTTTTTAGAGCGCCACATTTAAAAATTCAAACAAAATATTGAACTTGACTTAATTTCGTCTTATTAGACCCAAAAATGTCAAATAATTTCTATTGAAAATTACTGGCCTAATTAAATGCTCCTATTATGTCAGCAAGACCCAATTACATCATTGTCGTATTATACAAAGTGTTTACCAACTGTAACTTAAAAAACAAATTGGTAGAATGCACCCTTGATGGACAACTCATTAGACCGCATACGAGCTTATATATACAAGACGCTTTGAAACTAGATTAGCACTATATCAAAACATTTTACTAGTAAAGCATAGTATAGCTATATACAAAAATTTCAATATGTACAAACGATAGAAATTGACGAAAAGTGTTCGAAAATTTGTAGAAATAAATAAATATTATGACCGCAATGGGGTACACTCACCAAGGCCATCATGGATACCACGGACACCATCATGTATGTGAAATAGTTACTTCCCATGGACACCACGTAATGCCACAATATTTCCTGCAAATCCTCTTCTTGACTGGAGTGTTGATATTTTCGGTGTTAGTGATCGGCTTGTTATTGTTGCTGGACCGAGCGAGAACGACTCCAGTTGTGCGTGCTCGCGAGTTAAATACTGACTATTTCCATCAACTGTTGGGCAATGCCATTTTCAATTACGAACAATTAAATGCTACGTAAAAGAATCTAATATATTGTTTTCATCTATGTTATGTACATTTAAATAAACTATTAAAATTAAATAAAATTATACAAAATAGCAAAATTAAAGTAAGTGTAAAATAAATCTAAATAAACTTTGAGTAATGTAAATTTTCTTAATAAAACGTACAAGCATTTTAGTATTTAATACTTAAATCGGGGACGTGGTCCTTTGTCACCTAAAAAACCACTCAGTTACAAACAAATCACTTCAAATCAAAATAATCCTACCTTTATTGTCAAAAGATGATTTTCCACTGCCTGGAATCGCATTCAGTGGTTTTCTGAAACTCTGCGTTCGTCCGACCGCTGTCGCAAAAGCCGGACGTTTCGAAGGCTCTGAAACAAAAACGTAACCAATCGCAAACCAAAATAAAACTACTCATTGCGGTATATTCATCATTTCTTTCCAAACGGTGTCAAATTACAAGTGATGCTATAGATTATCTCTAAAACCACCGCATTTAAATATGAATGCACAATCCCACCTTTCATCATGTAATTCTCCGCTCGGAGCTTCACTTTTCGCCTGTTCGGCGATTCCTTCACAAACGTACTATCCAATGAGACGGCAGACACCACTTTGTTTTCCACTTCGAAGTGGCTAGTCGAGCTTGGCTTCGCGTCGCCCACATCGCAATCCCATTTAATGCTCTTCAAACCCAAAGCTTCCTTCACCACTTCGTTATATTCTTTCGTCACAATTTCGTTCACAAAACCATGACCTTTCAGACGCAGATAGATATTCCGCAGTGCTGCAAGTGCTTTCTTCAAAATTACACTATTCGCTAAGTGTTCATCTTTAAGAATTGCCGATCGTTTCAGTTCCAGTTCAAGCTACAATAAACAATTATTTAATTATTTAGCTATACGCTAAAAAAGCATACATACTTTATGGGTGCTGTTGAAAACTTCTAGTTTATCATTATGACTTCGCACCATCGATTGCAATTCTTCAGTACTGGTTTTGCCTGCGATAATTTCATCGAGTGCTGCAATTTTCTCGTCCAGTATCGTCAATTCGTCTTTGACCGCAGTTTCTTTCCGCATCGAACGGGCGACAGCATTGCCTAGTCGAGCATGAGTCGCACCGTTCTTAGTATCGCCGTCTGGGCTCACGGATATTTTATCGGCGTCTTCGATAAGTTGCCTAGAAATAAATTAATACATCAAATAAAATTATCCCAAATACAATATAAAATTATACCGTTTCAAATGCATGCCCAATTCGTTGCTCTCCATCTGAAACTTCCTCTCCAACAAGTTCCTCTTCTCCTCGAACAACTCTTGCAAATCATCCATCTCCTGCACAGTCATATTATTCGAATCGCCACTAGCCTTCGCATCGGGCTTCACATCTTCAACCAACTTCCTCGCCAATTGTCGCTTCAGCGACTTAATCTCCGCCTCCATCGCATCAACATCGCTCGTCTTCATCTTTTCCTCGCGCAACTGATTCTTCAGCAAGCAATTCTCCTTCTTCAACTCCTCCACAATCTTCACATACTGCCCAACATGCATTTCCACGTTCATCACATTCCGTTTAATGTTCGATTTAATTTTCTTCGCCCGATTCGCATACTTTAAAGTGTTGTACGTGTCTTCGTAGCTCAACGACGACGGGGAAATATTGGCAATCATGACGGTCTGGCAATTGCCGCCCAAGCTGTCCTTTAACAATCGCGTCAATTTCGAGTCGCGATACGGAACATGCCGATTTCCATCAGCTAGGCTGTTGATGCAATTCCCGAGAGCGAGGAGCGATTTATTTATGTTAGCGCCTTCTGTGAAGCGAGCGCCCGCACAACCCGTTGCGGAACCGCGCTCGCTACCGGCCAAGTCGATCATGCTAAGCTTAGCTGTTCGCATCTCTCCCGTATTCTTGGTCGTCATGTGTAAGTAGACTTGGAATACGGCGTGCGATCGCGAGCTCTCCGCATTCGCGTCAGTCGGATGCTGCGTCCGGTTCTTATTCCCCTCTTCGAGCAACATAAACAGTTCTTCCGGACTGCAGATTTTATGCATCTTGATTCCAGCGACCATCACGCCGTACTTTGCATCCTCGCGCAAATTCAATGGAGCTCCAGGATTTAACAAATCCAGCACAACTTCGTTGTAGACTTCCAGATAAGTGATGGCAATTTCGAATTTGCGTTCGGTGCTCAGTTCGTCTTTGCGTTTGAACAGTTCGGACATGGTGAGGAAAGTAATGCCCGGCGAAGTGGCGTTGCCGATCATTGTGAAGGTTTTGCCGGCGCCGGTAGCGCCGTAGGCAAACACGGAGCAGTTAAAGCCGTCCATTAGGGAATTGACAAGGGATTGGGTGGTGTTTTGGAAAATGTTTTCGTTCGGTATTTCGAAGCCGAACACGCGGTCGAATACGAATTGGAGTTCCTTGTTCGCTTTGCGAAGGATGTCTCTGCCTTTCTGGGCCACTCCGTGGTAGAAGAAGGTTTCGGCTTGTTCTTTGGGGTCGAATATCATCATTTGCTCGTCGACGACGCTTACTACTATTCTGGTTTGGGTAAATTGGGCAAATTAATGGCGTTTATAATTAGGGGCAATTTTTTATCGCAAAAAAATGTAATCAAAATACAATTGACAGTTGATGCAATTAAGTAGCTTATTAATGAATAACAGAACAGAATTATTTATAATTGACATACCTATTATTGTCGGTCTCTTCCCTTTTGTTGGGGGGACGAACTCGGACCACAACTTTGATGTTGGCTCCATTTGTATTTGGATTGTTGGATGAACTGGAAGATGTAGTACTGACGGTCGTGGAAGATGCTGATCGGTTTTTCAGAACCGGCCGTTTGGTAGTCATCGAATTCCTCCGACGAACTGCAGTAGCAGGCGATTTCAATTCTCTTTTGGTTTTCACCATTTTTATCATATGTGAACTGCAAATATTGTGTAATTTTGGATGGACGTTTGTATAATGTTTCATAAATCACATTATGCAATTGTTTCGTTGTAATTCTTGATTGTTCACAAAATTTAATAACAAAACACTAACTACACTTCACTACGTTTGGTCCACAGAATGACGGTTGGTCTTTGAAAGCATTCAAAAATGCACGTTAAAAGTTCGATGGTAAGGTAGATTTCTATACTAATTTTAATTAATTATTAAAGAACAGACTTATAATTCTTAACTAAACTAAAAGATTTTGATTTATTAACACTTATTATTGCGTAATTAATTTAAATAATGAAATTAATAATGTTAAATTAAATTAAAATCTAAAAAATTGTGCGCCATCTAGGGGTTGCTAAAACTGCAATCGACCAGCAATTTATACCGGGTGTTTCTAAGTACATAAAATTAAATAATGTGGTTATTTATCAATATAATTAAAATATTACATTATTTACATCATATTGCAAATATAGTTAATGCATTTTAATGTAAATATTGCTTAAATATATTTTTAATTGCATAATAAAAACTAAATTGCCTTCCTTTTACAGCACCCGGTATAAATCAATTCTAGTGGGGGTAAAACAAATTTCTGTAACTAGTGGAGCAATTTTGACAGTTCGAAATTCATCAAAAACAAATCAACAAAGCGAATCGACCTGTTATTCTGTTCCAAAACTCCAGAATACAACAATAGTAATACCACATAGTAATAATGATAAAACTATTCTCACTCAAGCAACAGAAGAAAGATGGTGAAGCATCCCCCCGAACTGGCAATCAAAAAAAGGCCTCCGCTGCCCAACTGCGGATTACAAAAGGTGCCCTCAAACCTACAATAATATCTAACAGCTCTCAATTTATTGCTTTCCAGATATAAACGAACTCAACTTGCCGAAAACCTGCAACACCGAATTTCCTGACCCCGATGACCTGCTCACGTTCACCTTAATCATCTGCCCCGACGAGGTAACTCGATATTTTTTGCTAAATAACATAATCATCCTAAAAAATCATTGCAGGGCTTCTACAGAACCGGGCGATTCGTCTTCAGCTTCAAAGTCGGACCCAACTACCCGCATGAGCCCCCAAAAGTGAAATGCGAAACTCAAGTCTACCATCCGAATATCGATCAACAAGGAAACGTGTGTCTTAATATTCTGCGAGAGGATTGGAAGCCCGTGCTGACCATCAACAGCGTCGTGTACGGTTTGCAGTACTTGTTCCTCGAACCGAACCCCGAGGATCCGCTCAACAAGGAAGCGGCTGAAGTTTTGACCAACAATCGGCGATTGTTCGAACAAAACGTGCAGAAAGCGATCCGCGGTGGATATATTGGTGGTGTGTATTTCGATCGTTGCATGAAGTGATGAATATGTGTTGAATTAAAATGCCTCTTAACACGAACTTGTTTCAAGTGTTTCAATAATATATATTTTTATTTCGGTTTGTTTTTGATTTTTTGTTTCAAGTTATTCAGGGTTTTCACTACAATGATAATATGCTAATTTATTTAATTCATTTTTGTTTGAGTGGGTGGTTATTTAATATATATCAATTTTTATTAAATGTGCTAGAAAGTTGTATATACAAGTAAATAATTTGCCTGCTGTAAAATTGTGTTTCGAAGAATATTAACATGACTAAAAGCTGATAATTCTATATTGTGAACACAATGGGTGATAAAGAATGGTATTTATAAACATGCTGTTTTTCTGCGAATGCTAGCAGTATAGAAGTATTAGTCACATGTACTACTAAGTGCGTTTTATTTTTTTAGTTCAGAAAGTCAGACAGAATAATTCATAGTATTTTTGTGTGGCAAAAATGAAGCAGCAGTATCTTAAATACGAAAGGGAAATTCTTAAGCAATGAAATAGCAAATTCGTGATTACAAAACTATCTGTTTATAAACAAAATGTAAAGTGTTTTTAATATCTAATGTTTATAAAAATAAATTACCTGTAACTAACCCGGCATTTATTTTTATTAATTTAATTATTGTTTAGATATTTAAGAAAGGTAAAGTGACTAATGTTTAATCGGTGCTGAAATCAAAGCCCATTATTCATAAAAATGATTTTTTATTTAGTTGTCGTTAACTGTTAAACTACTTATACTTCAAGTTTTAAAAATTTACACTTAAATAATAATATAAAACGTAAAAAGAATACGAGAATGTTTACTTTTCCTTAATGAGATCATTGTAATATGCAGTAATCGCAATAAGTTTCTTGTTGATAAAATCTTGTTCAATTTCCACCTTCCCTTGTTCGCCAGCTTCGTTCACCAACTGCAAACCAACCAATCAACCTCCAAACATCACCATCCACCCAATACTTACCGAATAAGTATTACTATTCCTCGGCAAAAAGGCCGCAACATTTTTCGAGACCTTCCTAGCTGCCTGCAGCAAAATCGACAGCGGCACTGGCAGAAGCATCTCCTCCAATTCGTACACGTCCTGGTTCAAATAACTGGGCCCTCCCCACGGAGGGCTCAAAAAAATAACATCCGATTTTAAATTATCCGCCAACTTGAGGAAATCGCCGACGATGAAATCGATCTTGTTCGCTACTCCGTACACTTCGGCATTGTTTCGCGCTAGCTCGATTTTCTTCGGGTCGATATCAATTGCTATCACTATAAATTTATTTTATGAGTGAATTATAATTGGGGTAGAAATTTAAAATTTATTTACCTCTATTGCACGTCAGGGCAAATTGAATCGCATTTCCGCCAGCCCCGCAGAACGCGTCTACGATTATGTCGCATTTGCAGCGTTCGGCTGCGTGTTTGGCGACCAGTTCTGGAGTAACCGAGTACCAACTCTCTAAAATACAATTATTATATTCAAATATACTTTTTTTTCCCTTGGAAATGCCATTAAATTCAAAATAAAGTTCAAACGTGTATGTCTGGTTGCATACCTTACCGATACATTTTTCATAAATTGATTTTATTTTGAAATTAATGAGCAACAGGTACAAATAAACGTTAGAAAATCAAAGTAATACCTTCGTCCAATTTAATCCCTTGATCAAACTTGCTAAAAAGCGAAAACCGCCTCTTCCAGTACTTGCGCAAAGTTACATTCTCCTTAATCTCCTGCGGATAAGAAGGCTTCTTCTTCCGTTTCTTCTTTTTGGAAACATCCGCCAACTCCATTTGCTTGTCTCCGAATTTATCCTCCACCTTAGTTTGTGCGGCCGTTACATTCATCAACCCTTCATCCCCCGAATTATCACTACTATCCGAAAGCATACTTTGAAAATTCACCTCTTCCTCTGGCTCAATCAAAGAATTACCATCATCATCGAAATGCGTATGCTTCGGCTTTTTACTAGCGGGCCGAATTTTCAAATGCCGATTCTGCAAACGAATGTGCTTCATCTTATAATCCACTTGGCCGGACATATGTGCGTTAACGCCTTCTTGGAACTCGACGCCCAGCAAATTAAATGCGGCCTTAATTCGATTGTGCCCTGCTAGAAAATCGCTGCTCATATTTTTGTGCGACTCAAACTTCGTGGAATTGTTGCGCTTGTACTCGCCAAACGATACCGGCAACCCCATCGCCATCATTTCCACAATTTCAGTCTGAATTGTATCGTCATTATCACTCTGACTGGAAACGACTTGCTGCTTCTCAATATTGCTCATCGTCAAACATTCAAATAAGCTGGAAATGTGCTTGTCACTATCTTTAACGCGCTTAGTCACTTGATGCTTTTTCGGAAATATTATTGTTTTACCAGTCTCAAGATTGCTTTCGATAAATTTATTATACTGCTGCAAAAACTCCTCTTCGTAATGCTTCTTCCACAAATTGTTCCATTGGTGCTGGTACTCTTCTTCGGAGTCTTCCGAACTGAGCGAGCTTTGCACCGAACTGACGGAGGAAAAGCTGTCGGAACTTGAGGTGCTTTGGCTTAAGTCAATGGAAGATATGGTCATGCGGGTGACATTGGTCATGGAATCGACGGTTCTTAGAGAGCTGCTTGCATGCGAACCGCAACGCGAACTTAGCAAGCGTTCCGCTTCGGTTTCGCAGTCGATGCTGATCGGGGATAGTGGGTTCCAGCCTTCGGATACTTCGGTGAATAGTTTGTCGTCGCTGCCGGATAAGTCGCGACGCAGTACTCGGGTTTTAATATCAGCTTCAGTTTTTGGTTGTTTGGCGGTGTAAGTTTGCAAGTCTTTTTCGTCGAAGGAGAATTTCTCTTTTGATTGGGTTTTATTGCTTACCGAATCACCTAGATGGTTAATTTTTGTTTAAATAAATAAATTAGGTAGTACCGGAAGTATGTTTGGTTGCATACTCAAATTTGAGTATGCAACTGAACATACTTGTGATTCGATAATTACCTGAAGAATTTTTGCTGTTTGATTCCTGATTAGTTTGCAAGTAGTCTGGATTGATGTAGGCACTGTATTTTGTAATCCAAGATTCCCAGATCAGCTTCTCGCCGTTTAACGACCAATATTTCTGCCAATCGGCTTCAATATCATGTTTGAGACATTCGGTTAAATCGGCGCCGCTGTCGCTTTGCTGTAAACCTTTGATCAAAGGTTGAGCGTCGCGTAAACTGTCGTGCTCGTCGGTTGATAAATTGTCGGTGTGGGAAGCACTGCAGTAGCAGCTAACATTCTCTTGTTCAATCTGCCAAAAAAGAAATTAGGCAACCAGCAAAACAAAAAAATCGCAAATTTAATTTTTACGGCTAAAATAAATTAAATTGCTTACATCTTGTTTGATCAGGTTTTTGTATAGTAAATTTGGCAGGTGATTTTCGCAACTAAAATCTTCTTCAAGTGCCACGTCTTCTTCAGAGGCGCTCAAATCAGTTGTGCAAATTTTTGTTTTGAGGTAATCTTTGTTTCTACAAGATAATTATACAATCAATTGATAATTAATGTAAAAAATTATGATAAACAAACCTTATAAATTAATACTTAACAATTTAAAGACAAATATCCGAGCAAATATCATACAACGTGTATGTTTGGTTGCATAATTATATTTTAAAATATTGAATTAACTCTAACTAATTTTAATTAGATAATCACGTAAAAGGAATCGTTTAAATAATAAACAATTTATGAAACTATGTACGTATATATTAAAAAAAATAAATTACCCTAAATCATAAATAATAAAAACATTGCATTCAAGTTATCAACAAAAAAAAAACTAAAAATAACGACTAAACTTCCTCATAATTAGACAAATCAAAATTGAGCAACTCATTGCGAGCTTGAAAATATCCCGTGTCCGTTAAATCGTACGGATCGGGCACAAACGGTGGCGTCATCTTCAACAAACTATCCCAATCAATATTCTTAAAAGCACCCATTTTAAACACATCCGCCGCCATAGGCCGCTCATCCGGCTCAGGCGTCAATAAACCCTCAATCGCCTGCACCACATCCTCCGAAAGCGCCTCATCATCCGTCGGCCACTCAATATTCCGCTGCAAAATATTCTGAAACACCTCTTGCGGCGTGGCATCATTAAACGGGGGAATCCCCGTAACGAACTCATAGAAGCACACCCCCAACGCCCACCAGTCCACCGCATGATTGTGCCCTTTCCGCAGCAAAAGCTCCGGCGCCAAATAATCCGGAGTGCCCAAAATCCGCTGGTCCGAACTCCAATCCCCCCTACGCACCGACTTCGGAGTCCTGTACGGCGTGCGGGGCGTCTTTGGCGTCGTCTCACTCTGTATTGGAGACACCATCGACTCATTCGGCTTACTTTCGGGATTCTTTGGCAACTCAAATCGCGTGGTTTTAATTTTATTCGGCTTCTGTGTGGACACGGGCGTGCTGAAAGTGACACCTTTCGGCGGACTGGTGGAATCAACGCGCATCACTTCCATTTCGCCCGTCAATCCCGTGCGCACGTACGCTTTACGCGACCCATTCGGCGATGGCGAACGGTACTTCCGCTTCCGATCGCCACCCCCACCACCGCGCATTTTATACAACCCGCAGCGACTCGGAATTTTGCGGCTGATCGGAGAAGTGTTGCAAGTAGAGTTTTGCGCGGAATCGTCGCTTTGCACGCTAGTGCAGGTGTGATACGAACTCTGATCGGTTAATATCGAGGGTGTCACATTATCGGCCGATAAGTAATTGATGCCCGAAAGCGCGGTTTTATTCTGCAACTTGCTCAAATTCGAATCCTTCAGTATGTTCGATAAATCGTGTTTTTCCGAAGTTGAATCGGATATGAAATCGCTTACAAAGCGCGAGTTCCCCGAGCCGAAACTCAAGTGCGACGTCAAACTTAACAATTGTCCGGGTGTGCGTGTGCAGAAGTTCGGCGTGCAGTTTTCGAAGTCGGAAATTTCCAAGTCGCGATGAATGTGGATTCGCGACAGTCCGAAATCGGTGAGTTTCACGTGGCCGTCTTTCGATAGGAGCATGTTATCGGGTTTGATGTCGCGATGGATGATGCTGTGTTGGTGCAAGTATTGCAAAGCAAGGCAGATTTCCGCGATGTAGAACACGGCCATTGGTTCGTCGAAGAAGCCGTACACGCTGAGCAGCGATTTTAAGTCGCCGCCGACTAAGTAGTCCATTACGAGGTAGATTGATGAGGCGGTTTGCAATGAGTAATACAATTGCACGCAGAACGGGCTTTTTGTGAGAGCTAGTGCGTTACGTTCGTTGACAACTTGTGAGACCATGTTTTTATTTACCATGTCGGTTTTTTTCATCACTTTGATGGCATACATCACGTCCATGTTGGTTTTCTTGCAGCCGAGGAAAACTTTGCCGAAAGCCCCGCGACTTATGGGCTTGATGATGCAGAAATCGTGGATTTCTGGCGGTTTGGTTGCGACTGCTGATGGTACTGTTAAGTTTTCTTTTTCACTGGTCATGTTTTATTGCGTTTAGTTGAGTATAGTTGCGGACATTCACTTTATGCACTTTTATATCACAAATATTGTTATATTGTTGTTTAATTTAAATAGTACGTGCAACCGTTTGCTTTGAAATTAACGAATGAAAGCGTTTTTGACAAATGACAGGCGACTTACCTTATGAAAACTCTGCTACATAAACAGCGGACTCCCGACGGGTTTTCTTGTTTCTTCAGATTAATTTCGGCTAAAGCTTCCCACTGCACTTCACACATATTAATTAATCTGCTAGCTTATAGCATAATTTCGTTATTGAAATTCTATTCAATAACTCCTGTCAATTTGTTTTGATACTTTTTTTCGTATAAGGTTGGTATTGGTGGGCGCGTTCCATTTGCGATTTCTGTTTCAATTCTTTTCCGCATTTAATTCTATTTTTAGAACTAACTGATAAACCAATCACATGCAGGCATTTTACCACGTGATTATTTTGATTGGTTAAAGATGGGAAATGAACCATTTGGTGGCTCGCCATTTTGGTTACATTTTACCCCCAGTTTGAGGCAAATATTTTCTTTTAGAAAGTCAATAGCTTTTGTAACAAGGGTAGAAAATAAAAAGACAAAAGAATCTCCCATAAGAAATGAATTTATTTAGTACACTCAATTTATCAATCGTCTATAGATTAATATTTTTTGTAAAAGTAAACCTTTGCTTACAATTAATAATATGTATTTAATTAATAGTAAATGAAAACAAACGAAACACATTACTTTAGTAAAAACCTTACTACTAAAACCAAATGTCTAGCATTTGAACAGAACAGTTAATCTTATGTTGTACTTGATCGTATTTAAACTTCGTGGTAATGTACCCTAAAAAAATAAAAGCCGATTATTTATTTATGAGGCTTTTAATGTGCGACGAACCTTTGTTTTCCTTGTCCCCTTCGGCTCAATCGACGATCTTTGCTGTGCATATCGACAGTAAACCGATCAGTATGTGGTCTGGCAGCGCGCAGCTCCCTGGAATCAATCTGTTTTGCTTTTTCGACTTTCGACATGAACTTGGCGATCAAGTCTTTGCAGTCCATATTTTCCTCGGGTTCCCAACTATTGTCTGTTGCTGGGAATCCTTTCCATGAGACCAAAAACTCCTTTTGTCCGTTCTTCTTGAAGTGCACCTCAATGATACGGTCCACTTCAAAGTCTTCATTTTCATCCCAAGTTTCATCGTCTTTTTTCTTGAGAGCTTTGAGTTTATTCTTCGCCTGTCTGTTTTTGAATTCGGTGATCAATTCGGGACAGTCCAAAGTATGTACTGGCTCCCAAGTGTCACTGTCAGATTCATATCCTTTCCAACGGATGAGATAATGAACAATGCCGCGGATTTTTTTGCTATCCAAAATGGTTTGCACCTGTGGAAAGAGGAATTGTAGAAAATGCGTGTTGGAACTTGTCCCATATGGTTTTGTACAAGAACGCAACAGTTTTTCGTTGAAATATAAAGCGACATAGAGAAATCCCGCCCACATTGAGTCCCCCACCAATCAGCACTCAAACGGCTACCCTGCCATCTTTAATTAATTGATCAAAAAATTCTTCGGCACACCACTGCTTTCCCGTAAATTATATAAATCGAATTTAAAATTACCTCATATTCCTCTTCGTCTTTGGGTGCCTCCACCGGTTGCTCAACCTCCTCCTCCACCTCCTCTTCAGGTTTCGATTTGCTGATTCTGGCTTTCTTGCTATTTTTCGGCTTCTTCTTCTCATTACCATTTACCGCAACTTCGCCTTTGCTTTTCCTGCCCCGTTTGTTGCCCTTCTAAACAACTCACAAACATAAATAAACACTACATTAAGCATTGAATGCTTAGCTACCTGAGGACTATCCTTCTCAATCTCCCCATTTTCACTCGATTGTGGAGTTTTAGAGCGCGACTCTTCGAGCTCAGACTCCGATTCCGAATTATTGTCTTTCACTTTCTTCTCCACTTTTTTCGAGAAACGACCCTTCACTTTATTTGCGCGCTTCATGATTTATTATTCACTTAACAAAAATGCCACAACAAACAAACTGAAATAAGCGTTATTAACCCAACCTACAAGACAAGTGACGCTTAAACTGCTAGTGACATCTAGCGAAATGCAAATAATAAATATCAACAAGATCTAAAAATGGCAGCCGTAGCAACCAATCAAAATGGCTCATTTTCCGAAAAATTAATGGTGGCAAAATTTAAAAAAACAAGCAAACTTTTTTTATTGTACAATTTTAAGTATTAACAATTATAGTATCACCAGCTTCAATTGAATAGTATCCGATTTCCTTCATTTCGTCTTCTAGTAGAATGTCCATATTGTCATGATTATGACAAATGCAAGTTAAAGTAAGGCGCTCTCGTATTTTGAACAGTTTTTTCACAAACATGGATAGTTTTTGAACTGTCAACGTCGGGGGAAGCTTTTTAACAATCACCTTATTTTTGTAAGATAGATTTAAACTAATTAAACAGTCGCTTAATATTTTTGAAGGGACTTTTAACTCGGATTCTTCTAACGCCCCATATTCTAAAATTAATTAAATAATTGTTAGATTTTTATTATTAATTAAATAAAATTAATCTACTTTTTATGAGCTCCAGATAGCGATTGTGCTCTTCTAGAAAATCAGTTTGTGCTGGAGTGTCCTTTACACTCAACCATTCTAATCCGTATTTTTTTAAGTAGTCATATTCAGCACCTCGACGTATTTCGTCTGTAAATGTAGAACCTCGATAAACCTGCATGAAAAAAATAGTTTTCATCGTCCAAACGGTTTTATCAATTGTATATACAGAGTCCCCGGATCGGGTTACATTTTTTATTTCTCAGAAATTTCACTCTTGATTAAATAATATTTTTTTGTAACTCTACCCTGTGACGAATCAATAAAAATAAAATAAAACCAAGATAATTAATTGTTTTATATCCACATTGCGATATGCGAATAACTAAATATTGCACCACTTCTGAGCTACGACTATTATAGTTAACACCTAGTTGATTCTTGTAGTGCGCGACTTTTGAGCTAATTTTTGGCTTTAGTTTTCAATTTAATAAAAAATGTATAGACATCAAATTTGTAACTTTAATTCTCTATAGATTCTCTATAGAACGTTATTAGTTTTTTAGTGTTTTAAAATATAGGGCATTTTTCTAGTGAGTGTTAACGAAAAAAAAGATATTATTGAGACGGGTGAGTTCTTAAATTAATTAATTTGTTCCTACCTTTAAATTCGCAATGCGTGCAATTATGAACTGCCTAGCATTGTCGCTAGTTTCCGTAGCCAAAAATGGATTGTAATCAATTCGCAATTCCTCCAGCGATTTTAATTTGTTCAATTCGCTAATCGATTTCCACTAGAAAATTAAATATTATTAAAACAACGATAATTAAATCCTAGACCACTTTAATTACATTATCAATTAAATTACGGCCTAATTGAAGCTTTTTCAAATTCGCAAAACAATTTGTGCTTTCAATAGTTATATCACATAGCTGCACTTTCTCCAAATACAGCTCCTTAATACTCGTTATCACATCCAACTTGACAATTTCCGGCCAGCTTTTGATTGCATTTTCAGACAAGCAAAGCAGTTCCAGATTTTTAAAATTATGCTCAACGGGTGTGTCTAAATTAACAATTCGGTTAAATGGCAATCGTAGTTCTTCCAGATTATTAAACACCTTGGAAATATTTAATACATCGTTCCAAGTTAAATTCATATGGCCACACTCTAAAACTTTTACGCTGGGAAAATTATAGTCCGCATAGTTTGCGGGAAATTCCAAATGGTTTTGACTAAAACGGGCGGGCAATTTAACAAAAATTTAGCAAAATTTGTGCAATAATTACCTGACATCTAACGTTTCCAAATGATCAAGCTGCAAGCAAATTTCAAAAATATCCATCCACGAAGTGAACAAGTTTTTCGCGAGATCCAAATCGCGGATGTTTGGACATAGATTTCGGAGGGCATTTAAGTTCCCAGCAGAGTTCACACATTGCTGCCTCAAATCCACTACAGTTAGTGAATCGTAATTGCTGAAAATCGTTTCAATTTTCATATTATAATTACCAAAAAAAATTCAAAAAAGAAAATTGTTGCAAAATTATGCAACCAAGCATACATGTTAGTCACTAAATTTTAAGCAGATTTCTTACCTTTGAGTTTTGGCAATACGTTCAAAGCCTACCATTTCCAAAAACGGTGCATTCGTCTGGTTCTTGAATATCAATTGCTCCTTCTTCTCAAGCTCGTCCATTATTCCGTATTTCGAGGTAATGCAATCGACGGCAGTTCGACCAAAGTTGACCTTTTCCGGTTTAACAAACGAGCCAGATTTTGCATGCCTGTGGTTTTAACAAGGCGAATAGTGCCGAACATAGTGAACAAAAAGCAGCTATATTTACCTTGCTTGAAAGTACGATATACAATTAACGGTACCATTGTGTTTACCTCGTGATTCATCATCCCAATCAATGCCCAGCCAAGTACCAGCGTAACCTTCAACTGGACCAATATATTTAATAGTGCCTATACTTCCTAAAAACTCTATTCGGTCGTCAATTTTAGGATCGCTCAATGTTCTGGTGGTTTCGGAAACCATTTCGGAGCTGCAATGAATTAATACTAGTGATTACTTACAATCTTTATCGGAGCGATTTATTTGTAGGTTTAGAGTTGTATTACCTTTTAGAAATCATGCAAAATGTAGAAATAATTCAAACCTTTCAAGAAAAATGATGCAGACGGTTGTTACACATTCTCAGTTGTCAAAACTACTAAAACTGTCAGTTTATAAAAAGTATGCAACCAAACATACATCTCAAAGTACTTCTTTTGCGCGGTAAATTTGAAATTAAATTGTTGTTTCTAATATATTATTTATAGACATAAATAATTCATTATTATTTATGTAAATGTTGGAAAATATTATTGTGGTTTTATTGCGCCACAAAATACAACATTTTAATTACAATCATTTAAAGATAAAAAACCTATAGACATTATTTAAATAAAAGCCGTTTATCAATATTTACAATAACTTTATTGAAATATTAGCGCACAAAATTATTAACCCAATCGATAGAATATAATGATTTTAAAATAGAAAACAAGTCAAATTAATAAATAGTCGTCTAATAGTCGTCACCGCGAGAAACAATTTCCTTGCAAGTCGGACGCAAAATAATAGTGTGCTCAAACTGAGCGGTATAACAACCCTTAATGTCGCATAAGGGTGGATAATCAGTAACCACACCTTTATCGCACAGATCCTTCAAAGCCATTTGATATTTCGTTGCACCAGCACGATCCAGCCATCTCTTGCAAAACGCCAGCGTTCCAAAGTTTTTGTTTATCAGATTCAATAGGCCCTTCGACGATTGCAAACTAAAAAAATATTTTATAAATATATAGATTGATTGTAGTTGAGTGAAACTTACCGTAAAGGTACGTAGGGGGCGTCAAAGTTCTTCATATAATGTGAACAGTCCATATCGTCGTGCACGATTCCTCGGCCAGTCGAGCCGAAAGTTTCGATCGCGTAGAATTCATTCTCTTCCATAACAGTCGCTTCGCCGCCCTTTACAATCGGCACAGTTTTGCCGGCATGTATTCTGTATGGTGAAATTGAATGGCCGTTCAGATTCCTAATCGATTTAATCGGATACGTCTTTCCGTCCAATTCCAACTCGTACGATTCCATCACCTCTTGAATTTGAGCTCCGATTTCGCACAATTGCACATCGATTCCTATTGGGATTAAATTCAAATTAATTATGTAATTTTGTACATAATTTCTATAACATACCTGCAGCACGAATGCCAGTGTTCGTAGCATCTCGCACAGCTTCGACTAGACGATCGTACTTCGGATTGAACGTATGCGTGAACGCGCAATCAATGATCCGTCCATTGATATGCGTTCCGAAATCAATCTTGACCACATCATCATATTCCAAGACAGTCTTATCGCCTGCGTTTGGAGTATAATGTGCGGCGCAATGATTCCTGGAACACCCGGTAGGAAAAGCGAGTCCCGCTTTCAAACCGTTCTCCGCAATCAATTTGCGAGCGGTGTTCTCCAACTCCTCGCAGATTTCAATCATCGTCATTCCCGGTTTCATGAACTGTTGAATGTGACGTCTGGTTTGACGATGCGCTTCTGCGGCTAGACGAACCTCGTTGTAGATATCGCCATGCATGCGATCCAAAGCGCGCTTCTCCTCCGATGTGAAGCGATCCTTAGCAGTTTGGTCGTTCTTAGCATATTGCTGGATTTCCCCGATGGGGAACACTTGGTCGGGGAACAGGTCGACGATTGCGACCGTTGGTGGATCGGTTTGCACCGTTTTGCCACCCTTCTTTCGGTTGCGCTTCTTCTTCTTTTTTTCGCCGTCATCCGCACCGGCGATTTCTTCGGCTGGGTCGCTGCTGATGAGGTTTTCTCTCGGTGTGGCAACCCCATTCTCTGCGCCATCCTCCACTGAAATCGCGGCGTTTTATTAGTTTTGATTTATTGGTGGTATTCACGTGGTATTTTATTTGTTTTTTGGTCGACTTACCAGCGGCAGGCGCCTTCTTCTTTTTCTTTTTTTTCTTCTTCTTGGAAGGATCAGCGTTGGTGTCTCCTACATCCTCAACGTCGTTCTTTTCACACTCGTTTTCCTCGTCCTTTTCTTCTTTGATGTCGGTCTTTAATGCGGCCATTTTTTTAAAATCTGGCTTGTCAACTTGCTTTTCATTTATAGCTTCGAAACAATCGATGCGCACGTGCAGCTGTTTAATAATGGAAAACACTGTTGATACTTAGAGGTATTACTGGTTGCCTAACGTGATTGGAAAATTAATGGAAAATGTTTGGCGGCAAATTTAAATTATAAACAATATCAAATCTGTGTGCAATTTTATTCAAACTTGTGAAATTTATAGAGTATTCTGCATGATATTTATCTCAATTGAATTAATATAATCAAATATAGAGTGATGTTAGCTGCAACCTGCAAGATATTATAATATTAGCTTGCAATTTTGATTAAATTGTATTTGGTTAAATTACCAAATGCACTAGTTCCCAGTTGAGTGGAAAAGAGTCATAAAAGCATTGTAAATAAACTTTCGTATTTTGCAAACGCAAGGATAATAGTTGCATGTGTAAATGCACATTTTCAAGTTCGCCATTGCTTGAATATTTATTCCAAATACTGTGTATGTAGTAAACTGTCCTATTTGCCTAGAAAATAACAATTAATAATCGTTCATTAAGAAATTTGCTCTAAAGTTGGCAACACTGATATTGCACTCAAATTTTGAGTTTGACAGTTCCGTTTCCGGTTTCAAAAGTGAACACGTACTTCTCGTGAAAGTGTGATGGAGATCCTAATTGTGAGAACAACTGGTAAAACGTAACATATGAGAACATTGCTGAGAAAGTAAATTATATGATATCCAGCTTCCACTCTATCAAAAGATCGCAGAATGGAATAAGATATTTCGACCAGAAGAACCACAGTTGTCCACATTATCCAGAGAAAGGTAAGATTAATCAAAATATCGTTGGCTTTTTTCGTAATTTTACACAAATTGAAATGCATTTGTGTTAATTCGTCCAATTCTGTAACGAGAAAATAGTCGTCTGCTTTTTTCATTTTGTTCAGCATCTGTTCATTAGTGTTTGGAAATATATTTTTTATATTTCTGCCCAGAAGATGCTTTTTAATTTGACAATTAATGTATTTAAAATTGTCGATAATTTTGTAGAAGAATTTGGCAATAAATAAATATTCGAGATGGTTTATTGTCGTTGAAAAATAATGAAACCAAAACGTTACATTTACACTTCCATAAAAGATATATGAATATAATACATCCAAAATTAGGATGTAGAAGATTAGCGAAAATATGTAAGCTAATTCAATTTTGTGCTGCCGATTTTCAAAAACCAAATTCTTTTTATTGAACTCTTCAATTTTGACTTTCAGTTTTGCCAAATCTTTTCGAACGTAGAAAAACCAAACATATTTAAATGAATAATTGTAGAATAGCATTGCCGCAGAAATTAATTGTAATTTAAATCCTTTTTCTTTGGGATTATAAAATTGTAGAAACCAGTAAGACAAAAATACGAAAGACAAATATCCAACCAATGGAAAAAGAAATTTGCCTTTCCAAAAATTGGATTCATATTGGTTGAAACCAAAAAATTTGTTCACGCAATTTAATACTTTGTACACAAAGGGGAACATTATTTCTACTGAAATACATTAGAATAAATGTGATTAATTACTTATCTAATCGATTTTAATCAATTAGTGGCCAAGCTTTCACATTATATTAAAACAAATATTTATTTTTGAATGGTTCACTGTTCACGCACATGTCTATCACTATTCATTACTGTTGATTGTATTACTGGTTGCCTATATAAAAATAATATTTAATTAAATTAAAATACAATATAATACTACTTTTAATTTGTTGTAATTTATTTAATAGCGTTACTAAACAAAATATCAATTTATCTAAACAATAAATTTATTGATTTTTTGATAATTTGTATTATTAATAAATATTTTTGGTAACTAGGCAACCATACAAACACATCCCCTAAATATGTAAATAACATAAATGTCAGTCAACTTGTCAATCGTCATAACACAATAATAAATCTGTTCTAATACAAATTAAATTGAAAGTGATTAAAAACATTGCAACAAGTACGTAAAATTTGATTACTCAAGCATATTCCTGCTATGTTTGCTAATTATTCCTCGTCTATTAATGGTTAGTGTACAAATTGAAGTGGGTCATGCTAACAATGCAATTAATATAAATTCCAACAACATTGCTGCGTTAAAATTCAATGAAATAGACGTGCAAAATGAGTGACGATTCGGAATTGGATCCACGAATACAAATCGAACTGGAAAAGCTCAACACCACCACTGACGAAATCAACAAATTGGAAATCGAGTACGATGTAAGTTTACTCTTCAACTATCAATACAAAAATTAATTAACTATAATCCAGGAAGCAAACACTACATTCCGAATGCTCCTCAACGAATGTACCCGCCGCCTAAATCTCCTCTCTAAAAAACTGGGCAGCTGCATTGAAAAATCGCGGCCCTACTACGAACTGCTAAAAACCACGAAAACTGCTCAACAAGAATGCCAAGAAGCCGCTGTTCTCTACCAGAAATCCAATGGCATTTATGCGGCCGCTAAAGAAACGGTGGCGCTAGCCGAACAGAGCTTCTTGGAGAACCAGCACGAATGGCAATTCGACAATGCCTGGCAGGAAATGCTCAATCACGCGACAATGAAAGTAGTGGAAGCTGAGAATCAGCGGGCGGAGAGCGGACGCGAACATCAGCGAAAAGCCACCGTTTTCAAGGAGCTGGAAGAAAAGCTGAAGCAACACGAAGACAAATTGCAGAAACTGATTATCAAAGCTCGGCCTTATTTCGATGAGAAGCAACTATGCGAAGAGCAGCTGAACACGCAAAAGCATCGAATCGAAGCAATTCGGACGGAAATTACGGCAACTAAGACGTTTTACTCGCAAACGCTGAAGCAGCTTGAACAGATTTCGAATGAGATTCATATGAAGCGATTGGCGAAGGATGAGTTGTTGAAGAGGCCTAGGGAACCGGGAGTTGGAGCTGAGCTCAATGCCAGTTTTACGGAAGAAGCCAGCTATTTGTCGTCGTTGCCCGACATTGACGAGGAATTGGAGAAGTGCGAGGTGCAGAGTTCGGTAAGCGAGCAGGATGAGGAGGAAGTTGTTGGTAAGTTGGAGGAGTTGAATATGAGGCCGGTTGAGGGACAGTCTGAGCAAGTTTTTGTAACCGAATTTCAAATTCATTTGAAAAGTGATAAGGAATGAAGTTTTAAACAGAGTTATTATTAACATCTACTGAAAGTAGAAGCAAAATTTATAGTAGTTTATTTATAAGAGATTTTATCACTGTTGTAGATTTTTCTGTAACCATTTAGTTTGGTGGTACGGTTGTAAATATTTCTATTGTATTGTTTAATTAGTGTGCCGTCAGATATTAATCTCTGAATTGCTTGTCACTAAATTCGTGTTTGAAGCACAGTATTTTTTTTATTTAGTTTGTTATTTTGTATTAAATTTGTGATGCAAAATAAAAGTCCGCTTTTTAAAATATAAAACTAATTTTATTTAAATTCAATAGACTTACAAAACCATCAATCGCGGTGCGATATTCATAGACATTAACTCTTGGAACAAAAGCTTAGCCGCATACGGCAGCCTTACTTGCGAGATTTGTGTCTTATTTTTACATCCCTTACACTCAAACGTATTATTCCTCATATTAGCAATCGCAATCAGTCCGCAAAAATTACAAACGTGTATCCTATACGGATCAGAAACTTCAAACAAGCGCTCTCTTAAAAATTGCGCAGCTCCATGAGAAATTTGACAATCACGTTCCATCTCTCCAAAACGTAAGCCACCATCCCTAGCACGACCCTCCATAGGTTGTCGCACCAAAATCTGCACCGGTCCTCGCGCTCTCGAATGGATTTTGTCGTCCACCATATGCTTCAAGCGTTGGTAATAAGTTGGGCCCAAGAAGATCTGTGCGTTGATTTTTCGTCCTGTATGTCCGTTATACATTACTTCATTACCACGCAATTGGTAACCGTATTCTTGAAGGAGTGTTGAGATTTTCTGCACGTTTACCGCATCGTTGAATGGGGTAGCATCACCAATTTCGCCCTTATTTGAGGACACTTTGCCTTGGATGCATTCAATTAAATGCCCGATTGTCATACGGGATGGAATAGCGTGAGGGTTGATTATGATGTCGGGTGTTAAGCCTTCGCAGGTGAAAATCATGTCCTAAATAAATAAATAGAGAGTTAGTAGTGTTTAAAATATTTTTTTAAGCAATCTCTACCTCTTGTCGATATTGGATACCGCAGGTTCCTTTTTGTCCATGCCGCGACGCAAATTTGTCCCCAATCTGCGGAATTCGCACTGATCGTACGCGAATTTTGCAGAACTTGTAGCCCTCAGAATTTAATGTTAACATCACTTGATCAACGACTCCAGTTTCGCTGTTACGCAGGAAAGTTGAAGCGTCCCGTTTAGTGAATCGTTTAGTCGTACCATCCAACTAATAAAAAATTCCGTTATATATTTTAAACATGGTGATAAAATATTTATAAAACCTCATCATCATTTTCCGGTAAAGTCATAGTTTTCCCAATGACAACATCATCACCGGACACTCGAATACCAGGTGAAATAATACCATCATCGTCGAGCTTATCGTACAAAGCATTTCGCATGCCTTGGCAGGTTTGCCTGGTCGGTTTCTCGAATTGTTCTTCTTGATCGCCGATTCGTTTCGATTCAGCGTCTTTGTAGGAGCGGTAAAACACGGATCTAAATAAAGCATAATTTTAATACAATTAAAATTAGCTCAATTTAAATCAATTACCTAAAAAAGCCTCGCTCCACCGCAGATGCATTTAAAATAACCGAATCTTCCTGATTATAACCGGTATAACATGCAATTGCGACAATACTGTTAATTCCCGCTGGCAACTCTCTGAACCGCAAATACTCCATGGATCTAGTAGTGACCAGAGGTTTATGTGGATAGTATAAAACATGAGCTAAAGTGTCCATACGAACATGGAAGTTGGTAATATAAACTCCCATAGCTTGTTTCCCCATAGCACTCTAACGCAGACAAATAATTTAAGATCCAAACACCCAATTTAAAAATCAAAACCAACCTGATAAGTGTTCCTAGGACTTTGATTATGATCGGGGAAAGGAATAATCGAAGCGCAAACTCCCAAAATCATAGCGGGATGAATCTCGCAATGCGTATAAGTCGTACAATAAGCATACTCTTTCTCCTGTCGCAAATCGTCAGGCGACATTGCAATCATCACAGTTTCCTCTTCCAATGTATCAATATACTCAACCACACCCGAAGCAACCAAAACTTGCCATCCATAATTATTGTACTCTCGCTCCTTCAACATATCAATATGCTTCTTCTTCAACAACAACGTACCATTCTCAACAATTAAAAGCGGCCGGCAAATACGTCCAGCATCAGTATAAATTCTTATCTCGCGATCGCGGATGTCGCGAATCATCGATACTTCCGACACGATAATATCCATCTGACGGCGCAACTTTCGTAAAGTCGCCATAAGCTGTTCCGGATCTCTATGAATGCCTACCCAGCATCCATTCACGAAAATCTTAGTAGCATTCGCGATAGCACTCGGTGCAATTTCTTCGAGATTTTCCATAGACCATTCTTCCAAAAACTCCAAAATTGGCGACGGTTGCGAACCGACCGATATATAAGCCATCAAGGCAAGATTCTTTACGAGTCCGACAGCTGCTCCTTCGGGAGTTTCAGCCGGGCAAATCATACCCCATAGGGTGTTGTGCAACTGACGGGGTTTAGCGAGTTTGCCATCGCGACCAATCGGTGAGTTAACGCGCCGCAAATGCGATAAAGTCGAAGCGAATGTTAAGCGATTTAATACTTGGGATACTCCAGCTCGGGCTTGATGGGCTTTTTTCTGGTCACCCCAATTTCCCGTAGCGAGAGAGTAACGCAAACCGTCTGTTATTAGTTTAGTTTTAATTGCAAGGTCGAGGTTGAAATCTTTGCCGCGGTCGATAAACTTTTGCGCGTACATTCGCACTTCTTTCATTAAATTCTTGAATAATCTGAATAGTAATATAATTTTAGATAAAAACAATAATTATATTGTTATTATCTTTCATAAATTAATAAACTAAAACTCACCCTCTAAACAAAAACGCTAACAGCGGTCCAGCCAAATCCAACCTCTTATTTCCATAATGATCCCGATCATCTAATTCTCGTCTTCCCAAAGCAGCCAACAACAACCTGTGAACCATATATCCCAAGAAATAAGCCTTCTTCGTCTCACAAAAATCCGAAACGCCCACATGCGGCAACATTTCCTTCTGCAAAATTTCCCTTGCATATTTAATACGCTTCTCCTTCGTCACACCAGGGCGCGCTCCACGCGCTCCTATAAAATTCAAGGCAACATTCTGCTCTTGAATGACGAACGCCTCATCAAGCGACGGCTTAACCATTTCCATCATTTCTGGATCCTCGAAATCGTAAATGATATGCTCGAGGATATCGCGATCTGCCACGAAGCCCAACGCACGAAATACAATCATAATCGGGATTTCTTGCTTAATATACGGCAGAATTGCGATAATTCTTTGCCCGATTGCAGCTTTTTTAATAGCTTGGCCACCCCTAGCCATCATATTCACCCACAATGTGGATGTCGGACGCGAACTGTGCTCCAGACACGATCGAATTTCAGACTTGTAAGCATATTTCCCGTCTTTCATGACGAAAACGTATACTGTATTGGTTGCCATTTTTTCCTGTGCAATTAACACCTTCTCCGACCCGTTAATAATAAAATAGCCGCCAGGATCAAGCGGGCATTCGTTCAATTCAGTCAAATCACGATCGGTCAATCCGCTGAGTAAGCAATAAGTTGAACGCAGCATAATTGGAATTTTGCCAATGAATGTTTTCTGATGCTGCGTCTCAACTGGGTCTTCGTTTTCTTTAACGATTGTTTTAGTGATATCAACATAAAGTGGGGCTGAATACGTGAGATTTCGTAAACGGGCCTCATTGGGCATCATAGGCGACGGGGCACCGTCTTTCTCCCAATGAGTCGGTTTAGATAGGTAGATTTGCTCGAACTTTAAAAGATATCGCGGTGGGTTTTCAATTTCACCTGATGTGTGCTGCGCTTCGGCTTGCAAGTCGATTTGCGGAGAGTCTTCGACGATTCGTTGTACGGACATTTGAATGAATTCGTCAAAGCTGTCCAGTTGTTGGCGGACCAGACCTTTTTCGTCAAAATAGGCATTGATAACAATCCAGCAAGCTTCTTGCCAGAGTTCTGAGCTGATTTCTTCGGTTTCTTCATCGTAGTACTGGTCGGCTAAAGTGTTTGTTTGGTTATGTTACACATCGTAATTAATTAGATCGTTAGTGAAGGTAGAAATGTACTTACGCTCTTCGTGTTCGTACATGATGAAAATGCACTGGAATTCACAATTATCACTGCACTTTTATTTAATTCGCGACGATTAACTTTACACGACACTTGCAACAGCAGCCATTGTTGTTGTACTAAGGCGTACCAACATTCAACGGTAAAAAGTACTAATTTTAATTGAAATATATAGTACACGCTTTCCATTGGTAAATGTGGTGCAGAATTTGTATTATTAATTACAGATTTTATTACTTCTAAATTTGATTAATTTAATTATTATTAAATTTATCAATTAGAAAAACAAACAGTGTTTAATTGCGTCCATTATGAAATATTTATTAAAAAATGTATTGTTGGTTGCCTATGTATTTTTTTTTTTCAAAAAAGTTACTAGCCGACTACTTTTTTGAAAAACCAACAATAAATTTGAAATAAATCAATATGTTTGTGATATGAATGGTTTTAAGCACCAATTTTACGAATTCTTTTTATATAAATTAATTAAAAATAATGAGTTTTTTTGTTCAAATTATCATAATGCATTTTGATCACATCATCAATTCAATTCACTTTATTACAGTCTTGTTTACCTATTTCCTAATCAATCGATTATGGCTACAACTCATTTTCGACTTCGTTTCCAAATGTTCGACTTAATATACAAATGTTTAAATTATTTGTTCAAATTTTTCGCTTTAAATCAATATGAAAATGTCTGCAATTTGGCTTTTATTAAACACATACGTACACTTCTCAGTTATTCAATTTATATATGCACTGTTATTGTGTTTGTACGATATGGAAGTGAGGAAAATAGTTTCATCGTTTTTCAACCCTTACTAGGTTGTCTGAGTTTCACAAATGTTACCTGCAAATACATTTGGTGGTTTCTCAAGCGAAATGAATTGAAAAAAGTGTTAATCCAAATCGAAGATTTTAAATTGAAGTTGGAAAAAAGCTCAAATCAACGAAACATAAATCAGCAAATTGAAGTTACTTGTATTTTGCTTTTTATCCATTTCAATATTGGTTTGGATATGTGGTTCGCTTATCATACCGGAAAACAACCCTCAACTTATTGGTTTCATTGTTTTTCTTATGTTTTGAATATTTATGAATATTTATTCATATCAGTTCCGATTTACAAAATACTTGAATGCTATTCGTGTTTAAATCGACGAATTAAGAGGCACTTAATTCGGAAAAATATTAAAAGCATTTTTCCAAATACAATAAAAGAGAAACAACTGATCAGAATGAAAAGGGCTGATGATAACTTTCTGATTGCTGATCTAGAACAACTGACGCAAATGCATTACAGTATAAGTTTAATTGCTAAAAAAGCTAACAGAATTTTAATTAATATTAATTTTGTTGTAATGTTGTTTGCAAATCTCTGTCTTATGATGCAAATCATTTATTATGTTATTGTTCACCGTGATAGACAATGGAGTATAGTTGATTTCGTGATAATTTCAAATCCTACTTTATACGAATGCCTACCAATTGTGTTAACAATTAACTTGGTAATGGCGTTATCGAAAGAAGTAATGTATTTAGCTATTTTGAACAAGAACTGTCATTTTTTTGACAAGTTTGTCATTATTATGACACCTGTCACAATTTTTCTGTTTATAGGCGAACAGATCAGCATATTACATACACAGCCTTTGGAACAAACATGCTAATAATGATGAAATAGAAGATATTCACTTACATATGGAATTGTTGTCGTTAAGGCTGCAAAACACAAAGGTCCATTTTGATTGTTTTCATGGTCTGTTTAAACTCAACTGGGAACTGTTGCATCTGGTATCTAAACTATTTCTAATCGAACACTAACACTAATTCAACACTTATGCACTTTATTTTATAGCTTTTAGCAAATATTATTTTATATATGATAATATTAATTCAAATTAAACTCAGCAGTGTGACAGGTCATGTTGAGAAGTCGCCATTTTGAAACAGAACTACCAACATTAAAAGCACTCTTTCTATCAAAAATATTTATAATAATTATATAACTAATTTATATAACATACTTAGACTAATTAGCACAATAACTAATAATATATGAGGTACTGAAAATAACAATTTAAATATTTTGTTTCCAATACAAATTTCCACCCCCACCCACAAATGCTACCAACATTTCAAACTCATATTTCTGACGGCTGTCAAAAAATCATTTCAATCAAAGTTTTTGTTATTAAAGTGTTTAGTTAATTACAAATCCAAATAATGTATTAGAATGGACGCAGATGAAGCAAACACAGATCCACCTAAACCGCTACTCGTCGAAGATATAAACATAGAAATCCTGCCAGTAATCTACGAAATAATCAGAAGGTAACCTAATTGTTTAGCAAACATTTGACAGTCAAATAATTTCAATCATTTAAAGCCAAAACTTACGCAATTTAATCTATTTTTAGCGTGGAAAAAGACCATAACGATAACACAGCCAAATCACGCGAGTCCCAGGATTGTTCCTTGAAAGTGCTAGAACTGCAAAAACGACTGGACCAAGCTCGAGCTGAAGTACTAAGATCGCATTTAATCTAATCACAGCTAATACTAATCGAATATGTTCTAGATCCGCTTATTATCAGGCATCGAATTCAGCAAAGAGCAGCAACTTAACAATCTAGAAGCTTTAAAGACGCAACTGCGACTCAAACAAGAACTGCTGCAGAAGTACCGCTACATGTACTCTTTCAATCCACACAAATCCAACTAGATACCTAAACAGCATGGTGTTTCGTTTACTAATTCGCATCCTAGCTAATAATGAACAATTAGTGCAACGTTTGAGTGAGTCGTATCCTATGCGAAGGGCGGCGCAATTCGTAGTCAAAGCGGTATTCAAAGGTAAGAACTTTCTTGAAGAACAAAATTTAAACGGCAAAATCTCGCCCGAACAATTCAGGGACTTAATGCGCGGCTTATCTACTAAGTTCCAACAACAACTTAAAGACGCCCAAGAGGAAATTAAACGCAAAATGAAAAATTAAATTCAATAGTACTTAATAATACATCATGACACATTCAATTATTTTCATAAATTCGCCCGAGCGACAAATAAAACCAACCAGCAAAAATTTCAGGCAATTATTTCTTGTCCATCCGAACGAATTAATGTTTCGAATGTTCGCCTCGTTTGTGCCACCGTTAGGCAAAAAATACCGTCAAGTGTATGTCGATTTTTTGGGGCCTATTTTAGCCTTCCTATTCTTAACCGCGTTAATAGATTACGGATTTCATTTGAAAGTTAGTAAAATTGGTGCGATCGGGCCAACCGAAATTGTGTGCGTTTTTGTCACTTGTATGCCAATATTGTGCTTCGTTTTGAGTAAATTGGGAAATTCGACTATCACTTTAAGCGAAACCGTGTCACTTGTAGGGTACGCGTTGTTCGGTCATTTGTTAACATTGTTAGTGTCGTTCCTGTGTTTCCAAGAGAAGAGTAATTTCTTTTTCTTCGTTTGTTTGATTGTGTTTGGCGGTTTAAGCACGTTGCGATTAACGCTGGTTATTTTGGGCACCATCCCGAAACCGGCTGCTCGATTATTAATTTGTACTGCTATTTCATTAGTCAACATATTGTTCTTAATTTTGATTCATTTCGCTTTCATGCATCGCACGTTTGTCTACAACGGTGCGTTAAAGAAAAACTAATGATGTATATTTTGGAAATAAATAAAAGTTTGTCATGTATTTGTCGAAGTTTTACTTTTTTTATTTAATCTAATTTAAAATAAATTAAAGTAATACGACCTATTGCACTTTAGTGGAGTTCCGCTGCGCCGATGTCGGTAATTGTGCTAAGACAGCATCGGTTTGTGATTTTGCATTAGATGCACCTCCTGCCATATTATTATTGTTGTTCGCTTTGCCGCGGCCTCCTCGTCGACTTCGTCCACGTTTCGAATTCGGCTTTTGCACTTGCATTAGAGAATGTTCGCCGGTTTCTAAAACATCCTCGGATCGTTCGAAGTTCACTGTTGGAGCGCTAACTTCCGCTACCTAAACAAATAAATTAATGGATGCTGTAATACTAAATTAATTTGGTTTCTTACCACTTCGGATCCGTTTTGCTCCTTAACAGCCTGCGCCTGCATGTGATTCTTGTGATTCTGACTGGCATATCGTTGCTTATTATTCTGCTTCGACCGATTTCCTTGATGCAGTGGACTGCTTTGCGTTATAATTTTAACTACATTGCCCACAGCTTTCGTGCGACCTTCGCGGAAGACCATTCGTTGGCCAGGCGACATGTACTCGGGATGCTTAATAAATCTAAAGTGGATCACCGCTTTATCACCAGTACGTAGACAATCTTTCGACATCGAAAGAATACTAGCCGTTTGTCTAATACTTCCGCAATGCACTAAAAGAATAAAATTATTTAAAAATTTGTAAGCAATAGAATTTGAAGCGATAACTTACCCATTGCTTGGTATCGCGAACTAATAGTAGTCGGATGATGCAGAACAAGAATTTCGCCTTCGAATTCCCAGCACGCTTGAGGATTAAGCGAAGGCGACACCATCACCATACCTTTCCGAATTTGCGATCGTTTGATCTAACAAAAAAAATAATAAATCACAAATATTAAATTCTTACAGTGTCATACCTTCTTCAACGAAAAACTGGCAGTTTGCCCCGCTCGCACTTCCTTAACGGCCATGCGCTTCCGATGAATACTTTTAACAGCAATCGCCTGGAAATGTCCCAAAGGATCAGGCCCCAACATCAACGTATCATTCAACCGAATGACCCCTTTAAGGGTAGTCCCCGAAACCACTGTTCCCACTCCAGGCACCGAATATGTGTCATCTATCTGGAATTCGGCTGGTTCGTTCTCATGGTACTCCATCCGCGTTGTAAGTAGATTCAGAAAAGTGGTCAGCAAAGTCAGATTGGCCCCCGACACGTTTGAAACTTGGAAAATGGGACAGAGACGTTCCGATACGAAATTGGTGGCACTTAGTACGACGTCATCGGTTGTTTTCACCATGACGGGTACTTTTCGGCAACCAGGTGATTTAAGAATGCGTACCAGCATTTTTAAGTTGTCTTGGAGGATGTTGACGGGGCACATGTCGATTTTGGTGACGACGACAAAAACGGGTACCGAGAGAGCGAGAGCCAAGCCAAGATGCTCTTTGGTCATGCCGATTATGCCGGCGTTCGCGCCAACCTAGCAATTCAAAATTATTATTTAGTTATGATGGATTGTCGTAATTACCATTAGCATCCCGAAATCTGGGGCGTGTCCAGTCATCCCGAAAACGGTGGTTTTCAAGTAGCGTTCGTGTCCAGCCAGATCGATGAACGTGATCACTTTCGAGCTTTTCTCGCAGATTTTTACCCAATCCAGGGATCCATGTTCGGGCTTGTTTACCACATTGCCCAATCCGTCGAAACCAAGGATGTCGTTCCCGACAGAACTTGTGCGGCCCGATTCCATCTCGTGCTTGTGTCGGAATAATTTCTGTCTCGCATGTCCTCGGCCGTTGTCCAGTTCGCCGTGGGTTAGTACGCCGAGTAAGGTCGATTTACCAGCATCGACGTTGCCGACGACTGCTACCCGAATTTCCAAGAAGTCTAAAAGGAAGCATATATCATTGCTAATAATTAATTTCTTATTAATTAAATAACTTACCACTTTCGCCTAAAACCCGTCGAATCAAGTACTGAGCCACAATGCCTCGCAAATCTTTACGTTCGCGTAATTTAACACAACTGCATTGCTGCTCGCTGGCCATCGATTGCAAGGTAGCAACGGCTGCCTCCAATTCATCGTCCAGCAAGCCGTTTTCACTGCCATCTTCCGAACCTCCAATCTTAAATAATTTATTAAAGTGGCCTATTGCATATTGTGTTTATACTACCTCCAAAATCACTTCGCCTCGTCCTTCATCTAACTGATGCTTCAACTGCTTCGATAACAGTTCGAATTGCTCGCTGGTTGGAGCAACCATAACGTTTCGTCCCAGATATTTATCGAAATCATTGTTTCGTATTGTTTTGTCAGCAAACGAGCTTAACGATTCTTGCGTATCCGTCATTATTGTTTAAACTATCGAGATCAATCTTGTTTTCATGATATTCATGGAATGAATGATCTGAAAGTGAAAATTCGAGGCATATGGTGCAATTTCACTTAACTTTATGAAACAATGATGTAATGATTTGTATGATTGTTAAAATCAATAACTGTGTTTGTTGTTGTATTTCTATTGTTTTTACAGTATTGTTTATTTAGAAAAGTGTATTTATACTCACTTTTTGTTTTGATTGATTTGGCAGCTGAGTTGTCAAAACTGACATTAACATAACCTCAAAAATAAAATGCATTTTATTTTTAAATGTGAATTTAAACGATTTTAATTATGGCTAATTAAAAATTTGTTAAGCTTGGCATCTACACACGTATATATGCTATAAATAACAATATAATTAGTATTTAATTAATTAATTTGTAACACTACTAATGGAAAACGCTTTAAAAAATCTAAAAATGTTGGCAGTACTGAAAAGTGAAGTTTAGTTTTAACATAACCTACAAAAGTAGTGTTTGTAAACGTTTCTTTCTAAATAATAAATTAAATATCAATTAAAATGAACGAAGTTGAGAAACTAGAATACCTCTCGTTAGTGTCAAAAGTGTGTACAGAATTGGAGAACCATCTCGGCATGAACGACAAAGATTTAGGTAACTTTTCATTTACAATACCAATATGTTTTTACACCAATTATTCAATCCTAGCTGAATATATAATACACCTTTCCGAAACCCACGACACTGTAGTTAGCTTTAAAAAAGTGCTAACAGAAAACGGAGCCGAATTCTCCGACTCCTTTGTCACCAATTTACTTCGAATCATTCAACACATGCGGCCAAAAAAACACTCACAAAACTCAAACGAAACCGACTGCGTTGATAAAAGCGAACTAGCATTTAAGTTTCCCGGTTTAGCGATTCCAAACGAGCCACAAAAACCATTGAAACTGAACGAAAATGACGAAGAAGTCTCGGAAAAACCTGCGGGCGACACTGACATTGTGGCGGACTTAATGGCCCAATTTGAAGCCCAAGCGCCCTCGTATAGTAAAGACTCAACAGTTTCTGAAGTGAAGGAACATAGTGCTAGTAGTAAAAAACGGGAGCGATCCAGATCCAGACATAGGGAGCGATCGGGGTCTAGGGAGCGAAGACGGGATCGAAGTGGAAGGCGGGATCGTTCTCGAGATCGACGACACAGGCATCGAAGTAGGTCGAGATCGAGGACTCGTCGACGATCTAGGGAAAGGAGGAGCAGATCAAGAGATCGGAGAGATCGACGACGAAATGATAAAAGTAGCGATAGGAAAGGCAAGAATGAGCAGCGAGGGACTAGTCCGGAGTTGGACGATGATCCTGTGCCAGGAAAAGTAAGTTTATAATTTTTTTTAGCACTTTAGTTCACTAACTAAATATAGTTTGAATTTATTCCTAATTATTTTCTATAATTTTTCCAGATCTACAACGGAAAAGTGGCGAACATCGTCCCATTCGGCTGCTTCGTGCAACTTGAAGGCCTCCGCCGTCGCTGGGAAGGCCTCGTCCACATCTCGCAACTTCGCGCTGAAGGCCGCGTCACAAACGTCTCCGAAGTCGTCGCTCGCGGAAACAAGGTAAAAATTAAAGTAATTTCTATAACCGGCCAAAAAGTATCCCTTTCAATGAAAGACGTGTGCCAATTAAGTGGTAAAGACCTAAACCCGTTATCGCACGCCTCACAAGAACCCGAGGATCGCGATCGTAATCCCGATCGTCCGATGAACAGTTCCACTTCCGTTTTCCGCTTGCCAATGGGCGCCGATGAAAACGAGGAAGACTCCCGCAAACGCGTTACGCGATTGTCTAGCCCTGAACGTTGGGAGATTAAGCAAATGATTTCGTCTGGTTGCATCGATAAAAGCGAGCTGCCCGAGTTTGATGATGAAACGGGCTTATTGCCGAAGGATGAGGATGGCGAGGCGGATATTGAGATTGAGTTGGTCGAAGATGAGCCGCCGTTTTTGAACGGACATGGTCGCGCGATGCATGATTTGAGTCCGGTGCGGATTGTTAAGAATCCGGATGGTTCTTTGGCGCAAGCGGCGATGATGCAGTCGGCTTTGGCTAAGGAACGAAGGGAGCAGAAAATGATACAGAGGGAGCAAGAGGTGGATTCACAGCCGTCCGGGAAGAATAAAAATTGGATTGATCCGCTCCCGGAAGATGAAACTAAAACAACGCAAGCCAGAGGGATTGGTCTGCAGTCGCAGGATTTGCCCGAGTGGAAGAAGCATGTTATTGGCGGGAAAAAGTCGTCGTTTGGTAAAAAGACGAATCTTAGTATCATCGAGCAAAGGCAGTCGCTTCCTATTTACAAGTTGAAGGAGGAATTGAGAAAGGCTGTCACAGATAATCAAATCTTGATCGTTATTGGCGAAACTGGCTCGGGAAAAACCACGCAAATCACTCAATATTTAGCGGAAAGTGGCTTCACATCGCGCGGAAAAATCGGCTGCACTCAACCACGTCGTGTGGCTGCAATGTCGGTAGCCAAACGTGTGGCTGAAGAGTTTGGTTGTCGATTAGGGCAAGAAGTGGGATATACGATTCGGTTCGAAGATTGCACCAGTCCCGAAACAATCATAAAGTAATATTTAACAAAATTAATTTTAAACATCGACGCTTAATAAATTATTATTGCAGATACATGACGGACGGTATGTTGTTGCGCGAATGTTTAATGGATCTGGATTTGAAAGGCTACTCCGTTATCATGTTGGACGAAGCTCACGAAAGAACAATTCACACTGACGTACTTTTTGGCCTACTAAAGCAAGCTGTGACTAAACGCCCGGAGTTAAAATTAATTGTGACTTCAGCGACACTAGATGCGGTGAAGTTTTCGCAATATTTCTTCGAGGCTCCTATTTTTACAATTCCTGGTCGCACATTTCCGGTGGAAGTACTTTACACCAAGGAACCGGAAACTGATTATTTGGATGCCAGTTTAATTACGGTGATGCAAATCCATTTGAGGGAACCGCCGGGTGATGTTTTGCTGTTTTTGACGGGGCAGGAAGAGATTGATACTGCCTGCGAGATTTTGTATGAGCGAATGAAGTCTTTGGGTAAGTTTTATGGTTACTATTTTGTGATGGATTTATAATTATATTTATTTATAGGACCGGATGTGCCCGAATTAATTATTCTGCCGGTTTATTCGGCTTTGCCCTCTGAAATGCAAACGCGCATTTTCGAGCCAGCGCCCCCTGGTAGTCGTAAAGTGGTAATTGCTACGAATATTGCCGAGACTTCGTTAACGATTGATGGGATTTTCTACGTGGTTGATCCCGGTTTTGTCAAACAAAAAGTCTATAATTCCAAGACGGGAATGGATTCTTTGGTTGTCACGCCTATTTCACAAGTAAGAATTTTAATACTTTAATTTAATTAAATATTTTTTATTAATTAATTTCTTTTAATTAATTTAATTCTTTGAATCTAGGCACAAGCTAAGCAAAGAGCGGGCCGAGCTGGCCGAACAGGCCCAGGTAAATGTTATCGCTTGTACACAGAGCGAGCGTATCGCGATGAAATGTTGCCAACACCTGTACCGGAAATTCAAAGAACTAATTTAGCTACTACGGTTTTGCAATTGAAAACTATGGGTATCAATGATTTATTGCATTTCGATTTCATGGATGCTCCGCCAGTGGAATCTTTAATTATGGCTCTGGAGCAGTTGCATTCGTTGTCGGCTTTGGACGACGAGGGACTTTTAACCCGATTGGGACGAAGGGTAAATTTAATTGACTTAAAATATTAATTTAGAACCTTAACTAATGTTTTATGAATTAATTATTTAGATGGCGGAATTTCCTTTGGAACCAAACCTTTCGAAAATGCTGATCATGTCGGTTGCACTGCAATGCTCCGACGAAATCCTGACAATAGTAAGCATGCTTTCGGTGCAAAACGTCTTCTATCGGCCTAAAGATAAGCAAGCATTGGCCGATCAGAAAAAAGCGAAGTTTAATCAGCCCGAAGGTGACCATTTAACATTACTGGCAGTTTATAACAGTTGGAAAAATAATAAATTCTCGAATGCATGGTGCTATGAGAATTTTGTGCAAATTCGGACGCTCAAACGGGCACAAGATGTGCGCAAACAATTGCTAGGTATTATGGATAGGCATAAATTAGATGTAGTTTCGGCTGATCGGAATACAGTTCGAGTGCAAAAGGCGATTTGTTCCGGTTTCTTCCGCAATGCGGCGAAAAAAGATCCGCAAGAAGGGTATAGGACTTTAGTTGATAGTCAAGTGGTTTACATTCATCCGTCTAGTGCGCTTTTTAATCGACAGCCTGAATGGTAAGTTAATCGGAAGCCGTTTTGTCGTTTGATCAACTAATATTTTAAATTGTTTTGCAGGGTAATTTATCATGAATTGGTTCAAACGACAAAAGAATACATGCGAGAAGTGACGACGATTGATCCGAAATGGTTGGTTGAATTTGCGCCAGCCTTCTTTAAATTCTCGGATCCGACGAAGTTAAGCAAGTTTAAGAAGAATCAACGATTGGAACCGCTTTACAATAAATACGAAGAGCCGAACGCTTGGAGGATATCGCGAGTGCGTCGACGTAGGAATTAAATACAAATATTATTAATTAAGGTAATATAGCTAATTTTATTTGATCCAACGTTACTCATCAAACAAACTACGGATTCGTACCCGCTTTGCCACGTCTCCTTGTCTGTCTTTATCACGATTATTGTAACTCAAATTGCTAAGATCTACATTATTGTGTGAGGGTGTCCATCGGCCGGTAGTTCGAAGGATTTGCGGACTTTTATCTTGTGGTACTCGATCGCGTACATTGCTGGTATTTGTTACCATTTCGAGTTTTCGGCGGGGTACATGCCGCAATGCGTATTTCCAATCGTTTGTTTTTTTAACATCTAATAGAATACTAATTACCTGATTTAATGTTAAACTTTTTCCGGACCCGGTGCCCCATTGTAAGTACTTGTCGAGTGGAAGTTTGGCCATACGAATGTTTTCTCTTTTTGCTTTCGCGAGGGATAGTGGTGTGTTGTTCACCTACAAGTAAATTAAGACAATAATATTCTTTCGAATTCTTAATAAATTTCGCTTACTTTGTCGACAATGCCGCCAATAATATAAATAGCCTCATGATCGAATTCGGTTATTTCTTCACGACAATGCGGCGTAAGATAAACCAATTTCTCCTTTGGAAATAAATCTAGGTAACTTGATTCATGGACGTTCAATGGAAACCATTTTTCTAGCATTGGTGGTACATGTTTGTGGAAGTATTCCATAAGACTTTCGTTTAAATTGGCATTACACAAATGCAAATCAAACGGATCTAACATGAATAATTAATAATAAACAAAATAAATAATTAAATAAATTAATATTACCATCATGAAATCGGTTTTCGGCAAATAGCAGCATTATTTGTTTAGCACAATTCGCATTCTCTCTTTTGCTCATATCCTGATCGTAACCGCAATCAACGACGATTTTCTGTCCGAATTGCATTGCTTGTACTAATCGATTGTTGTACATCTGATTAATGGTTTGATCGTAGATGCGTAAAAATAGATTGTTGTGTTGTAAATCGTATTTAGAAGCGAATTCCTCGATGGTTTCGTTTTCTTTGTCTTGTTCTGGCCGTGTGCTTTTGTACTCTTCGAATTCGATCCTTCGCTGTTCCTTTTTGATCTAAATATCAGCCGCTATATTATTTGACTTAAAAATATTACACGATTAAGTACTTACATTCTTATTTTCCTGCTTCTTCGAGTTCTTAAATAGAAACTGTAGGTACTTAGAGCGAGCAGTTCTTGTTTCGAACTTTAACAACTCCTTCCAATGTTGTTCTTTCATGAACCACATTTCCGGAATCGCTTTACCTTCTTGTCTCATTACTTCTGTTTCCAATTCAATTACCTTTAACTTATGTTCCAGTTCTTTATCACCTCCAGTAATAGCTTCATAGTTAATTGGGTTTTCAGTCGTAGTAGAAGAACAGTTTCTTATAAGCAGCATGTTTCGGCTACAATTATGGGTCGCAAATATAAGTTCACATTTTTTAGTGGAAATCGTCGAGAAGCTTTTGAGATTATCAGACAAACGTCCTATTTTCACTAAAGCACGTTTAATTTGGAACATTTTATATTTGTTTAATCAAAGTTTGATTCGAAATCCTAACCATACTTTTAAGTTGTCAAAACTGAAAATGCGTTTTCCATTGGTAAAAGTAGTGCGGAAAGTAGTTTTGCAATGAGTATGCAACCAAACATACGTTTCCGAACTAAATTTAAAATAAATTTGCATTTTATTTTTATGCTAATTTATTTTAATCCTGTGAGGCTGGCTTAAACGAGATACTTAGCATTGTTAAGTAATTATTTTTATTGTACTTGAATTAAATTTATTGCCGTCTATTTTAATCCAGTTTATTTTTATAATTTTATTATATAAGTCTTAAATTGGGGCACAATAAGGTTTAATTAAATGCAGCCCTAAAGAAATAAAATATATATTTACAAATCCTAAGATGTTTACAACACTACATAATTGTTTTCGTATATAAGGCACAAAAGTTTCCTGTAGTAAAATTCAATTTTTGTATAAATGCACCTGTACAAAGTATTATTTTTTTTTAAATATATAAAGTCCATCAATATAAATGTCTAGAAAAATAATTTCATCCAATTATTTACATAATTATATACATATATATAGTTACAAAGTTTTTATGTAAAATGAAGTTTTTGTGTTGCTTATTATTTTATCACAAATATCAATATTTTGTTAAAAACAGAAAAATGAGAGTAAACGAGAGTTTGGCAGTTACAAAGTGGAAGTTTCATTAGCTGATTGAAAATAAAATAGTTAAATACAAGCAATATTTAAAATCTGTCTCCAAATCTACAGAAATGTGATATCTAGCTTCCTTTTAATTATCTTTGGCAATGTAATAATTTTATATACTTAGCTAATCAACATAAAAATAAAATCGCATCATCACATTTATGTAATTTCGTTCTCAAACAATATTGGATCGAATAAATTGGAATAAATTGATTGAAATTACGAGAGTTAAAAAATCCTTAAGCTAATGTAAATTACGACTAATTAAACTTAGTCAGTCTTCTGATAAATTGTTTTGTGTTTAACACAGCCTAGGCAAATTCAAATCTATCTATCTACAAAATATATTCCTATAAAAAAAATTAACCGAACACAAGACTTCACTAGAAGACACAACTCACTCACTGCAACATCAAAATCTCCAAATTCCGATGCAGAATCGTGTCTTTGACTGAATTAAACACAACTTTAATATTCTCCGTATCCACTGCCGTCGTAAAATGATGATACAAACTCTTCTTCGGCTCGCGCTTAACACCAGTGAACATCGCCAAAATAAACGCGGGCACGTCTTGCATCGAATGCGAATTCCCCGAAAACTGCGGGAAGTACCAGCGAATATCCGTCTCCGGATTCGCCACTTTCTTCTCCAACAAATCGAACTTATTCAAGAACAAAATAATCGAAACGCCACCGAAAATGATGTTATTCACAATGGTGTCGAAGATATCGCGCGATTCCTCCAGACGATTCGTTCGTCGGTCCTCCAGCAGCACTTGGTCAAATTCGGAGGACGAGACAAGGAAGAGGATGGACGTGACGGAGTCGAAACACTGAAACCACTTTTGTCTTTGCGAACGCTGACCACCAACATCGACGAATAGGAATGGTATGTTGTTAATTGGTATGATGAATTCGGTGATGCCTTTGGTTGCTTTGCGACAATGCAGAATGTCTTTGTTTGTTGGCATGTACTCGGGTCGGGATATTCGCTCCAAATTGTTGAGGAAGTATTCGACGGAGTCGCTCTGGAATGCAAACAGGAACAATTTAATTTCGAATTACATAACAATGACCTGTAATTGCATTGTATTTATAAAAATTGATATCGTACGAATTCGTTGGGCAATATAAATAACATTTCGGGTCATAATATGAGTAATAAATAGTCAAATTGAATCATCAGTACAATAACTTCATTGCAAGTCGAAACGTTAATGTTATTATTATGCAAAGTAAAATATTTAAACAATTTTAAGGTCATGTTGAGGTGAACGATTTATAGTGTGATAAAAAACAGCTTTTCCTAAATCCAGACAATTATAGTACTAACCAATTGGAATTCTCTTCGCCTGTTAAAGGCCTTTTTGATGCTGATGTCCTGCCAAAGTCGGGAAAGAATCGGCGTCAACTGAATGAATACTTTGGAGTCCAGCACCATCGTATTGTCGAATTGCAACAATTCGACACCCAAATCCGCATTGCCACTGTCGCCCCACGGGATCCCCAACTTGTTGCGGGCGTCCACCAGCACTCTCATGCCTTTCACCACGTTCAAATAGATCACTTGTTGGAATTCCCTCATCAAATGACTCTCGAATTTGATGCCGTGAATGATTCTCATCTGTTTGAGAAATGTGGATTTGCCACTCTCGCCAGCACCGAGAAGCAGCAGCTTCACTTGTCGTTTCATCGCCTGTTTGTCCTTTTCGATCATCTTGTCAATCTCTTGGCTCTTGTAGCGCTGCTCCAATTCTTCGGGGCTGAATTTGAAACGCAAACAACATGGACAAGACCACATTAACGTGGACATATTAACCCGTTTTGCAGCTCTTTGGAGGTTTAGTTAAGTGGACACACTCTGCTTTTGACAAACTTCATATCTGCACAACATTACAATACTCGACACTGGCGGTGACTGAAATGAAGATAGATGCTAAGCTGCGGACGCATGCGTGTATTTGATGATGGAGCTTTTGGAGCTTAGCGTTCATTCCACCACGGTTTCTAATAGGAGCTTTTTTATACAAACTTTTTAAATTTATCTATTTATTAGTTTTTTACAATAATTATTATTTATTAATGGGCTATTTAAATAATGAAAAAAATAATCTAGACGACAGAGCAATTTTTTTTCAATTATTTTTAAATTCCTGTCAAAATCATTTTACGGTCATCCATGCATTAACATTCCTTTTGGATTTCCCTTGGGATTTCCACTAAATTATGGTCAATATTGAAAATGTTTGTGCAGTTATAAACGAAGCTGTATCCTGCACGCGAAATTACGAGTTATTTGATATCCGTACACCAGAAGAGTTGTATAAGCTGTTTCTATTTTGCCACATTTTTTCATGGGTTATTTTGCTTTGGAAACTACGTAATTAAATGCTTTTATATTAAGTATTCTATTGCAAAATCTATTAAACGTAATATTTGAAATGTGCGCTTTGATTTGAGCGCCATCTGTTGCATGAGGCCAAAAGTTGGTTTAAATAATTTAAAACTCAATGATACAATTTAGTTTAAGCAAACAATTTGTTTATACTTTTTATTAATGCTCTTTTTGTTTTCAGGGTGGTGGAGGTTACTTATGGATTAACTACATAAAGAGAAATTTGTGTATATGCGATTAAAAAATGCAATACTTTGATATGGAAACACCCGAAGATTTGTGTAAACTGTTTTACTTTTGCTATATCTTCTCCGGGTTTGTAGTTTTATGGAAAATAATAGCCAACCGATATTTTTAAATCTTCAATCTTATTATAAAATAAATTACAAGACACTAATGGCCTAATTAATATATTTTATTTTTATTTATAAATTCCGACTTCATTTTAATTATTTAATTATTTATAAATAATAATTATAATTAATTAATTCCGTATATAAATCAATTTATACCAATTATCAAATAATATTTGAATTTCGCGCTTTTGAAACGCCACCTGTTGCATGCTTGCGTGAGTCAGAAAGCTTGTTTATTTACATCTTTTGAAATATCGAAGATACAATTCAAGCAAACAATTTACTTATACATTATTATTAAACAATTTTAACTACCCCTAAAATGTCAGAGTGTTATATTTTAAGTGCACATATAGAAAAACTAGGTAATGCAATACTTTTTAATATTAATACCAAACATAACCTCCAATTTTTATGTTAGGGCATAATTTATTGGAAATCAGGGAACGAGCCCTTTTTAATTTAGTCTCCAAGTTGAATAATGGACTACTGTTCGATAACGACTTGGCTAGAAGCAAAGATTTAATCACAAAGCTTCTGAAATGGTTCCTTTTTGAACCCACTACAAATGAAGCAGTGGTGCTTAAACTACTGAAACGAATATTGCAGGTACTTTCTAGCGCTATTATTTAACCTTCTATTATTAAATGAATGTTTCTTCTTTAGTCTGAGAGCGGCAGAATATTGATAAACCACTACGGCGAAGATTGCGGAATTATACAAGAACTCAACAAAATCAAATCATTCATCGAACCAAAATTCCATCCATGTCTGGACGATTTACTAGGAATTGCGAACGAAGTATTGAGCAAAAAACCGCCACACATTGTGCCACCATTAGTATCAGATAAACCTTTAAGTTATCGCAGCGATGAGGACAGCTTTGCGAATGTGAATTATTCTCCGTTAGTGGGAACCACCGCTACCCCTATCGAAGGCTACGTCTACACCGATTCTTCAAGAGCAGCGCAAATGGGGTAAGCAATAGATTTATAGTCAATTTTTGTTTATACGGAAATTAATGAATTATAGCGCTGATATTGCGTCCATAAAAAGCGCCCAGCAATTAACCGCAGAAAAGCGGGTTGCTTTGCAATGGCAACCCTTAATTGAGACAGATAGACACGTTTTGCAATCCGTTGAGAACTCCCTGGTTAATCCCACTCAACCTGCGGCTTTAATGCACTCTTGCGAATTTTTTAATAATGTTTTGCTGCATGATTTTCCGGGCGAAATATTTTTACAGCGCCCCACAATTATTTTAGTAAGCGATATAAATATATTTGATTAGAATTTGGGGTAATTATTTTTTTTGTAGCAATTTTTTCATTTAATCAAAACGTGCAGGTCGACTAGAATCACAAAGTCGGTTCTGCATTGCTTGTTTAATTTAACGAAAACGCTGCAAACTCGAGTCAATCATTGCAATGATCCGAATATGACTAGTTCTAAACTTGAGGTAATTTGTGTGCGGGCAATATTTTTTTTGTTACTAAAATATTTTTTTATAGCATTTACAAGAGTTTACTTATAAAAATGATTCAAATCGAAGTTCTGAAAGTGAGCATTTTGAATCGAACCGCGATAAAGCAATTTTAATGAGCGCGCAAATTTCGGTGCCAAAATTTGTGTGCGAAATAATTATTTGCATTTGTGATTATTTGACTACTAGTAGTAGAGATAAAGAGAAAATTCAATCAAATCAAAAAGGGATTAATTTGGCTTTATCGCTTTTAAATGAAGCGTTGAAACTTTTGTACTCCACGATAAGTTTGGACGTATTCGATCAAACTTTACAAAATAATTCGTTAAATATTTTGAAAGAGTTGAACGAAGTATTTGTGGCTTTTGGAGATATTTTGGAACACTTTAGGTAATTTTTAGTCACAAATAATTGTTCGTCAAAGTAATATTTATTATTTAGGATTGAAGCGAGTGGTTCAGACGAAGGTTTAAACAGTCGATTAATTTATTTGTATTTACTCCACAATTGCGCCAGTTTATTACCGAATTTAGTGCCTCAAAAAATGACCAAACTAATCCTACCGAAAAACTTTAAAACCGCTTTAACGAATAGTTTGCTGGATAATTGCTTAGCGAGAATGTACCCCAAAGTGCATGGCACTCTATACGACTACGTCCATGTAAGTTACTCCACAAATTATTTTGAGTTGCGCTCCTATTTTTTTGTATTCAGAGTTTTAGCGTAGACGAAGGAATTAATTTGCTGCAAAACTACAACGAAGTGCAAAAAATCTGCGATTCAATTAAAGCGGCAATCGCATTTTTGAAAAGCCACCGAAAGTACAAACATTACGATTTAATTTTGTTAGCGAAGCAAGCATGGCCTTGTTTAGAATTCCACGAAGATTTGAATTTTATTCAAGTGTATATCGAGGCTTGTTCGAAAAGTTTAATGCATTTCAAAGAGGAAGCGAAAATAATCTGCACATCTGAAGGTTTATATTTATTTTATTTAGCCATTCAGCTGGTATTAATAACGCATTTTCAGAAATAACTTTACGACTATTGTCGCATAGCTCACTGAAAGTCCGTCTGGAAACTTATCGCACTATACATAAAATCATAGCGAAATTAATCAGCAGCGAAATGCCTGAAAGCCGAATTTATTTCCTACTAACCGATAAAATCCTAACCGAACTCGCGTTGCACGGCCTCAACGACAAACATTTAAAAAAATACGCCGAAGATATTTTGATCCACATAATTAAATCGCAAATCCTTGTCTCAAGCGAACTTTGGCAAAAAGTCATCGAAGCCCTAATCCCAGTTTTGCCAATTTTAGCCTGCAATGCGGAAAAAGCGACTTTACTGGGCCGTACGGTAATTAGCATTTTAGATCCGGATACCGCTAAAAATATGCTTCTGCCTGAAATTGTGATAGTGCGATGCAATATTCTGTTTATGTTTGCACATGATGTTACAATTCGCGAAGAGGCTTTCTCGCGATTGACTTGGTTGCTTGCGAAGCAGCCAAAATCGCGCGAGTTGTTGCCGCGATTAAATGACTACTTGCCGCACCATAAAGTGGCAGCCAATTTATGCTACCGGCAGAAAAACCCGATTGTTATGGTTAATGTTAATAAAAGTCGGGTTTCCCAGCATTTGTTTCAGGTAAGAAAATTTATTGTATTTTATTGTCTAGTAATTTCTGGCGAATATTTATTTATCGGCTTCAAAATTATTTCTAGCCGAGTAACATTTATGTAATAGCAGATGTGCTAGCATCCGAGGATGTCGAGCCGGAAATCCTGCAAGCCGCACTTAAGCAGCTTACTTTTATATTGGAAGATCCGCTAACGCACCAATACTTTATCGATACAGGCGGTTTGAATTTGCTCACGAATATTGTAGAGAAAGTGATCACTTATCAGCCGCATTCGCTCATTTCGATTATCACAGCTTTGAAGCAGCTTTGCTTTTATCACGCGCCAATTCGACAAGAATTAAGTGGCAATGCGGAAGTTATTTATTCCGTTTTAAGGGCGTTGTTTATGTTTTTTGATAATGATCGGATGAAGACGGATGCGTCCAGTTTGTTGTTCATGCTGGTGTTTAAGGATTATTTTACGGGGAATCCGAGTAATGGGAATTTGTCGATAGTGCATTTAATTAGCGAGAAATTGCAGATGCCTTTTAGCTGTAATACGCATTCGAAAGTCAGTTTGTACTCCAGCTTTAATTTGAAAGGTTTAAAAAATATTCGTCTGGTTAGAAATATTTTTTTGAACGCTAATATTTTGTAGATGCGTTAATTAAAGATAAGTGGTGCTTAAACTCGATTCAAATCCAATGGAATTGCGAGCTTTTCGGCGATTTTACTACATTACTTAAGCAAGAACACATTACTTATTCGGATAATGACAAAATACAGACTCCAGAATTGCTAAAGCTCTCCCAAGATAGTCTGGATTGCCTCAAAGCTTCTTCAGTCGAATTTTGCGTGGGGAAATATCTGAGTAGTATACAGAATGGCACTTCCCATGAAACTGTAATAGAATCCATAGAAAAATTAACATTGTGCCTTTACGTCCATTTATTTCGAAACGAATCCAATAACGGAGCGATATTGAATTTTGAATGGGAGCAATCGTTTGGACGCTTCCTTAAATCGCTTCCATCCTGCGAAGAGGATGTGCTGCTACTCAGAAAAGTAGTGCAATTTTTGCAGCTTTTAGTAGTTTGCTATAAAAATAGCGATAAATGTTGGATTACCAAGATGCTAAAGGATCACAATTTATTTCTGCTGGATTTGCTGGATGTTGATCAGAGTACTGATGAGGAAACTAAGCTTTTATGCCAGGATTTATTGGGGTTGATTACAATTGCGGCTTGTCAGGAGCATCAATTTTTGGATTACTATGCGATTGAAAAGTCGGAAGAAAAATTGTCCTGGCTGCATGTTATTCGAATTATTGCGGATAATTTGCAGTTTAGCGATGCTCAGCATTTTTACAATTTAGGTAGGTTTTTTGAATTTTGTAAAATAAAAGTTCAAAGGACCAAAATATTATTTTTAGCATATTTGGATTCCTTGCTCCTCTGTTTAGTCCATTTAACTTCCTCGTTGCGTTGGAGTAATAGTAAATCCGGCTCTCCTTTGAAAGAACCAATCCCACAATTGATTTCTGGATTATGCGAGCTTGTAAATGCTTTCCATTGCGGAAAAGGAGCATCGGCAGCGATTTCCGTTATGGGTTTAAGCATTACGAGGCATGTTGTGCTAATTTTGAATCATTTGCTATCCGAATTGCTGAATGCGAAATCAAAGGTTTGCTTATTTTAGGGTAAAAAAAAATTATTGCTATATTTTTGGACTTATAGGGATGGGAAATGTATTTCTTAAAAGACGAAGAAGATAATTTTTTGAATAGTTTTGTAGCTTTGTGGGGTAGTCGCGATGTGGTTCTACGAGCTGCTTCGTTGCAATTAGTTGCAGGAATTGCTAGCTCACCGAGAGGAACAACCGAATTAATAAATAGTAATTGTTTTAATACATTTTTTATTTAATTAAATATTGGCGTGTATGTATAGTTGCAGGAATTTACGATCGAGTGCTTTCCATTATTGTAGATCATAATGAAGCGGGAATTGTGCGAGAAAACGCCGCGAATTTATTCGGCAATCTGATTGACAATATTAATTTAAATCCAGGACAAAAGGTTTTTTTATCAAATAATAATTTTTTTACAGTTTAACTTTTTTTTTTGTAGAATGATGAAGTAATTTTGAACCTATTCGACGCTTTAGATTTTTTTAACAATCTTGATATTATGTTTAATTCGCTATTTTTATTAAAACCAGGTAATTAATTTAATTTAGCGCCTTAAGTTTGATTTCATTCTTTTTTATTATTTTTTCTTGTAGCCGTACTAAATAAAAACGTATACTTTTCGGAGCCAACTTCCTCGACTTCCAGTGCCTCAAACTATGATTCTTCTACGAGAATCACAACGCCAGCTTTCATAAAATCAGTAGCAACATTATTAGCGAAGCTGCATCAGCTAGCACCCGATTTTATTGCAGCTAAGTTACAGGAGCGCGGACTGATGAAATTATTGTTCCGATCGCTATTTGTGCCAATTTTGAGTATAGCGAACACTAAAGAAGTTGCATTACATTGCGATATCTTGGAAATGAACACGATGGTTTGCTATATTTTGAATAAGCTGGTGCTAACTAACAGTACTTGTCATGGAACGGTTTTGCATACAAGAGACTGCCTCAATGTGCTGGTTCAATTGTTAAATGCGAAAGTTTATGGTAAGTACTTTTAGTTTTTTTATTTTATGTTAAAATCATTGTTTTTTTTTATTTTAAAAATTGGAAATTGTTTCATTTAATTTTAGACATATTTAATTTAAACAAATTACTGTCTATTCATTTTAATTAATTAGTAATCTTCTATTAAATTTAAAATTAGTTGTATAATGTATGTTTGGTTGCATACTTTTTTCTAAAATTTAGCGTAACTTATTTATAGAAACAAATTTGCCGCAATTAATTTATTTACGAAACAAATTATGGAGCGAAATATTTTATTTAATTGCATCTTTAATGGAATTTAAAATCTACAATCATAAATCGTTGGAGGCCTTAGACATTTTTGTAGAAACTTTGTCTGATGTTGGTTGCGAGGGTTTTATCGAAACTTTGTGCGAAGCGCTCAGTTGCATTGGATCACACTGTAATTAAATTATTATTATTATTCACAAATATAAGTAGATTTAATAATAATTTTGTAGATTTGCAAAACTCCGCGTTGATTTGTTTAACAAACGTCCTAAAAATCGAATCGTATAGGACCAAAGAAATTTGCGCTAGTCCACCACCAACAAACTCAATGCAATCATTTTTAGACACATTCAAAACTAGTAAATCAATTATAATCAATAAGGTCCCAAATAACAAAGAAAACGTACCAATAACTACGTACAACGGACTTGAAAAAGTCTACATGGACAAACTATCCCCGAAACCGATCGAAAATATCGACGTAAGCTTCACAGAAAATTTACAAAATTTAACAAGCGGTGCGGAAATTTGCAAAATTTTATTGAACTTGTACGATTTATGCAACTTGAAAAGCACGAAAAATACTATATTTATCTTCAAATACAAATCCAACGTAACAGCATCCATATCGAGCATACTATGCGTTTCGACGACTGCCAAAAAATTTGCATTAAAGCAAGGCTTGCTGCCAATAATTTTGGAACAACTCAAAGAATTCGTTATCAAACTCAGCCTGGAATCGGTCGAAAGTTGGCGCAGAGTTTCGGATAAAAAGCGCATTAGCGCGATACTGAAAGATCTGAACGAGGTGATTGGATTGCTGATTAATTTTCTGCTGGATAATGCGAAAGTGAAAAGCGCAGCTGCAGCTGAAAACTTGGCGGATATTTTGCATAAATTGTGGGTTTGGTTTCAAATACAAAATAACTGGTTGAAGGATGTGTTGGAATTGTTGTGCGTTTTTACGAGCGGTTGCAGTTTAGGTAATTTGGAATTTTTTAATTTAGGAAATTGCGGAAATTAATTCGGATTTAGCTTGTCAGACTTTGCCATTGACGAATGCGGTAGCTGGTGCGGGTCCTCGAAGATCCCCAAGTAACTTTTCGCTTTTGCATGCGATTATTGCGATAGTTAACAAAGAAATGGAGCAAACTAGCAAGACGCACGATTTGGCCAATTTGAAGCTTTGCTTCAATATTTTGCACAATTGCATCGAGTTTCTTGAATGCCGAATGATTGTCACTAAGGTATATAATTTGTAAAAATTATAAAGCAATATTTTAATAAATTACTATTGCAGAGTAATATTTTGCAAAGTATTCTGCGATTGCATCCAGCGATAACCAAGCGCCAGAAGTCTTGGGAATCGGTCGAATTGATTTGGCTGGAATTTTTGCAGGACTATACGACGTATCCTGAAGGACAAACAGCAGTCGCTAAATTAGCAGACGTGCTGGATTTAATTCTAACAATGACTTCGAGTAGCAAGCCTGAAAATAGCACGAGTGCGCTTTTTGTTTTAAGGAATCTTGCGTTTTATCAGCCGAATAAATCGAGGCTTTTAGCTTCAGGTATGTAACGCATGGATTTTTGAAGTATAGGATTTTTTATTGGGTTTTGTAGGAGATTTTCTTTACATTTTACAAAATAAGTTGGCGAATGGAAACGCGGAGGAAAAGAATACTGTGGTGGTGATTATGTGGGCGCTTTCAGCGAACAGTCAAAAAGCGAAAATTGTGCTGAAATCGGCGCAATTGGATGTGAAATTACAGGATGCGATTAAGCATTATCAACTTTGCGAATCTCGGGTTGATGGGGATGAAGATTTGCAACGCATGTATTTTGTACTTAATATTTTAAGGGAATTTTAAAACGTATTTATATTTTTAATATTTTTATATTTAATTATGTCATTAAATTTTATTAAAGTAATTATATAACTATCAAGTTTCATATTTTATTCATTTCAAGACCTTAAACTTACATTAGTTTCGGTTATTTAATTTTATTTTGGTTTAAAAATATGTAATGACGGAGCGCAAATCCAAAAAGAAAAATATTTTCAATAATATCTTATTAAATTATGTCATAAAATTTTACTAAGTGAATTATGAAACTATCAAGCTGCATAATATATTTATTCAAATCCTTATATAATGTTTGCTTATTAATTAAATTTCATTTCAAAAATGATTGCGAAGGTAAAAGTAGCGCTAAATAACATACAATCATTTTTCCAATTAAATCGAAAAGATAAGCTTTTTCATATCAAAATCTACGAATGGCTCTTCATCGAAAATGTTATCAATCAGATACTTTTAAAATTTCTCCTCGCATATATGATATTCAATATATTTGTTTGCTTGGCCTTTTTAATTAAAGATCGTCCAAATTTCAAAACACTTTTTCAGTATATACCAATGACAATCATCTGCAGTTATGTAAATATATCCAATTTTACTGTAAAGCTACTTAATTAATTTTTTTCAGCCGTTTCTTGTCTTAGTTACAAGCGTATATTTAACCTACGACAATATTTACGTTAAATATTTAAAAAAGCCAATTCGTTCTTTACAATTTGTAAATAAAAATGTAAAAATCAAATGTTTGAAGGAAGCGAAATTTGCAACAAAGATTCTGTATTTATCAATTCTAATATCGGCGATTTGTGGTATAGCTACATTCCCTATTGTTGGCGATGAAAAGAAGATATATTTACCCATTTTTCTATACCACCGATATTTTTCGCAATTTTTTGAAACTGTTTGCAGCATTATTTTTTATTTTATGATTTATGTTTCTGTATTCCTTGCGGTGATTCAACCGTGGTATCTTATTTCTGTAAGTTTGGATGTCAAGTTTCAATTCAATTTATTGCAAGATAATTTCAATGGTATTATTTCGAAACGGCATCTGGATAGGTATTATTTGAGAGAAAACGCGGCTTTTCAGGAGAAGATTAAAACCGATTTACGTAATTGCATTCAACACCATCAGGAAATTATGCGGTAAGTTTCTTTGTAATTTATTATTTAATTTTATATTTTGTTTTGGAAAAATCAGATTTGAGTTTAAACTAAATGCCTTAAAAAAGTGTTGGTTTGAAGGGGATGTTGTAATTGATGTAAATTTCTACTTTACTGCTTATTTTTTCAACTTTAGTGCCGATTGTTGAGTATTGTTCAAATATTTTTAACTTAAAATAACGTGTCTCGAATTATTTATTATTTATTAAGAAGTTTTAGTGTTAAATTAAATTATTAACACTATTATTACTATTAATAATGGATAGAAATAATTAATAATTTATTTTATTAATAATTTCTTAAACAATTAATAACTTCCAAACCATAAACATATTTAAACTTCTGATGGCTCGGTTGGATTCTACGAATTTTTCTCTATCCGTGTGCCAAATTTCATCAAGATCGGTTGAACTTTAGGATTTGCCCCCTGAGGGAATTCCCAACCGTTTAAGAGCTGCATCGCCGCATTCCCCAGTTACATAATGCACCTGCACTAAACGATGCGCCCGCACATTCCAATGCAGCAAGCACATGGCTATTAATGCATGTGGCGCGCATAGGTCAATGGCCGGCTGACTGTGGTTGTTGGTGGGAATTATATTCCGAATGGTGCCGACGATAGCCGACCGGTAGGCAATCTCAGTGCATGAAAGCTACAAGTGGGGACTGTCATATTATTTCGTTTGAAAAGTGAAAAAGTGTAATTAAAACATTTGTGAAAGGATTTAGGGCTTCCACTATCAAAGAAACAACATCTCTACGATGGAACAAGACTTTTCTTTAGTATGTGAAGCTGGAAGCGGAAAATAGAGCCGGTCCGAAACAACAACGGATTTATTTGAGGTTAGAATTTTCCATTCAATAACAATAGCTCGATTGTTTGATATTTCTTTATTAAATGCTATTTTACGTAATATATAAAGCTGACTAGCACACATATACAAAACGATCGATTACAACATCCCCTTCAAACCAACACTTTCTAACCAACTTTTTTATTTTCTAATTAAATATTTTTCGATTTTTTTCTTAGGCTTTTGAATAAACTTTTGGAACTTTTTTACTTCGAAGTAATTTTGTATTTTGCCTGTGGATTCTCAGCATTCATTTCGATTATTTTGTTTTTGGGTGGTGTAAGTAGTATTTTAAATTAACTTACTTTTTTGTTTTGTACTTTTTGCGACCTGTTTCCTATTTTAATATATTATAATACTTTTAGAACGTTAGCCCAGACAGTAACTATCGAATGGTATTGTTTATAGTGCTTGTATTTGAGGTTTGCAGTCTTTATGCTTTATTTGGCGAAATACTAGTGGACGTGGTAATACTAGCAATTTTAATTAGGAATAATAATAATCTAAATATTTTTTTTTGCAAAACTGCATTTTAGTCTGAAGAATTCTACAAGTCTCTTATTGTCTGTCCATCATATTTGATGAATACAGAAAATAGGAAATTGTTGGCAATATTTTCAAACTGGTGCATGCAACCGATACAATTATCAACACATGGTCTGTTTCATATAGACCATACTTTATTAATCCGAACATTCAAGCACTTTTATTCCGTTTTTACTTTCATTCAGTCACAAAATAATTAATTCATTAATTTATTGATCGCATTTTTGCTTACACTCCCAAGTAATAGGACTACAATATTTGTTGTAATGGTTTTTACCGAAAGGATAACGTTCAAAACGATAGCAATCCTTAGTAGGCTTCATAAAATCCTGCTCGTAATTTGTGCTGCTGGTTTCTCTTGGATCCATCACTTCGCTTTCCCAAATCTTTTGTTTCCGCTCTTTTAAGCCAGTATTAGTCGCATTGCCCTGCAAATTCAAATTCAATACTTTTACCATTCTGCAGAAGATATGCTAATTATTTACAAAACTATCAGCATATTCTCCAATTTTCGTTTCAATATTTTTCTTCGCACCAGCCGGCATACATCTTGGAAAATGATTGTAGGCTAAATCATAAGTGCTGGAATAGTTATGAAAATACTCAGAGTTTTCTAGCTTTGAAAAAAATCCTAGTCCTTCATCACGTATTTTACTATTCCAGACCACTGAAGGTTTATTAGTTGTTAATTCTTTAGCATTGAAATCTCTTGCGTATGAAGTACCAATTTCAAATTTTTCGGCCTTGTAGAAAAGACGATCTTCATACCAATTTCCCAGTAGGGTTTTTAGTGAGAAGTTCGGTTGTTTCTGAAAGTTTAGAATTAGGCAAATGATTTGTATTGGTTATAGAAATTTACATCAAATTGAACGCGCGAATAGGTCATTTTAAAAAATTTGGAATTTTTGACAATTCTGCTTTCTACGGGTTTTGTAGTAGCACTGTTGATTATTTATTAGAAATTTATTGTTGCATTAATTTAAAAACTGCAATCGATGCATACTTAGTTAATTTACATAAAAATCTGAAATGGTGGTTCAAAATGAACGAATGAACACCCCTGTATAACACACCCTGTATAGTAAATAGTTTAGAACTGTGTCTGCAGTCACAATCAAATAATTATTGTTGCACTTGCTATAAAACTCTATTTATAATGACACAAATTTTATATAGTATTAATTTCAACTTGTATGTATAGAATAAATAATAAAACTACAAAAGTAGATAATAAATAACTCGAATTTGTTTATCTTAGCCAAACACAAATACACGTAACTTGTAACACTGCCAAAAATGCGCATGACAGGTGCATCTGTCAACGTTAAATCAGCTGTGCAGTTTTGTATACAACAATTTCAATCACTTATCGAAACTAATTAGTGTTTTTTAATTAAAAAGTGACTAAACCAATAAACAAAAACCTAACAAAGCATTCGTCAATATTAAGGTAACTAAATTACAATCGATAAAACGCATAAACCGTCGCGCACAAATTTCCTTTATAAACTCAAAAATCGCGTAAAAGCTGCAATTCTAAATTAAACAATGCACATCATAACTATCATTAAAATCAGCAGCATATAATTCCAGTGCAATTAAAATGTTTGTGTTCCCTGGTGAATCGCGTAAAGACAGCCAGTCTGGAGACAGTCGCCAGATTGTCTATCACCATGGCAACCTGCTTATCCCGAGGAGTTAGCGGTCCGTTTCCGTGAGAGGCCACAGCCAGGATTTCTGATGGTCCTGCAGGACACCATCGATATGATGGACGAAAGCGACTCGGAGTCGTCGGGCGTTTGTTCAAATTCGTGCCAGTTCTTAAAGTGCAACCCCAAACCGCCCAGTTACAGTGAAACGGAAGAGGAGGCTGCCGCAGCCCCAATAATCGAATGTGAAAATAAACATGAAGTGTTGAAACGGACGCGAAATTGTGAGATTAATGGTTCGAGTGATAATCAATTGTTTGCCAAACAGAATGAGAACGGTTGTTGGTTGCTGCGCTGGAACGTGGATAAGCAGAGCGAAGATGACTTCATTGGACTGTGCTTTGAAGGTTTGTACAATTTATGTAACCCGGATGTTTTGTTGACCTTACTATCGATGCATTTTATTGGAAACTGTTTGTTTTGTATTGAAATCGATCATAAAGTATAGCGATTTCGAATTTTGTCAACAGTTTTAAGGGCGATGTTTGTTTTTTTGAAGGACACTTATAGTTGTGCTACTCTTGTAAGCCCTACTGATTTTATATGCAAGGCAAACAAAAAAACAGAAAAATTCCCATAAATCACTTTTTTGTGCACTTGTTTTGTGGTCTTATCTTCCCAATTATACTAAATCGATTTTTAAAAGCCAATTTTACAGTAAAAAGCGGAGCAAAAAACTTGTTTTGAACTAATATGTGAAGTCGTGCGTGAAATTTCCGCAAAAACTAAATTCCAAATTTTTATTAGGTACTAAACGGTCGATAAGAGTGGCAGTTTTTTCTAATGTTTATGTCAAATTATGTAATATGTATTATCGAGAGATTTATTGAGCAAAAAGTGTCCATTGGAATTTTGTTTTGGTCTAAAGTGGAACGAACTCATGAGGAATTCCCGATAAGACTTATAGGAAATTAATTGTTTTAACTTTTTTCCGAGCTTTTTTCTGAAGGGATTTTCTGAATAATTTCAAGGAAGTGCAAGTTGATTAAAGTTAAAGTTGGTAATTTGGCAATGAAACTATGATAATATGGATTACTTACAAATGCCAGAAAATAATTCACTTTGGCTGCCAAGGCAAAAAACTTGCTTGCTTTTCCAATCCCAAAATTATATTGGCCTCTCGATTTGTCTAGATTAAAATTATTGAGGCAATATTAAACATTTTGCGAAAGTGTTATTTGTCTGTGCAAATTCGTTCCCATTATTTAATTTCTGTTGCATAATTTTTTTATGTAATTGAGAAGATGAATTTTGTTTATATAATTAATTTAAAAATTATAAATGCTACTCTAAACAGTCTTAGTTAACTTTCGCTAGTAAATTTTAAACTTTACACATTCGATTGTATTCCATTGTTAAATTTACATTTCTAATGATTTACTTTTGTCGAGTTTTGCTCCACTTGAACGATATTTTTACAGCTTCAAACCTCGCTTCAAACCAAGATAAATCTGATGTAATGAATCGTAATAAAACAAAATTGTGCAGCAGGATTTCCTTTGGAAATAAAGCACACGTGGCAGATTTAAAATTCAACTTTTCCTTAATTTATTTGAATAAAATTTGCATTTAAATTGTGTACAGATGCTCGCGAAAAATGTTTACCATCTGCTTAGTTTAATTCTGCTTGTAAAAATATAAATTGACGAGATTTATTAATAACGATTGCATAAAAGCGACAAAATTTCGTGCTTTTTGTCTTTGATTTAATTGAATTGATGTTTACTTATAATAAAGCGTTTTCTTTTCATTCGAAGGAAGTTGAAACAGCGCAGTAAATTTATAACAGAAATAATTTATTAATGAAAGGATGTTATTCTTACATAGATTTTAAAGTTAAACAGAAACAGGAAATTGTAAAATTGAATTAAACGAAAAAATCTTGGCAAACTTTATGTAACACGAACTTAAGTAGGATTGATTTAGATTAATTGATTGTAGAAGGCGAAAGGTTAATCTAATTAAGTCTGATGATGTCCACCTCCACAACACAGACGGGGACGAGTTCAAATATTTGCGGTGTAATATTCGAAATTTGTTTATTTTCGGTTTGTTGACGGCAAATTCAGCGGTCAAATAGAAGACAATCCGATTATAGGTTGAGAGACCGGATGTTGAAATTAAGAAGCTAAGCTAAAACCACCTCCGCCGGAAAGAGGAGGCATAACGTTCACCTATTGCACATTTCTCCTTTTCTATTTGTTGTTCGTGTTCTTTTGTACTCTTCGAAATTCGAAATTTCCAGGCACGTTTTATTCCTGCTGAAATATTATTAGTAAAATAAACAGATTTATAATATTGACAAAAACCTACGCATTTGCTGGCCTGGCCTGGCCGTGTGGTCAAAAATACAGGTGCCAAGGTCGTTAAATATTTAGTTAACAAATATTATTTTTCGTTCCAATGTTGATTTTTGCTACACCGAAATATACATATATTTATAGAAACTAGAATCAATTTAGGAGGCTACTTGATGATTCCTCGATTCCTGAAAAATTGCCAAGTCAAATGAGGAGTGTATGCATTTAATTTTGTCTATTTTGATGATGCTTTTAAATTTTGTTCGAAAGGAAATGTCAATGGCTTATCGTGTTGGGGTCAAACATGCCCAACAATCAGAATATTGTTTAAATTATTTGATGATAATGTATTATAATCGAGTCCAGCGGATGTTGCAAAAGCAGGTGATCGATGGCTCTATAAACTACAAGTAAACTTGTAAACTAATCAAAAACGATTGCGCCATGTGCCTGACCCTTAACTACGATTCACCAAAATTTCGAGTTTCAATTTTCAATGCGAAATTGAGGTCATTTTTCAAATTCAAATTCAGTCATTGCAACAACGTGCAGAAAACAATGTGAAACGACATCGTTCTAATGCTAATCCGTTACTAGAGCCTTGAACATTTATTAAAGGAGTAGAGTTAACGAGCTAGGAATCAGGGCATTGTTTGGTATTTTAGTTAATTTTTTAGACGATTTTTGAAAATATTTATGAATTTTTATTATGAAGAGTCTTTTTCTTCATATTTTTTCATGTTTTGTAGATGTTCCTTAAGAACTTCTCAAGAAGAATCCTTTTCTTCATATTTTTTGTAGATGTTCCCAAAAAATCTCCTCGCACGTGACTGTCTTTCCCATTGTCGGATTAATTCAAGCCTTCCATTCAGTACAAACTTTTAGCATACTTATAGTAATATGAAAATATTATTTACATTGGGATAGGCTGCATAAACATAATTCAAAAGAACGAACTTAAATTAGGTCAAGAAATATAATACCAAACAGGAAGTAATATATTTTTCTAAATAAATAGAAACAAATTACCACATTAGCTCTAACAAGATTCTTTATAGAAATTGATGTGTCCCCTATGTTGCACCAAGTCATCGTTCAAGTCACTTTTAACAGTCTGGTGATTACAGTTTTAATGAAACCGAATTTGTTTGGATTTTTTCGAAGAAAAGGTGTAAAATGATGAATAAACCAATTATTGAAAGGGGCATTTCTTGTAGAAATACCTGTGTGTGTGTGAGACACCACACGAACCGTCAGACCGGATCTCCCTTCTTCTCTTCATCCTCCTTCTTCTTCTTCAGCTAGCTTGTGTTGTTCGAAAACGTAAAGGTCGTGCGATTATATGAATGAACCGACTCTTCGCCCCCCTTCAGCTCATTCACGATGGGCCCCCATTCCATGTGCCGGCTTTCGTTCATAAAATACCCCCACTGTTGAATTAAAGCAAAGGCGTGTGCTCTGTTCAGTTGTAAATTTGAACCGGACTAGTTTACTAGTGAAAAGAAAAAACGCACGTCTGTGTGTTTTTGTTTTGCGCAGTTTTTCGCATAATTTCCCCAATTTTCACGCAGTTGTGATGGTTTTTTTTGGACTTTTAACAGCTTGGTGAGTTTCGACGATTTTTTTCTGATCGATTAGGTGAAAGTTTGTCGTTTTTATTGTTGTTTAGACAAGTTTTTTTTTTTGGAAGGTCGATTTGATTGTTTTGTGCGTTGGTCGCGGTTGCATTGACATTATTTTTTACTTAAAAGTCCATTTTCTACTATTCGATTTCGAATAGTAGAAAACCTCTAGAGCTATGTCCTCTAGAGCTATTTCATTCAATAAGAAATGCACGTCATCGTTTTGGTAATGAAATTCTGTTTTTTAATTTGCATATGTAATTCAATTACCGGCTAGATGATTAATGCAGTTCAGTTCATATTGAAAATATGTAAATGTGCATTATAATTACTTTAATTGAATTTGTATAGCGCAATGGTAGCAAACGAGAAATTAAAAATTATATTTATATAATGACGCTTAGTTACTTTGATATTAATTATTTGATATTAATATTTAATTACTTCCTTAATTTTCATACAACGTTTATTTGATTCTTTGAAATTAGTCTTTGTACGAACGAATGGAATTTATTAGGCATGTCTTTGCATTTGTAAAATACCCACTTTTGTATGCGGTTCTTTTATATTTATGCTCATTAAGTTAATCAGATCAGGATGATTTAATGATATTTAAAACGGTCTAATTGCTTTTGGAATGTTTATTCAATCACTTAAGCCAGTGATTTGTCTCAATAATTTCAAATAGTTAAGTAGTTTGGAAGGGACTTTTCAATTGGTTCAAATTAAATGAATTTCTAGACACAAATTTACTGAAAGTATTTTTAGAATTTTTAAAAATACTTTTTATAGTAGAGAATTTTCATTTCGTTAGAGAAAAATTCTAAAATTATATTTCTTATGGAACTTTTAGTTTCTTCAAGAATTTCTTGATTTTTTGAAGTCTTGTAAGATTCACTTGTTCTCCACTAAAATCCTTTATACAGTTCTTCGAGCAGTCCTTGTTCTTGGAATTGCCAGAAATCAATACAGAACTGATATCTATCGAGTATCGATCTGGCTGAAAGTAAATGTAATTCTTAAAATTATAGTTGAACACGCTAGATATTTTGCCATGACAAAGTAGCATTTCCACGGTTTTGATATTTTCTCATAAATTACATTATTGTTTAATATTCGTGTTAAATTTGTTGTTAAGACAGAAGCGAACAAAAAATAATAATAATAACAAAAACAGGAAGTTTGCTGTTTCTAACTGTATTAGTGCTTAGTTCAGTAAAATTTCTTGAAAACCACTTTTGTGTTTTATAAATAATGTAATTACAATAAGTTATAAATGATAGCTATACTGGGTGTTTTAGATATAAAAGAAAAAAATTATATTCCATTTAGTATTATATCATTTATTCATTTATGTAGCATTACTTTCTAATACAGAAAAGGAGCGTACTGCTTTTGTATGGATAGCGGAAGAAACAATCTGAAATTGCATTACTGGCACAGATAATGCAATTTTAGTTATTTGCTAAACTAAACCGAAAAAAAAAACAAAAAACAACCGGACTCTTATTGTTTGGATTTTTTATTTAATGAGAATAACATCCGGTATATAAATAGCGCTCTGTCACTAAATTTGATGTATTTATTTATTCCACATTCAATATATTATTGATTATGTCTGGCTTAAGTGCATAAAATTGCAATTAGTCTACAACTACCTGACATGCGTTCCGTTTAAGGCGACTCAAAAACCAATCATTAAGTCTTGCCACAAAAAAGATAAAAAAACGGGCAAAAATAATCGATTCACAATAACATGTGGTATAATAAACATTGAAGAATTAAAGAAAATAAACAAGACACGTGGTTGGTTTGGGACTAATTTTTATGGGTCCACCCACTCACATCCTGTCCATGTATATTCTTGTGTATGTGTTGGACGATGATGAGCAGATCTGCTTCTTTGCCCCTTCCTTTTCATTCTTAATAGTACAAATATTTATTTGAAAAGTTTCAAAATAAATAAATCATTATTAATACGGCTTCGATCATCCAGCCCAGCCATCCATCCATCCATCCTTGCAGAAACCGCAAATAGATGTTATAAGTGGCAAAGTTTCCTGTGTTTATTTTTATATTCTAATTGTTGTATCCGGTTTTCCAAGGGGTTTATAAATGTTTCCGTTTTCGGAAAGAATCCCTGCAAATAAACAAATTTTCGTCGAAGGCGAAGCCATAACAATCTGTGTGGTTTCTAATTACACAAGCGGGTTTCTAATTAAAATTCCTGCGATTTTTGCGCAGTAAAACGTGATAATTGTATCTATGTCCCACACAATTGCTAAGGTATTAGTTAATTAACGAAGAATAGTATAGTAGCAACAATTAGATGTATGTGTCTTACACTTTACATCCACTACCCACTGAAATGTTGAAGTAAAATCTATTTTCTATAGTAATGAGATCAAGCAAAACGCCAAGTAGGTGTTTTATGTGACATTCAACCTGCTGCTTTGGCTTTATCCCTATCGGTGAAAGAACCCAACCTGCCTACATATCATTTTCTTCCTACTTCTTTTCACGAAACGGGGGCCCGCATATGCTTCATTTTTATTAGGAATACTTTACATAACTATTGTTTTTCATTGTTTTTTTAATGAATCACCCAATTTTTGACGAAAAAAATAACTTGATGTGGATAATTTAGCACCTTTTTGGTCTTGATTTTGGTCATCTGCATTATTTTAAGATCTATTCAAACAAATGGGATTGAAGATCAATAATTTGTCTATTTTATTAATTTTATTTGAAGAAAGTGACTCAAAAAGTTTCTAGGATAATTTTATAATTGAGTCAAGAATGTGTTAATAATTTATTTTAAATTGTAGGAATTCTTCAAAAATTCTAAGAAACTCTGCAAGAATTTTTTAGACATTTAAAATAATTTTTATAAACTCAAACCGTTTTTAAAAAATTCTTTGATGCATCCCACCATTAAAATGCACAATTTTTCCTTCCCCTTTTCAATGACTCACCCAAAATAATTCTACAAAAAAAGAAAAACTACGTCATGAATCACTATGTATAGTGTGGCACCTGCTAGATTTGTCATTTTTGACCATCAGCTTAAGGCTGCCTTACATACAAAGTAATTAGATTGTGTTAATTTTTCTATTTAAGTGCATGTTGTCAGTATGCATGTCATATCCGGTGATGCTGCACATGTATCCTACTTCCGGTAATAATATCATTTTGTAACTATAAATTATCTATATATGTTTATATGTTCAGGGTCGGTGCATATACAAGAAGTAGCACTTTTTTGATTGCAATTTTTCTGGTATTTTTAGTAGCTGGAAGGGCTGGACTAATTATAAAATAATATAGCGTTCAAAATCGGTTTAATAAACGATGTGGCGTCGCCGGCGTTGTCGTCGTCGTCATGTGGAGACGGCGTCAACATTATAACAGACCATAATACAGTATTTTATTTAAGGCCGGATGCGACTCGTTTTATTTCTTATACTTTTCTATATTTATTAAAACGGAACTGTGGTTATGCGAATAAATGTATTTTTAATGAAATTTACAGAAAGTATGAATGGAATTGAATGAATGAAATGAAATGTCTTGTTGAATGGCATTCGATCGAGGCCACACGCGTATTTATTCGAATAAAAAGGACGATAGAAAACTGCGAGCTCTGACACAATGACTTGTATACTAGACATTATTATATTTGAGTTTCCGTTCGCTGCTGCCTTAACCGGAAACTCAACTAATTGAGAATTATTATTCTTCCATCTTAAAGTACTTGTTGTCCATTAGCACTTCCACACACCCTGCTTCCTCTCTCTACACTTCTTGAATAATTCTTGATTGCTATGAGAAACTTCAAATCCGTGAGAATCTTTTTCCCTCTTCTTCTTCGTCGTCTGCTATTGTTTTTAAAAATACATCAAATGGATGTGTTGTGACTCGAACAACAATTAACTTTGCTACGATGAGGGGGTGCAAAATGCTAGGCCAGATGTTTTGCGTTTGGGGATATTAGCCGGAACTATGTGCCGTTCTGTGGTATTGTTACCTACAAAACTACGGAGTCGGACGTCCTATATCCGGTAAATAATATTATATGTTTGTATAAAGCGACCGGAAGAACAGTTAGGCGTTTGGAATGTTCGAATGGCCGATTCCGAAAAAAAAAAACACCACAGATGAAGTCTTTCTATTCACCGCAAACGACCGTTTTATTTCAGTCACGTTTTTACTTGTGCTGGATCTACGCGATTCCACTGCAATTTTGCGCGAAATTTCATCATAGACTACAACAGTAATCTTAATTACCAGTTGTAAACTAAGCTTGTATAAATTTACCTGCTGGATAAAAATATTATTTGGGTTTTCCAGATAGTACCAACGTGGACGAGTGTCTGGCTCGCCAGAAAATCAGTGGCCAAGAGCAGAGCACCATGTGGCTCTTGGACATTCCGCAGACCAACAATGGTAAATTTAATCAACTTTATTAATTTCGCTAATTTACTAATAACAAAACAAATATTTCAAAGATTGCGAAAAGCTCCTATGTTTCCGCTATTACGATGGCTCAACATTGGATTACTTGGCGCAAACTGAATCCCTCATAATCAAACATCCCTGTGAGAAACTGAAAAAGCTCCTGAAACCAAAGCACCGTTTTAAATGCAGCAGTGGCATCGAAAACGACGGTTTCCAAGACGAACTCCTCGATCCTCACCACCAACATTCGAACTCCTTGGAGGATCTCAGTACGACTAAGGAAATCGTATCGGGTGCAAAAAAGAAATCTGCAAATGGCCTTGTTAAGTCCGAGAGCGTTAATATGGGTGGTACGAAGAAGAAGATTCGAGCCAAAACGAAATCGCCTAGTCGAGATTACTACCAACTATGGAAAGCGTACAGTCCGCCATCGGATAGTGAAGCAACCAAAGAACTGAATGGTACAATGATGGATTTTGTGGAGGGTGAAACGGTACCAGCGCCACCGTTACCACCGCGCTCAACATCGCAACATCGGCCTTTAGAACGGTCGCATGCCTTAATGCACCAAAGCTCAAGTATGACGTTTTTACCACCGCAAGTCCATCGGCAGAACAAGCCGCAGAAGAAGATCCAGAAGTTGGAGGATGCTTTCAAGTTTGAGCTGATTGATACTGATGAGGATTACGCGAATGAAGATCGCGCGAGGATCAAAGCAATGCTGATGGAGAATGGCAAGAAACTAATTGGAAGTGATAATTATATAACAACGGTACTAACCAATAAACTAGAAGCGACTACCTCAAATCAAAGCACTACTAGTAGTAATAGTTCCAGTCCGAAAGCGAAGGAAAGTCGAAGCAGTGAAGACGAAGATTCGGCATCAATTGTTGTGAAACCGCACAAACCTCTAACGCGACAACTCGAAGTGGATGTGCCTCAAACACCACTGCATGCGATTAAAGATATCGTACGACCGCATCCTAAAGCGCTAGCCAGAGTCGCTGGCATTGCAAATAGCTTACCAATTTGTCCTCCAACTCCAACTCATCATTCACGTCGCAATCGAAATTTGGATCTGCGGCCGCCGAATTTGAAGTCGACGGAGGTCGATACGGAAGATGTGGAAGTGAAACAGGCGGATATTCGAGCGCTGGATACTTTAGATGGCGCTTGGATGGGTGAGGGAAGATCGAAGGACAATCCGCGGATTAGTTTGATTGCAATGTCGGAGTTGAGGAATATTGATACGCGCAGTCCGGAGTTGAGGAGTAAGCCGAGTGAGGGTGGGGTGGTGGATGGTGAGGCTAGTGGTGGGGTTCCGCTACCGTTGCAGAGATTGAGTACTACGCGGTTGCCGTCGATTCCTGAAAGGAGTCATCGCTTATTGTCCTTTCCTGAAGTGCCAGGCGAACATGAAGAGCCTTTACCACCTTGTAAGTTATTTTTGCCTTAGGGAAGATGCTTATTAATTAATTATGAATAATTGTTTTCAGCTTGGGAAGCAAGGATGGACAGTCACGGTCGAATCTTCTACATCGATCACGCAACTCGCACTACATCCTGGACCCGGCCTGGTGGCAGTTCCAGTTCGACTAGTGATGGGGCTGGGGCCGAGCAACATCGGACGCAACTAGATCGCCGCTATCAGAGTATAAGAAGGACAATCAGTTCGAATCGCTTGGATATATTGGATAATGTCGCAGCTCCGCCTGGTTGCAAACTTTTAACACGTCCGGATTTTTTTACAATTTTGCATATGAATCCGGATGCGTTGAGCTTGTATAATCGCAATCCGACGTTAAAGCATATGATTGTTCGCATTCGGAGGGATCCTGGAATGTTTGATAAGTTCCAGCATAACAAGGAATTAGTTGCGCTGATTAATTTGTTTGCGGATAGTGCGAAAGATTTGCCGAATGGGTGGGATACGAAGAAGGATCGAAATGCAAAGGTAGGTTTATTTGACTAGATTTTAGGGGATTTAATAATTAGATACTAAACTTATTACTAACTAAAACTAACTTACCACTTAGCCTTTCTTCATTGACCATACTAACAAGAGAACCACCTATATCGATCCTAGAGTGCCTACAGGACCGGTATGTTATCCCCGAAGAGTATCGAATGATGCTCAAGTAAGTGACTAACCATGCTAAATCATGCCTTTGAAAAATTCGATTCTAATGACTTTTTTTTTGTTCATCAGGCTCCAGTTCCACCACCAAGGCCTAATACAACCTCGACCACTTTTATAGCTGCTGCAGCTGCTCAAGATGTTCCAATTGCCTATAATGATAAAGTAGTGGCTTTTCTGCGACAACCGAATATTTTCGATATTTTGCGAGAGCGACATTCGCCTGTGGGTAGTTCGATTTCGTTGCGCGATAAAATCAATGCGGTGCGGGTAGATGGCACCACTGCGCTGGATCGACTCAGTCATGATGTGCATCTTATTATCCTGCTTAGGTAAGTGAACCAATTAAATTCTTTATTACCTAAAGATATTCTGATCAATCCATTTGAACCAATATAAAAATAATATTGCGATCCAAGAGTCGTGGGTTCTATTAACTTAAAGAGCTTGGATCGTGGTTCGGATTTCACGTTAAAACGTAGGCCCAAGGGGTAGAAAGACGAAAGTCCATAGCCTCTAGCGCAATCTATAATATTTTAGTTTCCGAAAGTAGTTTTATATTTGACGATGCTTGAGTAGGCAACCAGTAATACATCTTGCAATTTTATTTGTTACTACTGATTTAGTTTTAATTGGAATAGTAGACTGACAGAAAATAGAAGCAAGATGTTTTCTTCGTTTTTGTATCGAGCGTAAGCTTTCGCACCTTTATAAATGTGCTTGTAAATATTGTTGATTTATTTAGGCGCTGTTTATTATGTCGCGTTTCTTCTGACATAACTAGTAAACACATGAAATATTATATAAATAAATAGAACATGCACCACAAGGCGATTATTGTTAATAATCGTTGCATTGAGATAGAGAAAGTTATTTATTCGTTTTCGAGCCAATTTATCTACCCTAAAAATCATAATACATTGTTGCATTTTTATTTGAATATTATATGGAATTAATTATACGCTAAGCAGCTGTTTATTTATTTAAAAGCAAGACAAAACTTGCACATATTATTGGTCAAACTTATTTTTAACGTATTGTTCATCAATCATCGATGACTATTGCGATTATTAATCTATATAAATAATTAATTTGTAGTTAATTAGTTATGGTTAAAACGCGCTAATTGTGTTTACAAGAAAACTGGTTCGCTCATCGAAGAGTGCGCTAATTGGCAAAGTTGGAATAGTAAATTTAGCGTTTGTTTTCCAAGTCCCTTGAATTAACCGCCACTTCACGCACTAATTCACACCGCTATAATTTAATGTACGTTAAACGTCATTTAACGTACAATGCGGGCAACGACGTGCATTTCATTTAATTGAAAGTATTTTTTATTTTTTGGCAACAAACGGAAAAAAACGTTTTACAATTAGCCGATTTGAATAAAATTGATTGAATCACGTACAAGCGAATTGCAACATATTGTACGAACTAAAACATATGCATTACTCATTTTTTTTTTTTGATTTTATTGGTTTTTGCTAGTATCCCATTGATTGAATGTGATTAAAATTCTGACCTTGCTATAGTATATTATAACAATTTTCGATGAAGTTATTAATAAAATACCACACATTATACATTCTAATACTTAACACATATTATTTATTTAAATTGGAAATGGGATAAATAACAATTATAAAAATTCCGAAAAAAATATAATTAAAATAGCTCATATAACACAAAATCTACGCTATAATTTCAAAGGCACCCAAACTAATTGCCTAGAGAAACAGAAAATGGACTGAAATTATAATTTACGACTTTCAAACTTTTTCCGAGCTATGGAATTATCGTGCATTTTTCGTTTTTTGAACTCCACGAGCTGCATTTAATAAGTAATTAATTTGGAATTAATGAAATAAAAAGTAAAGTTAATATGTTTTTCGAACATGTTGGTCGAGATGATGGTAACTAACGGTAAAAAGTTTTCCTTTCTACCTGAAACTGAATGTTTTTATTTTCTGTATTCTATATAAAAAAGGTCGTTGTTATATTATATTGAAATTGAAAACGTTTTATTTGTGAATGTGTAAAATTGTCCCGATAATCGCTGCAAAACGATGCTCGGTGCAATGGAATGCAGCAGAGAAAATATAATATCGTTCAATCACTGCATTTCTTGTAGTACCTGATTGTGTCTGCCTTGGATGGTTATTATTCTTCCTTTTTGCTATGCACCGCACCGTTATACCCCTTTTGTTGGCTGGCTGCTAGTTCTTTTGGCACAGGTGCTAGTGGTAAGCTCAAATATTGTTTAAATGAAAATAGAAATGATTTAATAACAATTTAGCCATACAATGCATTCGTGCTTTTATTCAATTAAAATTAAGTGTCATTACTTCATCGTATATCCTTTCTAGTTAACCTTACGGCCTGTTATGTTTTACATAAATTTTTATTGTCGATATATGCACATAACAACAATATCTTTTTTGTGTATTTACATGTCTATTTGGTAGGTATTTAGCTCAAGCAATCAAAATATTGTGACAAACAGATTCTGTAGTTGTAAATGCAATTAAGTCGTAAATTACAACGAAACGAAAGTCAAGGTTTATTATTATTATTATTATTATTATAGTTGTAGGAAGTGATGGCTTAATTTGTACCTTTTTGCTAAAAGTGCAGGTACTATGCTAACAGTATTTCTTCAATTTTTCTTCATTAGGAAGAAATTGTTAACGCAAAATGTAATATTTTTTAAAAGTTTAAAGAAATAGGAGAAGATGTACAGTAACTGTTGGAAAATGTTTGCATTGAAGAAAAAAAAAGTATTGAATTTCATCGAAAGAAATTCAATACGTCTGAAACTTCTTCAATATTTCCAATTACATTTTCTATACATATATGAAATAACTAATTGCGACATTGAAAAAAAAATTGTGCGTTACAAAATGCACAATTTTCTAGTGTTGCAAAAAGAAATTAAATTATAAAGGACTTTTTTTGAGATGTTGCTAAATAATAATTGAAAATTTAACTTTTTTTTCATACTTTTATAATGAATTTTGTAAAATTATATATGAGATATAGACTACATTTAAATATTCCCAGCAACTTTTACTAAATTATATAGAAATTGTAATAAAAATTTATCGTTATGTACATATTTTGAATTACTTTGGACAAATGTTCAAAGTTTGAGTAAATTTGGTCAATTTTCCACAAAGATCTTCCTGCATAATATAAGTCTTTGCATGCTAATTCACTTGCTCAATTCCAAAAAAAATAAAATGCGAGCATATATTTCGAAATGCATTTTTCTATTGTTTGCAAAAAAAGTTAAATCCCAGAACAACAATTGCTGTGTAATAAAAAACGCCCTATCAAATTACACGACCTTTTTACACGCATCTAGTCATTTATGTTTTATATAATAATAAATTTAATATCAAATATACATAGAGACAATTATTGTTATTAAGTAAAATGAAATATTCCTAGAATCATAATATCGAGATGTGCTTTGTATTTAGGTCATAGTTTAAATTGTGCCTGAGCTAAGCAGATTTGAATGAGGAAGAAATGACACTTTTTAATTAAGACTAATCGTGACAATAATGCTAGAATTTTTATCTTGACGAAACATTGACCTTTCATTCTTCTTTTATGTACACATGTTTAGATTCAATCAACATGAATGCACTTTATAGGATTTTAGTTATCAGGTAGTTATGTAGTTGATACCAAGAAATAGTAAAATTGTAAAAATGCAAAAAGTTTAGTGGTAAAACAACTTTCTCTGTACAACTCAAGCCTTAAGGGTTGCTGAAAGATGTAGATTTTACGAAGGGGGTCGTAAATTATTCAATTTATGACTAACCAGAAAAAAATGTGTTTTTTGGGATGGGGCTTTTAATTTATTTATATATGCGTTGTGCAATAGATATTGCATTTAATACGGGTCAATTATTTGATACATTAAAGTGTAAAAAATATTTGTATAACAATTTTTCAAGGTGATTGTTAATTATTATGTATTTAAAGATGGCAAAACTATTGACATGTTTTCCCATTTAATTTTATAATTTATTAAAATGGATTTATTACTATTGAGTAAATATTTATAATAGTTTACTTGGAATAGTCGAAATGTTTTAAAAGCGAAATGTCTACATTTTCCAATATGTTTATTTAAAAAATTGAAAAACATTTGTCATTGAAATGCTAATTTACACGTTTATTGTAAATTGTTACAAATTTACATGTTTTCTATGAAAATACTGTTCCAGACGGTTTGTTTATTTTTCTTTATACCCTTTAAACGATTTGATTAATTTCGCAAATAGAAGCAGTCGCCTTTTCATATTTTGTTATTGTGCAAATTGAAATTATTTATCATTTCCACACATATTCTAATTTTAGAGAATAACATTATTATTTTTGACATTGAACCAATATTTTCGATTTGAAATGTTAGCTAGCGAAAATTATTTTTTTGGAAATTAATGCAATTACTATAGTCTTATGACTAATGAGTCATCATAAGTTGTTTTGCAATAATTGTTATCACGGTGGGATTTTTTCCATTTTTGCCTTTTTATTAACCGTTTCCTTATCTAGCAAATAGGAATAATTTATAATTTGTTTATTCATACTTCTGCATATATAAAATGATCAAATATTATTTGCAAACGTCTGGAAAATTACGAAAAATTTGGTTTTTTCTAGTTACATATTTTAAATTAATGGCCATTAGGAAAAAATAAATTGCGAAATTATTTTAATCAACTTCATCTACCCCTATTCGAAATGACCATTAACATTGAGTGTTAATTCCAAATGAGTTAATTCAGAGCACTTCAAAAATTATAGAGAAATTCTAGTTTCTACTGAAGTGATCATTTCTGAACGGATTCTCTTTTTTCCTTTTGGTTGTGTAGTACGTATGGTGTAAAGGTATAGGTAATTTATAATATAGGGAGTAGAGCCTGAAGCGTTTTGGGTGCATTAAGTTTTCGAATCCACCAGCTATAGGCCTGTCCCCACCAATTATCCTGATGGTTGTTCGTTTTTCTGTCCACCTTCACACTCCACTCCATACCATGCCTAAGATAGATTCAATTCTAGCTAGTGCATGTGGAGAGTGGGTATTATAGCATGCAACGAAACTTGCAGTTGATTTAATTCATTTTTATCATCGGAGTGCATTTTCCATTTTTTCCATTATTACCGTTCGGGAAAAAAAATTATAAGTGTGTAAAAGTTGCGCGACTTTCTTTTTTTCGGTTTGGAAATGGTTTTAAATTTAATTTTAATTTCGACTTTTCCGGATCGTAATTATTTTTGTGCGTTTGTCAGTTCGAAATTTATAAGTTCAATGGCTTTGAGGTCTGGATTAAAATAGAGGTGTAGCATTGCATTTGGATTTGTTTTTCAATTTTTTTTCAAAATGGGAATTGTTACGAAGACCATTGGCGTCATATATAGTCTGTAAGTCGATTATTTTTGCACTAATTATTTTTTAAATTAACATTGTTTTAATTAAGCGTTTTTATTTATGAATTTAATACTTTCATCTACTTTCTTGGTTTGAATATAATATAATATTTGTTGTTGCGAGCGGAAACGTAAATGTTTATCATAAATAACCCAAATAAAATAAATGTGTGCGATTCCAAAAGGAAGTGCGCGTTTTTTTATTTCGTTGTTTAAATTCTCGATTTACAGTTCATTAAATTCGTTTGAATTTATTTATTTTACTAATTAAAATCTTGATTGTTATTTATGTAACGTTATCCGATTTTTTGTTTCTAATGGTACTATAAATTTTGAACTCGACTTAAGTACTTAAATAATTTTACTTTAGTACCACTCACTCACTCAACTATTAAACTTGTTGATAAAATTATTACTCACGTCTTGAGATTTATCTATTTATTTTAATACGAGTGATTAATTAATAATTGGTCGATAATTTGTTTAAAGATGATTTATTTTTATTAATTTCTAAAGATAAATATTTATTAAAAGTTTTAAAAAAGTTGCGCTTTTTTCTAAAAATCACAAAAATACTAAAAAATGTACAAAAAATAATTATATATAAAAATTTGCAAGATTTACCGAACATTTGTCGAGTTTACTGCATTAGTGTCAATATTTACAAAAATTACCACATTGATAACCCCTCGCGTGCAAATAAAATGAAATAACCGTTTTTGAACCTTTGTGTTTATAAATAAACATTATTTAAGATAGAAATAAACATAAATAATATTTAATTGCATTTTCCGGTCGGCACCACCTCTCTTTCCACTCAACTTATTTGCATTGTTCATTGTAGTAGTATTAATTTAATCCGACAAAAGTTTATTAAGAGTAAAGATTTCGTTTTGTACTATTTGGTTTGAAACTGGTGATTACGAGCAAAGTAAAAGACTATTAGCGATTTAGGAATTTGTATAATTTTATAGTAAAATATGCTTTAAGTGGATAAAAAGTGCTTTCCAAATGATGATACCATTTTAATTATATGGTGCGTAGATCTCGCAGTTTCAGTAAAGCCAAGGTCTTACCACCACATTTTACTTTAGGATAAATATACACTTAAATGACTCGCGCGACTAAAATTATATTTTCCAAAAAAAGCAAGAACGAGCAAAATCAACACAGAGTGTTTGCACTTATGGATATAAATACGAAAAAATGTCCCATGTGTGCGATTAAATTTAGAAAAATACTACTAGACAGGATAATTTATTAAGTTCAAATCTTAACTGCTAATGTATTTCCATTGTCATTTTTCGAAACGTTATCAAACATTTACAGAAAATTATCTGTATTAATTAAATAGAGGACATTATCTTTTTTTACAAATATTTACAAATCATCTATGTGCCTCTATATTGATTGTTTTTTTATCTCTTCAATGTACAATTATTCCCTTATCCTTCCAATATTAGTACATTCCTTCATTTCTAATCTTGTCTCGAGTTAAACCAACTTTATCCTTCAGCAAATATTAAAGCGCTACTATACTATGTCTCACCAAAACGTGGAATCAAGCTCCGCCTAGAATTGTTAAAAGTCTAATTTGAGTCCAAAAATTAAATAGGAATTGTTTTTTATTGCACCGGCAATATTTATATAAAATCGCCCTTTTTCCAAGTGATTTTTTATTAATTCTATGAATAATGGGGTGAAAGTATGAGTCACAGGTACGAAGGAAATTTAATGAATAATAGAAGGAAATTCATATTTGTGTTGAGAAATGGATAGAAGTTCCGCTGTTAAGGCGCGTTTAGAAAAAGCGTCAAGATAATAAAATTTTTGGGAAATTTTTTTAAGCTCGATTTAATTCATTTTTTATAAAAGCTTTTTTTTTAATCTTGCAGCCTCTTTGAGCAAGAGATTATGTCCTATGTACCAGCGGTCGAAACGCGCTCCACAAGCAGTAGTAATCGCAGTCCGCGTGGTTCACCGCAACCATCACCAATTGCATCCCCCGGTTTGGGTCGTCACAGAGTTGCGGCACCCCACAAACGCGATTTTGAGGCAAAACTGCGCAACTTTTATCGGAAATTGGAAAGTAAAGGATATGGACAAGGCCCCGGTAAATTTAAGCTTTACATCCGACGAGATCATCTGCTTGAAGATGCCTTCCGACGAATTATGTCGGCGAATAAGAAAGAGTTGCAAAAAGGGAAGCTCTGTGTCGTTTGGGATAATGAAGAGGGTTTGGATTATGGTGGGCCCAGCAGGGAGTTTTTCTTTTTACTTTCGCGCGAATTGTTTAATCCGTATTATGGACTTTTCGAGTATTCGGCTAATGATACGTATACTGTGCAGATTTCGCCGATGTCTGCTTTCGTAGACAACTACCACGATTGGTAAGTGAAAATTATTTTTTTTTAAATCTCAGAATTTTTATGGATGATTTTTTTATTAGGTTTAGATTTAGTGGTAGAGTTTTGGGCCTAGCCCTCGTCCACCAATACTTACTAGATGCCTTCTTCACGCGACCATTCTACAAAGCTTTGCTCAGACTGCCAGTGGCTTTATCCGACTTGGAGAGTTTAGATTTCGAATTCCATCAGTCGCTTCAATGGATCCGTGAGCACGATGTGTCGATGCAGGGTGAACTGGAGTTGACTTTTGCGGTGACTGAAGAGGTTTTTGGGCAGGTGCTCGAACGCGAATTGAAGCCGGGTGGTCGTAATGTGCCAGTCACGGAAAAGAATAAGAAAGTACGTTATTTAATTTAAAACTCTGTGACGTTATTGTAATTTTTATTTGTTTAGGAATATTTGGAGCGAATAGTTCGATGGAGATTGGAGCGAGGCGTTTCCGAACAGACTGAATCTTTGGTTCGAGGTTTCTATGAAGTGGTCGATCCGAGATTGGTGAGCGTTTTTGATGCTCGCGAATTGGAATTAGTGATTGCTGGTACAGCCGAAATTGATTTGACTGATTGGAGGCATAATACGGAGTACAGGGGCGGATATCACGATCAGCATCCGGTGGTGGTGTGGTTCTGGCAGGCTATTGAGCGGTAAGTTGTATTGCTGGTTGCATACATTTAAATTTTTAGTTTTGTTTTATTAATTTATTTTTAACTGTATTATTTTAAATATTTTAACGAATTTTTTTTTTAATAGGTTTTCAAATGAGCAACGCTTGAGATTGCTGCAGTTTGTGACTGGCACGTCGAGCATTCCGTTCGAGGGTTTCGCAGCGCTTCGAGGGTCAATAGGACCCCGCAAATTTTGTATAGAAAAATGGGGTAAAACAAATAGTCTTCCAAGAGCGCATACTTGCTTCAATCGCTTAGATTTGCCGCCGTATCCTACGTCAGAGGTTTTGTATGAGAAACTTCTGTTGGCCGTCGAAGAAACGAATACGTTCGGTATCGAATAGGTTGTTCATAATGAAATCGCTATTTTGTACTTAAACTTTTGGTAAGTAATTTTGTTTGCTTTCTGTTGTATGAAATGTTGAACATGTTGTGTCTGTTCCTTTTGGGTTTGGGAACGTTGCGTGTTTGCCAATGTAAATATTAAGCTAGTAGACTTTGGAAATTATTTACTACGATTTAATTAATTGTATTAATTTACTTACTACCAAATAATTTTTGTACAGTTTTATTTTGTGTACATAGGTATTTATTTTATTATGTAACTTTGTTTTATTTTTCTATTTTGTTGAAAGATACTTTAGTCATATTTATTGTTTTAAAAAATGAATAAGTTGAATCTGTTAAATTAATTTTATTAGTCATTTGTTTTTATATAATCATTATCACTTAATTTATTATAATGCAGTTACCAAGAATGCACGCTGGTATAATTTAGTTCTGTCCATTTATTATTGTAATGTTAAATGAAATTGTGATTTAATTAATTCTAGTCAATCATATTATGTTACATATTATGCACAACTTGTATAGTTTATGATCAAATTGATTTTATTTGTAATAATTGGTGAATTTGTTTCTGAAGCAAATATATATGATTTGTAACATTCCAGATAATGACATTTTGCGTTTTTATTTTTTTATATATATTTCTACTACAAAATAATTTAATACATTCAAATAAATATTTAAATACCACAATTAATAAATATTTAAATAATTATTATTTAAATACAGGCAACCAGTAATACACCGTTTAAAATTTGTATTCAGCGCCATCATTTTAACCCTTGCAAATTCGTACTAATGAAATCGTGAAGGTCATAGACATAACCTCAACTGTCAGATCATTTTCGCTGAAAGTTTATCAACAATTTAAACATCAAAATGAGTTCTGAAGCTAGTGAATTAACCGATGAAGATTTGGCCAAGTTAGACTGGATTCACCTGCAAAGAGATATGGATCGAATAGTTCCAACTGAAAGTCGCAATGAAAGATTTTTTCGAAAAGTTGGTGAAAACCCATTTGTTCCAATCGGTAACTAAAACTTATAACGTCTAATTACTATTAATAATTGAATTGTTAGGAGTGTTGGCTACGACTGCAGCACTAGGATATGGTATATGGAGTTTCCGAACGGGCGAGCGAAAAATGTCGCAGTACATGATGAGGACCAGAATTGCAGCTCAGGGCTTCACGATTTTGGCTATGCTTGTGGGGATTAGCATGGGAACTTCCAAGCTGTAGTAAAAGAAGGTAATACGAGCATTATATTATAAATTAAATGTCTTGCAACAATAAATATGCCCAACGGATGTAATTGATATATTGGTAGTCTGTAAATATAATAGAAACTAGTCATAGGATGCTGAATGAGATTTTCTTATTGCCCTTCGAAGATCACAATTAATTAATTAGGATTAGGATTGACGGTAAACAATTTAATTGTGAATCTTAGAAGCTTTCTCTCAAATCGTTTCCGTTAGTTTCAAAAGCTTCTCTTAGATGGCGCTCCATATACCTATTTAATTTTTTTTATGGTTGGCTGCTTGTGTAAATCCTTAGTGATACAAACTGAAGTACCTGGCATGGCATCCGTCAGTAGTATCTTGCAAGAGAGCGAGTGCATAGCAAGTTTCACAAAGTGTGTATAGCTTGATTGTGCAGTACTAGTTCATGTTTTCGTATGCAGACCCTTTTCTCTCATCAACAAGTGCATCAGTTCGTTTCGAAAACAATGTCCCATTACAGTGCAATTGAATAATATTACCAAAAACATTTTGTGGAACTCGAAAAAAATCTAACCGAAAAAAAGAGAAGGTTCGTTAAGATTTCAAATACATAACCTTCAAAGGAAGGAAAAAACGAACGGGGCAGCTGGTTGTTTAGGAGATTTTCGTTCGGTCCAGGTACATTTTCGTTGATGTAGACACGTTTTTCAATACGACTATTGATTTGTATTAGACTGTGTGCACTACTTGGTAGTTGATTAATTAAGTGCGACAATGAAGGAGTTTCGTGCTAGTGAAGGGCTGCTGCAGATCCAGGAGGATGATTTGTCGAAAGTTATCAAGAAGGAGTCGATTTTGAATGTTTACAATGTGGATAAGAATCCACTTGGAAGGTGAGCTTTTATTTTATTAAATTATTTTCATCGATCGATAAATTCCCTGATTAAATTTGTTATCTCCGCGAAAATATTAAGTACTTACTTAAAATAACGCGATAAAATTTTGTTAAGGACGTAAGTAGTTTAGCGAGACATGAGACTAAAGTTTCTTGATATTGTGGTTTAAATACTTACCCTACTTTCTCTCAGATCATCAAGCAATTTAATTGCAATCTTTTCTCGGTTACTCTAATATTTGATTATAATAATTACACTTGACATTAAAACTGACATTTTTTGCAAACGCCAAAAAAGTGTCAAAATCGATTTTGCGGCCCTCGAAAAGAAGGGTGGAGAAGTAATCGATTGTCGTTCATTTTCGTATGGCGCTCAATACAAGAGGAATTTTTTTGTATTTTTGTTTATCAAACTTTGTCTAAATATTTAATCCCGAAAACAAAAAAATTCCAATCGTATTTTTTACGTATTTAAATATTTGTTTGTTGTGTTGGGGGTCATTAAACAAAACTGAGATTCATCATAACAGGAAATTTTGCAAAGAATGTTTGTTTGAATGGAGATTCAACTGAAATTTTGAATACATACTATAGAAGTCAATTTAATGATGAGGTTTTTGTAGTAATAGCAAAGTTGCTCATTAAAATAATTTTATTTCGTTGTAAACATAATAATTAAACGGAATGCACTTTTCCAGGAGTGTGCAAGTCTCTTATTAATTGAATCGAGCAGTTTTAAGAAACCTCGTCATTTGATAAGACGGTTTAATTAAAATACCCATGTTACCATCATGGAACATTTTAATGACTGCAATTGTGCACCGGAAGACAATTGCAATGTTTGCACGTTAGATTTAGCATTATTTACCCTTGAACAATAGAATTTTCTTTTTCCAAATGTGTTGGTTAACATTCCTGGTAATTCGCTGACACAGCGATTGTTAATGAACGGAAGTGAATACCATCATCGTTGCTAGTATTAATTAATAAATTCAATTTGCCAATATTCCAACTTGGATTTTGTTCCCATGCTCTTCGATTTAATTTATCTAATAATATGGGCCAGCAATAGTGCGAGAGATACCGCGTGAACAGACAGACAGACTTTTACATTCATCAAAGCAAAGTGAACTAAATGCATGTGGATGATGTGTTCTTTGGTGCCCTCCGGGTTTGACCGTCTGACCGAGCCAGAGTAATATCGTGGTCAAATCGCATAACTGTATCCTCAAACGAACTCATCTTCAAAAGCCAGCGTTTGTTTCCACGCCGCGGCTTTTATCTAGTATTTCTATTGTTACCAGCATTTTAATTAACAAATTAGCTTTTTCGGAACGGATCTCTACATCAAATGATATTTATTTTGACATTTAATAATGTTTCTATGTGATCTTGAGAACTGGTTTTGCTATATGAATGTATTTTTCTTCAACATTATTATTCATTCGATCAGCTTCCTGGCCTTTCTCAATAATTTGAATAGTATTTCAAGTTTTCGGAAGAGCAACAGGGATTTTGGGGTGATATCTGGGTTAGGGGTGCAGAGCTTGATAAAGGGAAGCTGTTGAGGGAAGTGTCGGTTAAAGCTGCTCTAGATCACTTTTTGAATTGGAAAATTAGGAGTCGAGGGTAGATTTATAAGGGATCTTCAAAATTCTTCTTCCGAAATCGAGCTCCCAATGTTGGGCCATCCAAATTTTTCTCATGAAATGATTGAAAGCTCGTATTTTTTAACCTGAATTAATTTAAGTAGCCTTAATGATCGTATCACGATAGTGGGTTAGATCAATATTGTGAGTTTGTCTCGTATTGTCGGATGTTGAAATCGTTCCTCCGGTACGATGATGCGTGGTGATTCTAGCGATTGTCGACCTCAAAACGCATCTTGACAATCCATCAAGAAATTTCTACGAAAGCAGCGTATTAACACCTTATTAAAAAGCTGCTATGTACCGTTGTCCAAACAACATTTTTATGTGAATCTATGAGAACGCATACAATGTCAGCATTCATCTTCGTCATCCTTTTTATGTATTTCTCTTCTCGTCGCTTTATTTGACGTGCACCAATGGATGGCGCCTTCAGGAAACTTTAAACTGAAAAAATGTTTGTATAAATACAAATAGTTGTAATGCACATCACATTTTTTTACAATTTCAAAAGCCATAAATTTCAAGTGTACTTGCTACGCTTTTGTTTATACTGCCACCCACATTTATTTGTTGTTCTCAGCCTATCGACTTTTTGAACATTCTTTTAGACTTAATAATAACAGATTAGTTTTGCATGTGGAATATTTGCGGCGTCACCTATGCGATGATTAATTGCAATTGTATGTTAATTAAATAGTGAGAGATAAATGCTGGAAAATATTTGCGCGAAATTTTGTAATTGAATCTGTTTCACCTGCTTGTGTGGAATAATTTTTGCACCATATGTATGACCCCCTTGATGGCCCCCTTTTTGATTTTGTGAGTGCAGCTGCTTCTTCGTTTGCAGCTGTTTAGATAGCACTCGAATGTATTGATTACCCGAACGAAAATATTTGTAGAAAATTTTCCAATTAGATTGGCATTGAACGTCAATTAAAAAACTGTGCAATGATTAATTCCCAAATGACTTGGTTTAGTTATTTGATGTGAAAATTTTATGAGCTTAGGAAAATTTATCGTCAATAATAAATATTTATGTATACAAGTGTAATGTTCCACTTTACACGAATGTTATCAAGTCAAATAAGAAAATTGCGAATCGATAATTAATTACATAAATTAAATTAAACGTCGATAATGAGCTTTTGGATTTTTTTTTGTATGATTAGCAATTGCGTGTTGTAATGTACAGTTTTAATTTTGTCTCTAACTTTAATTGAAATAATTACGAATCCGTTAAAAATAATGTTGATTTTCTTTATATGATATTATTGAATTGAACAAACAACAAACATACGAGAAACTTATAAAAGGTATGAGATCATTAGAAATGTTTGCGGTGATTCAAATTGCTATTTATAACTTTGATATAAAATCACCTGTAAATGTCAAAAATTTTGATATTAGATTCCTCTAGCGCCATCTGTCCACCAGCAAGAATTTACGTTGCGACCTTAATTAGGGTAATTATTAATATTTCTCGATAATCAATCTAGACATTAATTTTATTCAGAATTCACCTTGCAGGCAGTAAAATTTGCAAATTCCAATTGAACAGCTGAGGATTTTAATAATACCCTTTGATCATTTTATTATTTCACTATACTATAAGATGCGATATCCAATTTGATTTGATTTGACTTGTTTGTTATGATTATTAAATTTTATCGCATTCAACTTTGATTATTTACAAATACTGCGTTGTAATAACGTGGAATAAAAAATGAATGTGATCTTGACCTGAAAACCGCACTCATAATTCGATAATTGATCGAAAAAGTTGATAGAACCAACTTGATGTCATCTTTATCGAATTTGCCACCATTTTTATGGTGGCAATTTCCTGTAGCACACCGGAAACAGTTTGCAAATGGTGATGGGGAGAAAAAACATTGGAATCATGGTTGTATCATTGGCGTGCATCATAGCATCAAGTTGTAATTTTGACCTGGTTAATTTACATAAAGCAACATTCAATTTCTAAACTTTCATACAGAACAAGTTTTTCAAAATTAGGTGCACGATGTCAATTTTTTTTCTCCTTTTTGGATTTCAATTTTTCCTCCAGTTAATCACACTTTTTATTCAATTTACATAAATTAATTGTGTGGCGGATTTCTTTTTGAATTTCTAAATTTTGAGCGCGCGCGAAATTCAAACTTTTCGCTGCAGGATTAAGATTGCAGCAATATTCTTTTGTGACAGAAGAACAAACGAGTGTTGTGTTGAATATTTTACGCGTCTGTGCCATGGAACAATAGTTTCCAACAGCTTCATGCATGGCATACTCGTAAAATTCAATGGTCGACTTGTCTGGTGGATGTGCCTTATAAAAAGCAGTATAAACAGTTCCCAAGCCAATTATGCTGTAAAATCATAACTTTACCTAACATGTGTGTGTGTTTTACACACATCTACACACTTTACTTATTTTTTTTTTCAAGTTTCGTTTGAATAAATTTACATGGATGCGATAAGAGTGGAGAATATAAGGTCAAATAAAGCGTTCATAAATAAATCAGACGTGTATGCGATTCGGTTAAAGTGTTATAAGATAAAATTCTTTTCAATCATTACAACAAACTACTTGTATAAGTGATTGGTGTCAGCTCTGTATGGCGACACGGCCTCTTTCACCATTTTCACGCAATTTACAAAACATTATTAATTAATAAAATAGAGTTTATGTGGGCAACGAAATGAATAGCGAATTTCGCGATCAAATCAAATTTTGCGCACCTTACTAATTGATTGTCAATGGAATTACTGGACCATGAAAGCTGCATAATTTTTAGCTATTTGTGTGTGCCAAATTTATTTATATAAAAAGTGTGGTTTTCATAATTATATGTAGAAGCAATTTGAAATTTCTGAAAGTGGGACTGTTGGTTAATTATGATGGTAAAATATCTTCGAATAGAAAAAATGAAGATGGATTTATTTATTTAAAAGAACTAGAGAAAAAATGTCCCACTTTTTTAAATAATTACATAAAATATTGTAGAATTGAATTGAAATATTTAAAAAAAGTTTTTTTCTGAGAAATCAAAACCTTTTTAATTAAATTTTATAATCAAATAGTCGGACACACAAATCAAGATTGGTTGCACCCTGTATTGTGCATGCGATTATAGTGAAAGTGTATTGTGACTGTTGCGAATTTTAATATTAGATCAATGGTTGAAATGTTTTGTAATAAAATGCCAATAAGAACTGGAATAATGATTGTTGTACGTGTGGATTATTGATTAGCATATATTGTTTGTTTTCTTGCGTAATTGGAAATTGTTGATACTTGAATAATAAAAGAATCGAGTAGTATAACAAAGAGCATGGCTTGTTACACATAATAAAACAGAATTTGAATAATGCGAATAACGCGGTGTGTGGAAAATAAATTATGATAGATGGTATAATAATTAATAAATCAAATAAGAAGTTGCGTTTCGGAAAAGTTCCAGATGTAAATACATTTATAGGAATTAATTTATAAACACTATTACGAGCTGTGTGTGTGTGTGTGTGCTGCAAATTTAATTAAAACATAATTTTCATATGCAAGGCCGTTAAAGTAATATTATTAAAGTTTATTGCAGTTTTGCAGATCAATTGAACTTTCTTCTCTTCGCGTACGAATGCCTTGTATGGAAATTTTTAATCTAAAAGCAAATCGGTTCTTATTGCTTGTAGGAAATGTAATGTTTAAATCATAAAATTATTATTAATAAAATCGCAACGACGAATATAATAAAAAGCAAACAAAGAATGGAAAAAAGGCGATGAGGAAGTAACATTCTTATAAAATGTTGGTAGCGTTTGAAATTGAAATAAATAATAATTATAGAGCCAGTATAGAACCAACTTGTTCTCTACCTACTATCATTTTCTATTACAATAACAACATGAGTTTGAAACGAAGCAAAGCGAAAAAAAAATCCTACTTATGGAATATGAATAAACTGCAAGGCCGTTTGCATGTACTATTTGTTGCACTATACTATACAACAAGATATATAATTTCATGTTACTATGGCTTATTAAATGAAAGGAAACGTTCAGAGAGCACCAACATAACTGTATTTATAATACAATGTCGGTATTTCTGCTGAATAATAAGTTTCAACATTTCGAACAATTATTTATTTGCAAAAGTAGAGTCGCAACCACCGAAAATGGACCACTTAGTGACGTAGCAAACGTCAATCGAGTGGAATACTTTGATATGGAAATTTAATATTTTGTCTATTCGTGTCGGCCACTATTAAAGTAATGGTTCTTTTATGAAAATTTCTTTTTGTACTTCCTCTCTGATCGTCCGAGCAAACATCCGGTCTTTAAAACCTCTTCTTCACTCTGGAAGTCTTCGTCTTCGTTTTTTTATCGCTCGCATAACATCTGAATAATTTCATCAAATTACATGTTGGCTGGAAATGAATTTGTTACTTCGTCTTCGTAGCTTTTGTGTGCCTGATTAAATTTATCAAATTGAATCCATCCATGGTGGAGCTTGCATGTCCGAGCTATTCGTTTCATTGCACAAGGTAATTGATTTATATGCACAGGTGTAGACGAAAGTTCAATCTCATTAGGTATTGGCTTATTGCTCTAACTGTACCTTATATATTATTATATTATGCATTAACGTCGAGATTTCCATTTTCTATTATCGCCAAATTGCAAAACGAAAACCGAATTGAATTACAGCGGAAAAAATTGGAATTTGAACCGATCTTGTGGTGTAATTATTAATAAAAGTCGCTAATTATTAATTAAAATGTCTCAATGCCAACAATATCCAAGTAGATTTGCTATATTTTTAAAGCGCATATAATCTGGTTTGAAACTTTTGTATTGCAAAATATTCCTCCTACACTCGCTTCTTATCTACTCAAACAAATCTATTTATTATAAAAGCTGAGTGAATGCACATACGCGAATTATTTTCATACAGAACGCTCTAATCAGTTGCAAATCAGAATACAAAGGCACACCTATAAGAACAACACGCTGTATGAAATGGAAAATATGCTGCAAAGGTGCTTTTGTTTTGGTTGGAGAGCAATTCGAAACAGGAAAAAGCATTTAACAATAATAATTGTAATTAGTAGTATTTGAGCTGAATAAAGAGCAAATGTTTTCCTGCAAGCTGGCGCCTGCAATGCAGACGTGAGCAACATACCAACAGAGATGAGTTTGCAACTGTGCAGGAATTTCGCGAAATTAAAAGAATGCACATTGCATACGCATGATTTACGCAGAAAGGTTAGGTCAGCTCTAAGAGAGGGTGTTGGAAATGATTGAGCAAAAAAATCGACATCAAGTGCATTGCACTTTGTATATATATTGTGTGAGAAATATGCGAATGCAAGCAAAATCGTACGATAGTGAAGGCCGTTTCAAGTACAAGCAAATCTTATTATATTAAATTCGTTGAATTTATTATAATAAAAGTTACTGGAATTTTTCTAATTAAAATTGTTGTTTTATTGTATACGCTATAAAAAAAATTGTTATCTTATCTTTGCTTGGCAACATGTGTATAATACGTAAATGATAAAATTATTATCATATTGCTAATTTTAATAACAATAAATTTTTTTCGCCGTATGTTTGGTATGCTAGACAAAACAGCATGGTGTTTGTCCCGAGGTGCTGTTGAGATTGGTCCAGGGTCTCTCGCCAACCGAATTGGCGAGAGATGGCGGATGAGATGGCGAACGAGATTCGCCAGAAGGCACGTGGTTGGTCAGAATCGCCATAGACGTAAATTATTTGCAACCATGCGTACTTTTTTCAACTAAATATTTCGGTAGTCATTTATAAATTAATTATATGATAAAAAATATATTATTTTTTGGTGTAATATTTGTTAATGTATAGCAAAACTTACTTAATAGTAAAAAAAAAGGCTTGCCACGCGGTACATCAAACGTCCCACAATTTACGTGGAAAAGATTATTAAGAACTTTATTGCTAAATTAAATTTAATGACAATAAACGCAAATTGAATTATAGGAATTTTAATTAATTTCATTAATGTCAGTGGTTTTTTTTATGATTATTAAACCAATTAAATACATTAGTTTAATTATTTGCGAGAGTATAGATTGCATGTTTCTGATCTATAAATCTATATATTATAATAGGAAATAGCGAAGGAAATTTTTCAGAGGATTTCCTATGTAATACATAAATAACGATGGTTTACATAATTAATTAATTTACGAAAAAATACAAGAAAAAACCCGGAATTCTCCGAAAAAGTAAAAGTCTGATTAATTTATTATTGATTGGCTCTTGAAAGTTGGTGTTTGCAAATCTGTTGACATGTTTTTTTGCTTGGAAATTTATGCAGAATAGAATCATCGAAAAAAGATTGCCAATTAAAGTTCGACGTAGTTTTATAGTTGCTATGTTAATTATCAAACAAAAACAGGACATAGCATTAATGCATTTTTTGCATAGAACTCTGATGCGATAACAAAACAAATAAAAAATGTCTATTAGCGATTACATAAAATTAACATTTTACGTCGCATTGTATGCGCTTTTTGTGATAATTAATAATTATTATAGCCGTAAATTGCATTCGCATTCGTCTTTTTGCCCAATCAATATTATTACTATCATCTCTTGGATTTATATTAGAAATGACGGCAACAAGTTAATTAAACATCCAGTAAACGAGTCTCGATCGGTTCGATAAAAAATTACATATTACGTGAGGATGCGGTGTAATGAACCAAGACGACAACAATTACATTCTTGAGAAGGACGCCTAACAAGATTGTGTTGATTTTTTTCTTATTCTCGTTCGAATCGAATGAAGCAGAGAGAAGGCGAATAACCACTCTTCCATATACACTTTTTATTCCTCTTTGGCTTCTTCTTAATATAATATAAATGCATGCAATGTCTTGGTGTGCGCTCGCCTCCTCTTCGATACGATATTTTACGTCACCAATTCTTTTTGCGAATAATGCATAAAACATGAGCCATAATTCCACACCTCGTGTTCGCTGCTGTTCCTGCTGGAGCTTGGACCTGCTGCGGCTGCTGCTGGTGGCGTGAATCATGCACGAAAGTATTATAAAACATATAAAAGAAGAAGAATTTTCGCGAGAGAATGCGAAATGATGATGATGATGACTAATACCATTGGGTATTCTGACCGTTACACACACAAATCTGGGCAAGTCGCCGCCGAGGCCATGGTCACGCAATTCTTCATAGATCAAACCGAGGATGAGGATTCAACACTTGTGATGATGTCTGTGTGTGTGTGGATATTCGTGAGAATTGCAGACATTCAGCGATGATGTATATTCTTTTTTTTTTCGGGTTGGTTTTGTTACTATAGTGGCTTCATAAAAAACTGGATTGGTAGATGACAGAAGTTTGTGGTCTGAAGACTTGGAGGAATGGTACTAGAGTACCATTCCAACGTTGTTGGACTATACACAACAATGCGCGTGAAGATTCACAATATAAAAATTCATTGAACTTGATGCGGCTTCATGATTATTATTATTATATAATAAGTCGAGTATATTATAATAATAATTATAATTGTTTAAATGGTTCTTTGTTTCTCACACAGAAAACGTTATGTTTTTTTATGTGGATGGGATTTGATTTCTGCAAAATGTTCTGTGATAGTGAAAAGGAAAAAGTGATTGGTCGAGAAAATATGCAATATTTCACAATCTAATTTATGAAATGTCATGGCTTATTGACATTTTAATGTTGTTAATTGTTTCCTTATCAAAGCAGGATACCATAAAAATATCGAAGCAAGAAACAATGCACATTATTGGTTCTACGTTCTGGTACTAGCTCGAAACAATTACGGTTTTGATATTGTGCATTTTTTCTCTCTTTCGAGTAATAATCGCAAAACCGTTTCAAGTTTATGGGAGAACTCCACATCATCAGAATAAAATGAAATTCTTGCATTTTATGCGTTATTATGATAAAATATTTTAGTAGAGCGAAGTTACGGTCGAGTGGTTAGCGACAAAGCGTTGTTAGTGAGGCTAAATTAATAGCTGTTAGTTATAATACAAGTAACTATCGGTACGGTTGTTGTGATAAACCGCCTGTTCTGCCAACAACTCTACTTTGCCTTCTTTCTTCGCTATATGGTGGAAATTACAACATGACATTTTTTATTTTCTATAATGGAACAACTTAGATATTCTTTAGCATTTTCAATGCCAATTATCTCTATTTATACCGCAATAGGTCTATAAACTCTACGCCAATTTATTGGGAATTTATCGAGGGCTCTTTATAGACTCTCTTCACTAGAATTCATGATGGGATACAAGATTTCATAATATACTAGAATCCTTCTACTGGATTTAGAAAGGATAAAAATCTCAGATCCTGACCAGATTTGAACTCACATCTCGAAGTCATAGATCATATTCGCCAGGCTATTAGCCGTTCCAAATTTCTTCTATGGAAAGTTCACACGAATAAGGTAAAGATGCAGTTGCCCGGGGTGTGACCGTTCCACTTAGCCATCGCAGATTTGTTTTCGTATCGAGAAGGTGTGATTGGAAATAAATCGTACAAGAGGTTTGAAAGCTAGATTAAAACAGCGGAGTGTGAATCACACATTTACAAATTTGGTAAAAACAAGCTGGCAGAAAAGGGCAGGATAAATGATAATATAACAAGTGGAAGAAGGAATAGAGAAAGAAACATTGCGATCTGCAGCAAGTAAATCAAGCAGGTGCATTTTTCGCTTTAGATTGCAATGAAAGAAAGACGAAGAGAATTAAATAAGGCAACTTGTGGTTTCCGGTGTTCATATCGTCTGGGCGATAAATTATAGTCGCACTGGAACTTTGTCCGTGTTTGTACCAAGTTGTTTAATTTTATTGTTTGTATTTATACACACACACACACACACATTACATACAAACAGTTTTAGTTTTAATCGTCCTTGTGCCTTGCCTGTTTATTAAAGATATGATAGCCGGCTACTAATTAAAATACATACATTACAACTTGCTAGATCAAATGTTTGCACATTATTTTAGAAAATTAACTAGCTGCTTCGTAAAATATTGGTCCTTGGAAGGTCCTTGTGTTTAATGCAAATTTGCTAGATGATCATTAGCAATTAGAAAAATTTGATATGTTTTTTGATTGATAAGGGGTCTTTTCCAAGGGTCATTATGTGGGACATTGTGACTCAGGTGCGTGGGACGTTGACGCACCGAGATTGCTAAACCTGGTGGTTTGTAAATCATTTTCAAAGAAACCATTTTTGTATTGTGAAATTAGAATAATGTGGGAAAAAAACTGTCATTTCATTTGATAATGGGAGGTTTTAAATGTTTGTCTTGCGAGCTTTTTTGAAAATTTTGCGGGATTTTTCTCTGAAGAAATATTTTTAGAAGAAACATATTTCGGAATATCTATTATAAATGCATCTAGAGCTGAATATAGAATGAAAGTTCAGTATTTACTTTGCCAATGTGCAATTTGACATTTAAAATCTAACGGTTTGATATTTAATTCTATTGGTAATTAAATTAATATATCAAGAAATTTTAGAAAGGTGGCAATAGCTGGATGGCTTTTTTTCTTCTTGCACTTATTGGTAACAATGGATTTTTGTGTTTTGGACTTTTGCCATGAAAATCATTGTTATTTACACGTCCTTTGTAATAATAGCAATATTCCTTATAAACCGTTTTAATACTCCAACTAATAACTTTCTAAGCCCAAGGTTTGCAATTTTCTGCACAAAACTATCACGCTGTCGTGCACCAGCCTGTCTTCTACATTAAAGTCTTTGCCATCGGGCTTGAAAGTGTTGAGAGAAAAACTTTTACTGCATACACTGGACTGTGATGCGGGAAAATAATCATAATATTTACATTTCGTTTTTTTTATGGGTTTTCTAAAAAAGAAAAATATTCTACTATGACCTTTGGAGGAAAATCTGTTTGTTGTATTGAAAATGATTTCCATTATTGACCTAGACCTGAAAAAGTATAATAGTACATTTTTTATTTGCACTTTTATAGAGAGTTACAAAACAATGCAAGTTATTTATTAATCATACAAATAAATAATGAAAAAAATAACAAAGAAGCTTATAAGCCTTCTTTCGCTATAAATAAAACGCATTGCCATTTACCAAACAAGTTGGTCAGCCCTGACTACCACAACATTGAACTGAAAACTTTGCATTTCTGTTCATTAATTATCATATTATTAAAACGGGGGGGCTTTACGTACTTCATTCAAGATCGCCACCCACAACAAGAGAATCGCGTAAACTTTTGTATTTTTAATTGCACGTTTTTCAAATAATTGCGTGGTTTTCTTTCTCTTCATCGTATCAACTGAATCTTATAAGGAATTCAAAAAGGAGAATGAATAATAATGATTCACTTGATTAGAATTCAATTAAATTAATTTCAAATTTTGTTTAATTACTTTGCGAGATTAATATCTTGGCTAATTAATCCATAATGACTTTATAAATATAAATGGACATTTCTACGCGTGTACATTTATAAGATTGAAGTGAAAGTATATAAATCGAAAAGATATTTATAGATAGTAGTGCAACGGGGGGGTAAAATATTAATAAATATTGATTAAAATGCGTGACATGTAAAATTGTTTATAGCGATAAGGAAAGAATATGAACAACTATGAAGATCAATGATTTTCATCTCTATTAATTAGGACGTTCAGTTAATTAAGGACCAATCGCGTTTTATAATTACATTGCACGGTGATAAATCTTGCGCGATGTTTTATTGCGAATAAATTGAGAACTGGATGTATAAATTATGTAGTCTTGAGGATTGGCCGAATGCAAGCGAAATCCTGCAATGGGGGGATTTATTATTTCATAAAGGATCAGTCACTGAGTGTTGCGCGGATGCGGCAAAATAACCAGAACGAAACGATTCAGTGAAAGATCGATGGAACACTCGGTATTGCGATCAAGATGACGATGATCATTTTATTATAGCGTTTTGTGCACACTACTCTCTCGAGTAATGAATTTTAAGTGGCTTGAAGGTCGCAAATTCAAAAGGCTTAATGCCGACACTTTGTATTGTGGAACTAATCGAATTGATTCATTTTTATGATAACAATTTAATACGAGTACTAATTTTCTGTTTAGGGTATGAATTTGCTTTTAATTAACTAACAATGTTGCTTGATTTGGTTCCATAGTTTGAGAAGTATTTTTTTTTTCATAAAATGCTATTAATTGTCACTTTAATGGTATAGAAAAAAGGGGCCCTCAGAGGAAAAGATAAATGTTGAGGCAACACACTCAAGATAATTTGTTATGTACGTTAGAAGAAGTCATATTTTATAAAGTGCATTCATTATAAGCAATTTCCTTTTGTAAAGGAGCAATGAGCGTTGTAGTTGCTACTTGTATTACTTTTTGATTAGATGCTATTAATTCATTTCGCACTTTTTATTTTTTCTCGTCCTAAATAGTTGTTGCATCATTTAACATTAAGTTTATTGAGGATGTTGATGCACTTCATTATAATTGTATAGAGTATATTAAAATCAGTTTGATTTTATTGGGATAAATTGAAAATTTATTATCCTTTGCAATATATAATGATGCTTATTAAAATGTGGTGTGGAGATGAGAGGCAAAAAAATTTAAATGTTGCTAAAACACTTGGCGCCAACATATTCGATGTCTTAATAAATAATTTATCATTTGCAATGGCGTATTATTTAAAAGAATCAAATTTAAATATAAAGTTATTTCAATATTGCGTTGCGCACTGTTTATGCTTATTATATTACAACAATCTTTTTAATGGTAATATAAATTCGATGATGTGTAAATTAATTGTTGTGGCGTTTTAACATATCTAATAGACAGTTGTATAACATCGGATTTCAGTCTGATTAAGCTTGAGAAACTGGTTCATATTTAGAACTTTTAATTCCACTTTAACATTTTTAATAAATCGTCTGGAAAACACTCCTTCAGGAGCAACTATTTTGGAACACACGCTGAAAATAATATCTAAATTTAGAAATTTCGTGGAATGTGCTAAAATCTTTGCAAGGTCTTCGGAGAATCCTTCCACTGAAAGATCAAAGTTTTTTTAGATGGAAGAGATTTGTAGGTGTCGCGAATTAACTTGAACTTTTGTGGTCTTGGGAAATCTCGTGAGATTTGTAAAAATGATTAATTATTTTACGTTCTAATGAGATTTGAGTGGTATTTTCGAAATAGTTGTATTGATTTTGTATTAAATTTAACATTGTTACTAAATCTGTTTATATTGTTTCAGGTAAGCCAAATATTGCAACCGCATTAGACGATAGATGCAAAGTAGTAAGTGGTTTATTTATTATTAGTCTCTTGTAACGATTACATACAAATCGTTGTAAATTACATAATTATGTAATAAAGAAACCATAAAATATACACGGAAATATATATAAATTTACGCTCGCTGAACATTTCACTATTTTTATCACGATCTGTTACTAATTGCATACAAAGTGAATAGAAATAGATTTTTAAAAGTGTAACAACATCTGAATTAATAGATTTGGTGTTTATATATTTTATATAAAAAAAAGTAAAAGTGATGTTTATTATGCTCGCGATGCGCGATGTATTTTCGATTCAAGTAGTAGTTTTGTTTTGACATAGACGCGAAACCACATTTGTTTATTGTGTTGCGCTTTTTATATAGTGAAATCACTTTCACTCAAGTGATATTTTACCCTATCATGATGTCTTCAGATGAGCTTTTCAACAACAATGATTTTTTTCGCGTTTTGTTTCTTCTCGAAATTTTGTAATATGTTGTTGTTGCGCTTGTGGTACAATACGAAAATCGAAAGTATTTGACCCCTACACGTTTTCTTTGCTTTATAAGTTGACCCTATGCATAACATTGTTAATGTAAAATTGCAAAATTCCTTCAAGTCGAGGAGATTTCTCTCATGTCTCATAATAATTCCGAAACTGATTATAAGTTGCATATTATTGTTTTTTTGTTGAAATTTTCGCTTATTATTCCAATTTCGCGGCACAATATTGCCTTGAATATTTTTTTATTAGACGACGACGACTCTTGAAAATCGTAAAATTTCAAATTTACTTTTACATTATTACAATAATTTATTTTTCTTGATTATTGTTATTGCCACTGGTATAAAGCTGCACAAGGCCAAATGATAATAACTTTTGATTAATTTACAATACAATTATAATAATCATATATTTTTTATTCGTTTATTGTGATTTATTTTCAACAGTATTGCTAATCTAATTTCAATCTAAATTTAATTCGAATCATGAAATTTGTTCTGCTTATTTAATTCTTTTTTCTTCTAGTTCTGTCTCGATTACTCAGTACAGAACAATTATTTTACAAAACTTTTATAGTGTAGGGACTTAACTAAATGCCCTAAGAGCTGCATGCGGGGTTTTTTCACTAAAGCCGCAGTTACGAGAAATGCTTAATATGCTGCAATAAAACTATTCGGGTTTTTAAGGCAATTAAGGCATTACCAGTCAAACGGCTTGGGTTTACGGAAAACCCAGAGCAGGGCAAACGTAAGTTATACTATACTCCCTCTACTAAAAAGTAAGATACTTAAGGGATGCAAAACAAGGATTCGCTCTCTTAGTCCGTGCATCTTTTGGTCGTGTCCAACCGTGTCGATCTACGGTATCAAAATATAACAAACGTTTTTGTTATCTTCTCGTACGTTTGTGTTAAGTATTTTTGTATTCACGCCAACTGAATAAATTGTGTATATTGTGTACAGTACTTTTGTGTTTAATTTCTCTCATCCAGTCATTCGCCAAAATAGTATATGTGATAGATGGAAGTGGCTCAAGGTGAATGTTGCCAGCACGCTACCGCTTTGCTGTAATTAGCTGCGGTATGTCGTAAGTTAAATGCCAATTCTATTTATTCAACCAAACAATAAAAATTAGACTCTTAGGCTTCAGACTGCAACTATTTCGATTGCCCTTTCTTTGCCTCGATCATTTATTCCACGACGCGAAATTTATGGGTAGCACACTTCAATCGGAGATTTTTATGGGACCATAATAGAATTGAGGAACATTTTATGCAATTTTTGAGAAAAATTAGATTGATTACGTACTTTCATGGGATGTCATTAGATTTTGTAGGTCTGCATGATGTTTGACGGCATGTCAACCAAAACTGCATTAATTTGTTTAAGTAGATTTCATCCAGGAAATGATTAAACATTTTCTGAACGTTATTATTATGGCATATAATAAAAAATACCATCAGTGTAATTTGTAAAAGCGAAGCAACAAATAACTCTCTGATGCGATTGTGTGTGTCCAGTAGTAAAAGAGTTGAAGAGACCTCTTCAGGGTCAGGAGAAAGTTATTAATTTCACAAAAAAGGTCAAGTTTACTTGAAATGCGTATATGATAAGACGCGGCGAGTGGTTTTGATGAGGCTAGTTAATCAAAAACTTTAATCACCCGAACGATCTTAATGAAAACCATATAAAATTTTCTATTCGTATGGAAAGTTATTTATTTTTGATTAACATTTTTCTAGGGTGGTTGTAAAATCTAGTATTTTATTTAGCTGTCAATTTTATAGTTGAAAGTATGAATTTATTAATTTTTTTTTTCGTGAATATTTGATTTTAAATTCTGCCAATCGATAATATGAATATGGATTTTGCTGTGTGCTAAAAATCTATTTCGACTTCTTTAATGGCACTTTCTTCGCGCGAGAAAATGACTTGTGCGTTTCGCTGATAATATCAACTTCTATATCTGTGATTTAGTATAGCTTAATAACGGACTTAGTTAAAGGATAAATAAATTAATTCGTTCGTAATCATTTATTTACATCTGTGAAAGCATTAAATGTTCGTTAGTATGAGATATTCGCATATCCCATCAACTCATACAACTAATAATTATTTGAATCAAGATTAAATTGCCTTAATTACAGTAGCATACCAAACAGATCTAGATTTTCCCTGATACAATAATATGAAAGAAAATAATCCTTAAATAAGAATTTGTGAGATTATATTCGACTCTAGGATCTCTTCAAGAAAGTTCATTAATTTCTTGCATGGGACATTGATGTATCCTCTAAGTAGAATTTATTGAGATAATTTCCTGTGTGAGTGTAATGTCGTGCAACAAAATATCATTTTTTTCTCTCCCGTCTAATTAATTAACTTTCGTAATTATATGGAAGATGGGAAGAAGAGAAGAGGAATTTGCAACGATTTTTTAATGCTTGTGGGAAAATGATTATGCTTAGTGTTAGTGCCGTATCCATGGGATCGGAATGTCGATAAATTGATTCGAAACACACCGGAGAGAGAGTCTCATATTCAAAGACGCGCGTTGTGTGTGTGGCTATAATAAGTGACATGTTAAAAAGTTGCAAGAATGCAACGACACACACACACACTATGGATGGTCTATTTATAGTACGGGGTGCCATCGACATTCCGGTAAAGCTCAATCGTGACCAGAACATCCTCTTCGGTCTTAAGAAGAAGAAAGACCAGCTTAGCATTTTTCTGGTTTCGGCATTATTTTCAAATACATCTCGGAGAGGAGAGAAGAAATGTTCTGTATGGATGGCCTGGAGGAACTGCATTGGGGCGGTTCAATGGCAACGTCCCATACGTGGTGCTATTGTGTTTCTGCACAGACAACGGCGCCGACTATGATGTTATCATCGGCCAAACGGCCGGCCGTTCAGTTTCCTTATTTGTTTACGTGCTAATGTTGTTTCCTTCGCGGTCTCTTCACCGGTGTGTGCACCATCATGATGTATATGCTCGCCAGCTTGCTGCTTTGCTGATTAATTACTTCTGATAACACTTTTTCCAATAGGTAGCATTACGAAAATCTTGTAGAAAATTACATGTCTGCTGCAATGATCAGATATATTCCTCCACTTCTTGTAATTCGATTGGATCTCTGCGATGATGATGTGGAGGATGCTTGCTTGTTGTTGCAATTGCAAACACTCGGTATAAACTAGTGGAAAATATTTATCAGTTCAGTGTTTCGTGTGTGGGTATTTCTAGTTTGCTTTTATATTAATAGGGCTTGTAATTTGTAGTAACACAGTTCTTGCATTCTAATTTACAAGTTAATCTGATTTATTGGTGCTTGTTTTGTATTATTAAATGTTTACTTATTATTGTGGACAGGTACTTTGTATCCGAGTCATTTTTCAAATCTGCATTCCAATTCCGGGCTGGATTCGGATCACTCGATTTAATTTAACATTTAAATTGTTGCTCAATGAGGACTGAAGAGAGGAAAAAGTTATGCATGTTTAATAGACCAATAAAATGTCCATTACGAAATGTAATTTTTAAGCTACTGGTATGGAATGCGGAATATTTTTTGAGAAACATTCAGATGCATATAATTTTTTTCCTCTCTATAATGCGAGTTGCTTGACACCCAATTTGTTTTCTTCCTCTACAAATCGCTTAAGTGTACATGGCGCCATGCAAGACAAGTCAAGGATGGTTGCGATATATAAACATTTTCGTATACTATAATAATAACACTATAAGGACGAGGATATATTATCCACTTTCTATATTCAAATGTTTGGATGTGTTGATTAATTCGTGTGTGATTCTTCTCTTTGCCCAACCAACACCTCGACGAAATTTTCGTTATTCATAATAAATCGTATGATGAAAGGCATGGTTTGATCGATGCGGAGGAAGAGCCCGCGTACTGAAGAAGAATATGAAAAACAACCAGAACAAAAGAGCAACGTGCGTCCTTGCGTGAGTCAGAAGACCTTGCCATGAACTCAAGCAGTCCAAACACAACAACACCTGGTTGGTGTACTCGATGGCATCGTCTCATCACGGTGTCAGACCTACCGCGGTCGATTTTCATTACTTATCGTCACATTTATCAGTCCTATTATTTATTACGACATTTTGGGTTTTTTTCCGGTAGATGAACGAGATTTGGCGGTCATCTAACTCTTTGGGCATTTTTTTTGAGGATTTTTTGGGAATGCCAAAAATTTCAATAATTTGGGAATATTTTCGAAAGTTTCAAACATTTTTTGGTGTGTTTTTTCTTTATATTCTAAGAGCCCGCGACGCAAACCATTACCATTAAAATAGCAATCCCAAACGTATACAGGAATAAGTCTTTGTAGTGACCGTATACGAAACGCTCGGTCTGTCGGGTCGCATTCGGCCGGAAGGTAAACAAATTCAATTGTTTATAAGCCCAAAATTTAAGATTACTTTACCTAAGAAGTAGCAAGTTTCTAGAATAATTACGTTGTAGCTGGAGCTTTCTGCTACAACATTGTTGAGGTCTGTCGCGCCTCGCGCGGCCGGACACCCTTGACAGACCAGCGCGTAAGGGTATTTTTAATAAGGAACCATTACTTATATGAATAGCAGGTCATGTTATATATCAAATTAAAGCTCGTAACGTCCGCTATACGAATCACTTGGTCTGTCGGCATAAAAATAGCCGGAAGTACTTGACAGACCAAAATTTAGTCCGCTCCCGAAACCCGATTTTATCCCATTGACTTCGTACGCGTTTCCCCTTCCACCATATTCCTGACTGGAAAAGTTATCATCGCGTCAGTTCTCTTTCGGCTTCAGCACTGGAAAGACTATTTTAAAAAGTATTTTGTTTTGATTAGCATTCATAAGATGAATTGTTTTGTGTGCGGAAAAAGCGGTAATGTGACACCATTCACCGATTTATTATTCGAAAAGTGTTCACAAATTCTCGCTTTTCGTAAAATCAAAAATTTTATGTATGGCGATCTATTGCTGCCTCCATATTCAAAACGAGAGAAAATCGGTTATCACATAATTTGCTACCGGAAGTTTTCAGTTGTAAATAAAAAATATATGCCGGAATTTGAGAGCTTGTTTCCTTCAAAGGTGAGTACTATAGCATAATTACATAATTGATTTACATAAAATACTAATCATAATACTATAGTATAAAAAAATTGTACAAAATATGTTTAAATACTTAAATTTAATTAATATTTCAAAACTAGCAACCCTTTCAATGTATAAATTCTAACTTGAACTTTCCGAACACTCGAATTATACTTCAGAAGTTATCATTAATATACATTATTAATATATGATCAAAATAAATTACAGTTATATACGAATGCTGTTGCTGCTACTCAAGGCGATCAGAACTCGAAAAATAGCGACAAAAATGTACAAATTGACGAAACTACTGCCACGAAAAAATTACAAACTAACAACAATGAAACCATGGAGACGGTACGTTGGATTACGTTGGAGTACGTTGGAAACTTTAGAAAATTTAAAACAATATTTTTTTTATGCAGGAAGTTGCATCATCGTCGACATCAGAAATGAACATAGAACCTGTAGTTTTGAATAGTTTTGAACAAATTCCTGCTGGTACACCTTCATGTTTCACATCAATTTCAGCGATTTCTGAAATCTCTGAACTGAATCCTTCCTCGCCAACAGTTTCGGCATCGGCACCAAAACCTCCAGCACCACAGTCAAATTTTCCAAGTTCTGAATGCGTCGACAGTGGGGGAACTTCACGACCTCCGTGCATCTTTTGTTCGAAACATGAGAAAAAAGTTGGTACTAAAAGATGTTATCCGCAGATGTGCGAATCGACTGACACTCTTATCAAATTGAAAGAAATCACTGAATTTTTAGATGATAAACAATTTCTTCTGAAACTACAAAATCCACTTCAAGTTGCCTATCACCGATTATGTTACAGTACATATCGAAATAAATATTTTGCTGATATTAATAAGACATTACGTCAGTCTGATTCCAAACCCATTAAAAATGTAAGGGAAGGTCATAAAAAAGCGTTCGAATCTTTCACATTGCTAATCAAAGAAGAAATTCTCGAAAAAGAGAAAATATTTTATCTTGTCGATTTACTTGCTATTTACAAGGCTTACTTTGTCGATATCTGCGGCGAAGCGTTTAAGGAAGATCTGAAAAGTTACACAGCACAAAAACTGCACGATAAAATATTTAATGCATTTGGTGACGTTATTAAGATAGAAGCAACGAAAGATTCTCTGAAAAAAAGAATAGTCTACAAATTAGACATAAATGTCAGTCGGTTAGCTAATGAAACTATTGTCAACGAATCTTCTGAAGATATGAAATTCGAAATATTAGCTTACAAACTTAGAAGCATTATCGCCACGATGAAAAAAAAAAAAATTTCGGGGAAAATTACAGTTGAAGATATTCTTGAAGGGGAATGTGAAATTCCCAAAAAATTTTTTGATTTCTTTTCCTTTCTTGTGCAAGGGCGAAATGCTCGCCGAAAAAATTTAAGCCATAGTCATGTTAAGATAGACTCACACTGTTCTGACTTAATTTACTCGATAACAAACGGTAGAGTAAAACCTGCAAAACTTTTGACTTTGGGGCTGGCAATGAAATCTATGACAAGTAGCAGGAAAGTGATAACGATTCTTAACAGATTAGGTCATTCGGTATCGTACAATGTTGTCGAAGAGTTGGAGACTGAAATGACTTTTACAGCTTCCGAAAAAAATCAGTTGATTCCCGCTGGGATATCTGTATCAAACGGTCTCTCTACACACCTAGCTTTCGACAATTATGACCGTTTTGTCAACACGACTTCTGGCAGAGATACTTTGCATGACACGGTAGGAATTGTCTATCAATTTTGCAACGAGAACCCCGAATCTTTCACAGGCCGTGCTGATATTGATTCTGATGAGGAAACATCTTACGCTGGACTTCGAAAGAGACGAAAATTTGTAGAAATATCTCGCGATTTTCAACAAACTTGTAGAAAACCGACTGGGGTTATTTCTTTATTATCAGGCGAAACAATTCTAAATCTATTGCAAGATTGTAGAAAAGCTCTAGACAACGCGGTTATGAAAGATTTAATTTGGGGTATTTCCGTATCGCAAGTACAAGATGTTCCTATGTGGGTGGGGTTTAATGCACTCACAACAATTGATGCCAGTGAAATGCAAACTGTGGATTACTTAGCACCGATAAACTCCTCTCCAACTTCACTTGACGTAGTGCAGGAAACATTGATTCGCGCTGAAAGTATCAGACAACAATGTAAACAATCGAACATCATTGTTACCTACGATCTCGGAATTGGTAAACCGGCAATGCAAATTCAGTGCAGTGAAAGCCCTCGCTTCGACAATATCTTCATAAATGTTGGCCCGTTTCATTTTCAAATGGCTTTTTTTAAGGCCCTAGGAAAGTATATAGATGCTTGTGGACTTGTCGAAATGTTGATTCAGTCAGAGGTTCTTGCTGGAGGGTCCATCAATTCTTTCATCGATAGTAAACACTTCAACAGGTGTAAAAGGCTACATCCATTGTTGTCCGGTGCATTGCAAGCTTTACATTTCCTGCGTTTTGCAACAGAAAATGATCTAAATCCTAAAATAATCACAGAAAGCTTAAAACATGCAATAAAAAATTCTGTCCTAGTTGATGAAGAGTTCCCATTGACTTCAGATTTACATGGTATTCTCGAGAAGTACCGTCAATTTTGTTTGAAAACTTTGGCAGGAGAGCATGGTAAGACTGCTCAATTCTATTTCTTTTACGTAGAGTTCGTCAACCTTTTCTTCCGACTGTCAAGAAGTATTAGGACCAGCAATTTTGAGTTATTCGCGTATTCAACTTTTGAAATGATCGATTTATTTTTTGCTATGAACCAATCGAACTATGCCCGATGGTCCTTGAAGTACCTATCTAATCTTTTGAACTTGAAGCTTCATGATTCCAAATTGATTGATGAATTCAAACGGGGAGCTTTTGGCGTCAAAAGAACCAAGAATTGTTTAGCGCGGGCTCCGGTGGATTTGACGCTGGAGCAAACAATTAATGCTGACGCTGCTAATACTGCAACTGGCGTTACTCATTTCACTAATTCGATCTCAGCTAGACAACGTTGGGCTTTGAGCCACAGTATGCGCACGAAAGTCATCACCAACGTCCTTGAGAGAGTTGGACTTTCGCGTAGAGACGACGTTTCTTACGAATCCCAAAAATCACGTCTCCAGAAAGATAAAACAGATTTGCAAAAAATTATCGAGACAATCGGAGAAAATATTGATCCATTCGATAAAAGTTTAGATGTCGATAACTTGTTCAATATCTCAACGGGGAAAGCCGCCTCTATTGGAGTTTCCGATTTCCTTTTGAAAGTTACTGAAATTGGTTGGAGTCAAAAAACTAAATTTTTGGAAGACTGTGAAGAAAATCCATCTCGTTTTAATGCGCCTATAAAACGCAATAAGATAATGAATTTCGCTTCTGAATGCATGAAAAAGGTTGAAAAAAACAAAGATGGAAGCAAACAAGCATTGCTAAAAATGGAACGCGATATTTTCGGTAGACTTTTAGGAATTTCTCTCGAGAAAAACATTGAAATGGAGACGTGTCTTTCCTTTCCCTTGGCCCCTGCTCCACCAGCTCTTTGTCAGTACAACGGAGAAATGTACAAAACGGACAAATCAACTCTCGCCAAAGCGTTAAAATCAAAGATAGATCCTTGCGCAGCTCCGCAATTCGACGTACGTGTCATTGATGGTTTTTATTTTCTGCATTTGATTGGCTCACATTTACCACAAACGTTTGAGAAAGTCTCTGAAACAATCTTGATGAAAATTTGCACAACCACAGCAACAGAAATTCATCTTATTTTTGACCAATATTTCACGCCATCCATCAAAGACATGGAACGCCAAAATCGCGAAGAAGAAGATATTCCGTACACAATAGTTGGACCGAATCAAGTAAGGCCGAACGATTTCTTGAAGAGTTTGCGAAATCGAAAATTTAAAGAGGCGTTGAATACATTCTTATCGGAGCATTGGGCTCAAGATTCCGTTGTCTCTATTATTGGCAGAAAGAAAGTTTATATGACCGTCAAGGACAGATGTTTTTCATTTCAAGTTCTGAACTTATTTCAAGTTCTGAACTTGGGCTTATAAACAATTTAATTTGTTTACCTTCCGGCCGAATGCGGCCCGACAGACCGAGCGTTTCGTATACGGTCACTACAAAGACTTATTCCTATATACGTTTTGGATTGCTATTTTAATGGTAATGGTTTGCGTCGCGGGCTCTTAGACTATTATATTTCCTCTTGAATGTTCACTTTGCGTAATTGCTGCCGCTTCTCTAGTGACTATGCTGTAGATAAAGCGACGAACCCGCATCCTGTTTATATTGATTTGCTAATACATAACATTTAATTACGAATTTATGACACTCTAGTTTTTATACAATATAAGAATTTTTTGCTGTGAACAAATTATTTTGCCACACCTCTATTGGTATGAAATTACTTGCATACGGCCTTGCTGACAGCGAGCTTTAATGCAGCATATAAAGGAATAAAAAAAGTGCGTACTTTATATTTCTAAATCAATTAAATTGCTCGAGTTTCTCTTCTATCATAATATTAAATACGATGATCGTTAGATAGACTTTTCGAATTTATCGTCGTTTTTTCTCTCTCATTACTTAATGGTAGAGTTCGGAGCGCAAATCGTAAATTAATTTAATGTGCATTTGTAATAATAATAACGATCGGAATTAATTAACTCGTTTTACATGCAACACAATATATTCTTAAATGTAGCGTCAAAAGCTTGCATGCCCTAATAAAATCTGTCATTAGTGTCGGTTTAAACAAATCCATTAATAAAGAGCCACAAAATATCACACTTATTTTACTCCGTCCGTATAGTACGAGTATCATAATAAATTTCAAGAATGACACATACTGCGAATATTTTGGCTGCAATCCACATAAAATGCGACAAACTTTTGCTTGTCGTCTTTTTTCTTGTTGTTTGCTTGCTTGCCTGATGCGATATACAAAATACCATTCTTTCACCTGATTATTATTTGTGCAACAAAATTTATTTGACAAGTGTGGAAAAGTGGGCGCCAAAAACATTTGAACGTTCTTTTTTCGCGATTCAATTTCGCATCCAGGTAGAACCAAACAGATTTGTTTATCCGACCTACGCGATTTTAAAATAGAACATCTCTTTTGATTTGATAAAAAAACATCCGAAATTAACCAAAATTCCTTTGTAACCTAATCGGGCCACATACTGCATTTAAACCTACACAATTTAAAAATAGACCAGTTTAACAAAAGACAAACAGTCGTAAATTTGATTCAATTTACCCTCTCTTGTTTTGGAAATAGGGGGCCTTTATCGCATAATTGGTGTATTTATTTTAGGGTGCAGCGTTGTTCATGGTTGAATTAAATACAGATTCTGATATGAGTTAAAATGTTTTAAACACTTCTTGTTGTGGATGGCGGCGACCGCCCAGAATCGAAATAAATGTCAATTTGTTTCGAATTTATAGACACACAGAATTTTGTTGTATAGTCAGATGATGGCTGAATTACGATCGTATTCAATGCCAGTTTAATAGAATGCTTCATTATGTTTAGTAAATTAAAATTGCCGACAATGATGATGGTAATAGTTGAAAAGGATTTTTGTTTCATTGAAATGTACTTTTTGCCTGAAAAAAATAAAATAAAATTGTCTGGCAAAGCTTACTTATAATTGCATTATAAAAGCTGCTGGGACTTTATAAATATAAGAGGATGATGCGATTTATTTACATGAAGCAACCGCATTAGTGAGTCGTGATTTACATTTATTGCTCACCGTCGATTAAGAGCATTCCATGCAATGATTTAAAAGCGAACTTAAAGGCTTTAAAAGTGGACATTCTTAGACCCATCGAAAGTACATACATATAGTCTTGTAGTTTATATGCGACAAGATTCCAATAATAATTGTGTCCTTGGAATTTTACGGTTTCGGTTTTGGAAAATGAAATTTATTTTTTGATTGGAAGAAGAGGCGAAGATCGAGGTATGTGTGTATAATAGTGCATGCCAATCAAGAAATCTAATTTTATATACTTGTGTTGGCAGAGCCACTTCATTCCTTTTCTAAACTTAACTGGATAATTGCATTTTACATAACATGTTGAACCTGAAATTTACACCGACACTAAGAACGGGATGCCATTCGATTTAATAATATAAATAATTGCAGATATTTCTAATAAAAAGAAAGTTATGTCTCGGCAATTATCTGCTGGGACTTTCGATTCTAATGAAACCCTACACATGCTACGAGATCTTCAGAGCTAAGTTGATTAGAAACACCGTGTACTTAAGAAGATAAGTGGGAAAGTTTCGTTTACAAGGAGCCATAAAGCTACCTTATCGTGGACTTGAACATTTTGGTGAAATTACAAATTTTAAGTAAATATTTAATAAATAATTCACGAAATTAGCTTATCAAGAAGCATTTTTACGAAACTATTCAAATTAAAGGAGAAGGTCGACGAACTTCAACTATCTTATTATTAATTTATGAAATTTGCCTTGAATTTTTGAGGTAAATTCGTAGGAGGGCGCACAAAAAGGTAAACAGAGCAATAAAACACGAAATTTAAGCAGCAGGAAATTGACAGTCGAAATTTTTAACAAAACCCCATAAAATCAACAAAATTTACATTTAATGTTTAATTAAGTAGGCCGCTTAGCCCACTTGCTAGTCGTCCTTACCGAAGATCTTCAAAAATATTTTATGCAGGATATATTTTTATTTGTGGATTCAATTGAATTAAATTATTTCAAACGGAAAGCATCAATATTCTACTCACACACACACACACACACACACACACAATAATACACTTAACAAACATTTTATTTGAAATGTACAAGAACAGAAATGGCTTTATTCGTGGGCTTTTGATTACATTTCCAATACAATAGACCATAATTTTGAATAGCGGTATCGGTTTCTGTTTCAAATAAATCACAATGTGATTTTTATTTTCTAAAAATAACACATTGAAAAAATAACATCCTTTTAACAGTATAAAATTCCATGGAGCTCGTGTTACTTTGTTCGGGTACCAAACTGCAAGTCTTTGATGGGAAGCGTTGCATTGTTTTAATTTTATGAGTGTACTATTTTTAAAATTTTTATTTGTTGTGATTTTTGGCTGAAAGTCCTGAAAGACATTTGAAAGGATATCGATTTGTAAATGGATCGGTTCCACGATAAATAAATACAGTTTATAAATACACGTGCAAAATTAAGCAACAAGTATGGAATTCGCATTATTGTTAAATTGAATAAACAACCATGCCTTCTAACTTCTGTGTGGTCGTCGATAATTCATTATAAAGTAAACTTATTTAGTGCTTTACTATAGACAGACATACAATACATACATGCACGTCCTAATTTACTTATTAATAAATCAACTGCTATAGTACTTTGTTGCGATTTTAATAATCCAAATTGGAAGTGCAGCGTTTTGTCTTTATTTGGAAGAAGTCGATACGAGTTAAATGGATCGCCTGTGGGCAGGTCAAATCCGATCCTATTACTATATCCGAATATAAATTTAAATTAGAGAAGGAAAAAACGTGTGGCATCTAATTATTGTCTAATATAGTTACATTGGTTGAACATTTATAAAAGCGCGCACACACAGTCTTTTTCTTTATGAATTCGCTTTATATTTATATGGAGTGTAGCCTTGGCAGGTAGCAACTTGAACGGTTCCTTATTCAATCTATTAGACTTGCTGGACAATTATGGTGGTACTTGGTTTTGCATAATGGTTTGTTTACAACTGATGACAGCCGGAGATATTTTGCTGATTAATTCATAATTTGCGTTTTGTGATATTTATAGCGACTTTTTCAAAAAATGCCATATTAGAAAAGGAAGTCGTTCTTGAGTTGCACGCCTCGTCGAAAAATTTGATTTATTTTCAAATATTTTGATAATTGTTTTCTAAGTTTCTATTAACAATTGTTGTTTACGTATTTTATTAGTCATTTATAAGTATCCCGTATATGTATTTAAAAATTATCTCTTACATGAGACAATAACTCTTCGTATTGAACGATGATGATTGTTTTCGAAAACTTGTTTGTCCTTGTCGATAAAAATGATTGCGAACAATTATATAATTACTAATTGCTCGCACTTAAACACTTGCCTTGTAAATTTGATATATTTGCTTGATTTGCACGTCATTTCTAAATTAAATAACAATTATCGCTCGATAGTTGTATAAACAAAATTGACTATTTGCATAACATAAAGAGTTGGCAAATTGGGTGTGTGGGCTAAGCCGAGCGCTAAATTGTCCAAATCTGATTAGTAGTCTGAAAGGCGAAAAAAATGGTTATTAAATTAATATATAAAAGAAAAAGCAACGGATAATATTGATTGGTCTTGCATCCCACTTGGATGTTATTTTTGGTTTTATTTGTCATCACTCGGGAAAAGAGCAATTTTTATAAAAACATGATTAATAACGTTGAGTTAAAAAATATACGAAAAAGGAAATTAACAAGCAACACAATTAAATTATATATTTGAATAGAAAATTGAGCAAACACGTTGATGGAAAAACTATTCCCCGACTAAAATTCCTATGTCAGAATAATTAGAAGTGTCGCTCGTTTAATCTTTGCGCCGAGCGTGAAAAAGCTCGAAAAAGCTCCTGATGCGACTATTTTCTTTATGTCTCGTTCAATTTTATTTTAAAAAGTGGACGCAAAATTTGATTTATTAATAAGCAATTTCCTGCAAAAACACATCGATCGTGCTACAATAATAATAATGTGTGTTAGGTTTAGAATAATTGCTGTACTATGCATACCAGAAACTGTGCACTTAGTACACATGCAGCGTGTCTAATGGCATGTCTACATTCAACAAGATACTATTTCATTTTCTTTATGTTATTATTTGAACATTTATTAGTCAAGCCAGTGCCTTAGAGGCCGTTCAAATTCTCATAACCGCCTGGATATGTTATGGCTGATGAACACCATAAACGCAAAGAATGCCAATGGGCATCGCTCATATATAATTATTAAACTAATCGCACCATTGTTTCTCTCTGCAAGACTGCAACAATCGGTTTTTTTTTGTGTCCAGTTACGATATTGAGTCACAAATCAAACAGTTGCATAAATTAATGGGAAGTTTACGAAAGACTGAGTCGCTTTTTATTTCTTAAAAATATTTTCCAAAAATATTGACACTTTTTGAGAAATAAAAAAATCGTGGGCCAAATGTTGCTAAACAGTTATATAATAAAATGCCATAATCGAGACAAAAGAAATGATTTTTTGCGTGGTGTGCGAATTTTGGAGAGGTTTAACCGAACCACTCCCGAATTTTCCGCATTAAAAATTGACAACTCAATTCTTCGAACTTTCCAATAGTTTCGTTGCATTGTTAAACAAAAAAATATTGTAATTAGAATCGCCCACCGTTTGAGGTATAATTTCACACAACCAAAGTGGGCTTTTAATTTGGATCGTATATGTTTCTAATTGAACTAGCGCATACTACATAGTTTCTATACTGCGTAATTACTTAATTAATCAAATAGTATGTATTTTTAAAGCGACAGACTTCCGCCGATTTGGCTAGACGCCTTTTAAGGCCCATCTGGGGTGATGCGATTAAAAAGAATCCGAAACGCCGAACAATAATTAGCATCTGTCATGTTTACAAGAGGATGTTTCAATTCAAAATTTCATTGAACTCGTTTCTCGCACCACTCGCGTTCCATCATTAATTCGTTTGCAATCAACGTTTCACCAGGCAAATAATATTTACAATATAATGAGAATGTTTTTGGAATGGTTTGCGGGGTCGCCAAGTCTAGCCTCTAGGGGATTAAGTTTGGATGTAAATTTAGAACGAACGAGAAATAATAACGAGATTTCAGTAACAAATTTTCAGTACGACCAGCTGTTCATTGTTGGATTTGTTGTGTTTTACTTACAAGACATCCTGGAATTTTGTTCGAGTTTAAAAATACGAAATAAAATCAAACATAATGTTTGACGGTTTGGAAAACAGCACATAAAGTGTCTAGATCCATCGAAACGAGAATAGTTAAAAGGCAGACTACTTATATGCGATATAAATGAGAACTTTATTTTTTTTTAAATGTCGCTTTTTTTCGTTCTTTCATTGCATAAATTAACATTTTGACATTGAAAATCATCCCACATGTTTGTCTTTCCAAGACAAAGACGTTTGAAACCTTTGAAACGTACACGGTTTTGCTTAATGAATTTGTTTCACTTATAATTTTGACTTTGAAGACGAAATTTTGATTCTTGAATGAAATACTTGTGATGTTTTATCTCGTAATTTATCTTTTACGACAACAAGTCTAAATTGTTTGATGGAAAATGTAGCAGTAAAACTGTTAAGCCATTAAATTACTTAATTGAGGTTCATTGACAAAGTTTTCGGTACAACTTAATTTCGTCTTCATTTATATGACCAAGTTCATTCATGTATCTCGGAATATTTATCGTCCGGATTGATTTATTGCTAAAATAAAATTTTGTTCTGTTTCACATGACTTGAATTTAAGAAGAGATAATCTGATTGAACGGTACCGTTAAACAAGCCTAGCATTATGGAAATCTAGTACCACTAAACTGGGATTAAAGTCAGTGAACGAGCGAACTAGATAGGAACATTTCGCGCCGATTTTTAATCCACGGAGCATAATGGATTTTAAAATTCCTGGGCAATTATTTAGCCGCGCTTTTTTATGGTTTCATATAACCACTTCACATCTAGTTTGTATGTAAATTGTCTAAGCTTCGTGTGAGGTTTTCACTATATAGATTATTGTTGTTGTAATCTCTGGAGCGAGCTAATATTTCAAGAATTCGCACATATGGCTTCCTTGATTGATAAATTCTAACATACGGTGACATTGTATATGCTCTTGAATATCATTTAGTATACATACTAGAAAATTAACATATATCCTATATATGTAGGTACTATGTATGTCTTTGTGTGTGTGAGTGAGTGCATAAGAAGCAATAGTAACAATATTCTCACATTGCCGGGTAAACGACCGGTGAGGTCAGTTTTGTGCAGCTTCTAATTGCTCAAATTCAATTTTTATTTCAGCGAAATGATGGATGAGGGTAGAGCGTCGTGGGTGGTTGGTGTAAATGTATCAGCTTATTCGAAATTGCATTTTATGTAAGCGCCCGGCGCGTTCGAGGAGCAAAAGCACTTGGTTGTTGAGGTCATGGTGTTCGGGTTACCAGCATAAGCAAAAGGTCTTTTTATTATGACGAGCACAACACTTAATTTCAACACTAATGCGCGCTTTTCATCATTATATGCACTGTTGCTCGCTAATATTGGAAATTGATCCTGATGGAATCAAAATATTAATATTTTGACCTACTTGGAGTTAATAATAATTTTCGTTTGATAGAAACGTGGAATATAATTGTTCGGATCTCGGGTCAGAATATCCCACGCTTTTGTACGGTAACAAAAGATACGAAATAATTGGTAGTCCGTTATGATATTTATTTATGCATATAAATACACACATTTATTAATATTGCAAAATGCACGCTACCTGTCTTTTATAATGTCATTAGCTTGAACATTTTCGAAATGATTGTTTATTTGTATGGAAATATTACATGGTGCTGTTTTTTTTTTGTCTTCTGTTGTTCATTCTTTGCCTCTTTTGTTTGCCAGCAAGCTCATAATAGAATTATGATGAGATGTCGTGCAGCACGTCTCTCTCTGGCTGTGTCTTAACAGGACATGATGTCTTTTGCAGAACAATCAAGAAGGAAAAATTCGAGGAAGAGAAAATAGAGCTAGCTCGGCTTTAATTGTATGTAGTTTGGCTTTTTCGCAAGTTTTCATTAGCTAGGATTACTTAACAGAACATAATGGCTTTTTTGTTAAGTATAATCGTCGAGAATGGCATATTAACGGGATACATTTGAGTATCCATTGAAACATTGGAAGCTTGGCTAATATTAGTTCTTGAGTAAGATCTTAGGAAATGTGGAAATATTTTCATCCGAAGGATACCCAAAGTCTACTAAATAGTGATCGAACTACTCAAACACTTCCTTGAAGATGACTTCTCGGTAGACATGATTAATTTGTGATTTCAGACTTGTCATAAAACTTTATGATTCCTAATGAAATGTGTTTCATAAATTTCGTTATGATTTTGTAGACAACAAAATCTAAAATTAATAATTATCATCTTATCTAAGATAATACAACAAAAAAACAACACCGTTGCACGATAATAATCGTGATCCTTAAATTAGTTAATTCATCAAGATAACACTTTTAATTATAAGTTGATTATTGTTTTGTGTCGGTACGGAATAATTACCATCCGAAAAGTGTCTAATCATTTCGTTCTCAAAGACCGGCAGAAAGAGTCTGAGATAACATTAAATCATAATAGAAATAATGTGTTTTATATAATTTCTTGTACGAATGGTGCAAAGTAGACCATCTCGCTGGCTGGCTCGCTGGCATTGTATAATTCTTATGGACTAAATTAAATTTATTGCGATGGGAGATTAGCTGGCTCGTTCATATAGAAAAGAAGAAGAAGAATGTGTATTAAAAGGATCTCTTGACATTTTGTTGCTACAGCAAAACTATATTCTCACGCAAAGTTGAGGCTCATGTATATATAGCTAGGTCATGGTTCTGGGGTCAGCAGCACCATCATTAGAGACTCCTTATGTCCATGGTGTTCTTACCGGGGGATATCCTGGGGATATCGTTGCATATCCAACGGACCATAATATAACTAATATTCGGCTGTAAATCAAAGCAAAGGCTTTTTTCATTCGAGTCTTCTAAATACTATCTTCTTTGTTCTCAATTTGGAAAAAATCTAATGAGGATATGGTGTTGTTTTAATTATGTAGAAAATAAAAGAAAAACGTAAGCGTATGCAGGGTGTTATTAAAATAATTAAATTCTCTATTTATGTTGACATAAATTAATGGTTTTAATGTGCATTTTTCAACGTCAATAACTTTGCATATTGAACGATGAAAAAAAAGCGATCTTTGTTTGTAATATATGAACGTTTTAATAATATGTATTATAAATATACAAAACGGAATTAACACAACCTTGCACTTATACAATGTTTGTTGTATATGCTTCCCAATTGCGAATATGCTTAAAACTTGTTTTGTTTTTAATGAAATGAAATTTAATTCACATGCTTTTTGTCTATTAAATGTACATGTTTCTTGGAAAAACGAATACTTGTTTTATGTAAAAGTTGTTATTAAACAGAATATTTGAAAACAACGACGACGTTTACGAAAAATGCAGCAGACAGATTTCATTGAGCAATGCAAAGTGTTAACTTTTTTTAAATGCAAAATTAAATAAATTAAGATACGTGCAGTTTACAAATGTTATCTATCAGAAACATGCACCTACTTGTTTCATAATAGATTAAAGTGTCCTGTTAAATTTAATATAGACGAATACTGTTGCACTTAGACACACTGATTAAGCATTAATTTGCTGAAATCTCTGCAATGAAATGTCAGCCTTTAAATATAATGCATTTCCACGCCAAATGCAATAATATGATCATTACCTATCTCAACACCTAAAATATTAGGATGTTACTCGAATATTTGCATTATGCTGGATTGTCGCCAAAAAGGTGGTTTATTTTCAAAATTCTTTCTCGCTAATAATACTTCTTTTCGAAAGGTGTGTTTTGCAATAAATAGCATTCTCACGATAGAAATAAATATACAGTTATATAAGTTTGTTCTAAATAAAATCCTCGCCGGCGTTTATTAATTATGATAATTTATAATTATTGTATTCCAATTAATTCTTTTTCGTGATTGATTATATATGTTAAAATACAGAATTGTAACAAAAGCGTTGGTGTTGGTCAAATAATTAAATATTATTAAAAAAGCGAGCGAATCAAAATGATGATTGAATCAGGTCAAATCAAAAAATACACCTTTCTATATTTATCGAGATCGCATTTATTTATAACAATTTGGCAAATATATTTTGTAACGAATCGCGTTGACTAGGTGGGTGTGCATTCGATTGCATAAGCTCATTAAACTCTATTTACACATTTCGCACAAACGCGATACAGGGAAAAAAATCGCAAATGCATGCACGTTGCGGACTGCAGTAACGCGAATAAATGCTCAAAATATCATAAATCTCGTGCAGGTATTTTTGGCGGCCATTCAGGTATTTCTTCAAATATTTGGCAGTAAACACATAAAGCATGAAACTGTCGGCCGTTTGCAAAGTTCCTTTGCATTCCGCCGCGCAATGCACATGTAATTGGGAGAGGTAATGAGCTCCAAAGTTGCCGGTTGCATTGGCCAAAATTAGATGCATAGTTCTTTTCCTGTGTTTTTTTTTACGAATCGAAAAAAATGACATGCAGCGACGACGTCCAGGACACGAGCACTCAATTAACAAAACAATGTCGCTTTTTTCCTTTCGCTTTTTGAGCGGATGTAGCTTAATGGGGAGCTTTTGGGGGACGATCCTTAATCATAATATTTTTTATGGATACTACAAATATTGTGAAGTATTTCCATTCAATACATTCACTTTTAATTTGATTAGAAAAAAAATCAGACACAAACTAATTAATTTAGCATCTCGAAAAGACAAGACAATTGCCATCCTGTTGATGTAAAAAAAAATAGAAATTTGCACTGAGCACATTTAATGATGTTAATTTAGACGTGTATTAAGGAAATGGATGGGCGTATGAAATTATCCAAAACAAAAAGATTGACATGTTAAAACATCACGCATTTAAATCGACTTAATACCATTCTTACTCATTTGGCATTTAGCAAATTCAATTTCCAAATGTAATTAGCATTGTCTCAAAGTGTGGGTTTCGTTTTGATTGAATTTGTTTTGGGGGCCAAGTCAAGGGTCAAACAATAACGCACAAATAAAATGCAACGTTTACATACGAATAAATTTTGGTCGCACTTTCACTTTGCCGAAATTTTTTACTAACGTGTTTTGATTTTGATTAAATATTTTTTTCGACAAACTTTCGCTGTACACAAATTTGCTTTTACATCACATCAACAAACAATAATAAATGGCAATGGTGATGTAATTAAACATTCATTTGTGGTTCGATCCGGCACTCGAATATTTTTGATAATTTCCAATTCACTAACAAATTAACACAAGGAACTGTTATGTAAAGAAAAAATTAATGCTGTTAGTTTAATTTGATTGTAATTGGCCGCTGCACTTTCGAATAGTTTTGGCAATAGCTATTATTGATTAATGAAGCGTTTTTTTTTGTGGTGGTCGAAATTTTTGGTCTAGATCTTAGATGGAAAAATCTTACGAGGTTGTGTCAGTAGGGCAAAATGCATATGGCAAGATAAATTCCATGTAAAGAATTATCGATATGGCAAAAGTTGCACACGAACAATGGAACTGTACGATGTTCGTCTATTGTTTTGGGATCATGAACAAAGCGACCAACTGCGAAGAGTTTATCGATCTAACTCATTATGCTCTTATAGTATTTCAGCAGATATACTTGAGTGTATTTATAAGTAAAGCGCAAGGAGGAAAATGTTCCACTTTGAAATTTATCATTTATCTTCTAGGTTACAAGGTTGCATTGTACATGAACTGATATTCAAATTGCGATCATATCGCATACGAAAAGAGCAGCGGCATGATGTTGAAACATTTAAGGCTTTGATCGATCTCTAATTCCGCGAATGATAACAATAATTGAATATAATAACGTTAAATACGGAATGCGGAAGATGGAACTCCAAAAAAGTTGGCTGGTTGGGTTACGAGTGTCACACAATAAAATATAAGAAGATCTCTTGAAACGGTTGTGGTTGAACAATTTCGTTACCTTACAGGGTCAATGGCGGGTCACGAGCTTGACCTCGCGCTTCTTCTCCTCCATCTCTTCCTTGATTCTAACGGCGAATTTGCAATTGCAATTAAAAATGTGTGCAGGCCAACGAATGGATGCCGTATGTGACGCCGGCGTCTAGACGCCAGGCAATGTCCATTGAAGTGGCGCCGTTTATTCGCCTACGATACGAATCTGTCAACGTTCTAGCACGCGCTCACTTGTTTGTCTTTCAACTTGGCGGTGTCATTAGATTTGATAGGCTTAGATGTAGCTACATGTGTTAATTTCAGGCAACTGAAAACAATGTTTACGAGCTGCCAGATTAAATGCATTTTTGTTAGGAGTCTGATTTTTGGGTATTCTTTTGGTAACTCTTTTGGGAAGTCCGACAATTAATTGGTGGTCTTAATATTTTGGGTTTTCTAGAGAAATTGGAAACATTCCTCTTGATATTTTTGCTTTTGCAACCAGTTTTGCAGTTCCAGTTTATTGCAGATGCTCCGTACCATAAAGCTTTTGAATAATGATGGAGTGAGTAAAATGTGTGCAGTAAGAAGGATAAAAGAAGAGTTGGGAGTAATGAGAGTTGCAATTAGACAAGTATGCGTACACAAGATGCACATATCTCACCATACAGCTTAATGGTACGCGATGCATTATAGTATAGAAGGAAAACTGTGCAAATGGAATGCATCATTATTTTGTCTACGATACTAAATACCAGCAGAACAGTCATTTATGCGCCGCTGAAATATATTCATCCTGTAGCATTTTACAGCATACGGATGGTCATCCAATAAAACTGTCACTATTTTATATATATATGAAATGTTGAGTTGTTTTACGAAATTTATTATGAATGAATTTGCTCTTTAAATAAACGAACGACGAATTCGAGTTTTCAACCAAACATGCCATTAGGAATTTAAGTTGCAGCGCTAAAAATAATTTTCGATGCAATTTATTTTATTGATGACGCTTTGGAATACGAATACGAAGAGCAGTTCTGATGCATGCATCTAGTTTGATATTTCAACAGTTATACATGATGCATATCCGTTAGAAAATGCTCATTTCTTTTGTTGGAATTATGTTTTCAATGGTGCACAACATCTGCGATATTATGTCAAAGCAGCAATAATTATATGTAATTTTATATTATTATTTACTAACAATGTTCGCTGAATAATAATAATTCGGAATAATAGATCTTGTTACAAAGTTACTATTTAGATTTGTATGATTTATGGGGCATGGGGGTTGGTGCCAAAAATGTGTTGTATTATTTATTATTAAGTGAGGCAAATGCAATTACGAACTTAATTTACAAATGAAATTATTCATGCTAGACTGGATAAATTGACGGTAATAAACTGGACGTGAAAACTTCACAAGAGTTTCGTATTTTTATTTTTGACACAGTTATCTTATTTTGGCAAACATTTATTTTTGCAGCCGCAATACAAACTAATCGCGTTATTAATGCTTTTATTACGGTAATTTTATGGATTTACGGTTAATCGTATGATTAGTATTGTTTATTTTAATAATACTACTTCTTTAATAAGTTTTTTATCAAGATACTAAATTAATATCAAATAAAAATGTAATTATGTTAAATTTGGTGTTAAAATATTCGAAAATTTAGAAAATTTAAAAGCTACTAGAAATAGTAATGAAAATGCAGTGAAAATCTCATAAATTTTGATTGTTTAAATTATTATTAACTCCAAAACTAATTTTCTTTTTATGCTTTTACTTTATTTTCACAATTTAAATATTATTTGACTTGCCATAAAATTTAATTTAATAATGATAAATAAAAAATGCTTTCTCATTATTGTAATATGGGGACAAACAAACTGTATACGAATAATGTGAGTCGTGCAAAATTTATAATTTATTGAATTATAATGTCATTATTGTGATCCATAGTAGTAGAAAAGCAATTGCGAACTTACGGTATTGGATTTATCTAAACTGAAAATTGTGAACAGGAAGCATATAGCGGGACACACGTGTGTGTCGTATTCAGGAAGCAAGTTGGAAACCTCTGCCCATTTCAGTACTTTATGACAGGAAATTACGATTTATTGTGATTTATTTATTCCTGCACTATCGGTTCACATTTCACCCTTTTGTTCGCATCGAATCCGAACCGTTTAACTAAATAATTCCAGATTAGAACGTGTTTTGCTTATAGATCGTCGTAAAATAAACCGCAATCGGTTTTAAATGTATCCCTAATAGATCGAATGCATGCATGCCATGTTCGTTTGCTTTTATTAAGAATTATTTACTTTGTTATCGATATATTTGTTTACTATAAATATTATTCGCTCGCTCGTTCATCGAGTGAAAGTTTCGAGTCCGCACAGCAAGGATGCAACAGGAATTCCTGTTGCATTCTAATAATATGTGTATTAATATCAGTCGCGATTTGATTTTTATTTATTTATTTACTGCCAATCTAATAACTGTACAGTTGTTTAATAATTTTATTTGCAAAGCGCACAAAATGATACCAGTTTATATCGTATTTTATTGGTGAGAAATCAGGAAGTGCTCTTTTCAAGTGTGCGAAAAGAATTCACAGCATCATCATCTCTCTCTGCCATACGAGATCAATTTAATATAAATAAATATGGTAAGAGGAAAAAATCATTTCGAGCTATTTATCTCATCATGAGTGCAATTGTGAGAGCGTTATTTATTCAATTAGACAATTTGTGAAATGGCCGGAAGATTACTAATAGGTTTTTTTTCTTTCGCATTAGTTGTGCGATCATTTTATTGATTACTATTTAATTCGTAAGTGCCAATTGTCTAGGTGTCATGCATCTTAATTCAAAATGTACCGTTCATTTTGGCTAATTATTTTTTGACTGTTATGTAGACAATAGTTAATTTTCAACGGCGGATGTGTTGTAGTTGTATATTAGCCAGCAGGATTAGGAAAAGCGTGAGCATAGAAAAAATGCAGCTAATTTGGAACTTGAAAGAGCATTCATTAAGATGTTTTATGCATGTTACGGTGATTTTCGTCTTTTGTTTGGGTTGTCTTGCAAAGGGGCATAATAAAAGAGTTTTGTTGGTCGTTGGCCGACACCGTATGCACATTTATTTATTTTAACTCGTTTCCTGTTGCCACACCGTCGTTTTTCATTTATAATGTGACTTACGTGCATTTAATGGAAATGAGAGAATCAAAAATTTTCAAAAAGTGGCGCGCCCTGTATATTAGCCGGGAATTTTTGGTGGCACTTGAAACGATATGAAAATAAATAAAATCATTGATATCTTTCGCAACAATTGATGAGATAAAATTATCAAACTTGAAACACGTTATTTTTCATTGAAAATCATGACATTTTGCACATAATTATTTTGTAAGACAATACAATCTATTAATAGTTGTCTGATTGATTTGATAATAAAAGTCGTCAATCGAAATGAGATTATTTTTTTTACTCATTTTATTTAATTTTCGCACAGCATTTATCATTCTCCAATTTGTTCGTAAATTAATAGCATTCGCATCGAGCGAATTTTAGCAAATTATGCAAAGTTGTAAACATTATTCATAATTATTATCGTCGCATAATTATCGATAATCTTGTTACACGAGTTGCTCGTTTGGAATGTTGTGATATTGAAAGAAAATTATGACAAGATTCTGATACAATGTAATATGCGAGGCGCGTTGATGAAAAATCACAGTGAAATGCCTTTGGTGGTTTTGCTAGATGCATTTTTGTGGTAAATCGTGGAAAGCACAATCAATTACACGAACCGGTCCCTCATTACCACCGCGTATAGCGCATTTGCACCAACTCTTTTCTTGGTCACACAAGCATTTGATTCCTCCTATATATACGCGGATGTATGCAGTCATGAATATGGAAGCCCATCAGGGAGTTAAACTCGTTTGTTGTCATCAGCTGTCTGTCGGTTCGTGTATATGTCAAGAAAAACGTGCACTGTTTCGAAATACCGAGTGTCTTGTCGCACAAAATCCAAACTTGAACATCGCGAACAATTTGAATTTGTGGTTTTCGCGCTGGTAGAAGCGCCATCTGGCCTGCCAGAAATTAATTACGTTTGGAAAGTAGGCAACTTGTAATACAATTAGTGGCGTTGAATTGATTCGGGGAATACCCTGTATAGGGGATAAATGAAAATGATGATGGTACGACCTTAGATATGTGCGGCCTTGACAACAAACTGTGTTGTTGCGAAGAAGAGTTCCTCAAGAAGAACCACTATGTATAAATAACTTGGTCTTCTTCAGTAATGGGTAACGCTACTTTGCAAGGCAGTCCTTTAACCCCGGAAGTTCTTCGTTACCATCTATCAATCAATCCTACCTACCTACTATGTATAAATAATTATTTATAATAATAGTTGGAGTGATATTTTCATAGGAATAGTTGCCAAACAATTAAATTCTAACGGAATCGGTTCATTATTGAGTGCTACCATTTTTTTCCCGTGTTGTTGAAAGGATGCTGTACAGCTGTACAAGTCATTTAAGTGTAAATTAATGCACGATTTGGCACTTTTATAAGAGTCTCTTATGTTAATTGCATTGAGTCGACAAGTTCTTTCGGAAACTGATTGCATTATGCAACATTTCCTTTGTAAAATAAAATTCGTGACGCCACTGTCGCTTTTCGAAAAATACCACGTGTATGTCCGGTTGCCAATTTTTTGAGCAATAGCTCTAACATATTTTTTTTTAATTACAGGGGCAAATACGCAACCGTATGCCGAGCCACGCACAAATTGACCGGCGAACAGTACGCCGCCAAATATGTGAAGAAGCGTCGACGCAATCAGGACCAAACGCGCGAAATCATCCACGAAATAGCCGTACTATTGCAATGCTCAAACACAAATCGAGTAATTCGTTTGTACGAGGTGTACGAATCGTATTCGGAAATTGTCCTGGTGCTCGAATTGGCCGCTGGCGGTGAACTACAGCACATACTCGATGGTGGTCAATGTCTGGGCGAAATTGAGGCGAAAAAAGCGATGCGACAGATTTTGGAAGGTGTCGCCTATCTACATAATCAGAATATCGTTCATTTGGATTTGAAGCCGCAGAATTTGTTGTTGTCCGTCAGGGATTCGTGTGATGATATTAAACTCTGTGATTTCGGTATCTCGAAGGTGTTGCAACCTGGCGTTGTTGTACGGGACATTTTAGGTGAGAATTTATTCGATATTTTTTATAATAAGTGTTGCAAAATTAATTGGCAAAAAGGTCTGATTATTTTGCAACACCCTGTATATGAGTTTCAAGCAAAACTGACTATGAAGTGTTTTGCTGGTTGCCTAATATCGGCAAAACTTAATTTCTAATTTTTAAAGTGAATTATATAGGTAACTTACCAACTTTTTTTGTGTTTTCAGGTACACCAGACTATGTTGCACCCGAAGTACTTAGTTATGAACCAATAAATTTAGCGGCCGATATTTGGTCGATTGGAGTGTTAGCCTACGTTCTCCTCTCGGGTTTTAGTCCGTTTGGTGCCGATGATAAAAAGCAAACTTATTTGAACATATCAACCTGTGCCTTATCCTTTGAACCTGAACATTTCGCCGACGTATCACCAGCGGCTGTTGATTTCATCAAAAGTGCACTCGTCATTGATCCTAGGTAACTATTCATCAATTAAGTCGAAGACAATTTACTATAATGTTTTATTTAAATTACAGGAAACGACCCTCAGTGCGAACTTTGATAGAGCACAGTTGGTTGAAGCCCCAGCTACCACTGACAGCACCGCCATCTATCGATACGCTTAGTTTGACGCCACTAGCGCCACCACCAGCGAATGCACCGATCAGCCAGCGGAGCAACTTTACGAATTTTGATACGTTTGCGGATCCACCAGTTCGTACGTACGTTTCAGCTAATTGTCTTTGTTCACAATGTGGCACCACTTGTCGGCACATCACACACACACCAGTAAATAAAGCGACAATAACGGTTGATCGCGGCATTTTGTGTTAGCAGATGCCACTTGAAATACACACCACCCCCAACCGTCGCCAAAGTTTAATTATTTCTTTCGATTTGTCTCCGCTCCGCCTCTGGCAAATAAATTCCATTTTTGTTCATTTTTTTTTGTTTTATTTTTTGTTTGGCTGTTTATTCAACACGAGTGCATTTGTTCTTTGCAGTGATGTTGTTGTTCAATATGTTTGTGCTAATTGTTGGGGGATATTATTATTATGTTTTGTTGTACAGAATTAATTTAATTATAATTATATAAGTTTCCATAATTTATATTTTATTGCTTTAATTAGATTTCTTTTTTTTAATTTACTTTTTTTGGTTTTTGTACCATAATAAAGTTATTTGTTCTATTTGCTGTGCGTTTCTTTGTTTCATTTCACGATTGCCAACTTCGCTACAGTGTTTTGCAGAGTGTTTGTACTACTTGTATAGTGATACCAATTTGGTTTGAAGCAAACAGATTAAAAATGGAGGCTGAATGTTTGTCAAACTTCAAACACTCTGTATATCTAATTGAATAAATAAAATTGTGTAGACTAGTCACTTATTTGTATTATTATTGTTGATTTGTCTAGTGCTCTTATTAGTATTCTTTATTTTGCGACTTGTATAAATATCAGAATTCTTGGTTTAGCGTTTAAGATTAATTTTTTAATTATTAAATTAGACATAATTTTACAACAACGAAAAGATAGTAAGAGACGTTATTCTTAAATAGCACAAAGTGTTTTTTGAAATGGAGGTATTTAAGTTGGCAATTCTTAAGTGCAAACTTCAGACTGATTTTTACATTCTGACTTGGAGCTGCCATCTTGTTTTGTTCTTATTTGATGTAGAAAAAAATGTAGTTACTCAGGAAGTTGTTTGGTTCGACTTTTTTTCGAAAATGTTGATGAGTTGTTGTTGGGCAGATTATGGGCTGTGGTAAAAAATAACTTAAACGAGAAGATTTTATCATCACATTGTTTTACATTTTAGTAAAATTCTATTATAGAATCTAAACTGCCTATTATTGTTAATTGTATCTGTCGATAGGACTTTAATTTGCACTATTATTATTATTTATATAACATTTTGCTTTTACTTTTCGATCATACCTTGTATATTTATTTTTAGTTTGGTTCAAAATTAAAAGCGAAATGTTGATGTATTTAATTAGTTTAAATGATTTTTTTGGTATGTGAATGTAGTAGTGGTATTCTCTTATGATTTTATGTGGTTTAAGTGCCACATATAGTATAATATATAGGTTCTACTATGTTTGCATTCATTATTATTTGTATTGAAACAAACAGAAAAATACTAGTAATTAATAAAATCGTTTTTATAAAGATTTTTTTACCTTTTTTTTTTACCGGACATTCTTCTATTTTAATCAACTATAATAATTTCAATATTTTTGAATATTTATTCTATCTTAATAATTAGTAATAATAATTAAAACGCTTTATTTGAATTTAATGCTAAAGATTTTCCAATGTAATGCTAGTTGCATTCAATAAATTCAAATTTTCTGCGCTTTTTTTAATATGTGTATTTTATGTTGCCTACCTATTTGTATTAATCTGTTTTATAAATTAATATTATATTAATTATAATTTATGTTATAATTATTTTTAATACACTAATATAAATAATATAAAATTAACTATTTAATACCAAAATTAAATTCTATTCCAAATTACAGTTTCCTGTACTATTCGAAGTAATGCAAGCACATGTTGGCCACACTGCAAATTAATTTTGACAGAAATAGTTTGGCATTAAAATGTGAGAATTTATTTATTACTAAACAAACGAAGAATTATATTAATTATTAATAATCTATTAAAGAATCATAATTTGGGACGCAATCAACAAATTATAAGGTAAGCGACAAACCAACATATTAAACCTTACAACATAATTTATAAAATCAATAAAACTCGTAGAATCGTCGACAACGATTGATATACGTTTCGACTTATATGGATCTAAAATTATAAAACGAAATTGTTATTAATTTGTAGGTAAAATGTATAATGGAATAGGATTAGCTACTGCCCGAGGATCAGGCACCAACGGCCATGTACAACGAAACTGGGCTGTGGTAAAACCGCGGGACAAAGAAAAATCCTACAAAACGGAACAAGAATTAGCAACTCTCGACACTGCATCGCATCGACAACCAAACAAGGAAATCCTCGACCATGAACGCAAACGCAAAATCGAATTGAAATGTGCTGAATTCGCCGACATCCTCGAAGAGCAAGGGTAAACAATTATTAGTCTAATAATAATATAACTCCAGGCCTAATTTCGCCAATTAAAGTTTCAGCGAAGAAGCCATAAGTAATAAGGTGAACAATTACCGCAACATGCTGGTTGGTCAAGGTGGGATATTGGATAAACCGCTCGATCAGTGGGGCAGACCAGGGTAAGTTTATGCAATGTTTATTTCGACAAATGCGAGTATCGATCCGTTTCCGTTGCATGAAAACACGGATGGTGCAAGGGATGCGCAGCATCCCTTGTGAAATTGCATGGTCATTTTTACTGATCTTGGAATCGCGAGAAAGAGAGCTTTGGAAGTCTTTTACATTTAAAAATAAAAATAACATTATTTGGAAATTCTCTATCTTTCGTTGTTGTAAAATTATGTTTAATTTAATCTATAAAATAGTTGATTCTATCTAGAATCGCTGACGAGGTCGCTTTTAATTAAATCAATGCCGCGAAACTTTCAGGTTCAAAAGATAAGAGCCAGGTTCAACGTGCAAATAAGATAACCTTAATTAACGATGATTATTATAAGAAATGTGTGCCTATGTGAACGGTTCGCTATCGATCACGTTATGAAAACTCGGAAATGTGCACGGGATGCTGCGCGTCCGGAACAAAATCAAATAACCGCCCTCGCACCCTTGATCTGATGCGATCCCAGTCTGTGCCGAGCATGGGACCATTACGGGTCCTTTATCCTCGTGCAATATTCCGCAAACGCTATAGAAATATGAGCGAATAAGTCGTTCAACAAACACACCCAAGTCTGAATCAAAATCAAGTCTTCCATGTAAACAACTAGCTTTTAAGTGCATTCAAAATCTAGCAAGTCTTCCACTAGTTCATAAGTTCTAAGTTAGTATTAATCGTCGTGTAAGTTTTAGTCGTAATTATGTTTTGCGGTGCAAAGAATACGCGATATTCGGTCGATGAGCGAATTATCTTCGAACGATTGTGGCGCGGGGCTCTTTGTCAAGCGCTTGGCTCGAAAGCGCCGCTCTCGCAACGATTGCGAAGACAGTGCTGTTGTCATTGTCATTGCAATAGTGACGTTAGCACGCATTTTAATCAACAGCACAAACAGCAAACCATGAAGTCGGTGGTTAGGTAAGCAGCTATTTGAGCGTTTTTATGCGATTTCAGCAAACCGCGCGCGCTTTGCTGCTAGTTAAGTCGACCGTAATCGGATTAGGCTTTTACCTGAATTCGTTACTATTGGATTTCGAGGGTTTTACGGGAAGGAAACTTTAGAAATATTAGTTAAAGTTGCAGTGGAGCTAAAAATTTTGAAAAAAGCTACCAATTTTTGTTTATTTTGAAAATTAATCGCATCAAAAATTAATTTTCTAATTATTATTGCAATAGAGCTCTGAAGAACACGTGATAAACTTCACTGCAGTGATTAAAACAAATGAATATTGCCTATTTTAATATAAATAATTGTCAGTCTCTTATTAAGTTAGTACAATTCAATCTGAATTTTAATTAAAGTGGTTATTATGTTACGAATCAGGTAAAACTATAATTTTTAACGCCACTGTACTCTGTTGTTCATAAATTGACTAGTTTTTAAATTTTTCAACATTTTTAAAGCTCTTATTATTTTATAAAGCTTATTATTTTGTAATATTTTAAAGTGACCTTCCAATTTAACTCCATTAATGATAAATTCCAAAAATAAACATTTATCTTAAATTATTTAATACTATTTCAAAACAAAACAACTCTTCACACATTTTTAATTCCGTAAACGTTACAATCTTGCATAAATAATGAACGAGCGTGATTTCCGCAAATCCACGCATAGTAATATGTGGGGCGAATGAGTCATACTCACCCCCTTTGGCGCTCGCCACTATAGAGGGTGAGTATTGATTTGTTTCCATTTCACATAGGCTTGGTGGGGGAGATTAACGATTAACCACCAAAGCGCAACGTATTTTTTGTTTTGTTTTACTCACTCCAGTGCAATACTCTAGTCTAGTTTGAAACTAATTAGTAGTTGACTTTATAAAAAAAATGGTGTGCTATAATTACGATTCGGAATTAAGCGAAAAGTATTTATAATTTATTTAATTGGAGTAAAAGTTGTATAAAAAATTTTGTAATTGTTTTCCAGTGTAACAGAAACTCATCAAGTGGCTGAAGCACAACAGGAAAAAAATGCCCGACTTCGTGAAGCCTTTGGCATTTCGGAGTATTTTGTCGATGGCAGTAGTTTTGATCCGAATCGTGAGGCGAAGGAAAAAATTGCAAAGAGCTCCGTAATTCAGGAGAAAGAAAAGCAAAAAGCGATTGAACGGGAAAAAGAGAAGGAAACGGAAAAAGCCCAAGCGGCTCGCTATCAATTGGTGCGCACTCCCAGTCCTGAACCAACAACTGTGGAAAAAACGGGGAAAAAGAAGAAACGGAAACATCGCGAAAGGTAAATAAATAAATCAATTTATTTACAATATTTATTTATTTTTAAAATTTCAATTTACTAACTGAGTGTATTTTTCCAGTTCGTCGAGTGAAGAACCAAAAAAGAAGAAAAAGAAATCGAAATCGCAGAAGAAAGACAAGTAAGTGTTATTGATTTGATATTTGTTATAACATACGCTGTGTTTTATCGGATGCTGAAAAGTATTAGACAAGAAATTTCACTTTTGTTTTAAACGTGCCGATTTTATTAACTAATTTAATGGTGGTATATATTTTTTTGTTGCCGTACATTAAACGAAGGCTCAAGTCAAGGTAATACAATTAATGGTTTATTTTTTTATTTGTTTTGTTTCTACTCTGGTTTAAAAAAAATCCCGACAAATTATTATGATCTATGCCTATGTCTAGCTAATCCAAACTTTGGACAAGAAGGTGCGTTCAAGCAATTAGAATTTCACTATATAACATTTTTATTATTTTTGGTTTAACACTGTTTTTTCAAGCTTCTCTTTTCCATTAAAAATATCAACCTTTTATTTAGAATATTTTTGATGCGCTTGATATTTTTACTGAAGAGAGAATAATGTTTGTATATGTCTGAAAATGAGCTTTTATAACAAAAAAATTTGGTTAGATGCATTTTAATGGGTATGTGTAATTTACGTGTATTTATTTTTGTTTGAATAGATCCAGTAAAGGTAAGGATAAGAAAAAATCGAAAAAGAAGCATAGAAAGTCGTCGATTTCGTCCGAGATTAGTGACGATTCCGGATCATCTTCGGAGAGCGATAGCGAGGATGAGCGAAGGAAGAAGAAAGCGAAAAAGAAGGAGGTTAGTCTCATTTTTGTCTCATTAGTCGAATCTAAACCTGAAATTGGAATGGTGTATTTAGTCTAAAGAAACAAGATAATGAGAGTTAACTAGAGATTGAAAACTTTAATTAACGCTCCTCATTCGTGTTTGAGTTGTAATCATTTTGAAAGCGTAAATAATTACAACGGTTTCATTTTTGATTTGGGTTATACACACTAAAAACTAATGAGAAAAATCGTATTTTTCTTTGATTTTCTAACTGCATGTTTTGCAACGAATTTTTTTTTGTTGATGGAAGTAAAACATTGTCTTTTTGAACCTTGCGCATCATTACATAGGATAGCCTAAGGGCCTTTCAACATCGCTAGTAAGTACAAGCCAACTAAGGCAATCTAGCACTCGACTGCATGTCCCCATAAAATTATTTCTTTCTAACTTAAAACTAAAATTTTTCAAAAAAATTATTTACTTAGGTATTCAAAAAATAAGTGCAGCAAAGCTGTAAGATAAATTTTCTATATATTTTATTCAGTAATTTAAGTAGAATTGATAATATTACAATACAATATTATTACTAATTAAAAAGCACTGCGTGTTATTTTATTTTCAAATTTATTTTAAGCGGTTTTGTTTATTCGATTTTGTTTGTTTTTAAAACAGAAGAAGAAAAATAGCAAGAAGAACAAGCATAGGCATTCATCAAACGAATCGTCGAGGAAAAGGTTTGTACATTTTTCTCTTAAAAAAAATATTTTCTGAACCCCTATTGAATTTAGTTCGCCCGATACTAAAAAATCGAAAAGCGACAAATCCGACAAACACTTGGACACCAAATCAAAATCAAAAAAAGAGAAATCCAAGCGACGCTCTTCGCGAAATGAATCACCATCGCCCGATAAACGTGCTTTGTCTAATGAAAAACAAACGCGATCCAACAATAACGGTCGCAGCAATAGTAGTAATAATCGTCGCAGATCAACGTCACATTCCAGATCGTCAAAACCCTATGTTGTTAATCGAAGAAGTAGATCGCCACAGCGTCGCTATAATCGCAAGAATGATTATTACAATAATAGATCCAGGCAACAATACAATGATTCACGAGCCAAACGTTCGCGATCACCAAGAACGCGATCCAGATCACCGATTCATCGAGACAAACCGAAATCGAATCGCAGGTCGCGATCAGTCGAGCATTTAAGAAAACGGTCAAAGTCTATTGAACCCGCTAGAAAACGTTCCAGATCGATTGAGCAACCAAGAAAACGGTCGAGATCGATTGAGCGAAAGCGTTCCCGGTCGATTGAGCAACAGCGCAAACGTTCCAAGTCGATTGAGCTACAGCAAAAACGTTCTAGATCAATTGATAGGCAGCGCAAACGTTCACGTTCTAACGATCAATTAAGAAAACGTTCGCGTTCCAATGATCAACCAAGAAAACGTTCAAGATCAACCGAGCGCCAGAGAAAACGTTCCCGATCAAACGAACAGTTGAGAAAACGTTCGCGTTCAAATGATCGACGTTCCAGATCGAATGAACGTTTGAGAAAACGTTCAAGATCTAAAGATCAGCCGAGAAATCGTTCGCCAGCAAAAGAGCAACAACGATCGCGGTCCAATTCAGTTGAAGTAAAACGTTCGATTTCGCAAAGTCGTGCCAGAGATTATAACAATCGCCAATCGAGAAGAAGAAATCGTGAGTCGGAGGATCGACGAACGCCTCCACACATAAATCGGTTTAATGAAGGGAAGAAAAGTGGTAGTCCAGTAAGGAAACGTTCCACCCCTTCACCACCACGCGTAGCTGCGAAAATACCGTCGAAAAAGTCACTAACACCCGAAATTAAATGTCGCAATAAGAGTAGGTCGCGATCGAACAGCCGTGAAGTGCTGAAAAAGGAGAAGCCTTCCCCGAAATCGCTGAAGAAGCAAATGCCTGTGGTACGTTTGAGGGCTTCGTCTAGCGAATCGAACGCCTCGTCGGTGAATAATGATCAGAATGAAAGCGAGGCGGTTTTCGATGACAAGGAATTAAGAATGTTGCGTTTGCTGAAGTCGGATTTAGCCGCAAAAGCTAAGGAGACTTTGGAAAAGAAAATTCCAAAAATGACTATTAAAAGTTTGATACTCGAGGAGTTGAGGGAGAAAACGAAGAGTCCGGTTGTGAGTAGCGATACTAAGGGTAGTATTGAGGCGGATGTTTTTGATATTAAAGTGTTGCCTTTGAATAAGGACGATTTGGTGAAACATGGGGAAGATATTGGGGATTTGATTAAGGAGGATGCTTCGAAGAGTAATGGGACGAAGAGTTTGAGCAAGTCGAGATCGCGTTCCAAAACTAGGAAGTCGAGGTCGCGCAGCTCTTCACATTCGAGCTACAGGTAAATTTTTTGTTTGATTGGGTTGAATGTGGTTTTAATTGGTGGTTTTCAGTTCGAAGCATAGTAGGAGTGGTTCATCAGGGTCTTCGAGTAGTAGTCATTCGGGTGGTTCGCGATCAGTGTCTCGATCGAGGAGTAGGTCCAGTTCGAGCTCGAGTTCCTCTTCCAGTTCAACCAGTAGTTCTAGGTCCAGATCGCCTTCGATTCCTCGAAGACATGGCTCGCCCAGTTTCTTGGATCGTAGGAGGATTACAAGGTAATTTGGGATTCTGGCTTTATTACACATTAAGCACATTTATTATTTTTAGTTGATTTTATTTTATTTTCTTTTGTTGTTTTTTTTTGCGTTTCAGACACAAGTAAAAATGGAGAATTTTGTTCAGTGTGACTTTATTATATTATGATTATTAATTATATTTATGCAAGTAAATATTTGAGAAACTTAGATTTGTTTTTTTATTTATATGGTAGTTTTAAGAATTATTTATTATTTTAGTAGTGAGTGCTTTATTTTAGTTGAGTTGAGCTTGAGGTAAGTTGCATGATCGCTTATTAGTTGTTGTGGGTTTGGATGCGAACTAATAACTAATACTACTAACAAAATGTAGTGCAAGAAAAAGGCCCATTCCGTATCATAGACAAACGCCATCATCGCCCTCGTCAGAGAGTAGTGGCAGCAGCCCTTGGTTTGCAAGAAGAAGATCATTGAGCAGATCTCTAAGTCATTCTTCGAGATCTCCGTCACAGTCGCCCTTACAATCACCGAAATCACCTTAGCGCTGCTTGTTGCAATTTACTAATTCTCGATTAACGATATTTTGAGCATTATCTGTTTCGTGCAATAATAATATTACTAATTTATTTTTACTCTAAAACTAAAACCAAATTTAATATAAAACGATAATTGTGACCTGTGTAAACTTTCGAGAAATTCTTGTTATCTATTAGGAAAAATTGTTATTAAATGAATACTATGTAGTTAATGCTCGTTTATTAATGTGCAATTATCAAACTATTTATTTATTTATTTTCTCTAGTCAACTGTAAGTTCTAGTCTTATTTATTCTAACTGATATTATGCTAATTTAATTATTTATTAATCTATTTATTGAACCAGGGTATTATTTATTTATTAACATTACTAATTGTAAATTAATGCTAACAAACTAAATAAAATATTAACACTCTACTTCTATTAATAATTAAAACAGTCGAGGGTGCAAAAAATCTTAAAGAAATGAATTCTTATCGGCGAAAAGTACAAACTTTATCCTCGGGATTAAAAAAGTCACTTTAATCCATTCACATATTTTTTATAAATTAAATAGTAATAGAATTAAATAAACAGAACTTACATATCTAATTGAGATGAGTGAGAATATGCTGCTTCAACAAAGGAATATTCTTCGGAAGGCGCTCGCATTTGTGGCACTTCAAAGGAGCTTTAAGAAATTCCTCACATTTTTCTTTGGATGGTAACTCAACTTGGCCCGTTTTTTCCAAGCTCTTAATAACATCTACCACACAAAATAAGTTACTAATTCCCCAATAAGTTCAACTAAATTAATACCTTTAGATTGAACGAAAAAGCCGGTAGTGAAACTATTCCAATGCTTCTTATTTTTGAGACACGTGGAATTGAAATCGTCACTTATCAAATGCAGATGCAGTTGAGTCATGCTTGGAATTGCATGATAACCAATCAGAGTTGGTTTATTAATTATAGTTTTAGACAGTTCTTCTGCGACATCATGCATGTGTTGCAACAGTTTTACGTGATTCTTGTTGACTGATTTTAACGAATTTAATTTCTCATTCGGTAGTATGAGATAGTGAAATTCAGCTTTTGGATACATATCTTTAATCACGGTAATTAAATCATCTGTTTGAATTATATATTTAGGATCTTTCATTGATACAAAAAGACCCTTTGACCAGTGGTTAGGAGTATCTGCAGACAAAAGAATTATTAATAATTTGATTTAATATTAATTAGTTAGTACTTGTTGGTTTTATGGCACCGGAATTGCTGCGTTTTGCCATTATTTGTATTGTTTTTGTTAAATATTTGTAAACACTACATACACATAACCTAATTTTGAATAACTTTTCAAGGTTACGTCAAAAGGATAGTAAATGTATGCAACCATACATACATTACAATTTATTTCGAAATAGAAATCTGTTTTACCGATAAAACAAAATGGTGTTGTAACTTTAGTGACAAGTGAGTTAATTAGTCAATTGTTTAGTTTTGTTTCAAATAAACTGCATTTAAAGCTCCAAAGCTTCCATATTCAGTACCCAAGCATTACAAACAATTATCAGAATGGCTAAAACCAATTTAAAGTAAGTACATTTGCCTAAATCAATTAAAGTAAACTAACCACAATTCGAACAATCTGCATCTTTCTAGCAACCGCAATAAAAGCATCCTCACCAAGAAAAACCGAGTGCAAACTACACGAAATGGCATCAAAAAGCGTCTTACACTTACTACCACATCCGTACAAGACGCCCGACACAAGATTTTGCAAAAGAAACGTAAGACTGTCGTCGATGCTCGCGACGTTTTGGCAAAAATGGCAAAAACACAAGACGCCCGAGGCAAACTGAACAAAATCCGGCAGAACTCGAGGGGTCATCCGGCTGCAAACGGCAACGTGAAAATAATCGGTAACATCGTCCAGAAAACCGATCGAAACGGTAAAATCAGCCTATCCACCAGTAAAGCCAAATCGAATCCTGCCCCGTCCAATACGAATATGAATATGGCTATCAAAAAGCAGCTTGGTTTGGTCAATAATGCGCCGAGAGTTTTTCCAAAGAAGTCGCCGCTTAAACGGACTCAAGTGGCCGCTGCTCCTAAACCATTACGACCACTTCGCAAAACCATTCTAAACGATATGGATTTTTCCTCGACAAATGCCCGGCTTGGAGGAATGTACGATCCAGCGGTTTTCAAGTGGGCCAAACCGCAACTTCAAACTGCCTCTAATATGATTCATTCGTTGGATAATCGGATGCATGCCGTTAATATGCATGGCGAATTTGGGGGCGGCTGGAATAGTTTTCCGGTTAATAGGTAAGTCACTTATTTATTTATTTTTTTAAGGGGAAATTAGTATTTTTTATTTGCTTCGAGATTTTTATATTTGCTAATAAGAGTCGCAGAACAAACATGTTTGCCTTAATGAGCGGTTTTACCCACTCACATTTTTCTAATCTGCTTTGTTTTAAATTAATAAGTATTTACAGTCGGATAGTACCCGCCGCATATGTGGACCTGGATGCCATGGATGAGGAAGAAATGCCACTAATGCCAGCAAGGTCAACAATTTCTTTGCAGGGCTCCTCAAGGGTGTCGAATGTATTATCGCGGTTGGATAGTAAACCTATTGTACCCCAGTCGCATGGAATTTTATCGCAAGCTAAAACTAAAGTTGTGGTACCGGCTGGTCATAGAATTGTGGTTTCGAACTTGCAGTCTACTGTTACACAAGATGATATTAAAGTAAGTTTGAAGCCATTCAGTCCGATATATATTAATTATTTTGTTTAGGAATTATTTGAAGATATCGGCCAGTTGTTAACCGCTCGATTGGTGCGTAGTGGAGTGGCTGAAGTTATTTACAAGAATTTAAAAGATGCACAAAAGGCGGTAGATACTTATCATAACAGGCAACTGGATGGTTTCCCAATGAAATGTCTGCTGGTTAATAAACGGCCAATTAATCAACCCACTGCTTCTGTGGTAAATAAAACGGAATCTCATGGGTATGTTTACAATAATTGAATATATAGGTTTTTTTTAACTTTTTGGATTGTCTTAGGATTTTTAGTTCGTCAAGGAAATCGAATCCCAATGCTCTGGTCCCTGATATATCTACAATCCACAAAGTTTTGTTTCAAAGAAAATAATTGTTCAGTGCTCTTTTGGTTTATGTAAGTTTTATTACACTTGATTTTTCTTATAGTGTATATTAATATTTAGTTATACGATATGTTTGTTTTATTAAGTCGATTTTGCTTTCTTACTACAAATAAATGAAATGAAATTTTATTTGCGATTTAATGTATAAGTCCTATCCTAATACTCCTAACAGAAAATTTCAAAAGACATTTTATATAATTAGCATATGACTAATTAATTAATATTTCAAATCGGATATTTAGGGGACTCCCTGACTACTTCATCAAAGATGATCAAATTGATTATTAAACAATAGACAATAAGTAATTGATAAGGAGTTTGTTTATTTGTTTTGTATGATGTTATATAATTTTTTTTTAACTAAAATAAATTAAATGCAAGTCTGCAATTTCTACCTGCAAAGGGCGTATCAGAGAAAGTAATCAAGGTATGACTTAAGTCTAAGCTATAATGTGCAAACCATTTAAGTCAGTCTAAATAAATTTAAGTAACGGATCTATATTTCAATTTTGCAATCATTGCCTGCATTACCAAATAATACTTATTTCCCAGAATTAATGTATTGTTTCCTTATCAATTTGGCAAAAAATGCGATAATAGTATTATAATTAAATTCTACCCGCAATATATATACAGAGTGTAGTGCGAGATGAACTTAATCCAGTTAAAGTCTAACAATGGAGCCAAATACAAAGCAGTACAACTATATGGAGCCGACTTTCCAGAAGCTCCAAAAGTTGTTCATAACACCAAATGAGGAAGAAGTGGCAAGAAATAACAAAATCCTAAAAGCGGTGAGTTTAAATATAATTATCCCGCGAATCTATCATCAATTAATCATCTATCCTAAAATTGGTTCTTATACAATTTTTAGTTGCTAGATGAATTGCTAACCAAAACCAAGCAAGTATCTCCTTTATTCAAAGAATTGTACACCTCCATATTTTATGGGGGTAGTTTCTACGACCGTCTACGCGTTCATACACCAGACGAATTCGATCTGGACCTGTTGCTGGTACTACCCCGAGCTCTAGGAGCCGAACTTATCGTCAGCAATAAGCCTGGATTTATGCATTGCAAACTCAACAAATGGGATGCTTTTCAAAAGCAAGCACCGTTGATGAAACAATTCCCGTAAAAATATTTTAATACAATTTAGTCGTTGATTTTTGATTATTATTTTATTAAAGAGGACTAGCGCAATTTATCAGTAAGAACAATCTGCTGATAACTCAAAATGTGAAGAGCTGGATGATCAGCATCATGACCAAAACATTAAATCAGTTTTCTGGATCTATTATTCCGATTACGGTGGATGGGCGCAAGATAAATTTGAAAGTAGATTTTTCCTACAATCATTAATATTTTCAAAATAAAAATAATTGATCCTTAGGTAGGAACAACATCCAGTGGTCCAGCTTTCACCCTTCTAGTGCAAACCCCGCATGGGCAAATCGACATAGATTTGGTGCCATGTTTTGTTTTCCAGGAGGAGCAATGGCCCAAACAAGGATATCGTACTAGTCCAGCCGGTTGCCCCGTAAGTCATGCTTTAGGAATAAAAAAATTTAATTAAGCAAAAATTTAGTCTAGGTTCTTTATTGTGCCGAAGCAAATAAGTGGACCGGTGGATGGACAACGGGACACTTATTGGCGATTGTCTTTCCAAGAGCAAGAGCGCTTTATTATGAACCAAAAGGATCGGCTCAAGCCGACTATTAAGTTATTGAAGGTAGATTGCTATTTTAATTTATTTTAATTAGGTAGTAATAAGTTTTTTTAGAAATTGCGCGATAAATTGGACCACAAAGTAATTTCGAGCTACTTTATCAAAACCATAGTTTTGTGGATTGATTTGGAGGTGCCAAAAAGTTTCTGGCAGGAACCATTGAGCTACGTTTTTATGATGGTAAGAAATTTATATTTAATTTATAATTTATATTGCTAATTAATTTGTTGCAGTGTTTGAAAAAGTATGCAGAATTTATAAAAAGTACAAAAATCTCCTACTATTGGAATCAAAAGTTTAATTTGCTTTCCGAAGTAAATAAGATAACTTTAACCAATTTTGGTAATAATTTACAAGGAATGATTGCGGATATTGAGCGCAACAAGGATGATCCAGAACTTGCTGCCAAATATGTTTGTAAGTATTTTTAATTTTTTTTAAGTTATTTAAGTCTTAATTACGATGTATGTTAGTGAATGCCAGCGAATTTGCTAAACTAAAGCGTTACAAACAGGGGTGGATATCGAGCACTAGTACCATTGAGGAACCAAATTCGTGTCTATTACAATAAATATTTAAATAAAATTATTATTTTAAAAATTACTTTTATTTTTTTGTGCTTCAAAAATAAAAAACCAAAGATATTCATTAAAAATTATACCGGAAATTCAAATTAGCTAGATACTAATTTAACCTGTTCCATACAAGGTAATATAGAAATCATTGGAATTTCCAATATGGTAACCTTTTAGAAAACATCCAGTTAATCCGTAACTGACCCCATTTGACAAACTATTTCAACATTAAATAAACTTCCCATACAAAAATTCCTTTTCCACACTTTAGACTAATTTGCTCAAAATTTTGACCAGCCTCTTCATCAAACAGCGCGCTAATTCGAAATAAATGCAACATTTTTTTCACTACGCCACTGCAAAAGTTGCTTTCGATTATCTTCGTCGGTTTAACAAATAAATTAGTTTCATGCAAAATCTCACCTTGCCAACACAATAAATGTGCACAACCATAACATTGTAATGAAAGACACTTCTCCGTTTCCAATTAGTGATGAAAAAGACAACATTTCGACGGAAGAGCTCCAAATCGACACTCTTAGCCATGCCTCCTCATCGTCCTTGCAGGACCAGCAGGATGACTATCAAAGTGCCTTAAGTGAAATGCCTGCAGGATGTTTCGGCAACATTTCGGTGATGAATTCGAATGAGGTGCATTTTGGTAATAAAACCGTCTATCAAGGACCAGTGACTATCAAACAGATTTTGTACAATAATAATAAAACGAATAATGGACTAAATAACGGTAGTGCTGTGGAAAATCAAGGATTTCAAAATAGTGCTAGTGATAATTGTGTGACCGATAGTGTTAATGGTAATTCAAATGTGTATACGAGTACTAGTCAAGAGGTAAACCAAAATCGAAAAGGTATTTGAATTTTTGAAAACCGTTGAAATAGTGAAAAAAATATAGTTATATAATAATTGCAGCTAAGTGTGAATTCCGCATCATTAGATAACTTCTATAAAAAGCAAACAATTTTAGTATTGTAAACAAATTAATAAAGCATGTGCATTATTGCTATAATTTTTAATGGTTGATGAGAAACTTTAAAAAATTTATTCTCAGGCGCGCCAATAATTTATAAGCAAAACATTTATTTCTTCTGCTATTATGGTTTCAATATACATAAATAAAGTATAATTTTGCTTCATAGCACAAATAATAAATTATTTATTATTTATTTTGCAGATTGGCTGCCCAATGTCGCCAGATCCCGCGCGGCTCTCGCCGCATTAATTATTTCCCTCATTTTAATCGTCTTTGTTGTTTTGGCGACAGTTTTGTATTTGCGACGAAACAATAATGATGTTGATGTCACAGTATCAACGCAAACTGTGCAAGGAGAATCCAATGAACTTGACTTGAGCAAACCTGGAAATTACACGCCTAGTAAGTCAATAAAAATATTTAGTGAAACGCCAATGAGCGTATATAATTTTAATTTATACAAATAATGTCTATGTGTTTGTATGCATTGTTTGTAATCAACATAGCCTTGTAAACCAGCTTCTTATTTTGTCGTCATATTAATTCTGCTAAATATTTTTGAGCAATTATAAAGTTTCCATGGACAATGCATAAGTTTCCCAGGAAAATATACAAGAATTTTAGTAAATTTTTTATTATTTTCAGGTTTAAATATAACCCTGCCTGAAAAAGTGCGTGTAGTGCTCCGCCACCAATGGGTGGCACAACCCCCCATCCACCCTTACACCCTCCTAAGCCTCCCTGTGCCACTAGTCATAATAATGCACACCGCTACCGAAAGCTGTTCCTCGCAAGGACAATGTTCCCTCCACGTCCGCTACATCCAAAGCTTCCATGTTGATAGCAACGGATGGGATGACATCGGCTACAATTTCCTAGTGGGTGGCGATGGTTCCGCTTACGAGGGTCGTGGATGGAAGGCGCAAGGCGCCAATGTCTACGGCTTCAACAACAAAGCGATTGGAATCGCTTTTGTGGGTTTGTTCATCAATCAAAAGCCTCCGCAACAACAGCTTTTGGCGTGTAAGAAGCTGATTGAAATTGGAGTGAAGTCGGGTGCCATTCGGAAGGATTATAAATTGCTGGGAGCGAGTCAGCTTTCTCCTACGCAGAGTCCTGGAGATGCTTTGTTGAAGGAGATAAAGACTTGGCCGCATTGGTCTGATGCTCCTTAAAATTGGTGCCATTGGAATATTTTTATTATTGAAAGACTGACTTTTTTGTGAATAAATTTACATTTAATTATTTGCATATTAATTAATTACCCAGAAATTAGTTGTTGCATAATTTTATTAATAATAGAAATTTAATAACACATTTATAATATAATCTTTTGCTAAATCTTTCGAAAATATAGTAACAAATAAAATGATTACAGATGCTTAATATCAATACATAGAATTTAATTTTAAACGATTCTGATGATCCTATAATTTCGAATATTAATATTAAACAGTCAGCTTTTGGTCTTCACTTGAAAAACACTTTACTTCCTTAATTAAATCAGGATTTACTCAAAGATTTAATTTTGATATTTTATTGCCGACCAAACGCGCAACTTTTGCGACAAGTATTAAACTTTTGCGTAAATCCACTAAAAATACGATATTAGTGGTGTTACAATTATTTTATAGTCATTTTTTAATTATTGTGCATGAAATTGCAATTAAATGTACATCAGTCAAGCAAAATGTAAATGTTCTTTGATAATGATTGAATCCAACACCAATTTTAAGTGTTACAAGGCGGGCATTGATTCTTTTGTGTCTGTTCTCTCACATAGTCCTGTACATTGAATCGATTTGGATCCCTTTGACCAGTTTGCCGAAATTTCAGCTCCCTATGTACACAAATGTCAAATTAAAACCGAAAATGTTACTCAAAGGAAATAAGCTACCTTGCAATCGCAAGAAATGCAAGCTCCACATTTTGTCCACTTTTCGCAGAGGTCTCCATAAAGGCCACATTATATTCCCTTGCTAGTCGTTCCCCATCTTCCCTTCGCACCGATCGATCCACACCGCAATCTGCTTTATTCCCTTTAGTTTCAAATAAGTTTATAATGAGCGAAATTTGCAACCAAAGCTTCGAATTGCTCACCTAACAGCATAATTACCACATCGTCCTGTGCGTATTCCCGGATTTCGCCCAACCACGCTCGAATGTTGTCGAAACTTGTCTTGTTAGTCACATCGTAGAGCAATAATAGCGCTATCAAAACAAAAATAAATCAAATTAGTAGCTTATATAGAGGATTTTTCGCTACCATGAGCATCTCGGTAATAGGCATGAGTAACACTCCGAAATCGCTCTTGTCCTGCGGTATCCCAAATTTGCAGCTTCACTTTCGTTTGGTCCACTTCCACCACTTTATTCTGCAACAAGCCATCAAAATAAATTAATTGCTCCAGGAAAGTGTGGAAGGAATAGGTTTCCTCACCCTGAAGTCAACACCAACCGTCGAAATAAAATTGCCGGAAAGAAACATTCCATCCCGAAAGCGCATTAGGATGCAAGTTTTTCCTACACCTGAATCACCTAGCATCATTACCTAAATAAGATGAATCTTCCTAATTTAGAAGTCTCTAGTTTCAACATAAGGAGTTATATTGCAAATTATTGATCACAATATAACTCCAAATGAAGAACAGCCCAAAATTTTGACTATTCCGCGAATAATACCTTAGCCAAAAAATCATAGACTTGATCATTGATAGACTCCTTCCGCTTTTGATTGTAAATGTCAGCCGCCACATCTTCCGGCGTAATTGGGGCACACTTAGTATCATTATCATTAAATTTGCGTTTGGATTTCACTCGGACAATGCGCCTATAATTGCATTCGTCACCTTCCATTACAATAATTTTAATCAAACTCCACACACCGCATTAACAGAAAACTAACCGAACGCAACAATTGCAAATACGACGAGGAACAAATTGTTATGAAAATTAGGCGATAAGTTTTGACGAACCAACATGCAAACAATGATAACGGAAAGCGGAGCAACGCGTTTTATATCGCGGGGCGACTCTATTATATTATTTTGAAAATATTTATTAGCATATGGCAATTCGATTTTAATTGTTGACACAATTATTTAATTAGTCGGATTGATTAGCTCGGCAAATTGTTTATAGGTAGGTGGATGCGTATTTGATATCAGTAGTATGATGATGAAGTCGCTTTAACAAAATCAAAGATTCACTTTGGCCAGATTTGCTCTTAAAGGGATTTTGATTTTGCGCTCTGTTTCTAAATGGCACAGCTATTTGATGTTTCTATGGCTACAGATTCATCTAGCTAGAGCAACCAGCTTTTAAACAGTATGAATGTAATGTATAGATGTAGTTTGTTTGATCGGATGTTGTACATTAATAAGTTCAAAGTATTTTTAGCGCGATACTATGTGCGCCTTTGAAATCGAGTTTAGCGCTCGGTTTGATTTAATTATTTGTATGGCGCAAATATAATAATACTTTTTGTATTTTTGAATTCATATATTATTCGGATAAAATTAGTATAAATGAATTAGGAGACCAATAAAAGAGCTAGTCCTTTATTTTCTTACAGCGGCCGGCCTTTAGCAAAATTGGCGAAGGACTAAAAACGTTATTAAAGTGTCATAAGAAAATAAATGGTTTTTAATTTTATTCCGAACTGTCGCAGCGCTTATCAAAATATCTAATCGTCCCCTAATTAAAATCCATATTTTATCTGCTTAAAATAAAATCAATAAAGTGGAATAAAAATCAGCCCGGAATTTAATTAAACAGTTTCAGTACAATTTCTTTTTTGAATGCAATTCGTTCTCCTATTAAATTTTGTTGTGCTTTAGAAATTGAAAATAAATAAGGCAATTTAAATTGAAACTACAAAAGCAATAATTTGTAAGCCTTCCAGGCTTATTTATTATCATACTCAATCATTCTAAATATTCTGATAAATTAATATCTTTCACGAATTCAAGTACGACGTATATTTCAGCAAAGTGCTAGATAGGAAACTAACTAACTAAGAAATGATCAATAAACTTGTAATTACACCTACGGGAAATCTAATTAGCAAATTCAATCTTACATGTAAGTTGGGTTGCATACGAATTGATTGCATTTAAAATTCGAATAATTAACTCACCGTGAATCCAATTCCCACAGTGGCCGAAAAATTGCCCGATTGAAATCTGCCAGTGTCAAATTTAACTAATAGGGAGGTTTTTCCAACGCCACTATCCCCCAGCAAAATCGTCTGCAAATTCACAATACAACTTTTATATTATCGGATTTGAATAGAAATTCGCATAGAGAATGAACACCGAATTGCCTAAATGGAATCGATATTCAATTAACTTACTTTGTGAACGATTTGTTCGCAATCTTCCAGGACATCGGTTTGGCACAATTTTAGCACTTCAGCTGGCGGCTTGTAATTCCGATAGCCAGTTGGCGATGGTGTCTGGTTCTTCGGTGCTTCATCTCTTCTATCATTCACTTTCAGTCGGGTGTCAGTCACTTCTGGCATTTCAAACACATCATCGTCCATACTATCATCCGCCATAATTCGGATTTCGCTGAATATTTAATGCAATTTAAATATGGAGCTGGAACTTTGTCATTTTCCGCACTAATTTTACAGCACTACATTTGTTTATGTGGATATGATGTAGAAAATAATTAATTAGTTGATTATTTTGTAGGGAAATTAGCACCGTATGGATGAATATTTCTGTGAGAGGGAGGATGTGGTTTCACCTTGCCGCCATGTTGATCCTGTCAGGATAAGGACATTTAGAAATGCAGGATCAATGAACCGCCGCCTACACCATTCAATTTAGTTGCACATGAATTCCACTTTTTTGTATCGAAAACTTATCAATTATTTTATTGTTGTAGGTCTGGTAGATAACAGCGCAATTGTTTGTGCAATTATTGATATTTAATTTAGTGGTGCAGTTGGTAAAGTGAGCGACGAAGCAATAAACGGAATAATAATGTTACTTATTAAAAAAAAATTATAATAAAAAATAAAGGCAGTAAAGTATTTTTTTTTAATAAGTAACATACTTTTTTCATATATTTGAATATTTTATTATGCGCCGTGCAACTAAAAAATTAATTGCATTGTAATTAATTGTCACAGATATTTGAAAGTTGGTCAGATTATAACCACGTACCGGTATTATACAACTACGATTTATTTTACTATAATTTAGAAGCCCAAAACCAAATTGATGCTGGTTAACTAAATGACAACTTAAAGTGAACTTTTGTTTACGCTTAAAAAACACACAAAAAAAATTCCCCGACGATATCACGACGCATTCTCGCTACATATATGCATCTTCAATTAAATTAATTAAAAATAAATTTGATTATTATGCACATTGTTTATTTATTAAATAAAATAGAAAATGCAATTACAAATGCAAAACTAAATACTATTTTAGCATGAAACTACTCATCGGATTGGATTAAAAGCCGGTGTGTGTCTTAATAATAATATAATAAATAATCCTGCCAAGTTTCATAAAGATCCAACCAGATTCAGCTACAAAATTTGAACTAAGATACTTTTTATTATTAATTCATTAAATAATTAATAACTTAAAAAGTATATCCCCAGGAATTAATCTGATATTTTTCTCGGATTCTACGCATTTTTCTACATACGTCTACCAAATTTTATTGAAATCGGTGAAACTTTGCGAGCGTGGGAAAATTAGTCAACGTGGACTAGCGGTCATTGCCCCCGTGCATCAAAACACTTAAGCGGTGCACCTGCACTGGCGCCTAGCTTGCACAGGCGCTACCCATTATGTAAGCTATTAAAGTAGCGCATCTGCAAGCTATTAAAGGTGAACGATTATTAAAGGGGATAGATCCATTGCACGAAAGTGCTCGAATACATACGACGAGCGGCCATCTTTGATTCAGTTTGACAACTCCAGTGCAATGCAAGTACATGTGTCCACAAGAAAAGTGATAAATAAAGTGGGAATGAAGCATTTGTGAATAGTTTTGGAGCCCGAGGATCAAAGAAAACCTTTCTAGGATCTCAAAAACATAAATGGATCCTGCTGGGCGAATTTATTTGAGGTTGGAATCAACGAAACAGCGGCGAATTTATTTGAGGTTAGAATCAACACTACTATTAATTATTACTCAAAAATTAGATAAAGTATTGGTCTGATTGAGTTGCAAGTTTGTATTTGTCTTTGGATTGATGTAATAAACAATCTTGCCGAAATTCATAAAGATCGAATCACTTTTTGAACAAATAACCACATTGTATTGTTGATTTATTAATTAAAAAACTCCAACTGCAATTAAAAAACTCATTGCTTTGTTGATATCTGCGGAATTTTCTACAATCAAGTATTAGCTTTCATCAAAATCGGAGCCTTGACGTATAATTAATTATTAATTAGACAATTTCCATAAGATGCAAAGAATTAAATCTCATTTCCAGCGAGTTTTTTAATGCTGTAGATATTTTATGCAAATTGTTCCACGTGTATGCAGAAATATATTAATTTTGAAAAACAAAAACAAACATCGCAAACCCGTTCTTTTACCATCAACAAATTTATATTCCGATGGAAGTTTTACATAGTAACAGATTTTTTCTTCAGTTAATTAGATGAGGAGATTTTGTTACTTTCCACTATTCAAATATAAATTATTTAAATTAAGTGGGTATGTCTTTAATCTACCAATCAAAGCTAGTGGCGTGTTTATTCCCTTGAATACGTAATATGTTTTCATTTGATTTTTTTTTAATAGCATTCTACTGCTTTTCTAAAATAAATTAAAAAAATAATGATAATTAGGAGTAAACTTAATTATTTGGCTGTAACATTACGATACATTGTATCTAAATGTATATAAACCCTTCTGTAATTAAGGAAATAATCTTTAAATAGAAAAATAAATCGAAAGGGGCAACTTTAAATCCTGCTTGATATTTAATCAACTAATTAATTACCTTTAATATATGTAAATAAATAATTTGTTTTTCAAAACGTCTATATAAAGCCCAGATTCCAAGCAATTCACAATCATATCAAGAAAATCGTTCTAAAAAGCTGTTTGGTGAGCATGGTAAGTTTTTCAAAAATTAACAAAAGCTAGAAAAATAATTTGTCCTTTTATTTCCAAGACCACATATACTGATAAAGGACTAAAGGTAAGAAAACTATAAATAATTTTTATAATATATTAATTTTGATTTAATTATTAGCCTGATAACGGAAAATTCCTCTTCTTCGATCACCTAACTTTCTACGTTGGGAATGCCAAGCAAGCTGCAAGTTACTATGTAACCCGTCTCGGATTTAAACCTGTCGCCTATAAAGGACTGGAAACTGGGAACCGAAAATTCGCCCATCACGTGGTGCAACAAAATAAAGTAATTTTCGTCTTTATCTCCGCTTATAATCCTGACGAAAAGGAACTTGGTCAGCATTTGGTGAAGCATGGGGATGGTGTGAAGGATATTGCCTTCGCTGTTGAAGATTTGGAGAAAATTGTGCTGGTATTTGATTAAATTTTTAGTCAACAAATTAAATTAATTAATTATTATTTTATTAATAAAATAGAGGGCCAAGCAAAAGGGAGCTAAAATTGTGAAGGACATCTGGGAAGAAGCGGATTTCAACGGAATTGTTCGTTTCGCTACAATCCAAACGGTAAATTTTCTTTCAATTATTTTTTTTAACTAAATATTTCTTAAAATAAATTTTAATAAAATTATTTTCTAGTATGGAGATACCACTCATACTTTCATAGACAGAAGTTTGTATCGTGGCTTATTCTTACCAGGATACTCTCCATGTCCTGAAGATCCCCTAGCCAAGTAAATTAATTGAAGCACACTAAATTTATGTCACTAAATAATTTTTCTATAGGAAAGTTGGGAATTTGGATTTCATCGACCATGTCGTCGGCAATCAACCTGATAACCAGATGGAATCGGTAGCGCAATGGTACGAAAATGTCTTGCAGTTCCATCGATTCTGGTCGGTTGATGATAAGCAGATGCATACGGAGTACTCTGCTCTTCGGTCGATTGTTATGAGCAATTGGGAAGAAAATATTAAAGTAACACTCTAATTATTGGTTATTAGGATATTAAAAATAAAGGATTAATTTTTGTAGGTGCCAATTAATGAGCCAGCTCCTGGTAAAAGGAAGAGTCAAATTGAGGAGTACGTGGAGTATTATGGTGGTGCTGGAGTGCAGCATATTGCATTAAATACTCAGGATATTATCAAAGCTGTAAGGGAATTCAAATCGCGTGGAATTGAATTTTTGAAAGTGCCTGATAGCTATTATGATCTTCTTCGGGAGAAGTTGAAGCATAGTAAAGTGAAGATTGCTGAAGAGTTGAAAGTTCTACAGGTACATATTTAAATCAATTTTAATATAGCCGTATAATTAATTTTGTTGTTAGGAATTGAGTATTTTAATTGATTATGACGAAAATGGTTATTTGCTGCAAATTTTCACGAAAAATATGCAGGATAGACCAACACTGTTCCTTGAAGTTATTCAGAGAAGAAATCATAACGTGAGTGATTTTAATGTTAGTGATCTTTTTCTTTTTAGTAAACTATTGTTTTTGCAGGGATTTGGAGCTGGAAATTTCAAAGCTTTGTTTGAAGCCATTGAAATCGAACAAGATAAACGTGGCAATTTGTAAATGTTATCGAATTAGTTTTAATACACTTCTATATAATTTTGTATCTTATCGGAATAAATGGATAAATAATCGTTAACTTGTTTTACTACCAAAAAAAAATGGAATAAAAATAGTACGAGAGTAAAAAAAATACATCAAAATTATTTACCTTTTATATTTTTATTTCAATGCTTCATAAATTATAATTCTACATAGCAGATTATTTGGGTTTGGTCGGAAGGTTCTTCTTAAGCTGGTCCAGCCTGCAAAATAAATATTGAAAATTCAATTAAAAATTATGTTGAGTATTTTTTTCAATATTTCTTTTCTTTAGGGTTTTTCTGAATTGAAGAAACTTATATGAATATTCAGATTAAAAATTAGTGTACTTACAACTTCTTCATCTTTGGAGATTTAGGTTTGTCCTTGCGATCTTCAATCATCATTGCATTATTTTCATCTTCAATTGGCTCTGCAACTAATAAGACCATACTCGGATTATTAGTTTTACGCGAATTTGTTATAATATTTCTACTTACAGGTCTGATTAAGATTAGCTACACACAGACAAAGACAAACGAAAAAGATGAAGTAAAAGCTTTTCATGTTGATGTCTCTTTTTTTATTGAAACTAAAAAATATTTACATATTGCTCTATTTATACAAAAAAAATACTAATTTACAAAAAATATACAAGATAATTTTAATTTTACAGTTTTATTATGCCCCTTTATTTTTTACTTGCTTGATATGAATATTGATCATTATTTACATAATTATTGGCACCTACAGTATATTAAATTGATGGTACTTTAGATATATTTTTTATGAGATATTCACAGCCATTCAATATTCTCATAACTATTGTTAACAATTTAATTATTTAATTACTTAACTTACTTAAACATGAAATAAAATCAACTCCAAACTTAAGAAAATATTTCGGTATCCAACATCCAACTAAAAGAAAACTAATTTATGAACACATTTAGACTTATTCCGTCTGTAATAACTAAGGAGATTTTATTGTGAGGTCCCAATATCCTAAAAGCGCAAATTTAATTTAAAGATCGAGACAAAATTTATTAAACTACCTTCCCGAGTTTCGTCCAACGGCTTATTACCACGATGTCTAGAACACTGAGCGATTTTCTTCCTCAATTCTTCGTCAGTCAAGTTTTGACCCTCATAAAACTAAATATCACAATTAATTTTCTGGATACTATGCTAAAATAATTTTCTTACATTTTTACATTCGCGGCAAGACCAAGCTGGCAGATTTCTTCGAGCTTTCCCTCTAATTGTTGGATAGACTTTCAAGGATTGTGGTTTAAGTTTCTTTACTGGTTTATGATATAATAATTCTTCTTCGTCTATGAAAGTTTCATCATCATCCTCCACTCTACAAAATACGCTATTAGCAAAGAATTTAATTGATGGCAAATAAATTAATTACTTTTTTGGCGAAGATTTTGGTGAAATTAAATCTAGTATTTCCGTAATTCCCAATTCCTGCAAACTTGTAGAGGGAGTGTCTTTCGGATTCGGAGTATTTTTATTTGAAGAATTCGAATTATTTGCACTTCTAGATCTAAATAAATCAAGCGCTTGTAATAATTTAATTAATTAATAATATTATATTAATTACATCGATCTGCTATTGCCTGCTGGAGAATCCCTCATATTTGCAAACATTTGCGTCAAACTTTGCTTATTGGCCCGTTTATTCTTTTCGTCCTTTTTATTCATTTTGCTTTTATTTATACTAGTTATAAAAGTTACGTCGTCGGGAGTATTTTCAATGATTGATTTTGAGTTATTAAATACATTTTTAGGGGTAACTTCTTTCTTACGATAAGGTTTACGTGATTTTTGAGCCAAGATGGGACTTTGGCTTTGAGCATTACCTTGATTTTCGTAAGAGGAAGATAGAAAATCAAAGGACTCTGTTTTTAAAGTTTCTGGACTACCAAAAACGTCCGGACTTCCTATTTCTTGGATAGGCTTTGGACTAATGTTTTCTAAGCCAAAAATTATGGATAAGTAATAGAGAATAAAATTAGCCACAGATCGCGCTCATGAAAAGATGCAAACAAAAGCAATGCATTGCTGTTTGCATATTTCCATGGTTCTACCAAGAAGATTCTAGTCTCTTGGGTTCTACAAATAGATAGACAAATTCTACTAAAACTACAGTACTCGCTAATCGCTACCTTTATCGAGATCGAAGTTTGGTTTAGGTTTGGGAGACTTCAAACAAACGTCGTTCACTTTGAGTTCTAAAGCTTGCTTTTCTTCCACCTTCTTATAAAGATCAGATATTTCACGATCTAATTTAGCTTTCACATCTAAACCATGAATATATATATATATATATATCAATGTGAAGCTGTTAAATAAAAAGGGGCACTTACTATTCATCTCATTCTTCAAAGCATAGAATAGAATTATCACTTTCCTCAATTCTTCGGGTCCATTATGTGAATCATCGCCGAATGTTTCGGTAAATATTTCCATCCATGTATGAAGCATCAAATTATGGGAATTCATTGTTTAACACACGAAAATTATTTATTTATCTACACACTTGACATTTAAAAAATGGCAGATGGAAACTGTCAACTGGTTGTATTACTGGTTGCCTCGTTCTGAACGAGAAAAATAAAAACTCCCCACCATTTGTGTCTAAAGTGCCAGCTTTCTTAGCAATTCATCAATTTTAATTAACGATTCTGATAATAATTAGTGATTAATATGCAAGAAATATGTTTTATGGTGTCTTATAAATAATTACAGCAAACTTTGTTTAATTCCATAGTCAAACTTTCAAGATATTAAACAAACTTAGCAATCAAAATTTAGTTGTAGTTTTAGCCACCGAATATTGCTGATAGTTCTTATTCTTCGTTTATTAAGCTCGTCCAGATATTTGTAATGGTGCCAATAAATTCTAGTATTTCGAGAATGGCCGTCGGTATATTTTTCTAAAAAGGTATTTACAATTTTCTCTACTTTAAATTAAATTTCCGCAATAATTACACATAAAACAATGCTATCCAAACCTCAAACTGAACTAAATACGCAAAACGAAACATTTCGTTCGGGCTTGGTCAAAAAATCCTCCAACACCTGCAATTAATATTAGCTGATGCAAATGTTATATTTGCAATTAATTAAATAACATTTCGTTATTATTAAACATGTTTCGCGAAGTGCATTTAGAGCAGCGTTGGGACAAAATCAAATTGCGAAGGGTGGCAAAATTGCGTGTAAAACGTGCGTTTGCTTTTGGGTTATAAATGTTTGTAAAGGGTTTTGTCCTCAGGCACATGTAAATCTAGCCGATAAATATGTTTCTATCGTGAGTTACGTCGTCGCATTCGTTTTGCACTTAACATTTGTGTAGTCATAATTAGTATCTGAATTTAATTCGATTTTTGTTGCTCCTCGTGTAGGTAATGACGGTGTACATGTAACACAGCATTGATTGTAGACTGTAGATATCTTAGAATGGCAGAATCATGTTCGTCAGGAAATCAAAATAACTTCAATCAGATATCTGCAATTAATCGAGATTTAGATCTTCCGAAACAAGACTGCACTAGTCCCAGCCCGACTGAAACAGTATGTTTGGACTCATTATGTTCAAATAATGCACCTGGTAAGCGACACGTTCTTGCAATATGCAAATATTGCAAATTTATGTTTATGCAAACATTTAACGAACAACAAAAAAATGTGATCCAGCTCAAGGTCGACTAATTAAAATGCTTTTAGGTACATCGCAAAATAACGAAGCCAGCAGATTGTTTCCATTTGAGGGCGAAGAAAAGGCCACGTTTTTAAATCATCTTGGCTTGGAGGAATGCGATGAGAGTAGCAAGGATGAAAAGTGGGAGCTGAGTATCGATGGGGATTTGTTCGAGGAGATACAAGAAAACGAGCTAACTGAAGTAAGTTTGTTGCATTTTGTTTGTTGGTTTAAGCTGGTACTAATAATAATGGTTGTAGGATGAAGATGTGAGTAGTTGTGATGAATTTTCTGAAAATCCAAGTGCCAGTCATCAGACGACTCCGAAAACATCGCAACTGAAACGGAGCAGTTCGGATTTATCAGAGCGGTGTTGGGTAAGTGATTTTATTCAATTTAATTGGGGCAAAAAGTTACCTTCGTATTTAATTTAATTTATGATTCAATATCAACAACTATAATTTGTTTACGATGTTATAGTAAACATAAATCATTAAATCTTTTGGGTTCAGTCGCATTGAACTTTAATTGAACATATTTTAATCAGACATCGGTATTTTTAAGTAGGGAAGTTATGTGATATTAATTAAAGCGCAATCAGTTATTTAACTTATTATAAATAAACAAAATATGTTTGTACAATAACTGTATTGCTGGTTGTCTAATATTGGCGCAAATAAGGTACTGCCTTTAAAGTAAATCAATTTATTTGTTTGCAAAGTTGTTTAAAACAAATAATTTTGCAATATTAAACATTATGTGATGACCAAAATGTAAACAAAATGATCTAGTATCACTAAATTAGTGTTGACTAGCATATGATTGACCTCTAATCTTCTCTCTGATTAACACACAATATTTAAACTAGAATTCCACGACGATAAATAAATAATTTAGGACTTTTTGTTAATTAAGCGCAAACGTAAATTGGAACCACAGGATGGCTTGCCTTGTAAAAAACTACTGCCCGAAAGCAAATCAGACCTCTGTACCATGTCGAGCCACTTATTGTGCTCGAAAATCAATTCGCCATCGGTATCATCCATTACAACCCCTTCGGGTCGAATTCGTGCAGTGATACCGACGAAAGACAATCCGCCACCCGAGATGGCGGATTGGTTGATACAGTTTCAGACTTGGTCGAATGCGGAACGAATTATGGCGATCAATGAATTGATCGCCACTTGTGAACCGACACAAGTACGCCATATGATGCAAGTGATAGAACCCCAGTTCCAAAGAGATTTTATATCGTTATTGCCTAGAGAATTAGCTTTAAATGTCCTGTCGTTTTTGGAACCGAAAGATTTACTTAAAGCGGCACAGACGTGTGTTAGTTGGCGCTTTTTAGCTGATGACAATCTTTTGTGGAAAGAGAAGTGTAGGCAAGCGGGTATTGAGGAGATTTCGCGGAAGCGCTCTTCGCCGCGATCGCCCACCACGCAAACATCGCCGTGGAAGGCGGCCTACATGCGGCAACAAGCAATAGAAATGAATTGGAGAACGAAGCCAATTCGGCCGCCGAAGATGTTGAAGGGTCACGACGATCATGTGATTACATGTCTTCAGTTTTGTGGCAATCGTATTGTTAGTGGATCGGATGATAATACTTTGAAAGTCTGGTCGGCCGTTACTGGAAAAGTAATTTCGTTGTAAAATTATTTTGTTTAAATACTAATAATAATTTATTTAGTGCTTAAGGACACTAGTGGGCCATACAGGCGGTGTTTGGTCATCGCAGATGTCTGGTAGCACAATCATCAGCGGTAGTACCGATAGGACTCTTAAAGTATGGGATGCTGAGACTGGTGTTTGCATTCATACGCTTTGCGGGCATACAAGCACTGTTCGTTGTATGCATCTCCACGGAAAAAAGTAATTAGAAATTATTAAATTAAGTTTAATTTGCTAATTGATTTTGTGTTTATAGAGTGGTTAGCGGTAGTCGGGATGCGACTTTACGGGTATGGGACATCGAAACAGGGAATTTTCTGCATGTACTTGTGGGACATGTGGCAGCTGTACGATGTGTGCAATATGATGGTAGGCGAGTAGTATCGGGCGCTTACGATTTTATGGTTAAAGTTTGGGACCCAGAAACTGAGGAGTGTTTACATACGTTACAAGGCCATACTAATCGTGTTTATTCACTTCAGGTATTTATAATTTTTATTATTAATTTTGGTGTGCTTTAATTCCTTAATACTATCAAAAACTAACGGAATGCGGATTATATTTAATTTTCTTAAAAAATTGCATAATTGCTTCACATTCTGTATGATACTAATTTTTGTAAAAATTTTATGCGGTTTACGTAATTACGTGAATTTTTTACTTTACGAAACATCTATTTTGTTGCTTTTTAATTATTACGGGCTATTACAGCTGATAGGCAACTTGTCATACACATAATTCGATATACGTTAATACGTTGAAAATTACGAAACATTTTTTAAGTTTTTGTGGTCAAGACTCTAGTTCTAGCAACAAACTAAAATGTTAACCATGAAAATTTTAAAAAATTATTGTAATTTTCAGTATACTAACAGTTTAATAAATTAAATGTATGACAAGTTGCCTATCAGCGGTGAAATCTTTTATAATTATTTAAAGATTGTTTTTACAAGCAATCCGTTTTTTTCTCTTATGAGTCTTGATTTGATTATTAAATTTCCTATAATTTCTATTATTATTTTGCGAAATTTACAAAAAACTGACAAAAAATTTGGGCGGACGGAAAAAAAAATATTAACGCAATAGTACAAAAAAATTGTTTGGCGGCGGTTATTAGCGAACTTAAAAGTCTCGGGGCAAATACAATACACTTTTTTCCCAAATAATACCCTCTAAAAATTCCTGCTGCTTGGCTGTTTCTTCTTATCCATTCCCCTTCTCTCGCTTGCTCATTCACTATTTGTTCGTCTTATATTGTATGCTTTTTGTTTGGTGTTTCTTCTTTGCATGTTGGTTTTACTTATGCTTGCATTCTAACATATTCTAAAATGAGTAATTCCATGATTATTTGGTAAAAGGTTTGAGGTATTTATCGAGTTCCCATTGGTCGAATTCTAGATATTAAATGATACCCAATTTTTAATGAGAATTACTTCTAACAATAGCCTAGTTTTATTTTTAAATTATGCCCTTGGTTAATTTAACGAGACCTTATAGTTCGATGGGGTTCATGTGGTTAGCGGTTCCCTAGACACGAGCATTCGCGTCTGGGAAGTCGAAACCGGTGCTTGTAAGCACACTTTAATGGGCCATCAATCGCTAACATCAGGCATGGAACTTCGTAATAACATTCTCGTATCCGGCAATGCCGATTCGACTGTTAAAGTCTGGGATATTGTGACTGGCCAATGTCTGCAAACGCTGTCAGGTAGGATTTAGGTTCTTCGTCTGCTAAATAGGTTCTAATTTTGAGGTAATTTTGATTAAGGATCGCATAAACATCAGTCGGCCGTCACTTGCCTCCAATTCAATAATCGTTTTGTGATAACCTCCTCAGACGATGGGACTGTGAAATTATGGGATGTGCGTACAGGGGACTTTATTCGAAATTTGGTAGCGTTGGGTAGTGGTGGGTCAGGTGGGGTAGTTTGGCGCATTCGTGCCAACGATACGAAATTAGTTTGTGCTGTCGGTAGTCGGAATGGGACTGAAGAAACCAAACTGCTAGTGCTCGATTTTGATGTGGATTCGAACTGCAGTTCCATTATATGTAGATAATTTTTACAGACTTAAACAATTTGTGCGAGTGCGTGTGTTTTCTAGGGTATGCATTTGTCTGATTTATGTACTAGGATGTTATTATTATAATTATTATGACAAATCAAGTTTGAAGTCTTTCATATTTTTGCTCGTTTAGTTTGTGTAGCAATTTTCGTATTTCGTTATTTTACAATCTAAGTATTTTTCAATATAATTAAATGGAAATGATTTAGTTCAGCGACCGTTGAGTCGCTTTGTATTATTTTCGTTCATCTTTTGATGTATTTATTGCAACATATTGACCATAGATTATGACACCAATCATGTTTGGAACAAGCCCAACATCCAATTAATGGCAATATGATAATAACTGTGATATCTAATAATACGCATATTTGAGTTACTTTCATGTTTATACTCGGTACGACTTTTTTGTAGAATTATTCTTTTAGTATCATTTATTATATTATAGTAACATCATTAGTATGTAATGTGATAAATGTAGAATTATGATTTAGCTGTGGAACCCTTTGCTAAAATCCTATTACAATTAAATATATCTGGTGCATCTGTCTAAACGATGGTAATTTTTCCAAATCAATAATATTAAAGTCAATATTTTTAATTACAAAAAGAAATGCATTTGTGTTGATCGTCAAGAAAAAACTGTTCCTATGCTTAGTATCTAATTTTCTGCACCAGAGACTGACTGATTATCAAATTAAGTTTTTTAGTAATTTAGAAGAAAAAATTCTACTACATAAGAATGATTGTTTTATGTTAGTTCCATTTTAATAGACAAAATAGGCATGATGAATTTGAAAGTATTTATTTTTAATTTGAATTATTGATTGAACTTTATTTTCCACACAACTGGATTCACATGCTTGTTTTGTCTATTATTGTTATAATTTTGTAAGTGAGATACTAATACGGTTCATGCTCAATATTCTTGTCAGCTCAATTCTGAATGTAAATAGTTTGCGTTTTGTACATCACATCTAGTTAAATATTATTTAAATTTTTTCGAACTAGTTCAAAACAGCATTTTGCGTTTGCAGAATGCGAATTCTATTGAACTCGAGGATTAGCATTGTGACATACTCACAATAAATAATAGAATAGAACAACTAATGAAAAAAAAATAATACATTTTTATAGTTAATTAACATTTTTATGCGAGCAATAAGCATATAATCAAATCTAAGAGGGTCTTATTTTTAAATATCCTCATCTAATTTAAGTAAACGTATTTCTTTATGATTATGAAAAAATCGTTGTATGTATACGCAAAATGATCTCTTTTCTATTAATTTAACTAAATTTATTTTCCTATTTGTTTTTAATCACATTGATGAATTTTATTAAATATAAGCTATTGGCAAAAAAATACGAATTAAATTGAGCATTGGTTTTGATGATCATTTTGTGTTCAATGAAAGTCTGGTGTTGTTTAGTGTTAATTTCGTAACATGTATTTGTTGTATTTATTTTATAAAAGAATTAATTTTATTTCAAAATTTATTACCCCCCATTCGCTCCCCACAGACCCTTAGGATAAAATAAAACACAAAGTCTTGAAATAACATCGATATTATTTATAATAAACTTTAATTTGCATACATTTTATTATTTATATACAAACATACTTAATAAATATTTGTTGTAGGTACATAATATTTAAAGCGAAGCATTTTGACAACCTTAAAACTACCATTATAAATTTAATTTAAAGCAATTTAAAATACGTTTTTAAAAAAATACTGAATAATCATAATAAAAAAATAGAAACTAAATAAATCAATTTTTAATTTCCCATAAATATAAATATATCTATCAGTTACAAAACTATTTTAAACTATCAATAAAAATAATTTAACAATCTAAACATAAAAAGTCTTAATCATAGGAACAATTACCTAATAATTTTAGTATTTTAAACAGTAAAAATAAATATACAGGGCATCTTAAATTAATAATAAAAACGAAATTATATAAAAATACAAATAGAAAGCTTTCAATGAAAAAATAAATAAATTAATCGTAAAATAACCTGTATATTTTACAACAGTACTACTGTAATACTTATTTTTATATAACTTTTTGAGACTTGAGATCGAAAATTTTATTTGTCCGATTAATGTTCGTGCATATATATTTATTATGAAAATACCGTTTACAGGACAGCAAATCCCAATTAAAAAATCTTCACCGCTCGATATTTTGTGCAATTCCAAAATAGGTAGATTTTTTGTACTCATCTGATTTGCTCCCGTATTTAAATAAAATAAAATTACTGATTTGAACCCTGCTAAACCGAAAATTCTACTTGAACTATACGTACTTTATCAACATGCATATAGTGCAAACCAATATGATTTTATTAAAACCAAATCAAGCATTCTTTGTGATGTTATTTTTCTTCATATCGATTTTTGAAAAATTCAGAATAATTTGATTTCGTTAATTACTGTGTGTTATCCGTTCAATTTTAATAAAATCATATTTTTAACATTGAAGAGCAAATAATATAAAATTTGAAATAAATATCACAATTGACTAATATTTTCATTTAGTAGTTTTTACTTATTATTATATTCGTTATTATTATCGTGAACGGTCGTATACTTGTGGTTCGATATAGTCATGCTCTTTTTATTTGTACCTTTTTGCTTTTTGTAACAGTATAATACTACAGAAATGGCGAATATTGCTGATATCACTACTACCAATAATATGATGTAATAGTAATTTTTATCTACAAAAATAAAAAAAAATAAAATTAGTACAAATCATACTATAGTCTATGCACCAAACGGATAGAAATAGACCACGCCTCCCAAAAATATTACTCAGTATAGTATAGGCAACCAGTTTTACACGCTACATAAAATAAATGAGTTGGTCTATTTCTATCTGTTCAATAAATATATTATAGCCACTGATGCGCATATCAGAGACAGACACACACTGACAGACTTACTGCAATAATTATTGGGGACAACTGTGGGTTCAATCGTCGTAGTCTCCCCATTCAACATCCATCGTCTTCTCTCATCCAGCATCTCAATTATTTCCTCCTCGGAAATATTATAAGTCTGCAAAAGAACTGGATTGATCTGAATTGGCCTCATTGTAGTAGTTGCCTCCTCAACAACTTCAGCAACAGCTTTTTCCTTTTCGTAATTTCGAAGTATTTTAATCAAATCGCTTTCAGTAAGATTAAATTGTTGGAACAAATCGGGATTAATTTTCGGCGCATTGCATTTGCAAATCGCACATCCTTTTTTCGTTTTGAACCCATTTGGGCAAACTTTGTTGCAGTTGAGTAATTCCGGACAGTTTTTCTTCATTTTGCTTTCCTCTTTCAAATCGCAGAAATACGAGATGCATTTATATTTGCCATTATTGCAAGTGCAATTCGTGCAAGCGTCATCCTCCAACCACGACTCCTCGTGCATGTAAAGCTTGTCGTCCTTTAAGCAATTCTTCAGGTTTTCGTCTTTGAACGATGTGCAAAGCGACAGGCCGTTCTGGCATTTACATAGCTGCTTATTCGAACTGTTCCATTCGACTCCATGCTCGTAAATATTATTCTCCACCTGGCACGAACTGTTCACCTTCAAAGGGGTGCATTCGTACAAATCGCAACATTTCCCGGGAAAACTAGTTGCTTTCCTTTTAATTTTAATGCTTTGATTGACGCTGCATTCGTGCTTATTGCACGGATAACAGACACATTTCTCCTCAAATTCGTCAATGCCCCGATAGCCTGCATAGCTATCAGGTGGACATTGAATGCATTTCGTTTTCTTGCAGCAACCCTGATTGTCAGTGACTACAAGAACCGAAGTCTCGTCGCAAAGTTGCGGCAGCTCGCATTGAGCCTGATTGCAAACGCATTCGTCCTTAATTAGATGCTTTTCCGGATCCACGCATTCGCATTTATTTTTCGCATTAAGGACTGCTCCTGCTGCGCAAGGACAGTTCCCGTCCAGTTGCGACTCCTCTTTGCACTCGGTGCAAGCATAAGTGGGGCAGCAGCTTCCTGGATTTTCTGTCCCATTCGTTGCGATCGCAAGGATCGAAGGACACGGCGGCTTTTCGCAGGATTCTGGATTGCAAATGCATTTATTGTCGAGTTCGATGCTGTCTGCAGGACATGCTTCAATAGATGGCGCTGTGTAGACCGCTGAAACAAATAATATTCAATAAAATCCATACGAAAATTAATTTGAATAAGTATTAAGTTAAAGGGGTAGCTTCCACAAATGAAAAAAGGACCTAATAATTTTGTTTTCCTACAAAATTCGGAAACTTTTGGCTTCTACTTTCAATAATCTTTCAGTAAAAAATAAATATGATTCAGCTCAAGGCGCAAAAATGTTGAAATACAAAGAATAAACTACATTTAAGCTCTCAGTGTGTATCGATGTGAATGTGGCCACTCCTGAAGTCCTGACAAGAACAAAAGCAAGGCCCCAAGTTGGTCCTTTGGGCTGGCTTAACTCTGTATTTATCCATCCCGAGGGCGCGGGACTTGGCTAACAAACAGAGCATTGTGTGTCTGTCAGTTGTAATATCGTGTGAATTCAGTTTCAGTAACTGAAACTTGAAGACTCTGTTTTCCAACACAGTCCAGACCAGACAACTTTGATTAAGAGTTAGCATATATAGGGACTGAAAAATAAATATGCAGTTGGCAAAGTAAATTCATGTCGGATTTCGTTATCCTTATTCTTCTTTTGCGAAGCAGCTTGTTTTGATTAACTTTGATGCAACTTTACTGCATTTTATACGCTTTTATAAGTTGATAAAAAGCTCGCTGTAAAGCGATTTAAACATTTGAGTAATGAGGATAATTATACCTATATTGGTGGAAACAAGATAAAATGCGAAACATTTGTTTCGGTACAAAAAGTAGGATTCTTGCTAAGCTAAATCGAGAATGGTTGCAGTCAATGAACATGTCTATAAACTATTCCTGATCTATATAGGTAGGTGGTGCATGGTAACCACAAAAAGAACGAATTCGCTTTTATGCGGGTTGGATATGTCCAAACGTAATGGCTTTCAAAAGAAAGAAAGCCTTTTAAAGTTACATCCAATTTTTTTGGAACAAAATTAACCATTTGATTCCGAAATTGTTCGAAAGTAATTACATACATTTCCTTCCGGGACCAAAACATTATAAATAATTAATTTTTCGACGTTTTTCTTCTTCTCCAAATATAATTTATAATATAACTTTGTGACACAACTTCCTTAAGAGAAAAATACGCTTAGCATGGAATCGTATCGTACAATTTAAAATTGCATATTAAAACTTAAAACAAAGTAAATTTAGCCCAAAGATACAAGAAGATAATTACAATTACGTTTTTTCAGCCGACATATATCACAATATTTCCAAAGTGCATTTGATTTGAATTTCGGTTAAACCCCCAATCGTTTGAAAAATAGCAAACAGACGTGTATTTAATTTAATTGGTAGGTCGTGTATTGGACACGTGCGTGTCACTGATTTGAAATACTAGTGTATATCAACAATTTGTGAAAATTTTTCTAAATAGAAAATTACAGAGCGTAATTCTCGCGCTTTTGATAAATTTGATGTGATTGCAATTTGAACCATGAAAAGTGTTTATGTTATCCATTCCGCAAATTTATATACGACTAAGTAATATTAGTTTGTAACATCAAATTCGAAAACCACGATTTACTTTAATCGACAGCACGACAACGTTAAATTAGTTTAGTACGATAACACGCGAGCTAGAAATTTCTAAAATTAGTTTCAAATTTAAATTATTAATTTTGAATAATTCGCTCGAAAACCTTAATTTTATATTATCATAATTTATGCATTAAAGTTCAGCTGGTTTTAATTGCTAACGCAATTTAAAATTGTGTTAATATTTAATTATTTATTTAATATCTCATCAATAATTAATTTCTAATTTTATGTGTGTTGATCTTATTAAAATTGATCATCTTTCTCAAAATTCAATTTGCATGATGCGCTACATTCAAAATTATAAATGGAAATTCCACTTCCTAGTAGTTTTTCCTTAGGAAAACTTTCACGTGAAAATGTTATTAAAGTTTTAACAGGATGTTTGCTTTTTTTAAAACAACTTTCGCAGAACTTTACAGTAAATCTTTACTAAACAATTCCAGCGAATAAAATTATGCAGCATCGATTTATCGGCATATGACGGCTTTAATTAGCAATAGATCATTTAGAGAATCTGAAGCTGAACATCGGATTGAACATGAATCTGTGCTTCGCGTTTTATGTAATGTTTTAGCAATGCGCGTGGCATGATTAGATGCTGGAGATAGGCATGTTTGGTCATTAGGGACAGTTGTTTCATGACACATCGTCGGCAAAGTCAAGAAATGCGGCATTCTTTTGAAAAAGCTCTGAGTCATCAAGGATCAAGGCATCTATCAACATCAACCTTATATCTGTTTTATACAAACATACCAGATTTTTATGTGTATTTACACCAAATAAGATGTTCGCTCTATGGGCTATCCAAATTTGAGTTGGCCGTAAATTTGTCACCAGATGATCAATTAATTTAAATGTTTTTTTTTTGTGAGAAATAACTCAGGTAAATTATACGGAACATATGATTTTAATTAGCGGACAATTTAATGGATAATTATAAATTATAACAAAAATATGATTATGTGGTAATGAAACTACCATTTAAGTCTAGTGTGTCTAATATGTTCAGCTTAAACAACAATAGCATTACTATAAAGACGATAATTTATGTGGGTGTTTTACAGATGATAATCTGATAAATATCTCTAAGTATTACCTCTAGCTGCAATAATTATTGTTGCTAAAATTAAAAATGCACCACTGCAGCAGAAAAACATCATACGACTGCTATCACAAACGAAGATCAAGCCACCCACTGATAATATTATTTTCCTGCGGCTTATTAGATAGGCGCTTTGTTTAATTTAATGCATATTTTTCATAAGAGTCAAGAACGCTTATGTTTACAAAAAACCAATATTGCACATCTTTATGTGCTATGAATAAACAATTCCTTCAATACTTGAAAGAATTTAAATATTTGCAAGCATGGCAAATAAAATAAATATCCGAGATTAAAATCGTGCTGCTTATTTATTTTTATTGAACGAAAAAAATAAAATCAACAAATGTTGATTATTGTTTATAGTCCATTGAATTTAATATAAACATCCCAACAAAACAAAAGATCGTATCGCATACACACACAAATTAAGTGTGATTGCCTCCCCCATATAATTTATTTCCATTATAAACAGGTAAATGGGAATACGTGATAACTTGTACGTACGGAGCAGACGAGGATGAAATAATGATTTTATTAAAGGCGAATAATGATTATTGTAGAAAATATAACACTTGTTAGGAGAATCATTCGTTTCCACACCCATTACAAATTTTAATCAATCTCAGAGACAGAGTTAATTAAATTTTGAATTGCCTCAACCAAACCCAAATTAAAAACTTTCAGAATTATTGTAGCGAACAATTGTCCATGGGGTGGGCGTTTCATAATTCATTCTCTATTCACTAAAAATCTTTTCATGCATACATCAAAAATTACTTTACCACAAACTATTCCTTTACTTTCCACAAGCTGCAGCGCTTTCGACTGACGGTAAACTTTTTTCCCCTTTTTCAGCTTTGTCGTGCTTTTTGTTAATAAACTAACTATTATTGTCTTTTATGATGATGGGGCTAATTGACATCGTTATGCTACTGATTTTTATCAAAAAATGTACGTTTAGATTGATAGTAAAGATATAATGAAGCCACCCTTACATTAGAAATAAGTCAACAAAATAATGAGTATACTTTTAGTATGCTTATCATTAATCATAATAAGCACATAATCTGTAATTTATTTGAATAGAAACAATTTATTTTAACTGCCCATGATTAATTATTATAAACAAGAATAGCCGCATTTCTAAAGGTTCTATTTTTATTCATATTGCTTTTCTCTATGTATAGTCCAGAATAGAAGTTAATGAATTTATATAATAATTCATTTAAAATAAAAGTGCATAAAAATTTTAATTAAAACCATTATTAAATTCTGAAACCCATGCAACCAATATTCAGTCCTGCAATGCAGGCTGGCTTGCGAAGTAAGTCATGCAAAAGCTATGTCTTCTAGCTGAAAAATTAAGCTTATACAAGAACGTTTTATAAGTAATGAAAATATTTTTTGTTGCTTTGTAATTTGCACTGTTTTTTGATAATGGCCCTTTTTAATCAAGACAACCTTTATCTTACACCTACTCTTTATCATTATGTCCATCAAACTGAAAAAATGTATCTGCATTTTATACTGAAAGTGATAGGGCGCTAAACGTTTTACAATGCCATCTATATAGAAAAAGCTCATTTTCATTAATAAAATTAGCAGTAATTTCAAGAATTTCAGATCATTTTTGCAGGTTTTAAAATAATTATAGCAATTTGAAATATTTGTACTCGTAATTGACTAAAGTGGAATTTTATAAAATATCTCTCCAAACCGCTGAATTTTCAGGAATCAATTATTCCATAAAAAACAGTTTTAATTAGTTAATATACGACGTTTGTATGAAAAATATTGCTCATTTTGAAATATTTCGAAATAATTACATTGAAATAATTGTTATTAATTAATTTATTTTATTTAGTGCCAACTGTACAGAAATCCGATTATTTCATAAAAAGTTCCTATTCGTTATTTAAATTAGCTTTCATTTCATATAGTTTTAGCTAATATACTGTGGATATAATAATATATCTGGCTAATTTTCAGACTTTAACGCAATTTTAGATCATTTAACGCTAACTAAAGTGGAGTGCTTTAATTTAGTGCTAAACGATAAAAAATTAGTGACGCTTTTAGATAAAAAGCTCCTCATTAGAATTAAAACTAAATGCAATTTTGGGACAACTATAGCTAATTCGGAACTAATTTCTATAAATAACTTGTTTAAACATGTAATACACGTTAGATAATGGTTTTGGGAGCATTTGGAGAAACATAATCGTTAGTTTTGGGAAGCTCGCTCTCAACAGAACAGATCTTTTCTATTATTTAGCATTAGTTTGGTTGAGTTTATTTCCGAAAATGTAATCTTGTTGGGTGTAAGTTATCCATGTGAACATGCCAGCCAACTATTAGTTGAGATGTAATGATATCATTAATTTTGAAGTTTAATGTATAAGTACTTGTTCGGTGGTTTGTTGCGTTTGTAGCAAGCCTTTTGGTGAGCATCCACACAGTGTGTGTGTTGGTCCCCCAAACTTGGAGATAGCATCAAAGCGGCGTATAACGGCGGGTTCCAGCAGGATCCGTTTGTAGCCTACGTCTGGATACATGTTAATTACTCGAGTAATATAAGCTAGCTCCAGGCAATCTGCACATCATTAGTATTTAACTCGGCGTGGATTATCGAAACTTGACTTAAATTCATTTCTCTATATGTATCATGTAGTTATTAATCGTACACAATCTACACTTTGTACCCGAATTTTGTCAAAAATTAATATTATTGCCATCGTCAGACAATCTCATGAAGACGAATTTAATGAGCTGAGGTTTTGGTTGAGGCGTTCCTGGAATGGAATTTCTAATTTCAAACGGAAACTTATTGAATGTGTTCGGTGATAGGCAAAAATTATACAAGCCACAATATTCGGGTGGTTTAGAACTAATTGTCTGACTTCAGCACTGATTACATCCATAAAAGCACAGTTGGGACCATAATATATTATTATTGCAAAAAGGAGAACATTGCTGTTCAATAGGTCGACCATAAAACACTCACGACATTATTGAATAGTGGCTTGGCAATTATTCCTAGAACACCTATAAATTTTTCCAACAAATCTATTTCTTGCTACATTTATCTCCAACTGCTATTTGAATATGAAAATTTGTGTTTTATAAGTTTAGATGCAATAATTTCTTGTTAAATTAAATTCATATTGCAAGTAAACGAAGCAGATATTATTATGCAAAATCCCTCTTTGAAATAGTAAACTTAGTCGCAACTTTAAGTAATTTTAGATAAGATATTATACTCGAATAGACTTCAATAATTAATTAAATTTGCTAAATATAAACTAAATATTGCATAAAAAATCTAATTTAACAAATTTATTTTGCAAAGAAACTTATTTTCTCCAAGTCCAATTTAAATATGCATGTTCTACCAAATAAAATATTCTTAACTTTAAGTATTTTATCTTGTTAATAGCATTTTCAGCCGCCTGAATTTTTTCATTAGCAAACCCAGACTAATTTCAGCATGTGAATAAATAATTTCACATTTTGAATAGCCTTTCAATAATAATGTAAAACTTTTTTCAGGCGACTTAGTTTTGCGGTACATGAAAAGTCCTTTAAGAATACGTTAAATTGCTTTTTGATCCTCTTGGTTATTTACTGTAAGAAAAAGCAAAACGTCAAAATAAAGTATTAACGATCTGTGAATAAATAAATTTTGGAAAATATTGCAAATGAGGAAGTGGGTTAACGTTTACTGAAACTGACAAGAAAACAAAAATCCATTCACATTAAATACTTAATTATTGTTGTAACATTGTGCCAAATGAATGATTTAAATATATTGATTATATGTTCATTTTGACCATTGATATTGATATACCCCGGGGTATATTTGTATTTTGTAAACAGAACCGGGCCTAAATAAAATATCGATATTTAAATTTTCAATTGAAAATGTATCAAAACATATATACGATTTAATTAATAAGCAATTATTTCTATAAGGTTTCATTTAAATTCAAAAACAATTATTTTATTGAAATTAAGATTAAAATTAATAAAGAATTTAATGCTATTGTGGCACAATGAGATTAATACCATAAAAGCCGGCACTGTTCTGGATTTAGGTCTCTAATGAATTACAAACCGACATAAAATATAAAAACAATATTTTGATAAACTTCTATCCACTGTATATGTAATGTGAAATTGTATTAAATTGCATAAAGTTAAGTTAATTAAAAGTTGTGCGTTTGAATTGAATTGTAATCCATGCCAATAAATTATATACTAAATGGATTTACAACTAAATTTCCTATTTTGATATTAATATCGAATGGATTAATATATTTCATACACTTTTTCCAAATTTATTTTGATTAAATCTGTTGTTAATTAAATTTTGTAAATTCTGAATTAATATTTTCGTATAATTATTTGGGTCTGTTTACTATTTGGTCTCCACACTTTGCGATATTCATGTTCAATATTTGTTTATGAAGTAGCAAATGAATGTGACATAAAATGTTTAGTATTTTTTATTTAGTAGTCTATATACTCAAAAAGTTATTATCACATGTAATACCATAAGTGCACAAATTATTTCCAGAAAATTTTTTTAAGCTCACGAATGCATTAGTTGGCGTGGAAATCTGCCCGAGTCGCAGACGAGGGCAGATTTCCTCACGCTAACTAATGCATGAGTGTAAGCGATAAAAAATTTTCGGAATTAATTTTTGTACGAATGGTATTCGGTAAGAAAATCGCACAACTCTTAATTGATGTTATATTTTATAAAATATTTAATAAATTATAATGACATTTTACTACTAGATATTTCCATTCTACATCTATCTTAGTTTTTCATCTATCTTACTCGACTTCCACTTCTGCTTCCGTTGGAAACCAACAACAAACTACGTACAATCACTGTGTTTTTAATTTTAATTAGTTTTTCTGATATATTTGTTGGATTCATTTAATGTTACCAATTTTTCCAATAAATTAATTTTGACAACACCTTTTATTGTGACATCGGAAATATTTTAAATATTTTCAAAATATTTCCAAAAAATATTGATGTTGATCAATTGTAACTATAGCAACAAGCTTAAATGCGGCCATTCTATTGGTTGCTTAAATAGTTGTGCGATTTTCTAATAAACAACACTTGAATGTATTCAGGAGCTTTTATCAAGATTTAGGAATCAGTAAAAATCGCAACGCGTCGAAGGATCTCCAAAGACCTTTTTTGGCTGAGCTTTTTCCCGTTGATGATATAAACTTTACTTTATCTGTTTTATGTTTCATATACGCGTTTGTTGAAACAATAGATCGCAACCAAGCAGACATATTTCATAAGATATTGCTATACTACACATTCGAGCCAATGACTGCAAAACTACCCTGAAAATAAAATAAAGATTGTTTAGGAAATTGCGATGCCCTTGTGGTATGCACTAGATTGCCAATATTTCAGCGAATAAGTTATTTATTACAGGAAATTGTGCACAGACCATTAAAAAAAAGTTTGTGTTGCATGGAACGGAATAATCATTGTATCTAACACATGCTAAGATTATCGATCCTTCTTCCGAAAATTCGAACATCTTTCGAAAGATAATTTCTTTTTATCACTCTTTAAAAATTTTCAATATTTATTTAACAAAAGCAGTTAAACCAACAAGGGCGTCTTCTTAATTAAATAAACTCTTCGACACTCCTATTCATAAAAAAATGGTTCTATATGTTGACAAGAAATATATTGATGGTGCACGAGGATTGTATTTGTTTTTTCCTGATTAGAAAACCAAATATTTACCAAGTTCGTTTCCAAACGTTTTAATATGCATATAGATAGAAGATGCATTATTATATATGCATAGAAAATAAAGCTCAAACTTTTTTCATTTGTTTTGGATGCTGTACCTATTGCAGGAACGAGAAATTAAATTAAAACCAAATTTTAATTGAAAAAAATGCTTTTAATTTTTATTAGGGGATTGCTATTAATTATTTAGCAGAAGCATAATTAATATTAATATATTTAGCTGTTTAAAATGTGTTAAAAACGCTATGGGGGTGTATATTTTAAATGTTGTATAATTAAGTACCTTAATTTAAAAATTGCAATGCAATTTGTTTCTTATTTGAATAGTAAATTTTATAAAAAAAAAATGTACTAAGGAATTAAATCAATTATTTTATTCACAGCAAACCTATTAATAAATCTATTAATGACTTTTTCAGGAATACTTTTAGCTTTCGCGTTCGGTCAGTGTTTATTTTTAGTTCGGTTTTCTAAAAATAGTTAGTTAAGTGGGGTATTTTAAATTCGATTATTATTAATTATAAAAGTAAATATCAATTAAAATTTAGTAGTGTTTGTGTTTGTGCGATCGTATAGGGAGTGAGTGCCAATATGTTAGTGAAAGGACCATTCTCGACGGACAAGACATTGGATCAAGGATTTACCTGTAAGTTTATCAAAACTAATTATTCAGCACTATTAATAATTAACTTTTATTTTTAATTTCTTTCAGGTCTTGGCTCCTGTTCCGCAATATAGTAAATTATGGGTGATTTTTTACTTTGCATGACAGCTTTTTCAGCTATATATTTTATTATAAATATCTATTGATTTATTAATTAACACTTTCCATATATATAAATGAAAATTTAAATTTTAATCCCGATGTCTTGAGCGTGGTATTGATTTGTGGTACATATTTAATCACAAATTTAAATATTCCTAAACTAAAGTGACGAAAACCAAACTAATAGCAGAAACTTTTATTATTTATAGTTTCAAGTGACATGCGTTGTATTCTGTTTCAAATTTAATCTTAAAAGATTAATGTAGGTTTCAGAACAAATCAACGCCACAAAGCAACATTTGCTTCAAACTTATATAAAACAAATTAATTATAAAAATATTATTTTAATCCCGCTTCTACATTAAAAGCTCCGCTTTTCTAGTAAAAACTTATTGATTAGACAAACTCTAATTTATCACATATTTTCCAATTAAATTATTCGGTGAAGGTGAAAATACCAGACTGATCTTCTCATATTTGGTTTGTGGTAAGAGAAAATTTAATATTCAAATCTGGCACGACTTCTGAACTCTTGAACAAGGTTACAGCGATCATAATAATACAAGTGCACGGTTAGCCAGGGTAATCATAAATCATAGAGGCTGTGATATATGTAATAAGTATATAGAGAAGACAAAAGAAAACTACCAAACACAGCATTTTTAAACGACCAAAATAGATTTTTTTTTCAACTTTCGAATAGAGTATTAAATGTCAGTCTTCATTGTGTTTTTAAAAATAAATTACCCAATGGTCAGCATTTATTATTTGATATAAATTATGCTTGTGTTGCATAAGTCTCCGATGATTGTGTTCCCAGAAACTGAACACCATAACTAGAAATTATCTTACAATTTATGCAAAGACAACTTTTTCATACAAAAAGGATACTTCTGTACCCTTTGGTAGCGTAGAATTTTTGTACGTATTTTTCGTATTTAATTATGATAATATTAAATTTCATTTTTCTGCACTGTGATGAAACAGTATAAAAATGAAGAATCGTTTAAAAAATAAGAGAATAAAAATTTACGACAAAGACTGCTTTATTTTATGGCAGAAGTTGAGCGTAAGCAAATCAACACAAATTTTCAGCATCCTTATATTCGTTGTATTAAATTACACTTTAGTTTAATATACACATTTGATCTCCTTTGAATAACAATTTGATCTACTATTTGCATTTTTATTACAACTCATATAAAATATTCAAAATCAATAAGCAAGAAAATATTAATAATTCCAATCAATACAAAAAATATTAGAAGAAAACCGTAAACCAAGCACGCATCCAAAATTCAATATTCGTACAAACGCAAAAGATACAGACTAGTAAAAAAATTGAACATCTATCAACCGAAATGAAAGAATCGCTATTTTTTTGGTAAACAAACTTAACAAACATAACGAGAGGTTCAGCATCCCTTTTTTGCCATCAAATTGATGTAAACGCTTTCGATGGGTCAGAACACTACTATTAGACCATCGATTGAACTAGCCCATCCTTTAATTATTTAAGAAGGTGATGTGTTAATCAATCAACTTGGAATATTAGCTTCAACAAAGCGGAATTCAAAATTAGATTAAGTCATCCTCTGTAATACTGAATTACCGCCTATTAATTTATTAGCATTGACTTATAAGCAATTCAAATGCTAGCCCTGCAATTTGTACTACTATATGTAATACCACTTTAGAATTAGATAGTGTGGTGCAGTTATTAACTCAAACTTCAAAATACAGTTGCAAATAACGGATAATTAGATGTATTATAATTTAAGCCAAATAATTGGCTTAAGAAAGCCAATTTGAGACACCGTGAAGATAAGGGTTGGTTATTGAGAGAATATCTGCAAATCTAATGGTTTAACAGATAGACTAATTTTTTCAAAATTACACCACATGACTAACTTCAAACAATCATTGTGATTATTATCTTTCATCCGCCATAAAAAGCTCGAATATCGATCAATTTTCTGAAAAACTGGTCGGTTATTTGTGTTGAAATGTTCGCTTTCAGCAAAAACTATATAATTTAGTTCTAGCATGAAATAAATTATTTCAGTATAAAAAACTCAAAATGAGATCACGCAGTTGCAAAATAATTTTCTATATTATTTGAAAAAGCACACACACACATATATAGGTTGAAGTTTACGCGCAGATAAGCTTGGTGGTGTTTCGCTAAAGTTTTCCAACAGCAATCTAATGTAATGCTTTGTTCTATCAACAAAAAATTATAATTACTTTGGAAAACCGTGCGTGCTTTTCTTGGATCCCGACTTTAACTCTTATATACGTATACATAGAAAAGCGCGCTTATATAATTCGTGTGAAATGATAAGAGTGAAAAAGCTGCTGAAAGAAAACAACCTTAATTAGAAGTTTCATATCAAAATTATTAGACCGTGGCATCTTAGATAATGATAAATGAGCTTTTGTTGCTTTTTTTAGCTGCCAAATACTGGGTGTTTCAATTGTGTGGCTGAAAGACAAAAAGTTTTATAAGCTTCAGTCAGAAAACTTCAAAGCATGATGATTCAGACTAAAACACGGACGAGAACTCCTTTGGTGTTGAATTTAAGCCAATTGATCTAATTTGCAAAAGTCGATGATAAAGTTCATATAAAAAGAGAGAAATTTGAGATTAATTTTGATCTCATACTAAAGTATTAAATTTTACCAATGTGCAATTGGTAAATTAATATGGCCATTAGATAATAGAGTATTGAATTCAACTTGTTTGTGAAACATTATAGTATTTCATAATGTATGTAGAACTTTGTAGAAATCGCCTTGTAGTGCATAATTACCGATATAAATTAAATACCTGAGTAAATCCTGCTGCAGGTAAATTAATGAGCAAGAGCGTGTAATAAATGATTTATTTATTGGCTCCTAGACCCGCATAGTATTTTTGAATGTCTACATTTTAAATAACGAAATAATTTATTAATCTCTAGAAATCTATTATATTACGAAAAGTTTAGTCCTTATTACAAAGGATATTCCCGAAGGCGCACTATGTACCGGCCTAGTCGTCGACGCATGTATGTTCTTTAGCTCCATAAAAATTCTCCCTAGGCAAAAAACTAACATACAATATACACGCGACGACTTTTGATTTCATAAAAATGCATGTAATACCATCGTAACATTATTTAGAATATGGTTTTATCTACGTGAGAATTTCCTTATTTTTTACACGACCATACGATTTATCCTGCATTCTATTTGCAGAATGGTGCTAATAAAAGATTTACATTTTCGTATATAAAATGATGTAGTCGAGTTCTTTTTTGCTTTGCTTTTAGTAAAACTGTGGTTCTGTATGACACTTGTATGTTGGAAATAATGGAAAATTCTACATGTAGCATTTTTTTTGTTAACAAAATTATAAGTGCTCGCGAAAGAGTAGTATTTAAAAAAATACAATTTTATGATTCTGAGATGCGACAATATTTAGATGGCAGGATAAACTTTTCAAAAATAAATAATGCAACCCTGAATAAATGTAAGACAGGAATGTTTCCTTTCATATTTCAGTACAATCCTTGTCGTATTTGAGAGAAGGGAGTAGTATATCCTGTTTCTCCATAAAACCGACTCAATTTTGAAAATGGCCTATAATATAGAAATGATGGCAACAGTGAAATAAACCAAAACGGACATAATCCAATCTCGCAATATCTAATAACCATATGCGTTTTTTGCATTCCCTTTTTTACGTCTTTCTCTGCATGCTGTTTCAGTACAACAGTTGTCCTATTTACATTTTCATGCATATTTACATATTTTTAATATACACATACATACAATTTCTGTCTGTCTATTTTATCATTCGGCGACTTGCAAACACGAACATCGTAATTTTCGATGCGCTTTGAGCAAATTTATATCGTACTAATGTAAAGGTATAGAACGGAGAAACAATGTAAAATTTTGAATGATGATGTGGGATGGTGAGATTTCCCACAAGACAATAACGCCGTTCATCTTTTTCCGGTGAGCAGTTTACCCTTTTTTAGTTCTTCCTGTTTGTGATTGCGTCCGGTTAGATTTATGATATTTTGTTTTCAAGATGTTACACGACCACGAAATGGGGCTAGGTGTAAAATATATATACGCCTCACTAAAACACTGCTTTATGGCTGCTTTATTATCTACTTTATAAAAATCTACTCATACTTTATGTTGCATCTTTACATTAGGAGCACTAATATCTAAATAAATAATGGAGAGCAAAATCTGCTGCAACGAAAGCTCGAGCTTTCTCCTCAAAATGATAAAAGCTCGACGTAGAATAATTTCTGGTCGAATTTAATGATGCACCTACAAAAATAAATACAAATTTGCGAAGCAAAATAAAAGTGGAACTGGCCATATAACCAATTTCGCCAAGTTCGGATAAATAAACGAAAAAAGCTTCGAAATGCACGAGTAAAAATAAAGTTACCGTTGGCAAAGTAATGTAGGGATAGCTGGAACTGGAAATAAAAATAAGTACAAAACGGTTTCGAATAATAATAAAAATGAAATTAGTTTTCGTTCATTGGACAGATAAATCACAATTCAATTTGAATGTTATTGATTTATTATTGTTCTGAAGCTGAGTCTGTCTTATGGACTGTTGAAAACGATCTTGTTGCTTGTAGATGTTATAAGACTGTAAAATTGTCGACCTTTTACGATCTGCACAATAATAGAAAAGCTTCTTATCTGCAAGAATTGTATTTATATATCGGTTGAAACTAGGTATATGCGTTTTCCCTTCTCTCATTTCCGCTTTGGAAAAACGAAAGTTCAAGTTAAATCATTCCAAATGTTTATTGCATATGAGTTTGCCAAGCCATCTACGTAATTCTTTTACAAGGATTTAACTCGCAAAATAACATTTCCATCCTATTTCCTTGTATTGAGTAGGATTTTATATTTTGCCACGCCATATCGTTTACGAAAATTGACAATTTCACTTTTCACAAACTTTCAAGCGGTTCAATTAAATTATAATAATATTTAAATAATTCTCGATATAAAGTGTTTCGTTATCAGCGAAATAGAAAAGCCAATAATGCGAATGCATTCGAAATTCGTTTATTGCATGCATAAAGGCAAAATAATAATTTGAACACGAATAATGTAAGCCAAAACCATTAAAGAGCCATGAACTTTATTTTCATTTTGCATAAACAAATTTAAATTAATTTCGGACAATTAAAAATAAATAATTCACAATACAAATCAAACATTATTGAAAATGAATATTTATTATTGACAGGGCCAATTTAAATTTTTAATCAATCAGCTTAATTAAATTTGAATATTTAAATGGACATTTGAACATTGTTTCTATCTATTTGAGATGCCATTTCAGATAACAACCAAAATGGTTAACATGGCATAAAGTTATCAAAGCAAGTGTGTCTTTCGCTCAGTCCCCAGCAAAAGCTCAATAGTTTTTATTGCGAAAATTGGTTGGAAAATGGTTTCATTTCAGCCACAAATGTAAACTAGTATTGTGTTGATTTCTTTCATTTTCCAAACGGTTCGGATTAAAATCACTTGGTCGTTTATTTGTCCCTGTTTCACTTCCTTGCATGTTGGAGAAGGATGTAAATGCACAGATTAAGGACTCGACTCTAGTTAGTTTGATTTCGTTGCAACAACGATCCGATCTTTTGTCGGTATTACTCCAGAGAAATGCAATACTACATGAATCGGAGTCAGATATACTAAAAGTTTTTCTATGTTAATTAGCGAAATGATTAAAAGGAAAAAAGGCGAGATAACAGAAAATAATCGAGGGAATATTATTTCCATTTTTAATATCATGAAATTTGAATATTTCTATTATTAAAGAACGGATATTAAAACTCAAAAGCATTTTGCAACAAAATTTAATAAAATTTTCACGTTTATTAAACTAGTTTTCTATTAATAATTGCAAATTAAATGTAATGTATGTATTAATTAATTATGCAAGACATCATTCCACGCTGCATTAATTAGCTAAATAATTCCAGCATAAATCTAAAAAAACACTGAGTAACTTCTTATCTAATTTTTTTCTGAATATTTTTTAATAAAGCGAGATTTAATATTTTGTTGTGACAAACATTTTAGTTTATTGGATCGCAAAATTCACTTGTTGAGTGCTGACAGCATATAAATATGTATTTACATATGTTTTGACATCACAAGTTGGATCGCTCCCAAAAAGCATATTGCTCAAAGAAATAGCTAATAAAGCGACATTTAATATACCTCCAATAATAATTGTTAATTTGTGTACATTTTCAGTATATCAAGTTCATAAAATACCACTGCATTTTTTATAAAAGCTTGACGAGTCGACTTCAAAGCTTGGTATTGATCAGGCTCTCAATACAAAGAGAATTTATTTGAAATTTAAAAAGCCTTTAATGTAAAAAGACTCAATAACGGGGCAGAGAAATTAAATATTACTCATATTGTCGATAAAAAATTCGAATAAACCATACCTGTAAAAAATATAAAATAATTAAATTAAGTTCTAATATAAATAAAAGGAATGATTAATTTTTTTCGATGTCGCCCTCAGATTTAAATTTAAAACTTGTGATTTTTCTTGTTCAACTGAAGAGTCGTAAATTGTTCTCCAGGTTGCAATGAAATAGTAACATGCTAAAAGGGATGAGTAACGTCAAGTTATTGCAATTCCTTAAGGAGAACATAGACACAGTGAGCTTGTCTAGCTAGATGATAACTGAAATGAATCTTTTACTTTTGCTGTCCGTAGATATTTTATTTTATCCTGCTTCCAACAGGATTTACTAAATAAACATTAGGTCGAAATTTTTTGCAATTCAAATGGCCCGCTCTGATTTAAATTTGTGAGCGACATAAAACAAAAGCTTCTTTTATTTATCTATCGGTGATTTACAATTTCAATTATAAAAGCTCTTCTGGGAATCTATATTTGTGCGTCTAGACAATTAGTATCAGTGCAGCAAATTATCCAAATGAAGAAACGCAATTAATTGACATGAACAAGTGAATCAATTATCTAATTAATTAGATTGTGTATATATCGGAATTCAATTAGTACCTTATGTTTTGTCTACAAAGACCCTACTCCGTACAACACATTGCGGAATTTTATTCTACCCAATTACAATCTGAATTGCCATCCGTAAATTAGATTTGCAAATCTTTATTGAGAACTTTCGTTCCAGTTTTGCCAAGTCTTCCCAAATACATTTCAGATCTTATCCACTTTTAACTAATTCCAATTACCACCTTTTGCAAAACCGCATTCAGTCACTTTTTATTGGACAAGAATGAGAGGGAAAAAATATAATTACAGAAGTAAGTTGTAATGGTATGTGGCGGCGGATGACGAGATGAAGAACATGTGTTGTAATCCCACAGGGGTCAAAGGATATATCCCCGAGTTCAAGTCAAGGACAAATAAAACTATTGTTCTTCAGCTCCCGCACAACAACAGAAAGAACTTCTTTTCGCATGAGCCTCATAAATAATACAGTGGCTGAGTTGTTGATCATAATGTTCAAAACCACGCACTTGTTGTTGTACGAAGCAGAAGCCAATCATTCTTGCCCAAAAACCGCAAAATTATTTGTGTATTATTGATTTCAGTTCAATAGTTAATGACCAAATAAATTGTTAATTAATTTAAAATCGGGAATAATCGAGCAAAAAAGCTTGGCTAGACGAAAATTTTCGATTAGATCTCGGAATGTTGATTTATTGTTATTTCAAGGACGGGACGATTGTAGGTCACTCATTTATTAGCATTAATTAAAATACTATTTATTTTAAATGGGTCTAGGTGTGTTTAGATTTACTTAACTCTGAGAGTTTTGCAAAGTAAAGGGTAAATTCAGATTTCCTTTGCGGAAGGATGTGTTGTACTATACCACTTTGAGTCAAAATTTGACATAGGTTCCTGTGAGATAATAGCCAACTTTAAAATAAATCTACTCGCATTATTTAACATAATTCGCCCATTATCATCAATATTCATACGGAATGAATCCAAACTCTTTATTGTTTTTAATTCAAAGTAATTTATTAAAGACGATTACATCCTGCTAAAGCAGTTTAAACAATTTATCTAGATATTAATTTAAACTAAAAAAAAAAACCCTCGAGGGAAGCATTTCTTATACACACGAAGAAAAATATCTTGCTTGTTTTAAAGCTATTCGCTTTGACTGCTTCATATAGCTTAAGAGAAAAATGTTTATATTATGCAATTTAGTTTATTTATAACGCCAAAAATACGCGCTTTAATAAAATATGCTATTCTCTATAAAAGGAAGTGCTATTCTCCTACGCAATGCTTCAGGTCAAATTAGCGAGGCAATATAAAAAGGACGATCGTGAAGCTGCTCAGGATCACTTTTATAAGTGTATCTAATTTAATATGAGCGTAAAAACGAATCAAATTTTATGAAATGACTATCGCATCTGATTTTATTGGATTTGTCTAATAAAAAACGATTACTGTCACGAAGTGTATTAAATAATGACGATACAAAAATAACGTACCTCCAGCATGATGCTGAAATTTTATAGAAAGGAAAAAATGGATTTAGTTGCTGAATGTGACAATATACAAAGATTTATTATCCTTTGTAGCTTTGTAATGCCGGTGCATTGATGTTTCTATAATTAATATGATTGATGGCAAACTCCATTGTGTTCAAACAGTCTCTCAGATTTTAAATTGATATTAAATCAGTGTTTGAGCAAAATTATATTGACGATCAACAAAGGAGTTAATGCTACATTGAATGTCTTGCTTATTTTGGCAGGTCTAATACTAATTTGATCTTTTATCCTGGTCGCCATTCATTTCGGATACTTACAGATTGAACTTTTGTATTTATTTTTTGAGTGTTAGTTAATTCATTCATATGCAAATGCAAATTTGCAAAAGCCTGCTGTATAGATTAATAATCCACAAATTTATTATGCCATAAATTTTCGGAAAGCTTTTTGAACTTTGTATTTTGATAAAACTTGTAAAGTTTGTTTTTCAATCACGATTGTCAGAGAGGCAAAGATAACATTACTCATCTGCAATAAAGCACACATCTTTCGGATCAATAAAGTGCAGGACTAAGTATAAGAGGATGCGGGTGGTCAAACACTGTAAAGTTTGGACAATGTATAGGGGTAAAAGGCCCATTAGCATATTGCATGATTGCCAGAGGATCGTGATTTCAGTGATCCTGGCTCGTTATCCTTAATATGAGTGATTAGCGGCAAAGAGAAGCACGTTCTGGTCTACGATAGGCCACCACGAAGCATCATCCTCTTCTTGTAGTACCACGAAACAGGCGATTATGCAAGCCGCGGCGCTACCTTTTAAGTGGATTAAAGAGCGCTTGTAGATCTAACAAATTGTTCTACTATATTGAGCTTGAGGCTAGTTGCAGGACTTTTCTCTCTGTAGGTCTGTTTGCAGATTTCAATAAAACATACGTGAGCAAGTTTTACCTGAAAGCATTAAGTGCTATGCGTGTCGGCGTATTACAAACTAATTTATTGTGTACGTGCTGTAGATGTGAAGGATTGCGTGTGGTACACTCACTTTTAATGATGGCTTCGCCTCTCTATATAAATGTTTTGCCTCAAATTTATCTTATTTACAAACATATGATTGTATTTTCATTTATAACTCAAACAATCCGGAACGTGTCGCAATCAATCTAGCTCACGCGAAACTAATTTGACAAAAATCACCATAAAATCACTACCTACAAAAATATTGGCTATTATTTTTAGTTTGGTAAAAATTGTACCATAGATACTTTTGCAGACATGGTGCAAGTTGATTAAACCTGAAAGATTTCCCCGGAGTTTGAAATATTAAAATTGATTTTATGTAGAGCTTTCTGGCACCGAATCCAAGTGTTGCATTGCATAACAATCAGATAATACTATAAATTTATTGCGCTTGCTTTTGTTTAAAATGCATATGATTTTTGAAAGACGGAATTTGTGTACTGAAATTAATTAAAACTGGCGTTGAATACAACATCATTTTGAAACAATAAACACAACTGCTGGGTGGAGCTTTTTCGTCTGACTTGGCTGTGTTCTTTCGAGATGACGAAAGAAGCCGTCGAGATTGACGTGTTGTGAATAATTTTAATTCCGCTATCGTAAGCAGGGCGAAACACTTCACACTGTTAGTCGTTAATTAAGCTAATTTAGTGACCAGTGTTGTCGAATAATTCGCGTTGAAATGCGAGAAGAGGTCTTCTTAATCTGACTGGAGTACATTTACTTAGCGCTTAATTACGAAAAGTTAAATATATGTGCCTGGGTCCACAAAATGTAGAGAGAATATAAATGTGTCTACAAAGCGACGGTACTAATTCGGCCCTTTCATCCAAAATTAATTATGTTTCTTTCACACTTTTCTCCCGGACAGGGGACAGGGTCATCCATTTATAAAAACCTTTCTTCACCGAATCTCAAATAACATTGACGGATAATATATTTATTTCAATTTTCAATTAATTTCGATCATTAGTTAGAATAATTACATTCGGTTTGGATTTGACCTAATACTAAATTCGTTTGCCTCAATTTTGTGTGGTATGGTCAACCTTATAATTTTAGCCGGTTTGTGTTATTAGTTATTGATTAAATAATATTTGTCTGGAATGATGCAGATAAATGTAGGTCTAACAAAGCTCTCTATATATAATCGTTGGTATTAATATTAATTAAGATGTGCTTATAATGGTATATTTCTGCACCCTATGAGTTTTAGTTTCAGTCCACTTTTAATTCAAATTTGCATATTCAAGTTTTATTAATATTAGTTAGAAAATTGAATAAATTATTCTCCTAACTAAAATCCTTGTTGCAAATATTTAAACAACGAATTTCTAAAATTGTCTAAATCAATTATCAACTCCGTCCTTTTACGATAAAATAATTATCAATTTGATTCTAAAACTGTATTATAATGTGGGTGTAGTTGTCCCAGAAACTCCAGAAATGGAAAAGTCTAATTTATTTATCGTGGAGCTTTTTCGGTCCTTTCCTTTGTGAGCGTATTGTTTTAAAGAAGTTTCGATCTGTTTGCAATCATATTCAGCAATACATAAATACACTCATTTCCAAAGCTGTGTTTAAACAAAAAACGATCTTTTCTCTAATAACGAGTTTTATTAAATTCTGCAATTGTTTTTTTTGGGACGCTTTTCTTTACTTTGTCTGCTTCGTATAAAAATAGAACGAAGGATTGAAACAAATACTTTATAAATATATATTAGATGTAAGAAGCCCTGCAATGCAACATTATTTTTGATTTTACTTTGCCATCGGTATGGAATACGGAAACATTTTCGTTTTGAAGCCAAAATCAATTTTAAGTATGGAAGCTCGTCGGAAAGCTCAAAAGCAAACGTTTGGCAAAATATATATTTACGTGATCTAAATGAACCAAAGAATTTCCTCCTTCTGACAACAATACAGGTAGACTATTACAATACGTGGCTCGACACAATGCTAGGCTCCAGAGGAAGAGGAATGAATTAAACGATGCTTTAAAATGTATATTTATGACAAAAAATAATTCCCGTAAATGTATTATGTAGGATATTCCAGGAATACAATACGCATTCGGCAAAATCGATTTTTTTTAAGTACAGGTATTATGAATCAGCTTTAATTCAACACATTTATTAAAAAACTTTTCATGTACAAAACGTTACGTACCTTATTGATTGAATTAATAAAATTTCAAATACGAAACAAAATGCGAGTTGATTTAAAATTTAATTCAACTGAATATATTAGTGCCGAATTTGGAAATGCGTAGGACACATTCTTTTTCACTTGAAATTGAATTTAAATGCTCAACAATAGTTTTAGCCAGCGACAGAATATCATTTTATGCACCATTCGATTTTTTTTTAATTGCATTATAAATATAGAATAATTTCATTTTCATACGGCAATCAGATGTCGATATTCATTTATTCTAGAATATTTTAGTAAATTAGTAACGCAATAAAATAATTCTAATGTAAGTTATGCATTAGAGTAGTACATTTGTTAGCAATAAAATCATTAACTAGAATGTAATTGAAAAAAAATGTAATTTAATTATTAAATTAAATTATTTATTATTAATAAATTATTTATTATTAGTTTCTTATGAACAATAATTAATTCTGCAATCAATTTTAGAAAAGAATATTTTCTACGTACATTTTAGTATTAATTCATTAAACAATTAATATCTTCAAAACTATGAAACCAATTCGAAAGCTGATAGCTTTGTTAGATTCTACGAATTTTTCTACATATACGTACCAAATCTCATCAAAATCCGTCCAATTTTGGATTTTATTCTATTTTCGGTGTCAGCATTAGTGTATCAGAACTTGCGCGGTCATTCACCCCAAAAATTCCTATGACGTTGACGCAGTCCAGTGCAATTGTGGACGCCCACTTACTATATAGTACTATAATTCATTCATATTTGGGAATTTCATTCATAAATACTACGCCTGCAAATGACAGCGCGCAGCCAACTTCACTCCACTGAAATGTAAACATTAACTGTGAACTGTGATTGTGAACTCGCAATGAACTTGCAAAGTGATAAAGTGAAAACAAAATAGTGCATTTTGGATATTTTTGGGCCCCCATTCTGAAAGGAAAGCTCGAGGAAAACCCGGAAAACTCCAAAAATTAATCTAGTATGGGTAGTGGACCGCAAGATCGAGCGGGCCCGCATCAGCGGCGGACAAAAGTAAGGTTAGAATTTACAATATCCACAAAACTAAAGAATTAGCGTACTTGTACTTGCGAATATGCTACACATTCCTAATAAAAGTAAACGCATCGTTTACTATCGAATGCACTAGCTCCTAAATTCAAAACCATTCACAATTTCAATTTCCAAACAATTCAATTTCGCCGCACGGCGACACGAAACGCGATTCTTAGAACCGGTAGACGTAGAATATCACACGGGTGGAATATTATCTTGTGAACTAATTAACAAATTGAAAGCTTCATCTTTAGCAGTATTAATTTAATTAGGAATATAATTTTTCCTGCTATTTTCTATTTATTATTGTAATTGTCTTTAAATAAGCGATGGATTTAATTATAAACCTGATGCAATATTTCATTTATTACAAAGGTTAAAGCGGGTTAAAACTATCATTAGCGAAAAAGTGCACTTTAATTTGATTACAAAAGTCGAGAAAGTGATTTAGTTTGGAATTCGTAATTTAATATTGTTGAACTGGTATAAATAATTCAATAAACACGTACAATTTTCTACCCGCAAATAATACAGTAAATAAGCGCCTACTTTAGGAATATCAAATGTTTGTTTTTTATTTATAACAATTTGTGCGATTGGAAAGCGAACATCTGTTGGGTCAAACAATGTTTCCCTTTGTTCATTTCCCACATCAAAGAAAACCAATAATTATTACGTTCAAATCAAATGTGACTATGTGACTGATCCTTGTCCAACCCTAAAGCCATGCAGGGTTAATTATCAATTATGGTTTTTGTAACAACTTAATTTGAGTAATTATATTATAACACGAGATCAAATATTCAAATATACAAAATATATTTTGTTGTCGCTTCATTGTGATGGTACTAAGTAATGCATGTTCTTCCACCATTTTTCTAAGAATCTTAACACCACGAAGATAATCAGCTTAGAGTTGCTAGCAGTTTGATGGATTTCATGTTTCGGTCTCTGGACTTAGTCTTCAGTAAAGCTCTTTCAGGACCAGCTTTGAAAGTATTCGCTTGACAAATATTAATGTGGCTCGTATCTGTTTATACAGGATGCTCCTCAAATGTGTGCCAAAAAACGATACAAAATAGAACAATTGGATTTTTTTGGCATACTTTTGTGAGAGGCCCTATATAAACTTTGTATGAAGATAGTTTCCGTGCATATATATTTTTTTTTTGGCATATTTTCCTTTAATAAATTTATGGAATACACTCTAGTTTATCGAGGTATAAAGATTGTCATGTCAATAAGCGCGATGTGTGTTTGTAGGCGGTTATCGCGTTTATTGCAGTCACGATTTCAGGTGTCGATCTGCAGGTCTGTCGAGCCAATCTCCCTCTATTTGCTTCCTTGATGACAATCGTTTTGTTGGCACAAATGTTCAACAAATATCCCTGTCAAGCATATTTTTTATCGTTTACAAGAATTTCAATTAATTTTTTTAGTCTCTAATGTTTTTTTAATCTTGATTAATAATGCATTATTCTGATTTACTTGTCCTTAATTACACATGCATCTTGTATTTTATTTATCAATTAATCATCATCAAAATGCGTTTTTATTGAAATTCGATTGTAATTGAATTGATATTATGAAATATTGCAGCAATTTACGAAGGAAAAAGTTTAATGCCTCATTTCCTTTTTAAGTTCAAACTATATTTCAATCAATCGCGTATCAATCAACTTACCACTGACGCTAATGCTATTAAATTGTCACTTTACCTGACAGTTTCGGTTTATTTTTAGCCAATTTAAATTTATACTACGTCCGCAGAATTTATAAATGGAAAGGTAAAAATGTTTACTTGAATAGCAAACCGAAACGTTTGCATAGTGCATTTTTAATTTATGTGCACTGGCTTACAAACAATTAAAATATCTCGACCAGAATATAACTAGATCAACATGTGGTTGCATATGATTATAATTGGCTGCATTTTCTTGGCAAAACAAATACTAGGTATAAATTGAGCAGCGCATTTGTTTAATTAGTATGTAAAACGCATAGTTGTAAAGTAGCCAAAAATGACGTAAAATGTAAATAAAGTTCACGGGTAACATCTTTGGACACTGACTCATTCGGGCAAATGCATCTTATAAATAATTTAACAGATGCGAATCAACAAAAAAATTATTATCATACATACATACATACAGTTTCGTTGCATATAAACAATTTCAATGTGTGTATTTATTAACCTTTTAAACATGTTTTGAATATATTTTTTTACATTATGTAAATATAGAATTATTTCACAAAATTTTAACTTGAACTGAATTCTATTAAAGCACACGTAGCATAAAACTAATTGAAAAAAACCGAGATAAGCGTGACACATGATAATAGAATAAAAGCTCAAATAAAAAGTTATAATACAAATGTCCACGCAAACTAATTGTGGTATTTTATTTAGACTTATGAGCTGTCGGCACATTATTTCCTTTGTACAAAAAAATAAATACGTCCCTTTCCTGTACAATATTGATGCAAATAAACTTTCTCTATTTAATTATGGATTGAAAAGCATTTAATTAATTAAATGCCGTTTTCTTCAATTTAATTAAGATTGCTATAATTACTCGGTTTTAACGAGTTTATGAAGTACGGTCTTATAGTTGTGTTGTATAATGGAGCTATAAATTTGCAATAAAGCCTTTTGAATTATTGTTTATTAAATTGTCAGCTAGTAATTGAATTAAATATATGCATTAGAAATTCAACAACACTTATCAAAATTATTTATTGAACTTTCGCACTCCTTATAGCAATTTATCAATACTTTAAAACTGCATTGTTCATATTTTTGTTTAGATTCTCAGTTTCAATTGAAAGCTCGCGACAAAAATTAGAATGACGCCTGTGTTTATTCAAAGCTCAAAATTTTGAATACGCGTAACATTGTTATACATTGTGTCCTATTTGCAAATTCATGTTGTTTCAATTTATCATGCAAATGATCGCAGGAATTTTAAATATCCCAGACCTGTCAGTTTTAACCTAGAGAACCAAATGGTTTCAGATTTATGTGGGCATAAATCAAGTTGTCTTTTCAGTTTTCATGATATGAGAAAGGAGCTTTTGCCAAAAATTTTCACACATGCTTGATTTCATGATTACGACTAACGTGTAAAGACTATTTAACATCACAGACTTGACCACTGACTATTTTACCGAAGATTTATTTGCAAAAATAATTTAAATTAATTAATGAGCAAGAATAATACTTGGTGAATGTATTTTATTTTCTACAAACTCTAGTATAATTAGTGCTTATTATTTCACACAATTAAATTGTTTGCTAATTGTTCCACTTGCGTGACTGCCTGTTATCAAATGATTTGCTGCGAAGAATGTTCGTTTCGCTTTTTTGAATCAACAAGAATTCCGGATTTTTTAATCGTTCAATTAAAAATCCGTTTCCATAAATATTTTATTTTCCAGTTTCTTTTAATTACATAATCAATTAATCCATCTAATTAAACAACATTTTGCTTATTGCAGTATTTGCAGTTAGTTTCAATTAAGCTATCTGCGTTATTTTTTTTTTCCTTGAAGCAGGACAAGATACACGAATAATAAAATCCTAATGACTTTTGCATCGATTAAATGTAAATTAGTTGTTGTTTGAATGGGAGTGATTAAGCTGATAAAAATGCCACCCACAACGCAACATAAATATTCGAACATCAAAAATGGACAAATAAATGTTGATTATTTGTTATAAATAAGTGTAATGTGAAATCGTTATAGATGTATAACATGAAATCCACATAATAACAACAAAAAATCATTTCAAAAGAGACGATTATTTATAATGTTATAATAATGGATGTCAAACACATGTTTGATGTAAATATTTTTCATATGTGTGTGTACTCGTATACTATAATTAATCATTTTTATTCATTGACTAAATTCGCAGAATACAAATATAAGCATGAATATATTTTTAAATTAAATATTCATTATGTGACACTTTATTAAAAATTATGTACATAATTTGTGAATTCCAAGCCGAAGTGCGGCTTCATTAAATTTAAAGGGCAAGTAAATAGCAAAAATACAAAGAGGCATTTTCCGTATTGCATTTGACGCTCAAAAAAATTTAGAAGGATACTTTTATCTAATTTTGAGATTCAAAGATTATTCCACATAATAAAGAGAAATACGATTTAAAAACGCTCATTTGAGGAAAGTGAAGAACACAAAAGCGTGGCGTTATTAATCAAAAAGTCGTGACAAACAACAAAAGACATGGTCCATTATGGCCATAGAGAACAGTGTGTTATAAATTTCATTGCGACCATCACTAGACTGCACTATGTCCATAGAATAAGGTATTATAATAGATTTTGACGGGTGTCGTAGCCAGGAGGCAGACATAGATCCTGCAGGCGCTTTAGCCTGCAGGATGAATGTGAGATATACCGATGCAGTTCTGGACACCTACATATGTGTCGCCTCATTATGGCATTGTGCAAGCAATATACTGGAACTTGGCCAACTGCTATTATTATTTATTAAACAACTAGTAGACAAGCTCTATCAGATTTCGAAACTTGCTGTTTTATTTTACATAAGGAGGATGAAAGCTTGTGTATGAACAATGTCTTGCATTTTGCTACTTATTGGATGAGACTCGACTAACTAATATGATTATAGAAGTTTTTCGATTATCGATACGCTTGTTTAAACAGAAATTTCGCAGTAATCCGATTAAAACATCAAGAGAAGTCTCTTAAAAAGGGATACATACCTTGATGATGACGGGAAAAAACAAATTTAAGTTAGGTCGTCAAATTATTATATAACATGAAAAAGAATAAGGGAAAGTTTTGTGTTACAAGCAAGTAAAAAGGGAATATCTTTTTAAAAGATCTGTTGTAAAGTTCATCGGATAAAGTAGCGGTTAAACCAACAGAGAATGTGATTTGAAAAGCGACTGGTCTAGTTCTCCACGTCTTTATTGAGTTTGCAACTTGGTGGCTCCGGTGCTCTCTTTGGGGGATAGTGGCAATCCTTTTCTTGTTACATGTAGAAGCCACTTGTATTATAAAATACAACTTCTTGCTTCTGCTTTCTACCAATTTCAAAAGTTTAATTATTTTACTGAGCCCGAATAAACAAATCCCCGAAAGCAACTCAACTCCACCTGACTCAACAACTAATCCAATTTTAATATTCAAACAAGTTCAATCTATATTTTATTGATCAAATATTTGATAACAAGAACAATAATTTTACGTACGTGCTCGTATTAATTAGCAATTCAAATGTATCATGCATCAATTTTATAACAGATATATTCAAAAATACGCCCGATGCCAATTAGCGTGTGATATCCCACGCAAAACGCTGCACTTGACAAATTGGATTTAATTCATGTCTAGAGAGCCTTATTTACCATGCAAGGCTATTAATCTACCTGGTGACTCTAAAACCATCAAATTTACACTCTCAATCACAATTTAGAATGATTTATAATATTTTCGCACTTGAAGCTTATCAAAAATATAAATAAGGATCTTTCAAAAAAATACTGATTAAATTCTTGCTGTATTTCGTGTAGTTTGAAATTTTCTGTAATTCTAACATCCAATTAACATGATCAATTATTTAACATTCTTGCTTATAAAATACGCAAATAATTTAATGCATAAATCTAGAAAATCTCGTTAGCTGTTTGCCATTTTACATATTTATTAATTATCGCATTATTTATCACTCTTGTCATTTAATGCTTGTAACTATCTTATGTAGACAGTATAATTATTTAATAAATAAATACTTTATATGCGCGTTCTGCACCACAAACAAACATTATTATCCTTTTATTGGAAATGCCTGCATAATCAATCAACAACATATTTAAATAAGTTTGATAAATATTAATTTCCTTGCTTCGCATATAATTTGATCGAGAAACGTGAATGGATGTTGGGAAATATTTTTGAAAAAAGACAGTGCTATGATAATTTTTGCACGTAAACTAAAAATGGTGTATAAATACACTTGGTACTTGGAAATTCAACAGAAGACTGCAAACACATTATTTTAATGTTTACATTTGCAAAGAACATCGTCTTCACTTTTATAAATAACTTAAGAAAAACATTCGCCAATCAAAATAATTTTTACAGAAATTGTATATTGCGCGTGGGTTCGAAAAATAGCAGCATATGTCGAATACAAAAATAAAGCGAAATTTCTTATATAAATGACATTATTTCAGTCGCAGCTAGCTAAATTTTGGATTGATGGCTACAGGGTCTATTCGTATGATAAAATATAGTAAATAGACTCGGTTCCGCTAGATGAACTATTTGAAATTGCATTGCGCTCTGTGTTTTGTCCCTTGATACTGCAAGATATCAGCAGGAGCAGGACATGTGGCGTGAAATGCCCTTCCTCCATCTACTACTATAATCCGGTCAAATGCCTCACCGCCTTTTGTCGTCAGTAATTTTAGATTTGTCTTTTCACTAATTGATAATAAAATGCTATACATGGAAGCTGAAAAGAGCGAACAAATAACGAGACCGGTGTTGATAAGCCCGTATAACAATTTAACTTTATATTGTTTCTCGTTTTTATGCTGATGAAACACAAACTTTGCTACTTTTACTTCTATACATACAAATTTGTCTGATATATCTTTCCACTATGGCGAGCATAAAAGACTAATGAGAATCGGAAAAAAGTCGTCTGAATTTGGTTTTGCCATCCTTCTCAATTTAGATAAATATGCAATTACACTCCGCTCTTCGGATATAAGATAGTACAAGTGCATTTTCCTTATAATCTCGCACAACATTTTCAAACGCAATTCCATAAATATACATAATTTACTTTTGTTTTTCAGTCTGGCAGATTGAAAATATAAAAAAACTGCCCGTATAGGTACCATATGTTTAATTTCTCATTGCATGTACGTTTACTGAGTCCTTGAACTGGAGGAATTTAATAGAAACACTAAACGTTTTCTTTCGATCCTCATCTTTACTCAAATAAATTCCAAAATTATTATTTATGGACTTGCCAGATGATTGAAAAACAGTCCTATTATCTTTAAACTGGTCTCATACCATTATAGCTACAATTTATCTTCAACACAATTGTCTTTGAACTAAAGAATTTTAATAGAATCTATTATTCCATCTTTTTATGCAGTTCAACAACATTAAAACGCATCTTCGAGATGTGTCTTCATTCTTCCTCTCAAACAATTTGTCTCGATTGGAGCGCCCTGTATATCCATAAGGATGCGTCTAGATACTTTAATGATTTAAAAATGATTTGCATTTAATGAACTAAGTGTTGAAGATTGCTAAGCAGAAAGGCTTGAGATTTGTTGACATAAAAACGTGAATAAAGTTGAATTCTTCAAACTGAAATTAACAACGTTCATTTCATTTTGTGTCGGTTCAAGGTGATTTTGAGGTATACCAGTACAGCTTGTTCGTATAAATAATATTAATAGCTTTATTAGTCAAAACATTTGTATATTGAAAACGTTCTCCAAGCTCAAAACAATTTTGAAACAATAATAAATATAGTAGCTCTAAGAGAGTGAATGTGCAAGATGGTATCTAAATTGAAAGCGCTAAGGTCTAATAAAAAATAAGTCTAATAGAGAAACATGACCAAAACGATAATAAATTAATTTATTAGAGTAATTGCGGCCAAAAAACAGAACTTAATGAAATTCCATGCATTCTTTATCCCACGCGTGCTGGACATGTGTTGAGCTTCTTGCTGCTGGCGCTTGATACAACTAGCAGATGATTGAAAGGTATTTCCTACTTCAAATGATAGTTTCGTTTTACCAGTCTGTCCATCATGTTATTGCAATTTGATTTTAAATCATTTGCAACACACTTAAACATCATTGCATCATCGCATTTATTTTCGGACGCAAAACTGCAATCTTTGCTGAGTATATATGCACTGCACGAGCTTTTTCCGCATTTTGGCAAACAATATACTAATTCAAATGTTTGTAAATAGTGTCTGTTTTAATAAATGTAAACACAACATGATACATTGTTGCAAAGCTCAGTTTTATAATTGAAAAATAATCCCTCCTATTGTGCAGTAGTGCAATTTTATTTTTGCATTCAACCAAAATATAACAAATGTTTGTTTTCTTAATGCAAAAATGCGAATTTTATTGTTTGCATCTGATGGATAAAATCAATATTGATGTGCACTATTTCGCTTTTTCCATTTTCTTATAGGACACAGGTAAAGTTTTTACTCATCGATTAAAATCGACTGCTCAATTTAAATTAGATGTCGTTTAGGACAAGTTCCGAATTGCCAAAGTGTCATTGCTTATTCCCAAATGAAAACGAACTGCACAAGTATTTAGTGTAGGCGAGAATCCCCTCATGGAATTCTCTATATAGTTAATGTCAACAGTAAATGATTGTTTTCGTTTGATGTTTGCATTTTCATGGATAAAGCGTATAATCTGTTATAACTGTCTCTTCACTGGCCTGTCAAGCATTTGTTACTATCATCCTATAATCTGCATGATTAATTAGAAACCATAATTTACTTACGAAGACAAAGTGGAATGAGTGCAGAAATAGTAGAGAACCCACCTGCAAGAAAAATACAACGTCAATTAAATGAGCTTAATGCAATTCTATCAGACATATGTAATGTAGCTTTATGCAGTTTAGTTACTGCAAACTAATTAAACAATCCAAACCCCTTTATTTACTAGTTGAATCCTCACACATACAATAATGCAGTTTCCAAACTCAATTGGTGCAAATAGATCATTATTGTGGTTACAAAGGAAACCACAACTGTATTAGTTAATACAAAATATCAACAAAAAGTTTAATTAATTCCTGATGTAGTTAGCTTTCCTTCAGTGAGTAGCAAAAATACTATTTTGGCAACTAATATGGATATTTTAATTTTGCCAAACTCTATATAATCCATAATCTAAATATTGCGCATAAAAGTTGAAAATTTGTCCCTCTAAAGGAAAAGTTTGACTGATTTTGTCGTTCCATTCGAAGGCTATAGTAAATATTTAACAAGTTTATAATTTCTGCATGTTGATGTTTAATTATGTAACTGATGGCTTGAAAATTTAATCGTTTAAATACTGAAACTATAACAAGCATGCCATGAAACTTTTAAAATCCAATCACAAAGATGCCATTAATTGCAAACATTATAATTAAATATCACTAGCATTGTAGTGGCTGCATAAAAATAATACGACTTTTTCATTCAGCGAGTATGCAATTTTTTGCACGGATAAAAAGCTATAATGTCTTTCTTCAATTTCGTTCTTTTTGTTTTTGTTATTAAGGGTAGTGCATCACACGTAGTAGAGCGAAGCATTTTAGTTGTTAAGTATGCTGAAAATAAACTGCACGGCCTTTCAGACAAAAGCATTCTAATTGTTTCTTTGTAAAATTTTTGAACAAATCTAATTTGCAACAAAAAAACTAAAGACAAAATGACCAATTTGTAAATAACAAAGACATTTGGTCCAGATTGTTAATTGAGCTTCTGGGAAAGTCGCAACACTATAATTTGTAAATATAAAGAGGAAAAAATGTTTGCTACCAAACCCCAGAGTATTTCAGAATTTTCCCACAGGGTATAGCATTTCAGCAGCTTCTCTCCAACTAGCGTGCGATTAAGTCCGTAATTCTAAATATGTTTCGTTGTTAATTGGATCCATTTAGACTGGAAAATATTCGATATAAAATCGAAAAACTCATCGAAGAATACTACGAGTTCTTGGGAAATGAGTGTGGATGTTTAAAATTAGAACGTTTATTATCTTATATAGTATACATTTTGCAAGAAACTAGATTTCATCAAGTTCAGGAAACAACCTTGTTTGTTATGTACATATTACATATGTGCTCAATTGTTCAACTTTTTTATTTATTTTTCTTGAATAAAAAATAAGTGAGTCAAATATTTAACCGCACATATACCACAAGCACATGGTCCTTATTCAAGGTTTCCTCCCGGTGACACATCCATTGATAGCTGTTTGAAATTTATATTTACACAGCTTAAATAAATTTGTACAATATTTTAAGTGCGATCCATATTGAGCAATATTTAATGCAATGTAGTATTGAATTTGAATTGTAAATGTTCCATTGATTCTTAATTTGTGTAGTTAGTAGCCAGTCTGTGATTTAAAACATATAAATCAATACGATCCACCTACATGTGAAATATTTTCAACCCACTAGCATTCTATTAAAATAATACCTAAAATTCGCTATGCTTTAACTATTTATAATTATTGTATACAACAGGAAAACAATAGATTAGACTTTAGAGCCTTGAACGTGGGCCAAACAGGCTGTTTAAACTTTTGCAACAAACTGTTTACTTTTTGTTGCTGGAATTTTTCCTATAATTGCATTCTTTATCCAACAAGCCAATTTCATTTTAAAAATAGTTTATTACGTTTTATTATTGTTTGAAAATAATTAAAACCCATTAAAATATTTCTCTACAATAAATCGCGATATTTTTAGCAATGCCACAATAGAAATTTTTTCTCTCGGCTTTTATGGTTGTTGATAGTGGTATTGTTTTATCTCAATACAATAGTATCCCAGTTTCTCATTGCATGTAACCGAGAAATAACCAACCAGTCTGTTGAAAACTGAAATATTAAAAATCAAAAGGTGCAAAGCGGAAGAAGGATAGCACGAGGAAGGAAACGCAGCTGGAAGTTGATCTTGAACTTCGCAGCATTTTAAATAGCTCTTGCATTCTGCCTCAAGTACCGACAGTGTATGTATATAAAGATAATAAAGAGTACATTTACATTTCATTACAGCCGTTTATTAAAATAAAACCTATTCAATAGATGACACTTGCTGTAGGCTTTTCTAAAAGTCACGTTGGAAAATAAATAATGCAGCACCGTCAGTATAATTTTCTTGCACCAGAATAACTATCATTTGAAATTACTGAAGTGCTTTTATCTACAATTTGTCTTCGCTATGACGTATACAACTGCATTAAGCTTGCCGGAAATTATTAACATCTTAAGGATGTTCAAATTTTATACATATATTATATTTGACGTTCTATGAAAATGTGGAGCTTATTAAATCAAATTATTTTTTCCCTGAAAAGATAAAAGCTCTATATTCTAAAGAACCAACTTCTTGAAACTTAAACTTATAGAATTTAACGAGAAATTTTATTATGACCACGTAATTTGAAATAATTAGTAGGAACAATTATCTTTAATTGCTAGAAGTTCACCTGCAGAGGAGGAAAATGTGTGGCAAAATGAATTTTTTGCATAATACAATGTTGTAATCGTTTTTGTGTACATACAGTAATAAATAACAAAAAGATATGTTTTTAATGAATATTGATGCATCTGGTTTTCGTTTCTGGTTATTTATCACTGTAAAATATAATTAACTAGTAGTAAGAAACCATCATTAAGTAATTAGAGTAAAAACTGAACAAAAAAACACTTTGAAATACGCCGAATCCTCATTTATAATCACTATATGAAAATACTTCAATTACAAAACTGCTCTCCTTTATAATTCCAATTTAATTACATTTTTAATTGCGCTTTCTTTAATAGCTTGTATAATTGCACCATTTTTTATACATCATATACATAAATTGCAATCCCGCATTGTAAATCTGCCTAAAAGCAATAATAACAAAAAAAATTCGAGTTTCGTAGTCTAAATTTTTAAAGGTGTAAATACAAACCAGTATGGCCGGATTTTTTTGAAGACATGTTTTATCTTTTTTGGGCCAGTGCATATAGTATGTATAGCGAACAAAAGTTCTTTTTTGACAAGTCATTTGTAATGGTCCCAAAGAACGAATGCGAATGCCAACTTGTGTACTCGTCATGTTTGTATAAATAACTAATGGGTTTTGTTTAGAAATTACTATGTTAAATTTAATGCTTGTTTTGGTGAATGTCAACTCAACTTAGTAGTCGTCCAAGTTGAACATATCTAACCCGGCCAAATCAACCCCAAATTAAAATCACATCTTTGATGCTGAATTTCTCCCATTTGATATCAATTTGATGCACAAATATTCACGCATGTTCGTGCATGCTCATATTTTATTGCTTAAGCTATTATAAAATTTTAATAGAGCCATCGGGCCAAATTCCTTCTCAAGTCATAAAAATCTAACAAATATAATACTTTTTTATGATTTCATTAATAGTTTAATGGTTCTATTCTTAGACGCAGTTTGTGGTTTTGTGTATAAATAGTATTTAAATCCTATTGTTCAGGAATTGAACAGCAAAACAACTTGGCATTAATGCAGTAAGATAAACATCACGAGGATAATAAATTTTTGATACGCGTCCATTAACATGATTGACATACTAATTTGTCCAAAGGATCAGGATTGCATTAATCACACCCGGTATGTTCCCGAGACCCAAATCGAAAATTTGATGGCATAAATAAAAGCAATTCGAAATCATCATGTTTATACAATGTGAAGCTTTCAGCTCATCAAATTGAAAGACCTCCTAGCAAGCGATCTTGTTTTGAAATCAGTGTATCACACATTAGATGATCGGTATCGAAAGAACCGGTTGAAGAATTTAATTGCGTTGTGTAATCTTATATTCATAAATCGCTGATAAATTATGTGCCTTCCGCTTTGTATAAGCATTTTTATTATATTCGTTTTTGTTTTGTGGTCAAGCTGAAATCGCCTTTATAACGCTATGACATATATTATCGACTGGATTATTTATTGTTATGACTTTGTTTGTGTAAGTCACGATCAAGTTTTAATGTAGGATTAAAAATTTCTTACATAAATAAAAAAAAACGGCCGTTTCTAGGTCTTCACGATTTATTTAATGTACGAAATGAATTTATATGCAACCGTTCGGAGTATATCTAATTTTATCTGCTGAGTTTGATTATGTTTTGACGTAAAGTGCAGCCGATATTATTTAAGACGCAAAACTTTGTTTCGCAATTTTTCTCTCAATTGATTTCAGTTATAGAACTGACCTTTCCTGTCTAGAACTTGCGTACTTGCAGTCATTCTTATTAACTGTTTGCGTTAAAAATAGACGCCAAAATATAATAAGCAGACCGAATTAGAATTTTGGCCACCAGAAACAATTTTCTATGATAAATAACGTTCTACGTGTTAATTAGCACTTTTTCCACACTGTTACTAATTCAATTAAAACTTGTTATCTCGAAATATAATTTATTGTTAAATTCCTTTCAATATTTACACATTTTTATGGGCCTCGAAAGAATGGTCAAAACCTACTCATCTTCTCCTTTTATTTACTTCTAATAAGCATAATTTTTATATTATCTTTATTTACAGTTATCTAACAATTTCTTTGGTGTTATACCGAAATTTAATATAAAAGGAGTGTACGAGTACCGAAAATAAATATTCATATTGGACAATGTAGAATTTACTACCGAAAACTTCTTTTCCATAAATTTTCGCTAAATAAGTGAGCATTATTAAAAGCTAATCCCAATGGGAAATAAGTGTAATGAAGTTTTCCAACTACTTGCCATTCGGTGGATTTATAATTCCTGCTATATATTCAATCATGCGTTTATTTAAGTATGTCAGATTTAAAATTCTCTTCATAAAAAACAAACAATGCGCTCGTGTTGTAAAATGTGTGAAAAAAATATGCTTTTAGCGTTAATCTAGCTTAAAATGAATTAGTAGTTGAAAAAGCAAATTTTGTATTGATTCGTTTTTGTGAAAAGCCTCATTCCGCAACTTTTATAAATAATGTTACCTTTTGGAAGTTTTGTCTTTGCAAAACAATAGGTACTTTTAGATTGGCATTTAAAGTTTTAAAGTCTTCTTCGTGTGATTTAAACCACCAAATTCGCATTAAATTTATTACCCTACTTTGTACTTATTTTTAAGTTGGTGGATGTCACCTAATAACCCAAAACTGTCCAATAAATAAATAAACTAGAAAAAGTATTGATATAGTCTTGCCAAGGAGCACATTAACTTAATGCCTGTTATGGGTCGTTTGCAATGAAAATCTGTCTCGGGATTTTCATTATTTTCTCTTATTTGTTTAGCAAAATGCATTTTTGAGGTTTGATGGATATCTATTGCATTAGTATTATGACTTTAATATTGAAGGAAAATAATCCGATCTACCTGTTTGCGAAAAATAAAATAAGACTGTTTTGAAATTGGCAATATTCCTTCTATTTCAAGCTAGAGATCTTTTCTATAGAAAAATGATAAGATCTTTGAAATATACAATTTAAATACATGAACAGGAATATGTCAGAAACATTGATTTTTTCTGCGTGATTACTTCCATATCATTTAATGCTCTTTGAAAGTAGCATTGTAGTGTCATTTACAGAAATCGTTTGCATCATCTTTAGTTACCGATACACTGCATCTTCTCAGTGAATCTATAAAAATGCAGATTCATCTTAAATAAAAGGCACAAACTAATATGTCGTTATAAATTTTCATTAGATGCTTGTTATATTTCGCATAAAACATAATAAATGCATGTTTAATCTGCAATACACTATTAAGCAATATGAAGTATTGCCAAGAATGTTATAATAGCTACCACCTGTATTCGCAATTTCGTTTATATTACATATAAAATATACAACGGAATATATTTTTGCTTCGTAAAAAGTTATTTTCAGCCATATAATAGTGTTTGGCAGCAACAGAGATGTTTGCCAAACCAAACAAATAACTTTTTTTCTTTTAATTATAGTACGTAACTACTGACCTATAACGATCTATTGGCTTATTTTATTTTATGAATGGAACGAAATTTTTGATAAACGAACTTGAATATTACAAATAAATAGTCGGCTAAATTTAGAAATTTCATCATGTCATAAATTATTTTCAATTAGAAACAAAAAACGTGTTATAGAATATCCGCATATTTCCCTCCTGGGCAACATTGGCTGTATTTCCGTTCCCTACCGAAAAGGAAGACCTCGTTTTCATAAACTTTATTCGCTATTCCAAGTCCCTGTGGTAATTGCATCTAATTTAATTCTAGCCGTCGAGGAAATCCAGAAGAATATAAAATTAATCTAATCTATTTCAAGCATTAAATATTTTAATTCGTCTTGCAAATAGGTACAAAAAGAGCGAGAACCTCTTCTATAAAGAAATTAAATTAAATTTTTGGCTTTTCCTTTTATGCGCTTACAGAAAATTTATATGTTAATCCAAATATTTTGGCTGCAGTACAATTTCGAAAAGTTTAATTTAAATCTCCAAGTGCACGGTTATTTGATCTGTTTTTGGTGCTATAGTTTATTTGACGTTCAGATTCCTGCTTCTTCGAACAGATTCATGTATTGGCAGACATAAATAAACGTAATGTTTTCAGTTTAATTAAGTTCGATATATCTTGCAGCCAATTTTAAATTAAAAAAATACAATTTATTTCCAATTTACAATATAATATTTTTTCTATTAAAAATTTTTTGTATAATTATATCCGACAATAAGCTTTTTGGAATTTTTTAATTGGAATTGCCAATAAAACAACGCATAAGTACATGCAATTATTTTTAATGTTGTACATTATTTTGATTGGGTTATCCAAATCGTAAATTGCGAATCTGTATGATGTTATGGATCGCTGTTGATTGGACTTTTAACATCTATAAAATAATTTTACTGCTAATAATACATAATTTTTTAATTAAAAAAATTTAGTATCGTAAGTCTATAAATCATATTTCGTAATACAATATTAATTATCAATTATGCTTGTATGTGTTATTAATAAGTAATATCTATCAGTAAATAGTGGCCAATTTAGTGGACATTATAAAATAAGATTGTAATAAAACGTATCTAAAATAAGCGTAAATATTAATGTTAAGAAGTCACAAATTTCGTTACTCCATAAACAATCATAATATTTCTGTAAAGATACAAACGAAAAGGTCAATAAATATTTAATTACTACTAAACATGCCATTACGAAATGTTTTATTAAATTCGTCAGGGATTATTTATAGAAGAATTATGATAATTTTGAAATTCAATATACATAATTAATAATTACATTCGAAATTAGGCCTAATCATACAACTCCCATAGTAGGATCGTATAATTATATTAATAAATAAATCCCAGTACACCAGACTACCTCTTCATTATTAACGAATAATTATAGTGATTTGGTCAAAAGAGAAAAGCTCACGCAATATAAAAGCAGTTTAATTTTAATTTTGAGAATAATACGTAATTTTACAATGAACTTTGCCCATTTTCAGTCATAATTATAATAACACGGCGTTTAGCTCTAATACTTATTATTTATGTGCGTCCCTGTTCATTAACATAATTCCCTAAGGGCTCCTATATTCAAAAAGTTGAAGGTGTTACTAATTGTTCTTTTAAAAGCGACTTGACCACTATTATTCGGTATACAATTGCTTTCGTCATTTTAACGACAAACAAACCAGATCTCGAACCCATTAACACTTGAAAGTATTATATGATAATTTTAAACCAGGAACAACTTAACTTTTACGTTGTTATTATCTTAATACGACTGCAACAAGAAAGAAGCGATAAAATAATGTAATGTATGGAGGAGCTTTCATGAGAACTGTCTGCCCAAAATAAATAGCAGCGACTGTCGTAGTAATTTTTTTTAAATTAAATGCATTAACAATTTTATTGCATGAATCTGAATATAAATTAATTTAAAAGCAAGAGTAAAGTACGAATAAAAAAGAATAAATGGTGAAAGTTTGTAATTATACATAGACGTTTAAAGGTTTACCTTATATAGGCACATTCGAAATATTTATCATCAGCATCGTAGTAAGAATTCCTAACAAATATTTTGAAACATTATTTATTGCTCCAAATTTTATGATATTAATCATCTAGGTTAAGATCTAAAACGCTCGTTTTTTTATCATTGTTTGCAACTGATAAGATTATTTAAAAATGCACTTTTATAACCTGAAGATAAACATTGCTAATAAGCTTTATGCAGGACAATATGTACATAGTATAGCGAATTCCTAGCTGTTATAAACAACGGTGATTGTGTTACAAAAATGACATGGAGACTCGCAATATATATTTTGTTATTCCATTAGTGTATGAGACTCTGAAAAATATTTGTATTCTCCATAATACAAATAATTTTGTTTTATATTGATACAAAAGATAAAGTAATCAGCTTGAGGGCGACTGGGCCGACAAAAAAAATGAAAGAAGCCAGGAAACTCAACAAATGGCAAAAAGCAAACTAGAGGAAATATTGTTTTATTGAATGTGTATCGAACATTTTCATATAATTGAGTGCGTAATTGGTAAAATTTATTGTAAAATAATAAAACGTTCTATTTGCATTTCGAGTTGCTTGCAGAGAATATATACATATTTAATAGTTCAATAAGAACGTTCGTTACACACACACATTCAAGTTGGAACACTTTATGCATAAGAATGAATGCCACATAATTGTGTGAATAAATTGTTTATTAATACTGACTGCTCTATAATAATTATTTGCATATTATACAATTATAGTAAGGAAGCAGGTTTTCAACTAGCTTAAAATTATAGGACAGTTATTAGAGTGAAACTAATCCGTGTGTGCAGATGTAGGCACATGAATAAATTAATTAAATAGATATACTATGTTGAGCATTATGCATCTGGATATGTCTAATCAATGACACCAATCTGGGTATGATAACAAGTGGGACTTATTTTCACTTTGCATTATTTAAAGTTACGACCTAAGCACATGTTTATCATTTTCGACAGTTCTAAGGACAAAATAGCAATTACCTCAAGAAAATTTAAACTTCTGAAATTAATCAACTTTTAATTAGCCGAGTCTGGAAATTAAAATTCTGAGAATGGGATGTTTGGCCTGCAGGGCAACGCAAATAGACTAAATTGCCTCTTTGTGTCCGCGAACTGTGCCATTCTATCTTTTCATTCAATTTCTCTAGCTGCAAAAACTGAAAAGAAAACGAAAAAACTTTTTGTATGCGACTGTTGAAAGTTTCGAGATGATAGTTCTTCAACGAGCACTAATCAAATGTGCCCGTATATATTCAAAAATTGTGCTGGGAATAATTATATAAGGCAACAGTTGGTGAAATAGTTCAAATAACTTATTTGTGTATGCACGTTGCACCTTGTAGAGAGAAACATGTTATTTCGTGTTTTTCTCATATTTATTCTCCATAGTCGAGTGAAATGTTAAAAAACATTCTGAAATATTCATAATACAGAGGAGTTTATTTGTTTTGGGTAGGTGGATGTGGTCTCACTAAAAATACTTTAATGCAGTTATATGTGTGCTTTTTTAAGTGGGTATTAAAGAAACGTCTTCGAGAGCCCAAAAATTCAATGAGGCAATTTGGATATGCAGTAAAATTTTTGTGTTATTGCCCTATTTTCACGTTTATGACAAAATGTTAACCAACCCACTGCAGCTCTTTACAAAAGAATTTTTTATTTTTTTCGAATATTAATTTGGACTAAATAGTGTCTTGTTAACCAAACTACTGACTAGTGGGTGGAATTTAAAATACTAATCGTACATTTATCCCTCTTATTATGCCATAGAAATGCATTTATTAAAAGCGCTGAGTAGAAAAATAACGTGTCTAGAATTATTTATTATTTATTAAGAAGTTTTAGTGTTAAATTAAATTATTACTACCATTATTACCATTAATAATGAATAAAAAGAATTAAGAATTCATTTTATTAATAATTTATTAAACAATTAATAACTTCTAAACCATAAACATAATTAAACTTCTGATGGCTCGGTTGGATTCTACGAATTTTTCTCTATCCGTGTGCCAAATTTCATCAAGATCGGTTGAACTTTAGATTTGCAAGGGCGAGGGATTTCCCAACCGTTTAAGAGGTGCATCCCCGCATTCCTCAGTTACATAATGCACCTGCACTAAACGATGCGCCCGCACATTCCAATGCAGCAAGCACATGGCTATTAAGGCATGTGACGCGCATAGGGCGATGACCGCTGACTACCATCGTTGAAGCGAATTTCCGAATGGTTCCGACGATAGCCGACCGATAGGCAACGTCAGTGCATGAAAACTACAAGTGGGGGACTGTCATATTATTTCATTTGAAAAGTGAAAAAGTGTGAATAAAACATTTGTGAAAGGTTTTGGGGCTTCCACTATGAAAGAAAAACCATCTCTACGATGGAAAAAGACTTTTTTTGTGCATTTGAAGCAAGAAGCGGAAAATAGAGCCGGTCCGAAACAACCACGGATTTATTTGAGGTTAGAATTTTCAATTCAATAACAGTAGCTCGATTGTTTAATATTTCTTTATTAAATGCTACTTTACATAATATATAAAGCTGATTAGCAACATTTTTTTATCATTCGCGATAAAAAATACGACTTTACTGCCTTGATACATAATTAACTATTATACTTTGAATTCTCTATTGAACATTAACCTTTATGTAAATGATTTATTTGATTTCATTACCTACAATCGTGTTCGCCTTGACATCAAAAGTGTAGCACTACTAGGTGTATGTATATTATTTATTTATATATACTCGAGCTAAGATTAATTAATTAATCAACTAATTGCTAATTAGACCGATCGTGTATCGCAATTAGCAAAATTTGAATCCTTTATTTAAATATTGCAAAAAAATAATTGTAGGCGCATGATGATGACAATCTAATAACGTATAACAATTAATTAACATCGTCCTTCTTTAATTAGCGCATTTATGTTAATGACAAAATAATATTCATAGTATACATAAATTAATTCCACTCAACACCATATATATATATATTATTTAATTAACATAAATATAATTAAACAATCCCTTTGCAACTTAATTTCAAACCAAAACCACATGTTGATTTTAAATCCTTAATAAGCAACAAAAAAAAAGAAGTCACACTAACAAAAAACGAAAAGCTTGCATAATACTTAGTAATGAGTGTAGAAATAAAAATATATATCGACATAAGAACAAAAACAAAAAAGAAATACCTGGCGGCTGGCGCCATATGACGTGAGACTTGTACTGTTTGCATTGCGGAATCAAATTTCGAACTCTCAATCCCATCAATCAAAATAACGGCCTTGAAAGCTCGCTTGAAAGCTTACTGCTTGCCTCTGCTCGTAACAAGCTAAATTTATCAATTGATCTGGTGCATGAAGCTCTGACGCCGTACACGCTACTAGCATTTTAATGCTGAAGATGTGCTGCAGAATACCTATCCTCTATAATGCGAATGCGGATGTGGATGTATGTATACATGAGGAATGTGTGTTTATGATACAAATTATGGACTACCATAAATTTTATTCAGTCAATTTCCTTTCCGAGCCAGAAAAAAAAATCGTTGATCATCAATTTTGGCAAGCAAACTTTTAAAGTTCTAATTTAAAAATTATTGCAATCTAAAAATGTATTATTATTAGAACTGAACTTTGTTCAATTCGAAATCTGTTGTCGCCACAAAGTGATTCAAATTTTATCGACCAAGTATTTTGTCATCCAGCAGTATGAGCAAGGAACTTATGATAGAATAAAAAGCAATGATTCAGAAATTTAATTTATTTTCCAAAGTATAGCTTTACACATAAACTCGTGATACAATTAATTTTGGATGATTTAATTCTTGATAACGTGGAAATAAATTTGATGACAATTACCTCGACAATTATTTAACAATTCCTCCTTTGCAATCACTTTCTTTGATCTTGAAAGGATAATATCCAATTTCGTTAGACTTAAACATATCAATTACCAAACTACTTATCACTGATCGAGACCTGAGCTTTTATCTATTTAGAAACACTCAGGTAGATTTTTTTTCTTGTTTAAATAAAAATAAAATTACTCGCTCTAAATGATATTGCAATGCGAGGAGAGACTTGAAAGAGGAATTCTTCAGCGAATGTCGAAATATTATTGAAATGGGTCGTATTTTTGCAGAGCTGTTCTTTAACCTTTCAGAAACAAAAATATAGGGTACAAGAAAATTGGCAGAAAGGTTAAATGAATAATGTTGTTTTGATCGAAAGTTATACAATTTCTTTATAAAAACAATAACAAAGTGTTCCACTTAATTTCAATGATATCATGACAAATTTTATAGAAACTTATCTCCACCAACAGGTTGTTGTCTATCCATAACACTTATGTCTGTTTACTCAAAAATAAAATTGGAACAAAATCTAGAGCTTTTGCACTCGAAAATATCAATTTCCACACGAGAATGGTCAATTAATATGCGGTTAACCGCGAATAATTCTGCATTGAAAACAATTGATAATTAATTGTATTCATAATAATTATCGACAGATATAAACAAGTTGAAATTAATCGGATTAAATAATTATATGTTACATTGTTGAGCGCAAAAAGTTGAAAAGAACAAAACTCCACTTTTTGTGTGTATAATACTGACCTCAAGCTATAATTAATTAATCACGATATGATTTATGCAGCACATAGTTCCTTACATAACGAGTTTACTGAACTCCTTTAAGAATTTTTAATTATCTTTTGTGAGGATTAAAGGAATAAAAAAATCACACATTTGGCCAAATGATTGATGGAATTTATTGTTGCAATAAGAGCGAAAAATTTTTGTGATGTCATTTGCGTGGTATGAATGTTAGCTAGACTTTAAAAGACCGCGGCTATTATTATTCTGCTAGCCAAGAATTATAATTGATAATTGTACTAGTGCGTAATCTATTATTTATAAGGTACTGTGTTTGTCGCTATGTTTGAACAATGATTGTGTTTGCACATTCCACAAATGTTTTCGCACATTTAATTTGAGAGAGAAATTTTTGTGATAGTTTTTACGATTTGAACGCAATAATGTTTATTAATATTTTTTTTATCACTAGAATGGAATTTTTATATCAAGTTGAAAAAATATTGTTGTATTCATTTTCGTCACGTATACGTGTTACGATTTGAATTTATTCTACTATATGCATAAATACAAATTAGACGTGCTTCACAAATTACTAAATAAACAATTAGTTTATTGTTATGTAATTTGAAAAAAACTCATTGTCAGGAGTTTTGGTGTTATTTTTTGAAAACGGCAAAAAATAAAATAGCGCGCTTGGAATTTCAACCTTGATAATGATTTACTTTTGCATTACAAATTTCCTGTTTTTCTTTCTAAACAATCGTTTAACATTCTGCATAAAAACTAGTGGAATAAAACGACGACGATCATTAATTGTTACACATGTATTTTTATTCCCACAAAATTAGGTTAAATCTATTTATTTGAACTTTAATCTCTTTTATAATTGATAATAAAACTCAATTGATTTCCTATAGATTTAATGAATGAATTTATTAATAAAGAGATAAGAATAGAATGTTATAATTGAAATGTGTAATAAATGTCTAATCGATTATGTGCGAAATATTACTGTATAATGAGGGACGAGGTCAATTTAGATCACTGACGATCAAAGAAATAAATATCTATTGATCCTGCTAGCTCTATCATAAATTTATGCACACCACAAACAATTGCGGTGAATTTCAAAAACAATATAACCATTTCCTATTCATAGATGATTGCCAATTTATTGGAATTAATTAAGTTATTTATTTACTTGCGAAATTGTTTAGCAATTGTTTATGAAGTTTACCACAAAAATGTTACTCTACCCTAAACTAAACTAATTCTCAGTATTCGCCACAATTTGTTTGCTCTATATGTAATTTTTTTTGTAATATTTGCGGTTTATCCCATAATTAATAAACTATGTTGAAATGCGATAATTATTTGTTTATTTAATTGCGTGAATCATTTCAACCAATTAAGTGCTTCCTATATAATTTTAGATCAAACAGTTTTTTTTTTTGTATTTTGACGAGTAATTTAAAGTCAACGAGTTGCATATTTTTACCATTCTATGCATTTTTAACAAAAATAAACGATATTGTAATAGGGTAGTCAATATTCTATGTAACCACAAATAAACTTTTTTAATTAAAAAAAATATGCATGATAATTAAACGTACATTTTTCTATGCTTGTAAAAAAATTGCTCTGAAATTGCTGAAAAAATTAACTAGTTGGCCTCAGAGTTCATCATGAATGTCTATACGTATAAACATTCATGTGACATTCCTTAATTATGCTATCAAAACATGTAGGTACACAAGATAAAATAAAATTTGGAAATGTTATATTTTTAAGTCAAGTATCCACAATAATGGTACATAAATATTTGCATAGAATTTCCGCAACGTAGAAAGCGGCTTGCTTATAAATTCATGAGCTAAAGCTCGAGCAAAAGTATTGCATACTTGTATTTTTTAAAAAGCACATAGTGTTTTTTAATTTAAATATTTTTATTTTGATGTGAGTAAGAGATTTCCGAGGAGATTTCTCTACATACGAAAAAAAGTCTAGAAAAACATTTCATTTTACATTAAATATTAAAAAAATGTTATACTTTCGCCGATGAGTGAACTTTCGCAGGAAAAACATATTTTCTATAAATGTATGAGTTATGAATTTGAATTGAAGTAGGTTTTTGAAAGTGACGAGGGAGCGTTTAATGAAATCAAAGCAGATCTTGGAGCAGATACATGAAAGGGAACTATTAATTAAATCGGAGCTACGAGTATTATACAAAAGGAGTCTGCCCTCAAAGGTGATAAAGATAAATAAACAGTAATGTTGACTGTTTGGTTAGAATTATGTCCAACTTCCTGCTCATTAATATACATTAAATTCAATTCCACCTGTTGTACAAACTGCTGATCTTGTGTTACACTCACTTTTATTGAAGCTCAATACAAGATTTATTCTATGAGGAAATCTGAAACAATTCTAAATAGTCGTAAGATGTAAAGTCCTAACACAACTGAATTAAATTAAGAAAGGTCAACAACTCTTAATAGCAGCCAAATAAAATATTCTTTATTTATAACTCAATTGCACACAATGCTTTGGAAATTAGAACCAAGTTAGTTTAGACATCAACTAATCTAAAGTTCAATTGAATTCATTTTTTTTTTTTGGTTCAAAGTCTTATTTAAATTTGTGCACCTATCAATTTCAGATGATGGCCAGATTCATTAATTTCCATAATACGCTATCAAATTATGGATGATTATAAAAAGCCTGTTCGAGCTATTCGAAGATTTTATCAAATAATTGAGCATAAGTGCAGCTTTGTTCGAAAATTTAAAATTGCATTGTATGCAATCCGCTTGCAACAGTTTTATTATGTCTCATCTCTGAAGAGGTTCTTTTTCATTTGATTATTTCGATACAAGTCTCAGTGAGATTATAAAAATGCATTCTTGGAACGAATAGCTTTGTTAATCTGCGGAATGATGCAATTTCGGCCCAAATAAATAAATAATATTAATTATAAACAAATAAATGCTCGACATGCTTTATCTCTCACTAATAAATAATCGATTTATTGATACGAGGCTGAAATTAGAAAATCTTTGATAAACAATGCCTTTACAAGCTTATAATTAATTTTAATTCAAGGGCATTTGAATCGAATTCTTCCCATATGGATTTGATTGCTTCTCTTATGCAACAAAACACTATTTGTTTTTATTAATTTTTAATGATCAAACACTTTTGTATCGATACCCTTTCATTTACAACAAAAATAGAAGAGACTTACAGATGATATAAAGTAGGTCAAACAGCAATTAAAAATATCTCGAAAAATATACATCAAAGATGTTCTGATTTGTCTAATTAGTTTTTTAGTGTGCCACTGTAACATTTTTCTTTTTCGAGCTTTGGTTATTATTTTATCAGTTTTTAAACAAACTTTCCTCGCCATTAAGTGTATTGAAGATCGATCAAAGTAGAACATTGCTTTGATATTTAGGACTCTACAATATTATAATGGATAATTTAATAAAGTGATCTGATAATTTATGATATTTTTGAAATAATGGTTAATTACTCGTAAGTAGCCACTGTTTTGAAGAGGACTCATGCATATTGCATTTATGCTGTGAATGTGAAAGTGCGTCGCCAAATTTTCAAAGTTATTATGTACACCAGTACTAATGTATGGAAATTTAGGCAGTTTTAAATGGGGTTCCTTTATGTTAATTGTTTTACTGAATAATCTTATTCAAAGGAAAATATAATTTGCTAGAATTTTTGAATTTTAAATAGCTAACTGGATAATTTCTATTGTTGTAAAAAAAAAGTGAACACCAAGTTCGGATACGCGCCTTAAGAAAACTGATGATGGTTTAGTTAATATTTGAAAGTTACTTAAGTGCAAAAAAATACTCATTGTCTCTATGTAACTTTCACTATATAGCAAATTCTAATCAGACCTTCCTCTTATAGGTAGTTCTTTTGTTCTGCCAATAGTTTCATAAATATTGAACAATTTTTTTCTATTAAATTTCCGATCCTTTAGAAAATTTAGAATTGTATAAACATACATTCAAGAACTAACATTCGCAACTTCCTTATTGATGTACCCGTAAATAATGTAGTTCGTGGAACTACTCTTTAGGTATTTCAAGAAATACCACCAATGGATCGTAAAATTTGAAATCTATGATCTTTTATATAGTGAAATAATAAAAAATGTAAAAAATGTGCTGATATATAAAATGTACGTCACAACAGATGTTTTAAGCAAACTTTAAATATAATGTATACACCTCGATATAAATTATTCCTGCTGCAAATAAATTCTTCGTTTTCAATTTAATTAGTTTTTTTATGAGTCCCTTTTTGAATTCTATATAGAGAAACTTTCATTCAAATAAAACGAAGACGTAATGCAGGTGTTAATTTTAATTGCAATTAGCAATTCGATTATCTGATTTGTTTCTTTTTATTATTTTTCACATCTTGCAGTGCAATTTGCATTATTCAAAATACGAGGCACTTCTTCATATTAGATAAACTTAACTTACAAAAACAAAATCAACTTGATAAATATAATTACTTAAGTATATTGAACAACTTGGAACGAAATGTAAAGCAGGTGATAATTTTAATTGCAATTATCCAATCAAGCAGTTTTTTTTTGTTTAATTATATTGCATGTAAATGTTTCGAGAAATTCTATTAATTATATTTTTAACTGATTTTCTAAAAACACTACGAAGAACAATATAATTTTAATATTGCATGAAATTGCCTAATAAATCTAATGAATCATAAATTGTGTGTTGAAAAGAACCAGAACAAACAAACTTAATTGCATTAACACGTTGAAAATTGCAGCACCATTTAATCAAGTTTAATTAAGCAATTTTTTATAAATCCATTTGCTTAAAATATACTTGATGAATATAATCTCGCGAAATCCTGCTTTTATTATATTTCAATTCATAAGCAAGAGCTAAATTTAAATGGAAAGAAAAATGTTAAATTAGAAGCTTCATTAATTTTAGCTGACAACGGAGATGACAACATTGATTACTGCTGTAGTGCATGTTCTAAAGGTGTTGAATCTTTAATTTTAGACATTACTGCATACATTTTATTAGTTATTTATCGCGCGCGATATTTATTTAAAATTTTGGCGCCTCCACATATTTATTTGAATTTTTTTTGTAAGCTAAAATGAAATTTTACCTGTAAGTTGCAATAATGCTGCAAACACAATTCCAACTGCAACCATGTTGATAAACAAAAAAATTTAATGATAAACAAAATAATTGTTATAAATAATTTTCGTTTAAATAATGTAATAAAGCCACTAGAACCACTTGTCAGAAATTAAACACAAATCAGTCTGGTGTTTATTGCACATTATAAATTACAAATTAGAATTGGTAAAACAACTTTTGCCAAGCTGCAAAAAATTGTCATCAAAATATACGTCGCATGTGTCGAGTTAAGTTGCCGTGTTTTAAAACCGCGCAGTTCTTACTCATAGACCTCTCAACTGACGACTGAGTCGGTCTGAGCGGCTTCAAAGTTTCAATTCAAGCTATATACCGCTAACGTCGCGTTTTCGGTATTTAGTAATAAATAAAAAAAGAGTGATATGATGTATGGGTTGCAGAGAATCAGGCGTTTAGCATAATGCAGATACTATTTACGGAGCCATTTTTACTAAGTAATAAGTCATAACGAGGTGCATTTGCAAAATTGCCTATTATACCACATGGAGTTTGCTTTTCATTAGGTTAATGATAGCACCTTGGTGCTAGGAGTGTATTTAGGCTAGCGCTAGAGAGTTTATCGATATCTGCTCCTATATTTGAACTCTTAACGCTACTGGCTTTTAGCATATTACTTATCTATGCATGACAAAACCTATTTATTAATTTACTATAATCATAAAAATGTATGTATAGAAAAACCGGAGGAAAACCTCCTCAAAAAACATATTCAAGTGACAGGGAATTTATTTAATAAATTAATTATTTTAATATAAATTTAATTAAAATAATCCAATTACTAATATTTATAAAAATGTTCTCAATTAATATTTTTCTTGATCCAATTTCGGTAATTTTATCTCAAATGGCTTGAAAGATATAACTTTTTAGTGTGATGCTCCTTTGACTAGAATACTATTAAGAAGTATGCAGCAGTGCATAGTGAAATATGCAAAACAGATTTTAATCTATTGATATTTTTGTCTTATAATATGTTATTTATGTAAAGCAGGAGCAATTTCGAAGCACATAAAATTTAAATAGAAGAAATGATCTGCATGTTTAGTACATACCTTACTTGATGAGTTTGAAGATGTTAAGTCTCACTAAGATCCTAAGTAAATTTAATCAGAGTATTATACACTCTACCCTTAAGAATGTCAAATAATCAAATATGTAATCTTACAGGATGAGTTTGTTATACTACCCCATAACATTCTTTAAAAGATGTTTCGTATGCTTTAGAGGAGATAAATATCAATATGCTAATTTTTGAATACAATGATCGATAATCTTTGATTTAATCTTATTATAAAAATGCAGCTATTTAAAACAAATAATTAGACATTTTTTATAACTGATTTGTGTTTGCTCATCAACAATACAAACGCAAACATTTTAATTGGTTGCTTTGTTCTTTTTAATTCTATACAATTTTATATAATTCCTAAAGTATAGGTGTTCTTTATTTTTATTACAATTATTATTAAACACCATTCATAATGTTCACATTTTTTTTTCGTACTTCTATTTTCGTACAGCATTTATGCAACCAATTAAAATGCCAACCTGGTTTTTGCAACCTAGGAAAATTTAATGATGAACGTAATTATAGATTTAGTTGTTGTTTATTTTTAGAAGTAATTTGGATTTTATGTTTTACACAACTTAATGCATTTTCTTAACGAATCTGGAAGTAAAATAGTACAGAAAATAAACAATTGCATGTACAAATAATATGATTACGACTCACTATAAAGTTTATACTTTAAAAGAGATGGTATTTCTATAAAATTTGCATTTAGAGAATTCTTATATTAAATTTAAATATAATTTAGAATAACATTTATTTCCTTATTAAATTAGTATACTAAATAAAGGAGGGCCTTATTGTATCTTGCAATAACTCTTGTTTAGCGTTTCCAAACGAGGACAGAATTTAGAGCAGCTTTTTTCTGGATTATAAAATAAATATTTGCAAATGTTTCTCCCTACTCAGGTAAATACCGACTTATTTTCATTACATGAACCGAAAAACGTATAACATGTAATAGGAGGAAGCAAAGTAAATAATTCAAGTTATACTATGCACACATGCATAGAATAAAATATAATCCGTTCAGTATAAATTTCTTTATAAATTATTGCCACTTGTACTTTTTTCCAGTTCGCTTTAATTAAATTCCAAAAATAATTCAAACGCATTAAAAAAACGAATTGCATCAAATGAAGATATTGCAGACAATTCGATGCGGAACGATAAATTGTAAAGTTGTCTTTAATTAATTTTTTGCAAATACAATTTCAACATCGCACGTTACATAAAAGGAAATGAGATTTAAAAAAAAAATTAAATTAATTTTCTTTTCCATCAAATATGTAATCCGATCCAGATAAAGATTTCGTTTGCATGCAACTAAAGGCGCATTTCTATTGGTGCACTAAATTGTGACATAATAGTTATGCAACAAGTTGTATAACAAGTTTATTAAAAGTTTGTGAGACAGTAGATAAATTTGTGGATTTATTGTGCGAGTTTGTTTAAATACTTCAAAATTGTTTAACAACTTTAGTTGCCCATATAAAGGAAGCTTAATAAGCTGTGATGCAAGCATGATAAACTCATGAACTATTTTATAATATCCTTTTCAAATTCCAATGGCTCTGAATAAATTGCTGTGAAGTCTGTGGGTATAACATAACATTCATCACAGAGATTTAAAGAAAATTACTGGCGACACTTGCAGAATATCTGACTAAAGAGATTGCAAAAGTGCATTGCACCAATGCAACTGAACTTGTGCAGTGCACTCCTGAAGCCGTTAGAGGGCTCTGAGGTCAGTCGTGACGTTTTTACTGATATTCATCTCTATTACCATGAGGTTCTTCGACTTTGAAATCGTACATTTAATGCAACATACATTACCTTTCAGAATCGATAAAAGCAATAAAAAATGCAAATTTCTTATCAAAACTGACACGATTTCTATGCAAAGCTATTACCCCTTGTACAAAGTTTAAGTAATATTATTTGCACTACTCAAATATTACAATAATAATACATAGTCACGTAATTTATCGCAATATCGTTAAATAAATTTGTGCCGGAATTAAAACAAGGTGTAATATTTTACTATTAATTTTGCTTCAGTTGCTGGAATTTTAAGTCAAAGGTACCCTTTAATCCTTTAATTTATGAGGATCCTATATCGAGTCTAATAAGATAATCGATCTCTTAGTTGCACATTACGTGACAATTTTACATATCCTAACTATACACCAATTATAGTGTATGTTTCTTTGTGTACACATAAAGTTTAAAGTATTTTTACGTTTCGCTAATTATTTTCGTGATATTTAATCTGAAAAAGCGCAAAAAAACCATTAAAAAAATCTGGTTAAGAATAAACATTTAAAGACACTTAGAGAGAAAAGGCAGAAAAAAAGTTGTTGTTGAAAAATGCTTTAGCTAATTAATGGTGAAACAAGACACAGCATTTAGCACTTATTTATTTGGAGTCTGCAAGGCTGATTTGGTACCAAACTGTTGGTAACTCGTTTTCCTACTTAGTTTTTAAATTGTAATACATTATCATCATATGCACAAAAATAGCTTGCATGCAAACAGAGAAAACGATTTTAACACACATAAAGAAAAAGAAACTTATACAAACAAGTCTACAGGACGCCAATTTATTTACGCTAAATGAAGCGGAATATCAAAACAATTTTGTATTTTAATATCAATTAAATAATTTCATAGTCAATAAATAATTTTCAAATGTTAAATACTGTTTGCACTAAAATTGCTATTAAATTTTCCAAAGACCTTGTTGCAGTTGTAAAATATGCTAAGAAAAGAATAATATTTTTATTATTGTATGCTGCTCCTACATCTAACACAAATTTACCATTCCATGATTGCTAGGTAAATTTATTTTGCATAACTATTTTATTATTAATATAAAATTAATTCAACAATATTGAAGCACTTTGTTGTGCTAGCAAATAGTCCTTTTCAAACTTTAATTAGGTTTATTATTTATTTAGCTTGTTTTGTTGGTTGGACCCACAATGTAACGTTGGTTGCCTTAGATCGAAATCACATCTCTTTCAAACATTAATGTTTGACTAAATGAATTTATTTAACATGTAGCACAATTTAAGTTCAGATCTCAAAAGCAGATTTATATTACCTGCATCAAAAACTTTTATGACTTTTATATGTTTTTACGTAGTAGATATATAGTCATGTTGCTCTTTTTCTTTACTTAGCTAAACTTTCAACTTCCTAGTGAAAAGTTCTTCTTCGAAAAAAAAAAGGCAGCGATAAACTTAATTTTTGTGTATAAAGAATATTATGTCGTTTTATTGTTCAGTATAAAGTTAACAATATGATCGCGAATTGAAAAGGTAGAGAAAAGCCTAATAAAATTTTAATAAAAATATTTTATGTATGGGCAATAAATACAAACATGCTGTTTAGATAATATTTTATAACTTGAGTTTTGGCGTCTGTTCGCCAATAAAACAGAATTTCAGTTACGTTGTTCTATTCGACTACAATTCTATAATGCTGCCAAAGTTGCTTTTCAGCATTTGCACAATATAAACCGTGTTGTAGAGGCTCAGGGGACCAGTGTTGTTCAAATTACAACATATCTATTGTCCTCATAAGTTCTTGTATTATCAATAATTGCACAGAATTTTGGACCATCGCCCATTCATCGTTTTTGAAGTAGAAATTTAATTTTGAACGAATCGATTCAACCGTATTGAAAAAACGTTTCAGCAGATTAACTAGTTTTGCTGAAAATAAACTTAACAGCTTCCCATTTGTCCAGGTAATGTGCCATAAAATGACAAAATGTGTTGTTTAGAGCGTGCCAGTGTTAAACTGAAGATGTGACTGGGCAACCTAAATCTTGGACTCTTAAAAGGAGTCTGGACATTGGATTTCAGGTTTTTTGCCTTTTTGCAAAAAAGGTTAATACACAACAAGATTTGACCCAGCCATATACACAAAAAAAAATTCGTTCCGGTATCTTGTTTATTAATAATTGAATTAATTTGGGTTGGACTTGGCGCGTTCACCATTTTTTTAAAACTCGTTTAATAAATATTTAATTTGATGTATTTATGGAAAACACTAAAGCAGGTCTCGTAAATGTAAAATATTAATTATAAGTAAAATCGTAAAAATATATAATCGTTTAAAAATTCCGGTGGTGTAGTTTTTTATATGCAAAAAGGTATCATCAGATATAAAGTTCATTAGGTTTAACGTTGCTCTTTATATCCAAAATTAATTCGAACATTTGTATACCATTGTCGTAAAAATGTTGTCTCAATATTGCCCTATATGAATTTCGGTGCGACATCCCGTAGAATGTAGACTAATAAATTATTTTCATTAGATTGAGTTCTGACTAAATTCAGCTTCAACTTTGATGAATAATTCTTTGCAATTTATTGTATTTAATAATAGAATTGTTTAGGCAAAACAGACAGACATTGTGCCGAATATGAAAATGACAGTTAGCAAGTAGGGTAATAACTTTATACAGCCAGTAATTTAGTACTGAATATATTGAACATTTTGTTTTAATAGCTTGTTGTATAACTTTGACACAGTCTATAAACAAGTGCTACAGACAGATGCAAAACGCTGCAGATAAGAACCGAACCAACATATTCCGACGACTATGATTGCAATGCAATGGTTTCGGTTGGGGGTGTGAGGGCATATTATTGTGAAACATTTGTGCCCTCTTAGTCTTTGTCAATATTTGGCAAACCGAAGCGATTTCACAAAATCAATGCAATGATTTGTAAGCGCAGTCACGACATGATGAGAACAAATTAATTTTCATGTAAAATATAATTTCATTTTAAACTTTTTAAACATCAATTTAAACTTATATCAAACTTGTGTAATTTCTTTTAACTAGACAACTTCCGAAAACTTTGTTTTATCTTTAGTTTAAATATTACTCCATAATATGACTTCACACAAGAATATCGGCATTGGTTTTAAACTTTGTAGGATTTAATTATGCAGCAATTTATGCAGTTACTTCCTGGCACTAAAATAATCCCTCTGATGCCACAATTATGATATAATTAGTAGCCTTGTATAAAGTCATAAATTGTTTGTGGAACATTAACAAAATAATTCACTGCATACAATAATAATATTTTATTAAAAGTCGAAAATGCGGAAACAAGAAAATGCGAAACTGAAATACAACTTTCAGCAAATCATCACTAGCTTTGCTGACTAAATCAGAATATAAATGTTTGCCAAGGCTTTTCAAACCCCCGAGTTTATAAAACTTGATCGTCAATTCTGATTATTTTGTCGTTCAGAAATTCTCAACTCTTTTTAACTTTTCTATTTTCTTTCATTCATTAATATTCGTTGTGTCGTTTACAGAGAATTCAACTCATATCATTTATATTCTTTATTGCGAGATATTCTCCGCGTTCTCCATATCCGGACCACTTGGACTTTTTTCTTTCTTTATTTCGATCCGGCCTTTTATTTATTATTGAAAAATAATTTTCCTGTTTTTCGAAAGCTCTCATGCTAATTTTTCTTTTAATGCAACTCATTCTTTATTCATACTAGAGATAGTCGGCACTAAGTATTGCAACTTTTTCAGTGTCACATTTTAAAATGTAGGATAATGTTTGTAGGTAGGCAGAAAAGTTGCCTCTCGCATGAAATAATAAAAAAAACCTTTTGCTATGAAACTGAAACGAATATTTTTATGTCACCGGTTACGTTTTACAACCATCTTGGTTATTTTTTATGCTTGCATAAACAAACAAAAATTAAACTTGTGCTTTAGGTGCTTTTTATTTTTCCGCCAATGAACATAACTTACTGTTAAGCTTTATTTACCTTATTAAATGTTTATTAAATATTTTATTATATATATAAAGAAACAAAAAGCGATATATTTACTATTATCCAGTTTATACACAATTTATGTTCTCTTTATCATTAGTGTAATATTTATTAAATATTTTATCAAAATTAGTAAAGATGAGGATATTTGACAAATCATTCAAATATATTTTTTAGGAACTAGTAATGGGGACGCTTTCTGATTCACAGAAGTGCTTTCAAAAATATTTTTCAACAAGCTTGTTAAAAAGTTTTTAAATTGTCTGCAATTAAGCTCATATACATGCTTGACTCATCACAAAAACTTTTTTTTACAAAAAAACTTCATACATTATTAAGTTAGCTATAAAATTACCGTTTATATTTCTACAAAATTAATTTACTTTTTATGTAGCTATGAATTTTTAATCTCGCACTAATTTAATTCAAACGTTATTTGAATGTAAGAATATAGTAATTTAATAAAAAGGAAGTGAATTGATTGCGTTCAATTTAGAAGATATATCGAAAAAAACCAAAAGCTTGTATTATTTAGAGCAGGAATAAAGCTACCAGATGGCAGAACATACCCACGGGAGTTTAAAAATTTATCGGCGACTAGTAAAAATGTCGAAATACGCACTTTCTTATATTCAAAACGATTATGGTTTATTTCAGGATCGCACAGGTTTACACATATTTATGATGATCAAAAACAATAAGATCAGAATTTTCAATTGAATGGTAGTGGCGATAAAAGCAAATGTAGCAGCAATTTAAATAGATAACCAAGCGAGTAACCATCCATATGAAATAAATTTCAATTAATCTACAATGATTTCATTAAATTTGAATTATTTCATTATATAATGAAATATTTTACAAATCTACAAAGAGGAAACGAAATTACATATATGGAAGAGCGAGATTAATATGAAAGCAGCTAAACATGTAAATGCATATAAAACTTTGCATTATTTAAAATTGCTAAAAAGCTCATTCAAAACTGCATTGGCACGTTAGTTGTGACTACAAAAGCTGAAGAAGGACATCAAAGGACTCATTTATTTATGAATTAATGACGTTGTGTTATCAACGCTGATGCGAGGGCTTTGTGGTAATAATTGTGATAATTGAGGCTCATAATTTGCTTTTCAACTAATCATATCTAGCAACAACTAACGGATATTACTACTTAATAGCATTGATATATAATACAGAGAATGTGCTGCGGCGGCTTGAATTTAATGGAGAACGTGAACAGAATTTAAATATTCCAATTTCAATAAATTACTTTAATTAAACGACAAGCTGATATTTTCACGACGAAATTAATTAATTAATTATCAAAATTAAATCAATTTTCTAAGAATAAGCTATATCTAATACCTGCGGATATTTAATAGTCTTATTAAAAGGCGTTTAGTTCAATTAAAAAAGTTTTATAAGACAAGAAGATTTTTTTTCCGTAAAAAATGTGTTTGGTCCTTTTAAACTTGGATTTGCTGATCCGATTTAACGAGATTTAAATAGATGCAGGTTAAAAGATTCTAATATGAGTTAATTAAAATGTAAGATGCGCTTTTCTAAATGATCCCTTCGAATTTATTTGATCAAAATAGAAACATCAATTGAATTAATGCTGGAGTGCAATTTCTATAGAACCAAAAGCATGTAAGCGGCTTACCACTGAAACATGCTATAAGCCTATAGAACGTCCTACAAGTCCAATGCTTCCGCTTATAGGATTTAACAATACTACTAAAATTATATCCTTGATTGACGATTATTGATGCCCAACACCATTTAATAATTACAGCTTGTATCGATGGCATTCAATTTCACCACTAAACTAAATTGGTGCGTTCTGTAATCTAAACAATGTACACGAGTTATTAATTAAAACATTTAATGAAACAACTCGGACTTGATTTGGCCACACATCGAATCGTAATTAACTCAGTTTTTGACCGTCTCGTATCAATGCTAAATTTCACATAGCTTTTTCCTTTGATGGTTGTTTTTTTGAGGGGTGGTGCGAAAAGTGCCTGCCCTGCTTTGCAATTAAAAAGAGTGACACTTTCTAACACCAGTTGTTTATTTCGTCGCTATAATTTATAATAGATCTTTGAACCAAATGCTTTTATTTTAATTAGTGACGCAAAGCTGTCAATATAACAAGCATTAATTTTAACAGCTCAGCTGCAATAAAATACGATTTAAATTAACAATAAATTATTGTTTAAAAAATAATGAGTATAAATAAGGATTTTCTTGCGATTAAAGCGCCGACTGAATGAAATCTAAGTACAATTTACTCCTGCAAGAAACATATTCGTCTGGATCTAGAATATGTAAAGTGTAAGAAGTAATTACAGTATCTTGTAAAGATCTTAAGCCATTATTCAGTCTTAGTAGGTCTATTTGCATATTCTTTGTTTGAGTGTGTTCCTAGTTACACAGCCATATGTTAAGCATAATGAGCGCATTACACAGGAAGTACCCGTGTGGAATCGCACTCCATAGGGATAAATAACCATCATTGTACAACATATTAAAAAAGAATTATAGTCACATTTGTATTCATAAAACGCGAACTGATTTTCCCTTTATATGCATTCTTCTTCGTCAGCATGGAGTGACTTCAAATATTAAAAATTTCGTAAGGGCTCCACATGGGTTCACTTTAATATAAAAGACGTACGACATTATATTAAAGTATTATTCTAAACTGGGATGATATATCTTTATCTACTCCAAACTGAATATACTCGAGAGAGAATTTCCAAAAATTTTAATCCAGCTCCAGAATTTCTAGACTTCCCAAAAACTACTCCGATTTTCCAACCAAGACCATAACTCCTCCAAACCGAAGGATCTGATTTATTCGCAGGGTTTCAAGATTGAAAGGAAAAATAAAAACTGGCGCGCAAATGTTGGAGAAGAGAAATATTTAATTAGATCGTCAGTTGAGCGTCGATGGGATAATAATTCATCGTTCTAGACCCAGATTTATCAGAGTTCGCTCCTCATTTCAGCAATGCTCCGGTAAATTAAACACAGCGCCCTATCAACATCTGTCTTAGTTTCTATATATTGCGGTTCCCGATTACAGCAGATGTTTTCCATTTGTTTTAGGCCGCGATAACTTTCTTTACCGCAGCATATCATCATCAGAAGAATGATGGAAAAAGAAACCGCGCGCCTTGCCCTTGTCTTTGGATTTCGGATCCTTCTCCACTTTCGTTATTCCCTACAGTGATGCTTCTTATTTAGAGCTCTTGCAATATATTACAACTCGGTGGTAATTAAAAAAAAAAATAAATTAGTGCAATAAATCAACAGGAAATTCGAATGCAAGATTCTAATATTCGAGTGTTGAGTTGAAAGCTCGGCTGAATTTTTTTAAATATTGGTATTCTTTTCGGATGGATTGTGTTTATATGAGACAAGTAAATTGAAACCATAAATTGGATTTATGAGTGTCGGGTGATGATGTATATTTAAAATGCAAATTATATACGGAGTTTTGGCGACAACTTTCCCGCACACATATACCTAGTCTCTAGTACAAACAATGAACTACGAAGTCATCGTTACGACTACACACCGACGAAGACTTAAAGCTAATGTATTTATCTTTTGTTTTTCCCTTTAAAACGTGTATATACTGAAAGTTGGCTGCACTTTGTCGTTAGAGAAAAGGGCTTATGTGATTTATGGCTCCAATTTGAATATGAGCACGAAAGTTGCGTTTATTATTGAATGTGTGCTCCATAAACAACAAACAACTTAAGAAGAACTAGATCATTGTGAAGTGACCCGAATTTAATGGAAGCAATCAAGGATTAGTTTTCATATTAGCAATAATTTATCCGCACAATTAAAAATGCATCTCGTAAAGTTTGAGCAACTCGGTAATTATATCTTCTTAATGATGTAATGAACATTTTGTAAGAACTTTTTCTGCTATTTAAAATACTTAGTACTTTTGCCGACCAGCTCTGGATTGTATGAATAAATCAATTTCCAACTTTTTCCTACAAGCTATTCAGCTTTTTTTCAGCATCTGTTAGAGTTCTTTTTTGATGAGAGTCGAATGAAAGCTTCAGCAGCAATTTCAAACCATTTAAATTAATCAGTGTGGATCTAGTTTTCGGCCAGAGCTTAATTTGGTTGTTTGCAAAAAAATAGTAAAAGCTTAATTAAAATACTATCACAAATATCAGTAGCATTTATGAGATTGCAATCATCATTTCGAATTAACATCTGAACCGTAAATTTCTCCTTGTGGTCGTAAAATCGTCAAATAAAACCCAAACACATAAAATATGTGATTTGCTCAGCCGTTCCTCAATGTCTTAATTATGGTATTTTTTGATTGAAAATATCTCTTGAGATTGTAGACTTTTAGAGAATATCTTTTTGGCAAATCATAAAAACTCAATTCAATTTCGATATCCAATTCGCTACACATGGCTAAAGCTTGGCCATGTGCTGCTCATATTTTCAATATTTATTGGCTCCGGTATTTTCCTATTGTTGCTTATGTATATATCTGTTTATTGCATTAACTTTGTTTCATTTCGTGTAGTATACGTATCAAAACACGACCGACATACATATTGACGTTTATAGATCTGTTATTAGATTTTCTGTTCCCACACAACCGAAGACGAAGAAGGATATGGAGCATAATTCGGAAGGAAAAAATTTCCATCGAAAACCTTACGATAAATAAAAGAATTTCGCTGTTGCTATTGGTTTAAATAATAAATATCCAACAAAGTGTGAAGCGGTGAATAAATCTGTATCGATTGTGTTTGCAACATTTAAGATAAACCGCTCTCGAGTTGTTTTAACTCTGTTAAGTGCTTATCCAATCAAAGTAATGGACTTGGAATTAGGTCTGCCGTTTAATTTACTTTTAAAATCGGCTGTCTGTTTTTTCTACGCGGTGGACGTTTCTTGTTTATTGACTGTTATAAATATAATGTTTCTTATTTTATATTGCATTTTGTTAAATGAGCCTTGCAACCATCAGGTACTACGTGCTTCGTATATTTCGTACAAACTTAATAACCACATCCATTACATTGACAGACGGAAATTATTATTCTTTATCGTTGCCACGTACTTCACTTTATAAACATACCCGCTCAAAAATTCGATTTGTTCAAGTGACATACGTTAATGGACAGTGTTGATAATTTCATTACCTAACTCCTAAGTAAAAAAGTCACGACTCCAGTATCTCAATCTTGCAGACACGCGAATTTTTGATACAGGGCGCAAAATGCCAGTTTAGGGCTCTAGGGCGCCAAATTAATTTTACCTTTATTTAACTGTAACAGTAATAAAAGGACAAAATAATGATAATAAATTATTTAAGATTAGATGGCTCTAGTTGAATCAAAAGACCTGTTGCTGGTAATTTTATTGGACAATTGAAAAATAAATAAAATATTTTTTAGTAAATAAATTATAACAAATGAACGAGAGATCGATATTAATTGATGCTCCATTTTTATAAGAACGATGTTGAAGAAAATAGAACAACTTTATTGAAGTCTGAAGCAGCAGGAGTGACGTTGAATGATAGACATGTCAATCTAGTCGTACGTCGAGTGCATTATAAAATTCACCTCATAAACAAAAATATCTTTGGCAATATTTTGGTTTATTTCTTGCTGATGCAAAATATCCCGATAGAGAGATAGTTTGTTATGTTATAGACAAGTTTTGTGAATCGTAAAGCTCTAATAAAAAAATTATTTGGTATTCCGCAGTTACATTTACGTGGTTGCATCCGAATGTATTTCTGGATCTGATGCAGGCAAACTGTAACTTGCTTTGAATAAATCATTTTGCCTGGATATTCTGCAAGTTTTGCGATATTTAATAATTAATAAAAGTTATACGCTAATTCTAATTAATAGAATATGAATACGTATGGTTGGGAATTCAGTTCTAATCCGTTCGAAAGCTATTCTAATTTATATCAGTTAATTAATTTCATTTTTGGGTTCATTAATATTGCAAAGCTTTTGCTTTAAAATTGACACGTAGAAATAATATAGTTCTCTTTTATGAGAAGAGAAATTAACTAAGCATTTCTAAACCTTGACACTCAAAGTGTTAATACTTTGAATATGAATACATACATTGCTTCAAGTCATGCCATTTTAACATTAATTCTATTGGACTGATTTATTATAATTATGCTCAAACATTACAATATATTGAAATTAATTTCTAGAATAAATATAAATAAATAAATAAAAATAGTCAATAAATTATCGATAATTTAATGAATAAAAAATAGATTAGAATAATGAGATACGAAATACAGCAAATAAGTCAACTTTGATCATAATCATTAAACAAATTATTCATATTTTATTTAAATTGTTTTTTGCTTGACCCAAATAGCTTGTATGCAGCCCCATAAGTAACCTTAATAATATAATTAATTAGTAAACTTTTGTTGCAAAATATTTCGAGTGAATTCGTATAAAAAGCAGTAATTAAGTTAATTATAAATAACATGTGCATAACCTTTCGCTTTCCGAATACGAATATGTATTTCTTTATTGCACTTTCGACAACAGGTTGGCATTTTATTTAACGACAGCTTAAATGCAGTATTATGTTACAAATCAATTTATTTTCAATAATAATTAATTATTTAAAAAAAATAAGTTTCTTCACCGCACACATTTCAAACAATCAGTTTTGTTTAATGAAAAAATTACAGGAGGAAAGTTTGTTATATATCATCATATACCGGACCCTTGGAGCCATTCGTTTTCTATTCCACGTAATTTATATTAAAGACCAAGTAATTAGAATTTTTTGTCAAAGCAGATTTAAATTTATCTTTTCATACAAAGTTTCGAACGGAATATAAAACCATAATAGAAATGTTTTGTGTGCCAGTTGAAATTCACCACCGTGTTATTTAATTTCATAGTCAAAATATCATAATGCCTTTGGTCTGTAAATCCTCAAAGTTCTAACTTAATTATGTATACGGCAGATTACCGAATGATATAAGTTCACATGCCGTCTGGTCAACTGAAATTTAATTTTTCTATACTGATTGTATATTATTTGGTTGTTTCTGAACTAATTAGAACAAAAAGCCTCGCATTATAAGTAGATTTAGATGATGAATATTTTAAGATTCAGCGTCGGAATTCCTATTTTATTCGGGTTTTCTGCTGGAAAAAAAGCTATACATGCGTTATGAAATGGACAGTAATATTGAATACGACGCCAAGTAATGGAAAATGCAAAGGTGGCAAGATCTATTAGTGAATTCCAAACCAGAAAGCATAGTAGAATGTGAAATGTGAATAGTTGAAATTTCATCACGGGCTTCCATACCATCATATAACTATCGTAAACATGTCCCATAAATTATTTAGATCGTCATGATCTGTACAAATGCAGACATCATCATTAATTGATGAATTCCATATAGCAATTAATTGAATTATCCGCATATGTGATGCCAGCCGACAAATTAGCCATCTATCACACACGTTGCATAAACCATGGTTTTCGTGTACACTGTTGGACCATTTCCGTTTCAAGATCATCACTGCATACCAAAACAGCAACCCTATTAAAAACTACTATGCAGTTCACTATTTCGATCCATTAGAATTATTCCGGAGGACTAAATATTGCAAAATTGACAATAATCATGGCTTATAGGGATGGGAATTGAGGTGTTTGATTTTAGTCATGCATTCAATCCATTTAACATGAATCGAGGGAATCGGCTGGAATAATGCACTTTTTGATTTGATCTTGCCAAAAATGTATTAAACCCAAAAACACAGCTAAATAATAATTATAGCTAAAGGACTTAGGCGTGTGAAATATGCTATTGTTTGATGTAATTATCGCCGTAATGGCAAATAATACGAAAATTTGTTTGAAATTTACTACAAGCATTTGTTATCATATGAAATACATTACGGCCATTTATAGCTTTGCAAAACAAACATATGTCCTTGTCATTATATTGATGAATATCGAAGCATAATACAACTCAAACAGAAAAGATCAAAACTATAACATATTCTGTTAAATTTCGCCAACAATGTAACAATATCGATCTTTACACATGAATTACTTCAAATAATGAAGGCTGTTTTGCTAAGTAACTGATATGTAAAATTAAGTTCAATTATGTTATCCATCCGAATATTCAATAGGTATGTAGATCCTATTATATTGATACAAACAACTATCAGTAAACAATGCCGGCCTTTAGAAATTTTGATGCGTCAAATATATTTTAGCATTTTTTGTGTGAGGATAACAAATAGAGCAGCAAGAATCTAAAAACGTCGCCAGAGTTCTTTTTACATGGATTTCCGGAGAGCAGCACATCCTTCAAAGTTTTCGGCGTCTTGATGCGGTCGCTCAGCCCTAAAGCCGGTACAATAATAACGATCAGTAATAATTTATTTAATAGTGTGAAATATGACCATTTTTAACTATAATTTGTCGATATTAATGTTTTTCAAAATACCCGAAAAGAATATGAGTGTGCTTTTTTATTTCAAAATGCACGCTATTTGGCCGTCAAATTGTAATCGTCACGCTATTCACCAATCAAAGCAAAGTGTAGGTCAAGATTTCTGGAAAATAGATAATATATTTAGTTCTTATACTGAGAAAGTGAAAAATTATGAATGTTAATAGAGGAATAAATTATAAATCAATGATTTAAATAGTTTTCATTGTTTTGTCATTAATCAATTATTTTTCATTATTTATTGGTAATTCGAACTGTACTAAATTAGGGCTGTTTTTACAACTTTCGAACTAATGTTTTTATAAAACATTGATAATATATATTCATTTTATTAATAAAATACATTAAAATAATTAATAATATCAATTTTATTTAATTTAGTTTGATGGATATTTTGGTGGATGCGCCAGTCGTGTTATTAATAAATCTAATTTCCCATTATAAATAAATAAATGGATTTTTTATTAAATATTTCAAATGCACATGCACATTATTGATTTTTTATGAATCAGATTTCCGTAGAGGTAAATACTAAATACACATATTACCGCTTCAGGCTTTTCATGACAAAAAGCATTAAATGTTGCATTCACTAAATTACGATGCATGACAATGATTTAAGAGATAAAATTGCCATAACCACACATCCAATATACATGTCAGTGCGATATGTTCAATATTTGAACATGTTGCTCCATTGTGTGATTACCACATGTTTTAAATAAGCATCCATAAATTACATGGAATCAGAGAAATGGCATTAAGAATTTAGGCGAAAATTCCAAATTCAATAAAATAGTATTTCCGAATGAAAAAGTCATTTAAAAAGCATTTAAACCCCTAGTGTGATGTAAAATTGAAGTGGAGGACCACCCGCTTTGGCATCCTAACAAAGTATAAAATTGCAATTCGATATGTATGCCATATAAATCAAGTTTGAATTCAAAGTAACACCATTTGTCATCGCCGTTGAACGGTCGCTCATCTTTTTATAAACCTTCTTATTAAGCTTTATTAAAATGGCAAAGCTTTGTTCGTTGATGAATAAATTGTTTCGATTTATTTGTCTAGTTCGAATTATTTAGTTTCAGTATAATTATGATATTGTTGCAATTTATAGCGCAATTTTCTAGATGAACTCCTCATCACTATATCGTGTGAGAATTAAATTATCAGGATAATTTGTAAAAGGGAACTAATGAGAGCAACCGAAAAGCCTGTAAATGGCTAAATTAATTGAATGCATTGTTAATTTGATGCATATAGAATTGTTCATCAATTTAGGCAAATGATATAACGAAAATAAATACATTCCGTTGATTGATTTTTTTTTATTCGTTGTCCATTTAGTTTTTTCCACCAAAATTTGACTTTTAATCTAATTAATCGCGTACAAAACCAATTGGCAGCACAAATCCATAATAACAATTGCTGTTAGTTTAACAAAAATAATTCAATTAGATGTTCAGAAGCATTTCTCAATTGTTGATGTATAACGTAATTTTGTGGACCGAAACGATAAGTGTTGTCATTGTTAAACAATTTGGAACTAGTTAAAGTACACACTGAAAGTAGTTTCAGTGGCTGAAATAAAATGGAAATAAAGTGGGGATTGCAGTTTGAAGTTAAACGAGAGAAAGATATGAGCCAAATGGGAATTCAATATTAGGAAGTTTTGAGTGTTTGAATTTTTACCTTGTTTAAAGTTTTCTTTTTCTAAGGGTTTTCTTCATTCAACTTCGCCTTTATATCAACAACACATATAAAATGTTATTGCACACAATACGATCCGTTACCACCACTTGATCGCGTTTCTATATTTGTTTTATTAAGTTCTAATTCAACTTGCACTTTATAGAGTTTACTTAATAAACTTATTTTTCAAGATACTGATGCCAGTACAGGGTAGAGGATAAACTCAATTTCTTTTAATAAATTTAATTATTTAATTGTGAGTTAATTTACTGGAATAGAAATTCTACTTTTTGAAAGAGGTCAAAGAAGAATCTATTTTGATAGGCTTCTAGGATCAAATTTAATGATGGAAAGTTGATATCCTATAGTCCATCGAAAGTTTCCTTTAATATGAATTTCCTACACCTACGCTCTGGTCTATATTTGTAGAAGGAACTTTCCGACCAGTAAATTGCAACCTAACATCACTTAAATAGCGCTTTAAATAACCACCCTTAATGTGACAATTTATATCGTACAATAAAAGTAAAAAAATTAAACCCTGGTCGGATCAATATTCATACATCAGAAATAAGAGGAGCATCACCTGGAGATAGAGTGAGTGCATTGGAGCGACATTTGGAAGGTCGCTATATCCAAAACACGTTCAATCTTCAATAAAGCCATAACGGTCTGAGATCGTGCTTGACCGATAGCGAAACTTTGTTGGCTTCTCCTCTCCTCCTCAATTCAAGCATATCATAGAATGAACCCTCTTCCTGTGTTTTTTTTTTCGGGGGCAAAACTAGGAGCGAGCAAAAGGACGTGCCAATGTTCGCTGACACCACACTGGCAACTGTCTATCAAGAGCTGACGCAAACTCTACGACATTTGATCAGTGCCCCCAATAACATTTGTAAACAGTTTATCTGATCGAATTTCAACTGGATTGCCGTCGTAATATATTTATCCAGAGAGAATCGAGTATCAGGTGGATTTTTTTCGATTGTATTTGTGCAGATTTGGTTGCCGTATACCGCAAATTACAATAATCTGATGATATATAAATTTTGTTGCGAACTTCTTGGGAAGTTAAGTGGAAAGCATAAGCAAGTAAGAGGAAATCACTGCTCATAACTTGATAAAATTGCGCACCGGAAAAGTGTAAGAGTCCTTGTTCAAACCCGCCTATTCCTTTTGTAATTCAACTATAATTTAAAAGCGTTCATTCTTCTGTTAGCATTAGAGTTTTATCTAAGATACTATTCCCTTTTGTCTCCATGATGACAATGACGGTCTTCGTCTACCTTATACACACATAAACCCTGTTAATAGGGTGGGATTTGATACAGAAAATGACTCAGTTCATTTAAATGCAAAACACTGCCAGAGAAGACAATTCCCATTGCTTATTTAAGTTTATTCATATTTTCTTCCTGTTTTTCTTGAATATAGAGATAAAATATTTGCAGCAGATAAAAGGCCTGCTTTTCTCAAATTCCTTGTTCTTTTACTACATTAGAGGTCTATTTGCAATCCGGAAAGGTCCTGGTTGGGGTCAGTCGATTACGAAATTAGAAATCGCCTGAATACATTGCAGGAGATCAAACGGCAGGATGTCGTTTTACATATGTACGAATACGAGTTTTCTATAGTTGATTTAAATCAATGATGATGCTACTGGATTTTACTATGCAATGGCAAAAGTATAGACAAATACGCAATTTGTTAGATGGTCCACTTCAAACAAAGCATACACAAGTAGAATTATTATGTGAAACTACATGAAACATCTGGCTTTGTAATAAATTACATTAACGTGTCCTAACTCCTAATCATATCTTACTTATACAACAAATCTACATGAATATGCTGTGCAACTTTGTACAATAGCTTTTAAAAAGTCTACAAATGTCCAGCTAATTAAATTTCGCAGACAAATTCAATTTGAATAAAACATTGTTGGAAATGTTCATAAAGAAATCATTCACTGCAAAGATGGGATACAAATCCAAGCTTAAAGTTCAATTGAAGAGAGTATAGCTAGACAAACGCCCTCAGGTTGCAATGTTCATTTGAACTTTTTTTACAAACTGACAGTATTACAAGAGCATGTTGTAAACTTGCAGTCTGGTACTCGGAAAAAGTCCTCGACAGATCCTGCAGCCAAATCCTTAAGATATTTTAATTGCACCACCTCCATGTGCGCTTAGAAAATATTTATACCGTATAATTCGACGTGCAATAAAATATGATTAATGTTCTTCCAGTATGTAACGATTTATAAAATGTTATACTTCTGTTCGTTATTTTTTATTTTTGGTTTGTTGAAAATAAATACAAGATATATATTTTAATGAGATTTTGTTGACGTAGAGTCGACGTTAATAATGAGTTTTTATATTTACTGCATTTTATAGAGGTTTGGTCTAATAAATGTTGACAAACGCTGTAATGTAACTTCGAGACTCACTAAGTTCTTCTTATTTATGTTCATAAGTCAAGAGTTATTTAGCACAAATCCCGCAAAGAAATAGATATTAGCGGACATTGCTGTTTGATGAGTTTTGTCACTTAGGGGACTACTCTAAAGCTTTACAAAAGCTCAATAACACTTCCTAAGATGCTATTCTCCTTCTGAAAATACATATTATCACTCAAAATAAAATAAATAACTCTCGTCATTAATAATTGTAATTTTTTGTTTAATTGTGTTGCATAAACAACATTTATAAATATTTCGGATGCAGCACTATTATTTAAATAATGTTACATAGTTGGATGTATATTTTAATAAAAACGAATGGTATGCGAGCATTTAGAGTGTGTAATATTTTTTGGTAGATGTAATAAAACTTTGTTATTTTCTTTGCATACAACCCTGCATTGTAGCGCATCTAAATTAATTATTATTATTACATTACGTGAATGAAATTGACGTAATTCAATTTTCATAGGTCTTTAAATATTTTGACTGAAGTTGCAAGAAAGTTTCAGACAATCTTTGGCACATAAGCTTCCTAAAACTCTCAAGTTCATCGAGAAAGAGATTATCATTAAGTTGTGGACAAAGCCGGCAAACTAAGGGATTCTGTAAAACAATTTTTGTAATGCAAATTATACGAAGCATTTATTAAAATCTTTAAAGATAATAATCAATAATAATTATGTAATTAATTAATTGCAGAGTATAAGATTTGAAATTAGTTTATCGTTAGCTTGACAAAGGGATTAAATCGAAGTAATATGCAATATAATACCAAAGCGACTTTAGAGGTAAACTGCGGTTCCTCCGCCATATTTCGAATTCAAATAAAACAATAAGAAATATTTGTTATAATTTATAGAATCCAACTAAACGCATATATTGTATATAAAAACACATGCCAAGACTACAACATTTGATAAATGATGTCTGAAAGAATACAAACTACATTGAAAGAAATAACAGTTGAACCATAAAAATTTCATCAGTTTAATGGGGACTTTATCAAATAACATTTCATATTTTTCATTTCGTTTTTTTTCACTATAGGTATTATTTCAATTTACTTTATTTTATAATTTGATTTTGTTCTATTTTATATAATGATATCAATGAGAGCACGACTGCAGGGAAACTCTGCAGGAACCCACAGTAAACAATTTTTTTTTGTTGATATTAAATTGTAACAAATATATAAACGTGTAGAATGATGTGCATTCTACAATAGATGAGAGTAACAGAATACTTGAATAGTACAGAAATGTAGGATTGCGAAACAGACAATACATTATCTAATTTCAATGTTTCAGCTTTTATAAACATGACAATATTCTGTTTTAATAATGTAAATTTTGATGCAATTTTAATAGAAATCATCTAAAATCGCATAACAAGCAAATTTTGTGAATATTCATGAGCTCTAGCTGCCAGCCCTAGCCTAAACCGTGAAAGTTCCTATAATTGTGTTTTGAGTTGCGGAGAAAAGCCTTCTAAAGGAATCTTCGTGCTGCCATATTACCTCATATATTCTGAAATTGGATACAACGAATAAAATAACAAAATACCTTAAAGTCTAAAGTGATCTTTATACCATTTTTTTTATATCGTATTAAATTAGTTGTACCCTTAGTCTTGAACGTAATACCGTTGGATTAATGTTGTTAAGCCGACAAATTACTAAATCCGCTATAAAAAAACCTAATTATAATTTAATTTGCTTGTGACACTATATTAATCATTTCGGGTCTTTTTATGTTAGAAATTGTAAACTGTAGCTAAATTTTTTTATATCAAATATTTTTTTTTATATTAAATTGATGTCAAATGCATATCAAAACACACAAGTGTCCAACAATAAATTAAACCAGCAATTTTAAAATCACACTATGTAGTGAATAACTGAAAGCTTCAGTAATGTTTCCATAAAAAGTTGAGAATCGGCAATGTTCTGTTGCGTAACTCTCGTTTTACTTTTCAAATTATCCTGTCAGTCGTAAATCCATCCTAGTTGATGACAGTTGTTACTACTTTTTGTACTACTGATTTATTGAAAATTGTAGCACCGCATCGACTTGAAATTTATGTTTCTATTAAATAGGAAACATCAGTATTTTGCACCCTTCTTTTGTTTCGATGGATTTGCCCACACAAAAAAAAAGAAATTGAAATGTCACTAGATATATATTTTGATATTTTTAAGAGCAATTTCCGTATTGATTTTGTGCGTACTTAAATTAAATATTATACATCGAGTTCTACTCAACAAAGTTTTTATATTTGACAAAATTCAGTCATTAAGGATCATTAAAAATTCTATTAAATTATTAAAAGTTTTGCAAAAAGTGCTTTAATATTACATAAAAGTCGCATTTAACATGGATTTCTGCTAATAACCCCAAAATGAAATGTTTCCAAACACATCTAAAACATTGTTCCGAACAATCTGAAAGTTTTGAGTAGACATTCAAGATAACGGGGCTATTACTTTATACAGTGAATCATATTACAATCTGGGTGCTGGATCCTTCAATGATGTTTCCGGTGAACAATGATGGTCAACTTGGCGGAAAATGCTCAACCCTCAACATTTAACCATTGATTCATTTCCATGTTCAAATTTACTTGCAGCGAAATCATTGTTGGATGATTCTCATTGCAAGGAATTAATAATTACATTTTATTTGAACAATTCCAATATATAATGCAGAACAATTTAATATCTTTCTACTTATTTCTCTGAATGCAACTAAAGCTAGGCTTTTGAGAAATGAAAAATTTAATAATGTTGCAAGATACATTTTGCTTGTTTTTTTGGAATACCCAGAAATGCGGAATTGTGAATTAAATTACTAATGTATTGATCAAATGTACAATATAAAATAAGAAAAAAATAATGTAATATTAATTAATTAATTTTCTTTAATAGTTTTCCCATTTTTGAATTTTTTTTCCACTTTACTTTTATTATACTTTTCAAACAATTTTCTATCGGACAGTTACTTATTTATTTATAGTATGGGTCAAACAATATTTTTTTTATCACGTCGTTAAAAGTAACTACAATAAAAAAGCTCAGCAAAAAAGCTCATTTCAAACTGAAATTAATCCGTAAATGTTGACTTCGTGCAGTGGTTGTCGAACAATTATTAATTCTATTGGAATATAATTATTAGGAATGCACGTAGCGATTTCTAATGGATATCGTATATTGATTTAGCTTTCGATAATCTAAAAGTATTTTCTGTATTCTCTTTTAAAAATGCATGGAATTTGCATATAACTAGCGTACTGCCAAAAAATAACTATGTAAAGAAGACAAATCCACATTTTAAGCTGCTTACAAATTCTATTTCGAAATTGCCGGTTTAGTTTTAATTTGATTCTCAGCATCCAACTTTTCCACGCGATTTCGGCATTGATTCGTTTATTTTTAATTTGATAAAACATATTCTGATATCGAAATAATCGCTATATTGGCACAATACATGACTGAAATATAAGTTCTTATCAAAATCAATCAATTTTTCTTTGAGTTTTAAAAAATAATAATTTTACATACATTTTTATAATAATTTATTAAACAATTAATAACTTAAAAACTATTAACCCAATCGAAAAACTGATTGCATTTTTAGATTCTACGGATTTTTCTTCAATTTTGTGCCAAATTTGATCAAAATCGGCGCATATTTGATTTGCCCAAGAGTAAATGCATCGGAGCTATTAACTAATAGTGTCATTCACCCCTAGACGCATCCACGCATTTCCTAGTTGCATTGGCACATTCCAATGCATAAACGATGCGCACGTTACGCCCACTGACCCACTACCGCTTAATAGTATTACATCATTTCTGTTAAGCGAATTTCGACCATAAAGACCTTCAGTGCGCATGCTCCACAAAAGTCAGTGCAATGAATACTAGAGCTGCCATGTTGCTAATTGTTTAACTTCAGTGATAAATACGGTGATAACATAGGAAAAAAGCATTTTTTGGATGGTTTTGGGCCCCCATTATGCAAGAAAACATTTACGAGTGAAAAATAATCCTCCCTGGATATGTAAAGCGAAAATTGGAGCCGGTCGGAAATAGCCACTGCGCCGCGGATTTATTTGAGGTTAGAATCAAGTATTTTATTTTATTTTTGCGGCAATTCAACAAAAACTATCAGATATTTAGAGATTAGCTCGGATTTGACTTGAATGACTGGACTACTATAGTACGATGTATCTATGTCAGTCAATGTTGTAATTGTTCTGGCAATTAACATTTCAGTTCGTAATAATATAATCGTATGTAATGCGACTGTAATGTGATTGTTCCCTGCCATATTATCTTCGACTCCAACTTCTCTACGCGATTTCGGCAAATTGTAGAAATATTTCGATATTCCAAATGCATCCTTCAATTTTAGAACTGAAATAGGATTTCTTTTTATGAAAAAAAATGAGCCTTTTCATTCTGCATTTATTATAGATGAAGGAATTTTGAGTATGCTACAAAACTGTTGCAATAACTCACAAGGAGAAAAATAAAAACGATTTACAAGTGAGCGAAATTGTCACATTGAAATGTTGTCTGCTGGTAACAATTTGGTTCATTAATTTGAAGCCATATGTTCATACAATTAAAAACAAAAAAACAACACAAAAAACTTGAAATTAAATTCAAGCATATTTTGTTTGATATGTTGCAGGTATTTTGAACAAACGAGAGAATGTACATATATTTCTTTTGAAATTCGTATCAAAAATAAAATATATGACACACACACATAAATAATTTGTTCTGCTCTTATGAATTTTTCCTTTATGTATATCTTTATCTTATTGGCATCATTATTTTAGACAGAAGTATAGATGTACTCCTATTATTTCGAATACATTTATTCTAAACATTTTGCTAAAATGCGAAATTTATCTGCACTGGTTTCATACGTTCAACTGGGCATTGAAGTCGTTTATGCCATTTTAATAAAATAGATTTATGAGGCATATTATATCAAAAGGAAATGTAATTTCAGCATTTTGGAATATTACAAATAATACATATTAATCAACAGAAATGTATAATAACAACTAAACAGACCATATATAAGTGTTATTTAGGTAATAAAAATATTTCATCTAAGGGCGCAGTTGATGGTAATGTTCCCATAACACTAGCTGCATTTCCCCTTTGTATCGCCAAGCTAATTCGTTGAATAAGATAATATTTAGAACGAGAATCTCCATTGGCAACATACATTTTTTTCCCCAAAATTTCAACAAAATTTATCGCTTCTTGGCACCATGGACCAAGTGTTTCTACAGCAAAAGCTACAAATATGTAACCTGCTTCAATTATCTCGTTATACTTTCTGTTTTTCATTTTTGCTGCGTTGTTAGCTACTTCTGTATTGGATTTACTTGATAATGGTAAATGAGAAGGAGCTAGTGTGTCGACACATGTTGCATCCCAAACTATATGTTCGCCTTTTGACCAGGGAATTAATGACATTCCGTCGTCTCTTTTTTTTCATATTAATTCAAACATTTATGATGTATTTCAACATTTCAAGTCTGCAAATGTTGGAAGTATTCCCTCGGGACTTATCTACAGCTCTTTCTGCAATGTACCCAAACACTGTTTATTTACAATGTCGAAAGATTAACATATTGAAAAACGAAAACCATATCTGACTAAAACATCACAGATATTATGTTATTAATATTCTTGCTCATTTTCTGCAGAATAAATCGATAGATAAATTATAAGCACCCCTTTTCTTAATTATTTCTACTAATATAGGAACATTTTTTTTATAATTACAAAAATTCCTGATACAATATTTATACAGCTACTTAAAAAATGAGCTTCTGATTAACGTAGAAAAAAAGTTTGTTTGCAAACTTTATTAAGAACTTAAAACAAGCTTGCTATTTTTTTCTTTTATTTTTTGATAACAAAGTCTACTAACTAGCCAATTAAATTCTATAGGAAAAAAAGCTGTGTGGTTTTATTTAAAGACATTAAACTTATTCAATTTCGGAAAGTTAGTTTTCTTTACTCTGCAGAATTTCGTTATACTTTAAGTTAATTTGAAGAAAATAAATCTTATCAAACGGTAGGACTTCCGATATAAAATAAACAAAAAAGTTTACATTTTTGGCGACTAATTGACGCCTTTTAGATATATTCCGAAAAGCTTCTATATTATTTAAAAAACCTTGTTGTCAACTAAACTGATTTAAATTCCCAAAATATTGTCTTGTTTCAAATTAGAGTAGAGCAAGGTGGGCGAGTAGCAAACATGTTTCTCGCATTTGTGTTAATTACAAATGCATTTTCTGACCGCGAAGGGTGAATATGGATGAGCTACGAGATTTCTCATAATAAACGCCAGAAATAATTTATTTCCTTTACTCCGCTTATTTGCAAAGACGAAAAACACCCAGAAGTTTAATTATCATCAAAAACGAAAAAAATCTCCAAATGAAAATGCAAACTTCTTAAATTTTTCGCTATTAAATTTTGTCATATTTACTGGAGCATTTTAATAGCTCGACGTATATAAAATGCACATACCGAAGGCTTAGCCAACGTTTCACGGTTAGTTATATAATTTTAACATGTATTCCATGATTTACATACCGAACAAGTTTAAAATGTAGCTGCCAACTCGACAGACTTGAAATAATTCAATCAGAACACAAAATAATCATGCTGAAAGTGATTATCTCGTCATCATTTTCTTGGACGCCAAACTAATCGAATTCGGTTTGATTCAAAGAAAGTCGTCGAAAGCAAACCTAATTTATGAGCCCATTAACAAATTGTGTTCGACCTATTATATTGCAATTAAAATTAATATTCCACACAGGCTTTCCGCAAGTTTGTTTCCGTATCGATAAATCCACCACTGAAATTTAGCTTGCGAATTTAATAAGATTTGCAACTTTAAGCCAGTATTAACCTCGACTATACACAGAGAGACCAAATACCAGTTCTACTTAATATAGGAGACACGACATTCTTATTTTACGACTCATTTTAAATTAAATTGAATCACATAATGTGTTTCATATAATTTATATTGCAAGATGCCGCTTAACTGTGAAAATTATGACTTGTACGTGACATTTAATGCACTTTTTGCCTCTCGTATGAATGGTGGGTCCATTCAGTAAATTGAAACTTTGCAATAGCCTCACAAGAAGCTGGTAATATAATACACTTTCCGAGCTTTTTTATTTTCGAACAAATTAATTAAAGTTCTTCATGTAGTAGCAGGTCACAGACAGACACACGCTCCTGCTTTATCCGCAATATGCGTGGACACTTTATTTAGGCTCAAAGCTCATTTTGTGCAAAATTGGTTTGTTGATTGAATTTGTTTGCTAAACGTGTATTTGTGGTCTCTTTCAAATATAATTTAAATTAGAGTTAAAAAAGTTGTAAAGAACATAATGTACAACCTAAAGTTTAATTAAAGAAGTATCTTTGGAGCTTAAAAGTTCCAGGTTAAAAGAGCAACTTCAAACAATAAGATAAAAACCCTTTTAACTATTTGGAAATGCATTTTTTTCCTGATAAACAAAATATTTTTTACAAATTTTAAGTAGTATGCACTTGTTTCGTAATAGAACGTTGTGTCTTGTGTATTGTTCATCAAGCAATAATCGGTTTGATTTATATAATCGCATTGTTACATTTAACATTTTGTTATTCGTATTATAGTTTTATCATGTATAAAGTTGTTGTATTGACTACCGTTGTACTTCGGCATTCACGAGAGCTGCCGACGTGACGAGCGGCGCAGTCATTCCATTCAGGCAAGAGCTGCGAGTGTATTAAGTTCGAATAAATTTAACTTAAGCTAGCTACTTGCACTAATTAATAAAAAACCTCAATCCTCTTCTACAAACAAAAGTTCAAATACAGTCCATTCATTCATCGAATCTTAACATGGTCCATTCGAGCCAGATCAAACCAGGCAAAGAAAGCATTTAAGGACTTGTGAAATTCCTTATAGAAGGAAGCCATTTCTTCGTTCAAGCCGTGCAAAAGCGAGCAGGTACAAAGTGCAATTCAGCAATTGGCCAGCCCGTTCACACAATTCAAGGCTGCTCTGCAATTTGGTTCATCATCAAATAGTGAGTACCAAAGTGGGTTCCTTTAGTCCATTCTTTCCAAATTCATTTATTTAATCATTCATTTCTGATTCGCCTCAAACGTAAACGTGTATTAAATTCAAAATGGCGGACACTCTCGAACAAATAACCGCGTTAAACAGAAAGCGGGGCTCAATAAAGTCCAGACTCACTCTCTTCAAGAAATACTTGCAAACTCTAGCCGAATTACTCGATTTATCGCCAGCGCAAGTGATTGAACTGGAAATGAAAACGAATAGATATGAAGCGATTATAACGGATTTTGACGAAGTGCAAATTAACTTGGAAATGATCGCGGATGACGTTGAAGCTCAATATCTTGAACGCGAAAATTTTGAATCGGAATATTACTCAGAACTTGCAAAAGCAAAGGAAATGTTGAACAAAGAAAAAACAGGTTCAGTGTACGAAGCTTCCGTACATTCAGGTCAAACTCCAAGTGAAGTCGACACGAACGACAATGCTAGTTCTTCGGACGGGTCAAGTCCTAATTCTCATCCAAGCTCATTCAAAATTAAATTACCAGACATACCGCTGCAAAAATTTGACGGTAATTATCAAAATTGGTTAGAATTCCGGGATACGTTTTACGCGTTAATTCATACGAACGAATCAATAAAGCCAATCCAAAAATTTTACTACCTTCGAGCTTCACTAATTGACGCCGCGGCTCAAGTCATAAAATCGTTAGAATTTTCGGAAATTAATTATGAAATAGCTTGGGAATCATTAAAAGAGCGATATAACAACGAACGCCTATTAATTGGAAATCACGTTAATGCAATATTTGAATTACCCGCCATTACAAAAGAAAGTTCTGAAAGATTACGGTGTCTCTCAGACGATATCTCGAAACACTTACGCGCACTAAAATTGCTAGGAGAACCTATTGAAAGCTGGGGCACTCTTATAATTCGAATAATTTCCGGTAAACTTCCTAGTATCACTATAAAAGAATGGGAAGAAAGTAGAGCGGATAAAAAAGTTCAATCATTCGAAGAATTCAAAACCTTTCTTAAAAATAGAGCCGATTTTCTCGAGTCTTACGAATTCAATTCGGTTTCAGTAACAGTACCAACGGGTTACCAAGGTAAACAAGATAATTCAAAAAATGTTCGTCAAAAAACACATTCGCGTGGATTCTATACTAAAACCGGGCAAAGATGCGTCAATTGCAAAGGCGACCATATAATATATACGTGTGCAGATTTTCTCAAATTAAGCGTAACAGATAGGGCAAAACTTGTAAAATCTCTTAGAATATGCGTAAACTGCCTACATCCCGGGCACTCTGGTACAAACTGCAAATACGGTTCGTGCAGAAAATGTTACTTAAAGCATCATACATTGTTACACGTTGACAAAGATGCAGCTTCGCAAAGCAATGAAAACGCAATTGATAATGCAAATGTTTTGACAGCAAGAGACACAATCGCTAATTCACATTCGGTTTCCGGTTCAGTAAATGGTTTACTTTCAACCATTCTTGTGAAAGTATTCGATTCAAGCGGAGGTGCATATTATGCACGAGCTATTTTAGATTCAGGCTCAGAGTCATGCTTCATAACTAAAGAATTAGCAAACAAATTAAATCTTCCAAAAAACGAAGTTAATCTTAGAATTTCGTGCCTTGCCAACACAGCATCCAATTCATATAGTACTTGCTCCATTCTGTTGCAATCCATTCATAACGAATTTCAAGCCAACATTACATGTTTCGTGATCGACGTTATTACAACCTCGGTGCCGGGATTCACAATCGACCCATCTCAATTAAATATTCCTCCAAACATCAGATTAGCTGATCCAGAATTTGAGCAAAACGGTAAGGTAGATATTCTAATCGGAGCGGAGCTATTTTGGGAATTGCTTTCCATCGGAAGAATTAGTTTAGGTCAAAACAACCCTATTCTACAAAAAACTAGATTCGGCTGGATCTTGGCAGGCAAAAGACCTAGTTCTATTGTTCAAGCAACTACGCGTTGTAATCTCGCAAAATACGTAAACGAATCGCGAATTCATGATCAATTGACGCAATTTTGGAAAATCGAGGAATGCTCCATCGCGCAGCCACAGTCGCGAGAAGAACATAATTGTGAAAGGCATTTCAAAGAAAATGTTCAGCGCAATGAAAAGGGGCAATTCGTTGTTTCGCTTCCCTTTAAGGAATCACCAGCTCTTCTAGGTGACTCTAGAGCAATCGCAGAAAAACGGTTTGGGTTTCTAGAAAAAAGGTTAGCAAAAAATAGTTTACTGCGCGATTCATATATTAAATTTCTAACCGAATACGAGAATTTAGGCCATATGACGGAAATTAAAAACTTGGACAGCATAAATTCGGGTATAAATCGTTATTACATGCCTCATCATGGGGTCGTTCGAGAAGACAAAACCACCACGAAATTGCGCGTTGTCTTTGACGCGTCAGCGACTACTACGACAGGAAAATCTTTAAACGAGCTTCAAATGACGGGACCAATAATTCAAGACGATCTCTTATCAATTATTTTACGCTTTCGAAAGCATCCTATTGTCATATCCGCAGATATAGAAAAAATGTATCGGATGATTCAGGTAAACCCAAACCAAAGACATTTGCAATGTATTCTCTGGCGTTCTGATCCAACCAAAAAATTACGCACATTCGAACTAAACACGGTAACTTATGGCACCACAGCCGCGTCATTTTTGGCTATACGCTGCTTACACGAACTTGCTAATGAATGCGAATCATCAAACCCTCTAGCTTCAAAGATTATAAAGTCTGATTTCTATGTTGACGACTTGTTAACAGGGGCAAACACTGTGAGTGAAGCAGCAAAAATAGGACAGGATATATTTGATATTCTGTGCAAAGCCGGCCTTGTGTTAAAAAAATGGCGATCAAATAGGCGCGAAGCGATAGAAAGAACGTGCGAGTATAATTCCACAGAACTGATAGATTTTGGTAGTAATGAAAATTCAAAAACGTTGGGCTTAGCTTGGTCGAGTATTAATGACATTTTAATGTACAAAATCAACACAAACCCATCAGAAAATACGGTATCAAAGCGCGTCATTCTTTCGTGTATTTCGCAGATTTTCGATCCTTTAGGACTTTTAGGTCCTTGTATAATTTTGGCAAAAATTATGCTTCAAGAGTTATGGTCCGAAAAACTCACCTGGGATGAATCGTTGCCAGCGGTACTTCATAGTAAATGGCTTCAATTTAGAAATAATTTGGAGTGCCTTAATAAGTTGTCAATTCCGCGACACGTTATTTGCAATAATTTTGTTGTACTCGAAATGCATGGGTTTTCAGACGCGTCCGAGAGCGCTTACGGTGCATGTATATATATAAGATCGACAAATAGTAACGGTGAGGTTTCTGTAAATCTTTTGTGCGCAAAATCAAAGGTTGCTCCGTTGAAATCATTAACGATTCCTCGGCTGGAGCTTTGCGGCGCCCTCTTGCTAAGTCGCTTATCTAATAAAGTGCTTAAATCACTTGAGTTAAAATTCAATCAAATAACGTTGTGGACTGATTCTACAATAGTCCTTGGTTGGCTGAAAACACCAGTCAATTTATTAAAGGTATTCGTGAACAATCGCGTTGCCGAAATTCAGGAAAGCACTTCAGAGTTTTCTTGGCGTCATATAGCCACAAAATATAACCCCGCTGACTTGATCAGTAGAGGATTATCACCACATGCCCTTCAGGGTGCAAAAATTTGGTGGCATGGACCGCCTTGGTTACAAAACCCTGCGACAGAATGGCCGATTACTTTCAATCAAAACGAAAATTCATTGCCCGAACTTCGATCTACCGCGTTTTGTTCTGCAAATCATAGCGAGATATTTGTAAGGTTTGAGCGATTCTCTAATTTGAACAGATTAAAGCGTCATTTTGCATATGTTTTGCGTTTTACAAAAAATTGCCAATTGAAGGCAAGCGAACGTCAAGCCGGGCCTTTGTCGGTTCATGAAATTCAAACATCCTTTAGATTGCTTATCAAAATAGCCCAAGAAAATGAATTCGACATGGAGTTACGAAATTTGCACGCAGCAAAATCCGTAAGCAATAAGAGTAAATTAAGCACCTTGTATCCATTTCTTGATGAGTATGGAGTGATAAGAGTAGGCGGTCGATTGCGAAACTCCGCGTTCACTTATGAGAAAAAACATCCTATAATTTTATCTGCAAATCATCGCTTGACGCATCTAATTTTTGCATCCGAGCATTTACGCCTTATGCACGCTGGTCCGCAGCTTTTGCTCGCTTCCATCAGAGACGTGTTTTGGCCAATCGGCGGTCTTAGGTTGGCAAAATCCATATACCGCAAATGCGTTAAATGTTTTAGATTCAATTCGAAAGGAGTTTCACCAATAATGGGAAACTTGCCTTCTGCAAGGGTACAATCATCTTTTCCCTTTTTCCACACCGGAGTGGATTATGGGGGCCCGTTTATTTTAAAGGACCGTAAAGGTCGCGGTTCAAAGTCGAGTAAATGTTGGATGAGCTTGTTTATATGTTTCACCACTCGTGCTGTTCATTTGGAACTAGTAACAGATCTGACTACGGAAGCTTTTGTCATGGCCCTGCGGCGGTTTGTAGCGCGACGCGGCAAACCCGCTCATATTTATTCAGACAACGGAACCACATTTGTTGGAGCAAATTCAGAAATCCAAAATTTATATTCGTTTCTAAAGGGTTCTGAGTATGACATTTCTAGCTCACTCACTCGCGATGAAATCACATGGCATTTTATACCTGCTCATTCCCCACATTTTGGCGGGCTGTGGGAGGCGGGAATTAAATCTTGTAAACACCATTTAAAACGCGTTCTCGGCAACTCACACCTTACTTACGAAGAATTTAGTACATTACTTTCACAAATCGAGGCAATCTTAAATTCACGTCCTCTTTCATCCATGTCAACCGATCCTAATGATTTTAATCCCCTTACCCCTGCCCACTTCTTGGTAGGAAGAAACCTGTCATCAGTTCCAGAACACGACTTAAAACCTCTCAAGGAAGCAAGATTGAACGTGTACCAGCGTTTACAGCAGCTACAACAGCATTTCTGGGAGCGCTGGAACAAGGAATACGTTTCGGAGTTGCAGCAGAGAAGGCGCTGGAAGCAGACTCAGGGTGATTTGAAGCTAAATACATTAGTGTTAATAAAGGAGGACAATCTGCCTCCGCTTAAGTGGCGCCTTGGTCGTATCGTACTGCTTCATCCTGGAGAGGACGGTGTTTCGCGGGTTGCTTCAGTAAAAACAGTGAGCGGAACTTTTCGTCGAGCATTTTTCAAACTATGCCCACTTCCGATCGACGATTGTCTTGAAAGGCAAGGCTTTCAAGGCGGGGTGCATGTTTCGTAATAGAACGTTGTGTCTTGTGTATTGTTCATCAAGCAATAATCGGTTTGATTTATATAATCGCATTGTTACATTTAACATTTTGTTATTCGTATTATAGTTTTATCATGTATAAAGTTGTTGTATTGACTACCGTTGTACTTCGGCATTCACGAGAGCTGCCGACGTGACGAGCGGCGCAGTCATTCCATTCAGGCAAGAGCTGCGAGTGTATTAAGTTCGAATAAATTTAACTTAAGCTAGCTACTTGCACTAATTAATAAAAAACCTCAATCCTCTTCTACAAACAAAAGTTCAAATACAGTCCATTCATTCATCGAATCTTAACAGCACTTGAAAAGGAGGCTGGCTGCAACATTGTGCGGCTTTGGACCATATTTATCACTGCACGCGATAAGATATATTGAATTTGGTCATAAAAATATAATGTAGTATAGCATCAGGGATAGTACGAGAAGCATTTAGTCCATTCTATAAAATGATTGCTGGTGAGCATACGAAAAGAGTAAAATGTCATTGGTGCAGATAGCTCGATGGTTTATAGCCATGACGATGAAAGAGATTTCCCATTACGAGTATCTTGAACGCACAATTTAACCTTCGTCGCTTATTTCTTGCTTACGACGCACATTTCTTTATATTAAACTACATTAACGAATTTAAAATATCTTCCCAAAGAAGAATAAGAATAAAATTTGCATTAGACAAAAAGAAATCATCTTTTTTTCAGCAAAAGCGAAAAAGCGGTCGCTGAAAGATAACTGCTACTTCAACGCACATAATTTACGAGATAAATTCGAAAATTTTGATTCGTTAAAGTAATTTGTCAAATATTTTTTTCCACTGCATCACGCTTTGGTCGAAATGATTTGCGAAAGGGGTGCAAGAATGGCGTGGCACAGCTGGTGATCCTCATGCAGATCTGCTAGCTTAAATTCATCTTGGCGGTCGTCTCGATACGAAACAGCGTCGCCAATGCCGTTCTTCTCCATCCACTTCTCCACTCTGGGGAAATGCTTTCCGAGATTACGATTTCATTATGAGAATTTTATAAAAGTCATCTCTGCTCAAGCAGGCCCGAATAAACACAGCGGAAACGAATCTATTTAGGAAAATGCACCCACTATAAGTTAAATGAAAAATGTACCAAAAAATATAGTAAAATATTATTTGTTGAATTTAAATTTTTAAAGCCATGTACAAAAATTATTATAAGTAGGTGTCGTATGCGTTTTTGCGATAATATTAAAAACACGCAATGATGATAACAGCGGAATAAAACATCCGGAAAATTAAATAAATTATAGGAAATAACATGTGTACTTAAGTAGTAGTAGTAGTGATATAAAGAAGTCAATTTTATCGTCAAAATTTAATTAAAATGTCTAATTCGGAGTTAAATATTCAAGGTGCGCTTGTTATGGATATTAATAGTGATGAGGGTAAGTTTTGAAAAATAATTAAATTATTTCCCATAACAAATGAATTTTAGAGCCGCAAGTTTCAAATAATCTTGAAATAATGGATATTGAAATGAATAACATTGAAAATGAAGGTAAATAATTTTAATAAATAATGTTAAATTAATATTTTTACTACTAAAGTTGACCAAAAAAACTATTTCTGAATTTTAAAAAATTTCAGCAATGTCTGAAGATGAAACTACCCCAAATATAGAAGAATTATTCGAATTGCAAAAAGAATCCCTATCGTATGCAAATAGACAAATAGGTAGATAAACAATTATCATCGATGCTTGTCATCTCGACTCGTTAGGCTCATATAAATTTCATTCTTTGTTCTATAGATGGTATCGCTGAAAAACAAATGTCTGATGAATTGGATACTGTCATAGAAATGAATGACCAGTCCAACTTGTATGCAGCCAAAAAAACAGTGGCGCAAGGTAGATATATAGGTTTTAAAATAGGACAAAGACAATTACTTAATTTAATTGTACTTATTATGTCTGCAATGTAGGAATGATGGACATTGCACTGATAACGGCAAATGCAAACCAACTGCGCTATATGCTCGAGTACAATAGAAATAGCTCAACTTTTTATCTCAACGTTACGCTTATAAGTATCTCATTAATTTTACAAGTAGCTGTAGGAGTGTCTCTAATTTTTAGAGGGCGATTTGATATGAAAGGTGAAGCTAAAGAAGAACAGGCCAATCGAATTAACAACTATGTGGTGGTTGGGATTTTTCTGATAACGTTAATCAATGTTTTTATTGCTAGTTTTACAATAACAGGAAACAATACGAGTACTAATGGAAGTTTGAAATAAACAATTTTTCATTGTACTGCTAGTCGTTATTTTTAAGTTGAATGTAGGCAAGGAAACTTTAAAATTAAGATCAATTTATTCTCTGGCATCGCATAAAATATGTAGCGACCCATTAAAAATCCGCAAAAAGCTCGCCGAGGAAAATTGATGCAATATGTACATTACCTTGTCGTTGTATGAATATTTTATGAGGTGTTCTTATATATCTGTTTAATTTTTGTATGCAAATAAATTCGTTTATATCTAAAATATCCAGAGGGTTTGAGCATAGCGTTCAGTTTTGATTAACTCCGAATTACATTATGCGAAGAGCTTTCTTACAAGCTTTTGACATACAACCTGAATGGGGTTTCGGAGACAATTTTGAGCAACATTATACGGAATTAGGACGCGCCATGAAATATAGATGCTTTATACGCGTACTTAAGAAGCCCTATTATAGTTACTTGTATTGAATTATAGATAGACGAAATTGAATAATGCCCCAGCCAAGCGAATAAAATGACGCTAAAGTATTTATTACTAAAATAAAAAAAAAGTTCCGGAAAATTTGCTTCGAAAACATCTATCGGATATCAGAAAGTTCCAATAACTAAATACAAATGAGGTGTAGTATGAATGGATTTTTCTTTGGGGAATTTGAAATATAGAGAAAAGAAAAAAGTAAGAGGACTTTTTAAATCGAAAAAGTTGGTTCTTTTTGAAGTTTATATAATTGCCCATTAATTTAATTAATCTAGTAAATTGTTTTTTATTATTTGATATAAAAAAACGGGAAATGTTGGTTTATAATTATTTTTACTGTTCAATACATATTTGCGTTTTTGGAAATCGATATGAATTAAAGTTCCATCACAAAAATATCTCATTAGAGCGCTACAACACTATTCCATTACCAAAACTACAGAAGGGTAGCAGCAATTTTAAAATACGCCTACAAAATAAATTTTATTTTACATTTTTAGGATATTTAAAAAAACATTTGTGCCTTTACTAAATGTCGCTACTCAAAAATTGATAATCCGATATGGCAACTTTGAAAATGTGCACTAGTTGTAAATATTTAATGCAAAAAATCATTTGATACGTATATAAATATTTTCATCCATATATAAATATTTGACTTTTTTGTAATTTACTATAAAGCATCTAGAATAATTCAAAAACAATAAAATATAGAGCAAATTCCTTATGCATCCGACTTGCACTTATACATATTTTAATATATTTTCCATTACGAAACAAGTTTTGGTCCTGTTTTATTTTTCTCGACTTCCAAAGCTTATTCATTTCGCATAGATATCAACAATCTCTCATACGAGAATATTGTATTCCAAATTCAAATTAATTCTCTATATTTGTGAAAGTTTCTACAATTCTACAGTAGACATAGTGTTCTATTGTAATATAATAATTTATAGAGTTTGCTGTTTGGTATGTTCTTATGAGTCCTACCACGTCTAGAAAACCAAACCACCAAGAGCAAGTAGAAATTCATGTACAAAGCAAATTCTCTTAGGACCTATACTAATTATTAAATTACGTCTGCATATCTACCAGACAAAGGTCCAAATAAATAATTTCAATTATACAATAAGCTAGTAAAACAATTAAATTTATTTAGCAAAATATTCAAAATAATTTCGTGATTTAATCTAATTGTTGCGTTGCTTGTCGAAAGGGTTTTGATAAACAGAAGGCGTGTAAGCCATGTATGGATGTAAGTTCATAGGTCCGGTATAATTGAAGGAGAGTGTAACTGAGACTCGTTTTAATTTTAATTAGGTACAGGTTGTATGGTGTACCTGTACACGCACAAAGAGCTTGCAGAATTTAAAATCGCTCTGGGGGTGCTGGAAAAGGTCCACAAAATGAATCCCTTTTCGCACATTAGACCTTTGGTCACAAACTGAAGAAATTATATAGAAATTATTTTACTTTGAAGTTGCTGAAGAAATTTGAGCCGTTGGAATAATAGAACAAGAGCCGTTGGAATAATAGAATCGGACGATAAATAGTTTAAGGGTTGACTATTTATTTTGGTAACCATAATTTCGTTTAGCTAGTCATTTATATTAGTAGCTCTCTAAATATAGCTTTTATTTAATAATATATTGTTTACCGCATTTCTAGATTGTAATTATGATAAATATCAATTTTGTTTTGTTTGCGTACAGGTAGATATTGTTTACTTTGGCTTTGTTTTGGATTTTTATAAATAGTAGGTAAATTTGAGGAATTGTTTACAAAACAAACTAGGTTCATTTCCTTGTATTTTGTTAATGATTTGCAAAAGCTTTGGTCAAAATTTAAACAAACAATTTTTCTACTATTATCTTTTTGATAATAAAATAAAATATATTTTAACTTCAGAAAATTATAAAGAATTATTAATAATATTTATTTATCGCGGACTGTTCATGCAGATTAAAAAAATAATCACTCAACCATATTATGTCAGAGTACCTTTTTTAAATCTACAAGGAAATGTGTATAGTTATAGAGGGTCTAATGAAAAGTGGCATTATTTATTTACGCCAATTTAAAGCCGGAGGAGACAAAAGTGAATAATAAATATAAGCAGAGGCAAGGAAAAAGGTGCGGAAGAAAATGCATTTGGCAACACATAAAATGTAATCAATATAAAATGGTAGAAAGAAACAGTTTTATTCCAAACTGTCCAGATTGAAACTAAGTGCCCCCCAGAGTTGGCCTCATCTCGTCGTACTGACTCCAAAACAATGGAAATAAATGATTCAGCAAAGAGGGTACCTAAATTCTTAGTATTAACTTTTTTTTCCCTTTTTCGCCCTCTTTTGCAACGCGAGTTTTCATCTTAAGTAGAACTTATTTTAAAAATTCATTTGCCTTCTTTTAAAACGATTTTTAAAATTAAAATAAAATCTCTCATTTAGTTGTGCGTCCACATGGACTGGCAATTTACATTTTATTTCACCGGGGAAAATTTCAAATGAGGGTTAGACGAGGTCAACTAAAATAGATGATCGAAACTCAAATATATTACGGTTGTTGAAGTAATGACGCTCAAAGGGTAATGATGCACAAATCGAGACACCACAGACAAGCTACAAATGTTGGATCTTCAATGACACCTGCTAATAATTGCTGCAACTCATTTTAATTTCCGCTTCAGCATTTATCTCTGCAGAATCATAAATGATTTTAGGTTTCCTTAATATCTAGAAATTAAATTAGCGATCCTATTTTCCCACGTAGCGGTTTTAATTCAAAAACACAAACAATTTATTATAAATCAGGACTGAACGCCTTTTAAGAGTGACACAAATGTGATAAAGGAAGCATTCATACACCTGAAGTTGTTAAAGTGTTGGAGAGCTCGTCGTCGTTTGTGAGCGAGAATCCGAGAAGGTCCTGCACGTAGCGGCTTCAAACGGCCCCCGAGGGGATGAGTACCTCATTGTGCCCTGCACATAAGAAATTCCCATTCACAGTGTCCTTATCTTCACTATCCTTGATTATTTTTAAAATATGTGCTGGAGCCTGGAATTAACTCGGTCCAACACGTGCATTTTACCGTCATACAAAATTTATTAATAAAAATTTACATTTCACGAAATAAAAAAGCGCATATACTCGTGCTTTTTCAATTAATCCGCTATTAACTTGAACTATTTTATACGTGGTAAGGCTTTTGTACTTTTTAATTAAATTTTTAATGTGAGTTTATATCGATTCAGCAGTTTAGATTTATTACGAATGCATCAATGTCTCTCTCTTCTTTGCTATATATCAAACAGATAAAAATAAGAGCTTTTATATAAAAGCAGATCATTAAATTACACTTTTACTGATGGACTTTTTTACTGTATACTGAATGAACTTTTTAGAATTATAAACACGAATATGTAGAATAATTTTGTTAATTAAATTTATTATATTTATTTTCACGAACGTAACGAGCTTTGACAAAGGATCTGATTTCAGTTTAATGTTTAACATAAACCGTTATTATCAGCAGATCCTTCCGTTAAGAAAACTTGATTTAATAAATTTAGAAACAATGCTTTACAAATTTTCTTTAGTCTCTTAGCTAGTAAAATATTAATTAAACATAATGTAATCCACAAGTTTAATATAAACAGTATCCTTAAGCATCAGCATCTCTGAAAATGAAGTGGTAAACAGAAGATGAAAGTAATTAACCGAAATTTGAATGCCTTTTTAACCGAACCATATACGTATAGTGTGTATGAGCACGGTATTTATATTTTATTATAGAAATTGTAAATATTAATCCACTAACGGATTATAATAGTAATAATAATAATTATAAACAATGGGTTTTATTTTTGTTAAGCTCATTTGGGTGCTTCCTAATATTTAACTGACACCGCAAATGTATACATTAAGCTCTTAACTACAATTTTCTAATAAAAGCTCTTTATTCGTATTCGCACTTGGAATATAATATAATAGAATTGAAATTTAAACGTTATGCGTTTTAGGGCAAAAAATGCCTTATTGCTAATTTTACTTAATAAAATTAAATTTATGAAATCCTATATGTGGCACAAAAAATTTATTACTTTCCTGAAAAAGCTGACATTCACATTTTCTTTGTTTGTATGTAAGGCAAGACTACTGACACAAGAAGATTGAATTCGGAAATATTTCCGACAAATTTACGGACTATCAATAAAAGTTTGTGAGGGCAGATTGTCAGTTAAAGACATATGTAAAAGAATACACTTGTTATCAATTGACAACGTGATAAGATTGGAATGGTCACAATTTCATTCAAAAACGTATCCTTTTTGGAGGACGTTTTCTTTATTTTGATAAGCACTTGCAAACGGATTCCTTAAGTTGCCAAACAACCTGTATGCTATTTAATATAAATCATATCCATAAAAGATCTAAGAAATTGTAGTTATTTCAATATAAGCTGATTTTCATGCAGGATAATGCAAAATAAATCCTTTCCTTATTGAACAACTTGCTCCATGAACTGTTTCCGTTTCATCTCGCGAAAGCTCTGATCCTTGAGCTGATCAGAAGTTTGTTGCGTTATTGCTTACTTACTTCAAAATAATAGATCTAATATGCATTTATAATCAGTTTCAAATTTAAAGTAAATTTCCTGCAAGTTTAAAAGTCTCTGATACAATTTATATAATGGAATATTAAATTACGTCATATTTGAATTCAATTTACATTTACAAATTTTTACAAGATAAGCTGCATTTTTCCAAACGGCAACTTTAATAAAAATATAACTTTGCTACGTTTACTTTATATTGTCATGTTGTGCAAATACACTTTATGCTTTTCAATTTCATGTTAAGGGACTCTCATAGTCTAGCAGCAGAATGTACTTGCTTTGAGCCCCTAAATTTGATCCATCGATCAGACAACCGAATTTTTAATCAAGCAGTTCTAAGCCCTGGAGTGTTGTCTTTACGATAGTACTAAACAAACACCCGAGTAGCACTTAGACTAAGTCCTAGACGGTCCACTATGCGAGGACCAACCACAACTGTCCCTTTTCTTAAAAATACTATTTTTGATGGTGTTAAATTAATCTCCAATGAACATAAACATGTTCTAAACAAGACGTGATATTAAGCTTGCAGTATAATACATCAAGTGTGCGTATAATGAGACTATCTCTTAGCACAAGCTAATTATTCAAGTTAATGGTAAAACCAAAAGGGCGTGTATATATAACACTTTCCCTGAAAACATTGGCACAAGTTTGTTAGGATCCGTTAAGACTTATGTGTGTAATTAGCTTGGCCATTATCTCTCACACCGTAAGTGCAACCTAGCTACCTAATTTATTCTAAAAGTGTTACTATACAGTTAGATGAGTTGAGTTAGGAGTGTTTGTTTACTAAACTGACTTTAAAATCTATCATTCCAACTTTCGGGATCATTAATTTAAAGATAATATAAATTAAATTAAAGATAAATCAAATTCTGACACAAAAAAGGACGATTTAATATAAAAATGGGTAAGGAAGTTGTGTTAAGCTTTTCAAAATTTTTTGGAATAATTATTTTGACTCCTTAAGATAATCCGGTATTTCCGTGCGCGAAATAGCACGCTTGTCGCATAAATCAATAAAAAAGCCTACAAAGTTTAATAAATTAATATAAAGAAAGCTTTTACTCACATTGATCAATTTTATATTATAAAGAAAGTAAATTAAATGGATGGATTATCCATTACCATTTAATTTATGCATGGTATAGATATGTTGAAACTAATTTTCAAAGGGCCGTGACATTTATTGGTAGTAAGGGCACATTACTATATTAAGTACGCACAAGGGTTGCAAAGTGGTACATCCGCTTACACCGGAATCGGAAGCCAAGCTACATCATGCAGATAACTTATTAAAACAATCAGCCACAAGTATCTGGTTTATCTCATTATACACAAGAATGTTAATCACGAGTATAATCAAACTAAAATATTTCATTAGTTATAACTTTCGGAATAGGTCAGTGGATGTATTTTATAATTTAAAAAGCAACGTGTCTCGTTATGTGTATGGTCTTAAATTAGATAAATAATAAAAGAAAAGTGAAAAAACCCGAGGGGTTTAGCGTTCAATTTGCACTCAACTTGCGGCTGGGGATTTTTCTCGCCTCAAATATAGGCATAGAGACATTTTCACTTCAACTTCTAGCTTTCCACACAACACATTGCAATTTCCAAAATAATAATGACTGAAATTAGGTCTGACCCAAATGTTTCGAAAATTGCTCTTGTTTTTTTGTTCGTAGACGAAAAAAGTTAAATGGAAAAACGAATTCCAATTATGAGCTTTTGCTATTAAAAATAAATTCCCATTATCAATTATTTATTTAGTATTGTTGGGTTTGAATAAAATGCCACAAATATTTTATTATATATTTAATTTTAAACTGTTTAATATTAATCAACGATTTATTAAAATATTTCCTAGAATATTTTAATGTAGGATTTAAATTTTCGCACTCGAGTAATAATAAAACAAACTACTGTAAATTATAAAAGAAAATTAAATTGCACCTCTAGAACCACACAATAAACCACTATTATTGTTGGCGCTATTTAAAAATTTCCAATTTATTTTTATGAGTTAATAATTCTCATATAGCATCAATTTTACTTAAATTAGTTTTGTAACAGGAATTTACATGTGTACCTACAATTTGCAAATATCTACATACATATGTCTCTGTTAGGGTTCAAACAACCATCCATTGGCATCGGCTCTTTATGGTTTGCGGTAAAAGTGATTCAGATCACACAGTTTTATCGCTATAGCTGTTTCCAAATTAAGTATACGTTGCTTAATTGACTGTTAGCTTTTATGACACGCTATCTACTCGGACGCTATTCGCTATATTTATATGTTTATTGGGTCCGCGATAAAATACACTTTGGCGTACATTTTACTAATAGTCCCTATTAAAATATATGTGCTTTTCAAAAATTGCTTTTATTAAGCGTGGCAAATTTGTTTAACTTTCCGCCCAGGATTTTTTATTTATTTTTCATGTAAATGCAGTTTATTTTTTGCTATAAAATTATCCATGGATGGATTTGCACCATAACTTTGCATACATCCAGATAAAGCATAATAATTCCGTCATTTGCATGCAAAGACAAAATAGAAGATTGCATGGCATATGCAATGCAACTCTGATATGACAAGAGTTTCATTATGCAAAACACTGTTTACAGCTTTGGCAACAGTTGGCTTTACCACACTTCAAATAAGTGATATGCTTTTTTCCATACTTTTACAGATTTAATTAATTTCATTTGTCTACTAATTTAATCATATTTATTCGTAAAATGGCATAATATGCAACACTGGCGTGGTACGGTTCCAACCAACATGTTTTCTTAATAATTTTGCAACGAGCTGCAAAAGAGAAAAGAGCAGTGCATATAATACAATGTGGGCATAACATTTTCTCCAGGGTATGCTTACAGCATATTTACTGAACTGCTTCAATTTTGTAAAATATATATATTGTCGGCTGTTGGATCAACTTACCAGTCCTCTGGTTCTCCCGAGGGTACAAATAACAAGGACTAGACGAATAAAATGATCATATATATAAATTTAAATTACAAAGTTAAATTTAATCTAAAACATGGCATTTTCAATATAAATTATATGCAATTTTGCCACATTTTTTAAAAGCTCTGCAGCTAATTAAACTAAAAGTTTAAATTATATTCGAACCGTTTGAAGTGGTTGGTGGGAAAGCAAATAACAATGTTAATCTAAAATGTTGCTATTTAACTTTGATGAGAAAACCGTTAAATGAGGCAAATAAAATTAAACGCTTTTGATGATTTGCATTGGGCATATTAAATTTCCACCTTAGAAAAGTATTTTGGAGTTGATGCTGCGACGTATATGGAAGGAAGTCAGGAAACTATAATTTACTAACTTACTTAGTGAAATCCATAACGTGATTTTGGACTACTAAGCATATACAGAAAGTTCTAGTGGATAAGTTTGAAATAGATGAATATTCAATACTCTCTATTAGATAGAGTTGAACATTCTTGATGTAAATGAATTTACTCGAATTGTAAACAATATCTTGTCAAACTTGATTCATTTCATTATAATAATATATAATAAGTCAAAGGAAATTGTATTGTATTAAATATTTAGAAAAATAATTGGAGTTAAAGCTCGAAAGCTCTGGTTTGTAAATAGTGTTATGGAAATAGAATTTTTCATTGATTATTTATAATTTCAATAATGCCTGTTGTTTGTTATTTAACTTGTAAGCGACAAATCTGTAGCTTACCAAAGCTCTCCTTCTAATAAATAATTCCGAGCTTTAGAAAGTTGGTTCACCAATAACACAGTGTGTTAATAATAATTTTATATCGAATATTTATGGTATTCATAATCAATATTCGAAAGCTTTCATATTCAATCAATAATATACTATTAGTAATGCATAAACAAACTAAGAGGTAGTTAGTTCAACATTTAGTGAAAATTTTGTAGAACATTAAATAAAAAATACACATAGCATAGTAAATAAATAAAACCATTTTATTGATTATACATTTTGGACAGAAAATGTTGAAACTAAATTAATTACATAATATATTTATTTATAATTTTAGTTACTATATATAGTAGTAGTATTGTCACAAATTTACACATTAAATTTAATTTAATTCAATAGCAGTCACAATATAGCATATTTTCATAGGGGTCAGAACAATTTTCCATTTTAGAGACTCGAATAACAGTCCGAAATGTTCGTTTGCACTTTACACTTTCAACGAAATTAAGTCTTCAGTGTTTTCTTTTTATTAGCAACATTACTGGGGCGAGCTCAATTTTGAACGCACAATCTCGTCAAACTGCAACAAACTGAAAAGACAAAATTAAATCAGCTATCATATTGTAATTAATCAATCAAATATCGCGCGATTAAAAATTCCCACTTGCATGGAAAGCTTGAGTCTTTTATGCTAGAGGTGGAATTAATCTTTTATGCAACAACAATAAATTTTCTGTAATATTCTATTGGCTTGAAACGGGAGACGGAAGCTTTCATGACAAGAATCAATTAATTATATTTCAGCCTAACTTTAAAGGTTGTGTTATAAGAGTGTGCTTAATTACTGTAAGCAGCTTATTTCTGAAGTAAAACTATTCAGCGTTATACAGTTTAGTATAAAACTACCAGAAAAAAAGGATTTTTATTGTTCTTTTCAGGAATTAATTAAAGTTTCCCTGAAAAGGAGTAATTAAACGGTTGTTATAAAATATTCACTATATTAGTGTGCGCTCTATTATTATGTATGGGAGCTTTTACGTAAAAAAAAGGGTTGTAAAGTGAAAAACATTGTTAAACAAATTAATTTGAACGTGTTGTTAGTTTGTATCAGTTTTTATTATTTCGGTGATAAAACCAATTAAAAATTTCCTTATCATAAATATTTATGTATGTTAAAAGTTGATGCTGAAAATGCTGAATTAAAGGAAAACGAATTCGAAAGTTTGGTAATGAAATAAATATTTATGAAAGTTTTAATATATTTATAAATACGTTTCATTTTTTAAAAGGCGTAATTTCAACTCTAACAGCAAAGTTTCAACTAAAACAACAACATTTACTTTTACGAGTGCACTAGTCAAGAGGATTCATAAAAGCACCAAGTACGTTTGTTTGCATTTTTCCATTATGATTAGAAGTGGTACATCCAAATTGTTGAATTTAATAGCATTTCTTCCGCACATTAATTATTATTAAGATGTTTGCTTTATAATTCATTGAGGAGTAAATTAGAAAGGTACATTAGGAAGTTACGATCCTCCGTACTTTACGACGCCTACACAAGAAAACTGAGAAAGCTCTATTCTATTCATAGGAGAGCACAAAGCTTGACCTGTTTAACAAAACGAATACGAAATTTTACTATTTTACAACTTTTAAATATTGTATTATTTGAAACAGTGTTGCAAAACTGTTTGCTTCATAAACAGACTTCCTATATCGTAACTATTCGATTCCGGAAAGTTATTGAGTGCTTTGTATTTGCATGTTAGAAATGTGTATTCCTAAAAATTTATTGAAATGTCGTTGAAGATATTCCAATATATTTATCCTTAAAGCTTTTATAGCATCCTTTATATTGCAATAGGACAATATTCGCATAAATCAAAAGTATAGACATATAAATCAAATTTATGTGTTTGTAATAACCGTTAATTAATATAATCCTGAAATTTTGAACTTTAATGGAAGAAAACATATTTGAAATAAGGACCAAGTAGAGAATCCTTAAAGCACCAGAAGGAATCCCTTATTATTTTCTTTCACTGACTTTGTTCTTTAAGGATTCTCCGTTCTAATGAATAGCTTTGTGAAAAATATGGATTAATTTTTCTTTTGTCAGAAAATATATATTAATACAATAGACAATAATTGGAATTTCCAGGAAGTGATCAAAATAGTAGGAAAAAATTGCGTTCTCTTTAAAAATACTCAAAATTCGAGCGGATAAATGTTTTTAGAAGCTTTTATTGCAGTTGATAAAATATCTGATGGTCTCACTAAAATGGTATTTGCAAAGATGATAAAATTGGGTAATTTTAGTGCTTCATGCGACAGAAAGTGTTTTTAGTAAAGTAAATTTCTATCCGTTGCGTTTCACGAATTATTTCCACTTGGTCTCCCACTGTGTCCTACAATTTCAATTTTCTGCTCTAAAGCTCGGTAGGTAAGGACGAGAATCGAAACAAATTAGCTCAATGTTTGGTAGCAAAAGGAGTGAAATCTACCTGGATGTGGTGCGGTGTGGCCTTTTATTTATCTTCCTAAAGCGATGCGATTTTTACTCCTGTAAGAACAACGGCGACTAAAAAAAAACTTGCCAAAGGTCGGAATAAATTCTATAAAAGTTTCGCAAAGCTCATAAAATTACTATTGGGAACTTTTAAGGTGTGCGCTCATTGAAATTTAATTCCTCTTTAAATCTTATACACTTGAAGAGGCAGCACAAAAGACGAGTCTGATGTCGCTATTGTTTGCCATGATTATAATGATTATTTAAAAAGATGTGTAAATAACGATCGATAAACATTCAGTGGCTGTTTTTCCTGCTAACTTTTAATGGTATTTGCCGCCAAAGTGGCAATATCTGCCATCTGCGGTTAGTTTTGCAACACTATTAAACTCGCATGAAATAAATTTAAAAGTTGCACTGTATGTGTGAAATAAACGGAAGCTTTACCGCTTTACCCGTTATTGTGCATTTAATTCCATACTTTGTTATCTTTTATTGCACTTTAACACTGTTTTTCCAACATGAATGCAAAAATCGAGCTTTATTCATCAGGAAAGCTGCTTTCCTAATTATAAAACGAAGACTTTTATATAATTGACTGAATAATGCGAACGCAGCAGAAGATTACCACACAAAAGTAGTAGTACATTGTACAACTGACAAAACCAGCTTGAATTGCTAGAAAAAAAAATTATTGAATGCACGTCAAGAAATTGTAAAATCCGAAAATCTATAAGTCTATCTTTTGGAAATGCACTTACGAATCGGGGAAATCGAACACTGCAAGATGTATCGCAAAGTGCACTATGGAAAAGCATATTCTGCGGGGATAATTTATAACTAAAGTTTGGGTTGACAAACATATGCAAAATAAATGTTGCTTTAAAAATCATAATGTTTCTTTTTCTAGCTTCAAAAAGAGCCATTTCAATATTGAAATGCACAAATCTGATGCAATTTTAAAAGATGCGATTTTTAGCAAAATTAATCCGATCTAATTATTTTTATTCAATAGAAAATAGCTATTCGCCTATTAGCGAAGAAAGAGATTGATAAAATAATTTCTACAAGCTTGAATGCTCATATTTGAATGGCATATTTTAGTGAATAGACGGTTTTTCATTTCGTTCGCCAATTATTAACATAAAATATACTGAAGCTGATTTAAATATTGAATAACACTCGCTTTGCCTAACAAAATAAGTCGCATTGTTAATTGAATGGATTTAAATGGTATTCAAAGTATAATTAGTGGCTTTATCATCTCGAAAGCTTTCTCCGAAGTGAACTTGCGGGAACAAGAAAAATAGTGGTGGGTTTGGTGTGATCTGGCAGTAAAGCCTGTAAAGACATCGATTTTAGTTTTAATGGCCACACCAAACCAATACATTGGCAGAAACGCTCTAAGGGCGCTTTTTTTAGAAATCTATTCAATTGCACGAAGGCTATAAGCTTTTAAACATGTTTAAGTTGGCGAAAGCTATTGTGGAATAAAAAAAGGAAGAACCATCTTCAAATCTATAAGTAAATCAACTATTGAACTTACAAGAGTAAAATGCGATTTAGATAAGCATGTTTCACGTATCTTCATGACTATCGAAAATAATGGGCCTGCAAATCCCTTCGCTTGGTGATGGTCCAGGCTGTTGGCATGATAATCCTGGTTCACAAGTACCACTGAACCCTAAGTCGCCTCCACATGGTTCTCCTTCTGTCCGTGCACATTCTTGACAGCAACTGCAAAATAATTCACTTTTATTACGACTGATGTATTTATTTATGTAAAAGTAGAAGGGTTATTTGCATTTGCAATGTAACATTGCTTTAGAGACCTAATTAAAAAGACTGTTTTCTGTTGCGCGTTAATTAAAATTAATAATTGAATATCTTTGCCTTTTGTTCTTTATTATGTTCTTTCTTTTTGCTAATTTAAAATAATTTACATTTTGTTTGTAATTTATTTTTTAAATCAGGAAGTGGACTGTTTTTGACCTCAATCACATCACATTTATAATGCAATAATCATTTTTCCTGTTTAATTGCAAATCAATATATACCAAAGTGTTTCCCTCGATATAAAAATTGGATTAATATGAAACAAGTCGGATTTTTTTTGGGAATAAAATTCCAAGCTAGCTGAAAACACTCGGTATAACTAATTTTTCACAAAAAATGTTACAAAAATTCCACGTCCTTGCCCCACACGCATAGCTATGGATTTTCCTTCTTAGACACGATATTTCTCAATCGTCCGACAATTCCTTCATTCTACATTCTACAACCCATAATCACGGAGCTTTCGTTAGTGCACGTACTTTCCATATCATTTCAGTACACACCTGCCCTGCCGAGGAAGTACTCCAGGTACAACACATACATACATGTATAGAGACCAAATAACACTTTTGCAATGTAGATTTGTTTAAATAACAGATATATGCAAACTCACTCTCTATTCACCCTTTACTTCAAAGCGAAATTATGTTCGGCTGAACAAACAAGTAGTTTGGTTGCGAAAAATAAATTTGCATAATTTGCAAATTTTCATCGAGTTATGTTTGTTCAAACTAAAACTATTATAATGTTCAAAAATTAGGGATCAATAATAATTGAATGCGAAATTACTTTAAAATTACTAAAAAGCTCTCTCAATTTATAATCTTACAAAAATAGACTGAATCTTCACAAATAAGTGCAAATAGTTTCCTAAAATAGGAGATTGCATGCGAAAGCTTAGTTAATTTTTCATTTTTTAATGGGATCTGATACGATTTAATAATAATTTTCACAAATGTGCTTTAACGCCATTACTTCTACAATGTAATATTTCCATTTTCCATGATAAAACCTATCGCACAAAGCAAATTGTACATAAACCGAATAAACATGGCATTTCGTAAGAAAAAGGCAGGAAATTATTAAAACTGACAAATGGACTATGTTTTTCACATCTCATAAAAAATATAATTTTCTGCTGACGCCTCTACATTTTCATTCTCATATATTGCGTTTTGTTGTTTTTATTTTTTTTTGTTTGAGCAAAAACAACATGTCTCATAAATTCATGTATACATTTTATGATTTTCGCTATTATTATTTAGTCGGAAAATGCCTCGGGAAATGTGCATCCACTTCACATAGTGACTGTAATGTAATCTTTAATTATTCCTATGCATTTTTCAGCTTCAGGTTTACCTAACTGTTGAAAACAGGTGACGTTGTTTTATGTAGATTATTCTTGATCGTGTTAAAACAGTTCAACTTTGTTCAATCCTTACATTTAAGTTTGTTAAAGGAGTTAATTTACTTCTAATTGGGGTATATATAGAGGAACGTGTTGCACTTGTGCGAAAATTAAATTAATATAATCATTTTCGCGAAAGTTTGACAAAATTTTAATTCGACAAAAATTAGAACGCCAATTAGAGTACAAAAATCCGGCAATTAGTCGTTGTTTTGCATGAATAATTTCTATAAATGTCAAAATCGAACTGGTATGAAATATAATAGAGCCAGTGCTAGATATATTTAATTAAAGCTAAAGCTTTGCTATACCAATCGCCATAGAATAATATTATTTAATATAAAACTCAAATATCAAATATTGAAATTTCTGCATTTACTGATGCACTACTGTTTTTACATCCTAATAACATGGTATTATGTTTGCAAACAAAACCCGAATGATAATAATAAAATATGATGAAGTGAGTTCAATAATTCAAACAAAAGTTATATGTACTCGTGTTGCAATTAAATTAAATTAATTTGTTCATTACAAACTAGGTGTACTAAAATACAATTGGATTTCAATTTTATTAGCGCGATAATGCATGTTTTGTTCTGAAAAAAATCGCAGTCAATTTGATTTATTATTTAAACAATAGTGCCGAATATTTCTATAGGTACTAATTGCAAAATTATATTTGAATTATAAATAACAATCACAATTTATTTTATACAATTTTAATAACCAATTTGCATTTAGCCAATTTATAAATGTGTTAATTATAAAAGGCATTATAATATGGATTAATAATTTATAAATATATAATTTTTTTCGGTGTAAAATTGTTTATATTTATTATTGATTGGTAAAGTTAATTAAGTCGGCGTAATCCGAGGAACTTTCATCATATTCATTTTCATATCAAAGAGTAAAAGTAGCATCCACTGGTATCGCATATAATAATAGCAGAGCGCCTTTTTGGGATATTATCTATAAGCCTATTACATTATTTTCCCCAGGAGACCAAACTTATCTCAAGTACTTACTCTTTAGAAAGTTGCGGAATCGTAATTTATTAATACAATATAATGTATATTTTGACCTATATAAAAGCAACTCTCACACAAAAACCTCTATTCTGGACAAATTTTATATAATTAATAAAGCAAAAGTTAACAAATCCACATATTTATGAAGTTATATAAATTTACGGAGCGCTATACACTTCTGAAGCACTCTCAAGAGATGAAAGCTCAAAAAGGCTCAATAAAGTAGTTTTAAAAATTCAGCAAATTGCACAAAAATATAAATCGGTTTAAAGTATAAATGGATAGTGTGGAAAGCGCAAAATAGAATCGAAAAATCAACATTGCTAGCTAATCGTACAAACATGCAGCCGCAATATTAAGTATGGTCAGTTAAATGGCACTTGAACGAGTTGAAGATAAATTTTCCAACAATTGAGTACAATTTAAATTCAACAGCGATACGCTGCAAATTCGACAAAATCTAATTTAGAACTATTAAAAAAATTGCGAATAAAAAGCCGCAGTAAATGCGTCATTTGCGCGCTTTCGCCCAAACGTGACAAGCCTGAAAATAGTCGTCGTGGATGGATTAAATAATAAAACCACTAGCTCACTGCCTTATCAATTTTAAATAACCGACTTGCTATCAATTAGTGACTGTTGTCTTCAATTAATTTACTGCCGCAAAAGAAAAATCACGTCGGGAAAACATTTCTAAAGTATATTGCATTATTTACAACAATACACATCCCACGCGAAATAAAACCAACAATATATCATGCCGCTTATATTTTTATAATATATTAAGGATTTTCCGGCAGAAATATTTCCACCATTCAAGAATTTTCGCGAGCAACTTCAGGTTAAAGATTAACACTTTCCTTTCTTTGATGCTGACGTCGCATTTTTAATAATCATCGGTTTCTTGTTATACAAAAGCTCAACTTCAATCGCTCTTTTCATCAAGTTTGTTGTACTTGACGCTTCTTATTTCATTTGTTTCTCATTTCGCTAGGATTGTTAGTCATGGCTTAATTGCTGTAATTAATCCACGCTTTGTATTTCCCAATTATCTGCGACCTACTCGCATAACAAATTTCCAATCAATATTACGCTCATTTGAAGAATTTTTGAATATTTTGGCCACAGATATTTTCATTTCAGTCTTATGTAGAATGAAAGTCGGTTAAAAGGACAAAGTTGAGCAGGAATTGATTCCTTGGCGATTTCTTGAATAAATCTTTTATCTCAGACAATTTTTATGCAAAATGTTGAAGTACCTCACATTTGACCAAATTTGTGTCCAAAATTTATTGTCCATGTTCCAATTTATACAATCTGTTTGTGGGAAAATAAATTCACCAACTAGAAAAAATTTCAAGCAGTTTATGAAATTATTTTTTAAATATTTAATGATTAATTAGAATCAATTTTCCACCTTCAATAGTATCGATCTTCTTCCGTTATTGGAAGTCAATTAATTATGTAAAATATGAACAAGTGTGTATAGAAGCATTTTTATTCTCAGCAAACTTTGTTCACCTTTCATAAAACGCATATAAGGCTATTAATAAAAAATTCAAATATATTCGCGTTTGTTTCAGCTGCAACGTTCCGGATTTCAGTTTTCTTTTAATGGCTTAGCTCTTGTTCGAGAGATAAAAAAAATGCCGCGCTGTTTTGTATGATATCCAATTTTATTGTGCTATTCAAAAGAAAACATTCAACATTAGAGTGCAAGAAAATTTAAATAATGATGAATAAAAAAATTTCACGATGCAACTATTGTTGTTGTAATTTAGCGTACTAGTGTTCTTCAGAGACGAATGTGTGTGTTATCGAGTTAATCTTGTAAATGGGGCAATGAAAACGTTCCTAGATAATCTACACAAGTTGCTATGTGTGCTTATTTAAGATTTATCAAGCTGAACTAAGTTAAATGAATGGATGTTAACTTTATGTTCTACTTATTAACCTGTTAGTGCACATCTAATTAGCGCTTTATTAATTACTAGGCATTTTTTTTTAATGCTGCTGCTATTTTCAAGACGGTGGCTAAATAAATCAAAATTGTAAATCAGGTTTTCATGAACAGGAGTGGATTTACACAATGGGTACTTCAGCCTGCAACATCTGCCGCCGGCTGGGGTTGCTAAATCGAATCCTTCCGCAAACTTTTTGGTCTTAGACTCATACATAAAATAAACTAATACATATAATCAAAATTAATATATTAGTTTTTGAAATACGAGAAAATCGATTAATAAAATTCTTAATCCTGCAAAAAGGTTTTTTATTTTAAATACATAGTAATTATAATTTTTTTCAAACCTGACAATACTATGAAAATCAATTTAAGTAAGTGTAATATACAAAAAAACTTTGAAATTGTCTAATAATTTATGGATAATATATTTTAGTATAAAAATAGCTCATAAAATAGATAGTAGCAGAATAACATTTTATTCAATAATAACTTATTGATTTTTTTATTATATTTAAAATAAGCTCAAGCACTAAATTGCCGCAACAAATTTCAATACATTTATTCAAGTTTTTCCGCATAGAAACGTCTAGTCACAAACATAAAATGAGTTTGATGTTAATAGCTTCAGTTCTTCTTTAAAGCTTCTATTTTTTAATACCAAATGAATACGAAGCTTTTATGCCACTTTATAACGACTTGAAAAGTCATCAAAATAATGTACAATTTCGTATTTACAAGTAGCTACGGTAAATAAATTAATACGTAAAATATTTTAGTTAAATTAGAATTTTAATAAAATTAAATTAATCGTAAAATATTAAAACTTGGAGAATTAAAATATATTATCGTAAAATTATATAAATGTTAATAAAATTAAAATAATCTTAATCTTAATAAATTTTTCTTGGCTATAAAACAAATTCACCCCCGTCGCCAAAAGGTCTATCAAAAATTTCTAGTCTAATAGAGTGAATGAAGATGTAACTCACTTGCAAGGATCCCAAACGACGATCCCAAGTCCCGGACAGTCAACTTCGTTGACAATTTCGCATTCCCTTCGATCACAGACGCAGGCTGGGGCGGTTAGGCCTCCGCAAAACGCAATAAAAGCGACAAAAGCAAGCACTAGCACACTATTCATTGTGTCCTCTAATTTAACATTGCTTCCTAGTTGAGAAAGTTACATAATGAAAAACTTGAAATTTAGCCTAGCGATAAATTTTCAAAACACCTTGTTTTTATTTGCCATCATCCTGGATGCTGTGTTTTATTTTCGTGTTGTATAATCCGAAACTTAATAAAAACTTGTAGCTTAGCTTGCGATGCTTGAAAGAATTTATGGGCTTCTATTCAAAAAATATAAGCCACTCAAAACTTTTCCAAAAGTAAATTCAATATACAAGTTTTATAACAGAAAATCGATCTTTAACCTGCTGATAAATTTGGATGATTGATGCACGTTTTCAATTTTTTAATAGCACATTTCTTAACTTTCATAATAACTTTCGATCAATTTTTATAGCCTCTTCGCACTATTGATGCACTTTCATATTCAAAACGTCTAGTCAAATTTATTTTACGTAATTAATCTTATTTTACACTAAGTTTTGGAAGACAGATTTATTAATTTAATATTAAAATTCAAGTCTGGTGGGAAAAATTTAAATACGAATTTTTCGAAAACTTGCTGAATTTTTCGTATTTCCGCGGGCAACTTGAAATCCTGATCGCTTTCAGCGTAAGGGATGAAAAACGAGTAAGCACTGCGTATCCTGCTGCACTAGAGAAACGGAAATATAGTATAAGTACTATGCGCTTGCGCTTATGAATTATAATTTATATACAGTGTGAAATTTAAAAAAAATATAAAACACCCCCTAATTGAAAAAACTTATTATCTTCTATCTACAAACAAATTAATAATTGAATTGTAGAGAGGTGGAAATTGTTTATTGTTTCCCATACAAAAGCTTGCAAAGTATATGGTAAATTACTACCCTTACCAAAAGCGCAGAATAATTTATATTCAAGTCTTTGAAAAATAAATATAAATACATATGCAGTTGAAACAATACAAATATGCACTGAAAACAATAAATTCTTTGAACTGAGCGCGTCATAATTATGCGCGCTTTGGTTTTATTATTATAGTCAGGTAAATATTTAATTCGTTTAACTGTAGAAACCAAAAATATGTTATGCTATTTCTATTGATTTCTTACTTTAATCCTAATTTATTTAATTTATGAAGCAAAAATTATACAATATAATTATTAGACACACGCAACAAATATCGATAATTTATTAATACGTCTAAAAAAATCCATTAAATTATTATATATTCCGCTGTACTTGAAAATATGTTTAAATAGGTCGTTAAAATTATTAAAAAAAATATTGACACATACGTACCTTTATCAGGACGATCCAATATTTGACGCATAAACTATTTTTTCACTCTGAATTAATTAAACGTTTAGATAGGATTTTTTAAAAAGGCCCAATTTCCTAATAGAAAACATCTTTAATGCATTAACATGGTGAATACAAATTCAGAAATTACCAAATCGGAAATTAATCAAAAAATAATTGTAAATAAAATTCAAAATTTAAAGTACCAGGTAATAGTCAAACATGATATACAAGGCACAACACAATAACAAAATACAATTACGAGGACATATCCGAATCTGAATCTGATTTTCCATTATCTTTATCATTTTGTTCTCCATCGTTACTTTCCTCGTCCCATTCATTTTCACTTTCAGAATGATTTAATTCCATTAAATCCATATTTTCCTCATCGGAATCACTGGAATCTGTATACAAATCACATAAAAACCAATCCCACGTTTCAGCTGGAAATCCTACCTTTATCATTATAAACAAGCACGGGGACTTCGTCGACATTAGTGTCCAAATCGGACGAAGGACTAACTTGCGACATAATCAAATCCAAGCGACCCTTCAATCGATTGATTGGCATTTGCAACGCTAACCGATTTTCGATATTCCCTAAGGTTGGACCTAAGATTTCCGGCAAATTTGGGTTATTTAAAAGAACAGACGCGTGTATTTGAAGAATGTGCTTCAACCAAGTAGACCCAATTTGGCTCCTAATTAATTTACAAATATTATACTAATTAATAAACAATTAAAGCCAACTTACGCTAATGTTTTTCCTTGTACAAAGACGTTCAACTCGGCAATCAAGTCCGTAAGAACGGTCATCGGCAGCCTCTTGACAGTATTCCGGATAACAGTCTCATCCTTTTTGTTAAGAACTGTCCGAAGTATATGACTATCTTTACTATGCAAGCCTTGCACCAACAATTGCGCTACATTATCCGCCCTAGGCACCTTTGCGTGTCCATCTAATTTATTCAGAGTGAGATTCTCCAATCTCTTCTCCATCGGCACTTCCATTTTGCCGTCGTTTTTTCGCTTAACAGTCGCGGCTGACGATTGCGGGGTCAAATAGTGAACGTCTTTACTTACAAGTGGTGTCCGGATTTTCGTAGCATCATTTTCTTTCGATCGCGCCACAGCTGATGGATCTTTTCGGACCAAGCACCAGACTTTTTTATTCGTTTCTATCGTCTGAGGAGAATCATTTTAATTAATCTATTATATTTTATTGAGCTAGAGGATTAACATACGATATTCTCGAAAGTTAGCGCTACTTCGTTTCCGTGACCAATACTTAAAGTGGTGTCATCGCGATAAAGAGCAGCAGCAATTCGGATTGGAATGATTAAATCATTGCTTTGGCCGGTGTCGGAGACAACCTGGATTGTCGTTTTCGGTTTAAGTGGTTTCGAGCATTTACCGTTTAGTGTGTGCTGGTAGAGATGGACAACGCCACTTCGCACGGTTGCAACCATATTGGTTGAACCATCAGATGCCACGTGAATCGAAACGCTTTGTACCATTTCTTGCATGAGGAAACTGGCAACTGCATTTTTGTCTTTTAGTCTGGTGTTTAAATTCCAGCAGCTTAAAAGACGATCGCCCTGTAAATTAAATTCAAATATTAGGGAATATTATTGGGTTATCCTTTTAATATTTACCTTCGATCCACTGACAAAGTAATCATCGGAATTGTTACTAGGTTTAATATATTGCAATAAGATGACATCGGAACTATGACCCGTAAATGTTTTCAATACTTCATGATCGTTTATACTCCATAAGGTTATATTTTTTGAAGCAATAAGAATATTGTCGCTAAGAGGTATTACTAAAATAGCGGTTATTTTGTCATTTCCAGCCTTCCATATGCTGCGAATTCGACCAAAATGTTACAAACAATTAACAATCACAAGAAACTCTCTTACCTCGACACTTTTTTCCGATTTAAATCCCAGGCAATAACTTGCTGATCCGCGCCCGAATAAACTGTGTTGGACTCGTCTAAACTTAGACAAGAAATCGATTTTCCACTTTGACTATCAATTGAACAATCTAGACTTGCTTTTGCAATCGAATAAACTAATAATCGTCCTGATGTTGTTCCTAGAATTATACTCGAACTTAAATTCGATATAGAATCCCTGCGTTTCTTCTTCTTAGGAGAAGGTTCCTAGAATCATAACAAATACCATAACAATTGAAAGATTTTAATTAGCACATGGTGATTACCTTTCTCGAAACCGATTCTGTTTGTAGGAAGTGTAAACAAATGCACGGCGATGTTAAATGATAATCTGGTGTGAATTCTTGCTCGAATGTATTAGATACAACGTTCCATAATTTAAGTTTACCATCTGTGGATATATTGGCAAAATATTTACCGTCGCCACTAAATTGAGAAACCATTGCGACCGCCATTCAACACATGCTCCACGAATTTCTAACCTCACTAATTTGTTGGTTACTAATTAACGCTGTGGCTAAAGTTACGGTGATTGCATGGTATTTCATAATATTTCTTTAAAATAGTTGTATACAACATTGATCCAAATTTTTTATAACGTTATAAACTATTTAGTAGTTATAATTAATATAGTTTATATATATTTTTACAAGTCATAATGGCTGAAAAATAATTTTAAAATTCGCTAGAAGTTAGACACTTTTAAAATGGTATGTTGTCACTAGTGTCAAAAATGAAAGTTGTGCTGGCAAATAATAAATAAAGTAATTAACTCCGTATTTAATTTAAAAGAAACTCCATTACTTCAATATTTGGATACATAGTTGCAAATGCGATGGCATGGCTTAATATAAATGATAGTTTAAGCAACTTGAAGGGCCAACTGTCCAATTTCGCTAACAATGTTTTGGCTGATGAAGATGAAGGTAATTTCACCCTTATGCAATATTTACATACGTTTGTTTGGTTTTTTTTATTGCATGCACATAAACTGCATAATATCGTATGCAATTTTATGTAATTATTGTAATTTGTGTTTCAGGTGTTAAGGCCAGCAAAGATCTTGAAGAATATCAACATATTTGTATCAAGCAAAACGAAGAAGTAAGTTCAGTTACTTAAATTCGTATTTGTATTGAATTAACAATCGTTCTCAATCCATAGATTCAGCAATTACGGAAATTAAATGAGGAACTGCAGAAGAATGTGAGTATTTATTTACTATTTTACTTAAAATTTAATAGGCACTATAATTATAGTGGTAGAATTATGTATTATACAAGACAACCGTTTTACTGCATGCTAATTCTTAGATTTGATTGTTGCGATAATAATTAATATTGAAATAAACAAATTACTATAAATGATCGTCGGAAAACACATTTCAATGTATTGGTGGTTGCATAATAGACGCGTTCTATCTTGGGCTAAAATAGTGGTATAGTGCGATTCACCAATATACTCCATTGCGTCATTGACGAAACCATCTGAATCAAACCGGTACTAAAATAGTTGCCATGGGCGGTTCGTTTTTTAGGGGTCTCACTTGTATTGTGAGTTGCCTAATATCAGGCGTTATTACAATGTCTTATGTTGCCAAATGCCACAGATAAGTATAACAGGCGGTCTAACGTTAAAATTGATTTCGCTTTCCATTCAGTTCCCCTCACCCGCGTGTATTTTATATTGCCTACATCACAGTTTATTTAATTTTGTTTTGAAAGAAAACTGTAATCACATTATAATTTAACGGATGGTTTTAGAAACTGCTCCATCCCGCTGCTCCATTAACGATACACGATTATCGTACTTTTTAAACGAAAAGCCAATTTCGGGCAACATTCGATTTAGACTGCTTTTACTGATTTCATAAAGATGACGAGCTTTCACCTCGGCATTTAATGTATCCAGAGTCACGTGCCTTCCTAATAATTAAAACACAATTAAATTGTTTATTAAAATTAATTATTTAGTAAACAAACCTTTTTGATACAAGTCGTATATAACATTTCTCGTTTCTATCTTAAGATGTTGCGGTAAATCGGAGGTTTTCGGTTTTGATCGTGGCTTGTAAGGATTTTTCTTACTAATTTTGCCCGAACTAGATGAGTCCTCATCTGCTGCTTCAGTTGATTCAGCCTCGTCTGCTTCCTTGGCTTTTTTAGCATATACACTAACAGTTTTCACTGAAATGCCTAAGCCATTTGCCACTCGCTGGAACCAAAAAGTATAAATTATAGTCAACAAAGTTTTTCTTAGAGACATTAAAAGCAACTTACCTCTTGGACACAGTTCAGATTAAGAAGAGGACCCCCATTTGCAAGTTCTCTTTGGAAGTACTCAATAAGATTCACCACAAATTGAGACAAATCTAATCGTTTTCGCGGCATTTTGCGAATACAACAACAATCACAGTACAATTCTCGCTAATAGCACACCAGTAATCACCAGTAATCACTTATAAAATCACGAAAACTTTAAAACTTATAAAAACCCAGAGAGACGCTGATGGTTTTTAGGTTAAAGTCGTTGTGAAACATAGTTCCGCACATTATTTACATCCTTGTCTAGCACACGTTAAAAGAGCACACGTCGGCATAAAATACGTCATAACTAGAAAAGCGACTGCAGCGCCTTACTAACGCATCGGTCTTTAGAAAGAGAGAATTATGTAAGTGAAATGTGAAAGAAGACAGCGACAAATAGTCATGTGTGTTCATCAATGACGCAATGGAGTATATTGGTGAATCAGACTATAGTACCGTTTGTATGTTTGGTTGCATACTTATTTACAAAACTAGTACCAGTTTTGAACTTTTATTATTTTATCTGCGATAGTACTTTAGCTTTAAATAATATTCGCAATAAGAGGTTTTTACTTGTCGTTTTTAAATTATAAAAAAAAATCGGACTTGATGGAACTCATTGCCCAAATAAATACCAAAATGTAGACTTTATGGATTTTGTTTTATCTAAACACTTCGAGATAACTGAGCTTTATACGTTAAGTTGATAAAAGACAATTAAACCCCCAGCTGCGTAATGTGTAACAACTCATGCTTAAAACTGATATATTATATTTACTTTAGATAGCCCTCGTTTTATATGATAGATACTCGTCGTATAATATTTTATAGGTCGATTAGTTGTTTGGAAATTTTGAAATACAATCAATATTTAGCGTAAAGTTGCGATACAAATTTTGTAAGCGCCAAAACTCTTTAAAAAATTCACAATTTAGTTTTGATAGGGATTTATTTAATATATTGCATAATTTACATTTTTGGTTTTTTGATTTATCTATAAATAGCTAATACAAAACATTTTATATCAAATATGTTATTCTGATTCCTGAAAATCTACATACTACTATAATCTGTTTATGTTGCTTATCATTTGTAAATAGACAGATGTCCGTATGGATATTTGTTTTATAACGTTTCTTGTACCTATATAAAAGTGTATCACACAGCCCTCCAAACAGCTTTTATATATTAAATTATTCTAAATATTACATAAAAAAAATCGAGGATATTCCTTTCCGTTTTGAAAACACGCTGAAATATTTTCAAACCGCTAAATGACTCTAAAAAGGAAGTGATGCAATTTATTGTATCCAACCTTCTGCAAATAGACAATAATAAATATTTAAAACAAATGTTTCATATTCTTCGAATCCATAATGCACAAACAATAGGCAAATTATTTTGGGCATAGACAATTTGAATATCGCAAATATTTAATGAGTCTTATATTAGCTTAGTGTTTTAATATAACTTATCTATCGCTACTAAGCAAATATTCGGTTCAATTAAATAATCAATAATTTCCATACTCGATTATCTTTTTATCTTCATTACTATGGTTACCAAATTTTGGTATAAAACAGGGTAGCTCATTCACCACTATTACATTTTCATCAGTTTTCAGCATTAGCACATTGGGTGAGTTAATTTTTCTTTCCATTGTATTTTGCATTTTATTTTATTTACTATTATTAAAAATGTTAGTTCAATACAATAAGTAATAAAATCCTTGATTATTTTATATACAATGGAGCCTCATATTTTTATTTTGAACCGAGAAATACAAATAGTTTTGTATTGTATTATTTTCAAAGCAAACTATTACCTTCCAGTAAATATTGATAAGGTTTTATGAATTAATTATATTGAATTCCAAGTTGAAATAGTGCAATAAATTCGTGGATGATTTATTGCGCTACTGTAACTGAAAAAACTCGGGGAGAATGAATATTTTTAATTGCGGTTCATTTTTTTATGGCTGAATTGCTTTGAAATGTTTCATAAAAAATATTTCAATGTTTATAAGTAAGGTACGGTTTACGTTACTTTAAAACTTTGTTATCTTATCTTCAGACATGCGCATAATATGCAATTTAAAGCATTCACGGTGTACTATTTAGTATTTTGAGTTGTACCGGTGTCCACTGAAGTCGTACTAATATTTTTCTTTTTTATATTGTGATATAATTAATTTTTTTTGAATTATCGAAGTCATTTCCAACTAGGTGAGTCGAATAGAATTTATGATTATGATACTTCTATTAAACAAGTACTATTAACAATATTAATTACAATGGCCGCGGTATATTAAGTACTTTTTATGGTGTTTAAAAGTTTTATGCTTCTCAAACAATAAATGGCTTTTTTGTATTAGGAAAACAATAAACTAGCTTGTGCATACATCTGTATGTAACTAACAAATTTTTTCCATCACATTTTGAAACAGTACTTATACTTTCGATTTATGTTATTGGCCATTAATTTAGCGATATTTTCCAAAGGAATAATAGGTGTATTAAAAAATTATTATGGTTCTTAATTAATTCTTTTATTAAGACATCATTTCGAAAACTTTTACACTTATTGTTATCAGAATTTTACAAACCGCGTGTGCTAGTTTTAAATTTGAAGCTAAAATAAAGCAAAAATTAGTCATTTCTTTACACGTCATTTCCTTGTAAATATTTATAAACAATATAGATTGTTAACGAGCAGTTTACCATTATGTGTAATACGAAAAAAATTCTACAAAATCTTAATTTCAAAATTGATATTTTTAATTTAAATGAGTCGTCCTAATTTGAATATAAATGCAAACGATTTACAATAATATGCATAATTGCATAAATATGAAATCAATGTTTTTGAATCATTTTTCGCGGTATTGCGAAGTGAATCATTCGCCGAGCCAGTTTGTATCGCATCGCATTGAAATGAATGCAATTTATTTTTCAAACTAATGTTTTATTATGCATGTTGATAGAGAAACGTGGTTTATATGTAACAATATTACGCGGGTACGTGAACTCTCAACTTGCAGGTGTCAAATAGCTGCAAATGTTCAGTTCGTCGTTTTATTTATCTTGAAGCTTATCAGGCTACGAACAAATGTATTGTGTATATACAGTGAAAAGAAGCACATTTATTAACTCATATGATTAATTACAATGCAACGAAAAAATGTTTTAATTCCTTTTCAACACATTCTTCTGGATAAACTCTTTCAATGCATTGTAAGCGACATCCAAATTATCGTTTACAATTATCGCATCGAAATTTCCGGGTGCAACTCCGTAGTTGATTTCCTCCTCGGCGGCGCGCAATCTTTTCGATAAACTTTCTTCGCTTTCCGTTTTGCGCGTAATTAAGCGATTTTTCAATTCATCGAGCGATGGCGGTTTGATAAAAACGCCCCACGGATTTAATGAGCTTTCTTTCACTTGTTTCACGCCCTGCACATCAATATCTAATACGCAAACTTTGCCCGCTTGCTGGATGGCTTCGACCGCCGCTTTGCTCGTTCCGTAATAGTTGTCGCCGTAAATTGCATTTTCAATGAACAAACCGTCGGCGATGTTTCTCTTCATGGTGTCCACGTCGATGAAATGGTAATGTCGACCATCCACTTCGCCGGGTCGCGGAGTGCGTGTCGTGTGACTAACACTGAAGCCAAAGTTGTCGGGGAAGTCTTCGAGCATCTTCTTCAAAATCGTGCTTTTTCCGGAACCGGATGGTCCGCAGATCACCAACGGGCGCAATTCGTCAGCCATACTCGAAAGCTCTGACAAAAAAGAGATGATTTATTACATTCACATATTTGCTTAAGTAATTGTTTGCTCGCTGATATAAGTACAAGATTGCTTTCCTGTGAAAGTTGTCGGTTTGTTAGGACCGGAACAGATATATTTTATCAAACTCGACTTAGATTAGAACGAAAATAAATAATACGAATGTTTCTTTAGCTTTCAAACATATCGTGGCGTTATTTAAATATTGGCCTGAGAAATTTCGTTATCAATGTTGTCTTTGCTGAATTTCTTTCTCAGACTCAGGTAAAAAAATATCATGGAATTTTCTAACGGACAAAATGAAAGGGATATAATTTAAAATGCTTAATGGGTCGATTCATTTACATGAAATAGTAAAGTATTGTATAAATTTGATGAGTGAAAAGTAGGCGCCGATAAGATAATCATGTCGTATTGGAAGTAGACTTTTTAAAGCTATTCCGTTCCTTCCTTTATTTGCATAGGCACACCGTCGTTGATATGTTCCAGTAATATACTTGGGGTACAAATATTTAACCTTTGTTAACACTTGGCCGTCGAGTTTCCTGTGACCCGTATAAAGGCATTTGTTGTAGTAGAACTTTACCATGAATATGTATCGAAGGTGTCCAAGTCAGTTGTGTTCATAATTACTATGCGTTTCGAAACATTATATGCCCCCATCAATGCGGCACACACACTCTCGCTGTATTTTATTTCCACCTGTGTATTTTTTAAATGTTTTTAAAATACGGTATTCGTTCCGTTTTCATGTTTATTTCGATTGATGGGTTGGGCTGGGTCGGTGCGGTGCTTAGGTACTACAATAAAGTGTCGGTTTGAATTTTTTTGGGGGAAAGTTTTACATTTTTCGTTTAGTTTTAATAAGTTAAGTTTCTCGTTAGAAGCAGCGAAACAATATAACTGTTCATTTAACTATATGCGGTTCCGTTTTTGTCGTATGTAGTACGTGATAATAACAATGTTCCTTATCGTATTTATGAGTTAAATAATTTATAAAATTCAAATTCAACATATTGTTGAATACCTACGATTCTATTTATAGTAGTTTTATCAATCATCCATTCTTATTGCAGAATGGCATTATTCGAAATGAAAATGAAGAAAATAATTGGAGCAATTGGGAGGAATCGGAAAATAAAGAAACACAAAATACAAGAGTTTCCGATGAAAATTCATCGGATGCGCGGAAACTTGTATCGCAATTGCAAAGTGAAAAGGAAGAACTAGTTCAACAATTAGACCAAATTGATGCCGACCATCAACAAACTATCTCAGGGTTCGTTGCTATTAAAAATAATTTGCAAGATGAGAATAGCAGCTTAAAAGAAGCGTTAGATAAGTTGCGATCGCAAAATGCACTTTTATTATGCAACGAAGAAAAATTAAAAGAAGAACTGAAGCAAAACAAATCGAAATCCAAGGATGAAAACTTATTAAAAGAGAATTTGCAGATGAAAATGCAATTGGAAGAGGCACAAAAGGAATTAAGCGTTCTACTAAGCACAAATTCAACTTTGCAGAAAGTTTTGGAAGACACCAAGAAAGCGAATGAAGATAAAGTGTTAGAAATGAAAGCATATTTGGTGAAAGTTGAGAAGCAACTTGATGAGTATAGAAGCACACTAGAAGAGTCGCATAGGAAGACAGCGGAAGAGGATGAGAATTACAAGAAGCTGGAATTTATTTTGGAAAGCTACGAACAGCAAGTTAGGAATTTAAAACAGGAATTGGCCTTAGCGCACAAGGAAATTGAAAAATTACCAAAATCAACTCAAGGCACAGAAGACAAATTAGAAATTGAACAACTAAAGGCGGAATTCCAAACAGAAAAAGAAGAACTCCACAAGAAATATACTCAAATTTTTTTGGATCATGTCAAAAAATATATCGACTACCCTCAGAACGAAAATAATTTCGAAGAAGAAGAAGATTTGCAAGAGTTTTCCATTCACGTTCAAAATATTTTAAAAATTCTTTTGGACTTTAAAATTAAATGCGAAGGGGTTGCAAATGAAGTATACGATTTGAAACAGGAAAGAACGAAAATCCTTGAAGAAAAGAACCATGAAATCGAAAAGCTGATACAAAATTCCGAACTATTAAGTTCGGAAGTGATTTCGAAGACGCAGACAATTAAGGAGTATGAAAATGAATGCGGTGAGTTGATGAAAAATAACGATCTACTTATTAACGAATTGGAAGCGTATAAGAATAATTCCGGATTGCAAACGATTTCGGAGACCAATGAAGATAATATGCTGCTTTTGGAAACGCAGCTGGAAAAATCTAATAAGCGCGTTGAAGATTTGGAAAAAATTGTCGATGAGCTGGAAGGTTTTAAAGATAAATTGGAAGCCGCTAATAAGCAAATCGAGGATTTACAGACCGACTTAAGTAATTTACAGGAGTCTAAACAATTGGAAACTACTATTGAAAAGCTTAGCATCAAAGAAAACGAAGTCAACAATAAAGAAAAGGATTATCAGGAATTATTGAACGCTTACGATAAGTCACAAATCGAAATTGAAAGCTTGAAACGCGATGTTAAAAATCTGAACGAGGACCTTCAATTCGCCAATCTCGAGAAGGAAGAACTGAAGAATATTTTGGAGAAGATGAAATCCGAAAATGAGAATGCAGTGTATCAGCTAGATGAATTAAATACCACCACGGAATCGCTGAAAGAAGAAATTGAATGTTTACATAAAGAAAACATTAGTTTATCCGAGGAGCATAGCAGTCTGCAAGTTCGCTGTTCGGAAGTTGAGAGTTCTAATAAGATGCTACGAAGTGATTTGCAAGATAAGTTACTAAACGTGGAAAACCAACGCAATCAACTCGAACTGCAAATACGAACTTTGACCGAGAAACTGCAAAATTGTAAGATGAATGAAACTAGTTTAAAGTTACATAATGATACATTAAATAAGGAATTGCTTGCAGTGAAAGAAAGTAAATCTGCCATGGAATTGGTATTAAATGAGAGCAATAAATATTTGGAGGAGTATGAAAGTAATTTCGCAGCACTCCAGCAAGAAAACGACGACGTCAAAGAAAGTTGCGAGAAGTTGGAGAATTTGAACTTGGAAAGAAAAGCGGAAATACAGCGATTGGAAGAATTAACTAGAGAGTTGAATTGCAAAATTGAGCAATTTGAAAATATTGCGGTGGACGAAAAGCATGAACACGAATCGATTGAGGATCTAACGAAGTTAAATCAAACACTTTTGGAAACTGAGGAACAAAAGAACTTGCAAACGGAAAATGAAGAGAAAATCACGATGTTACTGAAGCAAATAGAGGAACTAAATGCGTCGAGGAATGAATTGATTAACATGGTTACAACTAAACACAACGAAAGTCTGACTTACCACAGCGAAATCCAGCGCCTATCAAAAATCCTAAATGATGAGAGCGAAAAATGCCGCAACTACGAATTGAAAGTGCAAGAATTGAGCGGACTTCAAGTCGAACAAGAGCGGAAAAATAATGAAGAACTCGAAAAGCTCATCGATCAGGTGGCTTTTCTGCGCCAAAAATGCGAAGTTCTTGCCGAAAATCTTCTCCAAGAACAATCAAACGTGCAGAAAATTTTATCGGAAAGACCGAGCGCTTCGGAAAAGGAGCAAGCGCTCAGTAAAAAGCTGGAACGACTTCAAACTCATTTGATCGAGGTGGAGGAACATTATACGCAAGAATTGTTGCAGGCTGAGCAGAAGAATAGCGAGCTGCAGGTTAAAGTGAATGCGATTGAAGAACGCGAGAAGAATTCAAGCACGATGTATACTTCTGTCAGCATTCGTGCCAATCAGCAGGTTGAAGTGTTGCAGAACCAATTGCAATTGCTTACGAATCAACGAGAAGAATTGCGGCGACGGATTTCAGATTCGGAGGATTCAAATAATAAGCAAGCGGCTGCTTTGGCTAATTTGCAGTTCGTTCTTGAAACTTTCCAGAAAGGTTTGTGTTGCAATTTTATAGTAGGATTAATTTCTAATTAATTTTGTTGGATGTTTTAGATAAGGAACGGGATATTCGAGTGGAAACTGAACGAATTCGGCGACAAATTGTGACGGAAAAGCAAGTCCAAGAACATTTAAAGTCCGAGATTGGTAGTTTAAAAATGCAGCTGGAGGATAGCAAGCAAGGTTTACAAGCCGCATCGAGATTATCCGATCAATTGGAGCAGTCGAAAAAAATGGTAGCAGCGCTAAAAGAAGAAGGTAGGATTTTCCGTATTGTTTCGCATGGTTTATTTTTACATTTTATATAATTTAGTTAAATTTAAAGTTTTCTTTTCGACATAGTTGTTTGTGAAATATCAGCTGGTAATTCTGGGTAATTAGCATCCCAGAATATCGACTGATATTGTCATGAATATCTGTAACAACCTCGTCATTATCATTCAATTAGAATTTTTATTAATAATTTATTAAGGTTAGTAAATCGTATATTTGCATGTAGTTTGATTTTTTACATTTGTATTTCTATTATGCACGTTTTTATATGGATTTAGTTTTTTTTTTTATTATTTCAAGTATTTCGCAAATGTTTTCGTTTTGTACAGTGAGATGTTCACGTTCGTGTTTAGTTTATAGATTTTATTCTAGTTGACTAAATATTTTTTCAAATAATCGTTCGTACTTTGATAATCGATACATTTCGCTGGTAAATTATTTGAATCTTTATTATTACTACAAAGCTCACTGTTTTCCGCACGTATTTTTTTTGTTGTGGTTTTTTTGCATATTTTTTGCACGCTTAACTATGTTTTCTTAATCTCATTTTGTAACTGTGTGGTAGTTTAGTATCCCCAGGTACTCAATGGGATAGACAAAATGTAGTTGTTGAAACACCAGTTTAATTTGCTGTCGTATTTTATTTTTTTGTCGTTTTGATTTTTTTTGATTTTGTTTGCGCTTTATTTTAACATTGCATTATTTTCAGTTACACAAATTGGCATGATTCGGATCCAAGCATGAGTTTTAAGTCTAGGGCGTGAGTATTACTTCAGGTACTGGTTTGTTTTTGAGGAATCAGTCTCTGAGTAACACTTACATTCTAGCTTTAATTTGCAACCTATAATTTTCAGTTTGTAGATTTTAATTTATTTCATTTATATTATTAAGCCATACTCTTTTCAAACAAACATTATTTAATCTATATGACTTTCAGTAACGCTGTTACAAGGGAAGCTGAGCAAAAGCGAGGAACATTTGAAAAATATCTCCGAAGAAACGGACATTAAAGTCGACAAATCGCTGATCAAAAATTTGGTCTTGGGATTTGTAACGTCCAACAATAACATGAGTAAAGATCAGACTCAGATACTGAAAATTATTGCCACCGTTTTAGATTTCAATCAGCAAGACCACGATAAAATTAATTTAAATAAATCCCATCAAGGATCTTGGTTGGGCTCATTACTAGCACCGCAAAGTGGCCAGAATATGACGGAGGAGTCATTATCGCAAGCGTTTGTTAAATTCTTGGAAAATGAGTCAAAACCACGTGTAGTTCCAAGTTTATTGGAAAATTCTTCGCTGGAATATCCGACTGCGGATAATAAAAGTGATAGCACGAGCACACCAAGGCAATCGCCGCTGGTTTTGAGCGAAATCGTATTACCTACGTTTGCGGATTTCGCACAAAACCGAAATTCTAGTTCTATTTTGAAAGATGTATTAAAAGATAATAGCAACAGCTAATAAAAATGTTATGCAATCTAGTTATTTGTATTATAAATCTGTATATGATGTATTATTTTAATTTGTTATATTGTATATTGTGCTAATTATATTTTTAATTTAATAAAACTGCTTTTACAAATTGTTAATGACCGAGTTTGATTTATAATTAATATTCCAAGCGGGAATTTATTCAAATTCGTGTATAATGTGTTGCCTAAAAACGGTACTCACCACGGTACACATTGTATGGTGACAGTTTTTGGTTATAATCACTTAAAAGTGTCAAACAAATTAAATAAAACATTTACAGTTCAGTTAATATCAAACCAAATCGAATCAATAATTTAATTCATAAAGAAATTTACAGATTAATTAGATAAAACGCAATTAACTCACCTTTGACGGTAAAATCCAATATGATTCCACTACGTAGTGAAAGTAGCTTAGTAATGACACTCCTCATTAAAGAAATGCACTTTTAAAAGCAATGCACTCGTTTAAATATATAAATTTATAAATAATTGTTCATCAAACATGTTCAGTACGATAGAAATAATTAATTTAGGGGATTTTCGTTTTGCGAGCACATTTTATAGTAGGTAGATGTCAGCACTGTGCATAAGCAATATGTCTGTTTTCAGATTGAACTGTCAAATTCACGTATATGTTTATTTATTTTAAAACACAATTTCAATTTAGAAAATGTAAAACTTCGGTAATTTGCAAAATGGCTCAAGGTGTATTGAGCTCAGATATTTCGCGAAAGAATCCACAAGACGACTACGAATTAATCCAGCGAATTGGGAGTGGAACCTATGGCGATGTCTACAAGGTAATAATATTGTAATCACATTTTTTCTGATAATTAATCATAATTGGCTTGATGGCTTTAGGCGAAACGATTGCCCACCAAAGATTTGGCCGCGATCAAAGTCATCAAAGTGGAACCAGGTGCGTCATGTTTGCCAGACGAAACTGAACCAGTATGTTAATTAAATTTCATTATTTAAAGGTGATGATTTCGCTGTCATACAACAGGAGATCCTTATGATGAGAGACTGTCGTCATCCCAACATAATTGCGTATTACGGTAGCTATTTACGAAGGGACAAATTATGGATTTGCATGGAGTATTGTGGCGGTGGTTCCTTGCAAGACATTTACCATAGTAAGTGCATTATGTAATGCAATGGTGCACTAGTAACACTGATTTACAGTAACGGGACCGCTACAAGAGAACCAAATAGCTTACATGTGTAGGGAAACGTTGCTAGGACTTTCGTATTTACATGGAATGGGCAAAATGCATCGAGACATAAAGGGGGCCAACATTTTGCTTACCGAATGCGGCGATGTTAAGTTGGCCGATTTTGGGGTATCTGCACAAATTACAGCCACTATTAATAAACGGAAGTCTTTTATTGGTACGCCGTATTGGATGGCTCCAGAGGTAAGCAAATTAAGTCGTAATAATTGGAATTTTTATCGGTAATTATATTTAATCTGAATATAAAATAGTGACTTTCAATGAAACAATAAAACATTCTTGTCATTTATTGTGGAAAGTTGCAAACAATAGAAATGAGTCATGAGGCAGAATGTTCGCATATTAAAAATCAAAGAAAATCAAAACAATTTATAATAATCACAAATAGGGAAGATTTATTTTGTTTAATATATTATTCAGGTGGCAGCTGTTGAACGTAAAGGTGGTTATAATCAACTCTGTGATATTTGGGCTATAGGAATAACTGCAATAGAATTAGCTGAGTTACAGCCGCCTATGTTTGATTTGCATCCAATGCGAGCACTATTTCTCATGTCGAAGAGTGGCTTTAAACCACCCACTCTAAAAGATAAAGACAAATGGTAATTTGAATGTATTTACTCAATTAATTAGCCAATAACGGTTATATTGTTTCTGTAGGAGCGCTGTGTTTCATAATTTTGTTAAAGTAGCATTAACAAAGAACCCAAAGAAAAGACCTACAGCGGAAAAGTTATTACTGGTAATATTATAAATAATTTGTAATATTTTTGTTGATGTGTGGGCTTTTAGCATGCTTTTTTCCAAGGAGAGATGCATCCAAGACTGGCGATAGATTTATTACAAAAAGTTAATAATCCATCACATATGTTTACAGACTTAGAACCCGACGAGGATGGAGTAACATTTTTCGAAAATTTAATTATCGCTTATTAATACGATTTTATTCAAGGCTATTCATAATGTACCTCAAAGGATACAATCCCGACTGACCAAACCAAAGCAACAAAATGCCATTTTGTCTACTGTAGAAACGCAACACATTGATGAATCTAATAATACCTTACAAAGACCAGGTAAAAAAAATCCTAAATTAATTGACCACTTTTTAAATATTATTTTGAATTTATAGCAGCTAATGCAGTGATGGAAGAAAAAAATCAACAATGGGATCTAATGGATATAATGAACAATGTAACCAGCGTGCATAATTGTGCGGAGCATCAAAATAAAAAATGTGGTATCGGGACTGCTTTCGACTCGCTGAACAGGGAAAAGTAAGTAACATTTTCATTTCTTCTAAACTGGGGATTTACTTTTCTTAAAAAGAAATATTAATAGCAAAGTTAAATTCAGCAAAATTCTAATGGGCACTTTTATTTTTAGTAAAGTTTATTTTAATTTGTTTCTCAGTGATGAACGAAAAGCAATGACTGGTTCGCAAATATTGAAAATGTCACTGAGGTAGATGTAAAAGTGTGGGGTGTGTTTGTATTATTTTTTTTATATGTTGTGATTTTATTTTGCCAAAAAATAATAATGTTTGCCATGTAGTTGCTTCGGAGGTGTAATAAAAATCTGCTAGACACAAATTAATGAATTAAACAAAATTAAAACGGTTTGTTTTGTAGCGTAAATTTGAAAATAACATACTTCAACTAAAATATTAGAATTTTATTAATTTTTTTGATTTTTTATAACACCCTTTTTCGAATTATTATTTAATTTGTTGTATGTTATTTAGGAGTCTATTGCAGTACATTGACGAAGAATTAATGATGAGGTAATTTTTATTAAACTTTGAACGGCTTACTAATAACATCTGCTTGTTTTTTTTTTGTTTTCTGCACTTTATATGCAAGTTTTTCTGTTAACGCTTTGTTTTTTGTGGGGGGCGGTGTATGGGGTAGCATATCCTACACATTTTACAATTTTTTAAGAGAATTGTGGTTCTTTTTGAATTCGATTGATAAAGTAGTTGAATTGGTTTTTTTAATATCTTCTAGGGGAACCTACAAGTTTCATGCGACGGACTCATATACCCAACAGTAAGTTCACATCTTTTGATTTTGTGGGTAAACTTATTTTAAAATACAGGCTAGATAGTTTTCAGTTTGTAAGTATATCAACATGTGTATGATTTTTCTGTTTTCGTTTTGCAATTAATTTCAATCACACAAACACACAATAAGCTTATATTTTCAATAAATTTAACAATAAACTTTAATAAAATATTTTTAACTGGCGAACAAAAGTGTAATGATGGCCCAATTTTAGAGCTACTTTACCGGTACAAGATTCTGATTCAAATGTGAAATGTGATGTGCATACAATCCCATCTAGTCCAGCTAATGATACAACATTAAACGGCTCACCGCGAAGACATTCCTCCGTAGACGAACTTTTCCTTCTGGCCAATTCGATGAACATTAATGGCCAACGGCAAAGATCTCTCAGTGATAGTGGCAGAGCCGATCGAAATGTTAATGGTACTATTCCCAACACTCCAAAATTTCATTCTAATCCACTTTCAATTAAAGGAACCGAAAACGAATCCAATAACCACGACGCAAGTGCTCCGGATTTAGTGGCCTGTCCACCGGTACCGCCTCGAAAGCACCGCCGGCGGCACACACCACCCCGACCGCCAAGCAATGGTCTACCGCCCACACCGAAAGTTCACATGGGTGCTTGCTTTTCAAAGGTGTTCAATGGATGTCCGTTGCGGATCCATTGTACTGCTTCTTGGATTCATCCAGCGACTCGCGATCAGCACATTTTAATTGGTGCTGAAGAAGGTATCTATAATTTGAATTTGAACGAACTTCACGAAACCGCAATCGATCAGTTGTATAATCGGCGAACTGTTTGGATGTATGTTATTAAGGATGTTCTCATGACCCTTTCTGGTAAGATGATTAGGAAAAATTGTACCGATGTATTTTTGATGATTAATTTTATAGGACGAACGCCGCAGTTGTACAGGCACGATTTACTAGCTCTGCAAAGCAAACAGAGCCACAGATTTAGCTTGCATATGAATCGTATACCCGAACGATTGGTACCACGTAAATTTGCGCTTACAACTCGAGTGCCGGACACTCGAGGAACGCAAAGATGTTGCGTAGCCAGGAACCCCTATAATGGGTATAAGTATCTCTGCGGTGCCAGTGGTACTGGAATTTTTTTAATGCAGTGGTACGATCCCTTGAACAAATTCATGCTGCTTAAGGTAAATAGAAAATATAATTTCTTACGTCTTGACTAAAGAATTAATTTATTGTAGCATGTGGAATGCGTTCTACCGAACCCTTTGAATGTTTTCGAGATGATTATAACACCGGAATTGGAGTACCCCGTGGTTTGCGTATCAATCAAACAAGCCTACCAGCCGAATACGTTCAAGTTGGATTTGATCAACATGAATTCAGGTGGGATATTACTTAATATTTTATTGGTGGGTTTAATTTAATTTTTGTAGGGGCGAATTGGTTCCATTCCGATGAGTTGCAAGACATGGATGGTACCGCCACTGTAATCCCGCGGCGTGAGAATTTAAATATTGCTAGCGTTATGCAATTGGATAAGGAGTCAATATTAATTTGCTACGATCGGATGATAAGGATTGTGACGCCTGGTGGTAAATTAAAGGAGAACAAGAAGGGGGTGAATGAGTTGATGTTTGATTTTAAAATTGAAAGCATACGTAAGTCAATAATAATTTTAGAAATCTTAGCAAATATTAATTGGTATTTTATAGATTGTCTTCAGGATAGTGTTTTGGCTTTTCACAAGCATGGAGTTCAAGGTAGATCTTTGAAGAACGGCGAAATTACTCAAGAGATAACAGATTCTTCGAGAACGTATAAATTATTAGGATCTGATAAGTACGATAGTATTTTTTAAATTTATGTATTGTTTGACTAGTATTTATTTGTTTTGCAGAGTGGTGATGTTAGAAAGTCATTTGTTGCGAACCGGAACACTAACAAACGAGGAAGGTCATGACTTGTACATTTTGGCAGGACATGAAGCGAGTTATTAATAGTAAATTTGAGTATGTTTCATATTTAATAACTGCATAGTTGAATGCATTCTCATGCTGCGTTATTTCCAGATAATATGCTCAACATGTAATTGGGATTTTTTTGCTTTCTATAATAAACTTACTAGGAAATAATTAAAGAGACAAACTTAACTTATTTGTAGAGTAGCGTAAGCAACAAGAAGTTTGAGTTTAGAGAGAATGTCAGTCACACTTTAAATAATAATTAACTTGACATACCTCACACATAATATATTTCTCAAGTATTTTAGAAAAGAGAGTGAAGAAATATACAATTGTACAAGTACCTAAAATGTGGTATTTAAATACCCCGAAAATAAAGAGATAAATTTTTAGAGCAAACTGAAATATATAAAATTATATTTTGAGAGAAATTAAAATAATGTTATTATCAATGTTACAAATTAAATATTCCGATGTATTTATTCATCAAACACACATTGTATATATTTGGGTTTCTACTAATCAATTAAACCTGTTAATTTCGCATCACATATCGATTAGCTACCCATATTTTTGCGAAATGTTATTAATGTAGCTACTAAAATATGCAGGATAGTTTTGCAGAGAAAAATTCTAAGTTACCCTGTACTATAATTATTTGTGAAAAGGATTTGTATATAGTAGAAACTGTTGTATTAAATTTAAATATTTGTCAGTAAAATAAGTAACAAAAAAAAAACACTAAGGGTTTGGTAAGTTCTAATTAATTTAATCAAAACTGTTTGCATCACCTTGCAATTTTAGATGTTATTGTGTTAAAGCTTTTGCTTTTTTTCTACAATTATATTTTAAATTCAATTTGGTAATTGTATTTTTAACTTATATAGTCAGCAGCATTTTGGCTGTGTTGAATAATCTAGGTAATGTATTTTTTCTTGTACATATTGTAAATTCTTTAAATATGTCGATTGTATACCAAAAACAATATTTATTATATTTACTTGGCAGACTCATTTATCCATACACATATTCAAAAAAAATGTTAACAGCAAATTTAATTTTAATCCAATGTTATAATTAACTTAATAAATAATTTAATTGTTTATATTTTTTAATACATTCGAATAAAAGGTAATTCAAACGATGTTTTCTAGTTTCCTCTATCCAGTTTACCAAAATATGCCATAATTGTTTAGCGATCATCAAACATCTTACTTATTCACAATCTTCTAATTTCGTGTTGGCTCCTTGTCTAAAAATATCTTAACTTAGCTATGTTTAAAAATAGTCACAAAATCTCAGTGCTGAACGAAATTACGCTGCTGTGTGTGGAATTAAAATTTATGTAAAAAATTAAACAAGTATGTATTATTTTATAATTATTACCTAATCAATCAATCCATTAAAAAATAAACCGCCCAAAAAGACCAGACAAAAAATTAATTAAAGGCATGCTGTCCAGTGAAATAATTAAAATCAAGTATTTTGTTTTGTCTAGCATACCAATTATTTTATTTTTGGATATTTAAATAATTAACAAATCCCAATTTTAAGATCAATAATTAATATTAGTGCTTCACGTGTAATAATGACTTTTTCATAACAACATGCTTTACAATTACAAACAAACGAATTTTCTTATAAAAGCTAATCAATAAAACTAAAAAATTTAAATCCTGCTGAAAGCGTCCTAGGGAAATTCGTTTTTCAGCAGAGAGGTTGTTAGTACTTGTACTGCAAGATCATCACAGCACGTTTTTAAAAATCGAAACATAGTTTAATGGTAAATAGTAATTTTAGTAAAATATTTCCGATGAATTTTAGATTAAAAATCACCCCCTAAAATGGCAGAAGCCGAAGGGGGATCCGAGCAGGATGATGTCTCATTCCTGCGAACGGTGAGAAATTCGAGGTTACTTCCAATGCAGATAAATGTAAATAAAAATATTGTGAACCTTTTCAGGAAGACATGGTATGTCTTTCGTGTACGGCGACGGGCGAAAGAGTTTGTTTAGCGGCTGAAGGGTTTGGTAATCGGCATTGCTATCTTGAAAATATTGCAGATAAAGTAATATTAATTAAATATTATAATAATTAATTTTTGATTTAATTATTATTGTAGAATATACCACCAGATTTATCACAATGCGTTTTTGTAATTGAGCAAGCTTTATCAGTGCGTGCTTTGCAGGAATTAGTTACAGCGGCAGGAAGCGAAACTGTGAGTAACAATTAATTTCCTACCTTCGAAATTTGAATTAAACAATATTTTTAATGATGATTTAAACGATTTATTTTGCACACTGGGTTTTATAGAGTTTTATATGCAAGATTATAACAATTTAGTCGCCAATCAATTTTTTATTACTAGACCTTTTTTAAATAGATAGAAATAATTACTACTAATTGTCTTGGTCCCTTTAAATTCAATGGATTTGCATATAGATGTTCTATAAATTGTCAGATCTTTAATTAAAAAATAAATAATAATTTTTAAAATATTTAAACTAATTTCTACCGCCGAAAAACCAAATTTGATTTATAAAAGGTCATAATTTTTTTATTAATTGTTCAAAAACTTCTATAATATTTCACTCAATTTATTAATAATAATACTACATTTTTGTTCGTCAAAATAAATTATTAATTAAATTCATGTGTTTCTACAAAATATAATTAAAACTTTGCCTCTATGTGTGTAATCCTCCTATTGATGATTATCCTTTATTTCACCTGCTTGTGATTTTGCTTTTCAGGGCCAGGAAAATTTAGTAAGTGAAATATATTTTTACATTATTTCATTTTTGTTTTATCTTACCTAACCGATACCCATTAATTTAATTTCACATTATGCATCCATACCGAATTAATAATTTAGACAACGCTTATTAAATCAAAAATTAAATAACAAATCATTTTTTGTTTTACACAAATGAATATTATTTTATTCAATTAGGTAGTTAAAACACTTTTACTAATATTATGGCCTTTTATTTAATTGCAGTAGTTCAATCTAACTGATGTGGTAGAATTTGAAAATATACATCTACTAAAATAAATTTACAAACAACATAAACAAATGAATTAAAACTAAATTTAAACCAAAATTTGAATACATTCGCAACTATTTAATTTAATAGCATATGAAAAACTAATTATTCTTGTAGGGTAAAGGCACAGGTTCTGGTCATCGAACATTATTGTATGGCAATGCTATTTTACTTAGGCATCAAAATAGTGACATGGTTAGTTAATTTTCTACTAATTAATTTCCCAATTAAAATAAATATAATTGTAGTACTTGGCTTGTCTATCGACAAGTTCAAGCAACGATAAGTGTTTCGTAATAGAACGTTGTGTCTGGTGTATTGTTCATCAAGCAATAATCGGTTTGATTTATATAATCGCATTGTTACATTTAACATTTTGTTATTCGTATTATAGTTTTATCATGTATAAAGTTGTTGTATTGACTACCGTCGTACTTCGGCATTCACGAGAGCTGCCGACGTGACGAGCGGCGCAGTCATTCCATTCAGGCAAGAGCTGCGAGTGTATTAAGTTCGAATAAATTTAACTTAAGCTAGCTACTTGCACTAATTAATAAAAAACCTCAATCCTCTTCTACAAACAAAAGTTCAAATACAGTCCATTCATTCATCGAATCTTAACATGGTCCATTCGAGCCAGATCAAACCAGGCAAAGAAAGCATTTAAGGACTTGTGAAATTCCTTATAGAAGGAAGCCATTTCTTCGTTCAAGCCGTGCAAAAGCGAGCAGGTACAAAGTGCAATTCAGCAATTGGCCAGCCCGTTCACACAATTCAAGGCTGCTCTGCAATTTGGTTCATCATCAAATAGTGAGTACCAAAGTGGGTTCCTTTAGTCCATTCTTTCCAAATTCATTTATTTAATCATTCATTTCTGATTCGCCTCAAACGTAAACGTGTATTAAATTCAAAATGGCGGACACTCTCGAACAAATAACCGCGTTAAACAGAAAGCGGGGCTCAATAAAGTCCAGACTCACTCTCTTCAAGAAATACTTGCAAACTCTAGCCGAATTACTCGATTTATCGCCAGCGCAAGTGATTGAACTGGAAATGAAAACGAATAGATATGAAGCGATTATAACGGATTTTGACGAAGTGCAAATTAACTTGGAAATGATCGCGGATGACGTTGAAGCTCAATATCTTGAACGCGAAAATTTTGAATCGGAATATTACTCAGAACTTGCAAAAGCAAAGGAAATGTTGAACAAAGAAAAAACAGGTTCAGTGTACGAAGCTTCCGTACATTCAGGTCAAACTCCAAGTGAAGTCGACACGAACGACAATGCTAGTTCTTCGGACGGGTCAAGTCCTAATTCTCATCCAAGCTCATTCAAAATTAAATTACCAGACATACCGCTGCAAAAATTTGACGGTAATTATCAAAATTGGTTAGAATTCCGGGATACGTTTTACGCGTTAATTCATACGAACGAATCAATAAAGCCAATCCAAAAATTTTACTACCTTCGAGCTTCACTAATTGACGCCGCGGCTCAAGTCATAAAATCGTTAGAATTTTCGGAAATTAATTATGAAATAGCTTGGGAATCATTAAAAGAGCGATATAACAACGAACGCCTATTAATTGGAAATCACGTTAATGCAATATTTGAATTACCCGCCATTACAAAAGAAAGTTCTGAAAGATTACGGTGTCTCTCAGACGATATCTCGAAACACTTACGCGCACTAAAATTGCTAGGAGAACCTATTGAAAGCTGGGGCACTCTTATAATTCGAATAATTTCCGGTAAACTTCCTAGTATCACTATAAAAGAATGGGAAGAAAGTAGAGCGGATAAAAAAGTTCAATCATTCGAAGAATTCAAAACCTTTCTTAAAAATAGAGCCGATTTTCTCGAGTCTTACGAATTCAATTCGGTTTCAGTAACAGTACCAACGGGTTACCAAGGTAAACAAGATAATTCAAAAAATGTTCGTCAAAAAACACATTCGCGTGGATTCTATACTAAAACCGGGCAAAGATGCGTCAATTGCAAAGGCGACCATATAATATATACGTGTGCAGATTTTCTCAAATTAAGCGTAACAGATAGGGCAAAACTTGTAAAATCTCTTAGAATATGCGTAAACTGCCTACATCCCGGGCACTCTGGTACAAACTGCAAATACGGTTCGTGCAGAAAATGTTACTTAAAGCATCATACATTGTTACACGTTGACAAAGATGCAGCTTCGCAAAGCAATGAAAACGCAATTGATAATGCAAATGTTTTGACAGCAAGAGACACAATCGCTAATTCACATTCGGTTTCCGGTTCAGTAAATGGTTTACTTTCAACCATTCTTGTGAAAGTATTCGATTCAAGCGGAGGTGCATATTATGCACGAGCTATTTTAGATTCAGGCTCAGAGTCATGCTTCATAACTAAAGAATTAGCAAACAAATTAAATCTTCCAAAAAACGAAGTTAATCTTAGAATTTCGTGCCTTGCCAACACAGCATCCAATTCATATAGTACTTGCTCCATTCTGTTGCAATCCATTCATAACGAATTTCAAGCCAACATTACATGTTTCGTGATCGACGTTATTACAACCTCGGTGCCGGGATTCACAATCGACCCATCTCAATTAAATATTCCTCCAAACATCAGATTAGCTGATCCAGAATTTGAGCAAAACGGTAAGGTAGATATTCTAATCGGAGCGGAGCTATTTTGGGAATTGCTTTCCATCGGAAGAATTAGTTTAGGTCAAAACAACCCTATTCTACAAAAAACTAGATTCGGCTGGATCTTGGCAGGCAAAAGACCTAGTTCTATTGTTCAAGCAACTACGCGTTGTAATCTCGCAAAATACGTAAACGAATCGCGAATTCATGATCAATTGACGCAATTTTGGAAAATCGAGGAATGCTCCATCGCGCAGCCACAGTCGCGAGAAGAACATAATTGTGAAAGGCATTTCAAAGAAAATGTTCAGCGCAATGAAAAGGGGCAATTCGTTGTTTCGCTTCCCTTTAAGGAATCACCAGCTCTTCTAGGTGACTCTAGAGCAATCGCAGAAAAACGGTTTGGGTTTCTAGAAAAAAGGTTAGCAAAAAATAGTTTACTGCGCGATTCATATATTAAATTTCTAACCGAATACGAGAATTTAGGCCATATGACGGAAATTAAAAACTTGGACAGCATAAATTCGGGTATAAATCGTTATTACATGCCTCATCATGGGGTCGTTCGAGAAGACAAAACCACCACGAAATTGCGCGTTGTCTTTGACGCGTCAGCGACTACTACGACAGGAAAATCTTTAAACGAGCTTCAAATGACGGGACCAATAATTCAAGACGATCTCTTATCAATTATTTTACGCTTTCGAAAGCATCCTATTGTCATATCCGCAGATATAGAAAAAATGTATCGGATGATTCAGGTAAACCCAAACCAAAGACATTTGCAATGTATTCTCTGGCGTTCTGATCCAACCAAAAAATTACGCACATTCGAACTAAACACGGTAACTTATGGCACCACAGCCGCGTCATTTTTGGCTATACGCTGCTTACACGAACTTGCTAATGAATGCGAATCATCAAACCCTCTAGCTTCAAAGATTATAAAGTCTGATTTCTATGTTGACGACTTGTTAACAGGGGCAAACACTGTGAGTGAAGCAGCAAAAATAGGACAGGATATATTTGATATTCTGTGCAAAGCCGGCCTTGTGTTAAAAAAATGGCGATCAAATAGGCGCGAAGCGATAGAAAGAACGTGCGAGTATAATTCCACAGAACTGATAGATTTTGGTAGTAATGAAAATTCAAAAACGTTGGGCTTAGCTTGGTCGAGTATTAATGACATTTTAATGTACAAAATCAACACAAACCCATCAGAAAATACGGTATCAAAGCGCGTCATTCTTTCGTGTATTTCGCAGATTTTCGATCCTTTAGGACTTTTAGGTCCTTGTATAATTTTGGCAAAAATTATGCTTCAAGAGTTATGGTCCGAAAAACTCACCTGGGATGAATCGTTGCCAGCGGTACTTCATAGTAAATGGCTTCAATTTAGAAATAATTTGGAGTGCCTTAATAAGTTGTCAATTCCGCGACACGTTATTTGCAATAATTTTGTTGTACTCGAAATGCATGGGTTTTCAGACGCGTCCGAGAGCGCTTACGGTGCATGTATATATATAAGATCGACAAATAGTAACGGTGAGGTTTCTGTAAATCTTTTGTGCGCAAAATCAAAGGTTGCTCCGTTGAAATCATTAACGATTCCTCGGCTGGAGCTTTGCGGCGCCCTCTTGCTAAGTCGCTTATCTAATAAAGTGCTTAAATCACTTGAGTTAAAATTCAATCAAATAACGTTGTGGACTGATTCTACAATAGTCCTTGGTTGGCTGAAAACACCAGTCAATTTATTAAAGGTATTCGTGAACAATCGCGTTGCCGAAATTCAGGAAAGCACTTCAGAGTTTTCTTGGCGTCATATAGCCACAAAATATAACCCCGCTGACTTGATCAGTAGAGGATTATCACCACATGCCCTTCAGGGTGCAAAAATTTGGTGGCATGGACCGCCTTGGTTACAAAACCCTGCGACAGAATGGCCGATTACTTTCAATCAAAACGAAAATTCATTGCCCGAACTTCGATCTACCGCGTTTTGTTCTGCAAATCATAGCGAGATATTTGTAAGGTTTGAGCGATTCTCTAATTTAAACAGATTAAAGCGTCATTTTGCATATGTTTTGCGTTTTACAAAAAATTGCCAATTGAAGGCAAGCGAACGTCAAGCCGGGCCTTTGTCGGTTCATGAAATTCAAACATCCTTTAGATTGCTTATCAAAATAGCCCAAGAAAATGAATTCGACATGGAGTTACGAAATTTGCACGCAGCAAAATCCGTAAGCAATAAGAGTAAATTAAGCACCTTGTATCCATTTCTTGATGAGTATGGAGTGATAAGAGTAGGCGGTCGATTGCGAAACTCCGCGTTCACTTATGAGAAAAAACATCCTATAATTTTATCTGCAAATCATCGCTTGACGCATCTAATTTTTGCATCCGAGCATTTACGCCTTATGCACGCTGGTCCGCAGCTTTTGCTCGCTTCCATCAGAGACGTGTTTTGGCCAATCGGCGGTCTTAGGTTGGCAAAATCCATATACCGCAAATGCGTTAAATGTTTTAGATTCAATTCGAAAGGAGTTTCACCAATAATGGGAAACTTGCCTTCTGCAAGGGTACAATCATCTTTTCCCTTTTTCCACACCGGAGTGGATTATGGGGGCCCGTTTATTTTAAAGGACCGTAAAGGTCGCGGTTCAAAGTCGAGTAAATGTTGGATGAGCTTGTTTATATGTTTCACCACTCGTGCTATTCATTTGGAACTAGTAACAGATCTGACTACGGAAGCTTTTGTCATGGCCCTGCGGCGGTTTGTAGCGCGACGCGGCAAACCCGCTCATATTTATTCAGACAACGGAACCACATTTGTTGGAGCAAATTCAGAAATCCAAAATTTATATTCGTTTCTAAAGGGTTCTGAGTATGACATTTCTAGCTCACTCACTCGCGATGAAATCACATGGCATTTTATACCTGCTCATTCCCCACATTTTGGCGGGCTGTGGGAGGCGGGAATTAAATCTTGTAAACACCATTTAAAACGCGTTCTCGGCAACTCACACCTTACTTACGAAGAATTTAGTACATTACTTTCACAAATCGAGGCAATCTTAAATTCACGTCCTCTTTCATCCATGTCAACCGATCCTAATGATTTTAATCCCCTTACCCCTGCCCACTTCTTGGTAGGAAGAAACCTGTCATCAGTTCCAGAACACGACTTAAAACCTCTCAAGGAAGCAAGATTGAACGTGTACCAGCGTTTACAGCAGCTACAACAGCATTTCTGGGAGCGCTGGAACAAGGAATACGTTTCGGAGTTGCAGCAGAGAAGGCGCTGGAAGCAGACTCGGGGTGATTTGAAGCTAAATACATTAGTGTTAATAAAGGAGGACAATCTGCCTCCGCTTAAGTGGCGCCTTGGTCGTATCGTACTGCTTCATCCTGGAGAGGACGGTGTTTCGCGGGTTGCTTCAGTAAAAACAGTGAGCGGAACTTTTCGTCGAGCATTTTTCAAACTATGCCCACTTCCGATCGACGATTGTCTTGAAAGGCAAGGCTTTCAAGGCGGGGTGCATGTTTCGTAATAGAACGTTGTGTCTGGTGTATTGTTCATCAAGCAATAATCGGTTTGATTTATATAATCGCATTGTTACATTTAACATTTTGTTATTCGTATTATAGTTTTATCATGTATAAAGTTGTTGTATTGACTACCGTCGTACTTCGGCATTCACGAGAGCTGCCGACGTGACGAGCGGCGCAGTCATTCCATTCAGGCAAGAGCTGCGAGTGTATTAAGTTCGAATAAATTTAACTTAAGCTAGCTACTTGCACTAATTAATAAAAAACCTCAATCCTCTTCTACAAACAAAAGTTCAAATACAGTCCATTCATTCATCGAATCTTAACAATAAGCTTGCATTCGATGTCGGTTTACAAGAACATAGCCAAGGAGAAGCTTGCTGGTGGACAGTCCATCCTGCCAGCAAACAAAGGCACTTTATTTCCCCTAAAAACTACCCAAAACTAATTAATTTAATTCTAGATCTGAGGGCGAGAAAGTGCGAGTAGGAGATGATTTAATTTTGGTATCAGTAGCCACTGAAAGATATTTGGTAAATTTAATTTAGACACCCCCAAATTTTTTTTAACCAAAACAAATATTTGTAGCATACCACCAAAGAAAACGAACTATCCATAGTAAACGCCAGTTTCCATGTGACCCATTGGTCAGTACAACCTTATGGTACCGGAATCTCTAAGATGAAATATGTAGGATACGTTTTTGGCGGAGATGTTCTCAGATTCTTCCATGGAGGCGATGAGTGTCTTACTATACCATCCTCTTGGAACACGGAAGTGGGGCATAAGTACTACTCAATATTTTATCAAATAATATCAAAAGTACTAATTCATTGCTATTTTGTAGCATTGTAATTTATGAAGGTGGTAGTGTTATGTCCCAAGCGAGATCTTTGTGGCGCCTTGAACTAGCTAGAACCAAATGGGCTGGTGGTTTTATAAATTGGTACCATCCAATGCGGATCAGACATATTACCACCGGAAGATATTTGGCTGTTAATGATAACAACGAATTGTATTTAGTTAGTCGAGATGAAGCTACCACAGCGACTACTGCTTTTTGCTTACGACAAGAAAAAGACGACCAAAAGGTGGTTTTGGAAGATAAGGACTTGGAAGTAATTGGGGCACCAATTATCAAGTATGGTGATTCCACAGTTATTGTGCAGCATTCGGAATCTGGCTTGTGGTTGTCTTATAAAGTAATCTTCGCAAATTGCTAATTAAATTTCGAAACGCTAATTTTTGGTGCTTTAGGCATACGAAACGAAGAAAAAGGGTTTGGGTAAAGTGGAGGAAAAACAAGCAGTACTTCACGAAGAAGGAAAAATGGATGATGGTCTAGACTTCAGCAGAAGTCAAGAAGAAGAATCAAGGACCGCTCGAGTTATTCGAAAATGTAGCTCACTTTTTACCCAATTTATAAAGTAAATTAAAATACCTCAAGAAAAATATAGAAAGCAAATAAAAATTATTTTCAGCGGCTTAGAAACTTTACAAACGAACCGACGACATTCGTTATTCTTCCAAGTAGTTAATCTAAATGAAATGGTGATGTGCTTGGAGGATTTGATTAATTATTTTGCTCAACCAGAAGATGATATGGGTAACTTTTTTCAAATAATCAAATGAAAGGTAATAATTGATTTTATTTAATTTTTTTTTGGTAGAACATGAAGCTAAACAAAACAGACTAAGAGCCTTAAGAAACCGCCAAGATTTATTCCAGGAAGAAGGCATTCTTAATTTAATTTTAGAAGCAATTGATAAAATAAATGTGATAACTTCTCAAGGATTTTTGGCTCAATTAGCTGGCGATCAAAGTTGGGAAATGATTTCTGGCTACCTATATCAACTTTTGGGTACATTTTTTCAAACATTTATTCAAATATTTAGTATCTAAAAGATACCTCTTATTTTAGCGGCAATTATTAAAGGAAATCACACAAATTGTGCTCAGTTCGCCAATTCAAACCGATTGAACTGGCTCTTTTCTAGATTAGGATCACAAGCTTCCAGCGAAGGTACTGGAATGTTGGACGTATTGCATTGCGTCCTTATAGATTCTCCTGAAGCCTTAAACATGATGAGGGCACGTTTTAAATTATTTTCCGCTAAATAAAATAACACTTTTGCATTTCAGGACGAACATATTAAAGTCATCATCTCACTTTTGGAGAAACACGGACGAGATCCAAAAGTACTAGACGTCCTTTGCTCACTTTGCGTGGGTAATGGGGTAGCTGTGCGAAGCTCCCAAAATAATATTTGCGACTTTTTACTCCCCGGTAAAAATTTGCTCCTTCAAACACAACTCGTTGACCACGTTGCAAGTATTCGTCCAAATATATTCGTGGGTCGAGTGGATGGAAGTGCAATTTATCAGAAATGGTACTTTGAGGTCACTGTAGATCATTTGGAGCAAACCACGCACATGATGCCACATTTACGAATTGGGTGGGCAAACTCGAAAGGATACGTGCCATATCCTGGCGGTGGTGAGAAATGGGGAGGTAATGGGGTTGGTGACGATTTATACTCTTATGGGTTTGATGGCGCACATCTTTGGACTGGAGGACGAGCTACTCAAATTGTTGCTCAAGTTTCAGACCCTTATATCAAGAAAAGTATGAAGAAATCATCCCTTTATAATTATTTTATTTAAAAATCCGTTTCAGATGATGTGATCGGATGTGCCTTAGACTTAACAGTGCCGATAATTTCCTTCACATTCAACGGATTCCCAATCAAAGGTAGCTTCCGCAACTTTAATCTCGATGGTATGTTCTTCCCAGTTATCAGTTGTTCTTCCAAATTAAGGTAAGACAATTAAAAAATTATTTACCCACTCTACAATTTTTCCAACATCATTCAAGTTGTCGATTTCTATTGGGCGGAGATCACGGTAAACTAAAATACATCCCTCCAGAAGAATTCTCCCCATTAGTGGAAAGCTTGCTACCACAACAGATCTTAAATCTGGAACCCTGCTTTTACTTTGGCAATATGAATAAAAATGTGATTGCCGGTCCATTATATGTAGAAGACGACACTGCTTTCGTGCCAAATCCAACCGATACCTCGATGGTAAGCTTGGCCACTTATGTGGAATCAATTCGCGATAAACTAGCCGAAAATATACACGAAATGTGGGCTATGAATAAAATTGAGGCGGGCTGGCAATGGGGTGACTATCGAGATGACTTAAGACATGTTCATCCTTGTCTGGTACCTTACGATAAATTACCAGCAGCTGAGAAGAAGTACGACTCGCAACTTGCCGTACAAACCTTAAAAACAATCATAGCTTTAGGGTATTATATAACCATGGATAAACCACCATCGCGTATAAAAACCATTCGCTTGCCACATGAACCATTCATGCAAGCAAATGGTTACAAACCAGCACCACTTGATTTATCCGCAATAAGTTTAACTGCTAAGCTGGAAGAGTTAGTTGATCAACTTGCTGAAAATACGCACAATCTTTGGGCCAAAGAGCGTATTCAGCAAGGATGGACGTATGGCCTGAACGAAGTACCTCTAAACCTTCTGTTCCTATTGCTTGATACTATAAATAATTTTGCAGGATCCTGATATGTTGAGAAGTCCACATTTGGTGCCTTATAGTAAAGTAGACGACGCGATCAAAAAAGCGAATCGCGACACTGCTTCTGAAACAGTTCGCACCCTTTTGGTTTATGGATACAATTTAGATCCTCCAACTGGAGAGCAGCAGGAGACCCTTTTGGCTGAAGCAAGTAGATTGCGGCACTCAGCTTTCCGAACTTACAGAGCGGAGAGGAATTATGCAGTGGCTTCAGGAAAGTGGTACTTTGAGTTTGAAATTCTTACAGCAGGCCCTATGAGAGTTGGCTGGGCAAAGGCGGATTGTGGTCCTGGTAGTATGTTGGGGTCGGATGAGAATACTTGGGCTTTTGATGGATACAATGTAAGTTGAATATTTTTTGATTGCTATTTGATTGAAGAGATTGTAAATTAGATCCGGAAATATCATGGTGGGTCGTATGAACATTTTGGAATTAAGTATCAAATTGGGGATGTTGTTGGGATTTTTTTAGATCTTTTTGATAATATTATTAGTAAGTTTTTTGGACTGAAAGTAATTTTTTTGTATTTTGTCCCGAAGGTTTTATTTTTCTAATTTTTGTGCACTTGTTGAGTTTTTTTATGAAAACAAATTGTGTATTTTTAATCGTGGTCTGTAATTTAATATGAAATGTTCCTAGGAAGAGAAAGTTTATAGTAATTCAGCTGAATCTTTCGGCAAACAATGGCAAGTTGGTGATGTAGTTGGCGTTTTCCTAGATCTCATAGATCATACTATAAGTAAGAGAAAAAATTCAGCATTCGCTTATTTTTCCAAAAAAAAATATATATTGCTTTATTAATTATTGTACTCTGAAGTATCAATTATTTAGATTTTGTTTTCACTAATAAAAAATACAGCATTTCTGCGTGCGTACACAATTTATGATTGATTTTGATTGATTTCTGTTTCTAACAATATTTCTATGTGTGTGTGTGCATGTTTGTATATTTTTTTAAAAAAATATATAAATTGTAATTAATTCCTTTCGCAATGAAGGTTTCTCATTAAATGGTGAGCTTTTGATGGACGCTCTTGGTGGCGAAACCACTTTTGCTGACGTGCAAGGAGACAATTTTGTTCCCGCTTTTACTTTGGGCGTCGGACAAAAAGCTCGACTTTGCTTTGGGCAAGACGTTACCCAATTGAAATATTTCACCATGTGCGGGTTGCAAGAAGGTTACGAACCATTCTGCGTGTAAGTTGCTGATGGTAATAAATATTCTCAATTTTTGAGACAATTATTTTATAGTAATATGAATCGCGCTGTAACTTATTGGTACACTAAAGATCAACCAATATTCGAAAACACTGATGACATACACGATACCAAAATAGACGTCACTCGAATTCTAGCTGGAGGCGATAGCCCTCCGTGTCTTAAGATAAGCCACAATACCTTTGAGACGATGGAGAAAGCTAATTGGGAATTTTTGCGATTAAGTTTGCCAGTAATATGCCATCCAGAATTCATTAGGTAATATTTTAAAGGTAGTTTTAGTTCTGGGAATTTAATTTGGGATAATTATGTAGTGAGGATGATAAGTTGAGACGCTGGAATGAGATCAAAATCCGGCAGCATCGATTGCGTACTGAAGCTGAACAACAAATTACTCCTGCTCATATCGAGCAGATTATGAAGAGCGGATTTTCGATGAGCGATATTAAAGGGTTGCATCGCAACTATGCAGAAGATGCTGTTGAGTCGGATGAAATGATGAAATCACAAGTTAAGGGTAGAATTAATCCTTCCAGGCCACCAAGGAAGGGTTCCTTATCCAGGAATATGAATGGTTTTGATGATAATAGTATGTTAAATTAATTTGTGTATTATTGAAACTAATTGAAGGGTAGATTTAAGTGTTAATATTGGAAGAGGAGTACATAGAAGTAGTAGTGAACTGGACATGAATCGCTATCATGATACAGCTCAAACAAACCAAGAGAAAGTTGACGATAAGAAAAAGCGTGGACGATCTCCTTTCAGGTATTTAATAATCCACCAAATTTGAATTAAGCAATAAACAATTGGAATAACAAGTATTTTCTTACATTTTTTCATTATTAGTGATGTGGTACGCAGGTAAAAATTTATTTTGTTGTTTGGTAGAGGATTTTTACACCCAAAGAGTGATTGCACCTCATCAAAGAGAATTTTGCGCTTTGGTCCTAAGTGTATTATTTACAGGTTTTTCTCAAGAAAAGCAAAAGGCGAAACCACTAGCGGTGATCGCGGTAAAAGTAAAGCCAAAACTCCAGAACCAAGATCTCCACAAGGAGGAAGAATCAGCGGTGGACTTTCACCGCAATCCAGATCCATTGGTCTTTCAAACGCAATGCTCACCAGAAGTCCTACGATGAAGCAATCTCAAGTAAACTGATTTATTTTCTCATTGCATATTGATTGAAAGATTTTTTTGTCTTTAGACCGATTTGTTGCAATCACCCACTTCACCAAACCAACAGAAACAACTCTCAGTTCCACAAACTTCCGATGTGGAGTCTGTTGGAAACGAAATTTACGATTCGGAATGCCTTAAATTAATTAACGAATATTTCTATGGGCTTCGCGTGTTTCCTGGTCAAGATCCCACACATATTTACGTTGGATGGGTGACCACGCAATATCATCTTCATAGCAAAGATTTCAATCAAAGTCAAGTGTTGAAAGCTTCCGTTATAATTGTCGATGACTACGAGAGAATCGTGGATGGGTAAGCAAATTATATTACATAATGAGAATAAACTAATTAATTTGGGTAGCGTTGATCGTCATGCTTGTTACATGGTACGAGCTGACGAACTGTACAATCAAGTGACTCAAGATGCATCTGGAAAAGGCGCATCTCAAGGCATGTTCATCGGATGCTTCTTGGATGCTGCTACTGGAGTTATCAGTTACACCTGTGAAGGCAAACCTACATCACACTCCTTCAAAGTAAGTACCATTTCCCCTTTATTAAATATTTCTCCAATGCGCCAACTTCTAGATGGAACCAAACACCAAACTCTTCCCTGCAGTTTTTGTAGAAGCGACCAGTAAGGAAATGATGCAATTTGAATTAGGCCGTACTTCAACCAGCTTGCCATTATCAGCAGCTGTGTTGCAAAACAGTGCCAAACATGTAATCCCTCAATTTCCACCAAGACTTAAAGTCCAATGCTTAAAACCGCACCAATGGGCTAGAGTGCCAAACCAAAGTTTACAAGTCCACGCTCTTAAATTATCTGACATTCGTGGTTGGTCCATGTTATGTGAAGATGCAATCTCTATGATTGCTCTTCATATACCAGAAGAAGATCGTTGCATTGATGTGTTGGAGTTGATTGAGATGGATAAGTTGCTAAGCTTCCATGCTCATACGTTGACTTTGTATGCAGCTTTGTGTTATCAAAGCAACTACAAAGCTGCACATGTTTTATGCAAGCATGTGGATCAGAAGCAGTTGCTTTATGCAATTAAGTCTGAGTATATGAGTGGACCTTTGAGGCAAGGGTTTTATGATTTGCTTATTGCGGTCCATTTGGAGTCTACAGCGACTACAATGTAAGAGATATTTAAAAAATTTGAGGTGTCTATTTTATTTGTAATTAATTTAGGGAGGTTTGTAAAAATGAATATGTAATCCCAATTGGTCAAGAGCTGAAAGATCTTTACGAAGATCCGGATATGAAGCATAGTTTACGAAAACTGAAAATGGAATCTGTGCAACCCCAAATGAAAATGTCTGACATATCGTAAGATGCATAATTTTCTTCCACCAATTTTACTACCAATCTTTTGCAATTTCAGTGATAATATTGAAAGCATTAAGAGCTTGTACGCTCCATACTTTCCATTAGACATTGTACGCGATTATGTGATGACTGCCTTGGCAGAATCAGTCGAGATCAACCAAGTCCACAATCGCGATCCTGTAGGTGGCTCCAACGAAAACCTCTTCCTGTAAGATTATTATTTTTTCCTCAAACGCAAATTTCTTACAATTGAATTTACAGCCCCTTATTAAAATTGGTAGATCGCTTGCTCTTGGTGGGTATGTTAAGCGATGCAGACGTGAACAAATTGCTCATAATGGTAGGTCCTGAAACTTGGGATCCAGTGTTTGAAAAGGATGGTAGAGATGAGCACCGCAAAGGTCTACTTTCTATGAAAATGGCAGAAGGTGCCAAATTGCAGATGTGTTATTTGCTCCAGCATCTCTGCGATATCCAATTGAGACATCGCGTTGAAAGTATAATAGCATTCAGTCATGATTTCGTTGCCGAATTGCAAACTGATCAATTGAGACGTTATATCGAAATTAAACAGTCAGATTTGCCATCGGCTGTTGCGGCTAAAAAGACGAAGGAGTTTAGATGTCCTCCTCGCGAACAAATGAATGCTATTTTGTGTAAGTTTAAAAAGATTTTAGGTACGTCTATTTCTCTCTATATATCTTCGTTTGTTTTAATGTTGCTTTCAGCCTGATATATGTTAACACTTTTATTTTACAAGACTACAACATTTTTAACACTTTTATTAAATTTTTTACTGCATTGATTGGATGATGAAGTCTTCGTCCGGAATGGATATTTAACTCAACTAATAGAACGTCTTTACTTCGTCCAAATTTAATTGTCGTATTTTGTTTTTTGTATTTTTACACACTCACCAATAAACTATTTTTGGAAAAGTGGAACAGTTCACACAATTTTTTTATACTTTAGACTATTTCGTTTTTTCCAAAATCTTCAATGTCGTCAGTCCGTCTTCGTGTATAAAATATACCACCACAAATTTATAAATTACTGTTCTACAAACTGACTGAAATTTCAGGTTTTAAAAACCTAGAAGAAGAGGACAAAGAAAATTGTCCTCTTGGTGAAGATTTATGCGAACAAATGAACACGTTCCATGACAAATTAATGGTACACGTCTCACTTAATGCTTTACAAGCACCAGTAGAAGAAGAAAATCCAGACGCTTTAATTAAACCAGGCCCAATTAAAAAACTGTATAATTTTATTAACGCTGTAAAAGAATTGGAAGAAGAGCCAAAAGAAAAAGTAGAACCAGAGAAAAAATCCCCTGAAGAAATATTCAGAAAGGTTTTAATCAGCACTATTGTAAAATGGGCTGAAGAAGCTCAGATTGAAACTCCTAAACTTGTACAGGAAATGTTTAGGTAAAACTGAAGAAGATATCTCACTTCCATTTGTATTAAAATATTTTTTTAGCTTGTTAGTTCGACAATACGACTCTGTAGGTGAATTAATTAGAGCCTTACAAAAGACATACATCATCAACGTAAAAACTAAAGTAGACGTTGCGGAAATGTGGGTCGGCTTGAGCCAAATCCGAGCTTTGCTTCCAGTACAAATGTCCCAAGAAGAAGAGGAATTAATGCGTGAAAGATTATGGAAGTTGGTGAACAATCACACATTCTTCCAGCATCCGGATTTAATTCGCGTTCTTCGCATTCACGAAAACGTGATGGCCGTAATGATTAACACTCTAGGAAGAAGATCTCAGGCTCAATCAGATGCTGGTGCTCAGGCCCAGACAACGGAAGGCGAGGTTGTTACTAAAGAAAAGGTTTGTATTTGCCACGACCGTTAATAATCGCTTAATTTTACAATTTCCAGGATACATCGCACGAAATGGTGGTAGCCTGTTGTCGGTTCTTGTGCTACTTTTGTAGGACCGGTAAAGTTAACCAAAAGGCTATGTTTGAGCACTTTGACTTTTTACTTGAAAATAGTAACATTTTATTGTCTCGGCCTAGTCTTAGGGGTTCAACTCCTTTAGATGTTGCTTACTCCTCTCTAATGGAGAACACCGAACTTGCTCTTGCACTACGAGAACATTATCTGGAGAAGATTGCGATATATCTATCCAGATGTGGTCTTCAATCGAATTCCGAACTGATTGAAAAGGGTTATCCTGATCTTGGTTGGGATCCGGTCGAGGGTGAACGTTATCTTGACTTCTTAAGATTCTGTGTTTGGGTAAATATTTATTTTAACAGTGGAGTGTCTTAAATAAGTTGGCAAAAATTTAGGTAAATGGCGAAAGTGTTGAAGAAAACGCGAATCTTGTCATCAGATTGCTGATTCGTAGACCAGAATGTTTGGGTCCAGCATTGAGAGGAGAAGGTGAAGGATTACTTCGCGCAATTGTGGAAGCCAATAAGATGTCTGAAAGAATTGCGGATCGTAGGAAAATGATGGACGAAGCTGAAGGCACTGTAAATGTTGCTCAATTTTCGCATCCTTTACCAGATGGAGAAGACGATGAAGATTATATCGATACTGGAGCAGCAATTCTAAACTTTTATTGTACTTTAGTCGATCTGCTTGGTCGCTGCGCTCCAGATTCTTCAGTAATAGCTTTGGTATAAAATTGGGAATTTTAAAATGATATTTTAATCGACAATTTATATTTTTTGTTTAGGGTAAAAATGAATCTTTAAGAGCAAGAGCAATCTTAAGATCCTTAGTACCACTCGACGATTTACAAGGAGTACTAAGTTTGCGGTTCACTTTGCAAAATCCAGCAGCAGGGGAAGAAAGACCAAAATCCGATATGCCATCAGGATTAATTCCTGGACACAAGCAATCAGTTGTTCTATTTTTGGAACGTGTTTATGGAATTGAAACGCAGGAGTTGTTCTTCAGGCTACTAGAAGAAGCCTTCCTCCCAGACTTGAGATGTGCGACTATGCTTGATAAGGTAAGATTACAATTGTTTTTTGGAAACTATTTAAATAAGAAAATATAATTGTATAGAATGATGGAAGTGAATCTGATATGGCTCTAAGCATGAATCGTTACATTGGAAACTCAATTCTTCCACTATTAATTCAGCATAGCGCTTTCTATAGCGAAGCTGAAAATTATGCGTCTTTGCTGGATGCTACACTTCACACAGTTTACAGATTATCTAAAAATCGCATGCTTACAAAAGGCCAAAGAGAAGCCGTTTCAGATTTTCTGGTAGCTTTAACCAGCCAATTACAACCATCAATGTTACTCAAACTTTTGCGTAAATTAACAGTCGATGTTTCAAACTTATCAGAGTACACCACAGTAGCTTTAAGACTCTTAACTTTGCATTACGATCGTTGTGCCAAATATTACGGTTCAAATACTGGCCAAGGTTTATATGGAGCTGCAAGTGATGAAGAGAAACGGTTAACAATGATGCTGTTTTCGAATATCTTTGATTCTTTGAGTAAGATGGATTATGATCCCGAACTTTTCGGTAAAGCATTGCCTTGTTTAAGCGCTATCGGTTGTGCTTTACCACCAGATTATTCGCTCTCTAAGAACTACGATGATGAATGGTACTCGCAAAAGTCGGCCAAAACTGGGCCTGATGGTCCATACAATCCACAACCAATTAATACTTCTTCAGTGCAACTTAACAACGATCTCAACAATATTGTGCAGCAGTTTTCTGAGCATTATCACGATGCTTGGGCTTCGCGTAAATTAGAAAACGGGTGGCAGCATGGTGAACAATGGTCTGATGCCAATAAAACCCATCCAAGATTGAAACCATATTCATTGTTAAATGATTACGAAAAAGAACGCTACAAAGAACCTGTTCGCGAATCCTTAAAAGCTCTTCTAGCTATTGGATGGTCAGTTGAACACTCTGAAGTGGATTTACCATCGAATAATCGCAACTCTGTTATGCGACAAGCTGGTGATAGTACTAGTGCATTTAATTACAATCCACATCCAGTAGATATGACCAACTTAACATTATCTAGGGAAATGCAAAATATGGCTGAACGCTTAGCCGAAAATGCACATGATATCTGGGCGCGCAAGAAGAGGGAAGAACTTAACACTTGCGGTGGAGGAATACATCCTCAATTGGTACCTTACGATCTTCTCACGGATAAAGAGAAGCGAAAAGACCGAGAACGATCGCAGGAATTTTTAAAATATTTGCAGTATCAAGGATATAAGTTGCATAGGTTTGAAAGATTCTATTTAATTTATTTTGGATCTAACTGAATGTTCCTTTAGACCAAATCGCGGAGGTCAATCAGAAACTGAACAAGGTACCGCTGGTCCATCAGTGGAACTGCGATTTGCTTACAGTCTCTTAGAAAAATTGATTCAGTATCTTGATCGTGCTACCATTAACATGAAACTGCTGAAACCTTCACAAACTTTCAGCAGGCGCAATTCGTATAAAACTTCATCAAGAGATATTAAGTTCTTCTCCAAAGTAAGAACTTCCCTAAAGATCCCTTTGTAGAAATAAACTTGCGTATTCTAGGTGGTTTTACCCTTAATGGAAAAATACTTTTCAACTCACAGAAACTATTTCATTGCAATTGCCACAGCTACGAATAATGTAGGTGCTGCAAGTTTGAAGGAAAAGGAAATGGTAGCTGCATTGTTTTGCAAACTAGCAAGTCTATTGCGGGCAAAATTAGCAGCATTTGGTGCTGATGTGAGAATTACTGTGCGATGTCTGCAAGTTTTGGTTAAAGGAGTGGATGCAAAGTCTTTGGTAAAGAGTTGTCCGGAGTTTATTCGGACTTCTATGTTGACGTTCTTTAATAATACTGCTGATGATTTAGGGCATACGATTACAAATTTGCAGGATGTAAGTTGGATATTTAAATATTCTAGATCAGTTTATGATATTTTTATAAATTTAGGGCAAGTATAGCCACCTTCGGGGAACACATTTAAAAACCTCAACGTCGCTCTTTTACGTAAATTACGTAATTCTGCCAGTTTTAACAGCGTTATTCGATCATTTAGCTAATTGCGAGTATGGTAGCGACTTATTATGTAAGTGTTGAGTTAAAAAGTTGAACAGTTTCTGATATATTTGCCTTTAGTGGACGAAATTCAAGTAGCTTCCTACAAAATCTTACAAGCATTGTACAAACTGGGTACCGATCCAGATTTATCACATGAAAGAAAGTACTTGAAAACTGAAATGGAAAGGCACAAACCAGCATTGGGATCTTGCTTAGGAGCATTTAGTTCAACTTTTCCAGTTGCCTTTTTAGAACCACATTTAAATAAACATAATATGTTCTCACTTCTTAATCGAATCGCAGATCACTCACTTGAAGCTCAGGGTAAAATTTAATTTCCATAAAGATTTTTCGGTATTTATTTTATAATTGTTAGATATCATGTCAAAAATGGAAGCTTCCATGCCCACTTTGGAAACAATCCTTTCCGAAGTGGATCAGTTTGTTGAAAGCGAAAAGACGTATCACGATGCAGCACATGTTATCGATGTGATAATGCCAATGTTGTGCTCATATTTGCCATTCTGGTGGTCACAAGGACCAGATAACGTTAGTCCTACTGGAGGGTAATTTAATAAAACGATTCTCTTGGAAAATATTTGACTAAACGTTTTGTAGCACTCATGTGTCGATGGTAACAGCGGAGCATATGAATCAACTGCTCAAGAATGTTCTTAAATTAATTAAGAAAAATATTGGCAACGAAAGTTCTCCATGGATGACCAGAATTGCAGCTTATACCCAACAAATTATAATAAATAGCAGTGAAGAGTTACTTAAAGATCCATTTTTACCACTTGCTGAACGGGTTAAGAGACGTACAGAAACAATGTTCCATAAGGAAGAAAGCTTAAGAGGTTTTATTAAAAGCTCTACAGATGATACTTCACAGGTAATTTTATTTTCTATTTATTAAGATAATTGGTAATTTTCTATCTAGATTGAAGCGCAAATTCAAGAAGATTGGCATTTATTGGTCAGAGATATTTATTCATTTTACCCTCTGCTAATAAAATACGTCGATTTACAAAGAAATCATTGGCTGAGACATAACATCGCTGAAGCTGAAGACTTGTACAACCACGTTGCAGATATTTTCAATATTTGGTCAAAATCTCAATACTTCCTTAGGGAAGAACAAAATTTCATTTCAGCAAATGAAATTGATAATATGGTTCTTATTATGCCAACCGCAACTCGAAGACCTGTTGTATCCGATGGCAGTCAACCAACCGTTGGAAAAGTAAGTTAATCCCTATTTTAGATATCTTAAGACAAAATGTTTGATCCCATCTATAGAAAAAGAAGAAAAATCGCGACAAGAAACGCGACAAAGACAAGGAAATTCAAGCTTCTCTTATGGTGGCTTGCTTGAAGCGTTTGCTACCGGTAGGTCTTAACTTGTTTGCTGGTAGGGAACAAGAACTGGTGCAACATTGCAAGGATCGCTTCCTTAAAAAGATGCCAGAATATGACATCATCGACTTTGCAAAGACTCAGCTAACTCTACCAGATAAAATCGATCCTGCTGATGAAATGTCCTGGCAGCATTACCTTTACAGTCAACTGGGTAGTAAGAAGAGCGTCTCTATTGGAACAACTGATGGAAACGGCAAGAACCAATTGGAAGAAACAGTTGATAGAATTATGGCTATGAGTAAAGTCTTGTTTGGTTTGCATATGGTAAGAATAAGAATTTTCTTTCAGTTACAATCAAATCATTCAATAATATTAAATTTGCTATAATTATAATTTCCTATTGTTTATTTGCTTTAGCAAACTATTATTTGCAGTACTTTTCTACATTATTGTTTTTTACGTTGCGCATTAGATTGACCATCCTCAACAACAACAGAAAGGTGTTTACCGAAGTTGTGTCTCCACTCAGAGGAAGCGAGCAGTACTGTCTTGCTTCCGACAAGCTTCTTTGCACAGTTTACCGAGGTTGGTCTTCTTGTTTGCTGTTTTATGATTTAACTGTTTTACATTATAATCACATTAATTTGATTTGATGCTTTTATGAAATTATTTGATGTGTTTTTCTTACTAATAAACCTACTAACAGGCAGCTAGGCCAAAATCTAATAAAGACGGCTGGAAAAAAGTCTTAGGAGCTGCTAGAAAACGAGCTGCTTTAGCTTGTCTTCGATGCACACCTTTGTACAAGCTCAGCAGGTCTGTTAACTTACTAAATCTACAACAGTCTATTAGAAATTATCAACATCTTTTGAAATATTTAGACATAGAGCGATAAATATCTTTATCCGCACATACCGCGACTTCTGGCTACAAGACGAAAACTCTGGTACTGAGGTGATGATTGAAGATCTAACACAAAGCTTTGAGGACTCCGAGCTAAAGAAAAAAGATGCAGAAGAAGAGGAAGGCAAACCTGATCCACTTACGCAACTTGTAACCACTTTCTGTCGGGGTGCTATGACCGAACGATCTGGGGCTCTTCAGGAAGATCCTCTCTACATGAGCTATGCAGAAATCATTGCAAAATCTTGCGGTGAAGAAGAGGAGGAGGGTGAGGAAGAAGAAGGTGGCGGTGAAGGCGAAGAAGGTGGTTCTTCAATTCATGTAAGTTTTATGAAATATATAATTAGGTTTGAATATAATAGGATTTTTCTTAACATAACTTAAAGAGGAAAATATCTAAGTCAATGGTAAGGCTTTTTAACACTTGTATGCTTAGAATTATCAGTTAAACCAGAACTTATGTTAAAATTTTGCGTATTAACATTATTAGGAACAAGAAATGGAAAAGCAAAAGCTCTTATTCAATCAAGCTCGCTTAGCCAATCGTGGTGTTGCCGAAATGGCTCTACTCCATATTTCGGCTTGTAAAGGTGTACCATCAGAAATGGTAATGAAAACTCTAGAATTAGGTATTTCGATTTTACGGGGCGGTAACAATGATATCCAAATGGGGATGTTAAACCATTTAAAAGACAAAAAAGATGTGGGTTTCTTTACCAGTATTGCTGGTTTGATGAACAGCTGCAGCGTTTTAGATTTGGATGCCTTTGAAAGAAACACGAAGGCCGAAGGTCTTGGTGTTGGTTCAGAAGGAGCTGCTGGTGAAAAGAATATGCATGATGCTGAATTTACTTGTGCGCTTTTCCGATTTATTCAACTTACTTGTGAAGGCCATAATTTGGGTAAATTTCGTTTGTAAAGAATTGTATATCAATTTATCGTGTAACTTTCTTAGAATGGCAAAACTATTTGCGTACTCAGGCTGGTAACACAACAACTGTTAACGTTGTTATCTGCACTGTGGATTACTTGCTGAGACTACAAGAGTCCATCATGGACTTTTACTGGCATTACTCAAGCAAGGAACTTATAGATCCTGCTGGTAAAGCAAATTTCTTCAAAGCTATCGAGGTTGCTAGTCAAGTATTTAACACCCTTACTGAAGTAATTCAGGGACCGTGTACTCTTAATCAACAAGCTTTAGCTCACTCCAGGTAAAGAAGTTAAGGGTAAAAAATAAATAGAAGATATTAATATTGTCTTATAGATTGTGGGATGCTGTTGGAGGTTTCCTATTCTTATTTTCTCATATGCAAGACAAACTATCCAAGCATTCAAGCCAAGTAGATTTACTGAAAGAGTTACTTAACTTACAGAAAGACATGATTACTATGATGTTGTCTATGCTTGAAGGAAACGTGGTGAATGGTACCATTGGTAAACAGATGGTGGACACTTTAGTAGAAAGTGCATCGAATGTGGAGCTTATTCTGAAATATTTTGATATGTTCTTGAAATTAAAAGACCTTACTTCTTCAGCTAGTTTCCTTGAAATTGACTCCAATAGTGATGGCTGGGTATCACCAAAAGACTTTAAAGAAAAGATGGAGCAGCAAAAAGCCTATACACCGTAAGAAATGCGTTATAATTTAATATTATTGGCTTCATGAATTTTTTTAGCGAGGAAATCACCTTCTTACTCGCATGTTGCGAGACTAATCACGATGGCAAAATTGATTACATCGGTTTTATTGATCGCTTCCACGAACCAGCTAAAGAAATTGGTTTCAATTTAGCAGTACTGTTAACCAATCTATCTGAGCACATGCCCAATGAACCAAGATTAGCCAGATTTTTGGAAACTGCTGGATCAGTCCTCAACTATTTTGAACCATTTTTGGGACGTATTGAAATTATGGGAGGTAGCAAGCGAATTGAAAGAGTTTACTTTGAAATTAAAGAGAGTAACATTGAACAATGGGAAAAACCTCAAATCAAAGTAAGTAATAATACTTTATACAGAGGATTGGTACGTATTATTAAATTTTAGGAATCCAAACGAGCTTTCTTCTACTCAATCGTAACTGAAGGAGGCGACAAAGAAAAATTGGAAGCTTTCATCAACTTTTGTGAAGATGCCATCTTTGAAATGCAACATGCTAGTGGATTGATGTCTATTGAAGAATCTGGCTGTGGCGGACCAACGAGAGCAGCTAGCTACACTTACAATCCAGATGAAGATGAAGAAAGGTAAACTTTATTCCCACCGTAACACAAATTACAATATACTTTTCAGAGATGGAAGATATCCAATGAGAAAACCATACCAAAAAATCAAAGACGGAATCGCTTTTGCACTTTCATCTCTAAGTCCTGCAAGCATCAAACAGAAAATTGGAGAAATGCAACAAATGTCGTTCCTTGAACTGTTTGTTGGCTTTTTCAAGCTGATCTTTTACGCGTTCTTCTATTCAGGATTTGGGGTTGCTGCAGTACTTAAATACTTTTTAGGCATTTTGATGTCTCTAATGCGGGGACCAATCATTGAAGAACCAATCGTAGAAGTGAAAGAGGAAGAAAAAGTCGGATATCTACGCGTTTTACCACAGCTACCATCAACGGAAGAACAAAAAGAGAAAGAAATTCAAGCGTTTGGAATGGATATAACAAAAGAGGATAACGGACAAATGAAAATGGCACCGCATGAATCTCCAACAGGAAGTCAACCGTCTTCTGGTGAAGGTGAAACTACACCAGAAGAAGGAAGTGATCATGTGGATACGGAACAGCCGGAACAACCCTTATCTCTTTCGGATCTTCTAGGGTAAATATAACAGCCTTTAGATAATTTTATATTTATTTCTCAACTTTAGCGGAGAACAAGCAAAACTAGCAGCACAAGAAAAAGCAGAAGCTCAAGCAGCACAACAAGCTGCAATGCAGGCAATCGAAACTGAAAGCAAACAAACTCACACCACCGAGCCATCAGCAATGTCACAGATTCATTTCAGTGCTTATGGAAATCGAGTGATTTCCTTCTTAGCAAGAAACTTCTACAACTTGAAATACGTTGCTTTGGTGTTGGCTTTCTGCATTAATTTTATGCTGCTCTTCTATAAAGTGACGACGCTTGGTGAGGATGACGGCAGTGGCAGCGGAAGTGGTAGCAAAGAGGTACTCGACATCCTCGAAGGATCAGCGCAAGGCAGTGGATCTGGTATGGGTGATTCAAGTGAAGAGGAAGATCCCATAGAATTGGTGCATGTTAATGAAGATTTCTATTATATGGCGCATGTGATGCGATTGGCTGCACTTTTGCATTCAATTGTTTCATTGGCTATGTTGATTGCGTACTATCACTTGAAGGTACCACTTGCTATATTCAAAAGAGAAAAGGAAATTGCTAGACGGTTGGAGTTTGAGGGCTTGTATATTGCTGAGCAACCGGAGGATGATGATTTGAAGTCGCATTGGGACAAATTGGTTATTTCTGCCAAGTACGTTAATTTTCTAAATGGTAAAGCTTGTTACTAAATATTTTGCAGATCTTTTCCTGTAAACTATTGGGATAAGTTTGTGAAGAAGAAGGTGCGACAGAAGTACAGCGAAACGTACGATTTTGATTCGATTAACAACTTGCTGGGGATGGAAAAGACATCGTTCCATCAGCAAGAAAGTGACGAAGGAAAAAGCTTGTTCTATTAGTAAGTATTGAATTTATTTTGTGAATTTGACTAAAAATATTTCATCCAGTATCTTCAATATCGATTGGCGCTACCAAATTTGGAAATCAGGAGTCACCATAACCGACAATTCTTTCTTGTACTCTTTATGGTACTTTACCTTCTCAATTCTTGGCAACTTTAACAATTTCTTCTTCGCCGCTCATTTACTAGATGTTGCCGTTGGATTTAAAACTTTACGCACTATTTTGCAATCAGTAACGCACAATGGTAAACAATTGGTGCTTACGGTCATGCTGCTCACAATTATCGTATACTTATATACGGTGATTGCTTTCAACTTCTTTAGGAAGTTTTATGTGCAAGAAGAAGATGAGAATATTGATAGGAAGTGTCATGATATGGCTTCGGTAATTTTTATTGCATTTTATTGCGAATAGTTGTTTATTAGTTTGATTTCAGTGCTTCATTTTCCATCTGTACAAAGGTGTTAGAGCTGGAGGTGGTATTGGTGATGAAATCGAACCACCAGATGGTGATGATTATGAGATCTATCGTATCATGTTTGATATCACTTTCTTCTTCTTCGTTATCATTATTCTTTTGGCTATCATTCAAGGTGGGCATTTTATCATATCTTTCGTAATTTAGTTAATTTTTGTGGGTCGTAGGTTTGATCATTGATGCTTTTGGTGAGCTTCGTGACCAACTTGAAAGTGTAAAAGAAGATATGGAGTCAAATTGCTTCATTTGTGGTATAGGAAAGGACTACTTTGATAAAGTGCCTCATGGATTTGATACGCACGTTCAACAGGAGCACAATTTAGCTAATTACATGTAAGCAATTTTAAATGTGTATTAGGGGTTGCATAAATTCAGAATATTTTTTACTGATTTTGCGTTTGTTCACAGGTTCTTCCTCATGCATTTGATTAATAAACCAGACACGGAGTACACGGGTCAAGAAACGTACGTTTGGAACATGTACCAACAAAGATGTTGGGACTTCTTCCCGGTCGGTGACTGTTTCCGCAAGCAATATGAAGACGAATTGGGCGGCGGTGGGGGTTAAATTTTTAGAATTTTAAGCCTTATGCATAATATGCTGTTTAATAACGACAATTTCTCCAAGTGCTCAAATTTTCTTATTACAGTTTTTTCATATATTAATATTATATTACGAATGTTGTATATTTATAAAATATTTAATGTATTCTAGGGCAATATCCACACATGGCAAAAATATATTTATATTTAAATTGCACATTTAACGTAAATTGTAAATATGCTTTGTTCGCATATCGTTTTTTTGTTGACACAAACGAAAATATGTACAAATAATTTATCGAAGTTGTCCAATTATGCCTTATACATATTACTGCAAAGGATTATTAGCATATTTTCAATGTAATGTGTATAGAAGGAATTTTGAATATGAATAAAATATTTTATTGTTATCCAGTTTTTTATTTTGCAAATATATTTGATCCAAATAAAAGCGAACAACAAATATCAAGAGACAATTTCATATAAAATTCAACAATAAATACATAAATAAATTTCGAATTTAAATTTGACTAGATTGGAATGCTTGAATACCAAAAAGAAAAGTTAATATCATCCCGTGGTCCAAACAAATGGCTCCAACCGATTATCAATATCCAGATAATTATTCAACGTTTCCATCGACTCTAAAGTTTGATTCAAAAGCATATGACATCGTGTCAACTGATGCGACAACTCATGCACCTTCGTCAACTTCTCCACATACTTGCAATACTTTTTCTGCTTTTCAGTCGTTGCAGTTACAAGTCTTGCTACTTCAGTATCAACCTAAACCAAACTAATCAGCAACAATTCATTCGATCCAAACAAAAAATACACACCTCACGCACTTTTTGAGTCAAGTGATTCTGTTCGGTTGCGACTAAATTAGCCGCAGCTGTAAGATGATGCTGGTATCGCAAACAGAGGTTTCGAAACGGGGCCGGATCCAAGCGCTCTAACACCTCCGGATCTCGGGCAGACGGTAGATTTAACGTGGCTCGCATAATCGGTAGAAACATCGGTATTCTTTGCAAGCGGATCACATCGGGATCCTTCACGGTTTCAGGCTGAGCTCCACGAACCACTACAATGTTATGTGCGCTTGAATTGCCTCGCTTTAAAGCCAGCCGGTTTGCTTGCGGTATTTTTCTACTGGCTGATTTTGGTTTGACTGTCTGCTTGTTTGTAAGCTTCGGGGAATCTAAATTGTTATAATTAATAAGTAGTTAATTGTTTAAATAATTCCACATACCTCCAATAGGTCTATTCACCGTATAACTAATATATGGTAAATCTGTATCACTACAAACACTAGGACCTGGCGAAATAGAGCCTGTTCTACTCAATTCCATATCGGAAGACTCAGTAGCTCCAGGATTTGCAATTGTATGCTGCCTTCTTATGTTTGGCTGCTTCGCAACCTCCGCATTTAAACTAACTTGTCTGTGGGGTTGTAGCCCCGATTGGGTGGAATGTTCCGAACCCATTTTTGTGCACAGTTGTTTATTATTATTATTATCAAAACAAAAGACTGTCAACGAGAAATGTCACTGGTACAAAAAATTGTGTGAGCGCCCCCACATATAGGCAACTAATAATACAATGAGTCATACGGACATTCCCCTTCTTGACAACTGTCACTTGCCACGTGCTTTTAAGTTCATCCAACTTAACCTTACAAAACGCTTGAAAATAAATATTGTGTAATTATGTCTCGATTAATTGTAAAAAACCTTCCAAAAAATGTAAGTAGATCATTTATAGTATTATATATCGTTAAATATTGGTTTTGTTAATAATATAGATAACTGATGAGAAAATCAGAGAAATATTTAGCCAAAAAGGCACAATAACAGACGTACAATTAAAATACACATCTGAAGGGAAATTTCGACAGTTTGGATTTATCGGCTACCGAACTGAAAATGAGGCAGATGACGCTATTAAAACTTATCACCAAACGTTCATAAACACCAATAAAATTAGTGTTGAAAAGTGTGCATTGTTAGGTACTGTAACTAATTTCCAAATCAATAATTGCTGTTATATAATTCTAATTAAAGGTGATCCAAGCAAACCAAAAGCATGGAGCAAGTATTCAACTGAAAGTTCCAAGTTTAAGCAGTCGAAAGCTAATGAGCCCGTTGAACCCGAAACGGCTAAACCAGAGAAAAACAAGAAGAAAAGCAAAAAGAAGGACGAATCAGTTGAACTTCTATCACAATACAAAAATGATCCGATGTTTGAAGAATTCTTGCAACTGCACGCACCCAAAGAACACGATAAATTGCAACAATTGGACAAAACCGCCAATAATGACGATAGCGCAATTGAATCAGACGAAGAATCTGATAAAGATGAATCTAAAGAGTCTGATGAAGAAGATGTTCCGGAAGATTCAAATAAACTGGCACATTCGGCTATTTCCGATTTGGAATACATGAAAACTTTAATGACAAAAACAGGGGCTGATGGTGAAGTTGAAAGGAAGCCTAGACAGAAAACTCCTAAGAAAATTAGAGAGAAAGTTGACCTATTCACAGTAAAAGTAAGGATATAATTCATATTAAAATATCGACAATATTTAAATTTGCTTAATATTTTGTTTCAGTTGCGCGATTTGCCTTACAACTGCAAGAAAAAAGATATCAAGCTTTTCTTCAAACCAAACACCCCTTACAGTATTCGAATTCCACGGCAAGTTCATGGAATCGCTTACGTTGGCTTTAAAAACGAGAAAAATATGAATAAAGCGCTTACGAAAGACCGAAGTTTTATGAGTTAGTATTTGAAATAATTTCAATAATAATTAATAATATTATATTTTAAATAATTAATTTAATAATTTTAAATAATAATTTCAGATGGTAAAAGAGTGAACATTGTCAAGTTCACTTATGAACACGAAGAAAAACCAGAAGAAGAAACTACAACTGATACAAGAAAGCTAAAATGGAAAAACCAAGAAGAAGCTTTGAAGAATGAAGAAGATATTGCAGAATCCGGGAAAATATTTATCCGTAATTTGGCCTATACGACTGTTGAAAGCGATATCGAGGAATTATTTACGAAATATGGTGAGTTAGAAATATTTTCTCCGATATAGACAACCAGCAATACATTCTTATAAAATATCTTAACAAATTTCATGATAATTAGGCCCCTTAAGCGAAGTAAATCTACCAATCGATACCACTACTCGCAAAATGAAAGGTTTCGGCGTCGTAACCTTCCTAATCCCAGAACATGCCGTAAAAGCCTACTCCGAATTGGACGGTTCAGTCCTACACGGAAGAATGCTTCATTTACTGCCGGGCAAAAGCAAAGAGTCCACAAAAACTGAGGAAACTATTGAAGAATCTTCGAATTACAAACTGAAAAAGGCAGCAAAAGATAAAGCTCAAGCTGGATTATCACACAACTGGAACGCTCTATTTTTAGGGCACGATGCAGTTGCTGAAGTAATAGCTGAGACTTATGGAACTACAAAAGAAGCTGTGGTTGGACCACTTGGTTCTGGTAGTGCTGCTGTTCGACTAGCTTTGGGTGAAACGCAAATTGTAGCGCAGACTAGGAAGTTTTTGGAACAAGAAGGGGTTGTTTTGGATGCTTTTACAACAGTAAGAATATTTTTAAATAATTAATAATTAAATTATTAAAATATTGTGCTATTTTAGGGCACTGTTAAACGGTCCAAAACTATAATTTTGGTCAAAAATTTGCCGTCCCAAACTGAAGCGAGGGAGTTGAGGACACTTTTTGCCAAACATGGGGAAGTTGGGCGAGTTATTTTACCCCCAAGTGGAATTACTGGTAAATATTACACATATAAGTTAAAATAAAACTATATTAAACTTTTACAGCAATTATTGAATTTTTGGAGCCGTCTGAAGCAAGAAAAGCTTTCACCAGACTGGCGTATTCAAAATTCAAAAATGCTCCACTCTATTTGGAATGGGCCCCCGACAATAGTTTACAAGAAGGCAACATTGTTAGAGCTGCAGAAAGTACCTCGAAAATAGAAACGGTGGTGCCTGAAGTTAAAGAAATCGAAAATAAAATTGAGGAAGAGGATGACGAAGAGGAGCCTGAACCCGACACTACATTGTTTGTTAAGAATTTAAATTTCAAAACTACAGACGCAGAATTGCGGAATGTGAGTACAATTAAATTAAATCGACATTATTTCTATTTGAATATAATTTTGTAGCATTTTAAATCGTGTGGAAAAATTAGTTACGCTAATGTGGCAACTAAACGCGATAAATCAGATGCTAACAATACGTTATCTATGGGCTATGGATTTGTGAGATTCATGTATAAAGCCAGTGCGGAGAAAGCATTAAAAACGCTGCAACAAAGTGTATTGGACGGGAAATCGCTTGAATTGAAGCGATCAGAGAGAACCACACAGTAAGTTTTAATTTTAATATTTACTTTTATGTTAATAGTTCTAAATTATTTTTTTATCTAGAAACGATGTAAAACCTAATCGTAAAACTGTTAAGCAAAGCAAACAGAATGGTACGAAAATTCTAGTACGAAATATTCCTTTCCAAGCAAAGAAATCGGAAGTACAAGAACTATTTACCACTTTCGGTGAAATAAAAGCGCTGCGATTGCCAATGAAAATGAATGTGGGTGCAGATTCGCATCGTGGATTTTGTTTTGTGGATTATGCAACAAATGCAGATGCTAAGGTAATAGTCGTATTTTAATTATTTATTTTAACCGGCGTCAATTAATAAATTATTTATATTTTAGGCTGCTTTTGAAGCACTCAGTCAAAGTACGCATTTATACGGTAGAAGACTGGTACTTGAATGGGCAGCGGTCGATGAAGGTGTCGACGAAATACGAAAACGTACCGCCGCACATTTCACACAAACCGAAGAAGTTAAATCGAAAAAAGGCGTGTTCAATTTAGAATAAGCAATTATAAAATAATATTAAATATATGCATATGTTTTAAACCATAGTATATTTATTATATAACCATAAACAACCACATAATGACTACTAAACTACTAGGAAAGACTAAAACAGCAAACCTGTTATTTTCGCAGTAATGCCTCATCTTGCATTGAAAGTTGGCCTAATTTTTTGCCGATGCGCTCGTGAATGTCTAGGAATTTTGCTACACAACGATCGATGCAAACGGCTTCGCCTTTTTGGATTTCGGCATCCCCGTAAACTGGTGGTATGCATTTTTTGTGACAGGCTGCAGTTAAGCGATTGTACATATCAGCCATCATTTCGATTTCTAATTCCTGAATTAATTGCATTTTTTGTGCTTCTGTTTCAGCCATTTCGAGTAGATTATAGGTACTTTTTAACTAATAATTACGATGCAAACTTGCGATAACTCGGTTCGTATTCTCCAGTATTTGCTTGTCTCATACGATCCCTTACTTTCATATTATCATAACGTCTGTTTTGAATCGAAGTTTTTGAGTAATAGAACGAATATATTCCAACTACAGTGCAAATTGCCCTTAAAATAATAATTTTGAGGTTAGGATTATAAATCCGTGTAAAAAACGTGTTGTTTCAATGAAATGAATTACTTTATGAATGTGATATTTACCAGCCTAATCCAACTTTTGCATGAGTACCAAATTGCATGCTTTATTTACAGAAATTCACAAGTTATTTCCAGTTTTATTGACCATGTGAAAATCTGCTGTCAAAACTCGGAGAGTTCGATGGCGACTAGCGCCCACTATGTTTATCGCACAGAACTAAAGGAAAATTCAAATTTTCCCACCAATTAATTATTAATTGATAATAATAATTATTGAATATTAAATTTAATAAGATAATAATAAAATAGTTATTTATGTATCAAGGCAGTCAAGTCGTATTTTTTATCGCGAATGTGGAAATTATATCGATCGATTGGAAAACTCGATCGTTTTGTATATTTTTGCTAGTCAGCTTTATATTTTATGTAAAGTGGCATTAATAAAGAAATATTAAACACTCGAGCTATAGCTATTGTTATTGAATAGAAAATTCTAACCTCAAATACCGCCGTGGTTGTTTCGGACCAAACCGGCTCTATTTTCCGCCTTCAAATACCCAAGAAAAGTCTTTTTCCATCGTAGAGACGTTTTTTCTTTCATATTAGAAGCACTAACACCTTTCACAAATGATTTATTTGCACTTTTTCACTTTTCAAACTGAATATTATGACAGTTCACACTTGTAGCTTTCGCTGCACTGAAATTGCCTATCGGTCGGCAATCGTCGGCACCATTCGGAATAGAATTCGCCGAAGCGACGACAGTCAGCCGGTCATCGCCCTATGCGCGTCACATGCCTTAATAGCCATGTGCTACCTGCATTGGAATGTGCGGGCGCATCGTTTAGTGCAGGTGCATTATGTAACTGAAGAATGCGGGGATGCACCTCTTAAACGGTTGGGAAATCCCTCGCCCCTTGAAATCCTAAAGTTCAACCGATCTTGATGAAATTTGGCACACGGATAGAGAAAAATTCGTAGAATCCAACCGTGCCATCAGAAGTTTAATTCCGTTCATGGTTTGGAAGTTATTAATTGTTTAATAAATTATTAATATTCTACATTATTTACTATTCTACTTTAATTATTCTACTTTAGTGCGGATTGTTAAGAACTTTACTGCCGAAGCCGGATAAAATAAATTATTTAAAATAAATTGCATGTTGCATGCACTTCATATTTGCTTCGAAGCAACTTCTTTACCATTTACTGCCTTTTAATACAAATAAGTGCAAGTAAAATGCATGAGCGAGTAGAAATAAATAGCATAAAACGTTTGTACATTTGTATGGATTGTTCAAATATATATAATGTAGCGGTTTGTGGCAAAGGAAGGTTTATAAAGGCCCTTGGAGAGCTTTACAAGTGCTTGGTTATCGCGTTTTGGAGGATTAATTTCACCTCATAATGAAATATGGCATTATTTCGTTTCCACAATTTACTATAACTAACTACGATAGGAACAGATACCTCGCACTCCCCGAATTTTAACTAACGCACAAAAAACACCTTGAAAACGAAACTGTTTTACTTTCCCTGATATTCCACAAAACGCAGAAAACAGAAAAAGAACGTTTTCTATAAAAAAAACCTTTAATTAATTTTAAACACAATCTTTTTGTATGCAGCAAGTTTGGTTGTAAAGCTATTGTAAATTTTAATTAAATTATTTGATGTGTGTTGGAACGTTTCCATATAAAATCAGCAAACTATCAAGTTAAAAGGATTCGTTCAATAAGCATTCAATAAAATTCTTGCAACCAATCCATCTACTCAGAAAAATCATGTTAAGTACTAGTACTGCGGCAATTATTGATTGATACTGTAGATGCAGAATAGATTCTTCAGGAGAAAACAATTTAGTAAACGTTTTGAAAAATCGGTCGATATGGTATTGCATTGCAAAAACATCAATAAAGGTGCATATTCAAATAGTATTAAATATCATTTGGCAAAAAGCAAAATTTTTCTATCAAACAACATGATTAAAAAAATGTTTAACTAATATATTGATTAAGCTACGCGAATAATTTTATTCGCCAGTTAAAAAGTATTTTATTTTTGCATACCTGTATGAGAAAAATTAATGAAGCATTCATTTGCAGATTTTGCAAACAAAAAATATTGAAAATAAAAATATGGAGCTCTCATAAAATTATTTATATTTCAAAGTATATATTCATTCACTAATAAAAATAAAACATCACATATGTACCAATATAGAATATGTATGAAACCATTCAATACAAAATCTTATATCGTATATTTGAATAAATAACGCACCCACATAAAATAATGTTATTGATGTGCTTCTTATATAAATTTCTAATTTTCATCCAAATAAAATTGGAATAATATCTTGTAAGCTTTAAAGGAGAAACAAACGCTTAAAAGGTTTACCTCCAAATTAATTACAGTAAATATAATTATGTCATATTAGTTTTGAAATTTAACTAGATTATACTATAAGATATTCAAGTTGCGCTACTTCAATATTGTTAGGAACTGTATAAAATATATAGAAGTTGGAGAACTTTATGTTATCTTATGTGCAAAATTTAACAATAAAATTTTATGATTATTAAAATAAATAAGTATAACGAGTTTTCTAAAGTGTTAATAATTTAAAATCATTTAAATTATGAACTTAAATAAATAATAAAAGTTCAAAGCGATATATTCAATAAATATAGACGGACTCCATTAGCAATATGAATTTTTAATACTTAAATAGTCGCTTAAATACTAAAAAGTTAATCGGTAAAAAGTTTATGCAAATTTACCTTTTCGACTCGTATTCCCAGTCTTTTGGAGTTTCAACTATCATCCTTTAATTAACCAACTCAATAGACCCTCGTTCTCATTTTCACTATTTTCTGCAAAAGTAGAAACATATTTCTATACATCTTGACTAGTCTTTATAATGATGTATTTTTTACTATACAAGTAGGATGCACATAAATGTGCTTTTTGATTGCTACCTTGTTTGCGAAATGCGAATGCTGCAAATCTGTTACTCTTTTATTCATTTTGGAATTTTTAATAACATTACAGAAGCAAATTGAAGTTGCTTTAATTAAATAATTTCTCAAAAATTTATTATTAAATAACTCTTTTATCATTTGTCTCAATTTATTTCCGATTGGGTGTTGAAGTGCCAAATATTATAAATAATTCAACACAAAAATTATGGTTAATTAGCTCGAACCAAATCGAGTAATTCCGAATGTTCCACAACAGTGAAAACAGAGTTCGAGCGCTTATCAGCGTGAAGCGTATGAGATTTTCAGTAGCGCGTGGGCATCGCAGGCGTCGTGCTTTAAACTCCTCTACGTTCCCGTCGTCGGCGTCGCTCTAGCATCGTCTTACAACTCGAGAGAATCTCTCATTCTTACACCGAAAAAATACATTATTTCCAATCAATTAATTAACATTTTTGCGACTGCTCAAATCACCATCAGCAAAACTTTTGAAAAGTTCTACTTAATTAAAGAAACTTATTTATGATTGTTTGTTTTAAAATTCGACTTATTGTGAACAAATGTGATGTGCGTTGATGATTACAGTTAACTTTTTCCTAGTGGGGTAGTTTTAAGTAGAGCGACCGAAAAAATGGAACAAAAGTTTGCATTAATATTTGGAATACAAGTTATTGTTCTACTGATTGCTAAAGGTACATTATTTAATCATTAAGATCTTTTGATTTGTGAAAATAATAATTATACCCCCTGCACTGACTAATTATAAAAGCGCGCATTGCTCGGCTCTATTTTAGTACTTCTATTCAATTCAATAAATTATTAACGAATAGCATTCAATGAAAAGTTATTTAATTTATTGATGCGATTTGATGTGAAATATTATTTATTTATTGTTGAGCGCATTTTAATTTAATACCCGTACTTTTACTATACGTAATAAATTAGCACGTATTTATGTTCCACTTTTTAATTAATTATTTACTAGACTAATTGAATTTCAAAGAAAGCTATCTAGGTGTGGATGACAATTCTTAGCGCAAGTATCATGTTTCGTCTGGGAAAACGGATGTGCCTTTATAATTAGACATTCAAAGAATAAAAGTCGACGGGAAAACAGATGGGGTGCACTTGCTTACCTCCTGAAAAAATAACGGAAAAAATATGTTTGAAATATTCCCAACCCAAAGTGATGAACAGCTAAATATTATTTTTTTTGGTTTTATATATTTTTTTTCTGAATCCAATTCACATTTCACACAAACGACTTTTGGCTTTGATGTGATTTTATTTCAACAATTCGTTTACTACATGTTATTTGTTACAGCGGTATGCTTTAAACTTTTAATTAAATAACAACCGTCTACACTGAAAAACTGAAACTCCTGTTTGTGATCATATTCAATAGGGTGTAAATGTTTGTTTGCATATGCAATTTGCGGGCGGCATCAAGGTGCTAAACATTTAGACCTCCACCACTCAAACAAAGAAGAATTTTCTTAAATTATATTTATCTAAAGATAGAATGCGGGGTTTTCTGCCAGACCCAACAAAACGAAATAAACATTAGCATCGTTTCGCCTTTAGAAGTTCATGATCATTTAGACCTCCACATATGCTCAACATTTGTACTATTTATAAGTGCAGAATAATATCGTGTTTGAAACTAAGCTCGGAACTGTTTCACATAAAAGCACATTTGGGTTTAAAGGGTATTCTTAGTTGACCTAGCAATTTATTCAGTGGCTTTACAAATAATAGTTAGCATTGAAATATTTAAATATCATTTTTAATGTTGTGGACTTGTGGTTTGTAATGATTCTGGTGTAGAATTTTCGAATTACCGCAAACACTAATCGTTATTTACTACTAGGTCTTCTTTAGCAAATTACTTTAATCGTCTACTATTTCCACAAATTATCTACCTACTTATTTGGAGCACACATTTATTATTCAAGGAAAAACAACATGTGAAAATATATTATTTATTTAGTGATGCATGTAAGAGAAAAATTACATTTTTATTTTGTTTGGAAATAATTCGGATTAAGTGCGAATGCATTAAAAATATTTCCACCATAAAGGAATTAATCAGACCAAATAAAAAATGTTCGCTATCCAATTACACTATTTGTGAATAATGCTCGATTGGTTCATGATTAACTAAATCCCAGCTTAAATACCAGATAACAATCCACTCCCATTCAATAATTGATGAAATAGTTAAAATCGCCTTTGGAAATTCCGACTCTAGTGCTAAAATTAATTTAATCGTATTGAGTGCAACAATATTGATTAATAAATTGGAATACTTAATCAAATTTCGAGCCAAAATTAATAAAATATTGCTACACAATTTAAGTAAGGTGCCTCGATGAAAAGTCTAGTCGCATGGAAAGTGCATCTAATTTTCAGAAAAATAATTAGCTTATATGCAAACTTTTTAAATCCTGCAACAATATTGCTGAAAGAAGCTTATTTAATTGCAATTTGTTTCAAATTGAACGTAGTTATTTCACTATTCTCGAATTGCCATCCAATTTCGTAGAAAATAAATTTGAAATTTAATCGAAACCATTATGTCTTGAAAAATAATTACCCAGCTTTTATTCGAACAATGTGTTTTGAAAAGAAATTGTGATAACACAGATTTTAATATAGATATAAAGTAGCAGTGATATTACTTCTCTCGTAGAGGAAGTATTGTATTCATGAAAAAAAAAATTTCTCCAAATTTCACTTTTTTCTACATTATAGAATGCGTAGATTACGAAAATCATATTCACTAATTTCCGTCTGTCGGTCTGTCGGTCTGTCGGTCTGTCGGTCTGTCGGTCTGTCGGTCTGTCGGTCTGTCGGTCTGTCGGTCTGTCGGTCTGTCGGTCTGTCGGTCGGTCTGTGCAATTCTTTAAAACACTATATTTCGGAATGTACCGACCCGATTAAAGCAAAATTTGCGTCCTTTTTTTCTACCTGTCCATAGATGATATCGAAGCAAAAAAGTTTATAAAATTCTCAAAGACCTGCGCGTTATAGGCCAAAAACATGCTAAAAATGGCAAAATCGGTAGATCCACTTAATCTTCTAAAGTTGCTGACCGATTTTAACCAAATATTGAACATATGTTTCGTGTATACCCCAAGTGGTGAATGCTCTCAAAAAATCTGGAGTTTATTATAGGGTTGAATTTTTATTAAGGGTTGAAGGGTCAAAAAGTTGTAAAAATGAATAAGTTGTAACGTGAATATCTGCCAGGAGGAATATTTGATTTGGACCAAATTTGGTATACATATTAGGGATACATTGAAGAAAATGCTGGTAAAAGTTTCATCCCCTAAAAATAAGCCCCTACGACCCATTTGCCATTTAAGTTAATTGTTCAAAAATTGCCGGTGTTGTGATTCTAATATGGCAGCATTACCCACACTTTTCCATCAGTTATTTTAGTAATATTTACATAAAGAATGAGTAAAAATAATTTTCGACCCTTACCACACACCCCCACCCCTCCAATATAGAGTTTGAGTCATATGGTTCGGATTTTCTTCATATTCGATTTCTACTATACATTTTAAACATATTTACGAATAATATAATTTAAAATAGTATACGACCCTTATTTTGCAATTTCAACCCTTAACATACCATGTACAGTCAAATTGCTCGGATTTCTTTCAAATTTGGATCCTAGTAGTAATTTAACTTACTTAACTTATCATTATTTAGTTAATTAAATTAAAATTAGGGTAGGACCTATATATTACAATTGTAACCCCTAATGCACCCCTTACAGTTGGATTAGTCAGATTTCTTTTAAATTTGTTTTCTAATAATAAACTGAAATATAATTTAAACTAGTTTAATCAAAAATGTCCTAGAATCCTCAATTCATGTTTTTAACCCTTAACACACCCCTTACACTGATAGTGCTAGGATTTACTTCAAACATTGATTTATATTGGTAATTTTAAATCTAGCTTCAAATAGTTTCATTAAATTAGAGTACCTACAACAAGTTTTCACTTTTTAATCTTTTCATACACACGTTTCAACTTTATCGCTTAAATTGGTTTAAAATTTTGTTCCTAGTTAAAATTTAAAAAGCATTTTTAAATACCCGATAATTTTTTTCAGTAAAAGATGCCTCAAAATTCTAAAAATTTGAATAACAAATTTTAATATAGCAACGAGAGAAGTACTGTGGAATCTCATTTCCAGCGAATTTTTTTTTTCGCAGTTAACCGAGCAGAAAGATTTTCTTCCAGTTTGTTGCACAGACAATCTGTGCCACAATTTGTAAGAATAAGAATTAATAAAACTGTAAACATTTTAGTTAGTGGTTGGTATGTGAGTGCCAAGTCGTTGTCAAAATGTATGTGGAAGTTCGCATAGTTGAAGGAAAGGGCAGAATAGAAAGATAGGATGTATGGTAGAGTAGGTTTCACGGTTTCAAACACCCTGCCAGCCAGTCCAAATAAACAAAGCGTTGCAGTATTGCTGCTTTTTAAGGTTTTTAACCCGTTTCCTTCGACCGTGAACACTAACATGCAAATTACATACTCGATGCCTCTCTTTATTTATATAGTTTTGCCATTTGCAACTGTAAATTGCACTTCTTTAGATGTCGACCCATTTGGATCGGACGCTAAAGTTGTTTTAACTGAGTGAATGCTGCTTGTCTTACATAGTCTCAATATTTTTGCACCTCTATTTTTTTCGAAAAAATCGCTCAGCTAGACAAACATGTTCACCAAATTGCAATTAATCCATCCACATGCCAATGATACATTATATGCATACTAACGATTTATTATTACTACCATGTAATCAGTTGTGATTGTTTCATGGGTCACCAAGCTTTGTTGCACTGTGCTACATAATCAAAATTCAACGAGCTTTTTCTGTCTATAAAAAAAATATTTAAATATTGTGGAATATAAATATGCCAGCAAACGGGATATTAAAAATAAAAATAGCTAGGTTTTTTTTTTTTGAAAAGCTTGATTTCACCATTAGTTCTGCTTTTTGCCCTTGTAATTTCTCTGTGTTCACCTTTGTAGAATTATTTGCATATTTTATACTTATACAAAAAGCCTCTATTACAAAGCGTAATTTTTTTTAAACGTTTTTGTAATTAAAAGTTATATGAAAATGTACTTGTGCATAACCATTTTTATCGTGCTCTTCAAATACAAATTTTAAATTATTATGTTAAAGCATTGTTCCGTTTTAATTAATGTTTATAAAGTTTGGTTTGCTCGTTTTATGCATCGTACGGAAAATTATATATTTGCTCTATTTTATGTGCATTTACAGCGGAAAAAAAAATAGGAAACAGGTGTAGATTAATATTAATGCTGGTACAAAAATTATAATTGCAAATCAGAACGATAGGGCCTCAAATATAACTGATTTCAACCTTATAGTTATAGCCACTTAATTTTAATACGAAATAATTTTTGTCGTAGATGCAAATCGGTGTATTATGAATTACATTTCCTGGTTGTTTTTCCGGATTAAGCGATTTGAAATGATAAACAAAATATATTATTCAAACGACACTTTTCGTTCAATTGTAACAGATTATTTAATGCTTGTTCAAATGTAAATCGTAACAGGTCATTGGTCACTGAATTAGTGAGTGCACTACTAGGTACTCCATGCATTATTAACACTACAAATCTCTTTAAATTTTGTTAAATATTTATTACAAATTACTAAAACTGTAATAAATTTTATTTTAATTGGATGTTTGCAGTCGTTGATTATTTCAATATTGTTATAACAGTATTAATTTAATATTATTATTATTATTTATTTAATTAAAGTAAGTTCAAGTGCTTTTTTTGATTAAATAAAAAATCTAAATATGCTAAACAAGCGTCCCGTATATTGAAATAATGTTATGAGTTAAAGGATATAAAGTAGAGCTACTACGCTACCTAGTTTAATTAAATTGCTCTCATTATCATATTATGCAATAGGGTGAGGTAAAAGTACGGAATAATTTACTCTAAATATTAGTTTTAAAAGCCTGCTGCATTACTGTGAACTTTTGCTTTAATCAATAATGCAATCTATTTAGGGTTGGCATGTTTTATTGCAAATTTAACACCAGTAAAGAGAAGATCAGCGATAAGGGTTAATATCGTTAAACATGGATAGGTTCGTGACAAAATATTTTATTGCAAAATATAAATTAGCAACTAATTTCGCCAATTCATTAAATTTAAAAAGTAGCAAACTTTTGAAAATGAAAAGCTCGCTCAAAAATAACGATTGTTGTGGTATATCTCTGATTGGCTTATTAATATTTTATTCCAGCGATTTGATTGAGTCAAACTTTTCTGTATTTCAATAAAACTAACTATAAAACTAAGTGCAGAGCCAAAAAATTGAATTTCAGGCAAATTGAATGGTACCCAAATTAATCGGAAAACGTTTATGGATTTATAAACAACTTATTACTGCCGATTAATGCAAAATAAATTATTATTATCCGTTTATCGTAAATTATTATTCTTTTAATGTTGCAAATGGCAAAGTGAATTGATTCCCAACAGAATGCTGTGCATATCAAACATTAATATCTGTATTCTGTAATTAAAATTGAACTGGGAGTTTCAATGTCCGAGTCCTTTGTGATCAAGCTTATGATGAGATAATATTAGTTTACAATTTTATTTAAAATATTATATAAACTGATTTGAATTAGTAATATTGAATTAATTACTCAATCTGATTGGGTGGGTTATTAAAATGCAATAGTAGTATAATTGAAAATATATTAACGTGCCATAAAGTATCAGTTTAGAGACAATAAGATGCAGTTGTCGTTATTGCATTTGTGCCACTGGGGATTTGTGAAGTAGAATTAATAATTGAAACAAGCAATGTAGAAGTTGGCGAGGCATGCTTGGTGGCATTAGATAGCAAATAGTGGCCGGTGCACTTGAAGTTGTGGTACTCACAAGTGCAATCACTTCTAATTAAGGGTTGTGGTTGCACTCAACTGTCCGATATCGCTACTATTCCACAAACAACCAACCATACTCTTCTTATTACCTCTTTTATTCACTATTTCGAAAAAAACCTAAAAGCTCCATTTCAATTTAAAATTGAAAATCACTAGTAGCTAGCTACAAATAATAAATTGCACGTTACATAAACAAAATAAACTGGATGAATACTAATTTGAATTTCCTCGCAGCTATAATTTATTTGTTACGAAACGGATTGTTTGATTTAATATAAAACATTTTGTATACTATACAAACAGAACCAATTATTGAATGTCTCCAACAAACTAACTGAACATAATAATTTTCTTTATTTTTGCGACTATGTAAAATTCAGTATTTTCCTCGCTACCTTATTTTCCAGGTCTGAGCAATCCAATTGCACATTTTACAAGCAAAAACATAGATACAATGTGCTTTCTCTCACATATGAAATGCTAGAAAAACACAAATTCGTCCCGACATTTATATAACGCTTAGTCAGTCGTGCTATTATTTGTAGCTTATAGAACAATAAATTGTAACGACATTTCAAAATTCACTTCCTCACTAATCAGGAAGACATTTGATTGATTTTATCACGTATTAGGCAAATTAAAAATCGATAGATTGGGAATTATTATATTTTACATAATTTTTCAACTCACCACTCGATATAACAATAAATACTAAAATAAATAATGTTTTCAATTAATTAAAAATAAATTCATATCTAAATAAATATTTGTATTTAATTAAATTCTCCTATCAAAAATAGAATTAAAATTGTATTAACCATTCTCGGCCGTTATTTACATTATATCAACATGTAACATTATGTAATCCATTTAGACAAGGAGTTTACATTAACCATACGGTTCTGGATTAGGCAAGATGAGACGACTATGAGTCCTTTGTTATTTGTCACATTCAGCTGGTCAACTGTGGTCATCTGTTAATCTGATTTCCACCTGTGACAAAGGAACATATAGGGGTTGGGTTACATTGGGCGATGTAATCTCAGAGTAGCGGATATGTGGATATTTGCATAAGCCCGACACAGGTGGTCCCCGGAACCAAAAAAAATACACCATCTCTTATGCAAGCCCTTCCTTTTTGGACTCGTATTTTCCTGCTCCTAATACGCTATCAGATAGTGTCTACTTGGTAAAAACATCGTTTTATACGTATTTGATAAAAGGATTATGAGCTTTGGACGCAGTTTTTTGCCCACACGTCCTTTGCCCAGATTGCATAGATTTTAGAAAACTATAAAACCTGATTTTGAAAATAAAATTCGCCAATAATCAAACAATAGATAATAAATTTAATAAGCTTTTAGATGAAAGTTATGAAGTTTGTCAAATGATTTTTAAGTACCAACTTTTTGAATGGTGGTTGTCAGTAGTAATCGATGTCGATTTACATCTAAAGTTTTTACCATTCGAAATAAAGAAAAAAGAACATTAAGCAATGAACCACCAGAGCTTTTATTGGAAATTTCTCTTTATCCCGCAGAACTTAAACACATCATCAACTGCTATAAAATCCAATTCAGTTGGGCTACGCCTGATCTGTAAATACTTTCAAACTTTTATTTCATTGCACTTATAGCGGTGAATCATATCGAATTTTCTTATTAGTATAATAATACAGATTGTAGATAGGATGGGCACGAGTTTCGTTATTTGCAGCAGCAGACCTGAGTTCCGGCAATTAGGCTTGCCTGCTTAATGTTCTATAGGAAGACTGGTCTTGCTCACCTCAAGCTCAAAGTTTGTGCTTTGCACAATAACATAGCAGACGCTTAAGAGAATGTCTGAAAAGCTCGAGTACGTATGTGGAATTTTATGACCTAATTGCCATGTTTTTCATCCCATTTGTACAAAATTTGTACAAAAGGTAGAATTATGCTTTAATTACCATAGGAACAAGCAAAATACTGGTATACTTAATAATTTACCAGATTTCACATGGGAGTAGAATGGAATATTTGAAATCTTTTGCAGCGTGCAGCGCTTATTTGCAGTGGCAAATCATACTAAAAACAGGCTGGCATCTTTATCAGAACTCTATCATAAAGTTTTAGCATATTCACCTCTAAATAGATTTGCTCATTTCCTTTTGCAGCACATAAAGTAATATAAAATTTTATTACCGCACAATTTCTCAAGAGAGGGTAAATATAGAAATATGCAAGAGGGTAACTCACAGTTGTGATGAATGTCTACTAAATAAAACAGAGTTACCTGCTTATTTTGCCAACTTTGTCATAAAGCACATTGTAATTTAAATTCTACTGCTGCAAATTAGTTTTTACTTTAGTTCTCATATTATATATAAGACTAAATTCTTACGAACGCGAGTAGCCCGTCGGTTTCGATCTCAATTTGTCTTTGCTTTAAGAAGGTCCATGGCAAAAGCTAATTGGAAGTCGACGGTAATAAGGTGACAAATGGCAAAGCAATTTGTCATTCTATCCGCTCATTGTATTTTTTTTTTTTGACTTTGCAAGTTAATAAATAATTTATATTTGCCCTGAAATAAGACACGGCTATAAATTATTCATTTTTGAATCGTAACTATAATCAGATTACGTTAATTTATTGGTACTTATTTTAGAAAATTATGCAAATTCTGCGCCAAAAATTGAGAACGAATTTAGATCGGCCATAATTTTAAAAATTTATATTTTTAGATAAAATAAATTTAAATAACGCTTTGTATGGATTTATAAAATGTAATCTATATCTTAAGCATACTTGTTTTATAATAGGATTCCCCGTGGGTGGTTCTAATAGTGTGTTTAATAATAACAAACTTTCTTTCACTTTGTATTATAATTACCTTACAAACAAGAAAATAATGTGGGTTGGTTAAAGTTAATAAAAAATCAAATTTGTTCTATAAAGTATTGTCTCAACTTTTATTAAAGAATATCGAGTTTAAAAAACTATTCTTGGACAACATTTTTAAAAGTGATAATTTTACATTGCAATCCTGTGAATTTACAGTAAATAAATTAAGTATAGTTTTGCTTTATAGTCGACAATATTTTAAATGAAAGTTTTAATTACAATACCTAGTGCGTTCCACCCTAGTAAACTTTATTTCCAATTATACTATAATTAACTTAAGACGTTCAAAAAATGTATGCATTAAAGTTTGTTAAAGTTAATTAAAAATCAATTATAGAAAAGTTTATTCCGTTAAAAGTTCTATAAACTATTGCTATAGAAGTTCCACTAAAGAATGACTAAATAGTTGGAAACTAACAAAGCGAAGAAGACATTGGCACTGAAACTGAAACATGCTAGACTGATGACTTCTATACATGTATGTCGTTATTTAGCGGAGATTAGATGTCGACAAAGATGAACGTTTTCACTGAAAATTACATGATGTATGTACGGCACCTTCACACAACCCTTATCGCGCTTGATCTTGATGATATCCCTTTCAGCGGAAACCACCTGTCTTAAGTTATATTGAAATAATTAATAAAGCGAATTGTTTTCGACATAGGCACTAGAATATACGTGGCCTTACAAAAAATATATTCATAAGAGCTAAAAAAATGTAATTTAATATCAGAGAGTTATAGAAGATGATAAAAGTCTTAATTTAAACAGAAAAGAGTCACAATTCATTGCCTAATGAGGAAAGTTAAGTCAAAAAAACGTGCGAATTACTTCATCTCGGGAGCTCTCGCCTTATGCAGATTTGAGTAGCGAACTTTAATTACGACAGAATTGTCTGGCACCCCTTTTGCCTTTTGCTGCTGTATGACGGCGGGGGACGTCGACGAAAGCACGGCCAAAAGCTCAAATCGTTTAACCCACGTAGGAATTTACAAGTGGCCCTGGGTCGACCAATTAGCCCACTCATTTCGACTTCTGTGGGCAGGCAAAGTTGAAAAAAACCTCGCGATTTATATTCCTGAAAAGTTACCCTTTAGCGTCATGGAAAAAGCGCCAACTTATGCTAATTAGCCGAGAAAAGCTGCGTAATAATTTGACGTTTATTTAAAAATAAACTCGCTCCAATCGTTCTAATTAAGTGTAAACAAGATGAAATAGATGTAATCAAGTGGAAGGGCTGGAAACGTTAGGAAAATGAGATTCTTGTGGCGTATTAATTATTTGAGAAAACCGTAAACATTTAGCTCCTAGAGGTGTGAGGGTTCCCTGAGGGACGGCTGTGCGAACAGCGACAATTCTCCGAATCCCTTTAGTCCGCCCGACTATGGGCCGTTTGGACTTCTCCCATTTCTATTTGCGCCTCCATCGGGACCGAAGAGCCCATGTCTTGGCACTGCTTTTGCTATTCTCCAGGCTGTTAAACTTGCTCGCCGAATACACAACCCAATTTCCTAACTTTTTATATTTGGTGCGGTAGCCAGCAAAAAAAGAAACTTCACACTATAGAAAGCATGATAAGACTGGACAAATTAACATTAACCCTTACGAAGAATTTCTTTTCTTTCGAGACTTTTTTCTATTATTTTCTATAGCAAATAATAAAATTTTTAGTAGGTACTATACATGTTGGAAAAGCGACAAATTTGAGTAATTTGTCAGATACATATAGTAGTTTTAAATGTATCCATAGGGGATAATAAGTTATCTTTATTTTGAATTTATGTTGGGCTATGATTCAGGAAAATGGAAAATTTATATCATTTCCCCTCCATCCTGTCACGTATTCGTATAGGCTAAAATTATCACAATGTATTTATATTATAGCTACGTTTGTATCTAATGGCAAATTTCTCTTTTCAGGTGAGAATTGCAATTATAATTCATCTGAGGCAGGTTCAATTTCAAGGTATAAATTTTGCACTAATCTTAATTGCATGTGTAACAAGTGTATCACTATATATTCGGTTTAATTTTATTATATCGAACGCAGAGAACTTTGTTCGGCAAATATTGAACCGAATATTTGAATCTAAATTTGAACCGAATATATTGATTGCATTTTTTGGTTTGTATTCAACTACATATTTTTAATAAAGGATTCTATTTTTAGTTGCAATAATAACAATTAAAGCGCCATAGCCAGAAATCAAATTTGTTTACAAAAATCTATTCTCTATCCATTATTCAATAGTTTAATAATAAAACTTGAAATGTGTTCAATTCACCAAACATTAATGCATACATAATTTGACTGGTACTGAGTGACATTTGAATGAACATATTTTCGTTTGCATGCATTATGTTCTAGATAAACATAAAGAATCTGACGTTTTATTAAAAGAATGATTTCCCGAAATAGACAAGAAGAATAAATAGGAACTGGCGGATCTAATAAATATTTTATTGCGATTAGCTTTATAGATGAAGGTATCTGCATACTTTCCTGAAAGGGTTAAATAAATATTTCAGGATAGTAACCTTGGAGTGTAGTGCGCCTAAGCCATAAATATGTGAAATTCAGTGTCCTGAATGCACCTATACTTGTCTGAATAAATTGAGTCAAGAACGGGAGAAAGGAGATTGAAAATCTCCAAAGTAACGCAAAGAAATTCCATTGTATATGTTAGCATTTTTATTCTGCTGTTCTGCCAACATTCAAACTTCTAATCCTCTAAACCGAACATTGTTTATGTATGTACTTATATATTAAGTTTAAATCTTCTTTCGAATTTCAAATAAGTAACTCACAGACAGATCTGTACAATATTTTACTTTAAAACTACAAAAGAACTTTTTTGTTTTGGCTCAATCGGGAAAAATAGACGTTTTATTAGAGACATAAATAGTAACAACCACTCGCGTTGTTTGTAGAATCTCATTAATTTGTGTAAGCTGGATTGAAACCGGTGGTACTCCAAAAACTTGGCTTTAATTAACTTACATTGTAATCGGATTTTTGTGTTTTCCTCTGCTTGCACTCGCAATTCCTCGTTATTTAGATAATAAATACTGTCATGCGGGATAAACGTTCAACAATGCAATCTGGACACTTTTTCAACTAAATATAATAATTTAATTACAATATTCAAATATTTTATCAAAAAACACTTAACTTAATAACGAAAATGAAAAATCGCTGCTGAAAACATCGCGACTTTACTTTATTAATTTCAAATCAATCGACTAACGCAAAAGTCTCACTGTTCCCTTTTCGAAAGATGATCAGAAATCTAACGAGGTCCTTTATTGTAGCTTCGCTACATTTAACAGAGGTTTCAAATTGTCATTTACATTTTGTTATTATATGGGGATGAGATGAGTACAAATTACGATTGAATATCGATTGTTGTCTTTAAAATATTCTTGGGTTGGTTGGTGTAACAAATCACTTTTATTTTGTATAGGCGCTTTCAAGTGAAAGCTTGCATCATTTTAAAAGAAAATATTTTAGAAAGACATAAGTTTAAAGGACCTGCACCGAGGCACCTTACTTTTTGATGCTTATTTATTTAAAAGATTTTATCTGTGCATGGATCAATTTGCATAATAAATGTATGTACACATTATCTAATATATGCACAGCTACATAACACAAAGTGTAATTTAATTTATAACATTGAATGGATTTAATACATCAATGGATAATGAACTAATTTTCATAGTTCTGATATTTTAGGGCGACAGCTCATCAATTCATATCTAGTTAACGCTATTAGCCGAATATTAGCTGACGCTATTTGGTATATTATTAGTAATTAATTAAAGATAAATTTGAAAATCGCTAAATTAGTGGAATTTTGCAAAATTATTGTGTAATTAGTTTAGCATGGGCTTGTGGTTTCTAATTATTCGCCAACTATTTATCTTTCATGTCAGTAAACCTGATGTTTCGGTGTCAATTTACTGAAATTCGAATGCCGGAGCATAACCTGGAATTATGTTACGATAAGCAAGTATTGTGATGCAAATTTGATCGGCAATTACAGTTTCACTAGACGCTCCTCTCACCGCATCTCGATGTAGAGCAATCCAATTAGATAGTTGTAGCTGGGAGTAAGAGGGTGGCGCTCGGTTTAGAAAGACGATTAGGATTTGTCTTATACAAATCCAGATTGGATGTTGTCAAATTGAATGTAATCAATAGAATTTACATTGCAGAATATATAGTGGTGGTCGAACCTTTCTTGCTACTCGGACGCATTTTATTTGCGGAGAACGAAATTCGCTCATTCAATTAAACAAATTGCTTGATTATACATGCTGCTGTCTTGTTTTCCGCTACATATTCATGAAATATTTTTCTATCTCGTCGGAATTGATTACGTTTTTTTTTTGCCTCGGGCTGCGATTTTTATTATTATTTGGGATTCGGACTAGTGTGTATCAGAGTGTTAAATACACATGTTGAAATGCTCTAGTCAGACTTTACACACACACACACCATAACTTCCCGATAAATTCGTACTTTTTACACACATACTCTAATTGAAAGTGTATACACAAACAGGACGATGGCATCGCTAGCAGGAAATGGAATTTAGTTGTATGAAATACCCATGAGGTTACTCAATCATTGTTTAAAACTTTAATAGGTTCGAGATGTCGGCCAATTTTAACGATCCAACTTCTTTCAGGAGCCAGAATGTGTGTAGTATATATATGTATATTGGGAAAGAACGTGATGCTGAGAAAGCTCTTAAGGTTTTCCTTTTGGCTGACCACCAAATCCATCAGCGTCACTTCGATCAGCCACGTTCTTCCAGCAGACCGGAGAAAATTACACCCGTTTGAAGTAATGTTGCCCGGCTGTAGATTGAAAGTAAACATCGTTTCCGATTGAAACACAAACCTATCTGATATTCGACTAAATCAATGGACACATTTACGCTATGTTGGAAATCATTTAATTAAACAATAATGGTTCTATTTGATGCTGCGAAAAGAATGCGCGCGATGGATAAATAGTTTTCATTTCGTCAGAAATTGGATATTTTCAAGAGAATTAGTTTGTGATACAATTTATTTTCATTTAGTCCGATGTGAAAGAGAACAAATTAAATCTCTAGTTTGGCGCATTTTATTTTATTTATTAAATGACACCTTTGATTTATGATACAACAAAATTGAATAACGCGTTGTTCCTAAAAATGTTGTAATGAAACTTTTTACGTAAGAGGATCTTTGATAAATTGAATCTACTCTGGGTTTTAGATGATTAAAAGCGGATAATAGTACAGCTGTAAAATTTGTATCGAAATAAAAAAGTCAAAACGCGGCATTATTAAACATTAAACTGTATTTTATGGGCTCAATGGTTTATTGATGGATTTAATGAAATTAAAATGAGCATGCCAACATAATTATAATTTGATGAGAAAATCAATTAAAAAATTTGTGTGGTTTGATGATATCGAGTTTCGTACTTCCATACAAATGATTGACAAACCGCATTTAAATTCGATACCCCAACTGCCTGCAAACCACGATCCATATCCATATATGTTTGTTCACTAACATAACAATTTTAATATATCATGGATATGCTGTTGCTTGTTCGAAACTTAACTGAAACCACTCGTAATTTTCCATTGTTTCATATTTTATGTTTTAATTGAATTATTTCATTATAAATGTGTGGTTTGTTGCAACAATGCTACTCAAAATTTGATTTTATAATGTAAACACTATGTTCTATGAATGGTTTCAATTTTTCATTGTACATAATAACAACATGAATTGTTAATATATTTATTTTCACAATGGTAGTAAACAGAAACCAAAGAACAATCTTTGGGGTTTTTTGCAAGAAAAGTTCGTACCGCAACCGACATTCGCCAGATACCAAAGGGTAGTTTTGCTTTGACCTCAAAACCACCTGCACCCTTGCAAAAAGTATATTGAAAATATTTTAGATAATGTCGAAAATGTTATACATAACTAGCAAACTTTACGATATGCCCTTTTTGCGACCGTATTTTTAGCAGGACTAACGCCTTTGGCTAGATTTCTGTATAAAATGTAAATGTTTTACAAGTATTGTGTATACACACAAAATAAAAATAGTCCGCATTCTCCAACTTTCTGTAGTATAAGAGGGAAAAAAGTTAAAAAGCATTGCTCTTATCTGCTGAAATTCTGTGAATATATGCATACAAGGATAAAATATTAACATTAAATGTATGCACCGGTTTTGACACGGTTTTTCCTTGTTGTTCTACTCCTCCGAGTCACCAAAAAGGACATTATTTTGTCAACTAATATTTCCCAACATACTGCTCAATTTTCCATCAGAGAAAATTACCTCCCCAATTTGCTTTAGGCTAGCATAGAAAAATGGCAAAGAAAAGACGAAATATCTGCTCATATTCTATTTCATCTTTCCAACTCGCTGACAGACAGTCTGTGAAGTAGAGTGAAGTTATCATTTAAGTTTTTGTTCGGTTCTCATTAATTTTCAAACTCGAGCTCTCCACTGTTGAAATCATGACGAGAGTCTTTCTATAATCCAAGCCCGTAGTTATAATTCTGATTGGAAGTGGAATAGAAGTTAATCCTCCGGTAAAATGACACTGTGTCGCTTTTAGATACGCATTACGTGAATGCTGGTCGGAATTCTATTGCATCCTCCTGCATACAATGTTTAATGTTGTAATGCACTCCTAAGCTTTTCTGCAAATTATCACTATTGTCAGCCAATTTTCCGTTTAATCAAATTTCATACAATTTTATGGCAGACAATAGCTTGTCTGGATATGGATTAAATCAACATTTCCTGTTAATTTTTTAACAATTCCTTTTTCGTCAATGTCACACATTTTTCTTTCAACACGTTCTTTGAATATGTATGATGAAGTAATTTCTTACGAGATTCTTATGTTTCTTACGAGATAAAGTATATAAATAATTCCCGGAGTAATTCCCCTTAATAATTCAAAGATTTTGTATTAATTGAAAAAGTTTTTCAGGAATTGGTTCTCGCTTAAAATCCGTCAGTAATTGCCAATGCAATATAAATTTTCGCGTAAATTTTAATTCTTTCGGCAGATTAAAATTCATTAGCATTAGCCATCCAGTAACAAAATAATTTTGCAACTTTTGTTCAACGTGGCATTATTTTACAAGGAGAAAAGCATAACATTAAAAGCAATTACATTCATCTTAACAAAAGTGTAGCAATATCCTTTTACTTGACAATGGATAATTAATTTCTTAGAAATTAGACGTAGAGGTAAGTAATTACAAAAAGTTTTAATTTGGACTTTTTTATGGGCGCTGCTAGAAATTAATAAACACCCTCATAATTTGTAACCATTACATATTAAATACAAATGATTCAGATTACATTGTTATTTTAATTGCAATCTTAGACAAAGGGATGCGACTAGTAAATAGAACACGATTAATCCTGTGAACTCGAATGCAAGGATATTGTTCTAGTAGGTTATTTTAATGAACCCATCTTAATTTATATTAATTATGCTCTTTGCTTGCTAGTCTGATTGAATGAAAACAAATCTCTAGCATAAAATATCTCAAGGGTAGAAAATACTTTCGCTTGCATACAATCTCAAAATAACTTTTGAAAGTTGTCTTATAAATTCGAGTAAGCATCAACAATGATCTCCCTATTGTGGAATTCAGTATAATAACTAACTGTTCGAACTTAGGGAGTTTGCGAAATTCATCCATCGAGTATAAACGATCAGCCGATAAAAGAAACCATGTAGAAGTTGAGAAAACCTTAAAATTAATTCAGGTCGTGTAATGATTCGTAAAAATTCCACCGTTTGACAGTTAAAGAATGACTTTGCGATTGTAGGTCTCCTATCAAAATACCTCCCCCGATAATCTCTTCAATTACTTTCCATATAATCGATCGAAGTATATGTATCCCGAAAACTCTGTTCCAATTATACGCCTCTCAATGGATATGGAGGAGCACTTTAATGAATTGGAATGATGATTATTATTCCAGCAGATTTTATTTAGTTAATTCAAAAATATTGTGCTTCTTAATGGCTTTTAATTGCCACTCTTTTTTCATTTCCTTTTTATACTCCGATATAATTAAGTTTATGAGAAATTCAATAGAATGCACGGTTTAGCTACAAGTTAAAATGTGTTTTGTTAAAATTTCCGGACAAGAGCAAAGTTCCAACCAACTGAAACTCGAATTTAACATTTACCAAAAAAGCAAACCAAAAAAAGTAGTAACTGCTGCTATTTATATATATATGCAGTTGGGGTGAAAACTTAGCTTTAAAATTGTTTCGAAAGTTTTGTGTAGTTCTTCATAACGTGGTAAGACTGTGGTGTGCTATTTTATAGTTCACTGGATACTAAATTTTTAATAGCTTTAAGTTTTTCTCTAATCCAATTTGGTTCTTAGTAAATAATTGAATTTATTTCGTAATTAAATGATACAACAAAAAGACGTAGTACATAAAAGTCCGATAAATATGATAGGGCGAAGAAATTTACAGGAAGCAAGTTCTTTTGTCGCTTCGCTTGGGGGGTTGTTCAATGGTATTCTTATCGAACGTTTTCATACAATAGCAAACTGAATTCATAAATGAGCTGTCGAAGGACTTTTAATAGGCCACTTATTCTCGTAAAAATTTATGTAAGCCTTTTCTGGGCTTTAAAACTAAAAGATAGGACACGCAACGACTCCTTTAAGTCACTTGCTCGATCGATAACTCGTAAAATATTTATTACAACGGTGTTGAGAAGAGTGTAATTATTTTCGAAATTGCTGTTGAACATTTATAATTTTTTATCACTACTTCCCGAATCGATATAATTAATTATTTAGTTTTAATGGCATCTCCCATTCGCCATACATCATATAAATAGCAGAAGAAATAATTTATTTGGAAATAACTGTCAGAAGGACAACAAATAATTGGATTTGATTCCATTTGCATTTCAAAACGAATTTTGTTACGAAATTACTTTGATTATCACTGATTTTGTTTTGTTTATCTCTTTACGGATGAATTACTATATTATTTCAGTGATTTACGAGGATGTGTAATGGTTTTGAATATATATTGTATTGCTAACTTGTTTTTAATGTTACTAAAATTGTTTTGTTGTCGTATTTTACAATTCACTTTACTTTGATGAAAACAGAAAAGTTTGATGTCATCTAAACTATTAAAAAGCAACAGACGTGAGCTGTAAAAGAATATAGAATCCTTTTTAAACCAGTAAACTCCTTTCAAGTTCTGTCTGTAACAATTTCACGCCAAATGTTTCAAACTTTGAACACCTGGACGCCTCTCTCGATAAGTTACGTATCGACTTAGGAAACGCTTCCATCAATCAAACTGGATTTTTCTTTTTCTCTGAATTTGTGACGTTTCATAAATCACCTAATAGCACAAAGAAGCCAAATGTGTATCTGATTCATAGTCGTGATTGAAGTGTTTAAATTTTTAAACCGTAAAACTGCGGCCTATATTGATTTTGTTTATTAAAAATCATTTAATTCGGCCAACTGTATTTTTCTTTATCATTATTATTTTTGATAAACGACGCTTAAACCGAAACTCATTGACATGTAAAAAATTGAATTACAAACTGGTGCAATCTTGTGTGAATATCCACTGATGCTTTTCAAACAGTTTTTCAATTGCCCGATGACCGATGAATTCCAAATGATAAAATTCGTCATGTTTAAATTCTCTGATCTATTGTTTCATTCAATGAATTACAAATACATTTATCCTAATGAAATATTTTCATTTCTATGTGACAATTTTCGATAACAAGCAAAAATATCAACCACCCATTTAATGTGGTTGCAAAATAACTGAATAAGTTAATTTAGCAGCGGTAGAATTTGTTTTGCAAAAGTTTTCTTTGACTGCTTTACTTCACTATGCTGGTGGTGTACACTCGTATATAAAGTTAAACGTTTCGCTTTGCTTACTTTGGATATTTTGAATACACAAGTTAAAGATGTTTTCGTGTTCTTTTCAAATTATTTAGTAGAAATCCTAATATGCCTAAAAGCTTAGTTATGTTAGTTTAAGGAAATGGGTCGTCGATTATTTTTTATGTATCTTTTTAAAGTCTAGCTTTCAAGCTTTCTATACAATTTTAGAGACTAGGGCTTTTATTTTGATTTAAAAATTGAATGAAATAGCGTCTCTTTTGAAGAGCCAGTGAATTAAATATTAATTTTGCTTGAATTTTAGCTTCTACCTTTTTAGCATATCTTATGCAACTTTTTGAGTTTGTTTTTAACTCGTGAAAAGTGTCTGCTGTTTAAGTTGTTGTAGTGGCTTTTCTTGTAAAATGCAAAATATGTATTTTATGTATGCTGAGGAATATAATGTTACTTTGCCAGGTCCTAAAGTGCCACGGTTGCAATTTTATGATACCTATACATTGCAACATAGAAAATAAAGTAATTATTCTAGCAGAATAATTACTTCATTTTTGAATTAAACCATAAAATAATCATAATATTCTGCATCGTAGATACTAATGAGACTTTCTTTATAATTTGCTGTCTGATTTGTGGCACGCTTTCCGCACTAGTGCAACAATTCTTGCATGCACTGTATTAAACTGTCCGTAGTTGTTTTAGTTTAATAGATTTTGGCAAAATGTTATGACAGTTGGGCTGCTTCATAACTTGCAATTCCAGCCACAATTCACCGAAAAGCACACACGTAAAGCTCGCTCTATATACAACGCTGTTAGTACATTTTGAAGCACATGCTTCGCTTAACCGTATAGGTTTGCACAGGACGTTTACCTTGTTGTTTCTGACAACTATTTAGGTCCTTGGGTTGATGATGTCCTTCCCATCCTCATTTCTTTAATGCAACCATTAAAACCGACCTAATTTCCATCGCTTTTATGCAATTAGACTTTGGGCGTTTCAAATATATTCCTTTCTGTATATCTAAGTAATCACGTTTTTATAGAGTTGCAAGTTGCTAATTAACAAATGGAAAAGCCAGCCAATGTTTCTGCAGTGCGAACACTAACTAACTAATTAGAAAATGAATGAGTGCCTGTTTATGCATACTTGGATATACTTTAGTGCCTACTTAAAATTCACTGTGTTTTATTTGCATTTTGTTATGTATTTCATAATCGTTATTCACCTAGTACTTTATATCGCATTGCCATAAAATTAACGCTTAACAAAATGAGACTTTTTCGAAATTTTATTGAAAATCTGAAGCTTTTTTCAATTAAAATCGACTCAATTGGAGCCACACCTGAATCATTCACACTCCATTAAATACATCTTCTGATGTTGGCTTCCATTCTTTATTTATGAATTTAGATAACTTTAAAAGAATAGTTTTAATAATTTATTTCGAAATTGAAGTGTCAATAGAGTTTTGAAGGAAACTTTTATTGTAAATATATTATTTATAAATTTTCTATATTTTAGGTCAAAACTTCTTTGATTGATGGCATAATGTCACATATGGTATTAAATGTATTCATATGAAAATGGCATCATACCGTAAATTAAACGTTAATTAGTAATATAGCGTTAAATTATTACGAAATTCATTAATCATTTTAAATTAAGAATTCCTTTCTTCCACGTATTAGCATTTCCCGCAGTATATTATCGACAATGCAGTTATATGTTATCATTATCCAAACATGGAATGCAAAAATCCACATAGCTCCAATTTAATTAAAAAGTTAATCATGACATTCAACTGTTCATGTTTTACAACCAAAATTAAACACAACTATTATTAGAATTTCATAAATGGTATAAATTATATACGTACGAATAAAAAATGCTCTACTTTAATTCAATTCCGTGTAGAAATAAATTTATCAGAGGAAACCTGGTCGGATCAAACGCAATGTTGTATGTTATGAGTTTTGCTCACAATTTAATGTAATTATAATATTAAAGCGTGTTATTTTATAATTTTTAATGTAAAAGCACTGCGGCACATTTATAACTTTGACAAAGGGGTAGAAACACCGCAATTTTCCTAGTTTTTTTTCTCTATATTTTCAGATTATCATCTAGATCTCCACTAAACATGTATTTCCTTTGTCATTTAATAAAGTTTGTGCTTTTGATTTCATATACACATGGTTCGACCATTTATATTATTATTAAATGCTTGTGAATAGCCCGAAAAAAAAACCCACGAACGGAAAACAACAAAGCACCCGAGAATGTCCTGTGACAGCTAGTATTTGCTAAAAGCTCGCAACGAAGCTCCCTTGGGCCTGTTAATGCACGTTTCAAAGGGGTTTTCTCGCAATGCTCTCCTATCTGTCGTTCGTCAGAAGGTCTCGCTTGATTTTACCAGCAGATGTACTACACAAACCTATATTTGCGTTTATTTTGTGTCGATTTAGATATCACTCTATAAATATCTGTTTTACCATCACCATAGCATGGTTAGGGTGTTAGGGCGTTAGAGTGACACTTCTGGAGTAATTAGAGTGAAATGGCTCTATTCACTAGATCGATATTAGCTCTATGTAATAAAGCTTCGTATAGTTTAGTTTAGGGTAATTGTTGATGCTAAATAAACGCTTATCGGCCCTTCTATGTTGAAGATGGTAGTTTCAATACGTTGAGATTACATGCAAATATAATGAGATATTTACAAGTCAGATTATGTTTGTCTAGTTTGCAAAATTACTAAATCGATTTGATTCGAAAAAGCTTTCTAATTTAAATTAACGAGTTTTTTAAAGTGTCAAAATTTTTCGCCTGTAAATTTAATCACGCCGCATATACAAAAAAAAATCGTAACAATAATTATTGGGGGTTGTTTACTCATTTAGTGAAGCGCAACGCATAAAAGCGAGCATAAAACTTCTTAATTGAATCAAATTATTTGTTATGTGATATTTCACTGATGAAGTGCATTAATCTGTTTAATTGCATTGTGCATATGAAAGGAGTGATGTTGTTCATTGAAACAATTTAAATTCATGTTCACTCTGAAATTTCATTTACGATAAACAAAATTGCATTAAATATTTAACGCAAAAACTTTACAACAATGTTTATCAAACGAAAATGCCACTAATGTATGCCATTAATTCACTTAGGTTCGTACTATTATTAAACAAATGCTAACTATGTCATGTAAATTGAATCAATTAAATGGATTTTGTGTAGACAAAAGGCCCACATGGTCGGATAGTTATTAAATTATAGACATATGTTAACTGAGAATCATGATCCCTGACTTTTAATAGCTATATAATTTTCATGAATGAATTTTTTAATAGTAATAATATTGATTGATCAATTATTTCGAGCATGTATTGAAATTTGAAATAGTTGTTTGTGTGCCCCGAGCATAAAATAAAATAGTCTCGATCATGGAGAGCAACCATGCAAGAATCCTTGCTCGAGGTGCAACCACTATTTATATAAGGACCACTCCAAAAATTGCCAAAAGTATTCTTTATCTGGCAATTTTTTTCTAAGTTTGTCTACAATTGAATTTAAACTGCTTAATCTGGGTTGGTTGGATTATATAAGACACAGCATTTGTTCTTTAGAGTTCTAATTAAGCTTTTTCGTAGCAAAAAGTTCAAGCATTTCATTGTTAATTTAAAGCCAAGTTATTTTTCGTATTATGCAAATGTGAGTATAGAGTAACATATGTGACAGAATTCACGTAAAAATGTATGATTCCATTCGCTCCAACTATATTTAAAAGCATTATTGTATACGAAAAATGCGACAAATAAAATAGTGTGGGCTCTCAACATAAGTAAGTGGAGGAATTTCTTGAATAAAATAGAGTTATTTATAACGCTACGGTGTTTTGCAGAAGGACGAAAAAAAAAGGCTAGAAAAGTACTCCATGAAGCTTTGCATTTGTTTATGGGATTGCAAGGAGGTGTCGCGTTAAAGCAATGTACTCATAAATTGCTATGTGCAATGGTAGCAAAAGTCACGTATACACCTCATAAATAAGAGCCTCACCTTGCCGATCTAAACCCACCATGTCCAAATGTACGACATGAAAGTATTTCTGGATTTTCGCAAGGGTAGATTTGTCGATGTAACTAAATCAGACAGGGGTACATGAACGAAGCAGATGAACTATAATGCGGGCGATACATCTTTGCCCCATCTCTGTAGGTCCAGATTACATGCCACGATGAATTGGTCCATTTTTACTTGTAACATACAAAACACTGACACTATGCGATGAATGTCCTGATTTATTACCTACTTATTCAACCTATTTTAGAATTCATATATGCGTGTTTGTTTACACTTGTCAAGAAAAACTCAAAAACAGCTTACAAGTTAAATTTGAAACTTTACAAAATAATGCTCAACTTTTTTTATGGGCAACCTGAGCTTTTTATATTTCCATTATAAAAGTCTGGATGGACTGAATTTTAATCTAATGTTTGCTATACATCTACAAGGAAAATCTCTTGGAAACTTTTGAACATGCAAGCTATAATTGCAAAAAATTTAATTGTAAATATTGTACTATTTATTTTGAAACGGCAAATATTTATTCTCTAAATATAAAAGCTTGTATAGCAAATTATAAGGCAAGTTTAAAATTTAGCTGCACTGATGGAAGCTCGTTATACTAAATAAGTTTTGAGTTGTTAGGCAAACATGTTAGTAAGTTTGTGTTTGAAGTGAATTGATGAAGTGTTGGAGACAGTTTTCGCAAATTTGCCCTCTTAATATTTCAACTTTCTTACTCTTATATAATGGATCTCCTATCATCTGATCTGTGAGCTACTCTTTTCTATACCCACTATGATTTATAAAATTATACCGGGTGTTTCTCCAGCTTGAATTAATTGCCATATTTATTTCCAATACAATGCAGTATATTTTATATCAGGACATTATATCACACCCGGTGTATTTAGAGTATCGCTATCAGGACGAGTTATTCTTCCGCCGAGGGTGGAATGTAATGGCAGACAGGAGAGTCATTAATTATCAAAGTTAATTTTTAAATAAGTCATAATTTTGATCATTTATTTCGACCATAAATTATTATATTGAATAAATGGCTGATAAGATATTTATTTCTGAATTCATTAATTTCGAAAACAATATTCTGCAGATTTTGAAATACTTTAATGTTTACAAAGTAAGTGCAATTAGTGTAAATTTATATAAACACATCATGTTTAGTTTAATCCGCAAGTATTGACTAGTTGGGTGACATGATGTTCAGTCAGAGGCTTTCAAAACGTGGTCGTACATGCAAAATGAACGCTTCATTTCCGCCCATTACGTTCATTAAAGAGGCATTATTTAATAATACCAATGAAAACGAAGAGTGTACCACCCTATTTTTAGATAATTTAACTTTGAACTGAAAATTTCCCACCCCATTAAACTCTGTATGCCCACAACATACACACATAATAATTTTTTCGGTTAAATTAGCTTGTGCATATGTTATAGAAATTCTCTCGTGTTTAAACATAGGGTAACAAACACAAATAATGTAAAATTTGAATGCGTATGATGTTAATATAAAACATAAATTACAGTTCATATCCAATTTTCTCATGTTAATATTAGCTGAACATATTTAGAGGAGCTTTTAAAATTTTGGCGAAGGCGACGAGATACATTTTCTACTTCAATTTTTTCTTAGAAATAAAGCAGAGAAACTGAACTTTTTATAGGATTGTGTAACAAGTACCTATTGTCTTTAAAAATTAAAAGACAATTTAAAAATATTTCAATTTTTTCAGCAACAAAACGCTTTTCAATTAAAATCGGTTGTCGGTCTCGAACTGTATACTGTATACAAATAGGTTTTGGTTTAAATTTAAACCCTAGAGCTAAGGTAGAGTCGAACAATAGCATTGTTTCAAATATATTATCTATTTGCTGAATCTGCTAAATATATTGCAACTGCAGCTGCAACTGTCTATAGTGTCATCTTCTCCGATCTATATACTGCACCCCAATGCACAATTCAACTACTATATATAAGTTAATACACTGGCAGGAAAACAAACCAACATTGAAGCTATTAAAAACCTCAATAAACTTTCAATCCACAGATATATTTATTTGTAGCAGTGAATAAAATTTCGAGTAGGTATATATTTTAATAGAAAACTTTTATCGGCATGTATCATCTATCAATAAAAGGCTCTCGAAATCTGCAGGTCTGTTAACTAAATGTAAACTCTGTTCCCATTGTATGACTCCCAGAGTGGCTGAATGTTATCCCGGAAGAGCCTCTGGCCATGTCAAACATGTTTCCGGCTCCCAGTATAGCCAAAGCGAACCCGGCCGCACTCTAATTCATTCACTTACCTCGCCCACGGCATTATATGCCACTGCTATTTATTAACTCACTTATTCTTTCCATGCACACCCCTATCTGTGTATTTACTTCGTGTATCTCTATATTTTACGTTTATCATTTTTATCCGGTGTATTATAAAAAACGAGAGCAAATTAAATTAAAACAAGACGCGCGGAATTGGTTCTTAAAAATATATTACGCACGAGGCGAATTAATTAAATTCTTATATCAATAACAATTTAAAAACGCACGAAAATAAGCCACATAAAATCATTTACGATGAGCTATAAATAAATTTTCGCAAAAAGTGGCTTAGTTCTAATTTGAAATTTTATATCATTTTAATGTAAGAATATGTTAGCTTCAGCCCTCCTCTATAAAAGCTTGTAAAAGTAAATTTATTGAATTTATTATAGATATTATAAAAACGCATGCTCTTTTATGAGCATTGTTATTTATGTTCATATCTTAAATAAATACTAAAAATACTATGAAAGTTTATAAACTAAAAATTCTATAGTAGGTACAATACGAATACTTTATGAGCAAAAGCCATGTTTGCAACATAATAGTTCATCAAAAAGTTTATTGTTAGTATTATTACCATCAGAACATTTCGAAAAGCCCAAATTCGTTCTCTACTTATTAAGGCAAGTTTCTACCTTGATGATGTCATAAATAAGTTTGGCGGTTCAAATTCAATTTAGGCGTCACACTGTACTAAGTGCTTCGTTTTACATCTTATCCTAGATCCTACACAAAAGTCGAAGCTTACAACATCATTAAATATTAAATGCCTTTTAAAATATCAAATTAAATGCATATAACAAACAAAATTTATATCAAATATCGCACGTGCATGGAAATAACATGATAACGTAATTAATGTACCTTTTTTAACATGCACACTTAGAATGCATAATGCCATCAGTTTCATTAGATTGAAATGTAAATTTAAATTAACTCAATAATAAAATGCGCTCAAAGGATAATAAAATGCATATCAAAAGATCATATTCATTTGCAAATGTAAAATGAATATCCAACTATCAATGTCGATGCCATAAATTTTGATCAAAGAGATATTTTATTAAGCTCACAATAAAATATTTCTTTTCTAGTCAATCATGAACTAGAGCTTTCTCTCTTGACTAAAAATTAATCGAATTAATTTAAATGGAAACAAGAAAGTTGAATCGCCCCCTCGATCGCCCCATAACTTCAACATGTGCTATGTTTGCATTTTTGGAATATCACACACACTAGGTGGAATCGTTCCGTAAAGCTCAGCTTATATCGGCAGATTTTTCTCTAATTCCAGCCGTCTGGAAATGCAGAAACGTGTCCGGAATGCCAGATAATATTTGTGAATAAAGTTGTCAATTTCTTACAGTGTCAATTTGGAGCTAATGCTTTTGGACATATTTATAGAGCAATTCAAAAATTTCATACCAAAACGATACATTTGACCACCTTTTCTAGAATAAAAGTATGTATGTATGGAGAATAAATCTTAACTTTCCAAACCTGAAAGCTTTTTTACCAAATTGCTTTTCAGAGCTTTAAAACCAACAATAGTTCATACTTGGATAATATTCTCAAACATCTCAATAATCCCATATAGTGTTTGTTTTAAATTGGGTAAAGTGCAGAACAAATTACTTTAGGTTTTTGTTTTTTTAAGTTCAAACTAGATAATCCCAATTCTCTCTAGTTGAAAATACATGGGGAAGAAAAAACTCACGAGGTCGCATTTCTCAACGGTTCTAATCACCCTCATTACTTCGTTCGAGCTATAATGGACTCCATTAGTGACCAATGAGAGCCATCATTTCATTTAAACTAATTTATTTGTCATCCATTTTAAACCTACTAATAGATTTCTATTTGTTTAGAGCATCCAATTTCACTATTTAAATATTTTGCTTAAAACCCTTGCAGCTTTATATTTTTGCCTCGATTTTTGCCTTCCAATTAGCATCAATGAAAATAAACAAATAAGCACAACAAAATTAATCCCTCAGAGTGAATATTAAAGTACTTTCAATGTTTGATGTTAAAATTTCCCTATAAAAATCGCAATTTCGACTTTATGCATGTGTTATATGAACATAAAGTAAAATATGTAAATATTGAAAAAAAAATGTGTATACGTAATATCCTTTATATTGGCATGTTTTAATACTTTTATTTTGTAAACTTGGCTGTAGAAAGTTGATTCTAAAATGAGCATAACAAGAATAGGACTCTTCTTTCACAAGAGGAATATGAGTTGAGTCTTTTCGAAACATTTTCATAAGCACAAAACCATCTTTGTTGTACTCGTAAATCTAGATGGGATACAAACAAGAAAGGTAGATAGATCTACATGCTATAATATATATTTCTCGTATTTCATATAGGGATTATTTGCATAGGTATATTAAAAATTGCTTGTATGGCATTTCAAATATAAATAAATAATATATGTCTGGTTTTTAATTTTATATTGCCAAAACAACAAGAAGCTTTTCGAGTAAACATATTTTTATGTACATTCTTACGATTGTAATAATGATGTAAAAAACTCATTTGCCATACAAATATTTAGTTTCCTCGAGGATTGCTTAATTGAATTGAACATCAAACCAAGTAAGTACACAAATTACAAATTAATGTATAAATAGCACCTAAGAAGAATTTTTGTTTTTGAATTGTAGAAAATATTTTAGTAATATCAGGATCAGGTACGTTCAATCTAGTTAAATTAATAATTTAAATAGCACCAGAGTCGATTCATTATTTATTTAACTTAATAAATTTGAATTTACAATCAAAACAACAATGGATAAATAATTAATTTCATTTAAAATAACATTTATTGTGTTTTAATTTGAGATATTTTACACCTAAATATATTTTGTTTTGGATTATGAAATTCTCGCCAAATGTTTAAAGGAAAATATTTTATCCAGGTATTTTCTTTTATGTTATTCAATTGGAATATCGCAAATCAAAGAGAATCTTATATTTAAAGCATCTAACTCGAATTTGTATTCCCTTTATATATAAACGTCCTTTGTAGAAAATCAAAAATATTTTAAAAATATATTGTGGCTCGATTTTACGTTATTCAAGAGCAGATGCAGATAAATTCTCTCTGTGGAGATTTACCATTTATTGTAAATAGCATATGAACACTTTAAGCGATTGTAGTTTCCTGAATATATAAAACATCAGAAGCAGATTTTTATTTCTCTCAAGCATAACGCATCACTTTTGCTGTCCATATAAAAGAAAAACACAAAGCTCGAAGCTTCGTTTGTCATCTCTAACAATGTTTGTTTAATAAATATTTACATTGTACGTCGAATTTAAATCAAATGCAAAGCAAAATATTAATCTCATCCATATGTTAGAAAATAGAACTAAAAACCTACTATTATTTGATCAGCTAACTATCTGCTTTATCCGAATTACGTATATATGCTTTAAAGAGATTAAAGTCGTTATAAATAGCGTTACTTTGTATGCAGACTGAAAATTTCTCAACTCCTTTTTGCTTTTTTGCGGTGTAACATTAATGCCTGGCAAAAACCATTTGACCGAGAAGATCATTAATTTAAGAGCACAAGGGTTTTGTCTCTCACCTCTATAGCATTTATAGAGATTAAAACCCGAAGAAAAGCTTTGAGAAAACATGAATAACATTTATGTTGTATTTTAAATTTGTTTGTGAGCAACAACAAAGCACATTTTGTTTGTGGTGGTGGTTTTGCGGGTCACACTTTTGAAGTTCTTCTACATTTCAAGCAATGTTGGTCAAAGCTTTATAAATAATTTCATTTAAATTCATTGAGTCGTTTATGATTCAAGTAGTTCTCATTTGGAATTAATAAAATAGATTTAAAAATAAATTAATTGAAAGGTTGACTAATTTCGGAAAACAATGTAAGTCAAAGATTAAAAGTCAGTAATCCATGTATAACGTATTTGAATCTGAGTTGATGTGTGACATGTTTCACAATCTGGTTGGGCAGGAAGTTCAGCTGATAGGATTTCAGGCACATTCTCACAAAATAACGAGAATTGAAAGCTATATTCCTGCAATACTAAACCGCCTCCTGAATTTCAAACCAGAAGTTTCTATGCTAAAATAATTCGTATTTACGACGTCGCCTGATGCATTCTACATAAAACACACATATTCATTTAACTTTACTTCGATAAATTGCACATTAGATTTGTACAAATGCGTTTTGCATCTCAAGTTTATTAGAATTTCGTTTGAATTAAAATATTAATAATTTTGCGAAACTTTTGTCTTGCCGAGAAAGGTTTATTCATGAAAAGATGACTAATTTTCAGATTGTTATGCTGAAAGGATAAAGTGCACAAGGAAAAAATGTGACCGAATAAATTTGAGAACCGGCCTGTCTCATTTTTGACAATAATATTTCCATATTCTTTCTTTTATCAAACAATGGGTGTAGAAATAGAACTGTCTAAAACAAGATAATAAGTACAATTCCTTTCCCATTCTTTATGCACTATCCTGTAAACTTATCGTGTTTTCTATCTTTAGACATTTCTAGGGTCTTTGCATTTGCTATTCAAGTGCTATTCAAATCACACTTTTAAAAATAACCAAAGAAAACATCATCGAGCTTGACTTTTGCAACATTGAGGATCATTTCAAATCATGTTTTACCGGATCTTTACTATGCGGATGAAAGTTATCCTGATGGAATGATAAAATCTCCTTCAATGGAGACCTTTGAGTAGAAAAAACGCATAAAAAGATACTTTTTCTAAAAGGAAATATTAAAAGTTGTGATTTGTTTTAATGATCCTTTTTAATTTCGTTGTAACGAAAGTTCCGTTATATAATATGAGTGCTCGGCAAACCAAATTTAGCAGTGGATTTATATTACACTCAAGAATTTTAAATGTCCCAATTTACATCCCAAATAGAAGCAAATACAGTATAAAAAGATAAACGAAAACAAAGAGATAAGGGTAAACTAAGTAAATTACGTTTTGCATGTATAGAGCTAACGAGAAAGGTATATATATCCTTCAAAGAAAACAAGTAGTTTGATCATTTTCCCTTTCATTAAACTTTCAATTAATATTTAACTTAATTTAAAATACTGTAAATTAAGTTTTAAACAAAAAGTCTGCGGTGGTGGTGTAGGTGTTGTTTGGCAATTAATTATTTCCTAAAGCTGCCTATCACACAAGAAGGCAATCTAATTAATCATATTGAATGTCTCGTCGTGTTGTGGATACGGCAAGATAAGAAGCCAGCTTGTTTCACAAGAAATATGAAACTTGAATACAGAGGGGCAAATCAACCGAAATTGGTGTGCCCCATCCCGATTTTTACACGATAGATTTCCTATTTGTGTCAAAAGCCAAATCGATATCTTATTAAAATTCCTCACTAAATAGCTATATCAGTGTAAAATTTGCATCGTTCCTGCAAAATTTCAAATACATTTTGTATATGCCGTTAAAATTACTTTTCGTAGGTAATCGATTCAGGCTGAATTTATGAAATTACATTTTTCATCAAGTTTAGTTGGCGAAATTTATTAACTCAAATAAACTTGGTCGTTCTTTTTTAGTGACATTCCGAACAAAATTTCTACCTACATCAAAAATGACTCTGATATTAAATTAAACCAAATTAAAATTGCTGGAAAATGTGCACCTTCAGTATAAACCGAGCCATATACCACAAGTTTTCAATATCAGTTCGCTGGATCGTACTCGCATAATATGAGCTAAACACTGAACAAATTTAATCATCAAGTTATTTTAATACAAGCTAAGCTTATTAACATATTAAGAGCTTACTAAACGATATGCCACGCATATATTTTGTCTACTTAATACCGAATGCCTTTATTTTAATAATTATCGAAAAAACATTTCAATTATGATTTCTTATAAAAAAAAAAACAGCGTCGGGGAATTAAAAATAACGTAATTGCATCGGTATTAATATATTTTTTATGAGTCCTTCAAAACATCTGTTTTAATTGATTATTTTTTAAATGAAACAAGTTACAAAAAGTTTTAATTAAAATTTCCACCACACAACGCTACCGCATTTTCAACGATTAAAGGGAAGTTTTTTCAAATCGTACTTCGATCGAATATGCTCACATCGAAACTTGAATGCAATAACATAAATCAGTAATTTTGTATATGGAAATTTGCGCCATCCTCACATAATTTTATTATTTTATTTTTCAATTGACATCCACCCAATTCGGGATGGCTTTTTCAAATACACAAATCGAGTTTTTTGAACTTCCGATATACCGACATGTATCGAATAGATGTTTTTGTGCTAAAGGGGAACATAAATTTCAATTTAAGCATTTCGAAAAGTTTTTCGCTTTTTTTTCCATTCATGGAAAAAATGTAATTTAGCTTTTAAGTGTGTTGCTTATATTTTATCCATTCATTAGAAAATGAATGGTGGTTAAATGTTGTTTTGACATGTTGATGGAATGGGAACTTGTGCCAGTGCCACTTAGGAAGATAATTCGAAGTTATAAGGGTCAGAGTGAAGGATACGAAATTGTACATTAGAGGCATGTCAAAAGTATTTAATTAAATTTAACTGATATTTCAATTTGCAAAATATTTTATATTATGCAAATAGACGAGCTTTCATATCACAAAAATGATGTAACCGATTTGATGGCAAAATTCCAAAACTTGTCGGCAAATTTAATAAACAGAACATACTGAAAAGTCACGAAATATTTAAGGATATTAATTAGAACAATTTGTATAAAACTAGTTGCTGACAAACAGTACGAAACTTTAAACGTCTTTCAAATGTTCGAGGAGCAGTAAGAAAGTCATTAAGACTAATGAGATTTAATGGTAATCTTGAAAAAAGTTATAAATGAATCATTAGCTTCAATTAAGCAAATTTTCATATTATGAAATCTTTTCAATTTATCATAGAAAAGTCCTTTCAATTCAGCCAAAGAATATATCAAAAAAGTCTAGGTTTCCTTATAATTTAAACGCAAATGAAATAAGTGCATAAAGTTATATAAATATTTACGTTGGATGCAAACATGAAAAATGTAACTGAAATAAATGTGCATATAACTTTGCTGCACATTAATATATTAAATGAAAAGTTAAAACTGTTTCCAACAATTTTAATGAAACCAAGTGCTTCGGGTTAGTTGTGACAGCACTAACTTTGCGAGACCGCAAGATCTCATTTTTAATGCCACTTGGCAAATAATTTGCAACAAAATCAATAGTAACCTGAGAATATCGACTGGTGGCTTGATTAAAAGTATGCTAATACTAAAGCAGGTCAGTGGTCTGAAATTGAAATACCCAGAAACAATTTAAATGTTAAGTGGAACTGGAATAAAATTGCGAAACGCGGAAAATTCAGGAAATTTGTTAGAAATTTTTACAAGAAGAAATCAACTGCTGATGAGGCTGAAAACGAATCGAAAATTATTTTTAGACACTTGGATGGTGTTTATCCTTTTCAAATAGTAAACGGAAGACGTACTTATATGCATTATTAAATAGGAGCGAATTCGTGATGCTGTGTGACACAACATCGTAAAATCTTCGTCTTCACGCCTGAAACTGACGCAACGGTGTTTTAAATCATGTTTTCGTAATAAAATGCGTATTCTTCAGTAAATGGTTATTTTTGCCAACGCATACAGTCGAAATAGAGTGTATATAGTGAATAGGGGGAATGTGCAGCAGGGAAAGAAAGAGCTTCACTGGATAAGTGAGAATAAATGATTTAGATATAAAGAACATGTCTTGTTGGGAGATAATGGAGTTTACCAGCGCCAAATCTTACTCTGGCATTATTTCAGAGTGACGGCAGTCATATATTAACCTCAGCAAGAGACTGGGACCCATACTAGCACCTTAGTAAATCCTATCCACCTGGTTGCTTCAGCTCAGTGCATAAAATGATTCGCCATATAAATTGTTATTTAATCTCGAACAAACTACCCAAAATTTATTAGACTTTTTCCCAACAAATTTTTGCTAATTAATTTGTTTTGCCCTAATCTAACATTTTCAAGATAACTTTTGGAATTAATTGAATTTGGGCTTGTTTCATCAGGTTTAGAGAAATCGCTGCCAGAGAAATATACTCAATTAAACAATTTAAGCTCCTATCCATATTCGACTAGTAGATGAATTTTAGATTGGCCGATTATTTCGAAATCGAAATGACTTGAGCCCAAATTGAAGAAGTGTATCAAAGTATCAAATTCGTAATTAATTTCATGCATGCTTGTAATTCTAGTTTCACTTGAATTTAATCTTGTATCTTTTGGTTGGAATGCCGTTCGCCCTTATTGTTGATGAAACCTACCTCAATTGTCAGGTAATGTTTCAGTATATCCGTCCAGAATAACGTAGGTATTCGGAAATACCAAGTTATATTGCGGAAAAGAGTGACTGGCTGAAATGTCAAGTAAAGTATAAGGTGGTCAATGATGCATTGTTGTGGTGCTCAGTCAGTAATTACATGTCACTGTTCCTTCTATTGCATCGACTGATATTTAATGTGCTAACCAAAAATTGATGGTCGGACATTAATTGTGAAAGAGCATTCCTAACGAATGGTTTTTCCTATAAAATAATATAATTCAAAAAAGTTTGCTTAAAAGCCAATATAATATGTCATAAAATAACCAGATACATTTACGAAGTTACGACAAAAATAATTTCCTGTTTATATATTACGAAAATATGGAATTAAATAAATAACTATAAAAGCTAAATATATTTTTATCGATATTTCATATAAAGACAAGCATTTCTTGTATTATTATTATTGATATTGGATTTTGAAGAATTTATTATCGTAAAGCCCGACAACTATCAAAAAGCGAATCACTTAGTCAACTTTCAAGTCACGGATTTTTGCCAAAAAATGCAGGATATTGTTATTTAAATATTTAATTAAATTGGGCGATATTGACAAGAAGTTCCGCCAGTGGAGAAATGTGTAAAAATTTGGTATTCGTTTGGCGTAAAAGCGGTGCCAGTGTCAATGAGGCATGTTTCACATTTATTTCTCGCGTGAACATGTAAAGATAGACAGTGAATAACATGTGTGTACCCTAAACGTGTCGCTATTTCCCCGAATCAGGGTTGCAACCGGGCATATGAGGCCAAAGGCAAGCAAAGGCATTTTGCAATAGAAGCAAATTCATCACGGCGACGTATATTGCACCTGTAATGCCCCATCTCTGTTCGGGTTTAACGCGATGCCTCATCTGGATTCGCTCCAAAGGGAGCATTTGTCTTCTGTTTGGAGTGACTGATATATCCTGCCACTTGCCACCCCCACGATGAAAGGTGTATTTGGCATTGAACCCTTATAATGGAAATAGTGTAAAGCTAGTTTTGATTAAAATAAATTTCGCTGCGCTGAAAAACTTTTTTCAGGAATTGAGCGCAAAAGCTACATGACGAATTTAAAATTAATTTTGCAATTGAATTAGTTAATCTGTCACTATCATATGATATTAGCTTTAATTAGTTCATAGATTTAATTAATCTTGTTTGCAAATGAAACTTATTTCAACTTCTGCAACGTTCATATTTCACAGTGTTTGTTAAACTTTTGCATTTATAGTGGAAATTATTATGATCTAGTTTCAGATTATATTTTTTCATTTCCATTTTTAAATACCAATTTATGGTGTGCTTTTCATTTAATATGAAATCTAATCTCTCAATTGAAATTCTAGTCTAGCTTTTCAACTGACAGCGTTATTAAATACCATACGATACTAAAAGTTTTATACTGTACTGAAAATGTTTATCTAAAATCTAATTTCCTCACATAATAAAATACTTTTTTCTATCAAATTTCAAGAATCTGTTAAATTGCAACTTCACGGACGACTATTCCGGTCAAAGGCAATTTTATTTATTACTGCGGTCAAAATCTTTTAGTCCTTTAGGTATATAGGCCATAATTTCTAGTTACCCAACTGAACACACCCGAAAAATTTTAGTACGTTATTTGTTTATCTCATACACGTAAAGTTTTTCAAACGCCGAGTTTTTCAAACCTTTGGATAAAATATAGCACATGTCACATGTCTGCAACAATAAATGTACCCATAAATATTGGAATACCAACCCCCAACCCCCAGCCCAGCCTTCAGGGACTGACTATATGCATCATAAAGCTCATAAAAAAATCGCAGTGCAAATTTGTGGCTAGATATTATTCAATCAGAAATGCCCGAGCAAATTATACAGTATAATTTTCAATTCTTGAGGATAATTCGACATAATAGATGAAATTAAATTTTCTAGAACACTATTTACAATAAATATTCATTCCATCATTTCGAAATCTGCACGCAAATATTTGTCGACGTCGGTACGAGTTTGAGTTGTAATTTATACTTTACTATACACATAATGTAAATAAATGAAGTATTTTATTTTTTTATTATGGCAAAAAATTACTTGGTGACACGCTATTATATAAGTTGTGGTCGCGTGGAATATTATATCATAATTAGTTGCAAATTAAAAAATTGCAGCAGTAGTTAAGTGCGATTTGAAAATGTGTAGCAGTTAATTTTTTGATAAATCCAAGATAAATCAGATATAGTTGATTGAATTAGCAAAAAATGTGTGTTTTATTGCGAAGAATGATTACTAAAGTGGTGCCTGCTTGTTTGCTGTTTAAACTTCGATATTTCAGACGTCGCGTTGCAGTCAAGAACGCCGTTGTACTCGAGCAAAGTGAAAATAAATGAGTAGACATGAGTTTTCTGAAAAGCGCACATCTCTTGAGGACATGGGAAATGTTAAAGAGAAGCAATCGTGGCAACCGACAGCGTCGACTAACTCGTGCGGCAGTGATTTTTCTTATCTGTGTGGCCCTGTTATTACAGTAAATTTGCAAAACGCCTTAAATCTTCCCGCCGCACACTCAGATTAAACCATATTTTGTATAAGAGTTCCATTTGACTATATATATACATGGAGCAAGCAAGCAAGGGGCTCAATGTATTCTTAACATTAGCATAGCATTTTATCCAAAGTGCTCCGTGGTTTTGAATATTAATATACATTCACAGTGCAGTCTTAAAATAAATCATCGCAAGATATATATGTGTGTCTGAAATTTCACTAATGCTACTGTTTACACTTGCTTTAATCTCTTTTACATCATCCTAGCTACGCCTGCTGCACTTTTTATTATCCCGAAGCTCCCAAAGCAAAACACTTTATCTGTCAACTCCTCCTTATTGAAGAACCAGAAAGCGAAAGCAGAAACACATCATTGTCATAACAATTAGATGTTTATTGCTGATAATATAAATAAATAAAGCTCTTCGTCAAGTGGAGCTTTATGTAGAATTTTCAAAAATTTCAGAAGACGCATCAAGTTTCAAACTAAGCGCATTAATATCTTGCATGACTAAGTAGTTCACTACATTGAAAATTATCCAAGAATAAATGTAAGTTCGCATGTACATACCATATACAATTAGATTAGTGGTTTAAATAGGACTTATTAAGAAAGGGTTAAATTAAATTATATTGTCTGGCAAGACGTACTACACCTGTTTCTAGGATTAAACAAAGGATTCCTATATATAATACTTAAACTTTCTAAATGCCGTCCTACTTAAGAAGCCTAATATGATTTAGCTTTAATAAAAAAAAAATAGTCACCCAGAAAAATTAACAGGGCTTTTGTTTCAGGAGCAAGTGCGGTTCAAAGGTTTGAACAGCAGCCGGTCTACACTGAAGTAAATCCTGGACAAGACGCTCTCCTAGTTTGTAAGGTTTTTAACAAAAGGGGTTCGTGCTCATGGCAAAAAGACAACAAGGTATGTAGTGCACATAAATATTAAAGGGTTACGAGAATTATTTTAATTTGTTTCTGTGATAGCTGATTTAGTGCTAATAGAAAGTTTATGGTGGAGATGATTAAATTTGCAATATATGGCCTAAAGAAGCTGGAAATTTATTTTGTAACAAAACAAACTCAAATTACTAAACAAAAGACTAAACAATATGGAAAAGTTTGTTTTGGGTATATTTTTTAATTATGTTTAAATATTAATTTCAGAGAAGCATTGTTTGTTATTTTATTATGCGGCCAAAAAAGTTTTCACGCACGATCAGTACTTATTTGATTTGATTTTCCCGAGGTTTTGTTATTATATCGAAAAAAGGCGTCTGCACAAGTTAACATGCCAGTTATTGGAGATCTCAAGTTCGTTTTATTAGACTTGGACTGGAACAATACATACAATTTACGACTTGAAACCAACACACTCTAATATGCTACCCTTTTTCCTAAATGTGTATTTTTTAGTGAACTAGTTCTTATACGCCAACCAATATGGAGCATAGATCTCTGGCATTAATAATGTTTTGGCCCTACAGTAAAAGTAAATGTAGTGTGTTATAACGAAAAATCTGTCGTAAAGTGGTTGGTTTCTTTTTGGTATATTGTATCCAAATCCATATTGCGAGAAGTTTCCGCAAACAAATAGCCACTATAAATTTTTCGTTTAGGTTTGCTAATAAAAATATTAGTCGGTGCGTGGCTCGTATCCTAAATCTTCATATTAATTATTTTTGTTTGGGCTATAAAATAGCAAGCATTTTGTTGTTCGTCGACAATTAAATTCAATTTTATGTGCATCTATGGCAAACATATTTTTATTAGAACCGCGAAGAATGCTCATCATTGCAGCAAATTGTTACAATATATTTCCATTACGTTCTATAATTAAATTACTTTAATTCTGCGCTTCAACAAAGATCGAAGATATACTACTAGAAGCATTTTACATCTAAATAGAAATTGAGGCCCTATTTTTCTAAAACTTTTATATATTGATTGATTTACTCACCAATTTCGTAGGAAGTTTGAGAGTAGTAATGTGGATAGATGTCTTTTACCTTCAAGTGATCGATAGTATGTTGTTGAGATTGTATAGCTAGAAGAGAAGAAAAAACATGATTGAAAATATTTAATATCAAATTTCAAGTACTACTAGTCTTATTTAAGGGAAAATGGAGCAATATTACAAAACAGTTCTGCAAATAATGTTACACTGTTTAATAATGCTAATGAAGTAACCAATGTTGTACATCATGATGTTGCATTTGCAATGTATCCCTATAAATTATATTCCAAATTAACATTCACCTAGAGTATTGTAGTTTAGAGCGAAACTTTAACTCGTAAACAAATTATACAATAAACTTTGATTTCAGGTCAAATTTGGCATACAGCCAAATATTGTAACAAGACGATATCATATTTAACAGAAATAAAAATCAGTATTTCAAGTATCAGAAATTTCCTCTTTTGTTTGCGCAACTAAGAAGGAAAATCAACGTTCGTTTGAATGAATATGTCTAGTGGATTACTGCCGAAGGCTCTCTTGAAAATAAAACATTTCATCTCCGGAAATAAAACAAATGGTGCTTTAAATTTTTTTATTATTATTTTTATTGCGATAGATTGGGCGGTTTGATGATCGCATATAACATAAAGCCGAATTATTTCTAAGAACCCAAGCAAAAATTTTATATACATATTTATGAGATGTTTAGCATATTATTACACACATAAATTTGTAAAAATCGTTCTTTACCGCAAGTATATTGTTTATTTTGTATCTTTTTCAGTCCATTTACGTTGATGTATGTATTTCTAAATAAATATTATTGAATATAAGAGCACTATTTGACTTATTGTTGATTTTATCGACAATTTTTAGAATATAATTTAATTTCAATCTCTAGAACTGAAAAGTATGTTTGTTTTACAAATACAATTGTGTATCTTACATAAATGTACTAATTAAATTTTAATTCGAATCAAGAAATTGCACCGTATGAACTACACACACGTAGCTCCAAGACATACGTAAATCCCTAGCGGATCCATCGTTTATTCGCTTAAACTGACAAGATAAGTTAATTAATATGCCACGCAGTTACATTTCTGATGCATTTAATACCAACTGACTGTGCAACATATAGAAAGCTAAATTAAACTAAAGCAGACAAGTTGCTTAATTACATATGCCGAGTACTCCTGCAAACTTTTTTGCAAGGTAGCTAGACAGACAGACATGCGAGCGAAAAAAGACGGTCAAATCCAAAATCCAATAAAAGAAGCGAAAAAATGCTGTAACATTTCTTGCAGCGATAGTGAATGACATGAAAAGAATTATTAAATAATCCCTTCGAATTCGCCAGAACCTAAAAGATCGTAACCTTCTGATAGCTCAAATACAACACTGAAGTGATAGCATTAATCAAACTTACAGCCTCACGAACTCGGTCCGGTCAATATCGAAAATGACTGGACAGACTCAGCGATTGCCACATTTATATAACGCGTCTGCTACCAGTGCAATATTTGCCCACTCTTTTTTATTTTCTTCGAGATAGTACATTTTTCCTGTCAATTTGGCTGATAGTGTTTGAAGAAACCTGATCATAAAATTTGATCGACGTGCGTGTTGTACAGTTCAGTCTGCTGAAGTTTTCAAACTTGGTCCTGTGAGTAGAAACTTCAGATTATGATGTACGACTGAACGTAAACTCGAACCAAATGACAAATTTATGATGTATATAAGGTGTTTTATAAGTAGCCAGAAGCTATTGCATCTATTAAGCATAATATCAATATTGATTTCTTGTTCTATCGCAAAAATGATGCTGCAATATTATTTTAATAGAGTCGTCGTATTCAAAAAATTTGCCGCGTGATGAACTGTTAACTAAAAATGATTTAGTCGTAAAGTTTAATTAGTTTTGATTAGAGAGATACATTTTTTAAAAAGGGTTGCACGAATAATGACTTTTTTCCGACAGAATAATTATTATGCGTTGAGTTTTTATTCATTTTGTTGAATGTTTGTGAAATTTACTCTCGAGAACTCTCACTTAGATAGCAAGACTCTTGAGAAATTCTTTTCCTAACGCAATTTACTTCTGCATTTTGAATTATTTAGTTTATAAGTGTACAAATCACAGGTTGCAAGCATTTATATTTCAGTTTTTTCAAACAAAATCCTTTACTCCTTTTTTGAATAATGCATCTATGCTCTTTATAGTCTCTTGTATTTTAATTATGCAAATGCGAAAAAAGGAACGCGTGTACTTATTTTTTGGCTCCAAAAGGTTGACAATAAAAGATACTTTTATTTGTTATCTGCCCATCAAAATGTTTGTGAGCAAAAAGGATTTATTATTCTCCATTAATTTGAGCAAGCAAATATGCTTTAAACGTAACGGTTTTTAATATTTGGATGTTTAGATAAGTTTTCATAACTCAATTTGAGTTTCATGCAAATTGTTAGAGTTTGTAGTCGGTAAATGTCTTTTCAATTAGATAGTAAATTTTCAACTTGAAGACAAGACGCTGTTTATTCATTTTTGTTATATTTGTGTTCTATTGTTTAAACGGAACAGATATACAATTTAACTCCAATTTATCTTGCAAATGAAGCATTCATTATTAATTAAGATATACATTAAAGCAAATTTTGCGCTTTTAATTATAAGATTTGGATTATTTCATTAACTGTATAAAGCGAACGGAACTTTTCCTAGCTCATTGGCTAAATGCATTCTATTAATTATTTTAGACACATTTTCATTCTAACTCTAATAAATAATTATATAAGAACAATTAATTAAGGGTTTTTAGATTCCTTTGGGGTCTAATTCGGCTGACTCGCAAAGTAACTAACTTGAGACATGATAATCTAGTGATTGATAAATTAAGCCTAGCTTAATTATGTTTGTTCTGAAATTACATGGTAAGTGCTAATGTAAATTGTAGATGTTGACTATTCAAACTGCGGATGACAGTAGATTTCAAATGTTGGAGATGCTGACTAGCAGGAATATAATAGACAGCATAGTATGTTTGCGGTTACCTTTATATGTATGTATCGGCAGGCAACAAGTACATTCGGCTGGATATGTCAACAATTATCAGCTTGTCATGTCATTTGCATGTTGGACCATAATTTCAATACTAATATTTGTCAGAAGAAACCGCATAGAAGCTAAACTTGGACCAAAATTTGTTACTTCATCAACTACTAATACTTAGAGTCGAACGAAATTGCTAGAAATTTCTTGATAGACAATATAAACCACTACTGTCTAAAAGATAATGAATAGGGCTTTTACGCTTACAAAAAAATAAGCCATTTCTACGAAAATTCCTTCAAAAGAAGCAATTGACTCTCAGATTCAGACGTTTCCATCAACTATCCAGAAGTATTATGTCAAGTAAAGTCCACTTAAAGTGGAATTGAAGTCGTACAAATTGCTGGTGGAACCAATAAAAGCATTAGTGTTTTGTTTACCATTAGTATTAACATTTGTCACCTGTTATTTATTGCAAGTTCTTTCAATTTCATTTATGTTTTCCTGCATCCGATACAAAATGTGCTAACCTGCCCCGCCGATCGACCCGTCGCCCATCGATGTTTATTTTCATTTCCCATGCAATGAGTTATGAATACGTTTTATGCTCGGTTTTATAAATGGTATACCCGAAATGGATTAATTAGATAATTTCTCGGGTAAATTGTAGAGATTTTACACCCACTCTCGAGATTTACACACGGGTTTGAATTTGAGTTTTATTTAGTATAAAATTAGTACTGATCTCGGTACTGATACAAAATTTGGTAGTCTATGTCTTCGCCATCAAGAATAAACGCTAATTTTACTTTTATTGGGAGTTTGTAGCATTTTCGCAAGTGTCCTACACTACTTGTAAAATATTGTAAATTCTAACCTTAAAATCATCCGCGACTGTTTCGGGCAGGCTCTATCTTGCGCTTCACATACCTACGATATTATTTGCCTCGTAGGGGTTTTCTATGATAGTGGGGCCCTGACTGGAGCCCTAAAACTGTCCATAATTCCCATTTTAACACTTTTTAAGAACACTTTATACTTCACAGTTGTAATTTTTAAATATTATCCGAAGACTGAACTGACAATTGAAGTTGGCTGCGCAAGCGCATTAAAGCTGACGGCCACAGTCAATATGGTTGAAATTCCCTCACCAGAAACTATTAACTAAGTGGGGCAGCACGAGTCACGCGCATTCCTCGATTGCATAACACCTGCATCACGCATTAAGCGGCAGGTGCCAGCGTAATCGTTTTTGTTGTCCGGGGTGAATGACCGATTAATAGTCTGATGCACAACTGCATCGACTCTCTCTTGTTAAACCTAAACTTTCGCCGATCTTGATGAAATTTGGTGGACAAATATAAAAAAATCCGTAGAATCCAAAAACGCAATCAGTTTTTTAATAGGGGGTATACTTTGTGAGTTATTCATTGTTTAATTAATTAATATTAAAATATTTTTTTGACGATCCGGAAGCCTTGTTAGGGCAGAGTTCATCTGTTTTGAAATTATTTTTGCTGCATTTCAGAAATATAAACTTTACCATTAATATTAACATTTGTCAGTTGTTATTTATAGCAAATTCTTTCAATTTCATTTATGTTTTCCTATGTCCGATACAAAATGTGCTGACCTGACCCGCCGATACAAAGCAGGTAACATATTGGGCCCGTTTGAGCACTATCCTCTTTTTTCGCAACAATCGCTATGAATTATTCATTTTTGGCGGATTTCATACAAGTAATTTTTTAAAAGCTATTATTTATTGGCAGTTTAAGTTTCTCGATTCCGCAATGTAATTTATTTCCGTCTAATATTTTATACAGTGTAAACGCAGATGCCATAGGAGCTATATTTCTTTAGTGCATATTGAAATTTCCTCTAATGCCTCTATAACTCTTTTTGGGGATACTTTTCGGTTACCGGAAACTGCTTTTCTTTTAGTTCATCTAATTTTCTTCAACTTTCCCACAAAAACGACCTAAATCTAAAATTTCGATTTCAAACCATTAACTACGTACGGTTCAAGCGAAAAAATTGTGCCAACATCATATATACGTGTAACAGTTACAGTTTTACAATTCCATTTCGTATAATCAAATCAGTTTTAATTGCTCACAACTGTATGAGTTTAATTGTATCTGCTCTAAGCTAAATATATTACATTGTCACAAAATCCCGTTAATATAAAAGTTATTCCTATGCAGATTACGCGATAAAAGAATTTATTTTTGCTCTATAGGTAAACATTCAGTTTTTAATTAGTATTCTATCAAATAAACCAATTTTTTTTGTGCTAGCCTTAGCATTCGTTAATTATGAAAACATGTATTTATAGAACTTCAAATCCTTGTTGACTCATCAAAATTAAATTATGCATTGCAATTAACGATTGCTTGATTAAACTGAATTTGTAATTGAGTGGATCAAACAATTCCGTTGTAAAATATGAATTTAAAAATTTCACTAGGTATTTGTTTTATAACAAAATATTATTTCAACGCATTTTTTCGTATCAATTAATATTCATTTACATTATGTGGGTTCGGTTAAATTGTTCATCCATGAAAAGGATTATTTAAACAATATAAAATATCCTCTGGCTATCATGCAAATAAACCAAGAGAGATTGCAAATAAAATACACAAAGAATAACAAATGGAAAATCAAAATTCAATGCGTACATGTAGTAAAATGGGTAATAAACTGTTAACTTTGTTGGATATAATCAAAGAACGAAAAATATATGAACTGAATTTTTGATGTAGCTGCAAATCAGCGAAGTTAATTTGAAAACGATAAATTTATTCAAAGTGAACATTCTTCTGCCTGTTTTTTCGCAACGGAACACATAAAGGTCATTCCAAAAATAAGAGGACTCCACCTAGAATATGTCGCCATATAAATATGCCTAATATATCAAACAGATGGTGACCTGACATTGTTCAAAATAAATCGCACAAAAAGAATGGAGATCGACAATTCTGGAAACGAATTTGAATTGGTCGGATTTTTCCTTACTTTGCATTATATCCACGAAGAGTAATATTTACTCTTCAAGCTAGCTGACAATAAAAAGTTGTATGAGCTTTTTCAGAGAGAGAGAAACTGGACCCCGGAATAACTGAACCAATATTAAGGGAAAATTATTCCTTTCTGAACCATCCAAAAATACTTTGGATGTATCGTTTCGATTGATTTATGAATATCCAGACTACACATCCATTAATATAATAAAATTCATCTATGATTGATGATATGTGTGGAAAGTTCGGGTTACTTAAGGGAACAAGTGCAGCGAAAATAAATGACTAGCACTTTTAACTTTTTCTAATTATTTATCTCGATTCACGCGAATTTTAAAGAAAACGCAAACTTGAAACTAGTTTTTACTTTATAAAAGTAATTAAACATGATATGATGGTATAAGGGAGTAGTGAGTCAGCAGAGAAGAAACTTATCAAAGCATTACTCATTGAACTATGCATCTCAAAAGTCTGTTAAAAAATTCCTAATTTAAAAGAAAACTTTGTCACAATATAAATGGGTTGCTTTAGGCATTTCACTAACAAACTACAAACAAAAGTTGTGAATTCAATTACCGAAACTTTTATTTAGAGCAATTTTTACGTACAGATTTATCGACAGGCCCATAAATCTTCGTTAGCTTTGCTCATTTCGTTTCTGGAATTGTCCCACGTCCTCAAAATCCCACATTTATCATCATAATATACACACATTCATTCAATTTATTTTACAGGATTTTTATCAATAATAATTGTTACACGTCGAATCAGAATTAACAAAAACGGAAAATCCATTAACTGACTATTATCCTTAAAGTTGCAAATGATGTGTTAGGTAAAACTCCATTAGCCTCTGATGAAGCGATAAATATTAAAATGTTTTAATAAAAGCGGAAATAAAAAATTGACAATCAATTTATTTAACCCCGGCAATAACTCACGGATGGCTTTTAGGAATGATATATAAAATTAAGTGAAAACGACCTAGCAAGAATATTGAAGGCGCCAGTGTCAGAGAGTGAAAGCATTGGCAAAGGGTAGAAAGGATAGCAAAATGTGTGACCATTCAGGCATTTGAACCGATCACTGAGGTGGGCTATTGGGAATACTAATGCTTTTCCCCAACAAATCTATAAACAAACCAACAAGAGCTTCAGGAATATGTGATTTTTCATCTCGAGGGCATTCAATGGAATAATTAATAAACGAGCAGTCAAGTCGAAAAAACCCATAATTAGAAAGGTCCACTGGATTATTACAGATTTTATAAATTAACAATAGTACATCCTAATTGAAATTATCGACGAAAATTAGATATGATGCTAGCTGGATGACCATTAATTTTGTATTCTCTATATGCATTGGTAATTAAGAGATTTCCTGAACAATATTTTATTGAAAAGTAATTAAATAGTGGAGTCACTACAGTGTAAGAGCATTATTAATTTAATATTCCATTTAGTCCTGTTATGATAGCCTACTATTTGAGAGCAAATATATTTTGCTATAGAACTTTGTGAAAAAATTTAAGAAATCGTTCCAAATTATTGTCCATATGTTTAATTTTTATGAAAATTCAGGATCTATGAGAAAGCGAATCCTATTAATATTAGAGCAAATTATTTCGCAATCCAAAAATTCGTATTTGTTCTATTTTATTGTTTTCGTCTAGGAAAGCGATTTATTTTTTAGCGAAACAAAAGCGTGATAGATAAAAAGTGTTAGTTATGTTTCGATTTTAGACGGATTTGTAGAAAAAGTAATAAATAATGGGCAAGTGGAGGATGTGCGGGATGTTCTAGTTTTAGAAAACCCGGTTCGAAATAAGTAATAACCGTATTTATTCTTTTCCTTTCCAGCGTTTTACGTGATTGCAAGTTATTGGTTTTAGAATTTATTTCTAAAAAGACGTGATGAAACTACTGAACATATCATTAGTACTTTTATTTTTATCCACGCCGCATTACATCCATTTTATGCGAGTATAAATAATTCATCATTACAGAAATGCTGATATCTTTTTTCTTTTCACATCGAAATTGAAATTTTGTTTGTCGACAAATAAAGCAATTTATATGTCTATTATGTGTAGATTAAGATATTTTATTCAATATTATTATAAGGGAATAATTCGATGAAAAACGTATGCTCGTAAACAATATAACAAATTGAAATCCAATAGATGCGGCTTTGCATTTTCTTGACATATGCACTCAATGTAAAATATTGTTCATGCATCAAACTAATAAAAACCACTCTATTGATCAATTTAATATCTATTTTACTAAAGCTGACATTATGTTTGAAATGTTCGAATAAATAAAACACTTCTAATCATGTACAGTATTGAGCTTTAATATAGGCATCGCCTGAAAGACACGACTCAGTGAAGCTTATTGCTTGGCTTTAAGAAAACTCATTTAAAACTCAAGTGCACTAAAAACACAGGATTTACCCAAAGACAGGATTATAAAAAAATAGCTAGCCGACAGAGAGAGATGGTCTTTTAATTAACATTAAAATGGGTCGGAATTAAAGTTATAAGGACTGTTGTTCCTGCACAAAAACTCTTACAAGCTTATTTCAGAAGTTTAAGTAGTCTTAACGCTTATGTTAATGTGTTGTTGTCGAGGGGACCCACTTCTTAACTTAAAGGACACTATATAATATTAAATCCATAATGAGAGTTTTGCATAGTTATTAATTTAATTACATAACAAAAGTTTTCAGTGTTTTTTTCTTGTTGCAGCCAATGGGAATGTATCCGCACAAATACGAATGGGCTTCAGGTAACCAGCAAAGTGGAGATTGCTCCATTTGGGTTCGTGCAGCTCAACTGGAGTTTGATGATGGCACCTGGGAATGCCAGGTGACTGCCAGCGATTTTCACACACAAGATGCTCTTACCAGCCATCCAGTTCGACTTGTGGTTCGAGGTAAAAATAAATATATTTTCGCAAATTAGAAATTTCAGTTTCGCTTTGGTGAATAGAGTATGAAGCGGTCAAAAACTTATCTATACAAGTTTTAATAAATCATAACTTTGCTACAGTTTGCTAACTTCCCACACTAATACGACTACTGACTGGATAATTACACTTCAGGATGAGGAGAAGCATTAATAATTCCGCAGCATCAAAATGATGTTTGAAAAGCTTTGCGATTTTTTGTAGAGCAAATGTGATTAACTTTGAAGGAAAAAACGAAACTTATTGAATTTGGACACTGCAAAAGACAAATAATATATCCAAACTATTTCCCTCGTATTAGGATTAGGAATACAATGAAATTAGTCAGCAGCGTCTCTTTGAGCTTTAGCAGGCATAACGTAGAACAATTAGATTTGTTGGATTCCTTTTGTCTTGCCTTTGCGTGCAGAATTTGCTGTGTTTTCAACCGCATTTGAAGACATTTCCAAATCCTTGTTGTCATTCTAAGAGAAATACAAATCTGAAGGTGTTGGTTATGTACGCGCGTTTGCTGAATAAGGTAATTGTCCTGTGTGTAGAAATCCAATAGAAGCTTTGAGCGTACAAAAGCCGCATATATTTAAAATATATCGTTATAGTACACAAATAGTCACATGCATGATGAAATGTTTCAATAAAAAATATCTCGTCTAAATTTATAGACTAAACCCAGTTACATATAAATTCTCTTTGTACGTGTATTACACCTCATTTATTTCTGTATGATAGTATTATATCATTTGCATTTGCAATTAATTATCTAAAGCGGAATGTTTATTTAGGATGTCCAAATAATTAGTGTTTTTGGTTGGACTTTGATCTTACAAATTCAAATAAAAGTTAATGGTCTAAAATTTGCTTTGAAAATTTTTTCAGGAACCACCCTGTATACGTTTTAGTTTGAAACTTTCAAGACAATTATACCTCTAGTAGTCATTTATCTGATCCACGGATAATTTCGAACGTTTGCTATCTAATAAGTGCTCATTTCAGTAAATCACTTTATTTGTTTATTTCCTGCAATACATTTTGGATTTAGTTGCCTTTGTGGGTAATGTCTGGATTTTATGTGAATCTTATTATTTATTTGTATTTAGCAATTTATCAAAATGGTATGTGACGTAATTGAAGTGAAAATTCGGATTTTACAAAATAAACAGACTTCTTTGAGGGAAATAAATAACAAGAATGTCACGTGAAAAGTGCACTCTGCAGACTAATAAATCGACAGTAAAAGGCGGGGGTGGCATTTAAATCGTCGTCGTCGTATCTGTTGGCGTTGCCCAATACATTGCCGCCGTTTTTGTTTTTGCATTATTTTCTAGGTGCTGTTAGTGTCGGTCTCAGGCGGAAGGAAGTGTCTATAACGTCACACGATCCGCGTTTGACTGTAAATCAAATTCACTTCCGTGTCTGATCAGTCAGTGCCATTGTTATTGCCGCAAAGCTTGTTGCAAATTTGTTGGTAATCGGCGGTGGCAGTCATACGGCTAAGATTTATGGGCTATGTAATAGTGGCAGCGCAATAGGATTACGCATAAACTCATATTTTATATACCGCGTTATTAATTACGACACCGCCATGCAGGTCTCTGGAGACTAATAGACCATGGCTAGGATTTTAATCTTCACGTTTCTCATCATCATCTTATTTCGACCAAAAAACGACCAAACCCTAATCTTACTACAAAACAAATTACGCTCAAGTAAATTTCATTCCTGAAAAAGTGGCTTTAATACACGTTTGGAGGAAAAACTGAGCAACAAATATCGAATCGATTTCATATAAATTCTCCAAGACACAAACAGTATATATTTTTATGGCGCCTTCACCAAAACTGAAACACATTGCGGTATAATGGTTAAAGTTACCATTATTTAAGACAGCTCTGAAACCTGTAAATCTTCAGTTTCTTCTAGTAACTGTAGTGCGTGAGCGCCAAGAAAATAAGTGTAAGAGCTCACGGTAGTTGGAGATGAATGCCTTATTCTTCGGTCGACGGTAGGGGGTTGATTCATGACCGTAACGTAAGATTCGTCTTACCATTCAGTCAGCCATTCGGTCTAATGTGGTCACAGTGGTGACCCACTAAAAGACGACTTCATTGTACTAAATGGTTGACATGCAGCGATTTAACTTTTATATATTAGAGAATTTATATAAATTTAATTCGCTCGAAAATATTTTTTCCAAATGAATCCTTCATAAATTTTAAAAAGGTTTGGTTTTGTATTCTCGTTGCTGAATCGATATTTCGCGCACACAGTTTTAACTATTAAAATTTTATCGCATTCCATTTTTCAGTGTGTTTCCTTTCATCTGGAATAACTAAAAAAATTTCATGATGTAGTATTTAAATTTACGCTAATTTAATATTAATTTAAATGATCCCAGTTCAAATAAACACTGTAGATTTAAATAAGTGAAATACTTTGATGTTCTCACCTATGTTTAACACACTGCATTATGCAAAACAGATTTACTCCATTAGTATTTAGCAGAAACACATCATATAGTAATGGAAATGAATCAATACCGGCCACTAATAAATTATGTTTGATACAAACAGGATTATATCAATCCTATATAATATTAATTTATCATTAGTAATGTCAAAGCAACTAATTATGCGTATTGAATTATTAGTATTTGCAAATTTATAAAATATAAAATTGCAAGTTTATGGAATACAAAAGTTCCAAGAAGATATTTTCATAATATCATAAGCTCTACTGAGAGAAAATTTTTCTTTAAAGGCTACAAACACATGTTTTCCGATATTCTATGACAAAGCGCACTTATTTTCTTCAATTTCCATTGAATTTGAGCTTTAAGTTTGCACTTGACTGACTTTATTTTGTATCCACAGATTGAAATATACATGTTGGTCTCAGAGCGATATTTATGACTTCGATTTGAATTCAACGTGCCTCATTCGCAGACACGTATACCTTTATATTATAGCAATTGAACTTGTAGAGAATTCTTGGCTTCCTGAAGATCAAAACATATTTTTTCTATGCTTTATATTCCGATTGAATTTAACATTTACGTATATAATTTCCATAAAATCGGAAAAAAGGAAGTTGTATACATGAAAAGCATTAATCTGTTTGGCATACAAAGAAAACCACAAATTTATTCTCCAAAGGGTTGGTCGACAATAAGAAATGGACTAACGAAAATTTGTGCTAAGGATACAAAGCGCAAGTCTTATCGATGCGGTTAATCTTGTTATTTCCTGAATAGTTTTAACGATCGAATTTTAAACAGTTTCTTTTGTCCTTATCATTTAATTATTAAAAATGCTTAGAGTGCAGGTACTATTAGCACCAGAGTGCATTTAAGAAACGTATAAAAATGCTATCCGGCTAAATATAAACAGCTTATCTTCTAAACAGTTGAAAAGCAACACAATTACTGAAAAGTTTGTGAAATAAATTTCTATTTTGAAACTATGTACAACTGGATTTCCACTTTTGTAACAAATTCATTTTCAGTAATAGTGTCTTATCTTCACATCCAGAAGTCAGAACCAGACACTGGTTTATTTATTTCTTCAGCACTATACACTACTGCCCCCAACACCCGATTCCAACAGATAAAGCTCAATATACATAAAAACACAAAACAACTTATTTATTGTGATCGTGATAATCTGGTTAAAATATGTTTGAATCGCGTGACGCATTTTCTGTAGTCTTTCTCATCCACTAAAATCTAATTTGTTATACATTCTAATTTACTCATAATAGTGTTGAATGATTAATTTAGGCTTGGCATTTATTTATCTCTGAATACGTTTCTATACTCAACACGCTAATTAAAGTCTAGCGATTTTTCTGATTAATTAAGAAAATAAAACATCCTTAAGTAAAAATGTCGTTCCACTTAATTAGATGTAGATTATCAAATCTAACAGGAAACCCTTAATTACCTAATTGTTGGGTGTCCAAAATTCCAAAATTCTTTGAACTGCATTTTTTTTTGCGTTTATCCTAATGACTGTGCTTCATTCATATTTCATCGCTGATGACCTTTTTTGTTTCATTTTGAAAGAAAAAGTTGTGAAACATAAATATGATGTAATTTAGTATAAAATTGAGATGCAAATTTGACTTGTGAACGGAAACAGGGCTAATTACATGGAGAGGGTGTCGGATTTCTCACACACGAAATGTAGCATCCTGTAAGTAGCATCAGGAAACTCTCTGAAGCAGACGAAGACTGCTGCATTACTATCTATGCCATCAAGTCTAGTTCGTCTACTTAAACTAGAAGTACTTCAAGTTGTTTGACAGGTTAGTTCAAGTGAATACTGATAGTTACTGATTCCTGGTGCAAAGTTGCATGTGATATTTTCTCAATACGTGAGTACGTTTATACAAATATACCAACCAACTCCTGCAGATCTTTTCTGCTTTAGATATTATCCATTACTCAAAAGCCTGACGATCTGTTTTGCCCTATTTTTCAATAGAATTTTGCATATCTATAGTTCGCTCGAATTTGCATTTGACAAAGGGTGTCGAGTTGAAGGGTTAAAATCGTGTAATTATACGTGGTGGAAGCAGTAACAAGTCCTATAAAATGAGTTGCCTCTCTCGCATTGTTTATACACATATACATACTTTGAAACAATTTGAATAATGTTGGTATTAGTGAGTTGTTTAATAAATAATAGTTGCCTTAACATTTTGTTGTATTCTGTATGTATAAATAGAAGTATAGTAAGTTGTTGAGAATATTTCGCAACTAACAAATACCAGACCTGTTCAGTACCCTAATTTTACCCTGAAATTTGCATAACTGCGTCGTTTGATTTATATATTAATTAACCTTTACAGTATGTATTTTACGCGCGATGCTGTCATATTTAAATTAATGCAATTTCAATTTGCATAATTACAATGCAATCTAAGTAAATAGACAAATAAAATAATTACTTGGTGCAGAATTAATTAATCGATGGCAAAATCATAAAATCACGCGATTAATCTTACGATAGCATTGGGAATTTAATTTTGTACATAATATTATATGGAATAATGGAGTTTAAATTGCTGAAAAGCAGCAATAAAACAACAACATTAAAGCTCACCCTGGAACTTATAAGCATATTAAGATATTTGTCATCTCAATAAAAGCAAATAATAGCGCTAATCCAAAAAGGAAATGGGAACGCAATAAAGCAGCAGAATGGAATGTATTAATTTAACGGTGAATTTAAAGGCTGACATATGTTGTTAATGTGATAGAGGTGTATTAAATTGCAAAGAGCCGTTTTGCGGGTTTTATTAAATCGACGTGACAGTAGCATCAGGCACAATTCTAATCTACTTTCCAAATACTAGGTTTCTATATAGTTGCACAACCCCAAAATGAAGATACCATCAGAGCCTTCTTATTATACATACGAGATTTGAATGTATTTACATTTGCGAATTTAAATTTCAAATTTCAATGTTACAAATATTTTTATAGTACGTCCATTTAAATGTACATAAATATCTACGAAAGTCCTAAATGTACCAAAATATGTTATCCATTCATATTAATGACGGGATAATAAAAGCATTCATATTCGTATATGATAAAAGTAAAGCTATTTTGCATTTGTTTAAGATGCTTAATTGCAAATTAATTGTATCAAATGCACCCCTTCGGAGTAGAGTGGAAAATTAGCATTAGCTTAATAAGACAAATTAATTAGAAAAGCTTTTTATTCGGCATTTTTAAACAAGCAAATTATTTTACTTAATTGAAGAATGATGTTAAGGAAATTGAATTATTTTACCATTCTATACTAGTTAGTTTAATGCATTTATATATTTAGCGAATTAAAATTAATAATAATTTCGAAAAGCACAATAGATTTACGATTTATGCTGAGCTTTTATCTTGACATAATATGACCGCACTCAATATTTTTTTTTTAATTCTGAACAGTAATTAAAAGTGCATTAGGCGTAACTGCATTGTTGTAACAAAAACATACGTATTTAAATTATTTTTTAATTTGCATTCGAATAGACTCGATAATATCCTAATTAGAATTTGATTGCCATAATATTTTTCTATCAAATCTACAATGGAGTTATTTCTCATCATCCCCCAAGCTCAAAACGTAATCTGTTCTATTTCAACAAACTTCATCTGCGATGTCACACATCAAAACCCACCCCATCCAAAGTGGTGACACGGTACACATCCTAATATAATAGGTATTTCTGCTTCGACTATTTGCCTTATGACTTGGAATTATTATATATCGATATGTATCTCAGTTACGTATTAATTTAAACATTTTATATGCTAAATTATTAAATTGCAATGTTAGTTTCAAGAACCTAATACGTCGATGAGGGCCAAATATATGTTGATGCAATTTATTTAATTAATCCTGGTAATGCTTAATTGCACACAAGGTCGTAGTTAATTGTAATGTTCTGGAGGCGGTTGTCTTCGATTTTGATATAACTAGGTGCCTTGAAATTACATCATTAGTATACTAGTTTGATTACTTCCTTAAGGCTTGCTATTTTTAATTCAGTTCCTTAATCAAATATAACTTTAGACTGTTATTTAAAACAAGTTAATCAACTTTTTATGACGGTTTTTCTAGTTTCCTGCAATGTTTTAACCACAACTACATTTCCCATATGCTTTGAGTAAAATAGCAATTATTTTATACTCGTGTAGGTTGTAAACTACAGAAAAATTGCAGTTTCGAAACAATTATAGCTTGTATTATGTTGTATTTATTATGATTTGTTTGGCACGCAAGCTCGATGGACATTTTACCTACGTATTATATTATATGCAAAGTTAAAGTTGCCTTGCATATAATATTATGTAGAATTATGTAGAAAATATAGACTGTTTGCTATATTGATTTATAAACAGGACAAATGTTCATAATAAATTTATTTTTCAATAAAACTTCTATTTATATCTTTATAGAGAAAAAATATACAAATCATGGCTTGTCAGCCAAAATAAATATTTTTCGAAGGTAGACAAGACATGTTTCAAACTTGAAAAATATGAAAGAAATAATACAATGCTTATTTCAATTCCGATATCTTTCAAACCATCAAATTGAATTGAATCAAAATGATAGTTCATGATGTACACGATCAAGCTGAAAGCTCAAAACTAGTAACTAACCACGAAAAGGATCTATACGGGGAAAGTCAAAAGCATTGCAACCAAAAAAACGTCAGGTTTGATTTATGAAATAATAAAGATTGATGATCCATCAAGCTCTAAATTAATTGCTCTAATTGTTGGTACCGGACTGGTTTCTCTTCAAACCCAATGTCTTATCTATTCGGTTTATTAAATAAAATAAGAGACCAATGGAAGAAAATTATACTCTCATCCTTATGCAAATGGATTAAGGAAACTCTATTCGTAATTGAGCATTTCTATGCTAATATTATTACACTGGCTAATCTAGAGCGTGATTATGCAGAAGACGATCTAGTGGACATGCCAGAATGTAATTGAAATATGAAATAGCATTACAGCAACACCCCTGCAATTAACGAAACCGCACATTTTCGCTTCAAAAACGGATAGTTGCAGTCAAAAATGTAAATACAGTTTTGGTGAAGGCGCCGCGCCATTTTAAAATTGCACGGTAATTGAAAAATACGAACATGTAGGTGTTAAATGATATGAGATATAATTTGTGAGCAAATCATTTGCCATAATATAAAGAAAATTATTAGATTACATTATCATATTTAATAATATAGAATTTATTATAAATTGTCCAAACGGGAGTTACGGAAAGCCCGAAAAGGGAAAATATTCTTAAAAATATATACTACTTTGTATACGTTATAGAATATTGTGTATATTTTATATTTAATAAAAAGAATTTTGTGCTGAATCGTATAAAATACACCTTTGGGCCCTGTCTCCTTGTGTATACTAAATGGCAACGATGCAAAGAACGCAAATATAGCGTGCGCTATGTATAATAGAGCCAATCCAATTGCATTTTCCACGTTGTATATTTTATTTTATAAAGCGTCCTGTGAGGCACTATATCATTGCTGTTCATATTATTCTATTCAACAATGATATATCACAGGCACTCTGCCAGTGAAGGGATCACCCAAGCGCTACCAGTGTGCAGCATCAACTGGATACTCTATGCATTGTTTTTCTCATTAAAAATATAAATTTAATCAAACACTTTTAGTGTTATTAACAAAAACGCTCAACCACTAAATAAAATCCTATTAGAAACTTTCGAAAAAAATTCCTGCTGCACTTTGGTGGAATTTATGGAAATTATAATTGGATAAAGAAGTGTTCAGAATTGAATTAGCAACTTGTCTGCAACATGCATTATTATAAATATGATTTACAAAGTTGATATAAACAAGTCTGTCATATTAGATTGCATTCAATTTAATTAGTTGCAATTTAGCCATAATATGTGGCGTGCAGGCGGTGCAGGAACACGAACTATACTTTCCACCGATCAGCAAAGGAAGTTTTGACTGACATAATGGAATAGCACACTGAACATAGAGCAGTTTGAGAAGTTGGATAAAGGAATAAACGAAGATAGTAGTACTAAGTACAAAGCGAAAGAGAAGAAGTCATGCACAGTAGCTGATGAACGGCACCGTTCCGGAGCGTTGCTTACACGGAAACCTTAATGCATCTATGTGCTTTTCACTGTCTACCATAAACTATACCACTGTGTTTTGTGTACTTACTATTTTACCATTATGTAATATGTACCTAGTCGAATAGGTATCCTAATACACAGAGTGTGGTTTTACATATATTCATGCCATTCTTCACGAAAACCACATTTACAAAGTCAGAAAGTTGATACATAATTTAATAGGGTGTAGGTGTATGTTACATTTAAAATTGTTGTGTACCTAATTTATTTAATTTACGTTGAGGTGGATGATGAAACAAAAGGAAATGCTTGGTGCAACCACAATGTTGAATATTCAATTATACTAACTAAAATAAAATTTAGGGACTCGATAAGTTCAAGTCTAATTTTTAAATGGCACTAATGCACCCCATAAATAGTTAGTACTGGTTCGTTTTTCTGGTACAGTAAAATATCGCTAATGCAGTATAAATTACGGATGAAGTGCACTAATATTTGAGAGAGTCCATTAAGATCTCGTTTACCGTAAAAGAGCCTGAGTGAGTTATAGCTGCAGTGGAATGTAAAAATTTGAGTGAATTAAGAGAGTAAACTAAAGTGCATCTTTTCGGTATAAGATAATAAGCGATTCACTTTTGTGGCGAATAGCATCGCTAAAACTAAGCCAATTATATGTGTGTGATATGCTGCAGGATGATGATGATGTTCGAGTATCAAGTTCGATGATGCATTGTAACATAATTCTATTAAATGTTATAAGCAACCCTTAATCATAATTTAAGTGAAGTTTCATAGTTCGTAAAGTCTTATGAGCTACAGTATTTTATTACATTTTAACAGCACAAAAACTAAACGATCAATTAATAATGCTACTAGAGTGTGTTTGGACAATTTAAATTATTTTCGGGAAATATGAAACCATCGATCACTTCAGTGAAAAGTATTTATTTTGTTTTTCAAGTCATTTTTTATATTTTCGACTATTCTTCTTGTTTTCTTTATGCAAATTGCAAAAAATACATGCAAAACAATAAAACTGAATGGTTTCGGTGTTAAATTTGGTGCGACGATTCAAAACAAAAACCGGGAAAACGGTTTTTCTCGTCTATATTTTTCTATTCTTAACACTCTATTTACTTTAGCTCTACTACGATTAGGTTATAGTTATTGAGGCGACTAGTTCAAGTTGAACCATCCTTATCGTGTAACCCTTTGTACATATTTTACTTTTCACTATACTCTAAAACTAATGGAAGCGCGATAAGCAAATTAAAATAACTTTACTAATCCGGGCTTCATATTTCCATCTAGTTGGATAATTTAGAATTCTGCGCTACAAATAAAAAAGTAGATGATAGCAACATATATTTCCTGTTCTGAAAGTTGAAATGAAATAACTTTTAACCTGGAGGAAAGCGAAATGTAATATCGTGAATAGAGTAGTTTTTAATTTTCCACTTTTCAGGTAAGTGAAATATCTGACTTGGGCGGGACGAGTGTCAAGAGGTACTGAAGCATCCCCGGTGGATTATGACTTAAATGCAAATACGATTAAATGTTGGCGCCTAGTGGGAGAGATTAAAGTATACGAAAATTGAAAATTTAAATGACTACGCTGAAAAAAATTAAATAATGAAAGATAAAAGCAATATTTCGTTTTCATGTCCATCCCTACAGAAGCCATCAATAAATTAAAAACAATCCCCAAACATAAACCAAACGTGATTTTTTTAAATCGCAAATATTTGAGTTGAGCGAAAAGTGCTTTGGGGCTTTCTAAATAAATAACTGACAAAGATATATAATTAGGAAATGTCCATTTTGAAAACATCCTAAACTAACATGTTCTGGTTTTAAGGTGCAACAGCAAGAGAAATACTGAAAACTTTAAAATAATTTGCATTTGCCTAAAGGTGGGATAACAAAACGTGTTTGTTTGGAAATTTTGCCGTAAGTCATTGAAAAATTCAACATATTTCATGAATACATTGTGCAATATTAAAAGAGACGCCGTTTACTTCACATACACAAGAGAATAAATTCGTGCTGTGAACTTATTCTCGCAAAACACCGGTGAAAGTTGTAAGAGTCTTCTTGGTAAGTTAACATTGTAAGGGAAGTTTTGTAAAAGCTACGGGACTCGCTCATCGATGTATCTTATTCTTAGTATGTGTGTTGTTTATACACATGTGATTTATATTTAGCATCTTTTGTGTTTAGTTTGGGACAAGTTTTCCAGTGGACACAATGATGTCGAATAGAAATAGAAAAATAAAGCAAAGTTTAGTCAGCATCTCATCCCTCTTGTGTGTTCTGTGTTTTCTTTTCAGACTTTAAGGGCTTAAAGCTTTGGCATTTTCAAACTTTTAAGTAGTTTCATAAATTTATGCTGATTATTTCGCACAACTTATACTTTTAAACGCCCTGAATCACGCTTTCATTTAATCTACAAACTTTCTTTAATAAAATTTGTACGGGTACTTTATATTAAGGTAATCTGTTATTTTCACAACAAATATATCAAGCAATTTGTAGGATTAACAAAATTTAAAATTCAATTATCCCATTGTACTTAAGTCGAAATTCTCAAATCGTTATAGTATTAATGAACCAACTCGATCTCAACTAAAACTTTAATTCCGTCATCAATTCTGAACTGCAAATCAGAATCTAAATTACGATTCCGTTGTACGGAAATTGATAAAATGAGCCAGCAACTAATAAGTTTTCCGTACACAACAAAATGAACATGAAAATCTGGCAAGTGTCTAACAAATATATCCGAATTGACGACGTGAAATAATTAAGCAAATTAAAAAGATAATGGTTTAGTTGGGTGCAAAAACAGAAGCGTGATGAGAATAGACTTTGTCTAATGGATCGAGTAGCCTGATGTGAAAGTCATGACCAAACTACGTGCTTTTGACCCTTGTTTTTTTCGTTCTTTTACGTTGTTTTTGCATTGTCTACAGAGCGCCGGAAATTTTTGTCATTACTTCAAGATAGCTATTTTTATGTTCGGTAATTATGGCTTTCTTTTCGGGACTAGTTAAGAAAATGAGTGTGTCGATTCTATAATAAAGGATTTCGTATAGATTGACACAAAAAGCTCTATTGGTAAAATTAATCATTGTGGTATTACGCTGAAGCGATCAGAATAATCGAATTTATCTGTTCGTAGTTTATAGTTAATCCCAAAATTTGCTGCTAACAAATTAAAAACTAATTGCCTCAACGGAACCGAAATGAATGAAATAAATAATAAGATTTTCCAATTACTGTCGAAAACTTTTATCGAAGATGTTAGTATTCTACTCTTATCCTTTAGACTTTTAGAAGTTAATTAATAAACACTCACTTAATTAACTCTACATAATATTTCGATTCACCTGAAATCCTGTCTAGATAGGCAAATCTTGGAATAAAAACCAAGCGATTGTTATATTATTAATCAAATATAGCACAACTTCTATAAAGCTTCAATACATATTGTGAATTTATTTAGAATTTTTCAAACATCACGTAAACTTGCAGGAGCTTTTTCTATAAAAACAATATTCAGCAGATATAGGATAAACCAGCTTGAAGACTATAGAATTCGACGTGGTACACCCACGACCGTGTTGTATTTTTACCAAAAAGCTTTTAGAAACATTTTTCTGAATAAAACCCAAAGAGGTCCATGGAATTCCCTTGATATCGGAAACCCTAATAAAAATATATAAATTATGTACAAATGTTGCGATTAGAGAGTTTACACGAGACTTATTTTGAAAGCTGTTAATGAGCTTTTGCCGTGTATGTTAAGTTTTAGAAGCATATCAAACTTATGTAATCTGAACTTAAATGAACCGCCACATCACAACTTAAACACTTAGAAAACTCGTCAAGCGCGTATTTTAAATATGATTAGTAAATTAATATTTGATAAATGCTAATTTGATCTTCTCCGTTCCATTCTCAGAATGCATTCGATTTTTTGTTGCAGTGCCACCTCAACGACCAAGAATAGAATATAATGGAACACAAGTTCTTCCCGGACATAATTTAACCACATTACATGGCGAAGTAGCTGTAATTAAGTGTGTTTCACATTATGGGAATCCACCGCCAGTCCTCAAGTGGTTTCTAGGTAAGCTTTTCCATACGGTTTACTTCGGAAATTCACTTTGCTATAATAATAGGAATTTGGCGATTGCCTTTCCATGCACTTATACGAAGTATTTTCCGTGGAATTTCATGTTCTATCATGTTAATGTAAGCATGTTAACATTTGTATCTATTTCCAATGAACAAATAATAGATCAAAGACAATGTTAGCTGATTATTTCCAATGCGATGTTGTATACAAACAAAAAAGTTTGTTTGGATTAAATATCGAACTTTATCGGATCGGGAATACAAAAAAATGATAAACAAATGTTGATTCAATTTCACCCATCCTGAGGTTAATCTGGCAATATCAATATTGTAATAGTTTCGATTGAGTTTAACATTTGGTATGAGAACTATAAGTTTCTTGGATCAGATGATGATGATGAAGTGTACAAAATACGGAAACTATATTGACAAGATAGAACAATGAATTAACTTTGTTTCTGTATCTAGGCTAAAGGGTATAAGTATGTTTCTTGTAGACCAACAAGAAGTAACACCCACAAGAAGACAAACTAATACGACGGAACTGGACAACCCTAGAACATGGTTGGCTCTATCTGTATTAGAATTAACAATTTCTAAGGAGAACCATGGACGGACTTTGAGATGTGTAGCTGTACATGAGTCCTATTCAACAAAATCTAGCAGCATTGAAGTTCGTCTTGATGTTATGTGTAAGTTGCATTGCAATTACTTGTTTCAAATTTCAAAACCAAGAACATTAAGATTCCTAGAATTCATCAGGTTTACCATTAAATTGGTATAAACTTTCCTGTAATTTTATAATTTTCATTTCAATGAATCTCGCAATATACGGAATAGTCTGTTAATGTTTGGATGTTTGTGAGATGTTTATTAGAGTTCCAATTTCTAAATAAACGAGATACAAAGGGAAAAGGCAACTTTATAAATAATAATAAATTTCAGTTGAAATCCGGTTGGAAAATAATCCGGAGATTTAAATTTATCATATTCAGATCCTTCTCTTTGTTGGCTTTAAATATTGTTTTTTCGGCAGTGAAAATAACACATTACTTCCATATCTTTATAATCGTGTTTAAAAGCTTTATGAACTGTCAGAAACTTTTTGTATTACTGGATAAAATTTGTATGTGTTAAATTTGGTGCAATCCTAAAAACAGGAAAAATCGTATTTCTAATAGCAGGAATTTTGACATACTGTCGAGCTTAATTTCACAAAAGCAATTTGATGCCATTTAAAAAGATTGCTGAAAAACAATGATGCAAAAACTATACACAACAAAAGTTTTTAGAGGACTGTTAGTTATGAGGAGGATATATACAGAAAACTTTCAACATTAGTTGGAAACTGGACTTAAGAAGCTGTCTTTGGCACGTTATGACAAAAATTCCAAATCTTTTTCAGCATACTTCTTTAATTATGATGTAATAAAAAAGTTAGTCACAATTTACGTTAATACAGGGTTAATACACAGCTATAGCTAAAATTTATGACTTATAGCTCTCAATAAGCTCAAATTTAGTAGCTATAAATAAGCTATAATAATAATTTGCTATTTCAATTATGCTCTTTTGGCACTGATAGCTCCAATTAAATCTAAATTAAATATTAACAGTAAATTTTACTAACTACCTAATTGGAGTTATTGCAAATCCGATTGAAACCCTATCATACTCTTTTGGCACTCATATGGCTGAAATTTAATTTTCTGGGATAATTCTTGCGCTGAGTTTTTTTTAATTGGCATCAGCATTGAACATTTGCGCTCCAATTATACCGATTTTATAGCTTTATGGGAAAAATTGATATTGATCTACAAATTTTCCTGGTTTTGATTAATTAAGGTATAATTATATATTATTATTGTTGGTGGTTCTATTAATATAATATCCAATTGGATTGATGTTTGTTGCAATATTTGATTTAAAGCATTCCATTACACAAAACTAACTTTTTGAAAGTCAATAAAATAATTCGGTCGTTTTGAATTATAAACACTGGGAAATTTTAAACCTGCATTAAATATTTAAAGTTAATTTTAATCATTTTGCTGAACAAATGTAGCTAAAAATAATTTGATTTTCTAATTTGCTTGTGCAGCACAATTTAACTTTTTTCGATTAAACTTTGTTGTTTAATGGTTGCAATCCCATTGTAATTGAATTAAAATGATAGAAAAGTTAATCAACGTCAAATCCAAGCCTTGTAAATAAATCGGGAAAATTAATACAAATGGTTTAAATCATCCGGGAGCGATGATACAACAAGTATTGTTTTTATCTGATCCTTTTGTATTTGTTATGTGTGTGTATGTGTGTGTGAGTCTGTGGTGACGGCGGATGTAAACATCCAAAGAGGAAATCAAAATCAGTGGCAGTTCAAAAGCGTGCCTGGGATTCAGTTACCAAAACACACAAGCGTCTCATGCTATAACACAAAACAGACGGCCAAGAAAACAATGGGTATCACGAACAGATGTTTACTTGCCTATACCGAGCTTTTCTTTATCACATCAAGAACCGATCATTATTTATACAATCACCGAGCGAATTTTAGATCAGTCCCTAAACTGCATGATAAATGACCGTTGATAATATGCATTGTGCAGCAAACTTCTTTTTCCAATCGAACAACATGTACTGTATAGAAAATGATTTATAAATATTATATGCATTTTTGGAAAGAAAAGCAAATAAAAATGCACATTATTTGCATTATTATCGTCTATGTATACAATAATTTTTTTTGTAAAAGTTTTTTATGCACGCGATGATTGAAACTCATTATAATAGAATTAGTACCAGTTTTTGCTATGTTATTAAATTCATTGTAGCTTGTTTAGTCTTTTGTTGATTTTCTGCTCCATCTTTTTAAGAAATTTCTTTAAAAACCACAAACAAAAAATTAATCCAAGTACAAACAAAGATATTACATTTTCTTACAAAGTCTATTATGTTGCTTTCCGAACCAAAGTTCAATACAATTTTTTTATAATTATTTCATTAAAAAAGTGAAATTTTCAAACTTTCTACCTGAAACTCCTGGATGATAAATATTTACTAGAAGTTTAAATTTTAATTTTGAAAAAGTAGCTATGCAATCTATATTTTTAATATAAATATCAATACTTCTGAAAATACTTAACAAAACAGACACTTCTAAATTGAAAATCCAAAAAAAAGCAAAATGAAGCTTTCAACTAATCCTATAACAGGGTGAGAGCGCAGTGCTGAATTTGAAATATTGAAATAGCGGATATTTGTGTGTTCACACTAGGATTATTTCTGTAAGCGATTCGCATCCATCGATTTCAAGTGTTTTTATGCATGACCTGTTTTTCAGATCGACTGTTTTCCACTATAATTCAATCTTCCATGTTTCTGTTATTCCGCTACTTTTTCCATTCAATGTTAAAAACAAATTACATCTGCAAAACCAACGGTGTGGCTTTTCATTAACATGTTACTGAAAGTAGGATTTGCTTTGTTTTTTACAGTTGTTCCTGAAACTCGACTAGTTGGGATTCCAACTACCGACATCGAAGATCTGAAAGACACTATTACCATCAGATGTGTGGTCAGTGCAAACCCAAAGGCATCGGTGGTTTGGCGGCGAGAAGGCCAAAATCAACCTGCCAGCTTGCAGGAACTTTTACAGTTTAGTCCTGCTATTAGACAGCACTCTGGTCTCTATACGTGCCATGCACGTAACAAAGCTGGAGACTCCCAGCCGATTCGAGTACAAGTGGATATCAAATGTAAGTTGTTTTCGAATTTTTATTACAAATCGCGTATTGAAAGCATTCAATTTATTGGAAGTGTAATTTATTTGAGTATTACCCGAAATGATGTGTTAAGAGCTTTTATAAATCTCTCGGAATGTGTTCTGTTTCATTCTAGCCGCCAGCTTTTATATCTCGTTTTATATAAAGGCATAAACAATTCTTTGTTTTAGCAACGATAGTGGAATTTGGAGTTTCATTTAAATTCGATGAAGTGTTCGAATAGATAATATAAATCTTTTAGCGGTTGAAAAAGGAAAGCTAAAAAGAGCGTTACCGAGTCGAGGCAATAAACAGTCAAATATATTAGGTAAAGTTTCATTGTGTATACTGGTGCAACTTTATTTACAAAAATCTTGTTTTATATAACATTTATCGCATCCAAGTAATTGTCTACCAGCTTTGATGCAGTTTTTGCAAATCTAATATTTCGTTCGCAAATGCAATGATTCCAATTTAAATTAAATAGCAATTACTTAAGGCCCTTTTAATTAAAATTCCAAATTATTGCAGCAATTCGAATCTTCAATTAATTACATTCATACACATGAATATCAAATAACCGCATTAACGCAAAGTAAGTTGAGGATGGTTGGAAAGACTTAATCTACAAGCGGCTAAGGTGGCAAACTGTTTTGCTATTTAACTCCTAAACCCACATTATAGCATATAGCCTTAGGAAGTATAGGTGGAAATTAGTGCAAACATCAACAAAGGAAATTTCTCCTTCTATCTCGACATATGGATACTCTAGAAGGAAAATCTTGAACGATTAGATTGCGGTCCATCCTAAACCAACATGGCGAGTCCACTTATCAAATTAGCTCTTCTAATTAGAGAACAAATTACGTCTGAACTCACGTTTACTAATCTCCAAAGTTTGGTGCCGGATGCACAAATTCATATTTGCTAATATACATAAGATTATACGCGGAAACTTTTATTATCATTAGATAATAAACGTAAATCTTGCTCATCAACTCATAACGCCTTTCACTAATACTCAACGTCAAGATGCTGAACTTCAACGGAAGTGAGAACAAGTCATGATTGGAATTTCGACTAACTAAGGATGTGACTATTTGTCGTTGGATAAACAGTTGGTCCAACTTTACAGAAGCACTATGCAACAATTATTCAACATTACTAACTTATGGTCACGGAACTTGTTATGCAATATAATGCAGCGCCAACTGGCTTTAAGCTAAATCAAAATCTGATTAATTTGCGAATTAATATCTGCAAATAAAACTGCACTCTAATTTTGCAAGTTAAATTATAAATCACCCTTAATGTGGTCATTAAAAACTACTAAAACATGTCATAAATCCAACCGACTATTGGTGGTCAGTGTGCAACTTTTCTGGCCTAAATTAACATTTTAATCATTTATTGTAGTTTTTGGCAGACAGATCATAAATCACTCTGTATACATCCATTCAGGATGTCATCAATAAAAAATAGCAAACATATGTTTCAATTCCGTACATATATATACTTGTCCGGTGAATAAGAGATTTGATTGCAGATTGGGTTCGAAACCCGGCAGTCGATTTGTCATCGAAGTCTAGCAAAATTAGACTGTCCAACTAACTTGACAAAACACATATCTAAATTAAAATTGCACTATCCATTAGATAATTTAATTAATACAAAAGTTATTTAGCAATTAATGAAATGCACACGCAAAGATATTTTTTAAAAGTCGGCATAATTAAATTACTGTGCATTAATGTGACCCTTGCAGCGCTGCTACTTTTGATAATGTAACATCTGTTTTTTATACATGCGCGTCATTTAATTACATTAATGAGGATCGCACAAAAAAATAGGGCATACACGTATTTATAAAAGCAACAGCTCATTTAAGCGCACGGTATTCGTAAAGACTGAAGAGGAGGATGGTTAACAATTATGTCGCAGCTGTGGAAGCTGAGAAGATGTAACCGAACAGGATAACTGGAGGTGACAGCTGTCGTTTAGTTCCTATACCATATATTTGGTGGTTGGTGCAGCATCCGATTTTATAATAAAAGTCCTTTTCGGTTAAATAATATTTGGGAAATTTCGTTCAGTTTTGTGATTACGTTAGCCTGGTGTGTATTATATGTTACACTCTTTTATATGTTCCATTTGCTCCATAGTGAGAAGGGTTCGAATGGGGTGTTTTGCAGTATATGCGTAATCGAGGGTTAAATCCTCACCTAATTAGCAATATTCAAACTTTCGCATAAATTGAATCACTTTAGTCAAGTGTGAGAAATTCCGTGAGTGATTATTAAAGTTATTTTGTATATGTAATTATGTGTAGTGTCTTATGAGATAGACGTTGAGCTTCAATTTGCAAACTAATTAAATCATATTTTTATTATCAGGAACAACTTTAAAGAGAAAAACACAACATGCATTTTTATATGCAAATTTCCGTTTGCACAAAGTGTGCTTGCAAAATTTATGCAAATATTACTTTACCTAAAGCATTTCATGCTTTTCTATACACATATGCAAGCTGCAACCTTAGGGGTAGTTCAGAGCAAACTCTTGAGTGTAAAACATTTTAATTTATTTTAAGAAATTGATTTTAATATATAAATATTCAAAAGTAACTCTAACAATAAACTTTTATTGTAAATTGATGTTTTAAGTATAGTACAAGTTGGTCAGAATTTAGTTATTGGAGAATAAAATTGTATTATGCTCATGGAGGAGAAAATTCCATTTCACATCCATTCAATCTATACATAGATGGTGAGAATGTTCAATATGCAATAAGATATTAGTTTTAGGTTTTAGCGTCTAGTTTCAAATAGGTAGTACAATTTTCTATTCAGTTCAGAATAAACTTTTTATTTATTTTATGCATGGAAATAGATTCATTCTCATTCAAATTCACAGCGTGATTTTTGAGTTATTTTACTCCATCCAAGTTTACTGTTAACAATAATAACTTTACTACCCCTATCCTACTATATGATTTAAATTTGTCCTCTAGAATTGTATTATGTTCTGTTGTTAATGAGGGTTGCATGTGCCAAATGCAAATCTAGAATTTCTCCTAAAACGTTTTACTGTTGCATGTCCATAAAAAGTTTTTTTATTAATTTTTTTTCGAGTCATTTCAACAATTTCCAACATTAATCTTATTTATTCTATCGTAACTTCTTTATGTATGGTACACATGATTTATTTATTAATACTATAAACTGCGCTGATGACTGAATTACTGAAACAACGGAAATATGTCGCATGTAATGATAATTTGGGCTTTACGTGTATAAATCATATTAAATCGGTTTCCTCTTGAAAATATATCAGCAATTTAATTAAGTTAAACAAGAATTTAATAATGGATAAAAATATGTCATATTTTATTTAACCTTTCCTGCACATCCGTAGGATTCAATCAAAACAAACAATGCAGACAATGCAACTTCTGCAGAAATTCTGTGTACAAATGTGTGCTAGCCGTTAATTAAATCTACAGTTGAACATAGTTTTGGTCTGGATCGATGAGACTAGGCTAGAGTATTTATAGGTTTAATAGTTTTCGAGTAATTTAACTTTGAAATTGGCCATAATTTGTTGCATCCGCGCTAGCCCATTATTAGATATTTGTATGCTAATACAGCATTTGCAATTGTCATTAGCTGTTTCTAAGTGTTTCGATGTTTATCCAGGAAAACTAGGTGTACTTTCAGCAGTTTCAGCACTCCTGTGCACCCATGCCACAGCTGCTTGTTCGCTTGATTACATCCAACCAACTATATCTTGGAATTAACATAAGCCTTAGTGCAATGCATGTTCCTTCCATTGCAACAATTTGATTATACTTTCGAAAGCTCCTTGCTTTGAAAATATTTTGAAAATCAAAAAGGTATAAATAAAAAGTTGGCCATTAGTCCCTATTAGCTTGACGTTAAGTACTAAAGTCAATTTTACAAATGTTCATGTTCATTAATGTTCATTATTTGTATAATTAAAACCTGAAAGCTCTCGCTCTATCCTTTAGTTAAGTCAACATTTAATATTTAGAATCTGTCGTTGAGTTTTGAAAAATATGGTTCATGTAAAGTTTTAATTAGTTGTGTACAAAATTCGAACAATAAAGAAATAGTTTTGACATAAAATGTTATTACTCCACTTAATTAAAGTCGTAACATAGCTGCTTAAATTATTCAAACATTGTTTCCTTTATGAGTAGGATAATAGCTGTTTTTAAATGGCTTATATATTTTCCATCGGCAGTATGTTTGTGTGTTTAGCGTAGCTCACTGAACTGCAAATGACCATTTAATAGACAACAAACAATTGCAAGTTTAAATAGTCCCTAGGGCTGCTTAGTTTAAAATTTGCCATGCTTTTAATAATACAACGCGAAATTTACTGAAAACTACTAACCGAACTAAATGCGACAAGCCGATCTCATTGTGCATTACAACTACAAGAGATATAATCTCAGCGAGCTTTTTCTGAAGTGTTATATTTGGGTTAGTTGGGGGTGTTAATATAAAAACACTTCGTGCAAAATCTACCAACAACCGTATTATTATTTTACACATAGTAGATATTGGCAGCATTTGCTGTTTTCAGACTCCGGCTGAAAGTTCTTTTTTTGTTGTTTAATCATCATCGACCAGACTGTTTTTCAAATATCAGCAGCTTTTTACCGCCTTTTATTAAATATGCCTCCCCTATATTAATGATACTTTATTAAATGTGTAACACATATTCGAGTAAATACACCGCTACTTCTGCACAGCAGTAATGAAATGCCTTTGGCTACTAATATTTGCACCGTTTTATAACTCTCAACATAAAAATGACGTAAAGTTGTCTAAGTAAGTTTGAATAAGAACTTTATGTCTGGTTCACACCTCATCTAATTAAATTCCAAGCGCATTTATTAAAGAAATTTTGAGGAAACTGTCGAGATTTCTTTTACGATAGTTAATGCCTTAAATATAAAATTTATTAAATTCAGAATTATTTTTCAATTAAACAGGAAGATAAATATAGAAGCTGATAAACATTTCCGGGAATCGCTGGTGAAAGAGACTTGATGCAATATTTTTAATTTATTTTATACGGATTATAAAATATTACGTAGCTCTCTACTCAATTTCATTTGCAATACCAAAAAAATTTGTTTGATCGCATGGAGATCAACATACGCGTACATACATCATTCGTATAAATTGCAAACCAGACCGGAGTTTTAATAAAATCTAATCAAATATTCAAGTCTCTGAGAGATTCGCTGTAATGCATTCTCTGGATTTAAAAATTTATTCAGCAAGATTAAGTATTCATTTCTGCAACACGTACACTTGCCATAATTCTAATATTACACTACATCTCATGATAATTCTATTTTACACCCTTGGAGACCAAACTAACTATATTTTGTACCGTCATCCCTTTCATTATAAATTTGTTTTTATTTCGCTTGGCGTCTTGTTTTTCTACTTTGTGTTTCTTTATGCTTTTTCAGACCCACCAAAAATTGTGAGCATTGGACGCGAACGCGTAAAAACCGCGACATTATTCTCCACCGCCAACTTTGAATGCGTGGGTGAGGGAAATCCAACACCCACATACCAATGGATACAGAAGAGAACAACACCATCGGAATCAATTATTGATCGAGGCAGAGATGCTAAATTACATATCAGCAATGTAACTTACGACTTTCAAGGTGAATGGAGGTGTAAAGTTACAAATTTCATTAAGGGGGAGGAGAGAAGTGAGATTAGTGAGCCCATTATTCTCCAAGTACATGGTAAGTGACACTAGTGATTAAATTGCCTGGCACTAGAAATCAATACGTGAATATCTTTTGTATTCTTTATTTTATCGACTTTTATTACGAAACTTAATTAACTACAATCTAATGTCATTTCATATTCATTTCTTAGATATAGCTTAACTTTTTCATCATTATCAGAGAAAATTCAATCTCTCAATTCCCTGCAGCTCAAAATTTAATTATAAATTCTATTTCCCATCGCTGTTTTTAAGTTCGTACTGTTGAAGAACAAGAAATCAGACATTGTAATCTGCAGTAATTAAAAAAAAAAATCTGTTGGCGAATGGATAATTTTCCCAAAAAGGATTATGAATTCATTAGCGAAACGTATTTGTTGTTTACTATATGCAGTATTTAGTTAATAAATGCAGTAAATGCATTTTTATATTGTGTGTAAATAAAGTTATTGATAAAATTCAATCAAAGCATAAAAATGATTCTATTTTATGTTTATAATGTGCTCAATATATTGTAGGATCAAAAATATAAATTGTCTTTCTAAGGATCAGGTTGAAGAGCATTTTTGATTGTTCAGAAAATGTTCTTCTTGATAAAATGTGCTGCTCGGGTAAAACTATGCTATTTTTACTCTAACTTTTATCGTCAATTTATTATTTATAATTTTTGGATTTAAATTTAAGTGCAAATTTATTCCATACTTGAAAATATAAATATAATTTGAATAGACGTTTAAAATAGAAAAATATTTTGGTAGTTTAAAATCAAATATATTTTGAATATGATAATTACAATTAACATGATCAACAAGGAGAAGTAAGCTGTATTACAAGGATTTTGTTTTCTATATTGGCTTTACTTTAGTTTATTTAGTAATTTATGCAAGCAATACGTGGTTTCTTCATTGCATACCTTTTATATTCCCAAATTGGATATCGACGCGAAAATGTGTAAATTCCACCTCGACTATTTTCCTTTTACACGCTCTTCCATATTTTACCCACTTTATTACTAAACTGATACTGTTGTGAATGCCATTTTTGTGCCTTTTGTATAAATCGTAAATGCTGCGAGAATAAAAACGACATCTTGGTACAAATTTTGTATTATTTGAACAGATACAGAGACATATTTATTTCTTTGTGTGAAAAGAATTCCTTCTCACATTCGTAATATTAAGAGGTTGTTTGAAAGATATAAAAATACAATGGAGAAATACGTTTGCCAATAGATATACATCAAAATTTATATTTTTCGAAATTGTACTGATTTTTGCATTTGTATATATTCTAGGTGCACCACAAGTTTTACGACAATCCGCGACACCTGAGATTTATGTGGAACGAGGAGAACCCGCTGATTTAAGTATGGTAGTTTGCGCTGATCCTAGGCCTAGATTGGTGGCATGGGAATGGGGATCATTGAGATTAGAAGCAGGATCAGAAATGGGTATATAAATAGATATTTATGAGGATAATTTACACATTAGTATTCTTGAAAGATTAAAGCAATGCAGATAAATCAGCGACTTCCATTAAGGCCAATAAAATCAAATCAAAATTGAGTTATTGATACATTGCACATTATTGTCAATTAAGGTATCATAAACTCTATCAGAAAAATAAAAGCTTTTATGACGCACAATATGCAATTATTTTGTATGTGGCTTTTATAAGGCTGTAAAGTTGCGGCTATAATCGAGTTCCAGATAAGAGAGACTGAGTCGCCTGTCCGACTCATATACGAAAAGTTGTTATAGAAGAAGCCAGTTTAGATCCTAAGAAGTGGGAAAATACACAGTAATCCTACACATGCTTTTATAACTTTGTCACTAAACCACCAACTTCTGGCTGTCATATTACACAGGGAAACCAGACCATCCTCACAATCAGATAACAACCTGTACCAATGTCGATACAGCTTTATCGCTTTATCCCATATAAAAAAGAGCCTCGAGAATAAGCTGCACATAAACCAGTTTAACGACCAAATAATTTTTTGACCATTTTTTGCACATGTGAAATTAGGAAAGATTTTTTATGTGCTAATTTAATTGCAGGCAAATATAAAGTAGATGATGTTCTACAAGAGGAAAGAGAAGACTGCTACTTGGCTACATTACATATCAAAGATACGAGCGCAACAGATTCGAGAGCGTATTACCTTGCAGTGGAAAACGACCGAGGAAAAGACAAACATGCAGTTCAACTATACGTTAATGGTAAGTTTTTCAGCAGCAATAACTATTTACTATGGCAACTGAAAGCAGACTGAAATCAAAGCAGTCGGATTTTTTTGCGGGTTCTTTTGAAAGTTTGTATAGTAGGTCAGAATATGTTGCAATTTTACATTATACATATATTCAGCAATCAACATAATAGATTTTTTCATTTGCATTTAAAAAAAATCGACGCATTGTCGACAAAGCGAAAAGTTTTCGAAATTAAAATATGAGATTGAATTTTTACATATTTTATCATTTTTCCCTCACAGCTTCTTTTACCTAATTTCAATTGGATTTAACCTAAGGATAATATTCATTTCTTATTCAAATTTTTATGGTTGCCGCAATATACTTAAGGACGCGTTTAATTAAAAGCCTCCTTTTTGAATCTGCAACTTTTTACCCTTGCTGCTACTTAAGACTTAGCCGTTTTTAAATTAAATCAAGTGAATAGAAAATATAAGCTTGAATATTATTAATCAGCTTAACAACTAATTTAACGGATGATTTTTATTTCAAGTTAAATATTTAAGTGGCAGATTATCCTACTTAGTTTCCGCAAATTGAGGCTGCCAAGAGATATGTAGTGGGCATTGTAAACAATGAGATGTTTAATGTCACAAACAACAATTAACTAACTGTAAACTATAATAAATTACTTTTGTTTCAGAACCTTTACAAATGAGTACACTGGTGAGTGTAGCAGGAGCATTGCTGGTAGCCTTCCTGCTGTTAGTCTGCGGTTGCGTGTATGCAATACGAGCGGAGAAATGCTGTTTTGCCCGTAAGTTTCCATCAAATGTTAAATTAACGCCCCCTACATCCACATATCTTCTAATCTTAGACACTAAACCTCTTTTTATAAAGCCATATTTTTCGAGAAAAAAAAAGGACAATGCACGATACGAAATTCTATCTCGATCATAAAACATCTAATCTCTTTTCATAAAACGTGAATAACGCGCCAACTATTTTTCAAGAAAACATTGTGGTTTACGATAATTAGAATCATAAAGTAGCGCAAAATTATTTTAAGTTGAAGAAATTTTATACTTTTTAGTAGGTCGATCCATATTTGTTAGCTATCTTTGGTGTTTTGTTCAATCGATATCTAATAAGAATCAGAAATCAATGTTATTCCATGATAGGATGTACTTAGATAGTTATGGAGCACATAAATTGTGGTACATACGTTACCTTTACACGAAAAACTACTAAAATGGCACTCAACTATGTAATTTTATTTGAAACTTTAGTATTTTCAAAAGAAATTTTACTATCTTTGTCTAAATGTTGGAAGTTTTAAAGTTCACTGTATCTTATCACTTTGAATTATTATATGGGCAAAGTTACGTTACTATCAAAACAGCAGGACATTTTTGTTATGCTACAAACAATCTAAATCTGGAAAAGGACGATTTTCAACATCTCCAAGTTTTTCCATTATTATTTTTTTTATCAAAGTTTATTAATGCACCTTGCAATTTATAAACCCTTCTGACACTTTTAATGAGAAAAGCATGTAGCTATTGTTTTTGGAAAAAAAACTGTGCTGAAGTGCTGACGTAATGAACATTATATGTGCTAATATCACATGGAGAAAAGCTCCATTTTGATATATTATGGAATTAACATTGTGGAGATGAATAATTATGTTCGGTTTACGTCCGAAGGATTTATTAGATTCTATATGGCATATTTTTTGTATTGATATCTATAAAAAATTGAGTTATATTAATTATGTTGGGAGTAAAAATTTGTTTCATTACAAAAAATATTGTACAATGTTTCAGGAAAGGGTGACTTTAAGCCATCGGAATTAGACGGGTAAGTTTCGCAAACAAAGGCGTTTTATCTAGCCTATTATAATAGACGTATACAAAAACTAAGTGGAATAATCAATATTTGATTGTTTGTAATTATGGCCAATAGTACGCAAATTTGCTAATTACATCCTGAATATTACTATATTTATTGCTTCCTGGCATGCTCTATTGATATCAAGCGCGACCCGTTGTACCGTTTAGTTCGAAAATGTATAGTATTTATAAAAGGACAAAACAAACCATGGATTTCATTAATAATTAAGGCATACTACAAGTTTTTGGAATACCAAAAGTGGTATCAAGATGTGAATAAATTTGTAAGCCAACCGCATAATGGATGTAACGAAATAGCGAGACAAGTAATTCAGATAACATTCACAAAACAAACATTTTAAAAGACATCAGCTGTTTGGTATTAAATTGTACAGTTTGAAAGTGGTAATGCATAAAACCGAAACATTACTAAGAATATTATAGGCGGTCGAGGAATAAAAATATGACTGGTTTGATAGAACAAAGTGAAGCTTTTAAGCTTAAGAGTGACTTACTCTTAGTATAAGTAGAATAAAAGTCTACTTATTGCTGGACTAGATGATGGAAGCAAAAGTTGGAACTATAATAATAAATAAGTCCTTCTAAATAATTACTGCAGGGAAATAAAAGGGAAAAGTGCAAAATAGAGCTTACTTATGGACTGTTTGTTTCCTGCTAGATGGGAAATTTACTTGAGTGATTTACTATATTAATAAAAGATAGTATAAATTTAAGACGGAACAGTTTAGGCTTTTAATAAACTGTTTGAAATAAGTGCAGACATTTCAACGCTAAGGGCTGTTTGCTTATATTAGTAAGGGCATAATTTAGATATTCAGCAGCCAGGAGGTGGATGATGAGGAAGCTTGTCGTAAAACAGGAGACGCGCCACACTGTAGCTTTTATACTAAGGATAAAGACAAATGTTTTAACAGATTGGGTCATAAAACGAAACCTCGTGCTCTGCACTTCAACTTTACTCTCTCTCTATTTAACCAACCATTCGTCCATAGATATATCAATTAGTGAAATTGTCCTTGGCGCTGAAGTCTCTGAGCTATGCGAGCTTTCTAGTCCAAACTTGTATATATGCCCTTAATGAGTTCTATAATCCACTAAATCATTTATCATTGTGATATAATTTGAATTTATTTAAAAGAGAGCCAACGCAAACAAAGCTGCAGAACACAATGCCTTCTCATTTCGGTTCTGTTTTTCTACAATTTATTTTATTTCTACGTGCATATGCATCTATTTAAAAGTATTATTAATGATAACTACAGAGTGAAATAATATCAGCTGCAAACGGCAGATTCAGACCGCGTCCAAGGATTAGACTGTGTCATTTTATTTTTCAGAATGGCATATGCTTGTTTATTTCGGTTTTAAATGGATTAGTGGTTTGCTAAACGAAACTTTGTTTGAAAGCTCGTTTAGAGGTTTTCCACCACAATTTGTCTAATAAAATACCTTCGTCGCTAATTAATATTTATTTATGTCGGCAATTAATTTTAATATCATAGCGATAACAAACAGAAAGCAAGTTAGTGTAATTTTTATACGCTCTGATATCAAAGAGTAGCATATTTTTTACTACTTATTTTATCTATTTTAGTATCAATAAAAATCCTAAGATAAAATAGTCATAAATTATTCTTATAAACCACAAAAAGCTTTTATATATTTATTCTGACGGTAGCTGCACTAATTTATTTTCATCAAAGCTAATAAGGCCTTTTACTTTTCTACAAAAAAATATAACTGGTATAAGTAATGCAGCTATTAAAAATAATAAGTACGTAAATTAAATAATGTTTTTAGTTGCTTACATGACAGAATTTTCCTCGGAATTTTCTAAAGTAAAATTTGTACATCAACTTTCTGTAGTTTAATGCAATTTCGCTAAACAATGAAAAACTACTCTGATTAATCATGTAGTCGATTATAATTTAAGTAGGCGCATCTTTCAATTGATTTTCTGTTAACTCTCGTTCGTAGAAATCAAGTCAACAAAAACCGCTTAATCCAGCTGTACGTCTTTTAACGTAATTAAGCTTTTAATCTAATTAAACGTTAACCTAGAAAGGTTTTAAATGCCTTAAAAATCTTATCTTGCAACCTCAGACAGCCATAAAATATTAAGCACATAAAGAGTAGTTACTGGATAATATATTTCCCAAATATTAACTATAATAGCAAATTTTACAAAAAAAATCATGAAATACTGCTCAATTAAAAAGCTCTCCTGAATTATTAACTAGTTTTGATTTACAATACCACGCAGTCGAGTACATCATTGTAAAATGATGCCATTTCTATGAAATTGGATGTAATTTGCTGATGATAAACAAAATTATCTGGTTTCAGAATTTTACAATTTTTGTGTGTTTGTATTAAATTTCTCATCTGACACCATCCATGGCTCAGTAACACACACGTACACATTCGCAAAAACTAATGCAATTTCAGAGTTCTCTTCAAAACAATATTGACAATAGAAAATTTCTGAACTGAACGTGCATTGTAACAATACAAGGCGGGTTAAATATACATACAAACACCCCCAACAGAACCAGAAACATATAAATATGTATGCAATAGTAAACTTTTAGATAAATAACTTTTGGCTGTATTCCTATGCACTAAAGCATGCAAATAAAACAAACTGGTCCTATTATTGTTTCATAATACTTCGTATGCGCTTTCATTCAAACATTTTCATTTTATCTACAAATAATTGAATTATTTCGTATGCAGCCAAAAAGTAGACATTGAAAAAACAGCCACAGGACCAGGAGGTATTCCTGCAGATGCAATTTACACAACGACACCCCGTGGAGGACATGGTGCTAGTCCTGAAGCTATGAAGGTACGTCTCGCCGCAATGGTGCTGCAACCCCCCACTAGAGTGTAGCACTGCACCCTCGGACCGAGGCGTGGTGGGCCAATTTTAGGACACGGCCGACCCGCCACGGTTATCGAGTACAAGTGTTAACTGTTTTGAAAAGCGATAGAGCGCATTCACATAGGGCGAGCTTTTACAATGTTTTGCTATATATGTATATTACTCGCTTTAAGCTCTAAACATCCAGCAGGACTTGTTTGTAATGTTCAACCCTCGTGCTAACAACTCTGTCGAACATTCCATGTTATCTGTTGTCCGATGCTGCTTTCAACACCACATAATCGAATTTATTATTTGCATGATTATTATATTATTCAATCTCAAAATATATCGGGAAGAGCTAAATGTATTATTAATTTGACAGCATCGACAACAACATGATTTATTCTCGCAGCTTTCGAGTAATATCAAAATTCTGTTATTCAATTTGATGCTGAAACACTTTCTCAAGAATCATTATGCGTTTTTACAGAAATATAGCAAAAGTTTTATTTTCAAAACAGTTACACGCAGACATTGTCACTGCCGATATGTTTGTTATGTTTTTTATTTTGGGAATCTAAAATTGCACTTCAGAAAAACAACCTTTATCTAAGACAAAGTTTCGTTTTTATTAACATAGTTATATTTTATCAGTTATTTTGTTACTTATTAGTTCAATTGAATTATTAGAGAGTTGTTATCATAATATAAATTCAATCAATATTGATCAATAACATTGTCACATGGATTGTATACAAAATATTTAATTAACGTTTTTTATAGTTAAAATATTAATTTACTTATAGCATCAATCACGGAAAATACAACTCAATTAACTTATTAAACAATTACGAATCGAGATTTTACTAATTGATTGTAAATAATAGAAAAATCGAAAATAAACGACAATAATTTAAATAATGAATTAATTCGCACAGGGTGTAAAATAAAATCTCAATTTCTAATTGTTTTAGTCAAGAGACTTTTTATTGGAAGTAAAATTGAATGGACTTTTGTAAATATAACGGAATGGAATAACGAATTAAATTGTTTGAACACAAGCACCTTTCTGCACTCTTGTAAATAAAATGCACATTTGCACAAGTTATATAACACGATATTAGCTTTTGACTGATTTGTTTAATACTTGCAACAAAACGATTTAGAAATTTGACTGCACTAACACGTAATCCTTTTTGTTTGTTCTGTATACAATAATTATAAATGAGAATGGCAAAAAATACTAATTAATAATTATTGTGTGTATAAATTTAGATTCTGTACATACACTGACACACTGAATTTTCCACACAGACTCCTGTCCTGAGCACTTTCTCAAATCACCTCACTTGATTTTAATTCTGAAAAACCAACGAGATGGAGAGGGCCCAACAAAAATAAAAACCTACACCGAATTTACACTTATTACTACTATTTCTCAAATACTTGTAAAAATTTAGTTACTCAAAGTTTTTTTGTAAAAATAAAATCATGTCGAAGGCAAACTTTAATTATCCTTTCGAAATTAATTTAAAGTTTGTTTTTTCGGCATGGCCCCACTACCAGAAACTAACACAAAACTAACATGTGCTGTACATATAGCCATCCACACTCACATTCATTGGTAGAAGTAGTCTAGAAGGAAAAGCAAAGGAAAATCTCTACTTTGGTTCAGACATCAACACTAATCAATCAAAAGTCGCAAACTTTTCACCTGATTTTTATGAATCAGACGACAATGGTTACCAGATCCAGGACCATAATAAGTACCATAGTTTTAGTAGGTATACTACACCTAAATCTTATGATAATTGGTCGTACTCTACAATGGCTATGGGTTCCCAAAGAGCCTCACTGCCAATAGATAACAAATATGTTCGCCGATCTCTAAATAAAAGATATAATAAAAAGGACCATAGGCCGAGGCCAAAACCTTTGCAGTATGATAATGAGAAATATTACGATCATGTATTTCCGAAACGGAATGGCGAAAACAGTACTGATGTCTTTTATCAACCAAATAGCTTAGATCAAGCGGAATTGTAAATAATTAACATAATATTGTAATTTTATTATATTACATGGATTGGATTGGTTGAAAAGTATGGATCATTTTTAAATATTTCATTATGTAATACGTTTATTTATTTGAGGAAAATTCAATCGATGTATTATAAGTTTGGTAAGTTTTATCTGCGTCAAGATATGTAAATATATTCATCCATTCTTCAAATTGTATTCTCTATAGCATGAAAATAAACTTAATTTCAAATGAAAATGTATAAACAAAACTCGTGTATGTATGTTATTACTACTAGGTGATTCCCTATAGATGGAAAAGTTGATTTGTAATTTTAATTTTTCATTGGTAAAATCATGATGTATTTGTTTTTGCACTTTTTATATTATCGTTGTGTGTTTATCGTTGTACTTATTATAATCTCTAGTTAATTTTATTATTAAACGTCATTCTTAAACGAACTCTAATTTGATTCTAAATATTATAACAAAATGTTAGATAAATGTAGAAATCTCCAATATATGTGATGTTACAATAATTAATATGACTTATTACAATTATATAATTGAAAGAATGTTATTTAGGCTTTAAATGTAAATTATCTACATCAAAATATTATTGAAAGTATATTTTAATTGTTATACTTGTATTGTGTCATATATTCTTTGTTTAAAAATATTTTTAAATGCTATATTTATAATATATTCTTCGTTAAATAATTTAATTAATATTTATAATGTAGAAATCATTTATTTTAATGTAAAATATAATCTATGTTATAATAATAAATTAATATGAAAATCTACTAGTTTATTCCTCGTTCCAATTTCTAAATCATTATTCGCCTTTGATCTAAAATTTATGATAGTTCATTTAAATATTTCAATCAATTTATATCAAAATTAATATAGAATGTAATCCTTTGAAAGATGACCCTTTCACATCTTTTGAAATTTTAATCCTTAAATCCAATTACAAATAGTAAGTTTTTTTAATAAAACCTGGTTTTTTGAAGCCGCAACCTTCTTCAATAAATAAAGGACAAAAAATAGAATTCACCCCCTATCATGTTACAAGAAAGGGTCATAAAATTGGGTATTTAAAAAATGCCAATTTATATGCAGGGCCTTTTAAATTGTGTATTTTGACCCTATCCTCATCTAAAAAATGTGTCACCAGAAGAGCTGGGGTCATTTATTTCAATAATAAACAACTCGTAAATTTTATGGGATAAAATTGAGAAAGTATAAATACTACCTAATAATTATTAGAGTATTTAATTAAGAAGCAAATTTATTGGGTAAAAAGTGCACATTGGAATTTTGTTTCGCTGCAAGGTGCACTTGTAATGTGGTCTTATCTGCCCAATTATCTTCAAAAAGATAGCACTAAATCGATTTTAAAGTGGAATTTTAAAAGCCAATTTTACAATAAAAGTGGAGCAAAAAACTTGTTTTGAACTAACACGCGTCAAAGTTCCGCAAAAACTAAATTCCAAATTTTTATTAGGTGCTAAACGGTTCGACACATGTAAATGTCAAATTAACTACTTTTTATTATCGAGAAACAAATTTATTGGGCAAAAAAGTACACTTCTTATGTGGTTCAATTATATTTAAAAGCCCATTTTGCAGATAAGAGCCGAGCGCCGGAGCAAAAAAACTTGTTTTGAACTAATATGTGAAGTCGTGCATGAAAATATCCACAAAAACTAAATTCCAAATTTTTATCAGGTGCTAAACGACTCTGGCAGTTTTTTCAATGTTTATGTCGAATTATGTAATGTGTTATCGGGGAATTTATTGGATAAAAAGTGCACTGGAATTTTTTTTTGCTGTAAAGTGGAATGAACTCGTGAGAAATTTCCGATAAGACTACGGAAATGGTTAAACGTTTTTTTAGGGATTTTCTGAGGGAATTCCCAGGAAGTGCATGTCTAAGATTTAAAATAATTAATAATTCTCTAATTGGTCGTGTAATTTCGTCTTTCGATGTCATTATAAAATTAAATATTTCGTAAAACAATAAAGACCTATTATTGTTATCAATGAATTGTTGATACTCCGCCTCCACATACGCCATCTAAGGAATCCCCGGGAATCCCGTACGGTTTATAGTAAATTTCATTCATTAATTAATTCAAATATCAACCCCAACGTTACACCACCAGTAATACATTGACAATTATCTTCTAGATATCTGTTTTGCCATTTGTTCTGACAAAAACAGTGACAGTCTACTTGACAGCTAAGACATTTATTATTATTTGATGTAAATTTCATCATTTCTCTTATATTTCAAATCAAACTGTATTGATTTCAATCAACAGTAACGATATAATGAAGCAACAATAAGTGGATTAAGTAAATAGGTGCAGGTATGTTTGTGTTCGTGTGGGTTTAGTGCGTAAAAGTTTTTTGGAAATTTGTCAATGTCTGACCCGAGAGTCAAGTGATTCATGCAAGGTTAATAGATTTCATGTCAAAGTACTTTGAAATAATGCAAAATGTTTGAATTAAAACGATAGCTATCAATATTACTGGCTTATGCATGTATGCAAACAAATATTTACATTCGTCTATTTGATCAACGCCAGCAAATCAACAGAAAGATACCAACTGGCGCGATAAAGTACTATTTTTGTGGTTTTTCATTTTATCTGCATGCTTTTATTATGTATCTTGACGTGCTGTTGCTATAACAAGTATTATTATGTCTGCTGCGAAAGCTGATTCCACTATGGGATCGGTTTGGAAAAGGCTGCAGAGGGTCAATAAAAGAGCCGCCAAGTTCCAGTTTACGGTTTCCTACCATCAGCTGTCTATCGAATTTACCTCGAAATGGTAAGCAACTTTACTACTAGCATTTCCTTTTAACTTAAGTAGCATTAGTAACCTCTACGAGAGTCTTCAACTTCCTGTACAAATAAAATTATCAAACGGATGCATTTGGAATTTTAAACATCTATCATTTCGCTGCTGTTTAATTTTAATACCCTAATATTTGCTCGGCTATTGATTTAATAAGCTAGCTAATAATCAAATATTTATTTCAACGTAATATAGGCAACCACACAAACTATCATTAGTGTGGTCGCGAAGATCGAGAAGAGTCACATCTTCACCAATGGTTTGGGAACCGACCCTACAAAACCCCTACAAAGGATTAGTAGTGTGGCCTGTGCCGGATAATCATCAAGTATCAGTCACTTTATTCAGAGATCCAAGATCATCGCAATTAGAAGATAAAGAGTGGTCGTTTATCTTGGAGGATGTAAGTACTATCAGTCGTTTATGTTATTGTTAGCAACCACATGATGATTTGGATACTACATGTTTTTAATGAAACTAACTCATTCGATGTGATTACAAATTAAATGCATTCCTTACTCGTGCAGTTTAAGTCTGAATTAAAACTATAAATCATCTCCAAAATAATTTAAAACCAAATTTAAATATTTTTCTTTTGTATTAAGGTACCTACTGTTGGAAAACGCCGCCAACTTGCCATTGCACACGTAAACATGCGTAAATACGCGAGCATAGACTCATCTCAAAATGAGATTCCAATAATTTTTAAACCGACGACCAAGAAAATCGTCGGCGCAAAATTAGATTGCACTTTATCGTGTGTGCTTTTGAAAGAAGGAAAAGCTACAGATGAAGATATGCAATCAATGGCATCTCTGATGTCAGTGAATAATAATAGCGACGACATAGCGCATCTGGAAGATGTTGAAGATGAAGACTTCTCGCTAAGTCTCAACGATAATTTAATGAAAAGTAGTTTACATGAAGTTACACATAATATTCAACAGATGACTAATAGTTTGTCTGGATCGGATTTTGCTAGCACCCCTATCAGTGGTAAATTATCTGAATTTATTTTATGAAGTATAAGGGTGCATTGAATTGCGTTTCAGTGGCAAGCATACAATCATTGTCCCGAGATGATAAAACCCCTACTGCAGAAACCTTCTCACCTGTGAATAATGGAAAGAAACTAGTCAAATCATTTTCAATTCCGCCACCAAAACAGAGCGATTTCCATTTGGCCGAAAGTGATATTTATTCGGAAAAGTGTACAGAAGTTTTGGATACTTTGGATAGTTTAGAAGAGGAGTGTGAAAATGATTCGAATTTGAACGTTTCCAGTAAAAGTAATGAGGGTGCTCATAATAAGTATGTTAATTTGAAGTTGCAACCGCTTGAATTGAAGGAGCATATCGAAACGCCAAAGAATCAACAAAAATTAACAACACCAGGTAAAAAATAATCCAATCAAAAATACTAATTACTATTAATTAATTATATTAGGACAAGATCTACTCGAGTGGTGCAAGGATATGACGAAAAGTTATGCTGGAGTGAAAGTAACGAATCTTACGACAAGTTGGCGAAATGGAATTGCGTTTTGTGCTCTAATTCATCGCTTTCATCCTGATTTAATGTGAGAAATTTATTTGCAAGTTTATCATCATTAATATTAATTTTTACGAATATTTTCAGCGATTTTTCCTCGCTTACGCCACACGATGTTAAAGGAAATTGCAAAATCGCTTTTGATGCCGGCGATAAATTAGGCATTCCACGTGTAATTGACCCAACCGACATGCATATGTTAGCAGGTACCTTCTCATTGCATGCATTATTTAAACTGAATTGTAATCGAATGTAAATTTCAGTGCCTGATAAATTAGCTGTAATGACATATCTGCATCAACTTCGAGCGCACTTTACGGGCCATCAACTGGAAGTGCAGCAAATTGGAAAAACATCGGAAGAAAGTAATTATGTTATCGGTAAATTTAACACCGACAAAGATACGGATATTACGAAACAAGTGTTTGGTCAGGAAATTATGAATCTACGAAAAGCCAAGCAAATTCAAGCCAATAAAAAACTCGAAACACCAAAAGAAAAAGAAATGAACATTGCAAATAAGGAGGGCTATATTGATCCGAAAGTGGCGGCTTCGAAACTACAATTATCACTGAAAATTACAACGGAGCCGGATCCTATTCGGGAACATAAGGAGAAATCGCCAACTACCGTCAAAGACGTTAAGGATATTATTTTTAATAGCTCGAAAAATATTATGTCAAAGGTATACGATTTAAATTTGAAAATTATATTTAAATAAATCGATTTATAAATAATAGGTGATGTCGTCACCAACCAAAGAAAAGCCAACGAAAAAGAACGAAATTAAGAAGCCAATTCTGATGACTAGACGAGAATTAACTGATCCTTTTGGTTCAGACGAAGAAGATGAACCTTTAGATAAAAATACGAATAATAAATTGAATGGCGTTGAGGATCATTTAGATAGCGAAGTAAATGGAGATGTGTTTTCGGATCTTCCGAAACCAAACCCTGTAAGTATGGAAATCACACTTAACCGCTTGATTAGCTAAAATATGATTTGCATGTAAGTTTGTTTTGTTCACATGTTTTCATACTGTTTATTTAGTTTCTACGTTTAAAGCGTTTCAAAAATCACTCTTCGTTAGTTATTGTGCACTTCACTAGAATAGTTACTTTTGAAACGACTTCGGGAAGGGTTTAAAAATGTGTCTAAAGTAAATATGATGTTAAATAACACAAAAATTTGGATGTGAAGGTGTTGCTTGCAATTAAAATGTTTTTGACGCGTGTGCAGCAAATTCTTTTACGACATTCGGAACAAAGAGAGCGAGCTAGGCAGTTACTTGACCAGGCAAGAAAAGAAGGCTCTACGACCACATCGCCAAGCAGGGTACGTTTGATTCATCACCATCATTTTAGTTGCTTTCAAGTATTGTTCTGTTATTACTACTTTAATTTCAATATCGATTGGTTTAATAATTGTATTTATGTGCGTTTGTGAATGTTGCAGGGTGAAGAAGAGCGGCAAAGTCATCTTCGCGAACGCGCGAGACGATTACTTGCCGAAGTACGAAGGGGTTCAGGACCGACGACTGAAATTATTCGTCTTAGTCCTGATATGGAAGAATATGCCGAAACCTTGCAAAAGCATAGTAAGTGCTGTTCAGTGGGTTGCGGGATTTCGTACTAGTGCGATTTTGCGTGTTTCAGATACAGAGAAGAATGGCAATCTATTTTCAGATAATGTAAATAGCTCAGAAGGATATTCTGATGTTTCTAGTCCTAGCAATAGTAATAAGGAGCGCATTACTCCCGATAAGTTACCAGATGAATTGGGTTTGAAAGAGGTGAGTGAGGTTAGAATTATATTTACCGGTGCACGTATAAATATGATAGCGAATAACTTCGTAATTATATTTCCGCATAGAAAGACAAGTAAAGACTTACATTTTGATGATTTTCGTCGGGAATTTAAGCTTCAAGTAATCCGTTTTTGCACTTTTCACTGCACTTCACACACCACTTGCACTTCTTTTAAACTGAAATGACGCGACTGGCGAATTCAGACTGCCACAACAATAAAACCAAAATCACTAAATCAGTTATGTCAGTTCGAAGTTGATTTGAAGGTTAATTTAGTTTATTAATCGCAAAAGTGCAATTTAGTTTAGTTTCTGTGTTTATAAAACGGTTTATTTTAAATTTAAAGTGTATTTAGTGACTGTAGAACACATCTAGGTAATTTTTTTCTGTTACTCGTTTATTTATGCATGCGTAATTTTTTTGCGGAGATTTTTTTTTGCGGAACGCTTGAATCTATAATTTGCAAAGTAATAAAGTGCCCCAACAATATGTAGAACACATTTGCTTGCTATAAATTTAAATTCATTGTAATTAATTAATTAAAATTTAAATCGAAGAGTGTTCTTTAAATTTTACGCTTTTGAAATTTAGATGGGTATAGATGTAAATACATGGATAGATCGTGAAAATGAAGATCTAGAAAGAGAACAACGTGCCATAGATGATCAAGCTGCAATTTTAGAGAAGCAATTAAGAAATGTTATGGAATCGTCAAATAGTAACAGTGAGGAAGAGGAAGCCCTTATGGCGAAATGGTTTATGTTTGTGAACAAGAAGAACGCATTGCTTAGACGACAAATGCAACTTAACATTTTGTAACTAATTTATTAATTTATTTTGAATTTTTGTGTACTATTTAAATATCGCAGAGAAAAAGAAGCGGATTTGGAAACGCGCTATAAAATATTGAACGAAGAATTGCAGAAGATTGCTTCAATAGAAGATTGGCGGAAAACGGAGGAGCAAAGAGGAAGAGAACAAATGCTGTTGGAGGAATTGGTGCAAATTGTGAATAAACGAGATGAGCTGGTGCATCATTTAGACAATCAGGAAAAAGCGTGAGTATTAAATTTCTTGTTTATTTTGGCAGGTTTCTTAATTTTGTTTCAATTAAATTAAAGTATCGAAGATGACGATTTGATTGAGCAAGATTTGTCGCATTTGGAACTACAGCCAAAAGATAAATGTGTTATCCAATAAATTGTTACTTAAAACTTTTTATTTATTTATTTTTTAATACACTCAATATGTTATCGTAAATTACATTAATTCAAATACTCATAAATTTAAGTTAAAGATTTACTAATTAATCTATTAATTAATTTCTGTCTGCATGATTATAATAAATCATTTATGTGATAAAACTATTTTGCCATAACATCAAAACTCATTTAATTTATTTTGACTAATTTATTCAATATGACAAGCTTTAATTATATTTATACTCTGTACACCTGTTGAAAGTTAAAAGTGTTATTTTCTTTCAAGTTTCTTCTATATACTTTTAATATACCGAATTTATGAAAATCGGCTGTAACTTAACGCCATCCATTTAGTAGTGCAATACATTTTTATCGATTCGATTAGGAATACCTAGACTAGTAGAGTAGAGGAAAGAATTTCAATCATTTACAAAACTGAATATTCTAAGTAAGGTAAGGGTTGGAGGTTTTTTGAATCTGTGTTAAGTCACTATTTATAAAAAATTAATTTTAATAATTAGTGGAAATATTTTTATAATAGTCTGGTCTGCTTTTGTCGTGCTCTATATGTTGTTTTTCATTGAAATTTTGGTTGTAAAATGTTGTATGTTTAGATTGTGGCTTGTTAGAAGGTACATTTAATAAAAAGATTGTTGTGATTCTCTTTAAATTCGTTTCTTTAGCTTTATGTGGCTAATGTGTAATATATTATTTTTATGTATATTTCAATATTGATAAGTAGTTTAAGATTAATGTAAATAAAAAATCTTAATATCAGTAGATATCTATTTTTGTTCTATTTGCTCATAAAAGTATTGTCACAGTAAATAATAATACTTGAAATTCCCAAATTTAATTTAATATTTGAATATGTTGCGCTAAATGTATGTTTGGTTGCATACATATTAAAAATTATATTTCTTTGTCAACTTTGGTTTTAGACCCTCTTAAATTGCAAAACCCAATCGATTCAAAATTGTTTTCCAATCCAAAAAGAAAATATAGTTTTTGGATATTAATAAAAATTAAAAACATTTTTTTTTTCGATGCAAAAATTTATTTAAAAATATACATAAAAGTTTATATAAAAATATACGTTTATAATATCTATGCTATACATTTAATAAATATGGCATATTGAAAAATCAACTTAAATGAAGAGAAATAAATAAATGATTGTAAATTAAATGGTTGATTTCACATGATTCATTACCCATATTCATATCATATTCCTTTGTCGAATTTCACAGAAACAGTTCTATAAAAAAATCTATCTAATATAAAAATTTAAAGCTATTGTCTAGCCCAAAAATGGACTATTTTACCAAGGTACTGTAAGTTAAACGAATTTGGATCAAGGAAAACGTACAAACTACAATTAAAATAAAATGCGACAGAAGTGCTACGTTAACAACAGACTAAAAGAGACGAGACAATAATGTTTGGGTGTATATCACAACAAAAATAGTGCAAGGAAAAGAAGAAATCTACCAGTAGTTTATCCAAATCCAAAATCGTTCAACATTTGACTTAATTGCTTTTTTCTCTATAGTAGGATTGTCTAGTTTTCTTAATATTGGTATCCACCGTTTCCTCCGTTTCCATTTGGTCCAGATGGGTATCCACCATTGCCATTTGGTCGTCCAGATGGGTATCCACCACCGTTTCCATTGCTTACTTGTTCGTACGAAATTTTAGGCTTGTATCCTTCGTTGTCAGCTACGTATTCTACGACTTGACGACGACCATCGGGAAGAAGAACGTAGTATTTACCACGAGCAACATCCCCTTGACGCTGTTCTTCATGTCCAAAATCGTTGCCAGATTGCTCGTCTTTTACCTCATATTTGAATTCGTAGTTGGCTGGTTCCTTTATAGGACACAAAAATGTTGAAATTATATAACTTTCTTTCACAATTATATCTAGAGTGTTATAATATTATTATTAATATGATATTATTATTATTTATAGAAGCGCTCTAGGCCTGGTTGTGAAGATGTTATTAATTATGCAGAAAATTACAAACTATCATGATTTATGATAGGAAAAAATATACTGTTACATAAAATAATCACTTTCAATAATACTCACAGATTCATCATCGTCGCCTCCTTTTCCGCCTGGATATCCATTGTTTCCATTTGGTGGCAAATAGTTGTTGGTGGGTGGTCCATATTGGTTGTTTGGTTTCAACACGGCGGTGGTTTGAGCGGGTGGTCCATATTGGTTGGATGGCGGTTGGAAGGGTTGCGGTGCTGGGCCTGAGGGTGGACCATATTGGTTTGATGGAGGTATATATTGGTTTGATGGCAGATAATTGCTACTGGGCACTGGTGGTTCGGCTAACACTACAGCGCAAAGGGCTAAAAGGGCTACAGCGATCTGGCAACAATAAAAATGAGTGAGTAATTTTATTTGGACACAAATTTCGTATTCCATGAAGTCACTCGAGCACTCAAATTAAATCCTACCTTCATTTTGCACTATGAAACACTTTATTCGCACTGAACTGATATATTATTGATAATGCAGAGTGAAGATGATTCTGTGCTAATGTGAATCTTCACAGAAGCTTATATACTCGAAAAACACAAATAGTGGGTGTAATGTTCACAAAATAATTTACTTTCATCCCAAAACCTTGCCATAGAACCATCACTCTTCTGAAAAAAACTCACCCTACCAATAGTCGTCTATGCCCCTCTTCCTTCCTCCGGAGGAAGACAGAGATGATGCATTACACTACATAATTATCCAGTGTTCTCAACACTGATTAATATTACGAGCTCACTTTTATTTTGCAGTATTTGTGATGCTCGGAGATTAATAGAACTTTAATTCCATTAAACTTGACTAACTTGCAAGTTTGTTTCATCATAAAATTAAATAATGTAATACAAATTACAGTTATTATTATTTATGGCAGATTATTTTGCAGTGTGGTTGTTTGATATTTATATAACTATCGGATAATTATTAATTTTCCACATAATTATCAGTAAAACCCTATTGTTTAAAGTAAAATGTCAAATGTTACATTATATTGTTTAGTGCAAAATAGACTGATTAATCTAATGTTGTTCAAATTGTGTTCAAACAATCATTTTTTGAACCAATAATTATGCAATTTTATGAGCAATTGTTCAATTAGTGCAGCAGGAAGACGAAATCTTCAAATATCTTCATTTTAATTGAGATGTTTGATTATCAACATATGTGTACCTATTAAGAAATATCAATATTAGATAACAAGTAGCCTATTAAACTAAAATTAATTAGATTGTGATACTTATGGAATTAATAAGTTGTAAACAAAATATTCATTATTATTTAGGTTCGCGCTTTCTTTTGCGCGAATATAAATTATCAGACGAAGAAACTAAAATTATAAAACCAAATTGCTTGAATAAATTTAGTCACTTTAGAGTAATTCGAAAAGAAGAAGAAGGTGTTACGTAATCGATGCGCAATAATTAAACGGATTGAAAAATATTTATTTAATTAATTTAATGGTATTGAATTTCAACTTTTACCATCCTAGTACAATTTATTACAAATTCATCCAGATGCAAAATTATAATTTATTTTTTACTTATGGCCACGTTTAGCAACATAGTTCTTTATCTACTACAGCTTCATTATGTATATGGAATTTAAGATGATTAGTATAACTAAAAAGAGAAAATTTATTACCGATATAAATTAATTTCTTTCAATAGCATCCTCTGTGAGTACATTTTTATTGCTATAGATCAGTGTGTCAATATGTGTCAACATTGTAGCTGCATTCCATCGTCCTTTTTTGATTACCAACTTTATAAAACAATTTTCCAAGTTTCATTATTCCGGATAATTTTCGCAAATTTCATTTATACAAAGCGTGCGATGTAGAATAAAACTTTACGCCAAGCCGTTCACTCTTAATTTGATAGCTATAATTAATTAAATAGAAACATTTCAAGAATTTTGGACGCATCTAATTACAATGTAGTTTAACTAATTAATTAGTTCCAATTACACATTTTTTATTTCGAATTCTATGGAAGATCTAATTTCGCTTAGAAAAACTGAATTAATTAAATCACCTTGTTTGAAGTTTGAACACTTAAATCAAATGGATGTTATGCAATTTAACCATTACGCATTTACTTTTTTATATTCCATTCAAAAGTATAAGACCACATTATTACTAATACATTTGTAAAATGCTAATTATTTAGTCAAAAGTAATAAATGTTAAATAGAAATGAAAGCTTTTTATTTTAATATTTAATTAAAACAAACATATATTATGCAAATTGATTTCGCATTGCCAAAGTTAACTTATTTTTTTTGTGCGGCTGCTAATCAGCTTGAAATACGTTTCATCTGCATAGAATTGGATTCTATTGTGTTAATTTGAAGATTGCATATATTAGAATATAGTTAAAGCAGAAACAATACGAAAAAAATGTAGATATGTAAATTATTTTGAAATTTGACGCGTTACTCTAGGCTATCATTTTTTTCTTCTCCTTTTTGAAAGGGAAAACTATTAAATAATCAAAGCAATTATTAAATGAAGAGCAAAAAATCAGGTCAATCAAATTGTTGTTTTAAAATTATTCAAGCTGTGGGCAAAAACGTTGAAAAAAAATGCGTTTTGAGAATTGATAATTAATAAAGGATGTGCAAAGGATTGTCAGGCATAACAATAAACCAGATCATCTCAAAGATCAAGGTAACGGTGGTCGCGCAAGTAGAGTTCCTAAGAACTGCATTTTTTCCTATAAGAAATGTGAACAAGGGCATCAATCGAACAAAAACGACAAAGAAGATCTCATCACGAAATTGCTATTGCCTTTAGTAGAGTTTCACGATGATTATTTATTTGAAAAAGGTAAACAAACATTTTATATTATTACTTGAACTAAAATAGGGTTAACGATGCCACACGCATGCATGGATAGATTAATTGTAAAGATGGTTTTGTCCTGATAAATTATTGAAATATTTGTTTTGTTATACAATTGTGATAAAAATGCATTGTTGAGGATGACTCGTCGTAGCTGAAAAGAAAATATGATGAGACAAGGACATTTTCATATATTTCACTGATAGACATTACAAGGATAAATTAGCATTCTAATTTCTTGTATATGGTTTTGTTTTAAATGTAAGAGCAATTTGTCATCATCTATTTTTGGTTTACGCAATGCTATTTTAGTACATACACACAATAGCGCTTTTAAAAATTCTAGACTAGAAGGTATCATAATAAAATTAATTGCATTTTCCAAAAAAACATCCAATTTTCTTACAACATCACACGATTTAATTAATATTTGCAGCACATTCTAGAATGGACAAAAAAACAATAGATTTACATAATACATTGTCGATAGATTCCTTCAACTAGGAAACTGTGAAGAAAAAAAAAAGTAAAAGATCAATTAAATTTACTAAGTATCTATTGTATTTTTGCAAAGCTTTGCGCAAGTTGTCAAAGACTTTCAAAAGTAGAATCAAAATAATTGTGTTAATTATTAAAAACAAATATTTATTGTTGTATATGTTCAAAGTGAATGTTAAATTAAATTAATTTCTGATTTGTACACTCTACATGATGATGAGCTTTCAAGAAGCACAAAGCAATGTGTGGTTTTCTTGTCAATATTAATAATAATATTGGATAAGCACGTGTTATAATAAATTAAGTTATCAGTCAAAGATTGATTACAAAAGTAATTCCAGCTAATATTTATTGTAATGATGTATCATTAATTTAATAAATATGCTCTGAAATTGCATCGCATGAAATGAAATACCTCTTCTGCACCTTACAATGAAGAGCATATTGCATCAGAATTAACAGATTCGTATCTTCAATAATATATGTGTTTATTGTTCAATGTTATACAAGAGAAGTACAATAAAGACAATTAAACTACTGCAAAATGCAAGCGTAATTTTGCTCATATATGGAAATGCATTTTTTATGTAGAGCATTTTGAAAACCATCCAAACTCGCATTATTTTATCTAATTGCAATTATTGTTTATGAGTTTGAAATTAATATGTGTAGTATTTCAAATCGATTTCCAACCATGCAAACATCCCAATAAATACAAGAATGTGTGAGCATCTACACATCTTACAACATCTTCTAAATAGACCAAGGTATATCATTAAAATGCACAGAATACAGACTAACTAGTGAAATAAGTAGGTTATATGAAAACACATATTAGTAAAGTCAGCTAAGTGTTTTATGTAGAATAGGATAATGCAGAGGTGAACTAAACAAAAATGATTTATGTGCGGCATTCCTCCTTTGTCAAGAAATTTCTTGTTGCCATCACTAGAGCAACTTCAATCCAACGAGCCACCCACCCACCAAGGCCGAATTGTTGTAGGTTTGTGAAATATAGGTGGATTCATCACTTTTAGTTTCTAATTAATCTTCATTTTTGTAAAAAGTTACTCAAGCAAACCTGAATGTGGGGCTTAAAGTATTTGCATCGAGGCACCGTAGTAGTTTCTACTTTGTAGTGCAAATTTATTACTTTTAATTAAAATAACATGCAAAAATGCACCTAGCTAGGTGCTTCGTGATTTTAATCAGATAAACGTACACATATAATTAAATTATACTAATGGAAATACAATAAAAATTAAATTTACACAACAATAACATGCAGAGTCGAGCAACAATAATAGAATATTGACATTATAATTATTGACCTAATTTTTACCAACCCATCTTGTCAATTATTAGTCTACTCTACTCTTATATAATTAAATTAACATTTAAGACGACGAAGAATAAGACATTACAACAATGCAATTAATATTCAATGTTTCACATTATTGATAACATCTTCACATATGTCGCTTAAACAGACAATCATTTTTGAGATTGATAACCTTACGTTTATATCGATTAAGCTGAAATAAAATCAGGATGGCCTCAAAATGTGTTGGATGAGCGAAATCTCTTGAAGGTTGTGAGGAAAAAATGCTAGATCGTTCCACTCCTGAAAGCTGCGAGCTCGAAAAGTGTAACATTGTACAAGGACGAGATGCTGTTGCTGCCGATCTGCCTGCTTTTGCCTTAAAATGATGCAATCGGTGAAATTGATTTGCTAAATCGTTACAATAATCATTACAGTAATGGGATTACCTTTAATGCATTGCGCTGACGTCAAGACTCAGATGAAACTCTTCACAAAAAAAAAAGACGGTTTCGTTAATATATGCATGTAGGGTGAGGTTCTTCTTAGAAAAAGAAAATCGCTTAACTACTTAAATTTTGTTGTTCATTAGCCTAGATAATTTTATATTAGATTAGTATCCACACGTAATGGCATTTTTTTATAGCTTTTGAAATTGTTCCCGCCTATAAAGTAAGTGTGTAAGAATATGATTAATTTTGATAGTAAATAGACTTGTTTGTATGAGATGCGATGAGTATGCTAATTTGTTTATTTCGAATTTGCATGTAAAATGTGTAATGCAGTATCAATAAGGAACTTGCTTAAACGACGACCTGATCAACCACTTTCATATGCGTTTGTACTAAAATACTAAAGAATCATTCATTATAAATAAAATGCAATCGGTGAAATATGTAATTTTCTTCCTGAAAGCACTTAAAGCGATTAAAAAACTCAATTTGTGCCAAAATTTTATAGCACGTTGTAAGAAGCTATTTAAATCATTCGGTTTTAAGTTTATGTTCATTTAAGTTGAACATGAACATTAAAATTAACATAACATTATCTGCATATAATAATATATTAAGTTATGCAGAGAATGTTGTCAAAACATAGATTAATCTTAATTAATAAGTTATCATCATACAGTAAAGTCTGCATCCTCATTTCGAAATATTCTAATTGAAATTTATAGATTATATTTTCACTTAGACGAAAAAAGCGTCATAATAAATATTTGAAAATTGCTTCTTCTTGCAGCACATTAGTGTAATGTTGCAAAATGTTGTTAAGTACTGTCCACCTACTACATCCTTTTAATAAGTGTACACACGAGACGGCTTCGACACTCTAAACCTACTCACAATAATAAATTATAATCTTATTATTTTTCTGGAAACACAGAAAAGCTTATTGAAAATTGAAATTTTGCAATATAATAAAATATGTGTCGCTTGAAATAAATTATTAAATCCGATTTGATTTAATTGAATGCATGATTGATTATCGTTTCGCCTCGAGAGCCATCACTTGTATTACATATTCATCAGTGTCTTGGCTTTGATTTATTGAAAATATGAGCTTTCTGTAAATTATTAAGATTGTGAAAACGCCTGATGATGTCCTCATTGTTACACATCCACTATACGACTTAATGTGTAATATCAGTTTGCCTATTTTGTAAGTGAAAGTATTTAATTTTTAATGTTTCAATATCGCAAACATCATCTATACCTTTATTACACTTATTGTGTACCCCATAAATTAAATACCGTTACCTCATCTTGCACTCAACTAAATGCACATGTAATTAATAGTTTATTATGAATTCGTTTTTAATTTGATTATGCTATGGATCGGTCTGATCTCTTTTAAGCCAAGATTACTCCTTATTACAAAATTTAAATGTTTCATTAAAATCGTATAGAAATTTATTATCGATTCAAATTGGAATTGGTTTCATCATGAAATAATATTCACATTAGTCAATAATTTATTATTGCAGAAAAATAAATGCATTTCAATCGTAAAATGCATAATGAATGACTTTTAATGATGGGCGGTTCTTCTGCCTGTATATATAAATTTTGAACTAAGTACTTTCCAAAAAAAAACCAACTGCTTATTTAATACTCATTTACACTTATTTACTTTGTGCATTTTACATGCATAATTTTTTGGTTTCAACCTCATACACATAAATATTCAAATGCGGTAACATTCCAGTTTAATTATCCAACAGTTTCTCACCACATGCACTTACAAAATCCTCAGATTACACAATTATTTGGATTTCCAGATCATTGTTTTATTCTGATATAAATCACGATTAAAAAAGCCAACAGAAATTTGGTTTTCGAGATTAAATACATTAACAAACAAAAAAGTGAAATTCCTCCTATTAATTTATTAATAATAAATCAATAGTAATTAAATATACTGGTTGCGAAATTTCGTACCAAATATATAGCGATATAATTGAGCTATAATTAAAACAAAAAAACTGGATAAGTAATCACGATCTGAATTATAAACGAAACATATGTAATTAAAATAGAGTAAGCGTGTGAAGATGGTTTTATAATTTAATTATGATCAAACATATGTAGGCTGGAATTGAAACAAAAGTCTCCCATGTTCAACAAGCTATTTATTTGCTATATCTATTTCATACAAAGAAATCTTGTGAAATTTGCGCGATATTTATATGGAAAATCTCACAATCTTCAACATTGGTCGGTTGACTTATTTTTGCTTTAATTGCATCTCAGAATATTATTTAATTTTATTTAGAATGTTGACAAAATGACGCATGGTAGAAAATTTAGCATAATTATTGTCTGGGGGCGAGCTCATTTGGGACACTTGTTGACTTTGCAAATAATGAGCTTCGGTTACCATTTTTTTCTAAAGAATTGACAAACAATTTTACGATTTAGAACAACAAATTACACTTGTACTTGCTATAATCAATTTCTAATAAGATGTTCCAGACAGTTTAATAATGTGATTTAATACAGTACTTAAGCGCGCGATCGTTTAAAATTCATTACTTAATAAATTGCTTTGTTGCAATTATAATGTTAATTTACTCATTTTCTAGTAAATATATAAATATTTGAATAAAATATTACAAAACTTTTTTATAATAATAATTTCGAGACAAAAAAATTATGATTAACGTCTGGAATCAATTATTGTGGTTGTATAAATGGAATCTAACGTAATGAGATAATTTTGCATAATAAAACGATCTCCTTTTTCAATTGTTGCTTAAACTATAAGTGTACATAATTTTATATTGCCAATGTAACATTGAACGAAAAAATATTCTAATGATATTAATTATAGAACGTAGAATCTTATTAATTTAGCATCCCGGCTTATTTTTATTGCATAATGATTATGTATACATATAAGAGTGTAAAATCACATATATCCTCATCAATAAAATATGTAGCTCATATTTTTCAATTTCCTTTAATAACAATAAAAATGAATGTCCATTGTTTTTAATGCAATTATTTAATTACTATCAAATTTTTATTGTTTACCATGAAATTCAGATTAATTAAGGACGAAAATTACTTTCACAGCACTAAAGCTATCAATATAAATTTTTAATAATCAAACACACAAATTAAATTCTTATGAACAATATGAAAGGTTTATGTAAATATAAATTATAAATAACCACCCACATCGATTTGGTGAGTATTGCTTAATGAAGCAACCAATAATATGATAACACCAATCGGCAATCGCTAATCAGGATATAGTAGCGGCTTATTGTATGAATAATAAACTATAGGCTTAAAGACGTTTACGCATCATTAATCGCTTTGTCGAAAGAGACACGATCTTTCGTGTTAAGAGAAACACTCTTTGTTGCGATAGAAATATTTGTATGGGTAAATCATTGCTATATTTTCTGACCGGCTTATAACTGAAAGAAACATAATCGTTATCCCCAATGCACTCTCGTCTCGGCGTGATGAAGAGGAGTGTTAAAACTTTATTGCTGTGATAAAATTATAAACAATTTTGCGGCATTTATGCAACCTGGATAAATATATGGTTGATAAGCTTTTCGAACAAAAACTCCAATTAAAACCCACTGTTCCAAACTAATGTAGGTTTACGGTACATCATTTGTTTTAATGATGATTAAGCAGCACTACCAAATAAAATATTGTAAAAACTAGTTTATTATCTTGCTGCAAAATAAATAAGACGTTCGCAAAAAAATATAATTAGCAGATAATTCTAATTAACAATATTTTTTTGTTGCTACCTCCAACTATTACTTTTTATTAACATAATAATTAGGTACTCGTCCTTGCTCTAATTGGATATTCAACATATCAATATTGACTTAAAGATCTTCTTTGCACGCATCTCATATGTTGAAACTTGCAATTCATTAGCTGATGGCAATAATTTTTTTTCAGTGGAATTAAGAAACAGATCAACTAATTTATATACAATGATTGCAATGCAAGTAAAGATCATATTACTAATTTAATTAATGTGAAGCATCTCAACTGATGTCCAGCACGTCAAATATCTAACTATGTCGGCAAATATGTGATGCAAAAGGGCAATTAAATTAGATTGCGATTAGCAGTCTAGTCACGTTGGATTGCTGCAGGTGTAACCTGTAATTATTTTCAGTATTTTCAGGGTACCGTAAAAGGCTTCTCTAAATTCTAATCAAATGCTTATTAAAAATAAGTATAAGCACATGATTTTAATTTGCTCTATTACAATAATTCTTATACAATCTCCTAAAATGATTCTAATCAGATAGGTGAGTTTTGGAATTTTGCAAGGTGCTTCGCGGTAACTAGCAATAAATTACAAATTAAATTAGTCGATAAATTAAGATAGTGCAATGAAAAGCGCAATGCAATAAAGATATAGTTTACTAGACCTCTTAATCAAGTTTAATACAAAAATAAATTAAATTGCAATACTATATTTATTTGTTTATTATTGTTATTATTATTATTATTTATAGTTCACCTCAAGGTGTTAAGAAATATCATAATAATCAAAGTAATGTTGTAATTTGCTGTTCAAAAATCGAAATTCTGTACGATTATTTTCTAATTAATAGCAATCACATGGATTTTATAAATTCTATTCGATCCTTTTAAGTGTATAGAAAAATATTTAATGTGTTACAAGCAATTAATGTATAAATGTTCATCTCAATTTTCTTTGAAAATACATTCTCCACAGCAAACCAAAGTGATATTAGGAAATTTATATCAATTAATTCTATCGAAGAATTTGTAGAAAAACTATTGCTAAATGAAAATAATATTGGTTTATTTTTGTCGGTCTGTCCGTCAACCGGTCACTGCGTCCGTCAGTCTGTCCGTTTATTTAAATCTATTTATCTCGGAAGTTATTGAAGATATAACAATGTAAGGTTGGCAGATGTCACGTTTCAAGTTAGATTAGATTATATGGTTTGTTTATAAGCAATTTTCTAGAAGTGATCATTTCCAAATGCGCAATCATTAAATTAATTAGCTATATATAGATAAAAAATGTCATCGACTCATTGTATTTAGAAGCAATAAAGATGAGTTCATGAATTCATTCATAGTGGTTTCAGTATTTATTCGAATTAATGCTGTTGTGGTAATGCCATAACGGTATCGCAGTTTTCACATTATAATTTGACTCGCGTGCCATGCCAGCCAACTGTTTGACTACAATTTATGACATGACAATACCTTATAGATTAGATCGTAAATTATGCATCCATCGTTAATTAATGTTCAATAATTTCTCGACGTGATTTCTGATTAACACAATCATCTCGAATCTCGGATACTAGTCGAATTATTCGACTGCTATAAATTTTACTGATTTATCTCATTAATCAATTACGCAATTACCTTTAATTTAGATTTATCTAAAAATATATGAGAAAAGCTTATCTAATATGCGGCATGAGGTAATTAATCGTGCGATCCCCAAAAGGCTAGCGCACAATTTCATATGGATTTCCATAAATCATAAGGACGACTAGCAAGACAAACATTCGCCCATACTTGAACTAGAACACATTCGTGGGTCGTGACTTCATATTTACTTTGTAAAATATTTTTCCTCTTATATAACGCAGCATCATTAAAAGAAAGGGACTCGTCGTTATGCAATTGCATTTCTTTTTGCATGCGGGCCATATTATAATCAATTAGAAGGATTTTATTAACCAATCAATCAACATCATGCGCGAATTTTAATTACTTTCAAAAATAATCGTCTCAAAAAGTTCAATTCTGACGAATCGTAAATCTCGGTTCAAGTACAAACCAAACATGCAACGAACTAAACTGCATTAACATTACAAAACCGCGACTAGTATAGTAAATAATAAAATGTGGAGCATGAAGACGATACGTGCAATTGCTGTCTATAGATGGTTTACTTTCATTATTCGTCTTCTGCAGGAAAAAGTAAAAACGTAGAGGTTCGCGAACAATTGCCTTATAGGCCTAGAAAAATATGATTGGATTTGGGGCGGTCACTTTTTGAAAGAAGATTTTATAATCTGGGTTAGTTGTTGAACTACTATTTACACTCTTCGCTAATATTTCAAAATGTTTAATTGTTTATCGGTGCCTTATGAGGAATCGAAACAATTATATTGAATACACTGGTGCGCACTAAATAATCAAATGTCAATAGATCGAATATTTTAAACACGATAGTTAATTGATAATTAAGATAATTAAAATAGTATACGAACAATTACCTACCTACTTTACAATGGAAGCAAATGTTAATGGTTTTGTAATCGTAGTGCGTTTTATCAATGAATCAAACCAGATGTAGGTTGAAATATACTTTATTTGAATGTACATGAAAATATATTAAAACTAGTGGATGATAATTAGAAAAAAATGGCATCAAAATCAGTTCCCTAAACAATAGCAGTCGTCGTATCTATCATCAGTCGAGACTATAAAAAATTCTATATCTACAATCTACAAATAATAATACCAGTGTTTGCTACTATAATTGTATAACTTACTAGACAAATAATACTTGGTTGCATAATAAATTCTATAGTTGAGCGGCAAAATATAGAAGCCTATTTAAATAATCATAAATTACATAAATTAGATTTGCTAATAATGTCTAATATTAATTTAGAAAATAGGGAAAATTCGGCACATTTAGTAAGGACCTGATCCACCGCTTGGAAAGCCTCCCGGTCCTCCCGATGGGTATCCTTCTTCTCCACCGCTATTACTCCCGGACCCTCCACCATTATTATATCCTCCATTATTGCCTTGTGGCCGTCCCGATGGATATCCATTATTCCCACCATTATTGCCTTGTGGACGTCCTGAAGGATATCCATCATTTGCCCCTCCGTTTCCTTGAGGGCGACCAGATGGATAGCCATCATTTCCATTACCCTGTGGGCGACCTGATGGATATCCACTGTTTCCGTTTCCTTGTGGACGACCTGATGGGTATCCATCATTGCCTCCTCTATTTCCATTTCCTTGAGGGCGTCCTGATGGATATCCATCATTACCACCTCCGTTACCTTGTGGACGCCCGGAAGGATAACCATCAGCTCCACCGCCTGCATTACCTTGTGGTCCACCAGATGGGTAACCATTATTACCGCCGGGTCCTCCACTTGGATAGCCACCACTTCCACCTCCATTTCCACCACCTAATTGATAAAATTAATTAACATAAAAATATAAAATAAAATTTTATGATTTACTACTAAAAATACTTACACTTTGAAGATATTTTTATAATTTGGGACTTTTATATACAAGGGAGAAATAGGTTTGATTTAGTTTAAAAGCAGATAACAATAATCCTTATCAATTACTAAAATAAGCTAATAATTATGTTAGTGTGCAATGTGATAGCGAAATTATTTTCGTAGCTACCTTCGTAACTGATCTTTGGTTTATATCCTTCAGAATCCGCCTCATATTGCACAATCTGCTTTCTACCATCAGGCAGAAGCACATTGTACTCGCCTGTAGCTTTATCTCCATCCCTCGATTCTTGATGACCGAACTGGGTACCAGACTGTTCATCATTTACTTCATACTCGAATTCATATTTCGCTGGTTCCTAAATTAAAATTTTACAATATTTGTGATTAGATAAAACGGGGTTTCTTACCGAATTTTCTTCATCGCCACTGTAGCCATTATTACCACCGCCAGGACGTCCACTTGGGTAGCCATTACTACCACCTCCACCCCCACCACTAGGATATCCACCGCCGCCTCCACTTGGATATCCTTCATTTCCTCCACCACCACCAGTGTTAGCACTGGGATATCCGGCTGAACCGCCGCCACCCCCTTGGCTTGGTGGTTGGAAATCTTGCCTTGGTTGTTGTCCGCCACCGCCTCCTCCACTTGGGTAACCTCCAGATCCACCGCCTTGATTTGGTGGAAGGTATCCTTGTCCTGGCCGTTGTCCGCCGTTGCCTGAAAATGTATTGCAAATTTATTAATTTGTTTAAGACGATAAAATATAATTTGTATTTAATACCTTGTCCAGGGGGTCCGTAAGTTGATCCTGGTCTATTTCCACCGCCATTTCCTTGTCCTGGTCGCCCACCTCCTCCATTTCCACCTTGTCCAGGAGGACCATAAGTAGAGCCAGGCCGGCCACCACCATTACCTCCTTGCCCAGGTGGCCCATATGTAGATCCTGGTCTTCCACCACCGTTTCCGCCTTGTCCCTGTCTACCCCCATTTCCACCTTGCCCAGGAGGACCGTAAGTTGATCCAGGTCGTCCTCCGTTTCCATTACCACCACCTTGTCCAGGTGGACCATAAGTAGAGCCAGGTCTTCCACCGCTACCGCCTTGTCCAGATTGACCACCATTTCTACCATTATTGCCTTGTCCAGGAGGACCGTAAGTAGATCCGGGTCGCCCACCATTTCCTCCCTGTCCAGGTGGGCCATAAGTTGATCCTGGCCGGCCACCATTCCCACCATTTCCTGCTTGACCAGGCGGGCCATAAGTTGATCCTGGTCTTCCACCAGCATTACCGCCTTGTCCTGATTGTCCTCCATTTCTACCATTACCTCCTTGTCCAGGCGGGCCATAAGTTGATCCCGGCCGGCCACCATTTCCATTATTTCCTCCTTGTCCGGGTGGGCCGTAAGTTGATCCTGGCCTTCCGCCCTGTCCGCCTAGTCCGGATTGTCCCCCATTTCTACCATTTCCACCTTGTCCAGGAGGACCATAAGTTGATCCTGGTCGACCACCACTACCGCCTTGACCGGGAGGCAAATAACTCGATCCTGGCGTTTGGTCGCTATTAGGGTCTCGTCCTCCAAAACCACCTTGTCCTGGCGGACCATACGTGTTATCGGGCTTAGGCTGCGATGTTCTAGATCCACCCCCTTGTCCACCCTGTCCACCAAACTGATTCTGTCCTGGTGGACCATATGAAGAGTCTGGTCTTGATGGGGATGTATTTGATCCTCCACCTCCTTGGCCACCTTGTCCGGGTGGACCGTAAGAGCTATCAGGTCTAGATTGGCTAGAACCGCCACCCCTTTGTCCAGGAGCGCCGTAGCTGCTATCAGGTCTAGGCGGTGAGTCTCCAAAATTGTTGTCATTGCCTAATGGTTGACCTGGCTGAAATCCGGGAGGACCATAAGTTGAACTTGGACCCCCATCTTTAGGAATATTTTATGTAGTATCTAAATAGGAAGCAAATTGGTACTTACTGTTGCCTCCTTGGTTTGGGGGTAGATATGAGTTCACTGGTGGTTCTGACTTAACGGCACTTCCGAAGATTAGTAACAGCAGGGTTAGTTTCTAAGAAAAAGTAATTAATTGAAGAAATAGAAGTTGTTTTGAAGTTTAAAAAGTGATGCAATTGCCATAAGTGGTGTGAAAATTGCAATTAATGTTTTGTCCTTACCGTGACCATATTAGTTAAATAACAAACTTCTAATTAAAATCCCCGACCATAAGTTGATACAAATATGATTAAACTCAACTTCGCTTTAAAGTACGTAAACTATTGAATGAAAATATTGAAGATTCTACGTTTATATACATAGTGGATCGTGATTCACATTCATGTATTTAGTGCAACCATCGTAATGGATCCATTTTTGCAATATTTTAGTCGCTAATCGTATTTTTATGATAGAATCAAGTATTGCACTTGAATGGCATTAAATTACACAGCAGAAATTACATGGTAGCGCTCCATACTAGATTCCCCATGTGTAAATTCTTATTTATTCAGTTGTTTGTAAAAGTGTATCTTCTTTCAGCTGCAAGTTGCAATATACGGTATATGTGTTAGAATTATACAAGCGCGATGCTGTAAAATTGTCGTGGGATGTAATACGATACGATGTCGTGATTAGACATTGAGAAATGACGATTTGCGAAAATCTAAATACACCTTTAATCAGAACAAATGCAAGGTTCTCATATCTCAAAAACAATAACACATTTTTAAACAAATCAATCAATCAATCATAATCGCGTGTGTAATGCAATTCCAAATAAAAATCATCATCGATTGAAGAAATTTGTACATTTTGCAACAAGTCTAATGTATGGAACTGGATCATCAATTTCAATAATCTTCCTATTCAGATTAGAATCATTTCCAATGAGCATATAGAGTACAATAATGTGTCTGATTGGTTTCGTGGCAAAAAGCTAAAAGCGAGAGTACTTGTGATAGAACGATCGATGCTTAAGATAGAAAGAACACACAGAGACCTAGTTAATTTTCTTTCGAATGTATAGCCATCTTCATTCTTCAGTTACATAATGCTGAACTAAACGCCAATTAATACTGATGAATTCCTTACAGGACCATCACTATTATAAAACTCTAGACCAAAGCAATTACTTGATTACTCTATACGGTCGCAAACTCTTTAATTACACGAAATGAACTGGAATCTTATGTTAATTCATCTAGTTCTTTCGGTTTACATTTTTTGTATGCTTCGAAATTATTCATAATTAAAATTAATTGGAGCCGATAATTTATTAAAGCGTTTTAAAAGATGTATTCATTACCGACGATAATTTATAAAAATTAATTAACTTGTAATGTAATATAATTATTAGTCCACAATTTATGGTATAAATGTCTTGAGAGATTGTCATCATCAATATCATATTCTTAAAGCTGTTGAAACCTTTTCTGTTGCATTTTGCAAGTGTGCAAATAACGAAATGACTCCATTATTGCAGATGTCCTTTAAAGTCCATCCATCTATGTCCAACTAAGAATTCTTCTCTACGCTGCATTTCTTTAATATTTAATAAATGATTCTTATAAAACGATTAACTATTCAGTTTCTTACGTAACGAAGTCCAGTATAATATGAATTTATTACCCAGAAATTGTAAGATTAATTAATCATATTGTTAAGCTGCATTGTACAAAACTATCACACGCACAAAGCGCGACTTTTCTGCTGAAAATCAAAGGAAATTTTTCTTCATATGTAACTTTCTGAACAGCAGTTGATAATTTATATTTTCTATAATAGCGGTTCATTCTTCATTATAAATCATGCATTGCAAGGAAAGTATCTAATGCCCTGAAGGTGTAAAAAAAATTGACATAAATTATGCACAAATTGCGTGATACAAATTGTTACACTGAAAGAATTATTTATGCTTGGTAATGCAATCCTTATTGCACTGAAATTTATTTATTGTCCTTTGCTTGAAGTAACAAGTAACATAATCAATTAAATTAAGAAATAAATATTATTAGTGATATTTATTTCAATTAACCTTCGGTGTCATCTTTGATTTAGTTTTATTTAATTTGAACAAGGATTTTGCATTAAGATATTGCGCCTACAGACGTATAATTGATATTTATTTTTTATGATGTGAAAATATTATGATTTAATTAAAATAATGTGTGGAATTACTTTAATAGTGTATCGAAATAATGAAAGTTTTTTTCGGTACGTTAAAAGTAACTCAAAATAATTTAATAACTACTATTACGTAAATTCGATTAGACAAAATTGGCTATATTATTTTTTGGGTCTCATTAATTCACTAATTTTGAGCATTTTTTAATCTTTACTATTCTAATGGCAAAATCTTTTTATTAAATTTCCAAAAAATATTACTTTTGGCGTCTTTGCGGTACTTAAGCTTCAATATAGCTTTTCTATATGCCGATATCTGCATAAACATGCTACTTGTTTATTGAAACACATTTTATTGATATTTAATACCGATGTAAATATTTATAGATGTTGTCCTTTGTATAAGACTAAAAGCGATATAAAATATTACCGTATAATTTTTTACAAAGGATTATTTAGATTACATATCAACCTTGATCTAGTCTCTTCATTTCAATATGGGTTTCAGGATTTTACACTCTCAAAGAAGTAATGATTTCCTTCTATTTTGCAAACAATGCGTACCGGATTATCTGCTTGCTTGATGATCTTTAGTCTAAGGTTAGCAAATTTATTGCTTATTTTTAATATTCAAACATTATTCAATATAAATGTAGTACTAGTTACTCACAATGAAAGTTAATTATGTATTCATCAAGACCAAAACCAAATTCGGTTTTGCTAATCATTTATTTAATTAGTTTATTAAATTTCTAATGTAATAAAAATATTTTGAAGACGATTTCTTCATAATACGTAATTATATATTCTGGTAGATCCAAGATCATTTTCTTTCCTTGACACAACTGCTCCTTATTTTGTGGGAAATTATTTAACTGGTTGATTAAATTATAACAATAAAACAAAGTGTATTAAATTAAGTAGTATATTTCAGAAGACTTAATTTAAGTCACATATAAGTTTACAACTTGCAATAACAAGCACTAATAAGGCGTTTAAATAAATAATTAATATTAATTGGCACAATAATCCTCATTATCTTGACTAGAATTAGTAAAGTGTTTATCTTTACAAATTAATTACTTGGCGAATCCAAGGAATGTACTCGGAAACTCGAGTGTATAATCCCGGTAAATATGGTCTAGCACATCCAATTCCTGTTGAAACCACTCCAACAACCATCATTTGTTCAGCTTCTTGCGTTGGCAACATTAAAGGACCACCACTATCCGCCTAGATAATTCAAAAAAATATTATCCCTCTATTTTAATTTACCAAAATAATATTTACCCAGCAGGCATCAATTCCTCCCTGTTCATGGCCAGCACAAATTTGCGTTTCTTGAATTTTCGTCTTCTTTCCTTGAGATTTGTACCACTCTTTACACTTTCCATTCTCAACAACATTCACTTTCGCTTTCTGTAAAATCTTAGCACGACCACCCTTTGAACTATCTTCATTCGTCCAACCCCATCCAGCCACAGTTGCCACTAAATTATCAATTTTCTGGATACCAATTTCATTAATCCCAATTGGAAGACACGCCGGAAGAACAGATTCGGACCATACGAGTACCTTTTCCAACTCCAAAAGCGCTATATCGTTCTTGGCCTTATTGCAAATGTATCCTGGATGGATGGTGATGGTCTTGATGGCAATTTCGTAGCTGTCTTCCGATTTTTGCGTTAGATCGTATTGGGAGATGGTGATTTTGATGTTTGCTGGCTTCAAAATATCAGTACCTATGCCACTAAAATTGGATAAACGATTTTAATTTACTATTCTAATAGTTGAGGAGGAATACGAACGTGCAGAGACAATGCCCAGCGGTTAGAACGAATTTATTATTTATTAATGATCCACCGCAAAAGTGTCCCCCTCTTCTTGTAATGGAGACCAGCCATGGAAATTCGCTTTTTTCAGCATTTTGGCCACCTACCACTTTTGCAAATCGCTTCTTGTTCTGTTGTCGTCCACATGGCACATCCGCAACTGCAAATTTGATAAATGCATAACAAAATTGGCCTTAACACAGTTTTGAACATAAACAGGTCAAATATTATAAAATACTTACAGTTATTGAATGCATTTATTTCACTAATTAACATAACAGTGATAAAGTACGCTAGAATTTGCATTTTCAATGTAGTTAGAAAATGCATATTTGTTACAGTGACTTAAATTGTTCCGAATGGAGCACGAATTTGGAGATCTAAAAATTGTTTTTATATATATAGGATAATATTGTTTTAATTTAGTAGGGATAGAGTCCCCTACCTAAGGTGGTGCACTTCAAGGGTAGAAAATATTGATTTGAATTATTTAAATTCAAAGGTAATATTGGTTTTTTGAGATAACCTTGTCTAGTTGTGAAGGCTGATATTGTTTTCATTACGATAACCCAGAGTAAATATCGTTAGTATTGCACTAATGGAGTGGGTGTGTATGGCCCTGCAAGGTTTGTTTTGTTTTTTAATGGACCCCCTTTATGATAATTATTATAATTAGTAGGAAATTATTTGGGATTTTGCTTCCGACATTAGATAGCAGTATGTGCCCTTTCAAATAAAATTAGCATAAAGTTTAACCCCTATTAAAAAAGTTTCCTAGACAATTGAAAGTCGATTTTAGGTAAGTAAAGTCAAAGTCAGGTAAATATTGATTAAGTAGATGGTTGGCTTAGCTAGTTAGCTTATGTAAAATTGGTTCATAGTTTAATTTTTTATATTTAGAGCGTTTATTAAAAATTAATTTTAAATTTTTTAGTAGAATATGAGTTCACTGAACATGTGCGGAATTAATTATTATACTATTATCTAATTTTTTGCCAAATTTAGTTGACAATGAACTTATAGTAAATTCTGTGTAGTTGCACCCAAGTAACCTTCCACTATTTTGGCTATTATGCTAATTTACTGATATGTAATAGTTAGCATTAATTTTTGAATGCAAAATTTGAAGATAATAAAGTTAGCCATATGATTTTATATTTATTATAAATTATTTTAAATTAACATAACTTTTTTAAATAATTATATATGAATATTTCTAAATAAACCTACAAATTAATTAATTTATTTAATTATTTATAAATTTCCGAGTTAAACTATCCAATTTCTTTTTTTTATTAAGAAAAAAAATTTGTTCAAAAAAATCCTGTCTAATCTTGCTAATTCCTTTTGTTTATTTGTGCATAATTGTTTGACACTGAACTTAATTAATAATCACCTAATAACCTAATACAGACAGTTATTAGTCTGTCAAGGTCGATGCATTTTACGCTCCGCATTTTAATGATGCAGTTTTGATGCGTGGCTGTTAGAAAATGCAAATCAGTGAAATTTTGGTTTAATTTATTCATCAAATATCTGAAAATTACAGGGCAGAAAAATATTTCATTAGTAAAATGTATTACTAGTTGCCTGCATCGGGAAAAAGCTCTTCTAAGAAAAATCTTTAATAAAATGAAACACATTTTTTTTATATATGAGCATTTTAATATTCATAAATTTTAACAATATACAGTATGAGATGAACATACATTCAAGTTTATATTGACTGGACAAATTCAACTGTTTTGAGTTTACGGTAATGAGCATTCATTCATATTTTTATTAACAATAAGAAAACAAATTGTTTAATTTCTTATAGAATAATATCATCAATTCTAACAATTTATTTTCTGTTATATATAGTATTAAGAATTGATAATATTTATTTACATAAATTTACAGACTTTTTTCTTAAATGAATTGAAATACAAACAACATTTAGGCATAAATTTAAATAATCCTTTTTAAGTAATTTTAATTACACGGCAGATTGTATTAATTTATAAAGGCACTTTCTGTACATTTATTATTTTTCTTATTACATTGGCAAAATTGGAAGGTATTAGTTTCATATAATAATTTATACAATACACATTTTATGTACAATAACAGAATTTTCCTAGGATGCAATTCAAACCGAAAACGAAATCAAATGGTAGTAAGCTCTTGATGTTTTTACTTTCACTATAAAAATGATTGTTTCTGCTATTTTAATAAAATGATTTATTTGGTTTATATAAATAATTCATATCTCATCAACTGTCTCTTTTTTAATAATATACTTGAATTTGTTCTAGTCTACTTTCACTTATTAATTGTATACCCTATTTGCCCGAACATATGTAGTGTTTAAAAACTGCAACAATTAATTATTCCGGCAAAAATCATAAATTAAATAGTCTCACAGTTTTTATATACGTTTTTTGATTTGATATTCGAGTATGTCCAGTTTCAAATAAATAAAATAAAAATCATAATGAACAAAATATTTATTCTTAATAAAAAGGAAAATAAAATGCAATTCCAATAATGTACAAAAATGTTAAACATAATCTTGTGTATCCTGCCTATACATAAATAAACATAAAAAATCATACAAAGATGAAAATAAAAATGCGTTCCAGCAAAAAAATATAGAAAATTAAAAGAAACACTTTGGTTGTTCGATTGGACTAGTAAATACATTTTTAAACATAAAATAAACAAGAAAGTATATTTACAAAAATTAAACAACTAAAAAGAACGATTCGCTGAATGAAACATTAATCCTACCTATATTTACAAAGAAACATAAAAATAAAGCAGACTTTCTTCTGCGGTTATTAATACAAAGATCACATTGAAGAATAATTATCTATTTAACTGATTATCAGTCAGCACATAAAGAAGTATTTACAACACTCGCCAGTCTTTCAAGGGCAAGTCGACAAACATCAATTTTTGCCGCATTCAAAAATTATTTACACAATTCAGTTATCACACAACAATCATGTGTCTAGTCTATATTGCAATGATATCAACAATCACATTGAATGAGTATTTAAATATTTATTCATAAGTCACATAAAAACGTCTCTTTTGATTTCTGATTAAAAATACACCACGCACACACTTGTTCAGTACTTAAATCTACAAGATGTATAAAACATCATCCATGTCTCACACAAGATGACCCTCCTGTTCATTAACACCATAACCATTACCAAAACTAGTCAGCTCGCGTTTTTGAGCCAAAGTTTGAGCTTGCAAGATTTGTGTGTTTTGGCTGGTATTATGCAACACGTCGGGCGGTGGTACCATTCCTCTTTGATTGCGCAAAAGCGACCCGTTCGATGGCAACGGCGGAGTGATCGGTGCCAACGTATGCGTCAAGTGGGGATGCATTGGAATTGGGGGTGGATTTTGAAAATCTAAAGGTGGCGGGTACGACAAGTAGCGATCTGACATGTTGTAGTAGGAACCATCTGCTGGTGGTGCTGGCGAGGGCGCACTTACATACGAAGATTTAGCTGCAATACCAAAACAATTAGTTCCCGCCAAAAAAATTACGATAATCAAACAACGTTATTACGGGGTAATAATTTTCAAAGTTAGTTTACCTGACATGCTGCCGTGATAGCCAAGACTTTGGTCGTCCCGGGCCCTCGGCCTTTGGTCATGCATTGGATGGTGGTGGTGATGATGGGGATGGGGCAGGGTATGTGTCTTGTGGGCCATATTACCCTGCATTGGCATTTGCATTTCGTACACAGGGTACGCACCTGGATAATCGGGTTGATGGTCGATTAGGTAAGTGTTGGTTGGCGGTTTCCTTCCGTCATCCTAGCAAAACATTTTTTTTTTCGTTAGAAAAATACTGCAAATAGGAGTAGAAAAATTAATTCACTTACAACATAATCGTTATTGCTGCCCTCATTACTATAAGTCTCGCTTTTTTCGCTCACTGATGATAAAGTTTCCCCAGTTACGGTGTCATTATAACTGCTGGGCGCGTACATTTCAATTGTAGCTGATTTACTCGTTTGATTACTTTGCTCTACATAGGACAAATTCAAATAATTAATTTTTTTAATCGTCTTTTCTAGTAAACGTAAAAAATAATAATGAAAATTAAAACACACCTCGCATACGCTTAGCCCGTCGCTTTAACATACAGCCAGTGACTAAACCGATATTAATTAACAAAAGAACGACACCAATTACGGTGACGCTAATGATAACTATTCTCGGCAAGTCTTGCTTTTCGAGCAAATCCACCGGAATTTCTTTGCCTACTTCGTCACTGAACACTAAATTAACAAAAAAATAAAAAGACAAAATTAGTTACCTGAAACACGTTTCTTTGATCGTCTATGCAAACAACAGCCAATTAGCATTACATTCATGAGGATTAGTAGAGTGCCGACAATAGTGCCAACGATTATCAAAAAGCCAGGAAAATCTTTAAAGTTTTTCTCATCTAAACTTGGCGAAGTGTAAGAAGGAGGTACTTTGCCTATTTTGGTTAATGTTAGTTCGAAAGAGAAAAAGCAGCACAAATAGAGGAGTCATATTAGTTTCGTTAACAAGATTAGTTGTTTAATAAGCATATACTCACTCGATGTTTTGGCCGATAGCAAATCGGGCATGAACTTGCTATTGCCCAACTTGTTCGAGGCCATAATGGAGAACACGTATTGTGTATTCACATCCAGGCTTTTCACCAGATAACTTGTAATATTAGACGAAACTACATCCTCGTATTTGTATGCATCTTCATCTACTTTCCTATATCTAAGCCGATAGGAAGCTTTCATGCCCCCATCAAATCCGGGCGTCCAATGTAATGTTACCGAATCATGGGTGACATTAAGCACGGTTAGAAGGGTTGGGGTGTCTGGTGCAGATGTCACCTCCAATCGTGGCGAAACGGTGGAAAAGCCTAATTCGTTTCTGGCCACGCATTCGTAGTTGCCGTAATCAGCTGAGGTCACATGGGTGATGATGAGAATCGATTCCGACGTTAAAGCATCCACCTGAAATTTGCATTCTAATTCTCCGAACATCTCCACTTTTTATTTCTCATCAACTGACCTGCTTGAAAGTGGTGTAATATTTGCCGGTAGTGTTGGCCGCAATCGGTGAACCAGAACGCGCCCAAGAATATCGGGCGAGTGGAGAGGCATGACTCCTGCAAATTAATTTACCAGCGTCCCCTGCATCGCTTGCAAATTTCAATAGCGTCGGATGTTCATCTATTTCCGGTTTATCTACAATCAAATCGAATTAGAATTTTACTAGCGAAACTACTGGTTGGCTTACGTTTGACAATGAGCATCACATCTCGACTAGTCACATTCCCAACGCCGTTGTTCACGATGCATTGGAAGTTGCCCAAGTCTTCCCGCGTGACTTGCGTTATTCGAAGATACGACGTGCCGTTTTTGTCGTACATTATTGACGTCCTAGCGTCAAAATCCGGGAAATCGTCCCTTTTCCACGTGATAGTGTCATCGCTTAGCGGGTTGCCATCAGCAGTGCAAGATAGCGTAGCATCGTCCTTTGGACTGACGATAACGCTGTCGCTTATCGCCAGAATGTTGGCCGGATCTAAAAATAGTCGTATGATTGCAAAAAAATCGTGTTACGAATTAATTAAAACGTACATTGCACGGTGATGTTAATCGTGGCCAAATTGCTTCCCTGTGAGTTAATCGCCTCACAATTATAAGTTCCAGCATCGTTCCTGCTCAACTTGGTGATATTCAAAACGGGACCATCAGAAATAATTCGCTCAATTCCATTACTTGACGAAACTTGCGTAATTGGTAAACCATCTTTCGTCCACGTAAATGCAATATTCGTCGGATTGCCATCAGCTTTCAAGGAAATTATCAACGGCTCGTTTTCAATACCAGTTATTTCTTCTTCGTTGCTTTTATCGAAAACTGGTTTATCTGCAATGCGATATTAGAAGAAGCACATTTTTTTGATATGGCCAGACTTACATAAAACTTGTAAAGTAATAGCATCATGAACCGAGCGTTGTAAAGCTTCATTATGAGCCTGACAAGTGTAGACAATTCCATTCATTTGTTCGGTGATGTTCAATTTTAATTCGATGCTCGAAACCGTTCCACCATGAAGACCCGCTTTGCTGGTGTTGAATGATCCTAGCACTGGGATACCTTCGCGCCACCACGAAAGCTTCGCTGGCGGATTACTTGAACTGGAATCACATGTTAGAGTGGATTCCTCATTCGGCTTCAATTCGAGCGGAAATTTGCTTATTTTCACGATATCTGGCGGAACTGGAATAGAAAAACAAACAGCGTAAATATGCGCGTCGGGATTAAAACAGCGGCAAAACCTACAATAGACGCTCATTGTTATGGTTTCGAAAAGTGGTATTTCAGTGGCTGAATTTGCAGCCTCGCATCGGTATCGCGCTTCGTTGTCGGTAACGTTCGATAAAATCGTAATTTCAGCCGTTACGGATTTGTCGGTGGATTTGGTAACCGAATGGATCTAGAAATAAATTAACACTCCAGTAAAAATATACCTAAAAGCGCTTCCAAAAAGACAAACCTTCTTATCATTCTTGTACCAAGTCAAGCTAGCCAGCGGATTACCACCGGAAGACGTACAGGAAATTTTCTGGACAGTCCCAGACGCAACATGCGCATCTTCGGAGTATCCGTGGATGAACGGCTGACTTGGAGGATCTAAATAAACATCAAATTATATTTTTTTCTCTCAAAATTGGTTTAACAATGCTTCTTACATAAAACATTAACGGTATGAGTGGAAACTACATTCTCGGTGAGCTGCATGTTGAGACCATGACAAATAACCACCAAGCTCCGTCTATTCGGTTCCACAACGGCCGTAATATTCGAGGTGGTAATCCATCCACCTTCCGGTGAGACAACGGTGCGAGAAGTAGCATTTCTCACTTGTCTACCTGCAACCATCCATTTAATTTCGGCAGGTGGATTGGAGTTGGCCGTGGTGCACGTTAGCGGTACTGGATCGCCAACACGCGCTTCGATCGGACCGGAAATGGTAACATGAGCCGGCGAAACTATAAAGAATCCAAAATTAAAACAATATATTTAAAAGAGCGACCATAAATTACATAAAACGCTCATGTCTACTTCGGCTCTAAGTGGCGATTTGGACATAATGTTGCTGGCTTCGCATTTATATCGCGCCTTATTATCGCTGGCATCTGCCGTAAAGGTGTAGACGTTCTCCGAGACGCGGCCGGCCGTTCGATAAGCCATTCGGATCTGTTCTCCATTTTTGTACCAAATTAATTGAGCTGGCGGATTGCCTCCTCGACTTCGACAAACTAATTCGACGGTCTGTCCTCGACGTATTGTCTCGCCTTCCGTGTACCCTTCGATGTACGGCAACCCCGGCGGGTAAAGAACACTGAGTTGCACGGTGGCACGCATCGGAATATCCTGCGATAAGGCTTCATGTCTCGCTTCGCAAGTGTACTCCGCAAAATCGTCGTCGGCTGTTGGTTGCAACGAAATCCGAGAATGCGTATCGTATCGCGTTATTCTTTTGTCGCCGTTTTTGCCAGGCACTTCAATTGTTTGATCTTCACGATTAGCTGCAGAAATTCATATTTAACTCGTTGGCTAGATGGAAGAAAGACGGAAAAACTTACGAATATTAATTTCAACGTTTCCGCGATACCATACAATTTTCGCAGCAGGTTTTGCATTTTTCACGCGACACTCTAAATGGAATTCTTGGTTCTCTTTGATTTCGATCTTGGAGTTGTGACGATGGTCAAGGATTTCCACTGACGATGGTGGCGCTGCAAATGAAAAATATAATTAAAAACTATATTCCAACAAGATTGTTGGAGCAGCACAAAGAGCGCATCCTTTGAGATCAATTCCAGATTTTTCTAAATGGGAAATTTGAAATTAAACTTTAGGTGGATGGAGGTGGAGGGAGGGGCGGTTTTGAAGGGTGCGATTTCTAGTCCGACCACGTAATAGTCGGTCTCACTTAATTCCCGGTCAAGTAAGAGACAACGTTGTGTTGTCTTATGTAAAGACCGACGCGAGATGTGTAAACTAATAAAGCAGGGGGCCGATTTGAGATTTAGTGCACGTTTTATACTCTCCGTTATGCCATATAGACAAAACCACGGTCCAAGATAAATATTAGCTCAAAACATTGACCATCGGTAGTCCTTCTCTAAGGGAAAATTAACGGACACCACTCGCCGACACATGCACCTCGATTATGTTCACCCCCAATGTCTTCGTGACCACACATTTAGAGCGACGTCAATTTAGATCGAAGATTTATATTGGAAACGTCGATTTTATACGAAAGCTGCGCTAATAAAATTGCAACAATTTCCATAAGAAGTAAATAATAGTGAGCGTAAAAGTGGAGCATCTGTATTCTGGATGAACCAAGCCGCATAGTACAAACTATAACAATAACGAGGACATTTCCTATGTAATAAGCAGTTTGCGAAAGACGTAACCTCTGATGATCTTCCAGGTCCAAATAAATATCATCCAGAGATGCGACACTCGCCGTATTGGTCATAATATTTCTAATAAATATTTCCACTTTTATTATCTAGCCAGTTTTATGGCTCGAAGTAGATCCAAATTATGTGCTACGAGATATCTTGATATTGGGAGCAATTAGTAGTCAAAATCAGCTCCATCGTAGTCGCTCCGTCATAAAGATGTAATTAAATCAAGGAAAGAAAATTGATGCTGAGGAGTCCCGCAAAACATATCCTTCGTTTACGGAAATTAAATTTGTTTTAATGCTGACTGGTTTGCGCTGTGAATTTTGATTTTGCCGACAACAACTTTTACGTTTGATCTTTCGAGAGAAGTGACACTTTCAACGCTAGTAGGAAGTTATTTTCAAGAGAAGAGGCATCTCTCTAGTCACGGATCTAGACAACCGTACGAAATAAAATTATAAAGTGCAAGCAGTAACAGTTGTAAAACTCCAGCTTGTCTTTCGTCTCCTTTATTTTGTTTTGTTAGATTCCCAGAAACTCGATTTTATAGTTTGTTGCTATGAAATAAAATCGCAACTTACCAGTGTGCTTTTCATTTCAATTCATTCAAGCTTAATAAATGACTTGAGCATTTAATTAAAACTTGTACTGATATTTTCCATTTGAAAGTCTTCGGCTCGTTTTCAAACAATCGTAATAATGTAAAAATTATTTAGCAACAAATGTATTCTTAAATATTAATTAAAATACCTACCTGTTTATGACCATCTAAGCAATTTAAATTTTTACCGGCTGCATTTTAATTAATTAAAAATAGTTTTTTGTTTTCCCTACCTACCTAAATTATTTAGAGTGAATTTATGATCGATCCCCTTTTAGTAAATTATACTAGTGCAGGTTTATGAAATGATATTGTATGACAAAAGTTGCATAGCGCGAATATTACACAATATAAACCTCATAATCGAAGTTATAAGTGGATTAATCTACCCCAACACCTGTCACCTCAGCTAAATATTAACCCCTTTCCATGGATTTATTATATTACGTACACTGGCGTTCAATTCTATAATATTTGCCATATTAACGCAATCCACTTAAGATCAATCTAACATGATAACAACCATAATATAAATTTACGTATACGAAAATAATTGCTAATTAATTCGAATAATTGAGCAGGAAATCGTTGTTTTACAGCTTCCCAATAAGAGACGCATTATTTGGTAGGTTTCTTCCACACACAGGAGCCGCTTGTTAATTTAAACAGCATTTTTGCCCCCAAAATCGATATCAATGCCTATTAGATATTTACCTCGCATACGAAGCAGCATATTTGCATTTCCGATTTCTATACGAATAATGTAGTAGTGGAAACAGAAATAACAACTCGAGCAACAACAGCACGTATCCAGCCAATTATATAAACTGGTCAAAACATTTAGGGGATATTTTGTAAAAATACGATAAAAGTTTTTGCTTTATTTTTTTTTTTATAAAAATAGAACAAAATTATTATTTATGGATGTTACTAATGAAAAGACTCACTTTTTTTAATTTCTTTATTTTTTCAATTGAATTTAATTAAAAATAACGAAACAATGCTATTGCAGCTGAAAACAAGCAAACGGAAAAAAATTATTCAAATAACATTTTCGCTATGTTAGTAAAAAATAACAATTTTAATAATGAGTATGATCTCCATGAACCCTTAAAATGGATCTACAGCGATTGTTCATCGACTCGATTAAGCGGTCAAGGAGTTCTTGAGGAATTCTTCTCCACTCTTCATGAAGAGCAATTCTTAGCTCCGCAATTGAGACGGGAGGCAAATTACGGCTTGCAACTTGTTTTCCCAGAGCATCCCAAGCATGTTCAATTGGATTTGCATCTGGAGAGCAAGCCGGCCAGTCCATTCTTTCAATTCCAATTTCTTCAAACCAATCGTCTACTATGCGGGCACGATGGGGTCGTGCATTATCGTCCATAAAAACGAAATTTTCTCCTATTGCTGCAGCATAAGGAAGGACAAGAGGTCGAAGAATCTCATTTAAGTATCGCTGACTGTTCAATGCTCCATTTTCAATGATGTAAAGATCAGTGCGACCACCAGTGCTTATTCCTGCCCAAACCATGAGGCCTCCACCTTGAGAATGAGACTGCTCTCGAACAAATTGTGGGTTATTACGGGTTCCGGGTTCACGCCATACTAAGGCTCGTCGGTTGTCTGGTTCTAAACAGAATCTAGACTCGTCACTGAACAAAACTCTGGCCCAATTTGCATTGGTCCAGTTTACGTGAGTTTGAGCCCATGTTCTTCGAGCTGCCTTATGCTCATTGGTTAGTGGGATGCAAACCAAAGGTCTTCGGGCATACAGTCTAACCTTGTGAAGTCGGTTTCGGATGGTTTGGGTTGAAACCAGTGTTCCAGTTGCAGCCGCAAACTCAGAACGGAGTTGAGTTGCGTTTTTCAGACGATTACGACGCGCTAAAATTGACAGATAATGATCATCTTGAGCACTGGTAGATGCTGGGCGACCTTGACCCTGTCGTCTTTTTACATTTCCAGTATCCTGGAACCGATTCCATAGACGCGAAATAACACTTTGCGACACTCCAAGTTCCATAGCGACATCTGATTATTTACGTCCCGCTTCAAGCAGCCCAATTGCCCGCCATCGTTCATTTTCAGCCAAATCACGTTGTGCAGCCATTGTTGATACACAAAAAAACAAAAAAGACCTTTAATTCGTTTTCTTTTATCTGATAAGTATTGACCACTTAAGAGAATCTCATTTGAATGGTTAGACTTTTCAAAACATTTACCAATTGCGCTTGTCAGAACAAGTCTTATCTTGAAAAATGTGTTTTTTTTATTGGTAAAATACATGAATATTATTACTATTCTATTTTCAAACAAAAAAAATTAATGCAAAAACTTTTATCGTACTTTTACAAAATATCCCCTAAATGTTTTGACCAGTGTATTTTTGAGAAATAAAACAAAAAAATCGTAATGATTTTTTGCGTGGAATTAAGTAAAATATTCAGCATCGTTTGCAATTTTTCGCTTGTATTAAATGTGATATATTTATAGCCGTATTTGAAATTGTTTATTTTCGACCTAAAAACACAAGAAGATCTACGACTGTATTTCTTGTCCTTTTAAAGCTCGTCCTGCTGAAACGAAAGATTTTAATCTCGTCAGCTCTGATGTAGTTGTATTCCAGCCAATTGTATTTATTTCCGTTTCATATTCGGTATTATTTAGCTGGAGCCAGAAATATAGCAGCAGTCTTCTCCCCCGACCGAAATTGCAAATACTACACAATGTTGCAATTTAATATTTATTAATAATAACAATGTTTGTTCAGGGGAAATGAGTATATATAGTATTTGCGCGTAATTTAAATGGAAAGATAAATATTTATTGAAATGTAACGAGAATTGAACGTTTAATTAAAAATAAAATACAAGTTTCAAATTGCATAAATCGAGAAATTCAATGGACCGAAATTAGTGCGTCCAAATATTTGATAAACGAAATACTACATAGTAGTAATGTTGATGCAGAAATTGTTGATTAAATAATTCATGGTGGAACCAACATAAGTGGGCTTTATGTGTACACATGGTAAAGTACTTCTGAAAGCATTCAGGTGTTCGCATATTCAAATCAATGCGCCCTGAATACCCCGTTTACCCATTCAAGCGTACCCAGTCGCCATAATAATTGTCTCAACATCTCGCAAACATAAAGCTTAAACTATTAACACTCAACTAGAACTGGTGCTGATTATTTTTGGTTCGCTAATTTATTTACACGTGGTGCTTCATTTTCGAGGCGGAGCAAACCCTATAATGAATAGTGAGACAATTTGTATCAAGTATTTATCACCTCATTATTCCGTGGCAGGTAAGACGGAATGTATACATTTTATATGTAATTAATCTCAACTCGCAATTTCGTTACAGACACTCCAGACGCTAACGATTAGTGTCTAAACATTTATAAACACGACTATATGCAATTACCCAAATTGCAAACTACTTGGAACAACTTATGGCAAAATCGAGAGCGAAATGAAAATTATTTTCACAACAAAAGGTCGTCGCCAGCCAGCCAGCCAGCCACTATTCCTAAATGCATCATGCAAAAGGTGAATAGAGCGCTTAGATTGCAATACCTTAATTCTGCAATTAGCCAACATATTCATCAGACAATGGAGCTATGAACATTGTTCTGTTGGACGTGTCTCATAATGTGCACATAATAGTTGGGATAGTCTGCCCGATAATGCCCAGTACAAAGCCTCTAACTCTATTGTGCTATCCATGGTGGATCTACCGGTCCTGATTTACACTGTTCCTGATGTACTTCTCCATATCCTATATATGCATCATTTAACACCACAAGGAAGCACAATAAAAAATATATTTGCAGTTTCAAAATTTATTCAGAAACGCAAAACATCAATTCCATAAAATGTGGACTTAACACTCTTCAAAGCTAATCCTATTATTTTATTGTACAAAATCAAATTGTATCGGAAAGGCTTAAACAATAAAACTCGCAATAAAATAAGCTGGTGTACCTTACATATTAATTGCACGAAAAAAGAAGTTTAGATGAACGTAAAGTATTTCCGATCAAAGTTGTAAGCCTCTTAAGTATTAATAACTTGATGGAGCGAAATTAGTTCAAAACATAGTTGGAAATACAAATTTGAGAAGCTTACTTCCAATAATAAATACGATAAGAAATTATTGCGCATAGAAGCTGAATATTTCTTCAATTTATTTCCTAAGTACTGCTAATTATAAAGAGATGACAAAAACGTTAACAATTAGCTTGGAGTTTAGTTTAGCATAAAATCAATATTCAGAGCTTTTGCTGACCAAATTTGCATGCATTTGGAATAACTAATCCATAGCAAAAAGAAGAAAGCATTATCAATGGGAAAACTGTTTGATTGTTTTAGATAGAAGTTCGCTAATCCACAATTATCTAACTATGCTTATACACTTATTAACTTAACAATTAATCGAGCATTTAATTATTCCATACAATATTTATACAGCTTGTGAAATTTCAGCAAATTTAAATAAGCTAATGAATGATAAATGAGAGCGAACAAGTATTATTTTATGATTATATAATTCAAATGTGAATTTTACACACACAAATAACAGAATTTGTTAATTCGCACACTATTCAATTAGATCAGATTTTAAAATAGCATGTGAAAAATAAAATAACGCGTCAAAAGATTGAATTTCAAATAAAAAAAAAAGAAGCGGAACAACTAGTCTCCAAACGCAAATTTGTAATTCCATTTGACGATGCCGGAGAGACGTTTAAAGGACCGGGAGTCCGGTGGTTGGCTCCGGGCCAACGTTCTAGTCACGTTCTTGGTCATCTGTAATGTCACAGCGTTCTCTTTATTAGCCATAACAAGCAATTCCTGAACTAAATGCATTCCAGATGCGAACCCTTCTATCCATTTTCTATTCCATATCGACACATCAGGAAATCATCACGCAAATTTTCTCATATCCGCTATTTGTACCCAGTTCACCGCAATTTATAATGATGAATCTTTGTTCGCTATCAGCCCCTTCAACTTGCGATTTAATTAATTGCTAATAATAATTATAAAAGTTGATACATAAAGGCCGATTGTATAAATTAATTTAAATACGTTTTGATAACCGCTTATGTAATATATTTGATATTTCGACATCAGTAGAGCGAAATTAATGTTATTACCAATTGCAGGTATTCGCATACATGCACTAAAACTAGCTAATTATTTTAGATTAATTAATTGTTTTATGTTTCACTGTAATTAGAAATTCTAATATATTTTTAAACAAATTGTCAGAATGAATATTCACGTTCTCCGCGAGCGAAGTGTGTGTTAAAATTGGTTTTAATTAGTTCCTGTAATTTGCCTCTTCTATTGGTTCGAGAATCAAGATCCTCCTCCATTTAGCAACCGTACTTTTTGCTTTCATTAAATTAAATTTTGCAAATTGCTATTGGCGACATGTACAACAGCATTACTGCAGCAGACGTTTTGGCTTGCTGTAAAAGCTTGAGCTTTATTACAGAGTTAAACTGAACACCGGCTTGCCGACTTATGTGTGTTGTGACTGCACAAATACTCCCTCAAAAGCTACCACTGACACATACACACACATACACTGAAGACCGAAAGCAAAATATCGGTTTCAAAAGTGGCAACATCAAAACTCGAGGCCGTTGCACCCTTTTAAATTTCACAAAGACCGTTCGGGGGTATCCATAACAATTCCGATCAAAATGCCGCAAAAACTATTTACTTTTACTTTAGCTCAAGAATGCTAAAATACATCAAATGTAATTAAAACTATTCTTTAGCACTAAAATTCCAAACAAAGCGACAATAAGGGTGCCTCTATCGAAAGTGTCACTTTCCACCCGAATAAAAGTTTCTATACGTAATTTAATTCCTCATTTTATATTATGTTCTTCCACGTCACGATATTTTGAAGGGCAGTCAAGATTTGAACATGGGAAAATAAACTAATTATAATGATGTTTGGATTTTGGCTAATTTGTTTATCTCACTTAATTATGCAAAATTTTGGGGTTCCTTTACACAATAGACTGCAATATATTTATAATTAAGATTTTGTAGACTAGAATATAATTTTATTTGCACTCTATGTTAGTGAATATGAGACGAGCAATGAAAGAGAATTTTTAAATTGGCGAACTGGTCGTGCTTTAATGTTTTAAACTAATTTAGAATGTTCCTGTTGGATTATTCAATTTTCTGCTACCTTAATTTACATGAGTTGCAATTCAGAATGTACAAGTAACCTATGGGGTAGTTGCGACTTTACGTTTCTGTAGGCTGCTTACATTCTAATGTATTTACAACAAATAGCTACCTTAACCGAATTATATGTGCTGCTCAAATTTGCTTAGAAAATTTAATTTCGCAGCTTTTATCTTTCTTGAAAATGAAAACATTTCTATGGAGCGCGGCGCACATCCATTTTAATTTGCTGAAGGTTTCGGCTATTGTAGCAGTTCATCAACCGCGCATATTTGAATAGTTTAATTAATTGCTTTCTACTTACATATTACAATTAGCTTTGCGTTTGCTCGGATGGCTTTATTTAGTCTTGCTGGCCCCACCTGACACTGATACTCTGCGTCATCCTCGAGGGAGGCATTGCTCACACGGAGATTGTAAACTCCATGGCGTCTGTCTCCGATCACCGAATACCGGGGGAAACCCGGAATAACTGAAGAGAAACCTAGAACATAACGACAAACTTTTATATTCCTTTTCCTTTACGACCAAAGCCTATGTTGCTTCTTTTTTTTTTATTAATGTTTAATGGAAATTCGCTTGCACATGAAACGAATCAAAGCTCTTTCACATAAATATTACACGAAATTCTAAAGAACACAAATAATTCGGTTCCAGTTGAGAGAATCTATGAAAGAAATCTAATTTATTTATATTATATAGAAGCTGTAATAAATAAATTCCGGTTTTATAACTGTACTACACATTTTTAAACGTATAAACTCATTTCTAGTTTTTTCCAAGCCTTCAAATACATCGCAAGCAATTTCCTCCAGTATGAAATTAACCACATTAGCCTAGAACATTTTACATAATTGAAACGCAACTACAAATCTGCTTTAAACGGTAAATTTATAATTTAAAATTGAACTGATGGAAAGGAAGTCCTTAAACCGTGTTGCGCTAAATAAACGATTTCATCTTCATAAATGCTTAATTTTCAAAAGTTACAAGTGGGCATAAATATTCAACGAGCTTTTCAAAATAAATGCGCTGAAGAAATTTAAAAGTTTGTTTACGCGAGGCTAACCACATAAAAATTGTGCACAAATAAAATAATATGAGAAACGTGGAGTAATTTTATGAATTTTCATAATATGGAAACCTCCCTTGAGATGTCATAATATTTCATGGAGTTCTAAATTTCAAACTTTTTGAAATCCCTCTTCAACTATTCTCTAGAAAAAAATAACGTCAAATTTTATGTTACCCTCGATTCTTTTGAAGCTCCATTTATTTATAAATAAATAATATTTATGTTAGATGTTTAGTACATTTCGGGATAAATTAATTAAACATACCTAAAGCAAATCCGTCTTTCGTCCACTGTACCCTCCCAGCCACATTAGCAACTTCGCATTCGAGCATTGCATCTCCACCTTCTTGAACTTTAATGTCTCGGGGTTGCAATCGGAAATACTGCTGTTGACCTGAGATTGCACTGACCAACGTCGTTAGTAGACAAACTGAAACAAATATACACCAAAATTAGATTATTTGACAAAATAGAAAAAATACTAGGAGGTACTTTAAAAGTGTCAACACATTTGTCGAGTTATTCAAAGACGTTAATCCAAAGCGACAAGCACATGTCTAGCAGGGAGCGACAGCAAACTAATGCTGGAATTAATTGTTTGTATGTTTTGTAGTTCTTCGAGTGCATTATTAGTGTATATTTGTAGTGGCCCTGTTTCATTATATTATAATTTATTATTCTAGTAAAGCAAGCAGACTGACATAATGTAACTAATGGTTTTTGGAAACGGTCCAACTTTGTTAATAGATCAATTTTACTGATTTATAATTTATTTCGGAAATTTCCCACAATTCGAAAAAAATCCTAGTGGTGCAACAAATTTATCTCGTATAGTGAGAAATATATTTTGGTTGCACTTAAATTTCATTAGAACGAAATAAGTTTATTTAGCCGCAAAGAATTACGAGAGCTCCGTTGATTGTGCAGCAGTAGATCCGGTAAAAATACAGCATTAAAGTAAATGGGGATATATTTTTGCAAAGGATAAACTGGCGGTGTGTCCGGCCCAATGTTCACTTGCTAATGTATGAACAAACCACTCAGACCACAAATTACATTTTAAACATTGCAAGGGTTCATTTACATTTACAATACAGTTCGCTAGCTTCTATTGTATTACACACTATTTTATGTATATTTAAGTAAATGTAAAGCAGGCAATTAGGTTTCTCATAAAACTGCATTCTAATAAAACTTGAAAATATATGTTCTTTGAGGTTGAGGAGGGTGTTTGCAAAACGAGCACTTGCGGTGCGGTCAAATGCACCGCGCGCTTTTCTCGGCCGCCCCATCAAGAATGTTCAGTTGGACAAATAATTTTCAAAGTGGGATGATAAAAATGTCTAATAAACTTGAAACTTATCGGGAAGGCCTGGTAAAGGGAAAATATTCTTCCTTTCGAGAGTTAAACATTTTTGAATATGGTAATGAGGTGCCAGAAATACTCGCCAGCACTTTTGGCGGCTGCATTAAAAATTAATACGCAATTATTAATTGCTTCATTAAACAATTTACAGTTGATTTTCTTATGAACACACAAACAAGAAGAGTTGACACGTAACCGTAAAGTGCATTAGCATTGCCAACTAACAGGTGCAACTGCATTGCACCATTAATGGTATATTATTTAATTCCATTTGGTCGTGTGTAATTTTTTGTCTATGTGTGTATTATTTTGTATTTATTTATTATTCATTATAACATAGTTATGCTGTAATCTCAATGCGGCTATATTATTATCTTGCATTTATGCAATAAATATAAATGCACTTGAATGCAGGGAATTGGCACTAGTCAGGCAAACGATACGCTATTGAAATTATTTAAACAATTAGGAGCTTTCAAGAATGTGCAACTGTACATGCATGTTCATGTACTTTAATAGATGCAGAAAATAATATGCGAGCTATTGTTTATTTTCTTCTTTGCCATACGAGTTGAAAATTTCAAATAATAATAACTCGATCTCAAATGCTGAAAATAAACTACAACGCTAATGCACTTTTAGATTGTTTATTATCGAGTTTATTATATAATCGTCGAAATGAAATTAGTGGAGAATACAAAGTTTGTGCAAATAGAGGAATTAGATACATGATTGCTTTAATGCAACATAAAAGAATTATTTGTTATTTTAATGAGGTATCTAAATGTGCATGGAAATCCAATGCTCGTTATGAATAAATAAGTCGTGGATTCAGCTATTTGCTTTACACATTATTAACGTAAATTAAACCACAGTCTAAATTATTTTATTGTCTGAGCCAGTTAAATGCATCTGACTCACTAATTAGGCAACCAACAAATTTCAACTATAAATTTCGAACTACAAACATCGCGCCAAACTATTTTGAATATCACGGAAACGTTTTTACTGTCCTTTTTCCATAATCTAATAGTTTCATTATTTTTTTTATTTAATTTGATAGACAATTATTAGTAAGTGCATGTCAATTTAATTTTCTGAACTCGAAAAACGTATAAGAAAAGAGGTAAATTCGCTGCATTCGATATCCGATTAACTGCAAACTTTAATTGCAACAAGAGTGATATTTAATGGACATCATAGGACGCAATCGAAAATGCAACAATATTGTCTGGAAAACATTTTACAGTAAATTTTGCACTCGATTTTGCCGTATATTAATAATTTTCGAGATAATTTGAATCAATAGAGTGCTCGAGAGTAGCTCGCTTGCTTTTTCGATCATTAGATCGGTGTTGATGTTCCAGGTGCATTTGCATCTCCCGTATTGATAAATATTTATCTGTAATTATCATAATTTGCTGGAAAATTTGCAAAACGTGTACTAGTATAAATGTTAATACCATTAACATTGCGTTACATGGAGCACTTGAAATGTTCGTACTATAATTTGGATCCTATAGATGAAGGCTTGGATGAAGGTAATTTTGCAAAGTGTAAATAAAATAGGAAGTTGTAGCATATAATTAGCAGTATGCGGGTTAAATTGCTTAATTCGTGCTGACGTCTGTGAGTTATAAACAAAGAATACACCTTAGTTTCTTGAAACATAATCTTCCCCAGTATGCTTTATACATGTAAATGTACATATGCATGGGGTGTAATAGTGAATTACGTTTTCGGAAATTAACGAAAAGTACGCAGCTTTTGCTGCTGATCCATAAGTCTAATGGAGACAACATAGCATAATGCAGTGAAGAATATATTATCCCGGAATAATAAGTCCTTTCAGGACTCGCGGTTTACGGAAACTAAAAGTTGCGCTTTATTATGGATTAGTTTGCGTTTAACAAATCGCAATTGGTTTACGATTTTAAACCACTGGTCATACTTCATATAACAGTTTTCGGTTTTGGGAAACAGTTTCGAAGAAAACTGTAAATTACGAACAAAAAGTATAATATATTTGAGAAGATTTATGAAATCCGTTAATTAATTAATTCGACCAACATACGAGATTCATTAAATATAGAAAATGTTAGAATCGGACCTGAAGATAAACCGAAAGCTCCCGCTCAGGGTCTACATAATTCCGGGTCATTATCAGCAAGCTCATCGTCATCGATGTACGTAACATATAAAAGATGAAAAAGAAAAAAAGTTCGTCGGAAATGAGTTTTTAAAAACCTGATTCGCATCCGGCGTTTACAAAAAATAAAAAGACTGGTAAGACAAGTTGGAACGGTCACACCTAGAGGGCGTCGGTTATATGGAAAGAAAGACGATGAGTGACTACTCGAGTGACTACTTCCTTTTTCAAATATGCATTCCTTGATGCACTCGCCATCCTCTTGCGTTTGCCGAGGCTCTTACAATCCTTTTAATAGGAATTTTAATATTAAATTAATTAGTTTAAGTTTTATTGTTGTTAAAATTGACTAGCAGACTCAATTATGTTTACAAAATAAATATTTTTAATGGTAACATTGAATCTGTTTTATATTTTACAATAAAATATACAAAACAACAAAAAGCTCAACAAAAAAGTATACAAACTGACGACTGACAAATAAATAAACAAGGTTTAAATAAACAATAACTTCACTCACAAATGCGTTTGAATTTTATTTTTTCAACTCGCACTGAAAGTTCAATAAATTATAATTTATATTATTTGAAAAAAGTTGCTATTTTTACTGCGTAATTTGCTTATAGTCCTTTTATGAAGGTGAATTGCTATAAAAAAATGTTATTTCATACGTTTTATGTTATAAGATATTTTTTCGAAATGTGTATATAGATAAAGTACCATTTAAGTGTGCGTTTTATAACTTAATATAAAAAACGCGGCAATATGTAACTTACGCACATATACGATCATATTTTACTGCTGCATTAAGATGCGAGCAAAAGATAGTGAAATAAATTCGAATACAAATCTCTCTCCTGAATTAATAGTAGCCAGTTTAATTACAATTTTCAAATTAATTCCTGAACTGAACTGAATAAACGTTAGCTAGGCTACAGCATACCTGAAAATATGCACTTTAAGTCTCATAAAGAGTTTGCTCCCCGTCTTAATACTCGCGGCCGATCTTGTATAATTTACCTCCGAGTTTATCTCCAATTTATGTTGTATTCTGTTTTAATTTATTTATTTAGTAGCAAATTCTGCTTGACAAACGTTAGATAATACAGCTCCGGATACAGATTTTGAAGTTGAGTAAATTAAAATATCCGGAAAATATTATTTTGTAGAAAAAAGTACATTTATGAAAATACGAACGAAAATAAAATAGTGAAAAGGTGATAAATTATCTGGAATTGCTGGAAATATATTTTTATTTAAAACAAAAAGTCGAGCTTAATGTATTAAATTCCCAGACAGTTTTTTTTCCAGATTTGACCGCGAGCTTGGAGCACCTAGTGCACCTAGTCAGTAGAAGATATCGCAAAAGCTCATAAGAATTTAATTATCGATTACAAAAAATTAACAAATAAAAGTAAAACAAGAGCTCTTACTTAGTTTGATTAAGTTATCCATTTTAATTAGTAATCCAGTCGTTTAGTAAATAAAAACTAACACAAAAATTATAATCACACGAGGAATTAAAGCAGAACAAAAACCATTATATTCACTAAGCAGTTTAACGCATCGTTAAATTGTTTTTAGCACTACACTCATCATCGGTGTAAATTAATCCAAACAGATAAACTTTTTCAACAAATTCAGTTCAGTTTCGAAATTCCTGTTTCAGCACATTTGATTTTGTTTAAATTGCCACTCCTTCACTTTAATATTTATTAGGAGAGTTGTTCATGAATGAACTGCAAATAACGGAGCACTGGTTGGCTGGATGGTAAATCGACCAAGGTTCGAATTGAAATTCAAGAAAAATTATTGAATGGAAAATTAATTAGTTGGAGAGTCGAAGCTCGGAGGAATTCTATTTGGAAAAAAATAAAAATTCAATCCCACAAGCATGTCCCATAAAACTGAGGGTTGTCGAGATAATTACAGAATCGAAGAGAATGCAGGTATCAAAACCGGATCATAATACCCACACGCGTTATTCCGTCTTCCATACACATTCAATTTCTCAGAGCTTTACGAAAAGCCTGACTATTCTAACGAGCTTCGAGAACGCACTGACTCTTTCACGTGGACGAGCTCCAGCGTTGGATCTCGATCAGTAACGAAAGGACTTCGGCTTTGCCATCACCTGTTAGTTAGTCTTTGGTTCTTGTCTTGTTGTTGAGAAAGAGGTGATTAAAAAAGAGAGGCAAGTCACTGGTATACAGATATATTATTTTCTGTATAATATGTGTGAGTGCAGCAAGCTGGTTTTAGCCGCAGAGGGCATCCAGTCTTGGCTTGGTTGGTGCCTTGAATTTCATTTTCTTCATGTTCACCTGCTCTTTTAGCGCTCAGATGCTTTTAACAGGTGGACGAATTACTTAGCACAAAAATACCATGTCAGATTCGTGGGTTTCAAACTTTTAATCCTTTACTTTCTATAGGGCGACTCAAAATATGTGAACCAGCAAATTGAAATTGAAAACCATGAACGACCACTTTTGGCCCAAATAGAAAATTCTATTCTAGTTCTTAAAAAGTATACCATTTTTTGCCACTCTGTATATTAGAAATTGTGTACCAACGAGTATTTTGAATTTAAAATTTAAATGTTCGCTGACCTCTTCAATTAACAACTTAATTGCTGCTGGTTAAACTTAATTTGCAAGATAAAAATCTTTGATTTAATAACTTAAATTGTCTACCCACACAAAATTTAGTTATTATTATTTGTAGCACGTATAGTCGCATAGTTCCAGTATGAATAATAGTATAGTATATTCAGCAATAGTTTATTTTCCGTACTATAAAATTAAAACAACAAAAACATTTTTCATAAATTTTTGAAAATGATACTTAAACATACGAAACATGTTTTGCTTGTCCAAAATCTAAACGCGTTTAATATATTATATAGAGTCCTTATGAACGTTCAATGTTATTTTAATCTGATGGATTTCAGAACCAATTATGTGGAAAATCCAGAGGATACTGATCCGATGATTTACTTGTAGGAATCAAAATATTACTGTACTTTGATTGAAGTATAAAAATACAATTAAATTCGTTTTTTATGTTTTGACCTCACGCTCTAATTTATTTATAGGAATTAAAACAAAATACAACGTTTTTTATAACTGTAGGTAGCACTCGTAACATAAATAGATTTCTTGTAAATTTCATTCATAAAATTTCAGAGTTCAAACACATTTCATTACATAATTATAGAAAAATCCAAAACTGGTTATACAAAATGTAAAAAACTACAGGAAACTCGAACATAACTATCTTTTACTACTTTGAAATCTTTATGAATTGGAATAATCTATCGACACGCAAGTGACTACACATCATATTTCATGCAGCAATTAAAGGACTTTCAGTTTTTTAGAAAACCGGTAATTGCGCATAATAGCCGGTAAAAGTCGATTATTATAGTATTTACATAACTCGGAAAATGTATTATGTAACTGCCCAAAGGAGTCAAAAATTTAGCCCACACACAAAGCACAATCGATCATAATCCACGAAACTTAGTACCATACTTAGATTACTTACGTTGAATTTGAATTGGTAAGGTATTTTATCGAATATCCGGTCATATGTCATAAAATTTTCTACATCCGCTATAAACTTTGACAATTTCTTCAACGACTAATTAATGTGCATAACATCCAATTATAGGCATATTTCCACTTGGTGCATTTTTTATTGCTGCTCACATTGTAGCAATTTCTCATTCAACGTATTTATTTTGTTCAACCGTCAGACAAATCTTTATTTGTACTTTTCTGAAGCAATTTAAAATCTTTTTGATTTGATAATGCCATATTAAATAATATAATAAAAATGAAACAGGTTGTTCTGATGAAGGGGCGTTTTGTATAGCGTGTTGAAAATATATCTCTATGTCATGTAACTATATAGATTTTTACCAGAAAGCATGATTGTGAATAAATATTAGATATCAAATCCCATTATACGCCCTCTTAACAGGTTTTTTGTATAAAATATGTCGATTTTATATAAAACCATTTATTCAGATTTATAAATAAATTTTCTCGTCCAATATTATTTCACTAAACAAATAGTGTTCGCTCAACTCCACTCTCCGCCTTCTTCATAATTCCATCTGCTGCAAGAAGTATCAACAGGTGAAGAGGTCTATAAGAAATGCAGGCGGTTGCCGGCTGTCAATTCTGCAATAAATTTAAAAATTCAGGTGCTGGTACTTTACTTTTATTGTTGCCTCATAATCTATTTAACTCGCCGCCCATAAAATAAAAACGAACGAAATCATTTTCAAAGTGTATTCCACTTTTACAACACTCGTAAATATTATTAATTTCGGTGCATTCGTAAAGTTTAATTAGGAAAAATTGAAATCCAGCTTTACAACCAAAAAATGCAAAAAGCAGATAATTAACATTAAAAGCAAATGAAATTGCCTGCCATATAAAGTATAAAAGAGGGCGATTCAAAAATGTAGATGGCATACAATTTATTTTCGACCGGAATTTGTGTGAGACTTTTTGCGTATGCAGAAATGAGCCTTTTTTACACGAGGTCATGACATGTCATGAACATATGTAAACGTTAAATTTTATGTAATATAATATTTTGATAATCTCCCGCTTGGTTCTCTATTTATTAACGTCTGGCGGCGCGACCCCCCCAGCTCGTGGTTTATTTTTACGCTGATAACTTTGATTGCATTTTAAACAATTCATACAGCAAATTCGTGATAAACCTCTGGTCATTAATTATTAAGCCATTTAAAAAGTGTAATATGAAGTCTATACGGCTGCACATTTAAAAATGATTAATTTTTGTCCAGTTTTATTTGCTACTATTTTAATTGAATGCCGGTGCGAATTTTAGCGTTCATTATTAATAACAATGATTATTTTTGTGTACTCAATTTTATTTTACGTTTATATAGAGGCAGGCAAAAGTAAATTAGAAAAGTTGATGGGATGTTGTGTGTGCAGAAATAGCCTGGAGCGCGGATGTCTCCGTAACATGATTAAAATCGACCAACTCTGAGACCACTGTTAGATATAATTTACAGATTAATGTACAATAATCAAATTTAAGTTGCTATGGACAACATTTCATTCATTGATTTTCGCTTCATTTTCAATAAGCTCGAAATTATACATTTCGAAAATATTTGCTTTATTATAATTGAATTAATTGGTAAACTAAAACGCGCTCAATGCACAAGCAAAAATTAAAATTCGAGCGTCTTAGTGATTAAAGATAATTTAGATTTTCTTTAATTAAACTGCAATTCATTCAAGTAATTAACAAAGTTTTATTTTACAAAATTCTTTCGTTGGTAATTAGAATCGTACTGGATTTGAATTTTAATTAATACTAATATTCAGTTTGTTAATACAAACTGTATTTGTTGGTCTATTGATTGTTTTTTTAGTGCTTGATCAATATTAATAATGCATGAATATTCAATACTACCACAAATGATAGAAATTATATTAATATAGAATTTAATTGGCATATATTTATCTTCAAAATTAATTTTAAATTTTAATTACCAATGCAGGATGAATAAATTAGAATACTTTATTTCGCATCATTTAGTAAATCAACATTATTACTACTTTGGACCTCGAGTTACATTTTGAACCAATCAAAATCACGTATGTGGAATTAAATAAATTTGATTGGTTAAAAATTTCAACTCGAGCGGTTTGAATCTCTCGGGATAAACGCAGGAAGAGATTTATATCGTGTATTGAAAAGTGTGCCAAAAAATTAACTGCATCAGATATTGTGGATCAAAATAGAAAAACAAGACTGCATTACCAAAATACTCCCCACAGATGTTAAACAATTATATTAAAACGTGGATTTAAATCTAGAAAATAAATTTCGACCGTATTTTAGATCAAATAAGTTTAAAAAGCTCACCTTTTGTTAACCAACACACAAAAGCTATTTGCTAAAGCATGAAAGTTGCATTATTATTATGTATGCATATAATTTAAAAGTTGTTTTTCGAAAACTATGTATGTAATAAAAGTATAGAGTTGAGGAACTAAAAGTAGGTAAATATTTCAGTCGAAATATTTGTTTAGGTTTCCACAATAAAAACCATTAATTAACTAATTAAAAAAAAAATGCGTTTAAACTAAATACTAAAACTGAAATATAATTGTTACATTTCCAAGCGATCAGCTTTATCCGTCCATCGAACGCTATACAAGTAGTTTGAATATTTAATAACTGGTTGATAATTAAAAGTGGCCTTAAAGGTTCATTCACAAGTGTGTTCCCACAGTATTCGTAGTAGAAAAGACAGAGGCAGGAGGCTGTACTAGTGTTATTATGCTAATCTGTACAGAGTGGAGCAAGCTCCTTCTTTCTCTTTTCTGAAGACTGGTTTCAAGTCATTTTTTGTTGGACTAAAGTTGTCTCACTACATCTACTCAAAGTTGATGTGAGTGAGGATTGTAAGGTTTCGATCTCTGCCTTTCGATACACCGGAGCTGAGTTCGCTGACCAATTACGCTTTTTTTTCCTCATTGCTCTTGCAACCGCAGCGGAAGTTCGTGGGACTATTTATACAAAGTTGATTTTGGAAAAACGAACATTGCTGCTAATTGAATCGTTTATTTTGCAAACGGAAATAAAAGTAAAATCACGTTTACATCAAATTTTCTGTTGACAACTGAAACAAATTGTCGCGCAATTAATCTTTTTGACGCATATATTTTCATTTGTGTCAATTTGTCAATTATAGCTTTTTTGCATCGGTGTAAACCTCACAATCGAATCCTCCCCCGCGCAACCGAATTAAATTAGCGATACATCTTGCTTGACAATTTACAATGTGCGAGTGACACATGTGTGCCCTTTTGCCTGAAAATTGTGTATCTCACCATGGACCAATTTGAAAGTGACTAGAGCGGTCTATGTTTCGACAGTTATAGTCCTTGTTTAGTGTTTATAAACAAGTACGAAAATCGGTTTTACACTGACATGCCGTTTCCAATTGACCTCTCTTACAATTCCCAACTAGATCTGACAGGTGATTTAATTTACTCTTATACTACTGCTGTGATCTAAAATGCGATATCCGTTTATGGATTTTACTTGTCACTTGCAAGAGACACAAACTCGCTGTTTTATATAAAACTTTACACGTATTCTTCCCGAAAAATTCAAGACAAGCTCTAATCAGAGATTTATGAACATTTCCTTTTGGCTCACGCTCGTTTTGATTGACGTCTTTTAAATGAATTAATTAAACTTTTTAATTAGTTTTTATTTAAATTTTTATGGATTTTCTATATTTAGTTCCCATCAAATTTCTGCCTGGATTTGTTGTAAACAATCAGACTAACTGTAAATTCTAAACAGGATTGGATAATATATGCTATATTTTACTAATGCATTATGTCGACTCCTGCGAATTTCGAAATCAATTTGCTCATAAATACTTAATTGGATTTTAAAATGGTAAAAAAAGGTTTTCTCGCCAATTTAACGGGCATTTAGGACAAGTTTTTCCATATTTCGTTAAGTAAACTGGAAGGTAATATGACAGGAAACAATTGTACATGTAAGCAGCTGCAAGCAATGATTTTAAAAGACCCTGCCCAAAATCTTGAAATTATTTTAAACGTTCACACAGTTTCAAGCTTAATTAATACTTTAGTCACATTACATTGGATATTCATTACGATAATATTTCAACATAGTTAGTTAGTTAATATCTGATAGTTTACTCACTGATAGTTTTTGTTAAATTGCCGTAATAATAAAATAAACGATTCTAACCTCAAATAAATCCGCGGCGCAGTGGCTATTTCCAATCGGTTCTAATTTGCACTTTACATATGCAGGGATGATTATTTTTCCCTCGTAGATGTTTTCTTGTATAATGGGGGCCCCAAACCACCCCAAAAAGTCTTTCATTTCTATTTTATCACTGTATTTATTACTGAAGTTAAACAATTAGCAACATGACAGCTCTAGTTTTCAAAGCACTGACTTTGGAGGAGCATGCGCACTGAAGGTCTATATGGTTGAAATTCGTTTAACAGGTATGATGTCATGCTATTAAGTGGTAGGGTGTCAGTGGGCGCAACGTGCGAATCGTTTATGCATTGGAATGTGCCAATGCAACTAGAAAATGCGTGGATGCGTCTAGGGGTGAAGGACACTATTAGTTAATAGCTTCGATGCATTTACTCTTATGCGAAATCAAATATGGGCCGATTTCGATGAAATTTGGCACAAAATTGTAGAAAAATACGTAGAATTTAAAAAGGCAATCAGTTTGGCGATTGGACTTATAGTTTTTAAGTTATTAATTGTTTAATAAATTATTATAAAAATGTATGTAAAAAAACCATTATTTTTTAAAACTCAACCAAAAATTGATTGATTTTGGTAAGAAACTATATTTCATTTATATTTTTGCTTAAATTAAAATAATATAATGAATAATTTAAGACGATAGAGTTTGACCCTCCTTAACTAAATGAACTAAATTACTTAACTAGATTTTGTGTCTTAGTCTACTTAAGTGTGACTAAGAAACAATATAAATAAATAAATATGTGATGTATTGTGCCACTAGAGCGATATTTGATACACATGTTTCGATATCAGAATACGAGCTGAGTTTTATTAAATAAAAAATAAACGAATCAAATATTGGAGATACGACTGATACGAGTGCATTCCAAATGCAATAAATTGCATTTAACAGCGATTTTTGTATATACTAACTACTTGATTCGATTTAGTTTAGTAAATAAAATAATCAGAGAGCCGGCATTGGCGTTTTTATATTTTAAATTAAAAGCTAATATATGTTTCCCTTTCAAATATATGTGATAAAATTTTATTAAATGAATAAAATAAATAAATACAAATATAGTTATTATGATATAATTATAAAGTAGTTAGACACATGTTTAAATGTGAAAATGGTGCGTAAAAATCAAAGTTTTATTTATATTTCCTGTTCAAACTCGATATAGGTGCGACCAGATTGAAAATCATAACATTATATACTACTATAGATAGATATACAGTTTTAATATGTTGAAATACAAAAGTTCCCATTAGTATCAATTTTCTAAATCCATGACTCAATCTAATTAGCTTCCTACATTTTATTACACCGACGAAACTTGACCATGAAATGTAATCGTCTTAAAACTATTTTACCATCTCAAAACCGAATTAAAAAAAAAATGGATCATCTTGGAGAGCAAAAGTGTAGCAATAAGTGCTTGTTTCCCAGCCGTATCCGTTTCTTCAGTTTTAGTTGGTTTTCTTGTATTTGAGACGCCACTGAGCCGTGGTTGTTCATGGCCTTCCACTATTATACCTGTCCAGCAGCTATATTAAGAGGAAATGACGCAACAATCTGAGGATATTGAATTTTTTCCTCCTCGAGATAAAATATTAATAGAGACGAAATTGACTGCTGCATCCGCTCGTCGCTTTTTTTGACCAGCTCATTACAATTGCTAATTAGTTTCGTTATTGTGTAGGTATATCTAAATTGGTATCGGCTGTGAAACAAATAAACTCAATGGTGAATTAAGTGATTGAATTCTGATGAATCTAATTGGCTTAATTCAATATATGCATAGGTCCATCGTACAGGCATGTCAAATCAAAAATCCATGTTATAAATAACAGGTCTACATCATGAGTGCTGAATTTCAATTCAACACACACACATTCATTTAATCAGTTTTCCCAAATCTATTTTCAATTTAATTGCCAAACAAAAAATTCTTTAAATCAAAACAAATAAACCTTTTGATGAACTAAACACCGTGTCAAATGAAAGGGCAATCTGCATATTGTATGTGCTCACTTTGCCATTCATAACAACATAGTAAAAGAGAAGCCCCATTGAAATTTTCTACTCATCATCATCCTCCGAACTAAAGAAAGTTAATCATCACACACAAGTTGTAAGATCCATCTCTGTTCCACTCCTTCGAGTCGAACAGAGATCCCAAGTAGTTTCAAGTGTATAAACATAGTTCGGTTGGAATTGAATGAACTTTCCCATCATAAAAACAAAAAAGTGGTAAACCAAGCCAGAGGACCGACAGGTGTAGTCTGCTGATGATCAGGAGGACTACAACCTCCCATGGTAATGTGCTGCCTGAGCTGCTGGTACTGCTGTTCCTTTTTTCCTCTTCTTACTTACATGGGCGTAGGCTGATGGCATTCTATTTAAGAACTTGTAATAATACTTGTTCGACTATTAACTGATGTAAATTTGAGTTAATTTAATTCGAATTACTATTTCCGTTTCACTTTTCATAAGTAAAAATTAAAACCTGTTGATGGATTTGCTAATTTTGAAGACGAGACTTTTGCCATTAGAGCCTCGCAAATTCAATCAAGTGTATAATTCATGATAATTTTCCTTTATTGCAGCTGAATAATAAATTCTTTAAAGATGCATGCGACTATTATATCTTTTTCCTAAAAATCAACATTTACAAAGCAGGTAGAATACTTGAACATAAAAACGGATGTCTAATTATTAAAGATAATGAATGCTGTGCCTGAAGTCCTGCATTCTGCTTGAAAATTTGTCCTCGAAACATAGTTTTATTTCTATTTTTAGTAGAAAAACGTTGTTTTCGAACCAACCAAGTGCAATTTTTATAATAACAGGAATGCTATATATTTAATTGGATTCAGACCAGAAGACTATATTTACAAGGACGACGACGATAACATTACGTAATGATTACCCAAAACACATATAACACTGCAAATGTTGTTTTTACAACTGAAATAAAAGTAACTACTCGTAAAGTAATTTTACGTAAGCTAGAATTACGGCCGGGGAAATTGAACTAATGCAGTTGAAAATTGAGAGGTTTTATGGCTTTATCTAAAAAAAGCACATCAAACGCAAAAAGGCTAAAAACATTAATATCAATAGAATTAGTTGTGCGAATAATTTAACACAGACAAATAAACAATTTTCAAAATTGTGGCCATGGTTTCTATTTTCAGCCTAAAATTATTCCCTCAAATTAATATTAATGACAAGAAAATTCCCAATTTTAAAAGATTAGAGCAGAATCCCGTTTATATGTCCATCATTGAACAAACTTTAGGTTTAAACTGAGGAAAGAATGGATTCCGTACAGGAATGAATAAAATCAATTTCAGTTTAACTAATTCTAAAGATAAGATGTATTTTGCAGAAGTGCACCTCCCTGTTCAAATACTGTAGACATAAAGTCACATTGCTTTCCTTCTCTGGCCTAGCAGAGAATAAGGGAATGGTCGACAAACCGTATTCCAGTTAGTGAGAGACGGGATTTCAATGTCCCATAATTTTAGTCGGGAAGAACAGCAATGCAGAGAAATTGAAAAGTTTCGAATGCTTTTGTATACGCTGGCATGGTAGCATTTAATTCAATGTTATACTAAACTGCGTGCAAAAATATTCTCAAATTTTGATTAAAATCATCGTATAGGAAAAGAAAGATTATACAATCTAAAAAATAATAATATATCACTAATTAAAGTTGTGGTTTTAATTAGAGAAAAATTGGATATATATTTCTAAGGAGTATATCTTGAATAGTCAAAGACTCGGTCAAAGATTATTGTAGAACCGCGCGTACGGCTCCTAAACAGCTCATAGAATTTTAGTTTATTACCCATTTAATTAGGAATCAATTTTAAATAATAACTGAAAGATAGCTCTATTCAAATATATTAAAATTATATTTCAAATATTTATCGATAATGCTTAAAAATTGAAAAAACCACGATTACGCCACTTTTAGGCAACCCGCATACACCAATTTTATATTAAATGTTTGGGCACATTTCATATAAAATTGGTGTATGCGGGTTGCCTAAAAGTGGCGTAATCGTGGTTTTTTCAATTTTTAAGTATTATGGATAAATATTTTAAATAAAATTTTAATATATTTGTGTAGAGCTATCTTTCAGTTATCATTCAAAATTAATTTTTAATAAATGGGTAATAAACTAAAATTCTACGAGCTGTTTAGGAGCCGTACGCGCGGTTTTACAATATACTCTTTGACTAGTAGCTGGGGCAAAATTTAATTTGCACTTGTTTGCAATTGTTTAATATACATTTTTGAAAATTATTTCTGATAACTAACTGCACAATCAACACAAAATCAGAATAGTATTAATTACTGATGATTATTAATGGCACGGTTTGTAAATATTATTTTATCTAAATTTATTATGTTATTGTACAACGAATATATTTAAATAAAAATTTGAAAAAAAAGTGAATTGGTTAAATTTCCATTTGGAATAAATTGATAAATCATTTGCATAATATTTAAATATAAATGCTGCACATATACAATCATATAAATATTTTAATAATGGGTATTTAAAATTGAATAAATATAGGACAGCATATGTAACATCACCAGATATTATATACAATTTATAATTTCAGTCAGAATAAACATTTCATTAATTTACAACCTCAAATGCAGCTGAACCAAAAATAAACAACACGGAACAAAATAGCCGCTGTAAACAGGAAAACTAATGTCAACACGAACTGGGAATCTGCTGAATCGATTCTATTTATTATCACTAATATATAGCCACTGAAAAAAAAACAGTGTAAATTCGATCTGATTTGTCTGAAAACAGGAAGTGGAGCAATTTTGATGATGATGCCAGGCTGCGCCTTGTGGTAATACCTTATGGCCTAATTCAATCAGAATATGGCTTGCGGTTTCCTGTTTATTTGCTTTGGACTGGAGGAACTCTCCAATGTCCGAACCAATTGTGTATTAATAAGCATTTTAGATTGATTTTCTAAAAAAATAAATGGAAGAATTGAATGTGGGTTAAGGTTGCATTTTCAAGTACAATTGAGTTTTGGCGAGTAGGTTTTTTATTCAGCTTCCTTCTGTAGTGCTTCAGTTCTGATGAGGTGCACTGCCATATATTGTGTGCTCCTCATTCCTCTTTGACTGCGGTTTTTGAAGCCACTACTTTATTGTAATTAGCTCTTTAGAGGTTTAATTTTAACTACACAAAGGAAGCACTTGATGGAGCTTGTGCAAAATATCTGTGCCAATGACTATTGTATTGATTCCTGTTCACTCCTTAGTGGTGTTAACATCTTATCACTGAATTTAATTTTGAATATATTAATTTAATTTAATAAGAAAACGGTGGCTTTTACAAAGTGCGGTGGAAACATCAACATTTAATCTCTATACTTGAAAGTATAAGCTGGTTAGGTTTTTAATTCACAATCAGGTTTTTTATTTTTATAACTTGCCGAGCCAGTTTGCGTTTCCCTTTTTTTAAATCATTCTCATTAATGTTTTGTTTTTCCAGCATCCTTTCTTAATTCATTGACGACGGTTTATTATTTTTCTAATCTAAGAGAAAAAGAGATATGACTATCTTTAATTCTTATATTAATCTTTTATACGACAAACGGATATAATAAAGAAGCTAATAAATTACTCTGGACATTTTGCACTTTATAATGCATTGCGATTGTGTCTGTGCAGAGATTCCATATTATGCAATTAACAACTTGAATTATAATAGTATATCAATTTGAAACAAAGACTAATTAAAATAATTTGACACTAATATAAGATTTAGATCATCCTAATATTTATTTGGTTCGTTCTTAAGTAAAAAAGCAGATACAACATTGTTCTATTCGTCTTTTAAATGATGATGATGATGAGGATCCCAGATTTAAAAATGCATTTCCTGCAGTACTATTAAATAATTGATATCCTTTAGTCATTTATGCGTTTTTTTTTCATTAAAAAATCAATATTAAAATATATTTATTAATTTATTTAAACCGGGATTTATTTATTAAATAAATAAAAAGTCATACGAATTTTCCGCAGAAAAAAATACAGATTTATGAACAATACCTCGCATTGTATTTTCATTTGAACAAGCATCAGACTGTAAGCAGCTTATGATGTTTATAATATTATTTGGTAAAAATTTTAAAGAAAAGCTTTATAATTAACCAAAAAATTACATCCTTTTTAATCCTATACCAGAACAAAGTTTCAAACTCGATTAAGAACCTTGAACTTTATAAAAGCATAATATAATAAAAATCTTTTTGTTCAGCATTTGAATGTTTTCAGCTTTTTATTAGGTAGATACTGAAATATTTAAAAATATCTGGGTTTGGTCCTGTTTCAGCAATTCAAACTAATTTATTAATGTTGATATTGAATTACTACTTCATTTAAATAAACAAAAGTTGCAACTTTATTAATTTTAATCCACATCAAAGTATCATGAAACTTTATTAAAATCCTTGAACTTCAGATAAGTAAATACTAGGCAACATCTTTTTGTGTAATATCAGAATATTTTTCAGGACTTACTATGATATTTTCGAAGGCGTTCCATTATATTTATAATAATATTACGTTTGTGGCGATAGATAATTTTCAGTATCAAAAAATTGCATTTTAAATAAATGGTGTACAATTTATATATTTTTATACCATTAAAATAATATGATTTTATTTGTTCAAATTGCTATATAAGGTAACAAAATTCATTTTAATGGCAAGATTGTGAACCGACCAAGTACCATCACCATCAGTAGTCGGCCAAGAGTAGCAATAACATCCAAACAGGTCTTGCCCAGCATCCGGTTGTTACACTTTGTTCTTATTTGAAAATGTTGTTTTTCTTATTTCTTGCCTTCAACTGGATTACTCTTTGTAATTTTTAAAAGAATAGTGTTGCTCACTCTGTGTGTGAGAGTGTAAACATTATTTATATTTATACACATCGTAAGCTGGTTTTTGGATGAACTGCAATTATTTCATATATAACTCGTGAGAACAAAACAACAACGAAACATAGGGAAAGACACCTTCTATATTACTGAATAAATTATCGTTATTTCGATAGTAAATTTACATTATGTGACTTTTACAGCATCCGCAACTTTATATGTTGTATCTATAGTTAAACATTGTTGATGAATGCATTTTTTTGCTCCAACACTAACTAATTAGGATGACTAGACATCTGAAATGCAGAACGATAAATATTCTAATTTAATTGCAATATATTTACGACGTCCTATAATTCTAATCAATCGGAAGCAATTTTATATAGTGTAGTTAAAAAAAATCTGAAGAAAAATTATAATTAATTTCATGGGTAATAAATTTAAATGTCAACATGAAGAAAATAAATTCTACATTTCCGATATTAAATATCACGTTACAGCGTCTATGGGACGTTTGAAAGTGATTCATCTAAAGTCAAGTAGGGCCCAACCGTTTGGTATGGTTCAGTGAACAAAACCTCTGGGTGCTTCTGCCTGCAGAATTGTCTACTCTATGACCTGTCGTAGTCATCCGGGAATTAATACCATCGTGGCGCCATTCCCCTCAATCGTTTAATAATCTAATGGCAGTCCTTTATACGCCTACATATCCCCTACCACACCTGCCAACTTAAACCAACACTGCAACTATAAACACAATGCAAATTGATCTCATCTACTTCAATGCAAACGCGAACAATTAATCAAGTTTATAGATAAAAATTATTTATCTGATTGTCCGTCCGTTTCATGTCACGCAATATTTGTAAATGTTTTTACAGGATGTTTTTAGGGTGCATAGTGCATTCGCTAGTCGACGAGTGCGCAACAAACGTTCACGGTTCATCATAAAATAAACTGACGACTTAATAGGTGCAGAATCTACTCCAAAAGCCAATAAAAGCTCAACTTCAAAATAAATTGAACTAAAGCTTCAAATTAAATCTATAATCTGTTTCATCAACTTGTAAAGTACGTCTGGAAGATATTCCAGGTTTAAATATGTACATAAAAGCATATGAATCACTTTATAAAAGTTTTTCTTAAACCTGTGAGCTTAAATTGGATTTATTTAGATTTGTCTTTGGTAGCGCACAAACTTTTAGATTGTCTAAATAAAATATATGAAATCGAAAGAAATAATTTAAAAAAGCCCTTAACACTGTTGAAGCTATTCGGTGTATGTGATATTTATAGCCCTCACATCACAAGCAACTTGGGAAAAGTATGTCTGCTCTGTCATCAAAACTGATTGATACAGAAACTGTAAGCTGCGCGAAAAAATCCCTCGTGTATCAAAATATTGTAAAGGTGAAACTAGATAGTAAATGATTTATGGGCTTGTATTTAATAATCCTTAGAAAAAAATCAAATCGATTTCGAATAGAAGAAAAAAATTGGCGAACAAATTGATTTAATCCCAGCTAAACAATTCGAATGCAAATAAAACTGTGCAGTATTCTTGAGGGTGGAATTGATTAAATTACAAATTACAATTGATGTGATACTTGTTAAGACAATATTGCTGTGCTCATTAATTTTATGAATCTGTGGAAATCAGCTTAATTTATAATTATAGCAATTTAACGTGATTTAATATTTAATTTCAGCACAAATTGAATTCTTTTGTGCTTATAAATAAATCCTATCAAAGACATTTGCAAATAAATGTCTGCAAATAATATAAATTGTTGAAAAATCCTGCTGCGTTTTCAAATGAATTATGATTCTGTAAATGCGGAAAAATCTTATATAAATGCAAAAACACGATTCATTTTAGTAAATAAATAATATTTTACTACTGCGACCCAAAAAATTGCTTATGCAATAAAAAACTTATCACCTCGCGAATATTTTGCTTTTAATAGCTTGAATCTTTTTTTTTTCATCGTGCTTCTGCGAAGAGGTGTCGTAATACGGAGTTATATTGCATTAGTGTCAAGACAAAATAGCCAATTTCTATTCTATTATCTGTCAAAATATCCTTTGGATACAGATATGGTTCGATGAACGCCTGTCTCGGAAAATTACGACAAAGCAAGACAAATATCACGTGTCGCCGATTATGCTACTTTTCGGCGGAACAAATTTCAATACAACTTAAACTTTCCTTTATCGAATCTAATTAAAAAAAATTGTAATTATCTTATCTAGTTTTAAAGCAAGGAAATAAGTTAAGCAGCGTAGGACGTCCAAAATCACTGAGATGTAAGAGCGCTGTTCGGCAAGGAAAATCGCTACAGATTTACTTAAGTTTAATCTTTATTGCGGTACATTATCGTTAGAAAAGGTAATTTAATCTGTAACAGTGTCATTAAATAAAGTAATACAAAACGAAACAAAAGTTATGGTTTTAATTTAGTAATAATTGGCAATAGTCGAAATTAAAAATACGTTTCGGCGAATTCAATAAAAATGCGATGTTCAATTTTACTAAATAGTAATATAAATCCAAAATGGATTTGTGTTTTTAAGTATTCATATTTTCAGCTCTGAATAATATATAAAACAATGGATCCATCTGTTACATTTGCATTATTCAATCGTAATGGAAATTAAAATTGATTTTTTTATACAATATAGACTGGTAAAGGTAAATAGTTTTATGCGCTATTATTTGAATTACAATTTAATTTGCAAATTTATAGCATATTCGAGTAAAACTACGTACGAGTACTTTTAGTATCTATACTCGAGTTGTAACAATGTATTTTATGGAGAAATGCTGGATTTAGATTTTATTGTTTCTTCGAAGATTGCTAACTTTTCAAATAATATAAAATATTTACTGTAATTCATTATTTGCACGACTGGTCAAAATTGACACATTTTGAAAGCTCTACAGCTTATGATAAATTAAGTGATTTTAATATTTAGTATGGAAATATTTTAGATGCATTTTACTTCAATATATCATAAATTTTTTAAACCTTCGTTGCAAAAACGAATTATTTAAAATGCACTCTAAAAGATTATCCAGATTCAGTGCTTAAACATTTCTTATTGCAGGAGATTTTAAAGTTTCAGTTAAATAATTCAAAATCAGATCACTTTTATGTTTAATATAAAACTTTTAATGTAAAACAATATTATTTGCAAAAATAAATACACTTAAAGCGCACAGCAGACATTTACACTAATCCCTTAATTTAAAAACAGAAGTAGTTTTAAACATCTGGCTTACTTTAAATATAAATCGCCAAGACAAAAGTTGAAAATGTAAAAGCTATTCCTATTCATATGTAGGTATAGTATACAAATTAAAAACCCACAACGTTGAGAAACTTTTTCTCATTTTTTTCTCGTCAGAGAAGTATTTTTTGTGTATACCAAAATAATACCGAACGTGCTTGTGATATTAATGAAAATAGAATACATAATGAGAATTAGCTTTAATATGGGTTTGTTTAGATTTTTTTTTCTCCATCGCCTTTTTTGGGAGTCTCAGAGTAGGTGTCTAGTAAAAGTAAAAACTTTTCTTGTGCAACGAATTTAAATTGACTTTTCGAACACAATAAACAAAATTGCATTAGATTGCAATTGATCCGTGGCTGTACCACAGCTTACTGGTCACTCTGTAGTAAAGTTCCATTGAGTCCGAACTATACACATTTGTTTACAACTATAATTGAAATTGTGTTAGAGAGCTCAGGTAACGGATCGATTCACTTGACTAGATCGGACGAGACAAACAAGAGGAAATGACATTTGTCTTTTGGACAAATTTAAATTGTTCTTTGTGAGTCATCTTCATCACCCAAAAGAAACAACAGCTTTCAACACTTGTAAACATCAACTTCTTCCGTTCGTTCGTATTTGCACAGAAACTCATTAAACCCACATTGTTTCCTCATTTAGTTATGGTGATGCCATATTAAAAAAAGTACTGATTTCTTTTTTACCCATAACACTATTAATGAATAATTTAAATCAATACAAATTAAAATAACAGCTTTATTCATAAAATATTGAAATTGAATTCTAATTGGCTAATAAAAAAGTGATGTTGATTAAAACTTTTAATATTCAAAACTAAATTTAAATTGTTTTTCTACGCTGCACTGGCTATTTTAATATAAAATGCCCTCGGTCGAACTCTTTTTCATCCATTACTCTTCAATTTTATTTTAATTCAAATCTATAGCATGAATACATTAATTAATTATTCAACATATTACCTAGCAACAATAAAACATTGATTTATTACTCATCAAAACACAGCCTAATTTTATCTTAAAATATCGAATCTACGGTCAGCATTCAGCGTTCTGAGATCTCGGTGACTCCTTTCATTTTTTAGATAATTCCTGCAATCTCTCAATGCTGACCTCCTTTTCGCATCATTTGCATCTAAACTTTCTCCAAAAAAATAATACATTGCTAATTTATTTATCGGTTCCATGGTGTAATGGTTAGCACTCTGGACTTTGAATCCAGCGATCCGAGTTCAAATCTCGGTGGAACCTGACGGATGCTTTTTTGATCTTTGTGGCAGGAACAATTATTTTAGCCACCATAATAGACGCTATTGTATGTTACAAAGGAGAATATCGAACGAAATTCGACTCGAGGCAAATCATTCAGAAAATACATTCAATTTATAATGCAAAATATGCGGTTACATTATTTATTTTCTGTTGGTATATGGAGTTTTGAGCAATACTAATTGTGTATAAGATGTATAGACGTTCGCACATAATAAACATGTTATTTTTAATATAAACCAGCCAAGGTTGATGATTTATCGCCGTTTTCTATATAAAATTCAATAAAGTTTTCAACTTTGACTTGCGAGTCAATTCTTGTACAGATATAAATCTGAATCATGTATGTTCAAGTAAATAAACAGTTTAATAAATAAGATTGTAATCAAATGCAAGTTTGTTTAATTTCCAAATAAGTAAAAATTAATAAGAGTTAAGTATAGAAATACCGGTAGCAATTTCCGGCATTTAATCCAAAGTAAAAGAGGCAATAAACAAAGAGACATGAGAAGTCTCAATGTAATTAAACGTGTAATTGTTCTTTTCGCTTTATAAGGTGATTGACGTAGAAGAGCATTTAAAAGAGTTAAACATCGAACGGCAGTGGCTGAGTCACGTAATTAAGCGAATCCTCCAGTGGTCATTCAATAAAGATAATACGAAATGATCCAGACTCCTAAATTCACCATGTCATCGCCCCACAACTAGTTTAACGCAATCAATAAGAAAAATGACTTCAACATATACAAAATAAGAGGAGAGAAGCAGAAAAGCAAACTGCATCAGAGGGGGTTTTATGTGGTGTCATAAATTGTCGGGCCATAATAGAGCAAATGATAAGGACGAATAGATACAAGTGACAAGTAAATATGGTGCATTGCATATAAGAAGGGGGATCCTGCCAATAAATGCTGGATAAATAGCTTTTTTATATCATGATGTCCAATAGTTACCAGAATTCCATCAACTTTCAAGAAATTATTTTTTTATAGTATTTTAACGTGGTATAATAGCCCGGAGATAAAATTTTAACTTCTAAGAAAAAGATATTTAACTTTAAGAATATTCCTTTGGGTAGATAAACATTGAGCTTCTGTAACAATCTTAATTCAAGTTTTATGAGGAGATTCAGATCACGCAATAGTTAATTTTCTTCATCGATTTCCAGACAAACTATCCAACACCCCACATATTGCTATTTAGCCATTTAACTTAATCAGTATGGCTGAACCTAATCTAGTCTAATGCATTTAAGACCAAGAAAGATAATAATGTTGTTTTTCTTATTTAATTTCGAACGCAGCTTGTTTCTTATTTGTATTGGGAACTCAATTAGTCTGGCTGCAAGTAGTGAAATTAATCAAACGAAATGCACACACAGTTTGGACATCTCCAAAGAGTTGCTTTCGCTATTGATCGAAGAGGACCAGAAAGTTAAAATTTATGAAGCTAAAAGAGTTTTTATTATAAGGCTGTGAATTGCTATATCTAACAAAACAACATAATTGCGTTCTACTATGAAAGAAAAACAGTGCGTGTTGTAAAGGCTTCATAAATATAAATTGTATGAAATTGGAGTTGGTGTCGCAAAATAATTAATTTTGCTCCTTTAGGAAAGTTTTTCGGAAGCGGAAACCTCATCTAGCCAGCATATGTATAGTGTTTATTCCCTTCTAGGCTCGACTAAATTTTCCTTTTCCACATTTTCCACGTTTGTAAAGCGATTTTTCATTTGCTTTTCCGAGCACACATATTCGTGTAATGAAAAAAATACAACTTTATTCCATTAATAAATAACAAGACAAGGAAGGAGAAATGCTGCACGTATAATAACACATTGATTTTATAATTACGTTGGATTAACTTGTACATAAGTCGAATGTAATTAAGACGCGCAGGCAGTTGTTCTTTAGTATAGTAATCTTCTTGAAAAGAATACTAATGTAAATCAAACTGTGTAATATATACAATAAATTCATTACTGACATTAATTAATTCCCATTCAGCTACAATTAGAATTACGTTTTTTTTTTTAATATTTCCTCAACACACGCAGAGCTAATTAAATTAATAACCCCCTTATTCCACCGTATTGTAGACAATATCAAAAGACTTGATTATTAACCTTTTTCATTTAGAACGATTGTGCCTGCAGACAATTTCCATCGAAACGTTAGTGACTTTTAAGGTGCATAATAGCATGAAAAGTCTTCTTGGCAATCCATAATCGTTCACCTGTCTTAGAGAACCCATTGTGTGCCGGGCTTCCGTTCACAGGTGTTCCCTCCTTACTTCTTGGACGACCCACGGGGCAGAGGTTACTCGAAGAGGGGCTGTATCATCGTTACACTCCTATGCCCCGGGTGTGAAAAAGTAAAAATCTCACGATTGTAAGACGGAACAATGGAAATTATAGATAAATATGTTTATGTATATGAGTCATTAAAGGAAAAGACGGAGACACTAAGGAGATACGCTAAACTAAGAACTAAGAACGACGACATTAAAACTTTTCTGATTATTCAAATCTCTGGCTTAGCGATTTATTTTAAGTAATTAATTTTAAGTATATTAGCCATCAATTGGAGCTTTTGTTTAATAAGTTTCCCATCAAGCTGCGTGAAGCCCAAAAAGAATGATGCCTTCTATAAATCAAATTAAAATTCCAACTAATGCTCTTATAAAATTAATTAGATTCCATTTCGAGTAGTTTTTTTTTTTCGTTTTGGAAAGATATACGAAAAATGTTATAGGGCACAATTAATTTATGCGTCGTCCAACTTTCCCACATATTATGAATTCATCAAGTGTAAATAGTGTTACTGTTTCTATGAAATTTTTAATTACGTCTCTTCACTTGCAGAGTGGCTGTTTTATTAAAAACAGTACGTGTTTTAATTTACGTAATTATCTTATCATAAATTAATAGAAAGTTGATGTTTTAATTTGAACGCTTTTTTTAAACATCATTTTCAGAAAGTTTCTTAACAATTTTATGAAATGACAAACGAGAGTCCGTTTTCCTAGCAAAAATGTAGATCGTACATTTTAGCAAACTTGTCGCTTTCTGCCTGCTCTATATTTCAATATTTTTCTCCTTTTGTATTCAAATACTTCGCTGATTGTCTGCTGATATCTATTCAATTTTGCAAACATTTTTCTTTTCCGACAAGAAATGCACATATTTATATTTACCCACACACAACACACACACAAAAAGACATTTTTATTAGTAGAATATGAAAATAAACTTACCCCCGCACAGATTTAGAAACATTTTCATATGACTGATGACTTTCTGGCTTCTATAAAATCTCCTCTGAAATCCGCTTCATTAAAAATCTGCAACCAAAACGATATTCATGAATGTAATGAATTACAAATGAAAGTTACAAAAAGACTCGCTTATTATCTAAATAATACAGTAGGGCATATCTCGCAGCATATTAAAAAGGTACAATAATTAGCTAAGTTCATGATGAGATAAGGTTTGTTTAACTCCATGAACTTTCCCTGAGAACAAGATCTGAGAGACGATACATGCGATTAGTGTTATATTAACATTACTTATTCTATGTGAATTGTCTCTACTCCATTTTATAAGGCTTTTTTACCCACGAAATAAACTAATTGTAACTTCTATTATTACGCTCCCACAAAACATAAAAAAGCAACTTACACGGACTACGTGCATTTAATAACACAAATACTTCTGTTTATTAGCCGCTTCCTTTGCACAATATTCCGCAATCTTTTTTTTTTCAGCCTATTTCTCGAAATTTATTAAATTAGTTCTAGTCTTAATCAATTTTCTAAACTGTTTTATTAAAGCATTGTTGAAGCAGTTATTATATATTATTTATGTTCATGCATAAAATACAACCAAAATAATATCCTTTATTAGACCATAAATATCTCGAATATATTTACAAATTTCGTTATTAGAAACTTTCAGCTAACTAAAGTTTGCAACTTTCAAATTAATTCGAAATTAAATTTTCTAACTAGCCATTTTCATAAAGTTAAAATAGTTTTTCGCATTTTTAAATTGGAACTGATGCATTTTAATTTCCTGGATAACAACAACGAAATATTTGAATTTTTATTTCTGTTTGAACCATCAACACCATTTGAAGATAAAAGATACTAAATTTTCTTTTAGTAAAAGATTGTGGAGCAATTGGATTCGTATCCAAGTGTGGATTGAAAAACAAAGGTCCTTTGAAACAGAAAACTTAGCCAAGTAAAGCACGCGTGAGATGTTTAAGAGTGCGTCTAACTAAAAAAAAGATCCAAAACTTAATGGAGAAAACCTTCGTCGAAAGAAAAAGTCCTTCAGATGGATCGCGGAACGGAATACAAATTCAGCTGAAAAATGAGAAATTCCATTTACTTTGGATATAAATACACACAGTGGAAGAAGGAACGCTATTGCAGATCGAAGCTGTTTTATGATTACATCTATGTAATTACATTTTTATTTATGTTTCTCTCCGAACTTCGTCTTCGTGCTACTTTTTTATTCGCTTTGGTACGGCTAAATGAACGAGTAATTGTATTATATCTGCTTCGCATTCTTCTCGAACAAGAATAAAATCTAATCATATCTCTTATGAATGCAAACAATATTTATTGGAAAAATGCTTTGATTGTTTGTTGTCTCTAGCAGGCTTGTCTTTAGAGTTTCAGTAACAATCCGAATTATTTTCGCAACAACAACTGCTTCAAGGAAATAAATAAATTCGTTCAATTTTAAATCACCATTGAAATAAGGATAATAGATGCCATCTGTTCAGCAGCGCAGCGTTTGCAATATGCCATCCAGCCAGCTCAAGTCGAGATGGCAAGTAATAACAATACCATTTACATTTTTTTCTACAGTAATTATGTAAAAAACCTTGTTTATTTAATCATCTAATTTATGATTATCTTCATTGAAATTACTCAAATCTGTACGCAACTGGTTCTTTGATTTATGTTTATATTTGTCGTATAAAAGCAATAATTTCCTTTCGACACTTCAAATACAATTTATTGAAGAAAATATCGAAACCACATGTTTCTCTCCAATAAAATTGCTGTTTCATATAAATATTAATTAATTCATGCTCGTCTACATCTGCAGCAATAAAGAGACAAGCAAAACTAAATGCAAATAATTCTCGAGCGATCTATGCATATAAAAATATTCGAATTTGAACATTCTTTTTAAGATTTAGTCCACGATTTAAGCTTTTTCATTTCAACTTTACTTTATACGTGTCTCCCAACTTGATGAAGGAGATAATTAAGTGTCCTTTAAACTTGGAACATCTTCATATTTTTGCAAGACGTTAGATCTGAAATAAGTTGTTTTCTACGGTTGCTATATCTCCTTTCATTCGCTACTTTTCACTCACCTTTTGAATGTTTAATTATGTTGCCGTGAATAATTTATTTCATTTCAAAGAACTTTTCTATAAAAATATACACCAGAAAGTGTTTTTTTTACATCATATGTATGCAACAAGCTTAGTAGAATTACTTCGGGAGAACTCAAAATTTTTTAACTACCTTTTCAAAGGAACAAAATGAGTCTAATTGAAAGAAGCGCATCTACAAGATAAAAGTATATATTTAAAAAATCTACCAGGATATTTTCTCTATAATTAGAAGGCTCATTGCTGTGTAAAAATTATACTGAACAATTGCATGACTAGGTACGCAGGCAAAACAAGTTTTACGATTCACACATTATATTATTGAATTAAAATAAATGCAACCCGTATCCAATAAAAACCATGATATACCTACCGAGATAAATTTCCCGGATAAAATAATAATTTTTATGTGAAATATGTTTGCAATTAAATCTGGAGATACTATTAAGATAAAATGAGTTCAAAATCTGTCGTGGTGATTCAAAAAGGTAGGTGAAGCAGGTGGAGAGGCAAATCTGAATGCAGGCTGCTGTCGGACAAGGTTCCACATTTAAATAGGTAATAATTCAGCTGGTTTAAAGAGTGGCTGTTATTCACATTGTAACCAGGCTAAAAAGCGATTTCTTGAAAAATAGCAAGCAGCACATTCCCCGAGAGAGTTGTTCATCCTGCACCTCTTCAATTTATACGTTAATCTACACTTTAAGGGCTTTTATTGGATGCTTTAAGTTTTATCTTGTCACTGCGTTACCGAACATTACCTTGAAAGATACTCCACGTGCTTCTATCAATTATGGTTTGGTGTACAAGATTTACGTTTACTGTACTAAGCGCGTTTCGGAGATAAAGTGGGCTTATTTCGACGACCTTTTTCAGATTTAGGCTGATGGTCAGCGCGACCACCTATAGGATTATCTTGTAATTTATAAAAAACCAGTAGAACTTTGTCTACTTGACAGCAGACTAATTTAACTAATTCATTAACTCTAACTGTAAAAATACAGATTTGCTGACCAACTATTTGATCGTGGATGGAAGAAAATAAATGTTCAGCAGAAAACTTATAAATTACTTTGCACATACATTTGAAATATCAAATCTCGAAAATATAATTATTGATTGATGAAGTTCATAGATTTCGCTGATAGGTATCGGCGAGGGTATCGGCTACTTCCTTATCGGTATCATCCTTCAAGAACCAAGTTCCATTCATCACGATGGGCGCGCACTCAACCGTTAGCTCTATAAATAATATAACAGGAAAATATATGGTCTAGTACTTATAATAAATAAAGTACAACAAATTTTTGATATAAAATAGCTAAATTAATAAAAATTTCACGATGGAACCAACATCATATCTCGTAAAGTTTTTATTGTGGCTTATAATGTTATAGTATTTGTACTTGGATAAATATTATATAAAGTGAACTAGGGCCATTTGTGGTGCTATCTATACGACGTGGTGTTAATCCAGCAAAACCATATAAATCTTAAATTGGCCAACTAGAACAAATATACGAGCATTTCATATAAAAACACATAAAGCCTGTTTATGCCGCCATTAAAGCTCGCCAAAGCTTAGATAAACCACTAAAGTACTAAAAAATACAGCCGCCGTTAATTCACTGCCACTTTTCTAACTTAATAAACATGAAAGACGCTTACATATCATTGTTATTCCAAACTTAATTTACTATTTTATCAGTGAAATGAGCTGCTGCACAAATGAATTCCCTTCCGCCTCTCTATCGAAATTAATTGCCAGCAAGAATATTATGAAAGATTATCTAAATGAGATAAAGGCAGCCAAAATTACGAAAAATTCCAGTCGACTACTAATAAAAAAAAACTAAAACATAATAAAATGCCAGAACTAACTTATTAGTGGACGAAACGAAAACAGTAATTAGGTCGGTTGGTTTTTGTGGAATCGGAGATATAAAAATTCCAGTTAATCTGTTTTTTATGTGAGAGAATCCCCAAAAGAATGTGTATAAATTTCCACCGTTGAAAGATAGCGTACTTTTATATTCGTTAGTTTTGAGAGTTGTATCGTTCCGTCATTACGAACTCATCTAAGTAAGCAAAGCAGAATTCGCAATGAAGACGTATTTGGCTTTAGGTTTAACTGTCCCACAACACTAATGCTTGATTCATCCTGGGCCAAAGAAACTTTTATTACACATTGGCATTGCGCTTAGTTTACAGAAATTCTAGTCTCGTGTTGGGTTTAGTCATAATGGTCAATTATATGGGTCAAAGTATAGTTGTTGCTATTACTTTAGGAGCCTTTAATTTCTAAAACATACCACACAGCTCTAGCTATAATATCGTGCGTGCTAGAGAATAATTACGGATCAATTTCGTGTTTTTTTTGATAAACACAAAATATAATAGTCAGTCTTGGTTGAATAAAATTGTAATTTAATCATTATAGTTTTTTTTGATTAATGTACAGCTATAAAAACTTTTACATTGTTCAATAAAATATATTAATCGGAAAGTTGTGTTGAAATTAATTTATATTCAATATAAATAATAAATTTAAATGTAAATATTGAAAAACTCTAATGGTCAATGTGCCGATTATAATTTATTATAAATAAATTCGCTATTGTATAATAATGTTTGTTTGCTCTGGGCTGAAAAAGCTACTATCACTTTTCATTGAAAAAAAAAGTACAGTAAGCTTCCTGGAGATAAACCATTGTGTAGTAATTGTGGTAAAAACGAAAAACCTCTTGGTGAAAAATGCCTTGATTATTCTCAGAGTAAACCTTATCTATTTCTTAGTCTCGCTATAGTGTAATTCTTGATAGAGCCAGTCTTTTCAACACTTTACAGCATTTTACTTTTATTTCAGCATTGCATTCATTTAATTTAACCTCAAGCTTTTGTTTTGCTTCTGATGAAGAATGAAAATGAAAACATAAACTTGACAATATTATTAAAACTTTCATAGTGTTCCCATTTCAAATTTATTATAGAATAATATTTGATAATGGTAAGCTTTAAATGAAATTCCTGTACACTCCAAAATGCACACATACTATTTTTCAAGTTCCAGAATGCACTTTTAATATAGAAGTGGAAGCAAAATATTTGTCGCACTTTTTCCAGCATTAAAGCTCATCATTTCAAATAAAATATTTCTGCAAATAAAAATTAGTCCAATGCTATCCATCATTTTAATATTGTTTTTAAATAAACAGCTATTTATTTATTTACGTTTATAAATGCAGATAATAAATGCATTTTAGTAGTATTTAAATAATAAATTGCAATCACATTTGATTTGTTTATTCTAGTTGACGGTTAATTTCCGAGAAAACTTTTCTCCTTACTTTATTCCAAGATAAATTATGCTGCATGGACAGTGCAATTAGAAAAAGAAAAAGAGCTGAACAATATTCAAAACTTAAATTAACTTTGATTTATTAGTGTCTAATTTATTACACTCCGTTGGTTTACATTACTAATCTAATTAATTATCAAAAGGTGAGGCAAATCATTTGAAATATTTTTATTAAAATGCACATCGCTAAATACGTATACATGAACTCAAACAATAGTTTATTAGTGAAAACACAGAATTACAGATCTGTTGGTAAAAAATTAATAACGATGCGTTCGCGTTGAACAAAAAAGTCATCAAAAAAATGTACAATGTCAATGAAGTTTTTAACTTTGTTAAAGCTCGTATGTTTGGGTTACAACTAACCCAAACACGCTTTTAGGCGTAATTATTTTCGAAAACGAGCAAACAAATATTTTTGCGCTTTGTATCGTCATATACACATGTTTATTTCAGCATCATCCAGCATCAGGATGGATTATGTGTGACAATATTCCGCAACTATATTTGGATGTGCAGAAGTTACTAGCAGCAGACCTCATTGCATTTTGCCAAATAAAAAAAACTATAAAGAAAAACATCTTTTTACTTTGTAACACACGACATGCAGCACATCACAATTGAGTTTTATACATTCACGGCTCCGCATTGCGAATATTTTATCTCGCTTTGTTCACCACTTTATAAACTCGTAATTCTTTGCATAATATTTTTATGGCAAAATATTGCCTTACTTAAATACTTTGTGTTTATATTTATAGCCGAACTAATGTTATTAAACACAGAGCTTTATATTTAATTCAATTTTAATGCATTTCAAATAAAGGACTAAATCGTTGTGACGTAGAGTTCAAGATCCAACATCTTTTTAATAAAATATGCTATAAATATTTAATCAAAGAGAGGTATTAATAAAAATAACTCATGTTTTATGCATTTGAAAATGACTAAAATGCCAAGATACTAATGCTAAAGCTACTTATTTTAAGTTTCTAAATTACAGATATGAACTGGAGACTGACTGACTGAAGACCGTAAACATGTCTCCATACACCATATTAAAATCGAGACCAGTAGATTACTGGTCTGGTGTCCAAAGGAAATCTTGTTTAATCCACATTTATGATGTAAAGGAACTTATTAGCATTGGCAACTTTATAGAGAGTTTGAAATGAAACATGTAGTACAGGAGGTCCCTTGTATATGTGGATGTATTACAAGCAATTGCACTGGTAGGTTATTGTACTTTTGATATTCCAATCTGAAATATACATGCTCAAACACAATTACCTTTTCATAAGGTGGCCAAACAAAGGGCTGCCTGCTTCCAAGCATGGCTCTTTTTATTCTTCTCTTATAATAGAAATCCGTATATGTATTTTCTATTTAAAGAAATATTTTATTAGCTACCTTCAAAGTTATTGCTGCATTTTATCCATATAGAAAAGTATAAATTACATTTATGTAAACAAGTTTTTCTTAAATCAGTTTTTCTTATTCTTTAAGCATGGAAAATATTTCAGCAGAATATTTTATGCGAATATTATAAATTCTCATTTTTGCAGACACTTTTTTCCATGTGCTTTATATATTAGTAAAGCTCGCAATAAATATTTTGGTGTGCAATATGTGAGAGTGTACAATTCAGAAAGTAGCAAGCCGTGTAGACGCTTGAAGATTAAAAGAAACAGAAATAAAGCAGTAAGCGTACTTGACGAACTCTTTCAAGCAAAAGTTGTTGTTAGGGATTAACAGTACACCAATGGCAGGCAGTTGGAATTAGAGGGTGGTAAGAGGAACATCCATTAGTTATGAAGTCGGGCCAACTTCAGATGAAGTGTTTATATGCGAAACCCCCAGCACAAAAGCAAAAAGCGCACCCAATCAAAGACTCTTCCAGTACTAGATTGAAAATTAAAATTGAATAAGCTCCTCTGTTGTTGGTTGTGGCTTTTGTGCACCCATATCAATATTTTTTCGTACCAAAATTGGAATCGAGAATTTGCAGGAATAAAAAGATGACAACCATACAAATTAATATTTTCAGTTTGTAGGGATTTTTATATTCAAATATTTATAAGCACTTGTTTTGTTATAAATAATAAGCCTTGTTTCAGGTAAAAAAGTTTATCATTAAAACCCGGAGTTCATATTTATTTTAAGAGAGGGCCAACTTTTATACCGCGTTCATAAAAAGTTTTAAATTTTAATATAAATACTTTATTAAATTATTTTTAATTTCATTTTTTGTTAAAACGTTCTTTTAGATCAATATTTCCTTGTACATTTGTGTATTTGATATTAAAGTAATATAATAGCGAAATATTTAATTAATTAATTGATGGATGGATGGATGAAATTTATTATAATGAAATAAAGGATACATTCAGCAAATAATTATGTAATTAATCACATTATTGTTATGCATATGCATTTAACGAGTTACACTTGATAAACAAATGTATAGTAAAAATTTATATGTAATTTAATCAGTGTAATTAATATTATCTAATTGGAAAATATTTTATTCGATCCAATATTGAATAACCAAATAAAAAACGTTGGGCAATTTATAATTTCCTATATAGTTTTAGTGCCAGTCGAATTACCATATCTATTCTTCATAGAAAAAGTTTTAATTGAATAAACATAAAGACGATTGTGTTTGTATTTGTGCAATACAGAGCTTCTTTAAGATTCAATTTCCGTAATGACTGAAATCTGTTTCCAAACAAAAAGCGATTATTATAATGAAGTTAGGATTTATACTGGAAAGCAAAGTAATTTCAAGATACTTTAATTGTAAATTGTTGAAAGAATTGTATAAACGAATACTGAAAGTTTTTGAGCTTTAAATTCCATTGTAAGACCAATCGATCCTGTAAACAACGTAAACAATGACTGCTTGAAAAGTTTTCAGGCTATTGGATAAGTTATTTCAAAGTTTTATTATAAATATCGGCGGCAATAATTCAGAAGCAAATTGTAAACAACTAACAGATTCCAAACTATTAACACAAAACAACTTGTTATGATATCCTATTTTGTGATGGTTAGCTTAAAACTACATAGCAGGAAAATTCTTTTGATGGAGTGCTTCACTTCAAATACCAAAAATGCTATTATGTAAGCTCTCATTTTAATTTATGCCTCTCCAAGATCATTGTTTGTACTAATCTCTTTTGTACAAAAGGCCTGCTGGCCATGCTATTTGTGTCACAAAGAATCAAGTCATTGTATAAAAGGTAAAGTTTAACTTTACACACTTCAGTTTCAGTAACATGTGTTTTAACCTTTTAACGTGTTGTTGTACAAAAAAAATGAATTAAGCTTTTGTGAAATTATGTTATACAGAAAATATAATGTTCTTTTATTTTCTTTTGGAGATGAGATGAAGAAAATCCAATAGGGGAGTAGTTGATGTGTATGAGATTCATCAGTTCATTCAATTAGCAGCAAAGAAAAGTGGAGGAAAAAAGAATAAAATGAAATAAAAGAATAATTGTGCTTCCGCAAAAACTAAGTTCAGCATCTGCAATTGCGAGTGTATAAAGTAAATAATAGCTCCGTGGTAGTAATAAGGCAAAGAAAAGCATCGGCAAAGAGGTCTAGTAATTAATTTCATTCCTGCCGCATTTATCCCCAGATCTAATCTTATGTATTTTACGTAAAGTAAACAGTTGGCAAAAAGTTTCTACTATAGTGAAAATAGTTTATGACACAAAAGTCCATTTTTAGTAGTTCCTCAAAAACAAATTAAGCTGTGTGAGTAAAGTTTAGATGAAAAACAAAAACTAGCAAGTTATTCGTGTCGCTTTTACGACTAGAATTTTACAGCTCCATCTCGAAGGAGCAAGATTTACGCCCGGACATTTAGTTTCGAGGTAATCTACTCCTCTCTTACATATGCAATTACGACAAAAGATACGAGGGACTTCCCTACTTGATGCATGCCTCAAATTTATATACTTTGCTATAATCATTCCTTTCTTTGCTGCTTAATCTTACGCTGCTCATGGCTCACCCTCTTGCGCCTAAGCTCCAAAAAGAAATCAAATTCAAATTAATTCATGTTTACAACAAGAACACTCTGTGATGGTCGTTGGGTGCATGTATTAGAAAGTTTTGGCATTACGTTTTGTAATTGCTAGTCTGTGTAATGGATTTCCCATTATTTGAATAAAGAGATGAATATGTATGTGGCTGTTATCAGATATCAAATCACATTCCATCAGCAACCGAAATAGGCTCCATTCACCATGTTATGTAAAGGTGACGTTGGATTTCAAACATGCAAATCGAACAAGGTCCTTTGAGACACATGGTTTCATTGATAGTGTCATTTATCGATTCCATAACACAAAGTTGGCCCTAGTTTATCTAGCTGCGTTAATAGCTTGTATTGACAATACCTTTCCCATTGCTCGACAGCAGGAGCAGCAGCATACTCTGTCAAACTAAACTTGCTCTCCGGAACAGGATCTTGCGAAGCGTACACCAGTTTCAATGCAATCTCACCTCTTTTGTTTCATCTTAATTGATGCCGGAATATCCGAGCAGATCAAAGAGATGTCGTAAATTGTCATATATGCAAACGACAATTCACTAGCTAAATATATGCATCTGCTTTCGGATTAAATTCAAAATTCATAATTGGATTGGTTGTACTGTTAGAAATTTAAAAGCCGCTGCGTGAGAATTCTTTTTTTAAATTTGCTTAATATATAATTTCAGATGTAAAGAAATAATTCGTTTCATTGTATACCTAAGAACTATTGTGACCCAGTAAGCGACTTAATAATAACATGGCTTTTTTCGATTGTATTGTTTGATGAAACACATGCATTTTATTGTACCTGCCAGGTAGCAATCTTGACATGCCTATCATGTCAGATGGTGCCCACAACTTCCCGCTCTTATATAAACACAATAGCGACTTGCCATGAGCTAATAATTATATCAAGAAAAAAATGACCAACATTTCTGGCATTGGTAGAAATCAACAGAATGCATTTTCAGATTCATTAATACAACTTCGTATCTAAAATTATTTTGAGTGAATTTAAGAGCATCCTTGATGAATGCGGAGATGAAGAAGTTGCTTGGCCCGCTATGGATTGAATTAAGAAGTAAATTTTCTTGACTTCGGTTTCTTTAACCCTCATAAATTTCTGATTTATGGTTGATATTAAGAATATTGGATTGTATGTTTCTTATAAGTTGAATGCAAAACAGCTTCGCTATTATGAAGAAATATTTTTTCTGTCGGAGGGCGTGTAGCGTGGCATGATTTACTGTGAGAAGTTTAGAACATTTGGGAATAAACCACCGAAAAGAAAATACAAAATAGCATTTATTTTCTTACGGTTAAAATATGCATAAGCTATGAGAAACAATAAGAAGAAGAAATGAAGAATGAGAATAATAAAGGGGATTATTTATATTGGAGACTATTTTGTTATTCATTTTGCAGGATTAATAAATAATAAACGTTGTGTACGTTTGGAAATTCAAAATAAACAATTCGGTGCAAGATTTATCAATTTGTTCAATGATATTTATAAAAATCTAATTTTATACAGAAAATCGAGGCACGAGAGAAAGTTGTCGATATAGACAGACAGACAGAAGGCAAGAAGCAGTCAAGACCCAAGACCTGTTTAACCCAACTGACTTAGCACCTGTTCACTTCTTACCACCAACTGTCTTCCTGAGTTTGTTGTTACACCGTCTTTCCGTTTGCGGTGTTGCCAAGCTATTCTCCTTTAATTATTTCTGTATGCATAACATCATCAACTTTAATGAAATCAATTTTCATGTATAATTTTCCGATCAAGCAAACTGCGCTTGCAAGGATCTGGCAGGATATTCTAATCAAGATAAATACGAAAAACTGTTAAGGGTAGAAAACTATTCATTTGCATGATAATAAGCACCAACGTGTATAATATTACATGTAACACAAGTTGTTTTGTTCTCTTTTTCTACATTGATTGATACCTCCTGCTGCTGAAAAAGCAGCAGTAGCCTCGGTTGAGTGCAGTCAACGACACCAATCTTGTCGTCGCTATTAACTATGAGTCAAGTCGTTTTTACTTTCGGTCACTTATACTTCTACGTACTATAACTTATGTAATTATACATATTTAAGACTGCTATTTGGATCGAAAAGAAATCTCTAAGAGCTATTCGAATTGATTTGTAAATAATTGATATACACTGTCATTTGTTTCAACTAGAACCACTTGTCGTTAATATTGATCACTTTCATTTGCATTTTTTTGATGGAATTTAAAATTACACTAATTTAGTACCTATATTAATTTTATTTCGAAAAAAAGACCGTCTTATATGCTATTACAAGAAACGGTTAAACATCGCGAAAGCGGTAATAACGCGAATGGCTCTTGAGTATCTCAAATAATTATTTTTCATAATTCGTTGACTAGTTTTATGATTGCCATTTTCATGGATATTCCACAAACTTGAAGTTAATTATTTTATTACCATCAGCAATAAACTTTCATATCTAAATCTGAATCGAATGTTTTCCCAAAAAACATTAGATAATTATAATCAAATAAATTGCTATGGCCACTCAACTTTAGGTGATCATATTCAAATAATATTGGGAACCACAGACAGCTATTTATAAAATCCCGATTGTAATTTCCAAAAAAAACATTAAATCCAGCTTAATGTAATTGTATTCTATTGGATGTGTATAGAGCAATCAAAAAACACATACGTTTACTTAATCTACAATAAACTGCCTTCCACCCAATTTCATGAACTTATATCTCTAAAAAGGACGAAATTTATTGGTAGAGCACCAATGTTTTATTTGTTTTTTTTTTCCAGCGGTAGAGACTGTACAATTTATGAATGACCTTTTCGAAAAAGCTCTGTATTGCAGACCACCACGAACAAAAACGTAATTCCAGCTATAAAATTACCTTCTTTTTCTAAATATTGCCACATTTTATAAATGCTTCACACACATTACATGCAATAATTGCAAACATGTAATTATTGTGTGTAGATATTCAAAGTAGGTGTGATAAAATGTGTATGCTGGTGCAGTTTTTCAATTACATTTTACGATACAATTTGCAATTTTGTTGCTTCGATATGTACATACAAGAACCATTTAATTTTTTATGACAACAGCATTTAATACAACAGTTAATAGGCATTAGATTTAATGTACTTTTTAATAATGAAATGCATTATGCAAGGATGGAGTCGCCGCAATTTTGATTTTTAACAACGACGACTTTAATATCTGATACTGTTACAAATTATAATGACTACAAATTATATTTCAATACCATGAATTTAATTCCGCAAGATGAAATTCAATTTGTTTTCTTCACATCTTATGATTTTGTGTAAAATATTACGATCTAATGCAAATCTTGCGCTATTATATTAATTATTATATAGTTTATATTCAAAAGTAGAAAATCAAAGTTAATTAAATGTATTAGACTGTTTTATAATTTCTTGATACTGATACAGGAAATACATACTATGCATATTTAAAATAAAGAATTAATCCTGTAGTAGTTAATTATATGAATTGGAATGAACAAAAAATAATTTCAACATATGCCAGTTAGCTTAATTTATAAATAATAACATATGACTAGATTACTACAGATTTAATTATACATAAATTAGAAGAAAAAACTTAACTAGCTGAAACAATGCACTATTCAGTCAGTCTATTGCATATAAACAAAATACCATGAATTCACACGATTTCATCATAATACTCGTATGAGAATCTGCTACCGTGCTAATAGTTTTATAATAAATAATAAGAAAAACAGTTAGAAATTATAATGAGAGTAGTATTTTCTTTAAGTGTAAAATGATTAGCAATATAAAGACACTTACCGTCCATAGATGAGAATTTCCCAAAGCTGATTCCTGCAACAGAAAGCATTGATTGTAGTTAAACTATGCTATTTCTAGGTATCAAATTAATTTCCTTAATTGTTAGCAATTTTAAAGTTAGAAGTCAAGAAGGATCGACTTTTTGCGCTTGTTGTTGAAAAGTTAAGTTTATTTCAGTCTGACATGCTCGCTTAGAGATTTATTAGACTGTGCTTTTGCAGCAATTTGTCTCTGCAGCGTTCTTGAAAAAAAAAATCTGACTGGACCAAACTGGTAAAAAACAGAAATTCAATTAACTTTCAGCGAGATTATAAATCGATGTAGTTTTCCAAATAGAATTATAAAGTTGATTTTAATTGTTTAATTGTTTAATAGCGTAACGTGTACCCCCGAAAGTTCTAAGGCCTCCATCAATATTTAAGGGTTGGATATTCGTCTCTCCTGTTTTCACTCCAGTCTAAGTTTATGGCCTCATAACTTAGAAAATCTCGGCTCAAACTCTGATTTCCCGGACAATGTGGTTTTCAGCCTTCCTTTTCTCAGTGATAGATTACCCCAAGTAATTAGAATGAACCACTATTTTATCAAACTTACATATACATATATTACCAAGATTGAAACATTTATGCCCTTCTTCTATTTCGGGCTTGCGAAAAGTGCTAGAGGGATGAAATTTAAAATATATATGCATATACAAGTTTCCAGCTTTAATGTATTTCAACGGTAACTTGGATCTGGAACGGATTAGATTGTTTCGAGGTGGTTGATTTATTATTATACTTAGTTGATTTGTGTACCTCTTTGGTAACGCCTCATTTCGGTTGCACAAAGATGCTGGAGATTATTCTGTTCGCCTACAAAACCAGACAAACTCCACTAACTAATTACTTATATACGTATACTACAAATTGCAGCTAATAAGAAAATTCATGATTCAATTTCCATAATAACTAAGAAAGATTTTGCACGTATTTATTTTTAATTAAACAAGAATTTCATGAAACGCTCTCGTCTTTTAAATATTGAGTCTAATTACTGCTATTCCTCTTTTAAAACTATTTTCAGACTGTTTCTAATTCGTACCTTGAAGGTATAGGAAAGTTATCGGCTTACACAAGACAAGAAATCGTCGTATTTATAATTAATTGGATTTCGTAAAGGCCATTCGAAAGAATGCATTTAAACAATGGAAAAATCAATGATTTAATTAATATAGCGGCGCACAGCTTTTATTGGATAAAAACAGAAATTAAAATAATTTTATAAGCGTACGATTTATGCAGCGCAACGTTTTAATTTCACTAACACCACTAAATATCATCTGGCAAACAAGTTTAAAGTTAAAGTTGAAACATAACAAACTCTTAAATTGTATAAATTGCTTGCTGAAACACAAATTTTCAAGATAACTTTCCAAAATTTAATCACACATTGAAAATAAAGTCTAATTTGTGTAGCAAATATTATTAAACAATGTTTGAATTGGGTTATTTTTTGCAAAGCGTGGGCAACAATATAGAAAAAACTTTGCTTTTAAGTTTATTTCCTGTATACAACAAAGAAAGTTTATAAAAAACACAATAACGAGCAAATGCCAGTGCCACTTCGGTTCGCAACAAAAAATGCGATGCTTTAGATCATATCATACAGCATCAGTGCTTTATGTGGTAATCCTTGAGCTTTTTCACCCAAAAAAATCATGAATGTAATAATTTCGTACATGTATAATTATTTTAAGCACAATTAGCTAATGATTGTCAACTTCTATGACGAGGGTAAGTTAATGAAGAATGCAGAATAAGCTTTTCTATTTGCAAAACATATTTGAGCCCCTTTTATAAGTACTAAACAGTATGGGATTGTTTCGTATTTAGAAAATGGTGCTTTGTCTTCGAGAATAAACGCGGAGTTTACTTTTATTAGAACTAGGTAGCATGTTTGCAAGTTTGTTGAGTTTCATTCATAGTATTGATAATTCTAACCTCAAATAAATCCGCGGCGGTTTCGAGACGGCTCTATTTGGCGATTCACACACTAATAGTAATTAACCATCACATACTTTTGCCTCGATTATTTCATAAGAAGATGTCCACAACTCTCCATTAATTTCCACTTTATCACTTTCACTGATTCACTTTTAAAATTCAATAATATCGACCATAATACACCACCACTCTACACATAAATACTGAACTGTCAAGTCAATTGAAGTTGGCGACGCATGCGCACTGGATTCAAGATTGCTGTTGTTATTATGCTTATATTATAGGAAGTGGGTCAAGTGGGCGTTATGTAACACATGCACCTGCGTTGGAATGCGCAACGTGCACGGTGCAACGTGCTGCGTCAGCGGTGCACTGTCAGTGCATTCAGGAATGCTCAGATGCGTCACTGAATTCCTGAACCCCCGCAATATGCATAATGGTCAAAAGTGCGCGGATTTTAATGAAAATTGGTACACAGATAGAGAAAAATCCGTAGAATCCAATGGAATAGTCGGATTTTGTGTAGGGCTTATAGTTTTTAAGTTATTCATTGGTTACTAAATTAATAATAAAATGTAGATAAAAACTATTATTTTCTTAAAATTCAAAGAAAAATTGATTGATCTTCATTAAATTGTTAAATATTGTTACTTATTATAATAATTCAGTTAAAATGTATAGTTTTAAAGAAATAATAATTATAAGAGTGTAAATAAAATGTAAAACAATTATAAATAAATAATATTTTTTTTTTCGAATTTAATTAAATTTATTTCATTAAACACTTCTCAGAAAACCAAAATAAATTCTAAAAACTGTGATGTGTTGTTGAATTTACTAGGAAATAAACATTGTGTCGTTTTACATGAAACAGGTTGAAAATATTTAGATAAACAAAAGACTTTGAATTTAACATGCATAATAGTTATGTGCTAATGACATACATAATTTAATGTAAACAGAGGGCGGTATAGTAAAACGTCGCTTATGCATGCATACATTTTCTGTAATATGTGCGCTTTGCACCTACAATCTTTTCAGTGACTGAGTGGTAATAACCAGCGCAAAAAAAGAATAAATTATGAATTTTTATAATAAATTGCATGCATTTTTTGTGGGCCTGATGAGAATGTGTCGCTGCAATATGTTCCAGCATCCTTTATGCATCAACACAATTTTCTGTAATTTGAACGTATACAATATTCTTGTATATAGTATAAAGTCGATTAATATTCAGCATGTATAAAGGTTAGAAGAGCAGGTGCGGTTGTCGAACTGAGTTGACACTGACTACTCTGAGTGTTGAGAGTAAAACAACTTTTGATTCACAGTTGTTTGTTTGCAAAGAGGTAAGTAGGGTATATTTAGTTGGAAAGGTGAAATGACTTTACACTTATGGAGGAGACAAGATGTGTGGGATAAATTTGCTTTTTGAATTATATGATAAAGTGGTTAAATAGAAGCCTACGCTAAATCTGTTAATATTAATGAACCTACGCTCTAGCATAAAATTTGATGAACAAACCCATAGCTTTCATCTAAAATCCATTTGCATCTGAAACTTATTCCGTTACAAGTCGTTAAAATTGTAAAATAGTGTGGAAAAACAACATTGTTTATTTGCAACTTTTGACGTTATGATGATATTGTTGTAGAAAAATGGTAAAACAAGAATTGTTGGAGATTTACATGGCGAAAGAGCTCATTTACATTGTACCTGTGGAAACTTATTTTACATACGCGCGTTTTATTACAAACATAATGACATTATATATCTAGGACGAGTGTTATATTCATTCGCATATATTTATGCGATTTCTGGAGAATATTTAGGCGAAATGGAAATGTTAATAATAGCCAGGCAGACGGTTCTGTGTTTTTCTACTTTAAACAATAAGGAACAATGGTTTATACAATTTGACAAGTTACAAGTCTCTCACGGCAAACTTCCCCAGACATCAATTTCTACTTTCTGGAGCAATAAAATGCAAATGCAGTTTTAGAGGAAGTCGCTTACGTATACGAGACAATACCTCAAACAATATAAACGTTTTCCTATGAAATTCAACTTAGAAAAAGAACAAAAATGACATATGCAAATAAAATATTAGATGAAAAGAGAGAAAATTTCCATTTGCAATGTAAGAACACGTTGAACCGCGTTTAAGTTATGAGATATTTTGTATTTCTTTTTGTTTTATAGCTTATTTACTTTATTTGTGTTGCGATGATTTATGTCTTTTTTCAGTTTCAAGTATTAGCGTACAAGATAAAAGCTTCAAGTAAAAGCATTGTGTTTTTTTGCGTTTAATCTCCATCTTTTTCTTCTAATTTAAATAAAAATGAGTTCGTAAAACTCGGAACTGTACAACTAACAATTAATTGCAATTTGCTTTTTATCTAGTTCTTATAATACGACCAACTTTCCAACTTTTTGCTCCGAAACTAATTAAACTTATATAAACAGTTCAATATTAACTCACGAGACAAGCAAATTTAATCAATATCTCCTCCCGTTTTTTTTCTTCTTCCTTTAATTATCAACTCAACCTCGCTGATTGTACAAATATTTTCTTTATGATTAAATGATTAGACCACAACTGAAATCTATTTTACATGAAAGATTTACATATCAAACACATAGCCGCAGGATTGCATTGCTATAATCACTGCCCTGCATTATTTAGCAAACCACAACTCAATATGGCAAACACAGACACATTTAGGCCCTTCTGAGGCCCACATGAACTGCCAGTCGCATAAGCTAATACTGATATAACTTTAAACTCGTATGTTGTGTAACCGTCATGGTCTTTGAGACCGACCAGGTAAAACAACCCTGCTGCATATTACAGATTACTGGCTGACATTTGTTGCACCAACAAGCATCCCCACAGGAACTCCTGTGTCCTGCGGTTTCAACTGTGTGGCTTTGAAGCCAAATAAGGGAGGGCCCTTCTAAAAACCTTGTTCTTTCAACAAAACCTTCAAAAATCCATTATTCGTAATGAAGACTTATTAGTTGGTGATTGAAGGAGCATCAAAGTAGTCAACAGGTACAATCAGTAAAGGCATCAAAAATCACTTTGAGCAATCGAACAAAAAGCCGTGTAGGGGTCGTTTGGACGTCGATGAAGACACGTACTGGACCCGGCCTACCTTCCATGACCGACTTAGTTTATCCCCGTAGCCTAATGCCGGGCAAAACGTGATGCAAGAACTCTGGTACAGCCATAGCTGATTAATGAGGTCTGCTCGAGTCAGAAACGACCTCACGTAAAGCAGCCACAACGTTCTGTACTTGTATCTTGTTTAATTACATTTTCAGTCAACCACTCAACTCATGCCTGCGGTATAAAGGATGTTTTACTTACTTTACTTTTTGGTTGGTGTATAACATATTTAATGCACGTCCAACATGGTAGAAAAAAAAAGACGATGATGTGTGTGTGTCTCTGAAGCAAAAATTGGGTTGGTATGTTCCTTTTTGAATTGTTCTATCAAAGGCGCTTGTAGGAAAAATAATAAAGTGCTGAAAATCTACCTCTGGTAGTATTCTTTGTGCGCTAATAACTACAGTGGAGAATAGAAAAACGAAAAGCACTATGGAATTTTGTATTTTCAGAGTTAGTACAAAAAGATTGACGTTGGAAATTAAGCGGGCTTTTTAGAAAAGAAGGCAAAATGCAAATGGAATTTATATTTTATTCGCCCAAATGTCGTTCTTAATTGAAGTCGTTGATCACTTAAGCGGGAAGTTAGAGCGAAAAAAAAGGCATTCAGATCGGAAGAAAGTGCTATGCTATTTATAAAGAGATTTTCATATCATTTAAATAATTAAATTTACAAATTTTGTTGAAAACAATTGAGGATTGTTTGAGAAATAATTATAGAATAATATCAGCAGCGACAGAAAAAAATTCAGCAGCATAATTACACTTCTTGAATTAATTTGTACTCAAAATTCAAGCGAAAGAATAAAATGGCAATTACGTTTTATGCGATATTTCTCTTCAAGTGACAGAAAATTGCTGGGAAAAGTGCACATTAGTCCAATAAAATGATTGAATCCAATAAATTATCAGCAAATGACCAAAACCAAAGGTTTATCTTCATCTAAATTGGGAAGTATGAGATATATCTCAGATACGCCCTCGTCTCGCATTTAGCTTTAATATAAGATTTCTTGTCGCTATAATGTACCAAATGTGCTCGAATATGTATGGGGGTGGAAGGGAGTTTTATCCCTTAAGTCAAGACGAGCAACCAACGCGCTATGTTCTTCTTACTGCATTATATAGTTATCCTACCGACTCATTGTCGACTCTAGAGACCTTGATAAATATACGAAGCGAACCACGTAACTCATTATCTTAAGGAACTAATTACACCCTCCTTCTTCCCTAACTGCTGGGAAGCTTCTTCATTTATTTCACAAGATGCTCTTTTTTTGAATGCTCCAAATAGACAACCTATTCTGTTATGGCAAGAGTTATTTATCAAATTGATTTGTTTTGCGCGGTATATAAGATCTTAATTTCCCCACGGCGTTATTATATGGCCTTTTAAAACAGTCTAAACGAATTGTTGTGTAGGTATTATAATCAGATAATTTACCTAGGGAAATCTAAATTTCATATTGAATTTTCATCACTCAAATATAACACCACCATTTTATTTCGTCTGCTGCTGATGATATTCGTGTAGGCAGCAAAAAAGTATCTTACTTGGAAAAGAAAGCGTTGTTTGTTGTAGGTGGAATACTAAATGAGCATGATTTCCAAAATCAACAAAATTTTATTGACCAATAAATTAAAACGGAAAGAACATTATGATCAGCCAATTTTAACTACCTCGCTCTCCTTTATTATCAAATAACTTTTAGGTGTGCAATCTGGGGGTTATTAATGGCATTCTAAAGATATTGGAAAATTTGCGTTAATTAAATAAAACAGAAGCTTACAAAACAAACACTGATTGAAACCTCAAAGGGAACTCATTAAAATCGAATCAAGCCCTACGAAAATAATTATTAGAAGGCATGATAATCGTACTGGACTAGAATGCAAATATTAACTGACACGAACAGATCCGATTCATCGGAGTTCAATTAAAATCCACCTAATTATCGTTCACGTCATTACCGGATTTCGCTTTGAAAGCCAATGCAAAGCTAACATCAACTTTAAAAATACAAGCTTTTACTTCCATTAGGTGTTTTTATTAAAAACCTAGTGAGCAGATTTACGCAATGCTATTCGAGCTTTGATGTCTATTTCACTAAAAGCTAAACACATATGAACTGCAATTAAAGCTTTTTCAAATTAAATCATTGCAATTATTAATTATATTTGCCAAATTACGAAATAAATAAAACGTTTAGCGCATAGCAATTTTTTTCGTCTAATTGGCCATCCGGTTGCAGGTTCATCGACTTGCACTTGGGTAAGAAACCGCAATGCAGTTGTACTTTTATGAATGAATTTAAAAGGTAGGAAGTAAAGGTTAAGTGTAAACATACTGGTTAAATACTGTTGATGGTACACGACAACTTAGTCAACAAGAAAAACGAATATGTTAGCACCTTATTTCCCTGGGCAACCATAATTAGTTGGCGACTCTATGATAAATTAATAAGGCGTGGAAGTATTTGGTTTTCCAGTTTAAGCGACTCAACCTTTTTCTTAACATAGTGGGTGTTCGCATACACTTGCACAAGATACACACACATCAACTTATTTGAATAATACGTTTTTTTTACGTCGCTTCTAATTCTTACCAAATTCTTGGCTTTAGGGTGCATCCTATTATGGAGTTTGTCTAAAAACTTATTACATAAAAACCTGTCTGGAAAATTGCCTCACAGAAAAACCGATTTCAAAAGAGTCAAGTGAATTTAATGATGTAATATTTGCAAGATCTTCAAGAACGCTGATTAAGGGAATATTTATTTTCATGTGGGAAATAAAAGCGTAAAACCACAATATTGCGGAGTGTCGAGGCAAAACTTTTAAATCAAAGAGTTTATTAGATAATAATTGATGTCGACATTCGGTCTGAATTAAAATTCAATATCAAGACTACTATAGTGCAGCCTCACATCAAAGGGTTCGAACTGAGCTCGAATTATAATTGAAATATAATGGTTAGGTCATGTTTCAGCGTCACCATTGCATTGTCTAGCAATTTAACATTTGTATGTTATATGAACATAATATGGGAAATCAGCTTTTGAATTATACAGTTCTCGTTTCAGCCACAAACTACTAAGATACTCAACAGCCAATTTGATATTTAATGAATTAATTCGTTATTAATCAATTTCCGGCAATTGATTGCAACTAGTACTACTAATTACTTGCATTAGATCTGAAGCAGTTATAAAATTATTCCATCATGATCTTGTAGGATGTGCCTTTCTCTTCATAAGGGGGATATAATTAAGATATTTATAACGCTAGTTTTTCTTAGGATCGGTTAATAATGCAGTAGTCTTGCATTTCCTGGTTGAAATATCACCTTACAATAGTACTTCTTGTAGGTTTATTATAAATTATCTAACAACCAGTTTAACACGCTCTAATATCGTTAAATAGCACCTTGGTCGCGATGATTTCGATTTCCTAACACTTAATGCACTACAATTAGAAACAATTCAACGCCCTTGCATACTAAATTATGCAAACATCCTCGTTTGAGGTTCAAACTTATTAAATCTCATTTCCACTATAAAGATTCGAATGAAAATATAGTAGTAAAACGATTTCTTACATAATCATGGTTTGGCGCAGAAGTGAAACGTGAATTAGGGTAGAGAATTCATTCTCTTTTCTTATTTAAGGCGAGAGAAGATATATAACCCCATATAAATCACACACTTTATAGTGCATTCAATGCAAAAACTATGTCACAAAAAGTTGATTTGTGGGCCTATAGAAAATTTCACTGAACGCTCCACGATCTCTTTTCGAACATTTAAGTGGTATAAAATTTATTTAAACGTTATAAATGTTTCCCCAAAAAACTACAAATAAAATAGAAGAAACTATATCAATTTGAAAGGAATGAAATATTTTCATAAGGGGGCTATGTAGCGTGATTTTAAATTTAATATCAAAAAGTATAACCACCCACATATTTATATATATGATATAAAAATGTCCACATACCAAAAAATCCAATTTGACATGCGTTTGTCGAGGCATAAAATGCGATTGAGATGAAATAGATGCATTTTAGATGCGATTGTCGGGCGGAAAGTTGATATTTCAAGTACGTTCTTATATGTGCCCTATTACATGCTGTTGCACGCTTCACTTCTTATGCGGATTTTGATGGTAAAAGCCCATAAAAACGCACATGCACACACATATTTGCGGTTATTGCTTTAGTTTGCCAGCAATATTAAAAAAAAATTCCTGAAAGCGAACTAAAACAAATCACTTGCAGAAATGGAGCGCACTTTCAATGACTCGGAGCTTTCTCGAGCTTTACGAGTTGCATTGATGATTATAAATATTTTCATTGAAGCGATTTATCTATTCGAAATTTTATTCAATAAATTAATACAAGCATATAATTTGCAATTAAATATTCTGTTAATAAATAAGTTTAGTAACACTAAAGTAAGCCGGATAATTTGCATCGAATATTATGACGATATTGCGCATTTTAATCTAATTTATTTATGGCAGCATTAATTGCCATCTACATTGTTTTGAACATAATATTATTTGCACTGTACCAATAATGCATTTTCTAATCAAATATCAGTTAAGCATGCATATATCAACACAAATACTCGTTACAATTGTTGTTTGGATATACGTAGAGTATCATCAGCGCAATACAAATGACTTTTGTCTTCATTAGTGCAAAGTTACTATTAAATAGAAGGTAATATATAAACTGCACTAAATTACAATAGTTATCTGTATTAGGTTGCATATTCCTAATTATCTACTCGCATCGCAAACGTTTGTTTATTTATACATTCAAAATATTATTGGATAGAGCACATCTCTCTTCGTATCGCGTGTACAAATAACGTCTACATTAACATTTGATGGCAACAACAGAAAGACAGATTAATTAATCGAATCGACGATATATGAGCGTCATGCTGCAGGTTTTTATGCAGTTTCACAGAAAACGAACCGCGCATAGTTATTACAACGTTAATTAACTTTTATCTATTAATTAGGTTACAAAGCTAAATTAAATTAGCCTAAAATAAATGAAAGCTTGTAGCCAAAGCACTATATAAAAATTAATCACATTACATTTTACAACATCAAAAAGCTCCATTCCATTGTAAAAGCGGTAAATTTTAATAATCATAATGTTGTTCGACAATACTTCAATAATAATATTATTAAAAAATATTTTGATGGTCGGCAAAACAAAATAGTTGATCATTTTTCGAATTGTATTTAATTTCCTCTATATAATAAATTTTATGGTGGTACAGAAATATCTGTTGCTGATTGCAGTAAAAAGCGAAAAAGTTGGTGCTGCTTAGATAAGAAATACGACCCCAAGAATAATTACCAATAAAGCAGCGTTTTATTATTCTAAGAAAATATCGTCGAACACCTTGCCCGCTTATCGTCCACAATAACTCAAAGGATTATTGGCAAAGTAGCGACTGGTTTGTGTTATATTCTTGTATTGGTAAGAGAGCAGGTTGCGAATTTTCGATATAAAAAATTCCTATCACCATTTCTGTATGGTATCGATTGGTTTTATTTTGCATAACATCGTTAGTAAGCTGATAGGGAACAAATAAATCCTTTAACTTGATTCACAATTCATTTGTTATTGCATCTATGTCGCGATATTCATTTCCATATTGTGCGCTCTGTAAAATTTATAATACAATTCAAATTCCAACTTATGCCGAGGGACTATTTGCCTCGATATTTGCTTTCAAATTAGTGCAATTTAAACATGTAAAATAGAATACAATGGGATTTGTCAAACATGAAAACCATAAAAAACCACACCAAAATTAATGAAGCCCCATAAAATGTCATCAAGCTCTATGAAGCAAACTCGAAGCCCTATTCGGAAAAGTATTAATTCTTAAATAATCGCTCGGCCGGATTTGCATTCTATGCTTTTGAATAAATCACATTTTGCACCGAAATCGAGTACCAAGAAAAATAGTGCACTGAAATTATGTAGACAGCTTCGTTAATATTAATGACGGTTTCCGAATATTCACATTTACATTTTACACTACAAAATTCTAGATAAGATGTTTGGCATCAATCATCCGCAATTTATGCCGTTAGATATTCCAAATCGAATAATACATGTGTAAACTAACTAATTAGACTAATTGTATAACATTCAGTAATTCGGAAATGTAACTACTCAATCAACACTTTGTGAGACAATATTAATCTGCGTTTAATAATCTGTTGCTAGAACCTCAATAAACCGCATTCAGTTTCCACTAGAGCGATTTCTTAGCGATGCCAATATAATATTCAAATTGCGGATGATTGGAAATTAAAATCAGTTAGTAAAATTCAAGTTTGCAGGTGTAATAAATATGCGGCTGATCGAATAAGTAAAGTAAAGTGGTTGTTCCAAATAGCACACACCATCATAAATATCTCCACGTACGTGAATTTCTAGAGGATTATCTCTGATTCTGGAACAGAGCCACTCTGCTATTATCATATCTGAGTGATTTTGCTTTATTTCCGCAACGACCAATTATTTATTGAATCGAAACAAAACTTTTCGATACTGCACAACATTTCTTCACGATCTACTTCAGACATTGACGGAACTAAATAATAAACATCCCTCTTCCATTCCGGATAATTTGATTTGAAAAAAAGTGCTACGCCAAGATATTTGTGTGTGGTAATTCAGCACACGTTATCGATGATGATGGTGGAAAAGGCAGTCAAATAATACTACATGTCAGCTGTGCAAAGAGATTATGCTTGAGTAATGCAAAGAATTTAATCCTCAAGTACATTGGGTAACAGTTACCACACCGCATTGGCTTAAACGCAATGAGTGATCGAGTTCACAAACTGCGTTTAAATCAAATTCCGAACAGGATTAAGGAGTTATGGGTGAATATTTTCGTCGCACACCTGCGTCCATGATCGCTATTCCATTTACCTAATATATGTGTGAATGTGTCTTCATGAATAATACATGCCATCACTATGTGCTTCCAGCCAAAGTCTCCTCTCTCCAATTCATTCTGCAAATTTACCCTTCAAATCTGTTTATTTATCTTCCAATTTTGGATTTCTTTAATTGATCAGCGTAATCAGGATTCAATACATGTCTGACATAGTTAAGCCAATATGCACCTGGGAATGGTTTTGGTGCATTATAGTTAGATTTATGTGATGGTGGTGAAAGAGCGGCGGCAGTGTCGCCTCTGCCCCATTAGCTGTGTTGGGTGGCAATGAGCCGTGACACGTAATGACCCTTGACACGTGCCCACCAACCCCTAACTCTGTTCTACTTCTGCCAATGCGTCCATTGTCTATACTGATCCACCAATGTCCAGTCATCGACATTGACGATATCAATCTGTTGACCCTTGTCTTAATCCATTTACACCTCGAGCATCTTTAACATCAAACTCGCTCTTCGATATTTGTCACCACAATAAATATGTTTGTATTTCTGATATTCGCTTTTCACATCACATCCGATCTTCCATTCTTTTTTGTCACAGAATCATATTTTTTGCTGTTGGTTAAAAAACTTCAATCATCATTATTGGACATAAATCAAACAAAAAACGTCTATATTTATGAATGGATAGTAAATAATCCTTATAGCTATACCAATAAACCGCCCCATGTAATAATGCCGGAAGATTATTCTGCTTTATTCGTTGAAACAAAGAAATACTTTAATCCGAAAATGAGATTAAAAATATGTTCGGATTTTGTAATTTGGTTCAAAAAATAGAAGATTTATTTCGTTTTTTTGCAAAGCTTGCTTTGACAAGTTCTATATTTTACACCATAATTTCACACTGGTTTAGTAGAACATGGTCATTCATTGGAAGATTAACCAATGAGTTTGAGATAAAATATTATCGACGCTCAGTTCGCCATAAATCATCAACTAATTTTGCAAATCTATAAAATAGAGATCGTAAAATCGTTATGCCTTAATTACAGGCATTCTCAAATAATGTCACGTACTATATGAACCCAGATATATTTCGATGTGTACTCATAAAAGGCATAAATTTCCACACATGTTCCAACTGGCCATCCCATAAATCATACAATATTCATCTAAATCATATGGATAATTGTGCACTTTTATAATGCGTTAAACACACGCGAATTTACTTGGTTCGTTAAGCGTAACCATCTAATCTCTAATTATCCACCGTTGGAACTTCGTGCCGGACTTTGGCTGGACTTCTACACCATTAGCAATGTCGTTTCGGTTTCACTTCTTTATTGCTTTATGTGACGCCTATTCCACCACCAAAACGCAATTAATTTATTATTTGACTTAGTTTGCGTACTAAATCTTTGAATAAATTACGCGACTTTTACATGTTAATTATCTAATTATTTTCGAAACGTAGGTGCATACATTACACGCTTAATTTATATAAAAGTTGATTGTGGTATGTGGATGTGGCTAAAACGGTGGGTATTTTCATAGCAAGCCGACAGTTGCATTTATTACTTATTTTAACAGCGCGGTCGCTGGATTTAATTAATAGAGCATGCGGGTAGCTAAACGACCTGAAAATGTGGTTTCACTCCACTTTATCAATTACAACAGAAACAGGTTACTTAGTCAAGGGAGTTTCCGCCTATTTCCACTATATGGCTACGACATCTTCTTATCTACTTGTATCTATTGCCAGTGTCTTATACAGACTTTATATCACCCAGCAAAAGAAATACAATCTAGATTTTATTTTCTATACCATCTAGGTAGCTACATCCTCCTTAACACTACTACATTTTCTTATCTTATCTTTCAACTTTCCTTTAGTTGATTTCTAAGTAAATTGCAGATAAAATCTTCATCGTTAGATGAAGCCTGCCAAAATTGAAATCTTGGTTTGATCAATCAAATACCCATTTGGTTGAAATCCTTAGTAAAAATACTATAATTGAATCTTGCCTAAAATACACATAACTGTCGCATCCACCAAATTCCACCCTATTTCATCGGACCGCCATTCAGATATCATCAATCAAACAACTAGTATTTGTCTCGAACTGAAAAGTTATGATGCTTTCAAATTTAAACCATCTTTGTTTACAAGCACTAACATAGAAATGCATTATTAAAATACAGTTCCAAAGGAAAACAAAATCAATAGGATGGATGGACCCAATAAGGATATTTTCCGCGTTTCAACTTCAACAGTTTATGAGCAGGACAATAATGATCCTACTAGCGAAGTGGTAGTAAACGTTGATTTTTAGGTGTTTTTAGCAGTTTTATTGTTACAAGTGAGGAAGTTTAGTAGGTGGTCTGCAGAGAACTGCTGCTGCTTTCATAATGTGCATTAACCAAGCGCAAGCTGTTGGACAGCAAGTGGTGCATTCCCATCAAGAGACACCACATTGTAATGCAAGCTCATACGCCCCTCTACGTCTAATTACATGCTTATGTAAACTCAAGCTATTAATATGTGCAATATTATAATACAATTAAACATCCCATCAACTAGTGATAAGCACCACGTTTTGTTGGTTCAGAAATATTGGATTGAATTTCATCGTTCAATGACCAGTTATAATACTCGACCGAAAAAACAATAGAAATTTTTATGACAGTCCTCAACATGCCATAAGTTTAAACTCATCGAATTTATGAAAGCAATTGTCAATAAAATATGGGCGATAAAGTTTCAAGAGTGCTAAAGTATAGGGTTTAGCAATCTACCTGTCGCGTGTTTTAGCGGCGTATAGACCAAAATGAACATGCTGTAAAAGTAAATTTGATTGTGCCTGAGCGCAGATTTGGTTAGTGTTGCCCTATTAGCCCCCAATGGTCAATTTAATGCAATTTGGATCAAATTGACTGAAAGAACTTTTTTAAATTGGCCACTTTCGCGTTGGGTAAACGAGCTGGTTGCTTGTAAAGCTGCCCACTATTGGGCTAGTGAAGCTTTGCGCCACAAATAAATTTATTCACCACTAATAAATCAGCGCGAGTGCAAAACAAAAACTTTTTATTTCTTGGAAAAAAATCGGGCTACAAAGGAAATATCGGTCGAAAAAATAAACAAATATCCCCATAAAGATGCATAAAGGACGAAGGATAGATGATGAGAGATATAATAGTCGAGGAGTTGGTTGAGTTGCCGCTGACGATGCTGTAGCAGCACTAGCTTCCTCTGGACCGATCAATATTGTACACTCCCCAAAATCAGCTGGAACAATACGAAATGCCGTAGTACACTAAATGCTGCGTTTATTGTCACTTCTGTGTGCAAATTTCAAACCGACTTTGCATCCCCTTTTATATTTATGCTCAAAACTTTACAAACTAGGCCTTTAGAATTTTACACTTGTTTCACAAAACTTTCCCACTCGCCGCCTGTTAAATAAAATAAAGGCAACAATAATTTAATTGCATACATATTTATGAAATTTTATTAATTAGGCAACACTTTGCATTTATTAAATAAACATTCAAACCCCTAAGTTTCTGAATTATTGGCGACGATAAAGTTCCAGGACTAAATCTGTCCAGAATATATTGGAATGGGACTATCTAGTTAAATTTTAATATCTAATAAATTGAATTATTAAGAGGTAATATGTGAACTCCCTCAGTTCAAACTATCCATCAACGCAGCGTAGGAAGTTGAATTATTCATAATAGTTGCACAATAAATCCATCTAGACAAGATCTTCTTACGTATATAATTACGGAAGTTATTAAAGCAAGACATCTTGTGCAATACGCTAGTTAATGCCAGTAAACAGTGGGCGATAATTTAAGGGCTGATAATGTATCAGTTGGATAGAATACAAATATGTGTTCAGGGTGCCTTATAACTATAGAAGCATACCTTGCAAGACTTGTCTCAGATAAACTCTGTTTGCTTCTACCCAGTCATCTGAAACTAATTATACAGGCACTATTGTTTACTGTAAACATATGGCCCTATTGGTTGCTGCTAGTTTGCTTTTAACTAGCCCATAGTCTAATCGATTTATCAGCTCCATTAAAGCCGATAAGAATTCACTGTTTTTAAATACGAAAAAATTCAAATCCTTTTTCAAAATATAAATTCAGTCTACTCGGTGTTGGCGGCTTATAGGCAGGATGAGCTGTTTTGTGCTGCAGAGCTGAAAATTTCAACTTTGGCTTATTTATTCATCCCATACAGACTTATCTAAACGAGTTAGCATAAATCTGCAGATCAATTTTGTACTTGTATTAATATTATTTGATAAATAAATGTGATTTAATTAGATTTATCAAAGCGTTTTTAATCAATGAAAAAGCGATCCTGCAGCGCGAGTATTCCATTGAAATATTTATCAAAGAAGCGAATACAATCAATGAGAATAAATAATTGAGTAAATATTCAATTGATTACCTTATTTCGCAATCGCCAGATACAAAGACAAATACGTTTTCCATTTATTTTCATAATGAAGTTCAATGTCTGCATCCATGCAAGGTTGCAAGGCTTCAACATCATACATTATACTCGGATTTTCATCATCTACTTTTATTTAAACTTAAGTTAGGGCCGGTGGCATTATGTCCTTTTACGAGTAGATTACGTTGAAGCACAAGAATGAAACCACAAAGTAATTTGCATTAAAGCAGCATTTTGCTCAAAAGTAAAATTTATTCAGCGTTATTATGAACGAGACAATTACTTTCTTTTGATTGCACTTTTGGACGGTTTATTTGAATATGTGAGATATCTTTCAGTCAGGAAACTCGAATCGAAACTTTACAGGAAGGAATTCATTGCAATTTGTTGTTTATTCTTCAGGAAAAACGCACTGATGCGTGCGACCTCGTCAGATTAAATTTTTTTCTTTAGTAAAAGAATATTGTTGAAGAAAAATAGGCTGCAGTAAATAAATGCTGTAGAAATAATTTTAAAAATGGAGCACTAGATTCAATAAAATATTTTAACTTTTCAGGACTTTGCTAGTTCCCACTAGACAGCAAGAGGAATGAGACAAATCTTTTTTATGTTTGTGGGGGAAACTATAAATGAGTTACTTTGCGCAAAAGTTTTTTTGTCCAGCTAGGTCGTCCTGACAAATGCAATTAGAGTGGGACTAATAAAAAATGTAAACCCGTCAGGATCTTTAATCTAAAAAATATTACCATACAAAATATCACCCCTCTCTATATGCATGGCAAAACCACCCTCGATTTAATGGAAAGTATACATTATACAAAATAATGTATTCATCGTGTAAATGATATTATCCGGAAGCGGGAACTGAGAGTGAACAAATGAATTTAGTACATTAAGTAGCGCTCATCATTCATGTAAAAGGTAACAGTAAAAAGCCTGAAAAATAGCACACCAAGTGGCATAGTTAATTTTCTTGGGTTGGAAAATGTATGGAAGCTAAAGTAGCAACACCTGTGGATTGTGATTTAATAACAGATTGAAATGTTATTACAGGGCATTATCTCTGACAGCGTCTTGATACGGGGATGCTTTAAACTCACTTTTTGTCGGGATTATTAAATTGGTTAGTGTCACTGACGACAACTACGACCAGGAAATCGATATTACACAACAACGCCCTAACAAGCCACGGCACTCTTTTTTTATCTCCTTGTATAATTTGTAAACAAAAGCTGTGCTTTTGCTCGCACTCTTTTTCACTCACAAAAATTTCAGGATATCCATAATGAGCCCGAAGAGTTCCCCCCAGACAATAAAAACTGAACACAATGTTAAGGACATCAGGAATTTGCAATCTAAAATTAAAATTGACATTTAAAATTCATGGTAACGTACTGGTATACACTGAAAATAAATTAAAAACACCTGCAGGTATTAATTTTGTTATAGTTTTGAATATATTAGCATGAATTTTGTGTCGTCGTTCCAAATAAAAAAATAAACAATTTAAATAATTGAGGGCAATTTAAAATTGTTAGAGTTACATCTAAAATGCAAATATATTTCCAACTGGCAACGATCAGTTTTGCCCGCGGTTTTGCAAACTATAATTTTTTTGTCCATTTCGATCGTGCATGTTGTTGTAAACTTTCCATCATTAAGGCAATTTTAATTGCATGGCAAAAGTTTTACGGTAGTTAAAGAAGAATTTATTAAGATTATTCAATTTTCTTATTTAAATATTTTATTAATTAATCTACTTCATCTGATAGCCGTATTTTTGATTGATTTTATGCATGATCAGTTTGTTGTCGCTTCTGATTTTGCAATTAGATTTTTAATTATTTGCATTTGAAAAATGATTCCATATTTATCATATACGCAGATATTATCATAAATTTGAATAAAATTCAACCAAGCAAATATAATACTCCACTATATGCAATAATAGATTCATTTTGAATTGTAATTGTGATCTATTTTTGTCATACAAATTATGCTTTTAGCACTAATTCGCATGTTGTAGTAAATGATTGTTCAATATTTATCTATTATATAGCTGCATAGAATATTAAACTTCCAACAACTTTAATAAGATTTATGAAAAAAGTCTATTTAAAAGTTTAAAGCGGTTTCAATATTAAACGCTTTGATTGATGAATCGGTTTCATAATAATTTATCATCTCTTTATACTTAAATATGTTTTCTAAACTTAAATTTTGTCGTCGACTTTACCCAGATTGCATTTTTACTTTTACTGATTATACACTTTCCTCCTTTCATCTTCTCTTGTTCGCAGAATAAAACATTTTTTCTAACCATTTTTTAACATTATTATTCCATCTACTTAATATTGATCTATCTGCAAAATATAGAAGTGCATCTCTAAGGACTTTGTTGGCAAGTTTTACTTATTACACTTATTTGTTAATTTTTTATATTATTTGCTCTCCCAATGAATTCTTTTATTGAAGCACAATCGTAATTAGACCAAAAAGTTGTTTAATTAGAAGACAAGACATAAAAATATTCGCAATAAAATGCTGGAATTCGCTGCCATCACGTCTAGTTTTTTATCGGCAATTTTTCAGTCTGGAAACGAAACGGAGACGCGAATCAATTTGTTGTTGAAACTAATACTGAAAAATCCTTGTAATGAAATTTCTTTTACGCGATGATCTTCCACAGACGATAAATTTCGCGTTATCCGAATAGGAAAATTAACTAAATCCAATATAAGATGCAACGTCGTTTTATATGTCTGGGTAATTGAAAAAATAATCCCCCGGAGGCTGTCAGTTTAACTGCACGTATGCAATAAATAACATTTATAGATTTTCGAGATGATACGACGAAAAAACCATTTGCTCAATGTGGAACCCCAATAAATATGGTTGCTGTTTCTGTGATCGTATGAAAACCGCATCGAACCGATAGTGTTAAATGACGGTGCTATAAATACTACAAGATATAAGGAGGACATTATTGTTCCACATGTGAAGTCGTTTGCTAAACAAATGGCTTAGGGATTTATCTTTTGCATAACGATGATGCTCCTCTTGCACCGTTTCAATTAATTGCGAAAGCAAAAGTGGTTTGATTTTGTTAACATTGCAGCAACATAAGCAATTAATTCAAAATGGAATATTAATAAATATTGAAACCGAGCAAATGTAACGATTTCATTTCCTGCTAACCGAGTTATGAATTATTCCTTCGCACATCCGTTTCCAAGTTTTCATCTATATATCGTTTCTCTCTGTATAGCTTGAACCTTTTATGATTGATTGCATCGGACTCAAATCATTACATATCTTATAAATTGCAATTTTCTTATATAAATATCATTTTATTGTAGCTGTGTATACGGTCGTTGAGTAGTTATGTGGCAACGGTTGAATGGCGTTGATTAATTAATATTAGTTTAGTTGTGTTAATTGGGAGAATCAGGTGTGAAAACATATCAGCATTATCAACAGCTTTCAAGGGACCTGATTTAGGGTCTAATTGTATATTCCTGCAGGAAAGCTTTGATGATGGAAATTTAATCCTAGCGAAGGTGGTCGGTCCCACTTCATTTTCTCTTCAAGTACGAATCCAATAGGTAATATCCACCAGGCAGGACCTTTTCAGCAGCGAAACAGTGTGCAGTTTCATTTACGGGCACTACAGCCATACGGAAACCGTAATGAATTTTGTTCTACCCTTTCAAAGACAAACGGATTAATTTATATAGCAATTTTAATTAAATGATTAGCGTATGAAAAGAATACACGACTTAAATGTAATTAAATTAGGTTGGAAAAGTTTCGTAAAAGTTGTAACTTAGAAGCTGACGTTGCTATCGGATTAATTTTGTCTGCAGTTTCGGAAAGTCTTTGAGGAATTTCTAATATTGCAAACGGGAACGAAAATAGGTGCAGTTGAATGTTTTCATTGCTCTTGTTGTAATATTATGTTTTAGTTTCACTTCGGTGCCTGATAAAATATTCAACAAGTTTTACGTGAATATTAAGAACTTAAATAAACTTTTATTTCCGCGCGCGTATATAAAATAAGTGTCTTTCAACTGACTGCTTTGGAAAATGTTGCATCAAAAATGCATATTTGCAATTAATTTATTTATAATAATTTCAAAGTGAACGTGAATTTATTCGACAATTTGAATTTCACAAATGATAAGAAGAAGCTTTCGTAAAAGATTCACCAAAATAAGCTCTTTATGCCGACATCTAAATCTAATCGATTTTAATGATGTTACATTTCGGTTGTGCTTCTCAGATAATCCGGGATTAGGACAGATTGCACCTATTACAAGACACAAAATGCTAAAGGATTTACTACAACGCTTGTTTGCCAATCTCAACACCAACCCACCAATTTTACAATCTTTTTCACTATATTTATATAATCTATATTTTATAGAAAAGGTAGTTCAAAGGATATTGCATAAAAAGCCACTTGAAAAGATCTCGTGTTGAGATCGAATAAAAGGCGCCGTTTAAAATGAAAATTGTACCAAATTTAACAAACGCAAAAAATGCGTCCAGTCATCTTCCCATTTTTGGATTCGTTCCACATTGATTCGATATTATAAATTTATATTATTTAATGTACGATATAAAAAACAAATACATGACTTTTCTATCGAGAAACGATGTAAGTAATAAAATAATCTACTTCTACAACTATAAACAAGTTATAAAAATTTGAATAACAGAAATTGGTTGCATTTGAAAGTCGACTGAGAATAGTTTGAAATTACATTTGAAACTTTTGAATCGGCTAAACTGGAAAATTATTTTCTATATGGCAACGTGAAATGAAACAAAAGGCCCTCATGAAATTCAATTTAATTGAATATCTGACTTTAATGAACAAAAAGCGGCCGTGCTGCTTTCTTGAACTGTGCCTGAGTACAATTTAATTATAATTCCGCGTTTTTATTTTCTAAAAATTTAATTGCTTGTTTTTTTTTGTAATGAAAATTAGCAAGCATTTATTGAAGTTTTTCAAATTAGTTTTAATATATGTATATACGACGAGAGAGTGCTGGGTAAAGTCTTGAAAGAAATTCTTTTAAACTTTACATTTAAAATTAAGTTTTCAAAGTGAAATGCTTTATAGAATTTTTTGCAATTATTTTCCATACTTGACATTTTCATATACCATGTTATGTTTGAAACGATGCAAATTAAAATTTAATTCAATTCCATATACAAAAGCAACATTGGAGCGAGCAACATTTATAAATAATATCTTAATAATATTCCGCAAATTTAATAACTAGTTATTTTTACGGCCCGAAACACATAAAAGTTTCGACTTTTAAATATAAAATTTCTAATAATAACAAATTCATATGTTGCTGTAACAGTTTATGATGGTGGAGTAATTTAAAAAAAATTATTCGCACAGCATTTACTGTGTATGACGTCCCCTTAGCTTAATAAAACCCAACTGAAAACAGTGCCATAAAATTACAGAAATTGTTGCAAAAGAAGTAAATTTCCAGCAAAACACGCTTTTAAGAGAAACACAACCATTTATCGAATATAAGTAGCATCTTCAGCTAATGGTCAATGTGGTCTCATTTATTTTATTGTTGCTGGAGCATATGAAACACATTAAAACTTGAAACGATGGACATGTTTCAAATTTAACGGTACATTATTGTCGGCTTGATTGAAAATTACTAAAACTTTAACAGTTTTAAGTGCTACATTCGACAGTGATATCTCGACATGATAAAAGTAAATATTATTTTTCGATATAAAATGTAAATCGATTAGCGACATTTTAAAATGGTTCTCCAGTCTCCACTATATCAGATATTTAACATCAGAGTAAAAGCATCATTTGCCAGCACGCTTTCCGAGAATTCATTTGAATAATGTATAGATTGTTTTTTTTTTATTTTCTTAATAGCGAAGCGATTCCTGCTATACTTTTGAAAAATATGTGTGTGATAAAACCATAATTCTCCTGCGAGTAATCGATTCAGTACTTACCAATCATTGATGCACGTGTCGCTTGCGTTCACCTGAAACAAATAAACTGGTCAGTTTATTTTCTAAAATAAACTTTTAATATCCTATTAGCGAAATAATGATATTTTTTTACAACCTCTATAGAAAGTTGATCCTAAGTGAGAAAATAATTTCCTCCCTAGGGAAAACAGCTGCTTAATATGAAGCAAAAGCACAAAGCGCCTTTTCTTCCCTATAAAGATCGATTTGCTCCCATGTGCAACAAACAGCGATTACCGCACTCATTTTCGTCTGCTATGAAACTTATTGCTTATAGGTAAGATGCGATTTTGAAAATTGGTCTGGCAAATGCAATATTGCTTGCAATAAAAAAAGTGATATTGAACATTGCATTTTCTCCATACTGTAAATATTTAATAAGAATAGAAAGGCAAGTTGTCGGTGGAACGGAAGATTGTGTAGACATGAAAACAGTGTAACAGAACGATATATTGGCAGCAGGAGCGTCATATTACAATAGCAATGAGTTGGTTGTATGTTGATACTGCCAAATGAATGTCATGGTAATGTATGAAGAGAATTGTGTTACATTCACGTCTGATAATACTCTTCAACATATTATAATCCTGTGTATACTCGATATAGTCTGCCATGTGATGTGGAATTGTTTTATATCAAAAATAATTCCATTTCGATTATACTAACCATGATACATACTAACAATGTACATTCACTGACTGGTTTGCAGGAATTATTTTAATTGCATAAATGCGATTATAAATTCAATATTAAACATCCATCCAATTTAATTTTGATGGAATGCTTGCCAGTCTGTTTGACTTTGAACTGTTGGTCAGATAGAGCCATTATTAGCACCTTGCTGTGTTTTTGCTCAATAAGCTCCTGGATCTAAGATCTTAATGTATAATTAAGAAATATCCTCAACTGCTGAAGTAAACTACAACAAACACGTTCCTACTGAAAACAATCCTTCCGAACAATAAACAAGAGTTAGTAAACTACAAGTAATCAAACAATAGGAAATGAAGCAAATAATCTCCGCGAACGTAAACTATCCTATAAGTGTTCTTCTGCTTGCATAAAATATATTACCACAGGACGAGACAATAAAGCACAAAAACATACCAAAGCTTACATGCAATAGGTGGAGTAATTATATTTAATTATATTATTAGACGAATCCGCTTCAATGCCATTATCTCCTGCGTTGAATGCATGTATTTCAGGGCCAATAGTTTTGCTAGGTATCTGCAACTCAGCCGAATTTGAAAGGCAAAGGACTTTACCAGTTCATTTTGGGCCAAAATCAAAGAGGCTTTGCATAAACTTTTTATTCCGCCCAATATTTGGAGGGAATTATTTTACAATACTTATCGAACTGCACGAAATAAATTTATTGCGGGAGCTTACTGGAATAATAAGCCAAATCCGCCTATGTATTTTGCACAAACATTCAAAAATTGTTAAGAATAAATTTAATGCAGTCTTTGAAATGTGTTGAATAAAATGTAGAAAATATGACGCGTCTTTTTGTCAACACTACGTCTAAATTGCCTCATATGATTGATGTTCTGCTGTCGCATACATGAGCAGGTTCTGGCAAAATATTTTACGAGAATTCTCAAAGAACGTTGAAAATACCATCAAAAAATGATGATGCCCATATAATTAAGAATGCGTTTTTCAATAATATCAAAGTTTTGACGCAACGTTTAGTCAGTCTATATGAAGATTAAAAATAACAAAAAGAAGAGAAACTGTAGTAAAAATAATTAATACTCTGCAGGGGTAGGTTTGCTTTTATGAGCGCAAAATAAACACACAGCTTTTTATAGCTTTCCTAAAAATATACCCAACTAATTTTAGAAGTTATGACTGATTTTGGTTTCGGTAAATATTATTTTGGACATGTGAATGATAATTATGTAGAGTATTTATTCGATAAAATAATCCTTTAAATTAATGATGAATTTCAACCAATAATTCTATTGAATATTGCTGGTATTAAAGCTTCAATTTAAATTTCAATTAAAACCAAACGCAAAAGAAAATAGCGATATGTATACATAAACACCGTAAATTGACAATGTAATAAAATTCGCTTTAATTTAATAGAAGCGCAACCGCCGCCACCGCCGCCGCTTTTGGTGAAAAAGTTTCGCTAAAAATAATTTTCGCAAAGAGCAGACATAGCAAATGAGAAAAACATTTTAAATAGGAGCCGCCCGAAAATTCCACTCACAAATTATCATCACATTATGGAAGATAATCTCTGTGTTCCACATTACTTAAAAACTTTTCTGTGACTAATAGGAATACGAAAACTTTTAAAACAATGATATTTTGAAAGACGTTGCTCTAATATATGCCGCCAAAACTTCACAAACAAGCCTTGGAAAAGTTCCAACACCCCCAGACTATGGGAACAAGATCGCAAAAAATTGGATGATTTCCGTTTCTGCAACACCTGTGGGGATAATATTATTTATCGGTAGATAGGTACTGTGTGTGTGAATAATCGATTCCCCTTTTTGGCAAATCTTGCACGTTATTTTAATGAAAAAGTATAAATTGTTAAGAATATTCAGGACACATTGAAATTGGTTCTATTACATTCACTTGAGGCTACATAGAAGACGCAAGATTGGCTGTCAATAATTCCATCCTGAAAAGACGACCATGCTATTCTAGTCGTAGAGAAAAGCATCGCCTGGGCTACTTTTAAATTGAAATGTTCTACTCCATGTATTATTTATATGAAGCAGGATGATGTGATGTTCTATTTTCGTTCTGAACTACCCTGCGATTTAATTTGGACTTTTATTCTTCCTTTTTTTTTGCCCCGTTCCCAAAATCAATCAGATCCCTTTTAAAAGCTGTTCGTTAGTGAATACATTTAAGGCTGACAAAGGGGCAATTTGACGACGCAATTGTTTAGATAGAGTACGTCACTATTTTATTTAGTTAATGGCTTTTTTCCTACTATTCCGCTTAACAATGCAGCGATGCTTCATTTGATTTTGTTTATGCGAATAAAGAGCTTTGTTGTGTTATGTGCAAACTTACGCTTGCACTAACGATAATCGTTTTGCATTTTGCACCTAGTTCTCGAACAACAATCCGCAAATAAAAATTATTTCAGAAATATTATACCTACAGGCAAACGCAAACCAAACAAAAGTTTCATGTTGTTCAATAGACAACATTATCATCATCCACCACACTGGAAAGGTACTCAAGTTGACTTGAATTACAAAAGTTACAATGCGCCGGACGTTCTACTGCATCATCAACAATAGTCGTGTAGATTTACCCCTCAGGTACAACGTGTAAATAGGGGATGCGTGTCTCTTAGTCATACTTATATCCTTGACAACGTCGACCCAGAAATCCCACAGGAGTGCTTGCGTAATAGTGAGTGGGCGAGGAGACGCGGATGTAAGGAAGAAGGGCAAGTTCTGATGTCGTTCGTCAAGTTAGGGTGAATTCTTACACTCTGGGATACTTACAGTGTCTAGCAATTAATTAAGAACCGCTTCAGAAGATTCCGCTTGCAGTTTACTATACCACAAACTAAGTTTTAGACAAATGGAACTACTTACTGAAACTGAATTCTAGACATTAAACAATGACTGTGCATGCAAAATGCCTTATATACACTTTTCATATCATTCAATGAACGAATGCATTTCGTAAAATTGTTTATTTGCCAGAATTGTTCGAATTTCAAGTGGAATTAGCAAGAACAACAATCAAAAACTGTTGTGCGCTTCACATCAAAACGGAAAATTACGATAAAAGCGAATATAAAAAAAGATTGATGAACATTAGAATTTTTTCCAGTCGAGCTGCCTCCGTTTATAATTTAAGGGAAACATTGATAAGCCGCCCCGTTTTTAATTTGTGGTTTGAAAAGCTTCTGCTAAATTAATGGGGTCATCATCTTCTTGAAATTGTGTAAAAAAGACACTGGGAGCCATGCGGAGAATTAGAGATGCTGGTGCTATTCGCTGAACTCTATTTGGGGGAATGCTGGATTAAAAACAGGAACATATTTTGTACTCGCTCAATCCCTGTTAATCCCTAGATTACAGGTTGGGGAAAACGCATTTCTGCTCCAGAAATGGGCGGCCGCTGGATTTTTCCTGTCAAAAAATAACTCCCTTCGGAAAACGATTTCCGAGACAGATTCTAGTGTATAGAAATACGTGACGGTCTCTCACATACGCTCCAATTTATTTTAACGCAATCTAAAATACATACACGATTTATACTGTGGAAAATAGATTTTCAGCCGAAATTGATTGCTAACAAAATATTGTTCCATCATTGATTGTTTTTTGTGTGGACTTCTAAGCAGAGGATTAATTTCGAATCAGAAAATTATGCGCAAGAGCTTTTACCGGCTTTCCCTGGAAAAAAGCTCTAAATTTTTGAAATTGACCGTACAGTTTGCAGTTTCAGCTCCATTGTGGTAATTAATTCTCCGTAATTGTAATGGATCGTTAAGTTGTATTGTTTGAGACGTTAACAGTAGTAAAGAGACTAGACTTGGGGATAGTTTACCGGTGAGAAAGGAACCGGTACTAATGCAACGCCATTTCCGCATTCAGCATCTCTATCTTTTGTTCTCTCCAAACAGTTGGAAATCAACATGCCGGATAGAGCTTATAGTGCTTCTATTTTCTTCTTAGACTAATATTTAACGCCACCATTATGAGGATAACATAACTATTGTCGACTTAAATGTTAAATGGTTCTTGCAAAATGGTTCAATAAAGAGAAGCGTGCATGGAATGAGTTTTGGTGCGGCATTTTTAGATGATGGAAATTATGAAATCGTCCCTTACGATCAATCGACCCCATGCGTAAGGCCAATTCATCGCCAAGGGTAGTTATGCGATACAACCACCCAGCAATAAATGTTGATTTAGATGCATGCTATCAACATATGTATGGGATCACTTGCTTTTGAATATTTATGCATTTTTTCATTGATTTTTTGACATTTGCATAAATTCAATTTTATGCATAAGCCTTTGATGTTTTTTCTATAGAGTGCTGTAGCAAAAAAACTTGCTATTTCAATATTCGTAATTAAGATATTTGTGAAATCTCATAAATTGCAAATATGTATGTAACGAAGTTATTGCATTGTGAAAGATTCATTTTGTCGCTGCGACTGTAAATTGCATTTAGTTTGACAAGTAGTGCATGAGCCAAATATAAGTGAAATTGAAATTAATTTATTCCTTCTTATATGCAGATGCAGTAGACGAGTTCCTTATGAAAACGGTATCGCGCTGCATTTTCAACCAACCTAACTTGATCTTATTAGAATTAAGCTGCCACCAATCACACTTTAGTTGAACGCGCAGCATTTAGAACAGCCTTTCAATTACACATCAATATATCTAACTTTTCGATATAGAAGATGGTTTTTTTTCTTTATTCAAAAAAAATGGTATTTTTATTAGAGTAGGATCTAATAAAATGCTGGGGGTCGCACATACAAGTTAACGAAACTTGTGTCAGCAGCGATTCTAAAGGGATGATTTACAGCTTTGGCATTCTGCAAATCCACACTTGACTTGTATGGCATTACTCATACTTGCCCAGAAAATGTGAACACTGCAGATTTTATTACCACAAGGGACGAGAAAATGTAACATAACAACGTTCTGAAATTTGGAAACATACATTTCCATATAATTTGTATTACAACAAGCAATAAAAGTTGCTGTACACGGAATAAATAAATAAATACATTTTCATTTGCAGGATTTGAAAATCGAGTTGGCTCGAGTTTGTTCTTTCAAAGGTATTTATTGCAAGAACTTTTAAAAACTGTTTCTTTGAGTCGTTTAAGTCCTTCTTTTCCTTAACGTTAAAACTGTTAAAATACTTTATCAACGCGCCCGGCATTGGAAAAGAAAGCTTTCTTTCGCAAATACAGATTCCAGTTTTTTCTTTCGTTTGTGCCATTTCTTGTGCACTTTGTGCAAAAGTATTACATTTTAATCAATAACGTGCAAATTAAATTATCGCACTATTAGAAATGTAGCAATTTATTGCGAGAATGTTGTATTAAATCAAAATACGTTTTGTACTTTTAGGAAATTGAATCAGAAAAGTCGTATTCTTTTATGAGATATATCAATAACAAAACGAAGTGACAGACTGAAAGTTGAAAGTTCAAAAGTTCTGATTTTATATGCAGGAGATTCTTGAATACTCTGTGAATTTAAAGTTTCGCTACACAAAAACTTTGTTTAGTAAGATTGATCAGTGGCTCTAAATATTCATTCAATTTAGTTACATTCAAACTCAGGAATTACTTTCTTGCTAGCTGCGCGTTCAGTAATTTGACATCGACGGCCAATAAATTACCATCACTATTTAGATCCGCAAATTAAATACCAAATCGATTCGGAGCTAAACTATTGCAAAAACAAACTTTAACTCGAACGGAAAAAAATATTAAATACTTAATATAAATTATATTGTTTTCAGGCAAACGTTGACTGCCTAATATATTGTCTCTATGCCCATAAATTGCCGGCTGAATATTTTATTTGGTTTGGTAGAAATTCTAGAGTTCACATTTTAATAATAAATTACTGGTAGCTGTGAATATACACGCATTGGCGAACTTCCGTCGACCGTGTACATACAATGTTAGTTTTCCCTTCGTAATATGTTTTGTTCTGATTTACTTTCTATCAGCAACAAACACTCAGTACAAAAGCATCATGAATTATCTATAAGCACTTGCATTCAAATGGATCACTAAATAATTGACCCCAAGCAAATAAATTCGCAACTGATCCGATTTATCGGAAAATCGGATGGTACGCTAAGAGTCATGTAGCAATAGTGTTAAGATGCTGCGGTCAGTGGGTAAGAGTTCATGTTCATCATCTTAAAACTTTGGTTCCAAGTAGATGAAAGCTTTAGAGCATAAAAGCTCTTCGTATTTCACTGCAGCTCTCGAACAATGTGTAGTTTTAATTACAAAAAATGCGCTACGCTAGTTGCATGAGTGCTTGGATTACAAAAATGTGCAAATAAGTATTTCGATCAAAAATGCTAATTTAAAATAAATTAAGTTCGAGCGACGCTTTCATCACAAAGCGTTTAATTTTCTTTTATTTTTTTCTTCGTTTACCTAAATAAAGTTACATTACACCAGAGAGGGAAGAAGAAGGTTGGATGGTAGTCCTACTACCATGCTATGAATAATTCAGATGCAAGTAATGGATTTTCTTTTTATAATAGATATGCCAGCACAAAACATCTTTGCATTAGAAATAGCGCGGCGAGTTGCTTTTTCATTTATCCTCCTAACAGCTTAGGGATTACAACAAAATAGACATTTTTATTACGAATATACATTTTAAGCTTTGTATCATATTTTTTTCGAGAGATGTTTAATTTCGGACTGAATGCATCATGTAAAGTCTAGTCAAGCGCACGAAAAGCAGACGAACGAAACCCTCTTTAGATCAAAAGTAATATGCGCTAATTCATTTGGCTTTCTAGAAGCTAATGCAAAAACATCAACAATATAGTTCATAAACAAAAGCTACATAGCTGAATCTTGTATATAAAGGTTGCAGATAGTTTAGATTAGGTGCATAAATTTTCGTAATTAAAACGTCCGTTTGAAGAGGTTTTGTTCATTAACAAGTAAATGCGAGCTCGAAAAGCAAAAGGAAAGTGTGTTGCATATAAAACACCTACATGTGCATACTACACTCTACAGGATGATTCCGAAGCACCAAACAATGTGATCCTATTTGCTAATTAAATCGCATGGCGTTTTCTTTTAAACACCCGGTATTTATGCTCATGAGAGTAACAAAACAATATCTGAATAGTCAATAAGGGGTAAGTAGAAACACGGTGCGATGAAACGTTCAGCTTTACGACACCTTCCTCATCTCCAGTCATTGCGTTTCCTATTATGTACAAATTGTAAACTCCACTCACATCAAACTTCAAACGATAGTAAATATAGACGAGAAGAGCTTTCGGCGACGGTCATAACATACTCATTGTAAAATACTTGCTTTGGCGAGCTTTAATAACATTTCCCTGTTATACATACGGATCAAATAAACCCTCTTCTGTGCTTTTGTTTTTATGTCAGGTCAAACACGATGGAGAAGTAATTTATTCATGTGTCCCCATACAGTATAAAACTTCGTCCAGCATAAAATATATTAAAAGTTAATAGAATCTTTTCAGCATTGATTTGATTCAGCCTTAGAAATTCCAATATGTGAAATGATAATAGTAAAGTATATCTATTTTCCAATTAAACGGGTCCAATGTATAGAAAGGAGCACAGAAGAAGACGATGTATTTACCGTCGTACAGTCAGCCACCTCGCATTGTAGGAAGGATGCCGCTTGAAGGAAGTAGAAAAGGGAAGAACTTCACATCGACCAAAATGAGTAAAAAGATGTTCAGTTTCAGGCGCGCCTTTGTTATTGGCATTCCACGTTTCAATCAGAGACGCATACTTTTGATGGGCCGTAGAAGAAAACGCTTCAATAACTCACAAACACACACACACACATCTTGCATCCATTGCCGATATATCGAGGATTCGTCCGTCCAGAATTGATATGAAGCATTTACCGTGTTTTGCTTTCAGATTTAAAACTGCCTCCGAATCGTCCCTAGATCAAACATTCATGTCTAATAAATCTTTAAACGTTCTAGTTTGCTGCAGCAGAATAGCTACTTGAATTTTAATGTGTATTTTTGATATAATAAAGTCAATAGAAATTTATTACTTTTTCGGCATTTTATATAGGATATAAATCCGGACAAATTATATTACCGCTCATAAAAAGTAAAAGTATAGAAATAAAATTATTTAGGAAACCGCCTCAAACAGGATTAAAAAAAAAACAATTTTATACCGAAAATTTCAGTTTTATGCACAAAGTTCTTTCGGTTTTTAAGTAATTTGAAACAGCAGTCTCGCAAGAACACACCACGTGCTCTCGCAGGATGATACATTACAATATAATAAGTTTAAGCCTCGAGACTTGTCAGGAACATATGAGATCTTCAACGGCATAAGACAGTTGCTGAATTACCACGGTTAAGGTGATATTTCAATAGTAATAAAGCTAATAGAGCATATGATTTAGATAAATATATTACGAGCTGTTTCTACGACTTAATTATATTCAAATTAAATAATTAATCATTTTTGGGAAACTAATTTCGTATCGTTCGAGTTTTTCATCCCAAACATTGGGCAATAGAACAACAATAATAAAGTATATTTGTCCTGGGGCGCGATCCTTTTTCCAAAAACAGCGCTTGCTGTTACATCAACAAAACACAATAGGGGGTTTCAATTTTAAGGTATTTTTGTTTGCATGCAAATATCTATGTATATGTAATTCAAACGTAATGCTGTTCCAAATCGAAAGAATTTTTGGCAAATTGAAAACTGCGGAATATCCTCGGGAATATCAGAAACACATAGCAATTTAACACTGTAAACAAATGATAAGTTTTGTCAATGTTTACTTGAGTTCAGTTAAACTTCTCCTATTAATCTTAAGTATGCACTTTCTCTTATACGCTGAATCTTACACCATAATGTCTAGGATGCTGTATAAAGCTTATCTCAGACAAAATCAACTCCTTTAAATTTTCGCTAAGCAAAGTTTGGTGTTTAACTTTTATTAGAAAAGTAGTTGCTATTCATACATATATTGTAAAACTATATAAATATCCTCCAACTTTGATATTAGCTTGAAATAACTATTATAGTAATTTTATGCATTACCTATTTTAGATTACGACTCATATTTATTTTAGCTCCGTTCAATGCTTGAAGATATAGTCAGCTTCGCTTTTCTTCAAACCAATCAAAAAACCTTCGCCATAGTCAGATTGAGTTCATTATATCCGTATTGAACCCGATTTTACTTAACATTGTATTGAGAAACGTTGCAGCAATTCGGGGACAAGACAAACAACCGCTAAGAGTATGCATATAACTCAATAGACGCCACTGGGATTTAATACCATCATCCCAGTCCCATAATACGGTTTGCAATTATCTCAGGAAATTGAGAATCTTATCTCCTTCATTATGGTGGTGACATTATTCAAAATACGCGGCCAACCGTATAGGAAAGGAACGCACGCCGATAATGGCTTTGCATTTGCCACCCTTCAACCCCTTTCTCACTAAATACCAACTCAATCTATAATGAATTAGCTTCCTTTAAGAAACTGATCACATCTATTTTGAGCGCAAATTGTCAAATCCCAAAGTACATCCAGCGCACACTATAATTATCGTCAATTGGTGTGTTGTCTTTAAGAGAAGAGTTCTTAATGAGATATAGAAGATACATGTATATGACTGAGTAGCTACATCTTTCCACTTTCTAAAACTACCATTAGATATTTTCTATTGCGCTTTTCAACAAAATGTTGAGCTTCTTTAAGAGAGTCCCACATTTAAAGTATTTTATTTTATTTTTGAAACAAATATCGATAGCACCTATCAAATGCCGTCGCCAGTTTTATATTATCTTACAGAAGAAAAGCCAATTCCCGGTTATATATTTTCTTTTAGCAGGATTTTTGCTTTTATTGAGCCGCATACAATGTAAAGTCGTTCCTTCTGTTGCTCTTTGATATCGTAAGTTTCTTTAAAATACTGCGATTTTGTCACGTTCTTGCTTCATATATAAAACTATTTCTAGAAAATCTTATGAATGCAGCTCTGCAATTTGAAGTAGACGTAAAAAAGTCCAGCATACATTTAATTCAATTTTCAAACGCCACATTTATGAAAAAAAATCAAAACAAACAGCCCGAAAGCTTTCGCTTGAAAAGCGCTTTTGTAAAACAATAAACCTAATCCAAAATCAAAATGAAAAAAGTTTAATTCAAATATTCTCGAATCACTTATATCAAAATAGAGTTCTGTTATGCTTTATTAATTCTGTAGTAGTGGAACTTGGAAAGTTACTCTACTTCCTTCAAAGCTACACACTCGAGATGACTTTGTGAACCTAGTCAAGTTTATTTTGAGCACCATATAGGAACAAGCTCATATCAACTTTATGTTTACTAGAAGAAGAGAAACATTTTTATTCAAGCATCATTACGAATTGCATTGCAGAATAGAGGTCGATTTTTAAGAGGTTTATAAACTTGTTCAGATTAGGTACTTATTTTTAATTGTATGGAATAAAAGCATTATTCGCTTCGTCTAACGGAAATCTGCAAGTGATGCTTGACTGGCTATACACAAATTTCGGAATGATATCGCTCGAATTTATTACAAATGATAACTCGATGAGATTTGTAAGTTGTGTAATACTTTCGGTTCATTCTATGCAGAAGCAATTCACTCGAAATTAATTTTTCAATGTAGAACAAGACTAAATCAATATTTAATTTAGTATCCAACGCATAATTTGCCGAAATTAGTTTAATACAATTTAATTTATTAGAAGAGAAAGTTTGTAAATATATATAAGATATTAAATTGAGTTTTGTATAACTTTCAAACTGTTATGTTAGTTAACTTTGATTTGTGAATTTAATCTACACTGTTTATACTAAAGGTAGACCCTTGAAAATAATTAAAATACGCCAGTATAAACTAACCCTTTGCGATACTGAAGAAACGGCACCCAATTAACTTTGTTTTGAAATTTATACCTGCCAGTGCCGTATTGAATTTCAAAAATCTCAAATTTAACAATAGTATCAATAAATAATAATAATAATTCAATGAACGCTTTAAATCGCTTCGAAACAAAACTATCGACAAACTTTCGAACCAGCCTAAAAGCATAAAAATTTCCTGCAAAACTTTTTGTTATAATAATTGTGATCCGGAAAACAATTGGATAAGTTTTTACACGCAAAAAACTTGGAAGAGTAGGATCTAGCGGTTATAATTTAACTCTGGCCCACATAATTTATAATCAAACTTATATCATTTCCATTAAACAAAAAACCTAACAAAGATCAAAACTTTTGTAGCAAACACTTTATTGTTCCCGTGTTTTTTCAGCGATAATTTTATAAGTAATATCGACCAGCTCAAACTGAACTAATCAAATTACAATCCTGAATTATTGGCGTGGTTGTAAAAGATCCTGCCAAAATCTGAACTTCTACAGTTTTTTATTTATTTGTGAAAATAGATTAATATTATTGAAATATTCGACAATCTAAAATTAAGACTTTTTCTTTCGTTATGCCATTATAATTTATATCGTACTATTCCCACGATAGAATGGAAGAAAGAGCAATAATTGAGAAGGAAGTGTATTTATTGGACTGTATATTAGGGAATATTGGGACATTATCTCTGGACTCGATAGTTAAGGTCTTGAGAATTTTACCGCACTGAGACCAAATTATTATTAATCTCGGTATATGACGCAAACTAATTATTATTGAATATTTCTTATATTACCTTGTCCGTATAAGATCCAAAGGTTTCCTAGAAAAAAAGAAAAATAGTTGAAATTACTATAGCACAAACATAAATTGCAATTTCTATTTGCCCGAATATTGTTTTCTATTTTTGCAGTTGACTTAGTGCAGGAATTGCCAATTACAGTATATTTGAAATGAGCTCGTTATTGCCATTTCCAAAATACACAATTCTGTGATTATTTATTGATTTTTCAAATTGTCAAACTTAGTAATAAATAACAGTAGTAGAAAAATAGATTACAGAGCAGAATTGCTATGAGTGAACAGAATGAATATCCCACACATTCCATTTACAATGTATTTACATGTAAGTAGAAATGTTTTAGGACACTCCTGAAAAATGGTCAACATTTGGTTACATGATAATTTTAGCCAAACGAAAATCCTTTGTCAACTAATTGCTCAAATTGTCTATGACAAGGAAAGTTTAAATGGAAAATTCTATAATACGAACCTTTGTTGAATTCTAATCATTATAAATTAGATGCAATTACTGTTAAAGAGATAATTAAGGGAAAATTACAATAACAAAAGATTGAGAAAATGATTTTCATCCATAATTTTATTTTTAGATATATTTTTTTGCAAAAAATAAATATTGTTTTTCTTATTCAATACTTTTTGCTACACATCAATAATATCATTCACTGACCAATCGCCCACTCGTACAAGAAGTTAAGTAACTTGAAAACAGTGTTATACAATCGAAAATACAATTCATACATAATGGATAAAGTTTCCAGCTGAGAAAATTAAATTTATTAAATACCATGTGTGTACTCGTCCAAATGTAGCAAAACCAACAAAATGTTTTTGCTAAACTTGATGAAACATATTTTCATCTGAATTTAATTCATTAGATCCAAGTATTGGCAAAACATTCAAGTGTGTTGTGACAAAGGTACTAATAACTAAGCTAATTACGAGTGTGGGTTAAAGCCCATACATCATGTCTCTGCTGAAATCACTCTAGGATTGCACATGCACTTGCATCCAATAATTCCAACTAGGTGTGTCAATCATATTTGTTGGTTTCATATATGAGAATGAGGCCATAAGCATATAACATCCATTTGCAGCATCATTGCTTCATATTGTGCTCATCATGCACATCATTACTGTTGCGGTGCGGTCATCTCCATAAATAACAATCTATATAAAATCAATTATGGAGTAAATTATTAATTCTGCTAATTGGATTATATTGAGTGTCTAATTCATTCGAAATCCAATTTAGTTGCAAGCAATAATATACTTTTTGTGTTTGTTGGTCATTGATTTGTTTTGATGTGCATTTCCGAATTTAATGCTTATTGCCGATTGTGTAATTTATTCTTCAGTCTAATTGGAATAATTACTATATTTATCGTTAATGGTAACAATTCAAATATTGGTAGTTTCGATGAATAAATCAAGTTCATCATTTATGAGAAAGACTGGTTGCACTAGTAATTGCATGGAGCAGAAGATGGAGATTTGCAGTTATGGAGCTTTTGATATCTGAATGAGAGTAGAAGGGGTTGAATTGAGTGAATGCCAATGTGCGACCACGTATGATGGACCGCCTGAACGTGTGAAGTCAACAGCAAACATGGATTAGGTCACACCAGGGAAATTAGTCCACATCGTTTCACAGAAAATTCATGTTGTACAGGTTTAACGTGCCGATTACATTTTTGAGCGATAGCTTGATCAGACGTGTTAAACGAGAAAATTCTATTTATTTCTTACCATTCATCATCTATCAGGTCCACTCGCAGCAAATACAAATTAATTTCGAGTGTGTGTTGTATAAATCCACCGCATGCAATTGTTCTCAACCACTTTGCTTTTCTGCTATTTTATTGAAATTATATAATTAGTTCAGGTAAACACGCTAATGGATTCGGAACCGCAATTGGTTCGACATGATGGAAAGGTCAGGGCACCGTAAATCAATCATTAACCAAATTGGTTATTAAATACGATGTCCGAACATTGAATGGCTAATTAGGTAAATTAATATTATTCAGTTGACGCGTAGGTAACTCGATTAATTATTGTCTATTCCAGTAGCACCATTAATCAGATATCGGGTTATATGAGGTGCTTAGTTCGCTATTAATGTTTTTACATCAAACTATAGATGAGCATAAACTCCATAAACTCCACGAGGAATCGACCAAGGATTTACATGTGCCCGCCATGACTCCCATTTGACATTAATGTCCTACAATTGATTGACTAAATTATCAGCAATAGTTTATCACATACACGAAGCTAATGCCGAGGACTAACTAGACGACTCTTTCAATAATTGGAAGCCAAACTTTAATCCACAAAGGTTAAATGCACAAATCCATCCATATTTGTCCAAAAGCTCAAAGGAGCTTTATTCATTCGATACGTTTACAATTAAAATTTAAATGATACAAAATTGTTGAAAATGTAACGTGCAACTTTGAACACATGTGTGGCCATATGTAAATTACGGGGAATATGAGATCTTGTTTCCATTATTTATTTTTTTTGCGGTTCTTCCTTAAACTTCCTTCAGCTCCTGCTGCTATCATTCTACATACATTGTGATTTATTCCATATATTACATTAATGTAGTGAAATGATACATTTGGCCCAAGTATTTTCAGGCAATCTTGTTGCATTGTGTCAGTTTAAAGCAAGTCTTTAATCACTATTGTATTGGTTTAATCGCTTGTAACGTTTCGATCGAATGTTGGGCATTGCATTCAGGACAAACACTATCGTCATTTGTCTTCTATTATGTTGCAGGACAAACGACTGCGAGTATTTTGAAAATAAATCAGCAAATGTAAACAAGTTTTTAAAAATACCATTTTATATTGATTGTGTAAACAAGATGGCACGCAATTTCGATAAACTTGCAGTGTTTATTGTTTATAACATCAATAAACTGACTGTCATTTTTATACTGGTAGAGAATATTTGTTTAATTAGCATAGTAAATATCGCGTTTTTGCAATATTTGTTTTTTAAATAAATTAATCCTTGATCAAATAATGTTATTAAACTTTAGTTAAATTTCATGTTATTATTAGCGTCCATACAACAACAAAGTTGATTAGAGAAATATATTTTCACGTGCTCATCTTTTAATGGTATAATATAATAATAAATTTTACATTATGGATAAAATTACATTTTGTAAAGCTATATACAATTACAATGTTTGTGAAAATCTATAATAAAATTTGCGTATCAAAGAGATATTATTTATTGGACATTTTGTGCTTTGCTGTAAAACAAACAACATCGGCAAACTTTTATAGTTTTCTGCACAAGTGACCCTCCCTGAGCATGCACTCAATAAAGCAGAAATCGAAAAAATGTTAAATCACTCGCACAAACCTATAAATCATTTCATTCATCATCCAGGAAAAAATGGTGTGTCCAGGGGTAAAATAGCTAATACAAACTATTCATCTCAAATAACAATAATCCCCTTTTTTCTGCACCATCGAAATTCCATCAATGTTGTTAATCCACTAATCGGGCTCAGTTCATCAATTCAATTTTTCAAACACAACAATAAATCAAGTTAATTAAAAAATAAATATACTATGCTAGTTAGAAAGTTTCGAATTAATTAAGTCTATTTATCTGTTGTAAATAGCTCGAAACAAATTAAAACAATGAGCAAGTTACAAAATTGTAAATAATCACATTAGATGGTTGAATAATTTTGAAAGACGTCTGAAGCGTAATTTGAATAATAAAGTATCTAAAACAATACACTTAGAAACTTCTCTTAAACATACTTGACAAAGTCTAATTATATAAAGGGGGTCAAATTTAGGGACGCAGCGAATCAAGAAAAGGGTTTTTAATTACATCTCGCACCGAGCCTTCCAGTTTAACATTAATAACAAGTAAAAACAAATCCCAGAAAATGTAGCTATTTACCCTGGTCTACAAATTAAACATGATACGACTACTGTAATTTACATTCAAATGCATACGCTTCTTCACAATAAAATAAATAGATTACAACAGGATAGGAAATTGTAAATTATTAATTAACTTCTGTTTCGCGATCTACTACATTCTTTGCCGTGTACTGTATACTATATCACCGAATCTTAATTAAATATGTTTGAGCAGAAATGAAGCGACTAAGGAATCAAACAAGAACATTTTACGCTAGTTTACTCAAAGAGGCACCAGCCCAGGGACAATTTAACAAATTAAATGTTGCCTTTGAATTGAACATTACACAATTTATGCCTCAACAATTTGTGGTTGTTTATAGTGCATATTACTTGCAAATTATTAATTTTCTGCTTCATAAGTGTTATTTATTTACTTTCCGCTATATAAAACAAATTTCAAACAACTTGAGCTTTTACGACACGGAAAATTAATTATTACATTCATTTATCTTTCGGGAAAAGTGCAATTAAATTAAGCCGCGTCAATATAAAAATTAATGACTAATTATTCCATCGAAATTTTATTGTATGGATTCGTATAATACATATAAATATTCAATAGGAATAAATTTATAATTTATCGTTTCTGGTATCCAGACATATTCAATTGTTGCTAAATTTCGCGATAGATTTATGTTATTTACACATTTTTGTTATGCAAAAATGGTATGCCTAAACAAGGTTGCGGACCTATAACTCGCTGCACACAAAACTGATTAAATGCAATGTTTTTTAGATCGTTAGCACGTTATACCAACTTGCACAATTTGTTTGGCTATGATAAAAGTGTGCACACGGAAAATGCACACAAAAATCGCATCCCCTATTCTCGTTTTATTATTATTGCAACAAAACATTTTGAAATCAGAACTAGTGTTGCTGTTCGCAAAATAAACAATAAATATCCTATTAAAACTAGATATATGATGCGTTATAGTGTCGTTTCGTATACACTAGCATGCAAATTTAATCATGCTTTGCAATCAGATGCAGTCAACCAATGTAATGCGGGAGTCTCGATGGGATATATTATATAAAATGACTAGCATTTTTAAGATTTGGAAAGTCAATCCGCTATATAAAATGCTCCATAGTCGATCAAACTGGAAAATTGTAAAATTCTTAATCTATTATTATACCACATTGAAAATGTATTTGCGTAAATCTCTTGCACTTTTTAAAAAAGTTTCATTTCAATAGAATAAATTGATTATCCATAGAATAGTGTATAAAACGCACCCGCACCCTTACTATATAATTTTATCCTCGACGACATTCCGTCACAAAAAGAAACTTTTTTCATTTTTCGAGTATTTCCAAAACGGTTAGATTAGGAAGTTGTGGAAATTGCGTTTTGTTGAGTGCCTGCAAATGTCAGACATAACTTTTTTTATGCATAAACTTTGGTTATTTATAGGAAATTTAAGCATATTTTATTACGTAAAAACAAATATTACGACATAATAAACGGTATAGTAAGAGATTTTCTTCTGATAAACTATAAAGTCGACTATATATCGGCTGATTTATAATATAGGGGTAAGACTAAACAAGTTAAGGATATCCGAGGTGATTTCTTATCAACACCTTGCTCTTTAATGCTAAGCCTCCGTGCATTACAAATTTGCATTAATTATTCCGTTTCTTCATATTATAAAAATAAATATCCAATCTGAATCACCTTATACGAGTACTTGTTTCAGACATATTTACAATACAAAAACCACAACAAGTGTCACGATTAAATAGGTGCAGTTACGGAGAATATTATTGTGACCTTAAAACGATATTGCTATTATCAACGATTTATAGTAAAATAAATAATTACTTTCTCAAAATAGAATATTAATTTTTTTCGAGATTCTTTTAGAAACTAATTTTCCGCCTCATACCCACACGCAAGCACTATAGGTTGTTGCAACATAAAACTGCAGTAATATTAAAGTCCCGTAATAGCAACTAAAAATGCAATATAGATTGTGTTTACATCTCCCTTAAAAGCAACAATATTTTTCCAATTTAAAAAAAATATTACTTTTTGTTGATATAAAATAGAAGATTCGCGATAATTAATTTCATCTCATTTCTGTAATCTGCAATCTGGCTAATACTAATAGAAATTTGACTAATTCATCAATATATTATCCGCGCCAATAACCCCCGAACTCGTTGATGAGTTATGAAGCCGGGGTAAGCCATACGAAGACAAAATACTTGAATATCCATTAAAGCATTTGTTTTAATTAGATCGAAAAGCAGCTTTCGACTGATTTTCTGTAATATGATGCCAAAGAATCATATTAATAAATATAGCACCCGGTCTACATAATTAAATTACGATCACGTTAACTTTAACGTATGCTAAAACCTCGGCTAAAACTATCAAACTACTTCGTAACTACCTACCCCTAGAGCAGTTTACTGTTGAACGTTGCATTTAATTTAATAATTAATGAGAAATGAAAGATTCATTAATAAAATTATCCTGTTTACCCCACACACATGATTTCTACGAATAGTTGCAAAACTACTGCATATAGAAAACTCCTACAAGAACATTTCATGTAGGAGGAATAAGACCTACACGATATTAGGTACTGTTAAACAGCTAACACTTCTATTAAGTTGATATCAGTCGCCTTAAGGTGTTGCCCATACATAAACATTATGTTACTGAAAGCAGGTGAATATGGCACGCAACCTCCAAGAGTCTAGAGTATATGCATTTTCTAAGATTTACGACTAGACACAAGATTCTGATTTATTTCGCCGATATTGTTTGTTTAATAAATAAATATGAAATATTAGAATATGAGAAAGAAAATGATTAAAACGGAATTCTATGCATAAAAAGAGGTTCATTTTTTCCTCAACTTCTTTTAAAGTGGGTTAATTACCGCAATTAAAAAGACCATCAAAAGTGTAATGTAAAGAGGCAATATATTCCCTTTTATGAACTGCGAATTGGCATCCTGCAAAACCTTATAACTTTGCCACAGGGCATCAGTTAGTTAGTATTTATGCGTAACTGGGCAAGTTAAATAATTAAAGGACTGTTGTTGTGTAGAAGGCTTAAGACTAACTCCTGACCTTTGCACACCATTCATCTACTACAAGGCTTACGATCTGAACACCCAGCTTATGTGAGAATTTAGACGTTTATACGCCCTTTAAAACTTATAAATTATTGTTGGGACATTTGCTTATTAACATACCCAAGCAACACTATTAAGCAACTCTCAAATATTTAAGGAGTGCTTCGAACGCATTACACGCATTTTGTCGTAAAGGATAAGAAAATTGCGTTTGTACATCCTGGAAATGAAAATTCCAGGTGCACTTTAATTATAATCAAGTTCCATTTAACAAAATATTCCTGTTAGTTTTTGTGAATCATCATAATTCGGTTGTGCGGATAAATCAATTTGGTATTGTTTCGTCGTGTAATTGAAAATTTATTGGAAATTTGAAATAAAACAGGATAATGTATTTTCAAACAATAGGACATGGATGTGGTTTGCATTCATCTTCAAAAATTTTCAATTATACTGGAGTACTTGTGTGTATAACTAAAGTAACAAAAGCTATTCTATTCTTCCCAATGGAATTCCCACCCCACAATGCAGAAAAAAGTTTACTTACTGTATTTATATATTTATGAGTGTCGGTTTTGGGAATAGCATCCCAAAACTTTTGCAAATTAAAAAGTTTTAGGAACTTTTTAGTGGTTTTGATAGTTATATCATTGCTATTGTAATTTGTTGGGGTTGAATTAAAGTGTAGCAACTAATTGGCATAAACAGGATATTTTTATTTTGCGATAAGTTGAAAGTATAAAATTTAATTAATAGTGAAACTACCCACCTAATGGTAATTTTTAATCCTAGATTTGAAATAGTCGCTTCACAATATTATGTACAGACATACACACTGCAAGTTTTCTGCATACTAATCAGATCTGCACCACAAACAGGATGAATTAGTTGAAAACACCAAAGTTTGGAAAACTGCACTAAAAACTACCACAAAGTTATCTGAAGTAAAGGAAAAGATTGTCATGTGTATATTAATCAAACTGTGGTGCGCTATGACAGCCGCTGTCCATTGTTAATAAAGAATGAAAAGAGAAGAATTAATAGTCCCGCATGTCGAACATGTCAGTCATATGGGGCGCGGATGGCTGGAATTTGTGCGATACCGTTCCACTAGCAAAATCCGGACTGGGAAAATTTGTGCAATCGTTTTCCTTCTGCGACGATGCAATGGTGGGAGTGGAAAATGGCCCTTTGGAGGGGATATCATTATTTCGCAGCATCTGATCTTTCCCGGCCCTGAACCCTTACGCTTTGCAGGAAAATGGGACCAATTCCTATACTATTTTTGTTCCTTATTGTGGTTGGAATGAAGGATACCTTCTTATTGCTTGATTTCTTTGCTATACAATTCCTTTACTGGGAATAAATATACTAAGCAAAATCGAAGATAAACCCATCTGAATCTGTAATTTTTTGAACGCTTTTCCTGGCGGCTTCGCCACAAATCGCAAGACGCACAAGTTAATAATTCCTGAATTCAATTGCTCCGTAAGTTAAGATTCCTTTTTTGATTCTACATTTATGAGAGGGAATGTAAGGGTTGGAACAAACAAGAAACTTTAGTATTTGCGGAGAGTTGAGTTGCCCAAAATAAGGGTTTCAAGAAGAAGTTTTCAGAAGTCATTAAAAACGTACATGCATAGAATTTCAATCATGTGCGGTTTTATTATATTCGAATGCCGGATAATTTTAGAACGCATATTGCCATCGTTAATTGACCAGTGCGCAACAAATGTCCACAGTCCTTCACAAAATTAACTGCGTTTACTAACGTAATAAATTGTCTATAGCAATATTAGTACATAGTGAGTAATTACATATAGCAAAGCAGTAAACTCGACTATCGACTTTTTAATATACCCATAGTAATAATTCACTGAAATTTTTCAATCAGAATATTGCCGTACCTAAATATCCTTTAATAAAAACACATTCAATTAATTTAACTTTATATATAATAAATATTTGCTCAATAGATAATTAATTACAGCTGTACATGTATTTTCGCTTTATCGAAATATCCAATTAAAATCTAAGTACATTGAAAAACCAAAACACATTCACAACAAAATCTGATTAAATTTGTATCATATCCCTACTAATGCAATTAATAATACATGAATAGACATCGCCCTTAGAATTACCCTTAAAATTATACCTATATGGTCCTAACGATACACTAAAAATTATTTATTCTCTACGCTACTACAGCTCGAATAATTTTGTCAATTTCGGTAAATTGCCATAAAGCTGAAAGGTCCCGAATATAATTGTGTCCTCTTTCACACTGCAAAAACAATTTTCTGAAGTGGGTCAATGTGGTTGCTGGCTTTGACCCTCAGCAATGCTTGACCACTTCAAAGTCGAATTTCTTCTTTGTAAAAGGAATTTGTCATTACAACTCGAATAATGTTTATTCGTCAATCCACTTATGAACAAAAATTCGTCTGGCGCTTTTTGAGAATCTCATTTTACAACAATTCAATAACGGTGGGGAAGATTTTTCGTCTGGAAGCGTGTATAATTTTCGTCCTTTTTGGAGCGATTTAATCTGCGATAATTAGAAGAGGGATCATCCTTTAGCACAGAAAATCGTTTGAAAGTGTATGCTTGAAGCATCATAAATTATAAGGTAAATGTTGAAACAATCTTTAATAAATCGAATAGCAAGCCACGCGTCCGAATGGAAGTCGATCGAAGGCGCGATTAGCCTTAAGCCACTGAAAGGTCATCGGTCCAAACGATCAGTCTCAGAACCTGTAGACATCTTAACTAACTTCGCCTTCCTCTTCTATAACAACTTTATCCACGACTGATTACTGTGAGGAAGAGAAACAGAAGTACCAGCAGAATTACGGAATCAAGAATACACAACAGTTGCTCGAACTTATGAATGAATTACAAGAAGACTACATGTAAAGTTATACGTGGAGTACGGGCGACCAGGATGATATTTGATTCATGTTAACCAGTTTTGTCTGTTTCTATACACTATTGTTTTATTGATACCAAAAGAGATGCTTGCAAGAGTTATTGGAGCTGGATGGTAAAAATGGGTTGTGGAAACCTGTCTTGCAAATAAATTATAGGTCTGGTATACAATCTTCACTTTGCAATTTTGCTATTTTATTATTCAATTTTACAGCGCCAATTTGTTTCACGTTTTTTTTTCCAATTTATTCCGAATAGAATATTAGTAAATTAATTAAGAACTGCAAATGACGTCAACATTTTTGCCGCGATGACATGAAATTTATGCGTTTTTGGTGAATTTATGGGGTTTTGTTATACGAAAATTATTTTAGCTGAATATAATATGAAACCAGTGTTCATTGTTATGATATTGTTAACAGAATTATAAATGAAATTTAATTTTGATAAGCACTAATCTGCGCTTAATAATAATACGTTGTACATCAAAATGATAATGAAGCATTTTTAGTCGACCACAAATGATTTAATTAATTTCTAAATTAATACTAGCACTTATTGATTAAACAACGTATCCAAAATAATATCGGACTTGATTCAAGGCAGAATTTAATTTGAAAACTTTTTGAATTACATTTTGAAATGTTTGATACAATTTAAAATCACCAAATTTAAGTACGAAAGTGTTCTTGTGCCTTCTGCAAATCTTATTCTAAACTTTATTTATTTCCAATCTCAATTCGCGGCTGGGAGGTTTCTATAATATACATATGTATGAATGTGGGTATGTATATTTTATATATATTGAAAATTCAAATATAAAATTTTATTTTATTTCTGTACAAGTCGATTTGTAGATAATATAAACTTAAGCACTGTACTAAAAATACTATGAATGAATAATGCATTTAATAAATATACAAATTCAACAAACTTGTCAAGATATATATTTCCTATAAAAAATGTCTCATTTAAATATCAATGATTATTATAATGGAATTAGTGTAACTATTTAATTAATTAATATAATGCCCGGAGTTAATTAAAAGCCAGTCTTGCTACAAGTACACAATAAAAGGAAATTTGGCAATTCTAATCTAGTTCTATTGCATAAAAGAAGTCAGATTTCCATTTCCTTTATAACTAGTCAGTCGTAAAGAGGTTAATTTGCTATCACGGTAGCTGCATTGTATTGTCTTCCTATCCGGATAAAATTAGCTACTTTTTGTGTTACATTTCAGTACCTACTTATTTCTGTAAAAGAACTTTGCAACGTTGTAGGTCGCACAAAAGAAGCTGCGATATCGATGTTGTCATTCGCCAAATGACTAAAAAACGCATTTACCCGAGAAAACATGCTTGTAGGTTTTTTCAGCATGATAGTTGATAGTAGAATACTTAATCTTTTTAGTTTGATGACCCGTAATTATTTAATCCTTAAACGATAGTGACAAGTGCAGGACGAAAAGGTCTTTTGCAACTGCACTTCATTTATATAATTCAAAGATTTAGATGCTTTTGAAGGGATTTCTTATAGAAACTGATTTTATATTTCTGGAACTTAATCTCAAAGCTAAAATAAAAATGTGGATGATCTGAAGCAGAAGGAACTAAATTATTTAAATATTTTCGTACATAGTTGTTTAATGTATCTAGTTTAAAAGATTTTCGCATAGAAAATACATGAATATTGTAATGAAAGAAAATACGAGCTTTTACGTAATAAATTTTAATGGAAAAAATGCTACTTATTAAACATAAATTTTCTTATATGCGACTAAAATTAAGCATAAAATCGTAATGTTGAAATGCTAAATTAAATCTACCTAGCAATTTTCAACCCTAATGAAATTTCACATGAAGACATGAAATTGTTTTGCATTATATGAAATGCCTTTCAGCTACATTTTAAACAAAGTCGTATATTTTTTTGAAAAAAAAAACTCAAATTGCATTTTAGTAGATTGTCATGGTAAGCTTTATAGCAATTCAAAAGGAAATAGGAATAAAGAAAAATCATACAAGTTCATGCAGTCGACAATGCGGAAAATGATAACAATTTTCCTTATTTTCTTGTGGAATTAAATGCTCTCTCAAAATTCGCATAGGCTTTAGGAAATGGCAAGTGGCCGCAAAAATAAACAAGTGCTTAAAGTAATAAACAGTATTTATAGGAATAGAAATGTAGCCAAAAGGAAATACAATAGGTAGTTCCAGAATCGTAATAGGGAATAATCCAAGACAAAATCAGAGACGGTTTCCTATTGTGTCCTGCTTACAGGACCCAAAATATAACATTACATCTCCGTTATACCAGATTTTATGTTGGCGGCACACAGGAGCTGAGGAAATGGGACTACCGACACGATTCACCCCAAAATATGCAGACATTTTCTTTTCTACCACCGACATGGAATTAATTTCCACGCACAATAAACTTGAAGATATATTGGTCGATGTTAATAACTTAAAAAAAAATCAATAAAATGTTATTAAAGATAAAAGACTTTTCCTGCATAAATCTTTAAACCTCTAAAAGACTTCTTGTTGTCAAGGAGTTTTTGAAAATCACTCTGTATATAGATAAATAAGATTATCGGCTTTTAGTCCCTCTTTACGCTCCAACAGATTCCACTAGAGACCCAATCAAAAAAATACGATAGCATAAAAAAATATCTCATCAAATTTCTTATGAATTCACTAAGTTTTATTTATTTTAGTTTTGTTTACTCAATAATTCAGGGATATACGTTATACATATTTGAACAAGTCTTGACCTTTTTATTTGATCCAAAATCTAACTTTAGCCAAAGTTCGTTTAATTAAAAATTGATTGTACGTATTAAATTTTTATTTATTCGAGATGGCTCTGATCGTAAACAAAATGTTAAGTATGTTTGATTTCTGTTTTCCAGGAGATTCAATTTCAAATAAGTTTTTTACAAAAGGGAATCTCCCCCGAGAAAGGTGCGTCTTCAAGTGGGAAAAAGGGATTTATATTGCACTTTGGCACTTTAAGATTTCTCATAAGGACTAAAGTCAACAAATTCTATTATACATAATATTAAAGTTTTTCCAGTAAATCATCCCTTTAATGTTTATATTTTCAATGTGGAAAAGACGAAGGAAAATCGAATGGGATGCGATATTAAATCAAGATAGAGGCGTAAAGGGAAAACAATAACTTGGCTGGTCTTGGGATTTCAGCGACCTAACCTTGGTTGCTGGGCTTAAGATGGGCCCTGCTGAATAAATTGAAACTTAAGCTAGGTCCTGATAAGCAAAAGTTATGTCTGTACGCATCTTAGGCATGCAAACTAAAGGCTTATGGAATAAATATAAATTAGAATTACATTTCCGACTGCCGAAAGTTCCATCCCAAGCACATTTTATATTTATATAGGTTTATTTGCAGAAGCCAAAAATGAAATTTATTTTACCATCTTTTTATTTGCCATTGTTAAATATATGACGGGCGTGTTTCTGTAAAACACTCTGTAGAAGGTTGCTAGATAAAAAAACAAAAGAACCATTCATTTCCCATCGGTGTTTAGCTCTTGAGAGTTCTGAGTGTATTGAATCGCGTTTCCTGCGAACTTATCATGAATATCAAACCCGAAGATATCATCGTCTTCTTTTCCATTCTTAAAAGCTCCATTTTTTATCTCATTTTTAATTATAAATAGAGTGAAAGAAAATGCCATTTATACTGAGACTTTTTCGAATATAATATCCGCGTATCAAAGAGTTGGTATTTTCATTTTACAGATTAATATTTTTCTACGTTATATTTTTTATTTATCACAATTTTTTCTTTTGTGCTCATACCCTATTCAAACATTAAAATAAAACTATGGCTTTGGCTCTTGTTTATAAAAATTGATTCCAGCATAAAATATGTCGCATTTTTGTCGTCCTGTATGGAAAATGTTTGTATAGTAGGAAATTTACAATTTTTTTTAAAGCGGGATTGATACAACTCATTCAAACCGGCGGATATAAAATCATACTGAAATGTAGTCGTAATCAACATTCTGAATAGCGAAAAAAATATTTCCGTAAGGAATATTAAATGAACCATCTGGTGGTGCTATCCATCATAACACATTCCGCTCTTATTATTTTATATTACATAACTTTTGCGGTTTGTTTGTTTATAAATATTTTATGTTTCATCGGAAATTAGGTTGTTTGGAACGTTACTGGAAATCGATAACTCTACTTAGTGTAACAAGATGAGACGAAGCGTTGAAAACGGGAGACGCGAATAGTTGCAATTTTACGGCGCGTCCGCATTGAACGAAGCATTTCCAAACATCCTGATTTAATCGACTATAAAAGAGCAATAGGATTGTTTTATTTATAAGAGCAAGTCACTTCAACTGCAATGTTATGTTTGATTTTTTCCCTTTCGTTTCGTAAGCCATACCTTAGCTCCTAAAGTAATTGATTTATTCGAGTAGGTATCCTGGTTCCGCAAAAATATACCATCTATCTGATCCTGGCAAATTGAGCACGCCGTAATAATTATTTTCCATTTCAATTATATCTGTTTGCATTGCCAGAATGAATGTGCCTAATGATTGGATGCAATATTATTGATTAATCTAGGATTTAAGCTGTTTATTGGTGTTTTGCCAGTATAACTAGTATGCTTATATTGGAAGCATTAACACTCCATCAGACATGTTGTTGGTCCTTTAAATCGGGGTCTTCCATATCTTAAGGAATTTTGAACATGCGACAAGCAAGACAAAGTTTTCTCTTTGTGGTCCATTTACTTATATCATGTACGTTATATTAGACATACTACTATTAGCAAAGATGATCTTTGAGAAATATTCCACGTTTGGTTCTATTTATCAAAGAGTTTCAGAAGCCTTGCGGTGTACGTCGTTCAGTTGAATTACCTAGCGTCGTGCTAACTATGTAAGGTATTATAGCAATATGTTGAATCTCTCTTGTGTATTAGAACTTATTACTTACAGGTTAATTATTGTATCTTCATACAAAATCACCCCTTTGTGAACAATCAAAATTGTTCATTAAATATTGAACAAGCTAATAGAGTGTTCCTACAATACAGCTTTGCATCATGTAACTAATGTGCATACTTGTAATACGCGAGCACCTATTTTGCGAATAGGTGGGTGCTCCTAGTTTGCATTTAATGGGTTTCGTTTTAGATGACAAAATACGTACGTACACGTTGATGAATATTGAGAAGCATATGTTTGCTTCAATTAGCTATTTTATTAAACACCGAAAATTATTCCATGTTATTAAATGTGTAAGGTTGCATAATTGATACGAGCAATACCATGGGTTTAAAGCACGTTATCAAATCCACCGCAAATGTCTAGGCATAACATTAAGGTGTTAGTAATAGGCAATGCGGATATACTGATGTCCCGCTATGAATATCGATCAGTCCTTACAATATTTGTGCAAGGGGCCTTTTGTTTGTTCCTATATACTCTTTAAACTCAATTATATTGAAAATTTCTTTTTTATAATATACAAGAACCCTCAAAATATTTTTAATTTAATTTTAAATATCCTCGAAATATCTTGAGGACCAATCATTTAGAGGACTTATTTTGGTGCAAAACTCTAATTGTAATTCAACCCTTTTCCAATTTAAATGTCTTTAGGAACACGTATGTAAATATGAAATTATTAATGGAGCAATAAAAAGTTACCGAATGTGTTACAATTCCACCAGAAAATGATAAATCCTATCGTGCAATTTCACAAGTTACCCTTTTATGTTTATAATATATATATTTCATCCCCATGTGAATAAAGGTATACCTCTTTCAGTATATTAATTCAACTTGGATAGAATTGTTCCCGTGAAACTCAATGCTTCCATTTCATTATTGCTAGGCAATTATATTTCGCAATATATACAAAGACGTAATTACGAATTGAAGACAAGGGTAATATGTTTGCTGTCAGATAAAACACCCATTCTCATCTCATATTTATATGATCCCTATGTGGGTCTAACCAATTTCATATTGTACATAATGCTATTATCCCTGTTGCAATAAAATGCACCAAATCAAAATAAAAAAATTATCCAACACAAACTTTTTTATAATCAAAACCTATACTTTACAAATTCTTTACGCATAATCTGTTTGAAGTTCCATAATACAAAGTTGGAAATGAAAAATACTTTGCAGATATTAAAAATATTACTCCGATATTAAAGCTATACATTTCAGTTCCTACGTTTCTGTAAATTCAAATATAACTTTATGAAAAATATTTTGTTTCGCATTACTCAAAATTAAATCCATTTTTCTTCTATTGTTTACTTTACATATACAAAACCCTATCAATAAAGATTTTTTGCTGCGTATTTGGGAAAAAGTTTGGAAGAAAGTGTGTTTGTCAGGGAGCAGCATGGCATCAAAGCGTAATTCATAAATAGTTTTTGAGACTTTAGTGTCCATAACTGTTGTATAATGTCAGAGTCAAGCCGCTATCTAATAAATCACCACCAGTGTCCAGTCGGTTAGCCAGAGAAAACTTTCAACTAAAATAGTTCATGAAAGACGAATTCTCATAGATGCCCTTATAATGAATTCAATCTCGTAGCATAATCATTTTTCAATAAATACGTATAGCAAATAAATATTTATGTATTTTCGGGGTTTCGATACATTTTATTGGCTTTTATATAAAGTCACAAAAACTTTCATCAGTTCTCTCGCCAATTCTTTAACATACTTTTCGGAATCTGGGTATGAAGAACGAAAACATACTATCTTAAACAATTAGTAGTTATTCAGGCTACGTTTTAATTATCAATCATTCCAGCATAAATTTATTAATATTTCTATTAACATTGAACGTTAATTAATTAAGCAAATTGGATAAAAAAAGCCAAAGCGTACTTTCACATGTCAGTATAAATACACAAAAAAAATCCGTTCATATTCATTAATTAAATAAACGACATAATTAAATAGTAGAACATAAATTGATTACGATTTGAAAACCATAGCAAAGCTAAAGGTAATCAAAGAATAAATTAAATCCATTAGATTGATTATTGTGTTATTTGTTAAAACATGATTATAAATGGATTTAAAAAAGTCGCAAAAACTGAAATAAGAATTTCATTAGAGAAAAATGAAAAAACGCTAAAAATGGAAAAGCATCCAACACACGAAGCTCATTAAAGTTGCCACGAGGGAGAAAGGTTGACGTAACTGGGCGAAATGTAGACAGACAAGTGTGAAGTGCAGAAAGCGATATTGAAAATCAAGTGCACGAAATGATGGCAAACGAATCGTTTGGGAGTTTGGTCTTTGAAATAAATTTTTTCCTATTTTCTTTCAACTTCCATATGAGATTATCTTTCAGCTATATGATTATGAAACAGCAGTTAACGTCCGTTCGAATTCTGCATCTATATTTAAACAGCCGTACTTTTATAAAACCTCAATCAAAACTAATGGTTTACTCATCATGCATCAATTAAAAACTCTTCTGAATTTTTTAATAAAATTATGTACAAAATTTCTATGTCGGTAGTGAAACCGCACTGAGATGGCTAAAAAGAATAGATACTATTTTAATTAAACTTTTAATTAAAGGTAGTTGAAAAGTAATTTAAATGGTTTCCAAACTGGGATAAAATTTAATATTTTAATTTAAACAAATAGTTCGTCCACTGATTAATAATAAATAACAAATATTACCGATTAGCAGGCAACACTTTTAAATGTAATATATTTAATTTCGAATAGCAAATAAAATTTAAATTATTAATTATTTATTTGTTATCAGATTTACAAGTATTTCAAATATTTGTTTGAACACCACATACTCATTTTAATTTAAACCAAATTGTTTATAAACATATATCAAAGGAATGTATTATAAAAATATGCGGTGGTTTCAAACCAACCCTTTTCATGGACATAAAACATACATGTTGTGGCTAAGAATTTTTTCAGCACTCAACAAAACTGCAAATTAATGAAATGGTAATTAATATTCATAATCCTTGCTAAAATCCAAAGCATCATTATAAATTATTCCGTATTTAGGGCTAATTTAAGGCACAAAAACAACGAGGCCAAAGACGCTAAATACTGTACATCCTTCAACAAGATTTCCGCATTACTGGCTGTTTGTGTTTTGTTTTGTTCTAAAACACCCCGGGATTTAACCAAATATGATTAATATTGTGCTAAGTCGCCCTATATGTACCTACAACATACTCCCCCGAATCCGCCTCGATCTCCAGACCTCAGGCAACTCAAATTTCTCTAAAAAAATAATTAGATTACTAATTGGCAGTTCAGTTTGCACCTGCCGATAACTTTCTTCGAAATCAAGCGGCCTAAAAATTGTATGAAATCGCGTTAATTAAACTTTCCTAATTTGCTGGCTTGCTCCAATGCCTTCAAGTCATAGAAGTGATGGAGGATAATAGTAAACTAAATAAGCTAGTTTCCTGTTGAAATGAAACAGTGGCCGATGGAACGTGCCCGTCTTCATCGAACCCAAAGCCTTTAGGCAAAACCAGTGGCTATGCTAGACGTAATATTGACGTTTAATGAAGGATAAGTGAGACCCATTGCTAGGATTTGAGTGATGGAGGTTCACAGACGACTAATGAAACTGTGGTTTAGTGACCTATGAGCTTAATGACCCAAGCTCCATGCTCTTTGCACAGATTTCCAAACATTGCACTTCTGTGTTATATTTAGATTGGCATGCGAATACTAATGCATTTTATAACAAGCTGCCATCAATCTTCCAAACAACACTATGATTTGATTAAGTTGCAGTCAATTTCTTAAGGGCCGAAAAAAGGAAAGAGAGACGTTGGAATTGATGTAGCTACGTAAAGAGCGGTGGTAAGGCAAAAGTGTGTAATGTATAACATGCAGAGGTCAGTAAGCGTGCTGGCAGACCATTTGTCTATTTTCAAATTGCAGAAATGACCCAGCTTGACCGGTTAGTGCAATTTTTAGCAAGTGTTAAATTGTCTACAACTACCTCATATACAATAAACGTGCGGCCAGTGAAACGTTCCGGTCAACATAAAATGTCAGTAAGAGCGACTTGGGCAACCACTCAAGCAACAATTTTAAGGGTTTAACAGATGGTATATAAAGGACGAATATTTGATCCGAACAAAGCGAGATTGGAAAACCGATCTAACTTTACGAAAACTCTACCACAAATAAATAAAACAAAAGCAATCAACTTATATACGCCAAACTAATAACGAACATGTCACATACTACTTGTGCTGCAATAAATATTGCACACTCGTACGGTAACAGTTTTTAGCGGATTTATGAATTTTTAATTGTTCCAATTTAACATTAATAGTTTAGAGTTGTTTTTAACAATTTAGCTGAATTGCTGAATTTTCGGGTGAAATGTGTTGGTTGGAGAGAGAGTTAGAGTTGGTTTATAGCTCGCATGTGAGCTCGGAAATGCATTCGAAAATGTATTCCATTTCCTCCGGCGAGGAATATGACATTTTTTCGTGTGTCGAATATCCAAGAATACTAGTTGGTTGGGTATACATATACATTATAATGCAAATGCATAATGCATTAGTAGGTGGCGCGTTGTTGCGGAGTCTATGTCCCACTGGAGACAACTTTCAAATATCAGGGAGATATGATTAAATGCATAAAATGACTATGTTTATCGTATTTATATGTCGAAGAAAGTCGCACTTTCTCAGCAACAGCTATAACCGTATGATGATAGGATATGAGACACGTTTACTAAATTGCGAACGAGTTTTTATCACCGCTCAGCTACAAATGTGCTTTTCAGGATTTTATTCGAGATACATACATATAAAAGAATAAAAAGTATTCTCATCTACTTTACACTTGCTTGTACTTGTTGTAATTGAAATGAAACTTTTCACAAAAAAAAATTAATGAAAAATAAAAATTGCGTTTTCTAGGACGATCTAATGGAAGGACTAGAGTTGATTAGATTAATTGCTAAAAGAGCGTTAAATGAACATGATTTCATTGAAGCTATCTTAGTGACACAGAATCTTTCAAATATTTGATATATAAAATACTTCGAATACCAACTTGGAGTGGAACTCCTTCAGTTTCGAAAAAAATGAGCATAGCTATCTAGTTACAAAGACAATTACAATATTCTAATGGACAACAAATTCAATTCAATATGTACATAAATAACGTTTCGAAATGCCAATTAGCGAATCGAGAGAATGCATTGAACATTGCGAACAAAAACAATACACATCAGCTGCGTTTATGCTAAGAAATGGCGAATAAAATTTCCTATATATTTTTGCGCAAAGTATAATGCAAAATAATAACAGTAAAATAAAAATACTTGGTGAACATGTTATGTGGGAGCTATTGTTAAAATTTTAACCCAAATAGCTTCTGCATATATGTATTGGGTTTGGGTATTGTGCAACATTTTGTTGGCTGAGATGTTATTCTTATAAAATATATTCCCCAAGTGGCCTCACAATATTTTTGAATATATATTTTCAAATGTAGCATCATTTATAATTTTAATGCATCTATTGGATTGATGCCCAGCCAGTATATTTAAATGAGTTACAAAAATGTTTTGTACATGTTTAAATCCTCGAAATTATTGCTCTTTTATCCTTTTTTTGATATGACCGCAGATCAATAATTAGGACAGGATGTTGAATGTTATAAAAACAGACTGTGCATAGCAAATGACTGGATTTGAATCACACGTTTCATGAAAGGGAAAATCAGAACAGAACTTGAATAAAACAAGTCGCGAGCCATCAACCAATCAAGCAAACAGTTCGTGCATTCAAGGCTAGAGAATCGTGAGAAAATATCACCTCTTACACCGGATCGACCAGTGTGGGCGTGTGATCCGATTATTTTTTCATCCAGCAGCAAAAACCGACTGTTCCAATGCTAATTCGATTTTTTCTATTATCAATGACACTAACAAATAGAAAATCCAGTATTCGATTTGCAGGAAAAGTTCGTGCAATAACTCCCAGCCGCGACACACAACAAAGCTCCATATACCCCAAGGACAAATTACCTCGCATTGGTCCTGGGAGCAAGGAAGTTGAAGTCCTGCAGACTCCGTGATAGCTTCCTTGACAGATTTGACCAATCAGCTGTAGGGATATATGATGACAGGGTCCCAAGTGGCCTCTGCTTAACCTTACTCTTCACTGGATTATTACTTCTCCATGGTTTGAACTTGTGCAGACCTCGCACACGCCATTTCTTATTTGTCAAGTTGATGCTTTGAAGCACTTAAGCAGTGCTCGGAAATTGTTTCAAATAAAAATGAGCATTCTACATCTCACTCACGAGGTCTATTATCTAGGACTTTTTAACATTCAGCAATCAGTGTCTGTTAAAACTTTTTATCAACTTCAAAATACATCAAAAATGCTAATTATAATAATTAGTTTCCCGAGCTCTACCCAAAAAAATCTATAGTATTAGTTCTATAATTAGTAGAATACTTTTAAAGGCAAATTGGCTAATTTATGAATTAAAACCCGAAATGTTGCAAATTGCAATTACTTCGTATGAATGTAATGAATAGGCACGACGAGCTGGCTGGCTTTATACTTTGCTTTTGCCCTTATACATTACAGCACACTGTTGATAGTATTTGTTATTTATCAGATTTATTGTATGCATGCTATATAAATTTTGAAACTCATTGAAAATATATGTGTATAAAATTTCATTTTGATGAGAAGCATTTCTATCAAAGCAACATTCATCAACGTTTTAAACGCGTTTGGAATATAGGAAGTTCAAGGGTGTGCTATATTCCACTTTAAATAAATATGCCTTATTCATTTCAATTAATGAGAAATTCACACTATTTATAATAATAATGTGCACTGAAATATTTTTAATATACCCTATTTACATATTTTATAGTTCTCTATAAAGTACTGTTCCTATAGTAAATTAAATTGCATTCAAAACAAATAAAGTGCATGCAGTAAGCGACTGTGCCGACAACACTCCTTTTTGACGTTAAATATTAGCATAAAGTCCTAAAAAAATATTAAAAGTGTTCATTTGAATCTGCATTGCGAATTTATTTTATTCGTTTGGTTTTTAATTTGCCATCCTTGAAATCATATTAAGTTTATGGATTATCCTTGGAAATAATATGCTACGCTCTTCCTATCCTATTTAATAACTCCTGCTGTTAATTAGAATTTATATTTTTAGTACAAAAGATACTTTCTATTTCTCGTATGTTCCTTATATGAGCATTTTGCAATAGAAACTGGAAACAAAACATCATTAAACTATTAATGCTTAAATTCGTTCTACGTAAATAGTAATAACTGTTTATGCAATTTTAATAAATACAATGATGCAAGTAAATAACTAAAATGTCTATTTTGTATCCAGATTTATGCTTTTTGTAGTGAACTAGCTCAATATCAATTGAGATAAAAGGATAAAACTGTATGTTCAAACCAAAACTTGATCTTTCAGTTGCATTGAATTATTTCTATTGAATGAAATAAATGCTAATACCGCAAGATTTCATTCCGTCTAAAGTTTCGTTTTATTTTATTTTTTTAAATATATCTCAATATGCCTTTAGAGTGCTAATCCAAATCTTTACACCGCATGCAATATCTCGACCATAAATCTTTCAGCAAATGCATACACTTATATTTTCTAAAAATCTTTTTCAGCAAACTTGAATGCAGCAGAATTATTAATTTCTATTATCAATTAATAAAAGAAAAACAACTTTCAGTCAAGGCAAACTTCAAACACATCTCCCTTAATAATCTGGTGCAGCAAGTATTATTATCTTTGAGCCTTATAAAGTGGTTCGACCTAGCTGGCATCAAAAGAGATTTTTCTTGGTAACTAATTGCACATCATAATCACCCACTCAAGTAAAAAGCGACGTCCCTTACAACGATTTACTATGGACGTCATCTACAAATCTGTTTCTATTTACTTTGTGGACATCTGTATTAACAATTTATAACCCCTGATTAATTTATATTTTATAGAGTCAGAACATACATAAATATTTTAATAACGTTGTTTAAAATTTTAGATCAAAATTTGCTGTATAATTAATTTTAAAATTAAAGTTAATATTGACAAAATGTGTTGTTTAGTTGTTTCATCCTACGTTTTTATTATTTTTCATTAATATATGAAGCTCAATATAATAAACAAACAACCCTCCTTTATTATGAACAATCAAACAATGCATGCAGCTCTTCTTTTTTGTTTGATTTTCATCTTTTTATATGAAATTCATTTACGATTTTATATACAACAAAAAGTATCCATCACAACAATAAAATTAGACTCAATTAAATTGGTATAGTAAATATCAAACACAAAAAGCAAATAACAAGTAAATCATAGTGATCATCATAAATTAAGTGCGATTTGCGTACGTCGATCGTAAATTTCAACATTCTACATTCAAAATCCATAAAATATTGATGCATATGATTTAATCACCCCAAAAATGTGGCTTATGCGTTTCGTAAAAAAAATATGAATTCTCATTTTATCCGATCGCATTTCAACCCTTTTGCAAACGCTTTAATAATCTGATTCGAAAAAAAATAATTCGGAAAGCTATCAGTACAATTAAAAGGAAAGTTGCTGCTGCCTTTGTGAGAAAAGCTTCATCCAGCAGTCAGCAAAAAGACTATAAGGCAAACCATAAAGCATTGTCTGTGAAATGTTGACTGTTGACCAAAAAAAAAAAAAACAAATCTCCCAAAAAACTCAAATTACCCTACCTCGGAAGCGGGTGTATTTATTTATTACCCAGGTCTGTGGTCAAAAGCAAAAAGCTTTACAAGGACCACTGGTTTGTAATGTGTTTCTATAGAGAGAAGAAGACAACGAGCAGCCACGTATTTCCTCAGGCAAGGTCTCCTCATTTACAATCGCAAGAGATCCTTTAGATTAGAGTGATCTCTTATTGTTGGTTATATTGCTTTGTGGGTTGTTAGATTGAAAAAAGCCTTTTGATGTGAATTAATGGAACGTATACTAACGTACAATTTTTTTTTATTCGCCAAACGAATTTTTATTGCTGGCTCAAATCAACAATTAAATGGGTGTTTACTTTGCGGAATCGCTAAATCCTCCTACAGTATTGCACAAAAAACTAGACGCAATCGCGTATTTTGCAAGATTTTTTTCTCTTTAAGTGAGGAAAAAATTTCGTTCAAAACGGGGTCGTTATAATAACATAGAATTTAAATTGCACGAGAAAATACTTTTGGTACTGCGGCTGTGGTGTAAATATAGAGGCTTTTTGGTTTGGAAAATAGTTGCGTCAGTTACGAGTAAACGAGTAACCATTTGGTCAAAATTGCATTTGCTTTGTTTCTCATATGTTGCCGGGTCTAAATGGACGAATATAAAGCGGTAGGCGACGAATTCAAGAGCCTGGCAAAAGGATTTTCTTGCAACCTTCATATTCCCTTGACAAATCATATATGACTATTATGAACAACCCCTCAGAGTTGCTAACTAAATTCGACTAGATAGGTTTATTCTTGCCTAATAGCGTTGATTACGTTATCAACAATCAACATTAACTGAATTATACTGCAAAGTTTACGTTAAGTGGTCGCCGAAATTTGTAATTTATCGCAACATTCAAATAAATCTTGTTCATATTAAACGTGATGATGAATAATATATTTTCGGAAATGAAATTTAAAAAAGCATCAATTTGAAAAGTATTGATTGAATGATTAAATAAATCATTTGCATATCTGGAATATCAAGCTAATTTTACAAATGAATTTAATGGATTGTAAAGCATATCGAATTATTCAAATTTAACAACAAAACGAACTCAAATAAGCGTACAATCCATTCAAAAAAAAATTATATTAAATTTCTAGTTTTCAAAGCCCAAGTTAAATGCGGATGCGAACCAAATTTACATCCAATCAATGTTTATTTTATATGTATAATGCGCTTTTCGCAATATTGAAAATATGGATATTTTCATATATTACTGATATGCATATAGAGGCTTATTAAATTAATTAATAAAATTATAGTAAATATATATTTTACAGTGATAAATTACATTGTTAAATTTGAAATAGCAAAGTCTTTTGTATATTAAACAAATAATACACACCCATATTGCATTTTATAATCGTTAAATCAAATCAGTTATCATTTCATTTTATTAATCACATCCGCATTACACTTTCATAGGTAAATAAATAAGCAATCAAATTAATTTAAATTCAGTAATTTATTTAAATAGTCATTAGTGGATTTAATTGAATAATAATACCACGCAGCCAATAAATTGTACAATAGAAGTTGGCCATTATAGTTTTGATAGTAGTAAACTTTTTCGCATAAAAGCATTTTCAAATAACAATAAATATGATGGCACATGATATTAATATTTGCACAGTCTAAAAGCAATGTTAAAAACATTCTTACATTAGCGTGCATTAAGCGACAATGCAATTTTATAATGTACCTTGCGAAAAAGTAACGCAAATCCTGAAGGCAGTTTCCTTGCGGAAAATCGCCCTGACCTATGTAAGTTACTTCTGGGAGGATGAAGACGAGCACCAGTGAGAAATATGTTTTCAACCTGCTGGGCTACAACCCTTTAGGGAACACTAAAAACATAAGTAGGCCACAAGTATTATAATATTGCCCTCTATTTGTTTACTTAGCCTTATTTTTTTTTTGTTCATTTGCTTTCCCTTTTTTATGCAAATTATTTTGAAAACAAGGGCGCTGGAAGCATGATTTGTAGGAAAACTGTATAACTAATTGTAATTTTAGTTCAAAGTAGCGTAATATTCTGACAACACAATAGATGCTATTTTTATCTCTACTTTATTTTAATATTAAAATAATACTTGGTGGAAATTAGTAAATCTAACAACGAAACGCTTGAAAAGACTTACATTCTATTGTTTTAATTTTTTTGCGAGCACTCTACTAGGACTAGCAAAATTAATTATTAGATATTTAGTTACAAATTTGGCTATAATACTAGTTTACTGACTTTTGTATAAATATAATATGTAAATGCATACACAAATATAATGTGTAATGTGTAAACACAGATACATCAATTATTGTTAATTGTAAACAATGTATTCAATTCATGGCTGTAATACATGATGTATTATTACTGTTAAATCTGTTTGCTTTTAGAAAAGAGTGTAGATATTTCAAATTGAAAATGCGTTATCTGAAAGTATGGTGATTTATCCTCCTATTCGCTTATATAAAACAAATATATGCAACATATGCAATTGATTGCACTATTTTTGATTTTAAAATAACAAATATCTGTCTGCTGTTTATATGGATAAATATTCTTGAACAAACATAGCCCAAAATCCGAATAGAAATCGAAATAATATTTATAAGTCTGTGTGAAAAATCTGGTTTAGTTTTAATTAATGCCAATAAATAAGAATGACTAAGCGCGTGTGACTTTTCACTAGAATATGTTCAATAATTTATGTATTTGAGCAGATATAAGCCATAGATAATGGTCAAGTTAATTGATTTTCAATAAAAATACGAATGGAAACAATAGATCAATTGGAAGGAAATATTTTGCAATTACATCCATATAAGCTAATGCAGTGTATAAGCGCATGCAATTTGCTTAATTAGTGCCTTTAATAAAAATATGTTATTTAATATGTGACCTCATTAGTTTCTTATTCAATTTTACAACTTTTTGCAATCAATATTTTGCACAAATACATTCTTCTATCAGTTGTAATCTATGTATTAGTTTTAATTGCGAAATTATTTATACATACAAAATATATAAGCTTGAGCATTAATGTATAATTACAATTTACTATAAATTACACCTACAACATGATGCATATAAAACTCAACCTGTATGGAAACTGCAATGTGCAGTAAATTGTAAATTTCATTATAAAACAAGCTTGCCACTCACTATTATTATTGTTATTATATTTCTTTTACTTTATAAATTATATATTGTTTTACAACAATAGTATTTAAATCTTGCACTCAATATAATGAAATGTAAATATTTATTTTAAAATTTGAATTTTCAAACATGATACAGTAATTAATTTAAATTTAACTAAGCTCTAGATTTTTTTTGTTAAATTAATTATAAAACAGTTGAGACATTTCTGCAAAATTTTCAGTCATATAATAAATTATTTAAACGCTAATGTAATAACTTTTTCAATTACAATCATATTTATTTTATATATCAAAATTAAATTTATATCAATGTGTATTGTTATTTATTTATACTAAATTATTATTATAATTAATTACATAACGTGAAATTTCGTTAATTAAAAACAATTGCATAAATCAGCAAGGTGTCAATTTTACCTGATTTAATTAAGAAATTACTAAATAATTTCCACGTATGAGAATAATTTACAAGTTTACAGATAATTTAAGGCAAAATTTACATTAATTTGCTATACGTAATAGTATGTGCCACTTACACCTACGTAAATAAATAAATAATCACAATTATTACAAACTAATAACAATTTAATGTTTAATCAAGATATTACATTTGCAAGGCCTACAATTAATTGAGTTATAACTGTTGTTACTTTGACTTTTCATAAATCATGCATGTGTGACTCGGATTTGATTTAAATTGTAAATTATTTAGCTAATTTCAGAAGTTGAAATTTTAGATGGAAAGTTGTGATGCTGCAACGATTAGCGAGTATTTGTCAGAAAAGCACAAACCTATTACTGTTTATTATCCGAAATGTTGTTGGTTCAAAGCTTTGATTCCTTCAGGCAGCATATTCATTTGAAGTCATTAGAGAATGTTGTAGATATGTGTATTTGTAAATTTCGTTATCATGCACTTAATTATATTGACAATAATTGTCCACCCCGGGGAATATAACTATCCTACCATAAATTATGATCATTTATAATATTGCTCAATCGCAATTGCTATTTATTTTATTTATATTTTCCATTTAAAAATAAATAGCGAACTTTCCCAAAGTGTAAAAATATAAATAGCAAAACAAACTTACTTTATTAAACTCTCCTTGTTAGAGAAACTAAAATTATGTTTACAAAAACATTATCGTGCTCAATACACGTTAATAATATAAATTAACAAGAAAAAATTACATGTGCATATCAAATTGCTCTGTCACAATATAATGTATAAATAGTGCAACTAGAACTAATTAGTGCTTTTCGCTTGCAGAGCATAACATATGATTTATAGATGTATTATTATATTAACAGCTTTTCATAAATTTTTAATCGGCACTTGTTTATGCAAGTCGTAATTATTGTGGCGTCAAAAACACTACTCATAAAATTATTATTATCAATTTTGTGTTGGAGAAAAAAATAAATAAATTACGTTCTATAAACGTATTAAGTGGTTTCAATAAGGATGCTTTATTCTAGATGAAAATCAAATTGCTTAATCGACCTCTGGTAATCACGCAATGGCAATCTAAGCTTACTCTTATCCATTCTGACCACTTACCCAATCCTGACATTAAAAACATGGGAAACACTAACACTGCTCCTTTTATTCACTTTTATCCTCCCTTGTTCAACAAGTGGCCTGCAATGCGATTTTTTCAATCCATTTATCAATTACAATAATCTGATATTGATATTATTAATATACATTTAAGTACTTAAAAATTAATTAACTGGCTTAAAGTTACTTCAATCGGAAAAAATAAGCTCTGAATAAATGTTGTCCTGGCTGTAAAAGTAATGCTTGTTTACTTTATATTTTACTGAAGTTTTTTGTAAAACTTAAGTAAATGCACGTTACAAGAGATAAAAGGAAACTACTTTTAAAAATACAATTTACATTTTTCTCTGGAATATTTGAACGTCTTTCGCCGTCTGTGGACGTTTACTAAGGAAAAGATAAAAGAGGTCCTTCAATATACTTTACAATTGAAATGTAAAATATACAATGTGTTTATAATAAGATAGTTTTATGAAAGGTTTGTATATTGCAATATTGTTAAGTACTGTTATGATTCGAAAACACTAAAGATTAATTCCAATATGTTTCTTTACGGTAGATTAATCTTGTATCGAATATAAAGCACACCGTAAATTAACTGGTTTAATTAAATTTCGCAATATTAATAGTATCACATTTTTACACCAATTAATCATTTTTGCAAAAAAAATCAGTTGATTCATACAAGTATTTCAACAATCTAGTCATAAATATCTCGACATAGATGCTAATCTATAAAATCACACCCAGTAGCTAAAAATAAAGTAGTAATAAAATAAATTTGATTTTATAAATAGTTGATTATTATGGGATAACTAGTAATTATATTTAAAGAACAATGCATTGTTAGTTCAAATCATAATTGCACGATTAAATTAGTATTAATTAATTCATGTGGATGTACAAGTTGCTTGTCGACTTTGGATTTTCACACGACCATGTTTCTCATCATTCTGCTTATTATTTTTTATTTCTGCCTTACAGGATGTTATTGACGATTCTAATTACTATTTTATACTCGCAATCGAACAACCTACATTATTTATATCTCATTGTCGAAGACCAACACAAGAGAATTTTCTAATTCCACTGAAAAATTCAGAGAATGACCCCTTTATTGGCGCAAAAATCCTAATTTAAATTTGCATTGATTTAGAAGACTCTTAGGATGGCTGGATTTAGCTCTGGTAAAAAATAATTAAATTAAGTAGTGTTTTATAAGATCGTGGATCGAATTTATTTCATCCATCTGTCTAGCTCGTATTGTGCCTTCGGCTTATAAAACATTTTTACGACATTGCGCTTCGACGAACAAAATAAATGAACGTCTCGTTATTTCATTCTAACCAGATAGATTGATGTTTTTGTCCCACACTTACACACACCGTTTATTAATTCAATCTTATCCCATCGCTCCACCGTATTATAGTCTTGTTATGCTACCCATTTTATCCAGCAATATTATTGTGTTTCAATCAGGAAATTTACATTCGTAACTTGTTTTTTATTTTTTGGAGCAAATGTGCCGAGAATATTATCACACAAACTCAAAATACGATCAAATTACAGTCAAATCACATGGGAAAAGTTGTTGCTACTAGTAAAATGATCCGCGCCGTAATTAGAGATCTCTTGGCGCTTAGATGTTTTGCCATTTAATTCGGGCTGAATAATTAGATTATTTTAGATTGTAAAAAATAAGTCATTAGCGGTATAATTGTATTCGAATTGAACAATACGAGAAATTAGCCGAATGTTAACCCTTTTTATCCCACAGCTGTCGAAGCATCTGTTGAAGCCGGCCGAATTTTGTGTCTTTCTTGTTCAAACATACTAGAAAATTAAAGGAAAATCAGATATAACGCAGCATGCAACTGCATCGATGAATAATTAGCAGCATCCTCTCGTGCTTGGTGCTTTACAATCGACAATAATGATTTGACGCTTGCACCATGCAGACACCTGTTCTTAATAAGCAGGTGGTTTGGTCGGAGCAGATTGAAGAAGAAGAGCGGATGTGGAACAGATTTTTTTTGTTTTTAATTACTTAACCCACCCAGGTTTACCTTAAAATCTAATCTGGTAAAGTTTACATGAATGAAGAAGACGAACATTCAAGTAATTTCCGATGCGGTAATGTTTAATGTGTTTACCAAACAAGGAGGCCTTGGGTAACTTAACTGCAACAGCAACTATATTATAATATGATGGTTTCGGTTTCGGAGGATGAGAAATAATCAGACGATGTATTAGAAATTGTCGAGGAATTTCAATTTGACTTCACAATGATAATAAAAGTTGAATAACTATTTTAACAATGTTCAGAATGAACAGATAGTACTTATGTTGTGTCTATAGACGAAACAAAATAGGTAACTTGAAGATAACTTTTTCCATGGTAATCTAATACGGCAATCAGTTTGATTGAAATTGTTGTAAAACTTTAAAGGAACAGTTTAACAGTAGGGCAGTCATTTGTTAAATGTGAGGGTTGTTTCTCGCGAGGCTCGTCTGTTACGCATCACCAAAGCCTCCTCCTCCTCTTCATTACCAAGGCAGCAGCCGCTTAATGTGCCACTGAAACAAGTACTCTCTTGTCGCAAAGACATCATTCAAGAAGATGCCACTAATCCTCATCAGCAGCACTGGATGTTTGTAGATTCTCCTTCTAATGTACGTAATATACTTATATAGTCCTCCAGACGCGGAAATTATGTCGTTTATGCAGGTACAGTTTATTAGATCCTCTTAATTTATTTATCCACCCCCAAAAAACGCGAGATTATTATACTACTTGTCAAGTTCAAAGGTATATAATTTATTAAAATATTCATTTCACACAAAAAAAGCAAGAAAGATAATTAAATACAATAAAAAATTCAATTACACTAAACTTCATTTAGCTGTTATTTCCCTTTAAATTGAAAATGTTATTGAGTATAACAAAGTTTATGACGGAAATGTATAAGAAAATAATTTTTAATACAGCATGACAATTTAACAATGCAATCCTTTGGTGGTCTTTAATCATAATAAGCTGCTTATTACCCAAGCTAATTAAGTAAATCTCGCTTACATAGATATTTTATTTTATTCAAAAACCAGATTTTAATCTCTATAATCACGGGATATTTATATCCACAATTACCACTTTTTACGTGGAGGTATTTAATTTATTTCTAATAATAAAGTGTTGCAAATTTGTTAAAAACTACTTATAGGTGCAAAAAAGGTAATTGATTAATGTACTTGACTTATCTGATATAGTTCAATTAAAATACCATTATGTTTAATATAGAAAATGTGACATTATTAAGATCTACAAAAGTTTATAAAATATGAATAATTGTTATCATGCTAAAAGACCTTGCTTTTTCTCGTAAGTAAATTAAAAACTTGATTGATTGTATATTGATTTCTCGATTTCACTCTGATTTCTCAAGCAAGGTGCACGAAGTTGTGAACTAATAATTTTCTTAATACCACTTTAAATAGGTATTCTAATAACTAGCACATATTTAAGGAAAAATAAAGCATTTATATCATTAAAACATTTCTTACACTCACGATATTTGATCAAATTATACGTTATCAAGATTTCTGTATCTCATATAGAAGGATTTTTTTCATATCTGCCTTTCACTAGATCAGGGTAACGTTTATTGAAAAAAATAAAAGGTAATTTAATTATAATTATTACCAAATAGAACAGTGCAATTTTATTCTGTATTTGTAGATAGATAATAAGCTTGATGGCTTTTTTTCTAAGCTTGGCTACTGTTGTAGCATTCAAATCACCTAAAAAGGTAAATACTTGAATGTAACTTTTAGTTAGCTAGCTTAGTTAAGTATTTAGACAAAAAATATAATTATATTAAAATATATACCTATTTTAAAATGCAAGATGCAACTTTGTATTTTAATAATCGTTTAAATAGTTATGTGATGTTCTTTCCAAGATGTAATTCCTATACTTTATATTTCTATTACCAGATAGAATTGGAAACACAAAGACATGTCAAGGAATTCCATTATTTATGTAAAAACGACTATATTCTATATAAATAACGTGTAACCTTTACATTTATCTGCATATAACACTAATTGAGTTTTCAGACCATAACTATGGCATAACAGCCTTCTATTTAGTTTCAAATGGGGCACATTCGTGACTAAAGTCAGTAAATATTTTTTATTGTTTATTAATTTACAGTAATATTTAATTAGTTAATTAAATAGCGCATGTGGCTATTTAATTTAAAGCATGTATCCATTATTCGAACGAATGTATAATTATGGTCAGATTCATGTGCATACGCGGTTTTGTAATATTTGTCATAAGAATTTATTACAATAGAAACTAAAGCGCAAAAGGGAATATAAAAGTAAAAAGTAATTTATGATGTTTACATTTGTCATTCGTAGATTCAAAAGATTAAGTAAGAGACTCGCAGAATTTTGCAAAAGTCAATTAATAATTTCCTCTCTCAACTTCTACTCGTACGTACGTCGGATAAATTTATTTGCAACCAAATTGACAAAAATACAAAACTGTCTCGTCTGAACTAGAAGTGCTCGGAAGCCAGTTTATAAAATAAAATTCAAAAACTCAATTTAGATAAGATAAAAACAATATAAATGTAACTAACATCAATCTTGAGGTATGAATTATTGCTTCTTTTCTTTAACAATGCCTTGAGCTTTCAGCACATTTTTACAAGAAGAATATCAATTTCCTTTATTAAATATCATTACTGTAACAAAAACCCAAATCCCCTGCATTCATCATCGAGATAACCGAGTTCTGATGTCCGCACTGCTCACTTATTAAATACCCGCCACATCGAGACTCATTTATTTTACACCCCCTCATCTTTCTTTATTACTCCCGCAACTATTTTATACATTATTCAATATTTATTAAGAAACTTGATTAATTCATCGCCACATTCGCGCTACTTCAATCGAATTACGTCCACATTTTAAAATAAATACCAATCCTGTTTATTTTCTAAGGAATGAAAAGATTTGCTTAAAATTGCAAATCCTTGAGAAAGCAAAAGACTTAAAAAAAAATGTCAGCAATGGAAATATGTAGGTATTTTATTCGAATACTTGAAACGCGACAATTAAACGAATAATAAGGTTTTGCAGTGGCTGTAATCCAATAATAATAGTTACTAAAACATGAATTTTATGTGACGTAAAATTTAACGGCACCATCCTGTAGTAGTACACAGTAAACATATTTTACAGGGTTTGTTGAATTTGAAAATTTACGATTCAAATTAGCGAATATAAAAGTGCTTTATTGTGTTATAAAAAGCCAATTGTGTGTGTTAAAAGCACGGAGCGAGATTTTTGAATGCGTACATTATAAGGTGTTTCTCTGGGAAACCGCACGCATTTACGCCGAGATTGCTTGCTGTTGACGAAATATATAAATACAATTGCTCCAAAACTTTAACCAACACAAAAACACTCGAAAACTCAACCCTACTACAATTAGCGAACGTAAAAACATACCGTACGTGATCGGCATCCACCACTAGCATACCAATTCCACACGGAATTCGTCTATTTCATTAAAGTGGATTATGTGCTGACGAATTTCCTATAGGAGAGAAACTTTAACACAGACCACACAGAATATTAGATTTATTTGACTCCGCCATCGGCTTTGGATCCTTATTTAAATCTTTATTAAGGAAAAACCGGAACAATAGTCCCAAAAAAATCCAACTATAGTGTCATCAGTTGAAGCCGAATGCAAATTGGTTCAATTGGTCCATTCTTGCTTTGGAAAAAGCTTCGAAAGCTTCCCAATTTCTGATATAGGTTAGGTGGGCATAGGGTCATCATCTCCAAGCCTTTCTGCATATGAATGGTCACACCGTCATTTCCATAACACATATGGCACACAACCATTTACTATAGGCCAGAAGTGAGACCAATTTTACCAAATGGCCATTGATAAAAATAAATTACTTTCAATTTTGATAAGAAAAACATTTTGACCTTCACCTTTACTTTACTGCATCACACGAAAGCTAATCAATCAATTAGTTCAATGACCACGAACCGAATTTAGCAAATTAAAATTTCAATGACCATGTAGGTGCATTTCAGCAACCTTTCGTTGCGTTCAATGTGCAACAATGATCTTAATCAGTTTAAATTTTTAATCAAACCCACATCACTTTTTAGATGACGGACACGTCGGTTTTCGCTTGTCTGCAAATCATTGCGACAGGTGTTTGCCAATACAGGGAGATTTTTGGGGCTCGTGCCAGTTATAATAATTTAGCGAAGGAGCTTTGTGTAAGAAAAGCGAAGAAGTTGTAAATACTTAATAAGAAGTTTGTATTAAACTTTAAATAATTTATAAAAGCTCGAACAGTATGCAAAGTTTCGTAATTTCAGTATCATTATTGATACTAAAATGTAAATCAAATGAATGTAATTTATGATAATGGTTTGAGTTTAATTGCAAAAAAAAATATATTTTCTATCTACTAGTCCATAAATGAGCTTTTATAGTAACATGAACTTTAACCTACATGAAAAAACAAAGTAAAATCATAACATAATTTGTTGCTCTCAGTTTATGACAAAATACATGAAATTTGATGGTAAAAATATCTTAACAAGATGATTTTATTTTTATGGTCCTGCGCCAAATGTTTGTATTTCCATCAAATTACTTTATTAATAAATCAAAAAGATCTGAAATCTGCAAAAGATAATTGAAGATGGGGATTAATTTCTCTTGTGGTCACACATTCAAGTTCTAAAGCTTCATATCATTAAAAGTAATTTTCTGGATTACTTTTTGTTTTCAATGATACGGGCTGAATTTTTTCCTGTAAGTTTTTCAGCGTCTACACACCTGTTTGTTTAGTTAACATAAAAACTGCAAAAGTTATCCCAATACATTTAATTGTTTTCAGTTTTTCATAGTGTAGATATTTATGAAACTACACTAGATATAAACTTTCGAAAAATAGTAGAAATTTAGATTAATGTATGCCAGCAGTGATTTGAAAAAGTAATAAAAAAGCAAATCAAATTTCTATGCAAAAATGAGAATCTAATCCGAAGAAGTGTTATCCACCTTGGGATTTATGATGTTCGTATGGTGTACACGAATAGATTTTGTAGAGGACAGTAGGTCATTTATCATTCCTGTTATCCGACTACATCTATCAATATATTACGAAGATATAAGTCATCTCCGAGGATAGAACAAAAGGTGATGACACCTTTCACATTATATCGTAGCAGATAGCGCCCTAATGTGACGATATATTTGCATTAATGATAAGTTCCATTCATTCATTATGCAAAAATTTGTACCTTCTAATGTGGAGGTACTAAAAGCAAAATTAATATTAATTTTATGCTTGCTGATAGAACAACATTAAATATTTTATATTAAAAACTTCTTTTATTATATTCATTAACATTATTTATAGTCAAATATAAAACCAGAATGAAAAAGATTCATCTAGAATAAATATTTTTACAACTTCATTTAACGACGCTATAAATCTAAGAACTTATTTTCATTTATATTCTAATATTTATCTTTTTTTTCTGTGTCAATGGAATAAACTTAACAATACCATCCTCAATGAATTGTTTGTGTTTTATTGACTTGTAAAAAGTGTTTTATGTAAAATATCCTGATGTTATTAAAATTAAGCAGTTTAATTCCACATTAAAGTAAAATTGTTTCAATTTAATGTAATTAAAGGCGCACAATAGCAAATAATTTATATGCAAATTCCTGCATCTAAGGTTATTTGGGTTCGGCGTACTAACGCTTTTACCTGTCGGAGGCAGCCGCAGGAAGGAAAAGACGGCACACATCGCACCGGGAAAATAAATAATGCCTTACAGATTGCCATCTAGACTATTTCACGCTGGGAAATTGTACGATATTGAATAGGATATGAGATATATTTTATATTTTCGAATTTTATGTTGTTGATGTGAAAGGGAATGTCTCCGAAATGTGCTTAAAATGCGTTTTTTTTTTCGAATACGAAACCGTCAACTAGATCGATTTCAAGAATAATTTAATTAAATCAAAAATTTTATGTATACAACATGCATATCCAAAATTGATGTAACAACAAACAATATTGTTGTTTGAGGTATTTGCATCTACTCTTATTTGTATAGAGTTCCGAAACAAATCTAATTAATTACGTAAGTGAATTAGTGAGAGGATATATCTATTTAGATAATTAATATAATTGTAGACCACTTAAAAGATATTAAATATCATATTAAACATAAGGAATTTTCTCAAGAACCAAATTTTCTGAAAAATCAATACCAAAAAAACTCTTTTCAAACCACCCCCGACAACTGTTTAACAAGTTTAAAAAAATCTATCAATATTTTGTTATACAACTTTATATCTTTAAACTTTCACATATTCTATTGGAAATATTTTGGTGATATATGGTTTTCTTATTGAAGAATTCTATTTTAAGAAAAATCAAATAAGACAATATTGGTGTATTGTTCGCAAGATTCTCTCGATTTAATTATAAAAGAAATGAATGAAGTTTCCCAGTTGTTACAATTTCAACAACTGACAAGACATTATTAAGAAAACGAAAATAAACGACAGAAGGCAGTGTAGCAAAAAATGCTATAAAATATTTATCCATCTATATATGAACACAATAAACAATAAACTTGGATGACATATCAGATATAATTGCCTCATTGTTTTAACCATTTGCTGCAATATCATTGGCTGTCAGCTGCTGCGTGTGTTATTTCTAATGCCAAAAACAAATATTGTACTTTGCAACATATAATGTTGCATGCAATGGCAAATGGAATACAAGTGTTAAATGCAAATTTTATAAGTAATTGCATTATATGGGAAATTGGCGTAAATATAAGGGCCTTTACCGGTTTCTTGTTATGCTATATCTAATTGTGCAATTCAAGACACAGGTGTTTAAGCACCTAAGAGACTAATAAATTACCACAGTAGTCAAATAGAAAAGTAAACCATTCAAGGTGTGACCATTTACTGCTTTTTTGCAAGATGCTCGACTTAGATGGCCTTTTAAATTGAAGCAATTGGAATAATCGCGAAATAATTCCGAAACAGTGTTACATCTAAATATAACTACTTAATCAAAAGTTTCTTGGATGCGCTTAGGGCTGTTGGATCTATCAATTAATTGGATGGTACTTGATGCAGATTACTTGAACTATTAATATTTAAATTAAGCAAATTTAATAATCTTCATTAGTGTATTGACTTGATGAACTCAATACAAACAGGTACATTTAATTGCAATTTTCAATTAAATCTAAATGACCAAATCAATATCGGGGTAACTACACATTGTTCTCGAAAACGAAATAATTTAGCTTCAAATTGGTATAATGAATGGCAAATGTTATGTATTTCCATAAAAGATAAAAGAAATAACCAGCATAAATATACATCTCCGGTTGTTAATTATAAATGAGTAAACCGGCTTACCTAACTAACTCCATTCATAAACTACCATTTACGAGTGGAAAAAAGCGGACAGAGTAATGATCAGGACGCTTCTTTATTTATAGTTGCACATCACATCTACTCGACGCATTTTTACAAGAATTTATTACAAATGGAAAATGCTCATTATTTACAATAATTCTTTTAAATATAAGAAATTTTCTTGTTACGAGTCGACTTTTATGATGATTTAAACCACTATACAATGATTTCAATTCAAAAAAGCTCTAATAAAAGCGTATATAGAAAAATATGATCCAAAAGCATAAAAATAATCGATTTCAGATTGTGTAATTAGAACACATGGCACGTTTACAACAAATGAGCCAATTTAAACTGCAATTTATATAAAATTCAATAAAACTAAAATTAGCCTATAAAATACTGCAAGCAATTAATTTCAAAGCAATAAAAGACTTTACAAATGGCATTCGAATATCTGATTTAAAAATGTAAAAATCAATTCGATTACCTTGCCTTGTTAATTGTTATAGCTCATAAATTAAATGATTATTGTGCACTTGTCGATAGTATTTTAATTTCTTTTTTTTTAATTAAATCTATAATAAATATTCATGTGACAAAGTTGTGATCCTGCAAATAAATACATACTAATGAAGCTTGTCCTGTAGATTGTTAAATTTTCTGTATATGAAACTTTCAGCTGCGTTTGCCTCAAAATGATGAATATGCATTTTTTCTTTACTCGAGTTATAAATTGAAGAAGTTTGTAACAATATTTCAGCATCATTTATTCTCACTGTGACAACACAGTTCTTTTTTAGAATAAAAATTGTTAAAAATTAGTAAACTTGCTATAAAATGGCAAAGGCGTCGGGGTTTAGTCTTTTAACTCAAGATGGAAATTAATGAAAGAAAACAATGAGTCATCTGTGATGGCGTGCATGTTATTTCAATTATTCCGCTTGCCTAAACTCAACAATTGAATGCTTTATATATACATAATACAAAGTTAACTTTATGAAAATGTTCTTATTTCGAGGAAACTTGAGAATCACTCACGCGAAACGATACGGTGCGACAGAATGGCATAAAGTTGTCATCCTCCATCTAGTTTTGTGCGATTAAAATTATTACACAGTACCCTATACAGAGAAACTAACGAAAACCGTAACATAAGGATTTCTGTTCACGGATGGTGGGGGTCGGCGAGTGAGGTGCGGGTGCCGGTGAGATCGATCGTTGAAAATCGTCGTCTTAGAACCAGTACCTGTGGGAGCGCACTGAATAAAAATCGAGTTTACCCGATTGATCTGCTCTGCACCCGTACCTCACTCGCCGACCTCCACCGTCCGTGAACAGAAGTCCCTATGTTACGGTTTTCGTTAGTTTCTCTGTATACAAGTACAAGACATGGGTTAATGAAAACCAAAGAAAATGTCATTCTAAATTATAAACTTTAGCTTTTCCGCGAGTCTTAACGAAAATAACTTTAAACCCAATTCATCTATTGAGACAAATAGTAAGTAACTGCAGTTCACTTTCAGGAACATCCTGTACAAATTCAAACTATCTATATAGATGATAATGTAATATCATCCCTAGTTGCTTGAACATATATACTACTCGTATTCGTGAAGATGGCTAGAACTGTACTTAAGCAATTATATCGAACTATTACAGTAATTAGAAAAGTTTTACAATATGCACGATGCTGACATAACAAAATTCTACATTTATTCATTACAAACTTAGTCTATCTCGTTGAGCTTGCAGCAAACCGCAAAATTGGTAAAATGTACATTAATGCTTACAAATCCTGCAAGTTTTTACAATAAAAATGAGCTTACGTTATAATTTCGTTAAGTTGATAAGTTTTTGTTGGAATATAATTAGAAAATGCTTTTAATGAGTTTGAATCGTCATATTAAATTCCTGGAACTGTAATAATGTTCGATGTGAATAAGTCACGGATGTAGTAAATTCATAGCAGGAGAAGACGATCTACTTCAAAACACTGCTAACGTCTTCTATTTCCGTTTGAAATTTATCGCGGATGGCCGAAAATAGCAGTAAATGGAAACAACTAATGGCAAGAAATAAATCATGGAACAATATGTAGTGTACGCTTAGCTCATCCAGCTTGTTCTGATAAAACAGTACAAACTCACTGAACTGAAATGTTATTTCAAAGTTTGCAATTGGAAAAGTATTTATGATAGCATATCTTGTCTTATCGTTTGTCTGGCATACAGCATCAGGTATGCAGTTAATTTTCCATCGCTCAAAACCATTTTCATTCTCTATATTTAACAAAAATACCCCAAAGCGCTTCTATAATGAAAGAAAAGTAAATAATAGTTTGAAACCGGCAAATAAAACTCAAAGTTGACAATCGATGGAAATTAGATAAGTAACTATCAATGTATCAATGTTGACAGTAAACTCAAAAAGTGCATGATGGTCTTTCATGAGCGCGTTCTTGTAAATCTGATGAATTATTTGCTTTGCCCTCATGTTCGTTATTTTAACTAAGCTCCAGAGAATTCGCTCATTCAATGCATTTTCGTAATTTTGAAATCAAACTTTTCATTCTTTTCTCCATTACTAAATTGTTCAACTAACAAAAGAAAAGACGAAGAAAAATACATAAGGAGCTTTATAGTTTGTATTGTGACAAATTGTAATAATGCACAAATTTATTTCATTCAGCAAAACATTTTAAATTATGGCGAAGGCGCCGCAATAGTTTTTATTTTCGTTTTTCTTACTCTGTTTAATTTTTTTTGAAAAAAATTTGTACTGGTCTAGATGAGGAAACATCCTGTTTATTTTATAATAATATTTTAGTTATAATTTGAAAATATTTAAACGCGTAAAGATATAAAGTTTGTTTTGCTAAAACAAAATAATGATTTTGCAATAAACATTTGATATGCGACCAAAATAATCGTAAGCTTTGAATTTATTGTAAGTGTAAAACGATGTTGCTTTATAATCGATGATGGAGTCTGGTACAAATTAAACGTTTGCCAAGTTAATGAAAACATACAATGAAGATGAAAATGGCGTGACGTAAACTGGTTTTCAGTTTTCAGTGGATCGCCCATCCATCATCATGCAGTTGTATACACTATGCATTAATTTATCAAAGTTTGCAGCAATAAAAATGTAGGAAAAAAAGTTTTTCAACTGCCAAAAAGCATTAATTAAAAAATAATGCATGATTTGAATTTTTAATTATAAAAAGTTTTGCATTCTCCATCGAAACTGAAATGTAAAATAAAATGCGAGGCACGGTGTACATCATACAATTCGGTAACCTTTGAACGTCTTTGTATTTTTGATTAGAACTTTACTTTGTCTTGCTTCCATTTTAGACAGTTTAAATTGCTGAAAGTACGATCGAAAGCAAATGATATCGTAAAGGTTTCCGACTAGGCAACGTTTTTTTTATATAACGATTTCAAAAAGAAAATTTTACATTTTTTCCTCATTTCAAAGAAAATAATGTGCATAATTTTCTTTTTATTAGTTTTACTTTTGTTTAACTAGTCAATATTGAAATTGAAATATTATTAAAAACAAAATAGGAAACGCAATGAAGCTTGGAAATTTTAAATTAATTTTCCGAAACGCAAAGAAAGTTTTCGACAAACACATTCATTAATGTTGAAGCACAGGTTAAAAAGTCGATTGGAAAATCTAAATTTCAACTTCAAGTCCTCAGCGCTAAGACAATTAAAAACTTTTTATTATTTTAATCAAAGTCTAACGAATATTTTCTGGTATAGTTTTAATAAACTTAATTAAAATTGTGTTGTCGTTTATAGGACATTTAATTTCTATCCAGCTAAATCACTACCTAGAAAATAGCCAATTTAAATGCATTATTTCAAGACGTGCATATGAGAGTCATAATATTTATTAGCAAAGTTTAAGCATATTTAGAGGGAGGATCCCAAGTTAAATTACGTGTACACAATAAGACCATATGAGTGTGGATTAATTAAGCTGATATTACTTAAACATGACATTCTGCACTGACCTGGCATAAACTGTCCCTTAAACTTCAAGTCTACCACAAGCAACGCCAAACCGTCTGTGACACGAAGAACTGGGCAATAACAAAGGATATAAATTCAGTGTAGCACCTCACGAAAATGCATAATCCTAAGACGCTTTATGGACTTAACACAAGATGGGATAGTTTGATTTAGTTTTACTGACCTCATTTAATTTACGGCATTGAGAAACTTTGCCATATATATCCTATTATTAATTTTATGTGCCAATAAAATGCATCTCATACAAGATACATCATTGTTTTAGCGATAGTTTCCAATTTGTGATAAAAATTTTACAAGCAAGATATTGAATTATCACAATAGAATGTTAAAATTACTTTAATAAAATTGTATTGTTACATAGAATACATTTTCATTGTCCCAAAAATATCTTAATAAAATTTATTTGTCAAGTTTTGTAAGCTTCCTTAGAATTAATCCTTCAATACAGAAATTTTGAAACATGCTCCTTTAATTCTAATACTTGCTACTTGAATTCTATTATTGTATGGCGCCAAGAGTACTTTCAAATTCGAAATAGAATCAACTATTTCGCAGATTGCGAAAACTACTGTAATATTCTCAGAAAATCCAACTTTGTTGATTTTCAAAATGCTTGTAGAGCTTGTAAAAGCACCAAGTAAGTAAGAGTATTAAGGTCATTTTATATTGGGGATGATTTTCTCAGAGATCCTTTGTACTAGTTTAGTTATGTAGAGAAACGCCTCGAAACACAAGACAAGAAACTCGAAATTGAACAACTATTTTAATTAAAACTAAAAACAAGTAGCCATAGAAATTTTACACGCAAACTTTTACATACACGTAAAAAGCTTATACGTGCACGTAATAATTCCGATGATTTGTAATATAGATCTGTTAGTAGCATTGAATGAGTAGGTTATTTGAATCAGATAGTAAAATATGCCTCAATTTTAAACTCGATCACGTTCCAATTGAATACGAAACGAACATTTCCATAATAAATTTGCAGGGACGTGTCCAGACTCCTCTCCTGGCCACCACACCCAAGTTAAACCGCCACACTTTGACGTCCGTCCACCATCCACCTTTTACAAAGATGCTCCAAGTCGTGTCGTAAACTCGACAACTTGCCGGATTCCTTTTCAAGTTGCACACCTGCAATGCATTGCATCCCTTTTGCTGGAGCTAACAAGCTTACACGTAACGGTGGACGAACGTGAATTGTTTCGGAATATCGATGAGAAAAAGTATTTTCTCTTCAAAAGAGGATTATTATTAGCTTGTTAGGGCAGGCAACTGGAAAAGTCATTACTTTTTATCACTGCACTGGGACTTGATATACATTAACATAATCACACACTTTTTACAGCTCTTTTAGCTTTGTTAATGGTATAGATATTAATTTGTAACTAAATCGAGGCTTTTAGATTTTCAATTTCTATACAAAATATAAAAGAAATTAGATAATTTAATGAATAATAAATCTTGATGTGAGAATGATAGCTCATAGAAAAAACAATTTGTTGAATTTGGGGATTTTGTCACATAAAATATTCATTTTGTAACACAATTGAACTGAGTATTCATCCATCACAGTTTGTCACTTTTGTTTCGAGGTAATTTTATGCATTTTTCATAGTTTAATAATAAATAGCTAATGTATAGAATAGAAGTGAAAAATGAGTTTTGTTTTATAATTTAAATAACGTTTCAAAACTTTTTTATTAAATAATGCATCGATTTAGTAAATGCCTTTCTATGTAGCTCAAAAGAATAGTAAATTAAGAATGAAAGTAGACGAATTTTGCTGCTAGTTACATTTTGAAGTGATGAGATATTTTGTGAAAATTTAATTAGTCTTCGAACATTTTTTGGGGTGGAGAATGTGTGATTTTTGCCGTTTAGCAATTTCATTGTCGCCAACGCCAGCAAACTCTAATATCACTTTGTTGTGTTTATTTTGAGAACGTATAAACGTGTGGAAGCAGGCATTGCCAGCCAATCTCTGTACTATGAGAAATAACAAATAAATTGTGCTTAGCTCCTTTATCTGGAAATATGTCGCCTAACAAAAGCACTTTATTTTGTCTCATTTTCTGTATTGAAACCAGATTTCCTACAATTCACAGTGAAAAAGATATCATCGTCTTTGTTGACTTTTCCTCTCAAAAAATTAACTGCAAATTGCAATTTTCTTGTGTTTATTTTAATAATTGCAAAATCAAGTGACACGTAACAAAAATAACAGCATCAATGTAGTCAAATAAAAATAGGCGAAAAAAGCAATTGCTGTGGACAGTCGGCTGGAAAGAAGTTCAACTGATAACTTAGTGTTGTTTGTTTAGTTCTTTATTCCCTAAGGACCGTAGTGGACAGCTCAGTTGGGGAAAACATTGTGAAACTTTACTGCATGTATATCTGTATATATGCTGAAAGAAATCTTTATGACTCTGACAACTTCTCACTATACACTAACTGACACTTTGCCGAACTTTAAAGCTCATATTAACTAGAAATATTATGGTGACTCAAATTTGAGAAAATTTGTTTCAAATTACAATGTAATTTGAACAAACAAAGCATTTATCAGAATAAGTTACACATAAACATTATACATTTTCTAATTAAAATAATTAACAATAACTTGCACAGTGCATTTGTACAACCTGAATGCAAATATCTTTTGGGAAGTTAGCTGGGAAACTTGCAGCAACTTTAATGCTACGTTACTGAATTTACATATTGGTATATAATGTGTGTGTGTGGTGTCATATATAGTGGTAGCTATTCAAGCCCTTGAAGATAAGCTAGTAAACGTAGTTGTGACACGTGAAACGCTGTAATTCCATGTCACAGGACATGAGGCTTACTATAAATAGGATGGGCACATACAGCAATGAAATGTGTCTCTTTGACAACTAAGCAGCCTGCAGCTTAGGAAATTATTTCGTACCTTTCAGTATTTTATATATACAGATCAATAAACATGCTTTTCATATAAAATATATAAAAATATTATACGAAAAACAACATCAAAGAAAATATGTATATTCATGCTATACATCACATTATTAATAGGGGACTAAACAGAAATATATTTAAATTCGTTTTAATTAAAATTAGAGCTGCAAACGCAAACAATTTACAACTCATATTAACACCAATTTAATTTTCTTCTGTGTACCTGTACTATTATTTTTTTTTGATTACAGAAGAACTTTAATTAATTAAAATGTAATTCGTATCTTTTAATCCAATTTATTGAAATTGATAATTAGTTCAGTTAAAGTATTTTATTTAATTTGGAATATGCTCTAAAGATGACTGAAGACTAGTGACTAACTAGAAAATTTGAAAATGCAAAATATTAAATAGCTAATTACATATTCAGCAAAATATCACTCCTGTAATCCGGTATTAATTAATTCCATAAAGTTTGAGTACATAAATAAATCACAAATACTAACAGTGTAGATTGTATGGGAGTTTTTTTTTTATAGCTGGAAGCAATTTAAAGTTCAGCAAACTTCCAGTTTAATGCAAAATTGCAGCTTATTAAAATTCATTTTTATAATTTATTGGGTGTGTTGTTATTTCGAAAAATTCTGCTTTAACAGCAATATAGTCTGGTTATATTATAGACGCTTGCTTTTTATACTTTTATAGGCTACTTCAATCTGTCGAGCAAAGTTTCGCAAGTTCGTAAATCAATGCAGATTAATTTAAATTTCAATCAGTAAAAAATATGTTTTTACCCCAAAAGAAATAAAACGATAGTAAATTTGAAAGAACTCGTATCGTTCATCCTGCATTAAACTTTATGGAACCACTTTACACCCTTTATTTATACTAAGTACACCGATTCGATCGTTTATCGTGTATTGAAAAGTTAAGAGGGTTTCTTATTAGTACAACACCCTATAAAATGGAGGTAACTGTGAACGTCTACCCCGAAAAAGTTCGAAAGGGGTAATGGATAAGCGCATACATCTGTAGCTTACAACCAACATAATGGCCGCTTATCATTGATGGATCTCCATGTAGAGTGCAGACTCTTGTACACGTCTAGAAAAACTGGATCGACCTCGAAAGCAAATAAATCTTATCATTTTGTTGTGTTAGGTTAAGTTAGCTCAATTTAACTTGTATGTAGATGTATGAAATAATAATGTAGCCTGGTTTTCCGTTAGCCAGGAAAATCATTTGTGTTTTAATAAAGAATACCTATTCCCCAAAGAATGTTCCTATTTACATTCAAAATTCGCAGACATGTAGGAAAATTCTTCCGTGTAACAACTTTATTAGAAAATTTCCATATCTCAAATAAAGCATATGTTAAAATAAATAAAAATTCGGGGTATAAGAGAAACAAGTCTTCCCAAAAAAAAAAAAACTAAATAAACAGCCACTTGAAAATTCTGAATGTTATCAACGGAATTAATCTAGAAGAATAAAATGCGGAAACAAGAGAAAATGGGAGGTTAGCCTGAAATTGAAATAGACCTATTTTAAGGGCTTCTATATTCATTTTTAATGTTTCCCCCAAAATACGTGTATAATAGCTTCCACGTAACTTGACCACTACGTGAACGAAAAACGCAACCCTTGTAATGACCAAAAGATGGAAAGTTAAAAATTACATTTTGCAAGTTATTAAGAAATTTCAGCATACTCCTGAATAAACAAGTGAGATAAACATGTTTTAACTAGCAACAAGGGAAGCTTTATTACCAACCATTTACGAGAAATGCTATCAGATATAATTTCCCACAGTTGTATCTTTAACTCTGTTTCGAAAGCGAAATTACTGCAATAAACCAACAATATTTTAGGAGTTTTTTTTTTCAAAATTTTGATATTTGCTTCCAAACATCTGCTATTAATCATTTTTATAAATGCCGTTTTTTAGAGTCACTCCACAAGTAATAACGCAAATATTTAAAAGTGTGGATATTTATTATGAGCAAAATAAATAACCCTTTTTTAAAAATGGAATTAAATTATTGTTGTTTATTGCGTTCTTCGAGCTTCAGGCTACATTAAAATTCAAAATGTGTGTGCAATAACTTAAGTATATATTTTATTCCACTAGATTTTAGTCATCCCCTGACCTACATTAATTTCACAAAATGCCACAAATATTCACGGGTCAGACACATCCCAAACTTCCTGCACAAAAGCAACGCTTGAAAGTTTCCACTAACAAAATTAAGTAGATACGCACATACCGTAAATTGTTTTATAATAATGTCCGACTTTGAGCCCGATAAATTTACCCCAAGAATTTTTAACGGAGCTAGATATATTACGACAAGAAGGCAGATTTTAAATACCGTTCACTATAAAAGCTCGACCAGCTTTCAATCAACCCGAAACTTTTATTAATGATGATTTAAAACCGCTATTTAATGTGGTCCAACTATAAATATGCCATAAACATTTTATTGATACTAAATTTATCAGTCGGCTTGTCGGATTTTTAAAGCCCACCAGCTTTAAAAGCTCTCAAAAAGCCAACTCAATATTATATCAAGGCCAAGGATCTTTGGAGGGTTACTTTTGGGAATGGATACTGTTCTGCAATGTATCTGCATCAGCAGGACTATACCTACAAATGTTTTATTGATGGTAATGAAATCATTTAATTATCTATCCATACGAATTTGAGAGTAATTATTGGGATTTTGGTTGACAAATATTTCGCATTGTATCTGCAGAGGTCTTTTTTAATTTGGCTAACGATAGAGAGCTGTTTGGAATACCGCTGTGTGTGGAAATCCCTTTAAAGCACCTCCCGGGATAAGATATATTTCAGTAAGCTCAAATATGCCAAGATCTCTTAGTCTCGCGTTGTTCACAGAGTCTTTCAACGAAGGTAAATACTCCCTCTGCACACAAGACACACGTTTTTATAAATTGTCTCTACGTGTTTTTCTTGTATATTTCAGAAAAATGCAGGATTTATAACCAAAGTGCGTCTCTGAGGTATTCCGAGACCCAAATGGAACACATACAGAGCAATATAAAGATACATAAACTTTCATACCCAACAAAAATACATTCTGTACCTTGTGATTTAATATGAAGAAAAAAAATCATTTTATGTCGGAAGTTTGCTCAAATACCATTAAAATATATATATTTTTTGCTTTCCACGACGATGCTGTAAGCATTACAGTAGGATATGTAGTAGAAAATGGGAAGCAATAGGGTGTAAGATTCTCATCGAGTCCTATCAATTTAAAACAATAGATACAGTTTTAAACTCGCTTCGCAAGTTCTACATGAATACCAAACAGCCATTTTACAGGTGTTTGGAATTTTAATGGAGCCCGATTATTGTGTGCAGATTGCTTCGCAAGCTGACAATTTTAAATATAAACTCAATATAACTAGATTGTTTCAGGATATACAGAGTGGTCTAGTCACCGAGCATTCTAATCCAGTCCCTTGTTAAAAATGACAGTTTCTTGCAATGCTACTTTTATTCCACCAGTCTTGTTGAATACAAAACAGTGTTTTTGCATAGACAACAAAAAAACCTGTAAACGCATCTTTCGGATCTGCCCTTTGTAAAAAATGGATCATATTATGAAGAACAAAAGCTATTCTGCATTTTATAAATGTCAATCATTTTTGAATTGACTGAATGAACATGTCTAACAATTTTTGTTGTATTTCAAAAATCAAGTAACATTTACGGTGGATGCTAAGAAGGAAGAATATAAAACAAAAGGATACAAAACGACAGACTCGTCTGAGATCCTTTTCTGTCTCGAACTCAACGCTAAACAGACAATCGCTGACATTTTCACATTGATACTAGACTTAATGAAACATTCTTTTTGTAGAAGTAAGAAAAAAACACGAGATATCCTCCTCTCTTATAGTTGCAATTTTGCAGAATATCTGGATGAGAAGACACTTAAATTTGTTACATGTTGAATAACAAGTTTTATAAGCAGTTTTATATCAACTTCAACTCGCATGAAAGCAAATGGTTATTTTAGTGAAATGAATTGTCAACGCAAATGTGGCAAAATAATTAAATCCGAATGGAATAAATTCATATCTCAAATAGTACACTTGATTGTAACAAACTATAAAACTTTGCTAGGAAAAACATGTATACATTTTGCGCTATGTTGACACGTTTCTGCAACATTGCCAATTTAAATTGTTCAAATTACAATGCAAATGCAAGTCTAAAGATACCAACATGCTGTAATTTCATGTTATTTCGCAAAATAAAAGGGTAAAAATAATGTAAATTTAAACATTCTCTGCGAGTACGACAACGGGCCTCATTCTGCACAAGTTGCTCCAAGCCACAAATTTTAGTTCATGCAATCTCAATTTGAAACTTTTCAAATATAACGAAATTAATTACAAACAGGTAAACAGGTAGCATGTATCTATATATTAAAATATGCAATTTTATTCATAGCGTTATTCAAATCTTGTTTATTTTGTAAAATTGCATAATTTGAATCTAATTGATTTTTCAAGTGTAGTCGTAATAACTTTACTGGAGGAATTCTATTGAATCCAAACATCCTTAAATAATTGATATGTTTGTCCTCCAAATCCAAACTCCAATACGTTACAAAAGCAACTAACAAGTCAGTTGTTTTAATATAATTTTTTTTCTCTCTCCAATAAATCTCATTCGAATTAAATTGGCACAATCTCAAATTTAATCTCAAATGCCAGGCTTTGTCTACTAGAGTTTCCATCCAAGATCTCATCCATAAATTTTAATTTGCTTATAAAAGTAACAAAGCAATATGTTCCAGAACATGATAGGATTTATAATCCTCCAACCCTAGCCTGTTTAATATCGGATACTTGAGACTATATTTCATTTAACAAGTTATGCTTTTATGTGTTTCAATTCAATTAAATAAAGGTGCTTATCATCTGGTGTACATCCCACATTTTTTATTTTATTAAATTAAAGATTACTTCAATTTTAATAAAATATTGTATTTAAATTGCCCAAAAAAGTTCATTTATATGAAATAAGTGTAAGATTAATACAAGATTTCCTCGAATATAGCCTAAACTATTTGTTGCAGGATAATTGTGAAGCAGCAGGATAAACAACAAAGAGATAATAACGAAGAACACCGTATACCCCAAGGCGAATAAGCATTTGTCGTTGCACTATACTATATTTAACTTTAATCTTTAAAGTTTGTTAAAGTAAATAATAAGACAAAGACGATTCACCCAAATTTACCCTTTCTCAAATGAGTCCACGAATTAAATAAATTAGACGGAGAATTAGAAGGATATTTGCTTCCTGATATTGTACAACGAACAAACTAATAACATATTGAAATGGATTTGCCCCTATTTTGGGGTAGCAAAGATATACTTTTAATGCGCATATATGAATTTTAAAACAACTGTTTTTAATATGGAATAGGAAAGTTTGTTCTAATTCACACTGCGATATAAAAAAATATATAGGAAATAAGCTAGCGGGGGATTTTTTATTTGCTTATACATTTATGCAAAATAAATTTGAGCGAGCCTCTGTGCAGAAATTTACGATGCGTGAAATAGTATGGACATTCAGAATCGCAGCAAGCAACTCCAGAGAAGTTTTGTTATTTCATGGGTGAAGAGAGAGAAAGCGCCAGCACAAGCAATCGACCCTTATTTTTAAAATATTCAAAGCTACATCAAATGTGGGTCCCGGAAAAGGTTCGTCAAAACACATCGACTTTTTTTCATTTCTCTGCTTTTTTTGGTTGGACGTTTGATTACAATTTATGGAGATACTGTGTGCACACTGTCAATAGGATATATATTTCGAGAAATTTTGTTTTTCCAATGAAAGCTCTATGAATGATGAAGCATTTCTTTTTTTAACCACAAATGCAGCAATAGCGCACTATTTTTAATTAGATATATGTATTACCATTTGTATTACATCTACGAGCAAATTTAATATTGCACAAAAAAGAAAATGGAGCAGAATTTTCCTTCTGTTTCCCTTTTTATTTATTTCAGTAATCTTCGGAATTGGATGTTGTCATCCTAAAGAAATGTAAAATCCGAATAGGCGTGCAAAATTTTGTCTGTCACCCAGTTTTATTTCGTACATTTTTTTATGGAAGCGAAAATACAAAAGTGATATTTAAAGCTTCTTTCGCTGTCATCTTTTCCTACTTAAAATCTATCGTATTTTATTTTGGTGTTAGAATTGCGGCTGCAAGCGAGGTCTGGACAGACAATTAAAAAAAAATTAATGTCTCCAATTAAAGTAGGAGACAATGGAATGGAAATAAAAAAGATGGGACAGTTGTGACGTTTATATTGTAAGCAGTTAGTTCGTGGTTGTCAGCAATATCCTCGGTTCGATATCCTGCAACAATTTTATTCAAGTAGAATAGGAACGATATACCGACCGATCAAATTGAATCAATAACACAAGTCTCTTTTAGATATATTGTTGCAATTGACGTTTTGACAGGCTTTTGAAACCCGTGGCTTCCCGTCTTTTATCTGTTGTACACTTCTATGAATGCAAATTCGAAAAGGGTTCAATTTTGCCCACCTTTTAAATGCAATTCAACACTCCGATTATTTTCAAGAATTTTTTCAACCCTGCACTAATAAATGTCAGTATTTCACTAGTTGTATAAAATGGGCTAACAATTCCAATAGCATGAAACTAATTCCAACTTTTCTTTATCCGGCTATATGGCTCGCTCAGCGAATGGCGTTTCTTTATTTTATTTTCCATAATTAAAACTGAAACTCACCGAAAAATAGAATAGTAATATGTACTTACAAAGAAGCGAGGGAGGAAATTTAGCAAGAGGACGCGGGCGGCACCAAAGCAATTAAAACGATGTAAAGTAATTGTTGCAAACCCTTTCATGGCATCCTAATTTACCAGTTCACAATACCAGAAACGAGACGGTGCAATCGTTGGACAATATTCAACAATTATGCGAGTTGAAATATTAAAAGTGTAGATGAGAGAATGTTTTCAAATCGAGCATTTAATATGCTATTACTTTTTTATTACATATTTCATTTTGCATTTTTGTCAAGCGAAAAACTTTTCATTAAATTCTAATTATAAATATCTACCTTTTGACTGCAACGAAGCAACTACTAGTTATATTTTAATAAATTATTTTAATTTTGAAATACACAGTCGAATAATTTTGACTAAAACTAAAGACATTTTTAGAATGCGTTTCATATGAATTTCATAAAGGTTGGAAATTTTGTACAGCAATTGCCTTAATTGATGGTACTGATATAAATATGAAAGTTGTAATCGAGGTGTAAAGGGTGTAAGATTAATTTAATTTGAGAAGTTGTTAAAGGGCCTGTCCCTTTATGACGTATTTTGCATATATAATGTAATTACGTCCTCGTCCTGGTAACTACAAGAATTGCTGCTGGAGCTCATCTACAATCAAATGTCGCCAATTAAATGTTATTCAGCTCCTACATATTAAAATATTTAACAGCTTCATTATTCTGACAACAATGTTTTATCTTTACAATATTCCTTACTTTTTAACATCTATTACATAAATTTGAATACAAATTTGCTGTTAGACTGCTTGTTTAATTCTTCAGAGACTCGTCATTTTTCTACCCTTGCATTTTTTTAAAAATAAATATTTATTGAAATCTACAATTCCAGAAATGCGTATTTTTTAACAAGTTGGTTAATATTTTACGTTTTATTATATTACAAACCCTACCAGAAATAAGTAGCCTATCGTAAAATATTTTATCGCTTTTTGAACTCGTAATATAGGCATAATAATAATACTAAAAGTAACCAGATTTTTCAGGTTTTATATCTTGTGTAGCCGCATAATCCAAATTTATTGATTTGAATATTTAAGTCGCATTTTAGCAAATTTTGCGACGAAAATTAAATTTTATGTGAAGCTTAATATTTGATTTACAAAACGAACGTTCATAAATAAATTTAGTTGATTCAATAAAGCAGCAAAAAATGTGTACTACTTATATTTTTTAATAAAACCAGCGAAATAAAATTTAATTTGCGTAAAAGTTTGTCACTGATGGTTTTTAAAATTTTAATTATACATTTTGCGTCAGATTTGAAAGAAGAAAGCAGTGTTTGATGGAAAGGGAAAGTGGAAAATGACACCAAGAGAACCCTTAATATATAATTCGTGTCTTTCAAAGATATATTTTGTTGCCAACTCTGTACGCACTCTTTTGCAATATGAAAAGGATATAAAAAAAGATTAAATCTTTCTGCTTCGTAAAACTTTCAGGTATTTTCGAGGGTATTTTCTAAAAGTGTATTACGATTTGCAAATAAATATTTTATTTTTATAGATGCATATTTACATATGTTATACATATTTGGAAATTAATTCAAACTGCTCATACTTTCGTTTGTTTAAAAATTCGGTTGAATGCTTTTAATCTTTTAAGCTTTTAATTTATCTCTTTGGAAAAGCTTTGTAAACGGTATTTTTTGCCAGTCACTAACAGAAAACTGCAAAACCATGTAAAAGCTAATTAGTAGCAAGAATTTATATGTCAGCATACTTATCTAACATGTACATGTACCTTAAAGCTTAAGTTTTACGCAAGTTGTAAGAGATTAATCAAGGTATAAAATAGCAATTAGTGACCTACCAACCTTTTTATTTTTAAATTAGATTTTAAAATCAAATTGAAATCCCTTGGCGGTAATTAAGCTCGAAACTTTTACAAACTAGCTTATCTACAAGAAAACTTATTTAGGTAGCACAAATTTTACTTAAACAATGTTAGAGTTTTGTGTAGCTATTAATTCCTATCAAAGATACACTAGTTTAACAACTTTCAAATACTTATATTACAACAGAGTTAAAGTTAAATTTTAGTTTGACAGTTATGCAGTGGGCCAATTGGAATTAAAGGGACTTGGGCTTAACAGTCAATAAACAACACTACAGGGTCAATTATCGAGACCAGTTATTAGGTCGGATTTTGGTAATCGTCATTTCTATTATTGTGCCACTGTTTCCCTTATCTTGAACTGTCATAAACATATGTATCAAACAATAGAAAATACGACCTATTATAACTATCTCTGTATTTTATATGCCTATGCTTGAGAAGCATTTTATTAACCGAAGATCAGATACATAAGATTGCAAACTAAATTAATTATAGTAAGCCTGTTTACTAAAAAGATGTTATTGAAATTAGTATATTTGTGAAACGTAAGCAAATTCATTCGAGGGGCAACAGAAAAAGCCCTTATCCTTAATCTATAAGTTTTGGAAAAGTTTTCTTCAAATAAGTTGATCGACTTTCCCGTATATAAAACGAGCTGCTTCAGTTCAGTGAGCTGCCAACGTAAACAAAACTTGAAACTACTGTTAACATTGCTGAATAGATAGAGATATATGTGATTTTTATATGTACTTGACAAATATTATTTCAAATGAACACAAAATTATAGATTTCATTCTGTTGCTGTGAAGGAAGTGCGAATAGACCATATTTTATTACTTAATGCAATTTATTGTTTATCCTGTTGATACTGATGAAAGGCTATTGCAGGAAAAGTAGTAGGTTTTCAAACTATGAAAAGCTATTTGCAAAACAAGCATTTAAGAAGCTTGTGCTGTAAACAGTAATTAGCATATCAAAGCAACTCGACTTTTTTCCAATATATACAAACAAATATAAAGATGCTCTTGCAAATGTAAAAGATAATATCTAAAATCTAAACAAACAGGCTGACTAAATAATGCAGACTTCAAGTGTTGGATTTGTATAATATGAACCAAAGCCAAAGAGAATTGCTTATCAAAAGAGAATCTACTATGACATTGCCATAACAGGACTTAGAACTCGTTAGCTAGGCATATGTTTAGTCGTATGAAACATTCTGCAGGATTATTGAAATTCCATGTACGTACGACTAGATGCTGATAAATGCATCAATAAAATATTTATTGTCGAAATATAATATGAGCTAGTGATTGACAATGAAAGTACGAAATTCCTACAAAATTCCTCTTCGGCTTCAGCCACTTTAAAATTCCTTCCTTTCACCTAGATGTACTAGTGGTTGGTAAAAAACTAATACTTTTTTTGTGGAAACCGCTGCTATATTCCAGCTAGTTGATATTCAAGACGGGGATATTTTCCCTGTGTTTACAATGTATAACAGTTCCCTTCTAGTTAGCGCAGTTTGTATGAATTGAATATGAAATTTCCCCTTTGAATATGGGCGGCTTTACAGAAGACACATCGCGTGAGCTTTCGAGAACGGTATAAAGATGCTTTGTAGCCCCCCACCGGACAGCAACATTGCAAATTAGATTATCACTCTTGATTACATAATGTGTAACCAATTTACATAACACTCCACTTGTTACATATATAAACCTAATCAAGTACACATTGCACATTACATTCTGTTTCACTCAGATTTAAAAGCTTGTTGAGCTTTTTCGAGGAAGATAAGATGCTTGGTTCCAGTATCAAGTTTGATTCTTGTCAGCAATATTGTCGAATCAAATAAAATAGGATTAAACTTTAACTTTAATATTTAACTGAATTATAAAAGCTTATGAAGCTTTAATTTATGTTATAGATTTTCCTTCAACTTGAGCTAAAATGTTCTAAATTTGTGATTGTTACGGGTTGATGCTGTTAATATCATAATATTTTGGATTTAGTTAATAGGTTCGTATAGTAAAAGTACTTAAACTGTATTGTCCATAATAACCTGTAAATCCAAGCGAAGCCACTCGGCCTTGTCCAAATAAAGCTCGATCTAATCTAATGTTCTTTACCTTCATTGAGCTTAATATGCGAGAATATTCATGTATGTACATCACGCCTATCGCTAAACACGCATAGCGCGACTATCTAAAGGTACTTAGGACTGTGCAGAGAACAGCGCATTACAAAGTTAAACCAACTAATTGATCCTCCTGCTCCTCCACCTAAATATCAAGCTGCGGAGCGTTAGACCAAAGTGTGTTAATGGCTTCATTTTCAAGTGCTAATTTGTGGCTAGTTGTGGCTAGTAATGCAGGACTCTTCAATGATCTGATAACACTTGATGGATTACACTGATGTTCAGTTCAGCTATTTATTTCAAAAGATCAATATCAGTCGCTTTTATAGCGAAATAGGATTGTGCAACTTTGATGACACCCAGTAAGAGAGTTTTGCTAATTGAATAAAATTATAGAGATAACGTTATAAAATTAAATAACTTTTCAATTTAGTCGGAAACGTAAAAATGTTCTCTAAAACCCATTTCAGTACTTTAATTAGGACGAATTTTTATTTAAATAGCATTAGCAAAGTAAAATACTAGATCAGTAAAAAGTAGAGGATAATTTGATTAAAAGTTGTCGCATATAATTTTATTAGATTGCCATTGCGGAAATGTAGATATAATTATTATTCAAATAAACACAATAAAGAACTTTCAGAATAGAAATAAAATAAACTCGTAAAACTTTCATGGCCTCTGACCAGCCAATCTTCATATTTTGTTAAAACAAAATAACAAATCCGTTAAAGTTCTGACCAACAATGCATTTTGTTATTCATGTGGTGTCTGGAACATTGCCCACATGTATATTTATTTAGAGTTCCGGAGTCCGGAGTTGATTCGACTAAGTTACTGTAGTTGCTGCTGCAACAGCAGTCTTTACTTTACTTTATTTTTGTTGTGCATATATGTGTACATAGTCAGAAGGTTCTGAAAATATTCCCAACTTATGTTTAGTAGAATTCAATTCACGACCTCGCCTCCGATGCAATTTTGCAATATTAAAGGTTATTCAAATTCAATTTTATTAAGCATGCACCAACAACCAAATAGTAGCATATTTTTTGCTATAATCGTCCCACAAAGTTTAAATTAAAATATTTTAAGGTGACTTTGACATAAAAGATGAGACCGGGTTTGAATTCGAATTTTAATTACTATAAAATTAGTACTGATCTCAGTACTGATACAAAATTTGGTAGTGTATGCCTTCGGCATCAAGAATAAACGCTAATTTTACTATTATTGGGGGTATGTAGCATGTTCGCAAGTGTCCTACACTGCTTTGTAAAATATTGTAAATTCTAACCTTAAAAATATCCGCGACTGTTTCGGGCCGGTTCTATCTTGCGATTCACAAACGCACGATATTATTTGCCTTGTAGGGGTTTTCTATCATAGTGGGGCCCTGACTGGAGCACTAAAACTGTCCATAATTTTTATTTTAACACTTTTTAAGAACACTTAACACTTCACAGTTGTAATTTAAATATTGTACCGAAGAACGAACTGTCAATTGAAGTTGGCTGCGCAAGCGCACTAAAGCTGACGGCCACAGTCATTATGGTCGAATTTCCCTCACCAGAAACTATTAACTAAGTGGGGCAGGTACGAGTCACGCGCATTCCTCGATTGCATAACACCTGTATCACGTATTAGGCGCAAGGCGCCAGCGTAATCGTTTTTGTTGTCCGGGGTGAATGACCGCTTAATAGCCAGATGCACAATTGCATTGACGCTCTCTTGTAAAACCTAAACTTTAACCGATCTTGACGAAATTTGGAATACTAATATAAAAAAATCCGTAGAATCCAAAAACGCAATCAGTTCTTGAATTGGGTTTATAGTTTTTGAGTTATTCATTGTTTAAGCTAAACCGTATTTTCTATTATTAAACTTTCTTTCCTCCTAATTTGCTTCAATTCTAATAAGCACGAATATACTATAAACTTTATGGTAGATTCAATGAGGATGTAATTCAGTCGTAAATGAACGAAAATTTATTATAGCCGTGTCATAAAATACCACAGAGGGACAAGAAACACTGAAAGGTAGTCAAATTTGCAATTTAAATAATTAAACCGTAAGACGGTTTCTAATTATATGCATTTAAATCCCACAGTGTTTTTCTTTCATTATTCGCGGAGACTGCTGCTGCAAGTTTCTATTAACTTTTTCAGTCTTAATTCAGTGCCATTTCCTGTAAATTAAAACAACCAAAACAATAGAAAAATAGCAGTGTTTTTTTATTTTGTTTTTTCAGTTCCTGTAATATACTTATTGTTCAGGAATGATGGGGGTGCAATGAAAAACCTCTTACAGGCTACGTTAAATTCTAAATTCATGACGTAATTCGGCGTACAGGATTTGCCTAATGTTGATCGTATTAAGGATAAAGACTCTGGAAAATAATGCAACATTTGATTGGACTCTGAGGATTTACATAAATTTACTTAGCGTAATCAAAACAAAACTATATTTAACACATTCAAGTTACTATTTTATAATCTCACTTAATATTGTATATAATCATTATTAATATCAAAAATTTGCATTTCAGATTGGTCCTCTCTAATATGTTAATGTTCAATTAAAAATCGCAATTTTTGAGTTAAATTTGTGAATGTATAAATTTTAATTAAACATTTAAAAATGTAAAACTGATGGAGTAATATTTGTTGTATTTTTACTATCTAATAAAACCCAATCACAATTAGATTAAACAACAAAATAGCTCTAATAATTTCCAATTAATGAAAAATACATGGTTATTGTAGTATTTTAATTAATTTTATTTTGCGCACAACATGTGTTATTATTGGCAAAATTCCAAATGTAAATTAAATCGGTCCTATACAGTACAATATTAATTCTTCCTCTAATTGATATCACTATGAAAATTATGATGTCTCAGTTACAGTCCTTTGGCGTGAAGCCAAAGAGAGAATTCGCAGCCTTTTTGTACATCCAAGAATTTCTCGCAATGCCTTTACGCTTTTAATATTCACGCTTAATTTAAATAATTAAGCCTAAAATTTATGAAAAAAACGAGCGGAATTTGAATAATTAAAATAAAAAGTCCTGTTAATAATGAGACGGCTTTTTGTTATAGTCCCACTAATTACATAATAACATTGATATTCTATAATTAGATTCCGGGCCTGATAAAATGACATGCTACCCTAACGTTTTATTTAACAAAGTACAGAGTCTTAGGCAGACTAGCAAGTTTTATAAAGGAGGAAAGTCTCGGAGACTTTCTTGGTTGGTTCCAACTTTGTTGAAAGTTGCCATCCCTTTGGGACTAGCAGAGGACACGGGAGTGTTGCCTAATTAAATATTATCTTCAGATATTTGGATGCTGTGTATATAGACGCATTACTTTCTCTCTTCACACTGAATTTCAACTCGAGTCTTCTTGTATTTAGTTTAATTAGAAGCTAAATTAGTATCAAAGCGTAAGTAAGTAAATAAATAACTGCTTCAGAATTTTTTCGTGTTAATTAAATAGCGACTTAAATTCGGGAATAAATGTCAACGAAAGTATATAAATACGATATTAATGTTGTTACCTCGATTATTATATAAATCACAAAGCTGAAAAATTTCGTGCTCAAAATTGATAGTTAAGAAGCCTCAAAGGGATCGGAAATTGGTAACAAGAGAAAGACTTTTTCCAAATTAAATTTGAATCAAATAAGAAACCCTAAACTTAAATCGCATACCCTTATGTGAAAAAGTATGATCAAAGTTTACGCAACTAATAAATATCGATATATAAACCAGCGAATCCACCAGAATTCAATCATTCGTACTAAATAAAACAGTTTTAATTATTAGCACTAATAACAAACACGTTTTATTAACTGGAAGTTTACAACTTTGTACATTCGATAAAATAGTTAATTTTATTTCAACAGAAGTCCGTACATTCACAAAGCAAACAGCTCTTTACAAGTTGTAATTTTACGATTTTGCTGGTTTGTGTAAACTGTGAGTTTATGTTGCATATACCATCTGGTATATAAAACTCGTCATCAAACTGAGTTTGTGAGCCACACTATTTACCAACAACTGCAAGCTAAGTAAGCACTTGCACTACAACTTAAGTAGAGCTTATATTGCAATAAAAGTTCTTAAGATGCTGGTCAAAGTTTAGAACAGAAGACTAAATTTGAAATTAAATTCCTTAAGAATGTATTTAATTAATTATTAAATTTCTGTAAAATTTACGACATTATTTTAAAATGCTTTAAACTTTTAATTAATTCCATGCCTATTATCGATTAAAGCATTACCTGAATTCCAAAGTCATCAATTTACAGGCATCAGATCAGCTACACAACTAATTAATTAATCGTTTTTTTCACGTTTGCCACTTGAATTAAATCGGTATACAAATTTGGAAAAATATTTTATAAAGTTTGTAAAATATTTTGACTATTTAAAAATGGATTCTGATATAAGAGCATGAGATCATAGAGCTAACCCGACTTTTCGGGCCTGAGAAAGGATTTCCAGTTCCAAGCAAACGTCCGCAGGTCCTTGCAGAAACTGACGTTCCGATTATCCAAACTCCGAAGTTGTCCTAGGAGATGGCGGAAGGATCAACTGCGCACGTTCATTGGGAACTGAATTATTATCCTGTTATTTATGTATGAACAATGCAGCAGGACAAATGCATTGGTTGGATTTTTTTTTAATAAAATAACTATAAAAATGAAACAACTAACAAACAACATAAGTATTCAGTAAAAGAATAAATCAAACTACTATTGAGAAAGCAGTTTAGATTTCAAAGAATTCGATTGGGGGATGTTTTATTAGCTGACGAAGGCTTCGCTTTATTCCTTTTTACTTCGTTTTACTTTTCTATTGACACTTTTATTTGATGTTGACTCTTGTTTGTTTTCCTATATTTCTGTGCAGAAATTAATTTCATTTTGTTTGGTTTGTAAAGATAACTAACAAAAAACAAAAAGGCCCTTTATAATTTCTATTTATGTACATTTTAAGCAACCTGTTCCTTTGTTTTGAGCTCGGTTTTGTGTTACATGTTACAAAACATGTATTGTTAAATAAACTTTATTTTTCTCTTATTTGTCCTTTAATTGGCTTTTTGATATAATGATGTAACGTCAAAAATTGGTCACTTACAACGTTACAACAAACATCTTTGCGTAAGGAGCAAAGAAAGTCCGTTTTCTGCTGATAAAATGAAATAATTATTTCGTATTCGAGATGAAACATAATGCAGGTAGAAAAGTTTTACATATAATTGCAATTTTATTTAATTGTTTAATTAAATTGGAAAACTTCTTGTGTCTAATTAAAATTCATTTATTAAAAGTTGGAACTTTGCTGGAGATTGTTAATATTTCTAAATAGAATTGAAAAAGTTTTATTAAGAAAATTATCGATATATTTTTCATTCGAAATTTTATAAATTAATAGGTCCGTAATAACCCAATCCTTGCAGGTTGCAGACAATGCTGATAAGCATTTTCTTCAATCTAATGTAATAAGCAAAGTTAAAAAGAACGACAAAGCTGTCTATTATTTAAGAAAATGCATTCAATTTTCTATCATGATAGTAGTATATTATAAACTGAAATGAATTATTGATTTTTAGTATTGTACGAAGTAAAGTTTTATCGAGATATATGTAAGATCAATTCCAATTTTATTTCTATTGTATTCGTAATACATGAACTATAAAACACTGATCAGCATTCTCTACCACCATTCAATATATTTTATATACTGCTTTCGTTGCAAATAACATCATTATTTTGTTATTGAAATCTATATTTTATCCTTGTATCAAATAGGTGAATTATTCGGTTTCATATGAGCTTAAAGTCACTACAGCTAAGAATTCGAGCAGAAAAATATTAAAAGTCCGAAGTATTATTCTTTAATCTTATCAGATTAAAATGCACCGCAGCATTTCATTTAAAATTTAACTCATAATTCATATGATTAATTTCAAAAAGCACAAACAAAAGCGTCATACAGTCTTTAAGTTTCAAAAGAAGTAATTCAGCATAAAATAAAACGGAGTTTATTTAGATTTTATTTAGTTTTATAGTACGTGTTATTTTATTGTAGTGTCTACTCGTCCTTTTAGTCCTGACTAACACAACAACCGAGTGATGTTCGTTTTTTTTCAAGATAAACTTTTTCCTTCCTTTTTTTCAACTTCCGAAGGAAATTGACCTTTGCGCTAAGATGTTTTTAATTAGTTTTACAACTTTTAGGTAGAAAATTGGAAGCTTATTTTGTTTGCTTTGTATAAATTGATAGTTGGAGAGTTAAATTAAAATCATTTAGCATCAGCCATCAGTTAAATTGAAAAGTTTTGGGCCAGAGATATCAACCAAGATAATTAAGAAATGGTCTTGAGTTATAAAATGTGTAATGAATGGTCCAATTTGTGTAATGCAAGACTGATTTAACGAATTTTCTAAAAAATATAAATTGTACCAAATCATTCCACTTTTTTAAAAAATGTCTGGTAGCTCATGTTTATGCAATTATTTAAAAACATTTATTATCGAAAGTTATATAAAAAATAAAATGCTATAATCTTTAAAACTACTTAAACTAAAACCTATTTCTTCTTAGTGTAGATCAAGTTGCGTTGTTTTTTAAAATAGGCGAAGTTGCCGGTATTTGTTAAGTATCCATTATAGTGAGTTCCTGCAGAAGCAGGAGCTAATGGAGGAGCGGCTGTTGTAACAAAGACTCCTTCATATCCACCACTTGTGTAAACAGGTGGCGATATTGTTGTCGGAGTCGCGTGATTATAATTGCTGTTACTCAAAATTAGTGGAGTAATAGTTGATGCAACAATATTCCCATGCTGGTCTGTCAGAACAAAGGCGGGCGTTGGGGATGGTGAAATGAGACCATGAGTGCCACTATTGATGATATCAGGTGAAATATTTGGTTTTCTTTGGTAATCCTCGATCCTTTTAACATAATAGGGAGTTGCTGAACTGGGAGTGTAACTGCCAATACTGTAATCCCTCGCGTTGGTTGTTATGATTTGTACCTTGGGTTGAGTAATAATTGGTTGACGATAGACATTCGTATTTTTGGGCTGATAAATTGGTTGAGGTGTTGGTGATATGAAATTATATTGAGGTGCTACAGACGGTGATGCGGTAGCGTAGAAAATAACATTATTATGCTGATAAGGCAATCGTGGCTGAACATTGACATCCTCGTAGTAATCGTAGGTCTTCTCCTTTGGGGCTGCAATGGGCCTTAGCTCTCGTACAGGTATCCGTTGAATTTGTACATTTTGGGGCGCAACTTCGTTTTCAGTATACTTTACATCAGCTTTATAACCGTTTTTGTCTGCTGTATATGACACTATCTGCACCCTTCCATCAGGCAATTTAACTCTATATTCTCCGTTTGTCGCCTTGGAATTTTGTGATTGTGTATGGGAAAAGTCGTCGCCTGTGAGATGGTCCACTACTTTGTATGAGAATCCATAGTCTTTTTTAGGCTGCCGAATAAAAATAAAATTTCATTTCGGGAAAACGAATGCATTAAGCAAAACGGAGCTAATAAACTTGCAAACAATAACATAAATGTTCATTCTGCTGGCAAAAGTATTCAGCCAAATTATCTTATCAAGTGATAAATATTTACAGGACCAACCCCATTAGACTGCCGTTAGATAGCACAAACGGAAGTATAAAGAGAATAACAATTTCTTGACACACTTGATTAATAATCTTACTGAAGCATCTATTAAGATCCATCTGAATATAAAAGACAATTTAACAAAAAAAGGGTACCAGGCAAACTTTATATTAAATTAATTTTAAAATAGTGTAATAGAAACTAGATTCATTGACATCCATAGATTTAATTGGAAATTCAATCAAACTAATAAATATCTATCATAGAAATGATGTTAATTAAAATCTTCACAAATACATTTTTGTTGGTACTTTGTTAATTAATTTGATCAATACTTGAAAATTAATTATGGATATATACTATCGCTGTATCTTTATATAAATCATTTTAACTAAATTTCTGGACTAATTAATTATAACCATTGAAATTGTATCCACTAATAAATATTTAGTGTCACTCATATGTAAATAATTCCATACATATATGATTTAGTGGTCAAATAACGCTAAAATCCATTCACCCCATTTTAAACGGTGTTATATTAAATATGCGGTTGGTTTTATGTCACCACATTGTTGTTCCACAACATGAAACTTACATCGTTAATTATAACTTCTGATTTAACATGCGTATTCTTCAATTCCTGTGGAGGAAGTGTAAGGACCTTCACTGCATGTTTGGCAAGTGCTTGGTAAGCAGCAGGATCAGCACTATTTTCCTAAAAAGTAACATATTATTTTCGAAATTAATTGGTTTATTGTTTAAAGTACAGGGTTTGGTTTAACTTTGAACAAGTAAACTTTGAATAATTCATTTTCATTAGCACAAAGCCCGGACTCGATTAGAATTTACCGAATCAGATTGATTTAATTACAATTTATATCTTTTAAGCATCACCATTACATCAATTAAACACCACTATCCTCTGTACTTTATTGTAAATTTGATTAATTGTAAATATTGTTAATGACATAGCGCGGTATTATATAATTAAAGCAAATTGTTTATGGAAAATGTGCCACCATATAAAGTTAACTTTATTAAAGCCATAATTGTAATTGCGTAACTACACAATCGCTTGTATATTTATTTTTTGGAATGATAAAATCCATTATAACAACATTGCGTTAAAATAATTAATGTATAAACCACACATAGACGGTTCTACTCGACCTGAACAATTTTAATTTCATCTCGCATCTAGTTTATTCATTAAATTTTCAACTGAACTGAAATACCTATATACCCGTTTTGTCAATGGTAATTGGTTTATTATGCTCTCTGCATAAGAGATTTACTTTTAAAATCAAATTATATAGTCATGTATCCCCATTATAATGCCGTATTGTTATTTGTTAAACTTTTTATATCAATTTAAAATGGTTCAATTCATTTTTAATTTCATTATGTATTTATGTAGGCGTTTAGTTAGTAATTGCAGAGTTAGTTAGCGCAGAACGTGCATTGTTACATTGGTATTTTATCGTGCTGGCTTTTTTCCGTATCTGAAAGATCAATCTATTTGTTAATAATATTGTAGTATATTCAAATTCATTGTATATTGTTGACTCATAATAGCTGCGAAATTGTATTGTATTGAAACTTCTGTTAATAAATTTAGTTGTACAACAATTATTGACAAGCACGACACTTTCGTTCACATTGAGACCAATAAGCGTAATTTCTTCATTTTCAACTTATGTAAAAAAAATATTTTTGGTGTTACCAAAATGATTTTGGTCCTTGATTTACGAATAAATGATTCTGGTTGGAAATTGAATCTAATAATATATGACTTGTCTTGGTCAAGAGTTTTGGATAACTTTCCATAACATCCCGAGCGCATCGTGACTTTCAGCCACCGACCACGTATTTCAGCTATTATTCTTCTTGTTGTGGCAGTCTGACGTGACTCTAATGCAGTTTCCGGTACTCGACTAGGGCCAACGGGAATTAAAAAGCACACCCCATATATATTCAGATGTCCAACTTATGAATATTTTAGAGAATAAAAAGAAATTTCTTACATAACAGTTTTAGTTCTCAAGTCTGGTTGACAAATTGTGTCGTTTCCCACATTAACGCATTTTCCACATCCTTACTTTACTTTATTAATACATTATTAGTATAATTAGTCGTTATTGGGTTATAAATGGTAATTACCATGGAAAACCAATAAATAGATTGTTAATTATAATTAATAACTGCAAAAACAACTTAATCGTTTTCCTAACTAAAACCACTACAAAATCTTAATCGTGTCACAACAATTAATTTGGAGCAACATTTTTCAGATTATTTTATATAATTAGCATTATTTAATGCGCTAATTAAATAAAAGTGTTTCAAATAAGCTTTCATATTAGCATTGTTGCAATCCACAATAAATTAATTTTTATATTCCTATACGAATGAAAGAGACGACACAAAATTTCGTGAGAATATTAAAATTTCTACGAGACGTTGACGACAATATTGCGTCATAATATGATTACCCGGCTGCATTTTCATCACAGTGAAGAAATAATATAATTATGATTACGGTATTCGTATACGAGATTTACATTTTCACAGTATTGTATATGTATGTGTACCTTGTATTCATGTGTGTGTGCATTTTAGAATCTAGACTAAGTAATTTTAGTTCATATATGGATCCAAAGACAAAAGCTTTTTAATGGGGAAATTTAATTAATTAATTTTCTCACCAATTTGTGATGCCTTCCACCTACTCGATATCGATACTTTCTCGCTACTTTTGCATAAGGATGCTTATCCACTGGATGGTCATTTAAATTATCCTCTCTCGCTACAATTACTAGATTATTTTTCACATTATTACGGGGCGCATCATCTTCAGGATTGGGGGGAAACAGTACAGGTCCACTGCGACCCCTAATCCGTCCACCTCGTTCATATGGATGAGGATTAAAGTTACGTGGTGATAAATATATTTCAGGTTCAGCTTCCTCTATGCTAATTACACATTTCACTAATAAAATTACCAGTAGTAATAATAGTAATGATTTCGTTCGTATCGTCTGAAAAAGTTCATCATCAAGAGCTGCAGTTAATTAAAGTAAGTGTATCACTATGTTTAAATTTATAAACCTTTTTGAAAACCAAGCAAACATCATACATAAATTTTAATTTAACGAATCCAATTAATATGTGTGAATCGTCGTGTGTGAGTTTCAAACCAACATAATGTAGCTTTTACTAAATTCATTAATTAACTAATTTTATTAAAAAATATTCGGATAAGTTTCTATTTTTTGCAGATTGAGGAAGTTAATTTAATTGATTGCTTGTAAATTTATTTTCATGGATGGAGAAGCACATGTGTTCATAAAAACCGTGATCGTAATTAAATTTCATGTATAAATGAGATGAAAAGAAATTTTTGGGTCATTCAAATCGCTGAAGCGTTGCATTTTAGAGCATATACATAATATTTGCTTTGGAAATTTATGCGTTTAATAACAATATTGTAACCTTTCTAAAAATGGTGTAATAATTTTTATTTTATAAATTATTGTAAAGACGTGTGTGATTTATAATATTGATACAATTTATACTTTCATTCAATGAATAATAGTCTGCTAAAGTACTCCCACAAATCAAAAAAAAATGTATACGTTAACTGTATTTACAATTACTCCCATGAAGTAACCAATGCAGGAAGATATTTTCATTGGCGAACAGCGATTATTACATGATTTCATTTATTATTTATTGTTATTGTACAATTGCCTAATAAATTCCTTTGCATTGTTCAAAAATACTACAAAGATTAATTCCAATTATTCTTCTTCCTCCCATTTTAAATATTTGAAAGTTAAATATACTAATAAATGAAATAAAATGTAATATATTTAAAATTAAATAATATGTCGTTTACATTAATATACAAAATTTTGTAATATGAAGAAGCTCAAAAAGTTTTCAATTTAAATTTTTTGAAAAGTTTACAATTATAATGTTAAATTTGTTTCCAAGTTTGTTTGAAATCATATTAAACAGAGCCAAGTCTCTAAAATAATGCTAAATAATTAGTTTATTATTAACAAAAGTTTATGTATTTGAAATAAAAATGTTCTTGGATTTAGTTTTCTCATTATCCATTCAAAAAACTTTGATCTCAAGCCAATCAATTAAAAATTTAAAATGTTTTGCAATTATGTAGTTAATCAAAATAAATGCAAATAAGTCTCTAAAATTAATTCAATCCCAAGTAATTTATTAAAGTTTCAAAAGGTAATAAAAATGATTAATTAAATTACGTATAATTATCAAAATATCATTGTTAAATAATTCATAGTTACCATTTTCAAATCAAAGTATTAGATTATAATCCAATCGATTGAAAGTGTAGAACAATTTAATTTAAATCTACATTAACTTGTTGGTGTATAATTAGTATAAATATTTTATACGTAATGCACAGCACGCACCAATGAAAATTTAAAGCATAGTAACTGACTGTAGTAATGATCCATGAAGTAAACCAATTTTCATCTTATACCAACTACATTAATATCCAAGAACCCCACCTCCATCTCTTCAGTTTCGTTCAGAAAATATCACATTCTATGATAATACCTCTTTTGCATATCCTTCCCGAAGAATTAACATTTTTTTACGCTAGCGAATTAAATTGACAATAATTTCGTATGCATTTTTATAAAGTGTGATAAAAATGAAAAATCTAATTAAAATTTTGAAATTAAAAGCTGTTTTGTTTAGAATTTTTTTGTTTGGAGCAGTATTCATATTTGCAACCAGATAGTATTATTAAATGTTTCTCGTATGTAAAACTGTCCTTTGTTAAATTATAATTAAAAACTTATCCTGCAAACATTCCTGATACAAGAAAATTTATTATATATAATTAAGCAATATTAAATCCCATTTAACGTGGTCTGATAATCGATTTAATTATACGAAAATATTATTGTTTTAAGATATTTTAGGGCATGGATATGTTTATATGTATGATTTTGTTTTTGTTGTAAACAATGTGGGATATTTTATCTTGGCTAATCAACTGTGCTCAGTGGAGCACAAACATTTCTCTAAAATTAAAATACTATTGCTATAACACTATAACAAAATAGAAACATATATGCAATAGATATATTCCGTTTGAATTTTGTAAACAAATTATTGTATATTTTGAACATTAAACTAGAAAAAACTGACAACGTTACATGAAGAAAGTGATTTATTATGATGATAAAAAGATGGATCTTCTAAAGAAAGTACTTGTCTTAGATGCAAATACCAAAAGTATGTCCATTTGTATGATAAATTATTGTATTGCTACTTTATTCAGATGAAGTAAAAAAAAACTGTGAATTTATTTAACATAACATAATAATTTGTTTGACGTGCACTCTTAAATAATTTACTTGATAAAGCAATTATTTACTGGTTTATTAGCTGTAATGATTTACTAATTCGTTATATAATTATAGGCATATAATTTATTCGGCATTGTTTTCTCTCGTTACGATCAGAAAAAAAGACAATTAACTCGAATTGGCAATAATATGAAAAAAATTGTGAAAAAGTTGTGAAGTAGAATTAGTCGCATGTTAAATGTATAACAACATGTGTTGTGTAATATTATTAATATGGTAATGTGCATATTCTCATACAGAATAAAAGATGTGGGCCATTTAGTTGGTGTGTGGCATTGGATTTTAAAAATACAAATACTTCTTCACACAATTAGCTATTTTACAAAATAGTTTCTAGCACTGTAATTTAAAGAATAGAAAGATTGATAATAATGTAATATAATACCAATAGAATTATAGAGAATTAGTGGGAATTTTTAAACAGACCAAATGCATATTAATTAAAGGTAATCTTCTAAATATAACTAAATTAATTAACATCCAAGAACGCTATGCTTTCTTTAGTACATTAAAAAATTCAATTCCGCTCTAATAATATGGTTTTACTTTTAAAGTTTAGACGCCCATTATTGATAACATAATGATAACAATTAAGGTTTCAATTCATCGAAATTATAGTCTGAGAATTATCTTATTGGCTTTGCCCAATGAACAAACAGTATGGAATTAAATTAATCGATATAGGTGATATGTAACATTAAATTATGTATAATAGTCGGTTAATTTGAAATTAGTTACAAATACAACTGCTGTACTCCCACATTGTTACATAATTGTTATCTAGTTTAGATTACAATAATACGTGATGCAAAGAATTTAGCTTGTACACCAGTAAATAATATTGAATAGCTATTTGACCTCCGCACTTTCAACCATTATTATTAGTATTCGTATTATGAAATGTAATATTTCGTGATTTTTTAACAAAACTAAATACAATAAAATACGATTTTTTCATAATATGGCTTTGTATTCAACTGTTTCATGTTTTTAATAAACTGTAGACTATGTATGGCTTTTTATGTAGGCTAAACTTCAAAGATCAGTATCAGTAGACAGCACAAAAAGACCATAAAATGCAAATTTGAAATCCTAAAAAAATTATAATAAAAGCTGAAAACCGCTATAGTGGAATCAAAATATCTGGTGTATATTATTATATAAAAAAATCAAATTTAAATAAAATGGAATAGTGCGTATTTGAGAAAACCATTCTATTTCAGGATTTCTTTCCAACAATCTTAAGCAAATACAGCAAATTGTATATCCAAAGATTCAATGCCAAGTACAACTGTAGTCGTCTGGATTTTGATTATTTTGGATGTACAGAATAGTAATGTGCAATCGAGTAATCGATGAATTCTTAGAGGTTTTCGAGATAAGGGCTAATAAATTTTGAAAAAAAGTTCAAAGTTTTTTTTAAATAAATTAAATTCATCCATCTAACTTTGGAATGAACTTATGCCCCTTTGTACTTACCTATCCTTTTCACTAACATTGTAACTGACACTAAATAGCACTAAAATCCGAAATAAAACCCGAAATCATCAGACATTAGCAATCGGATAATATGCAATCGACTATGCAATACTCGCGATGCAATATAATAAATTAAAAACTCACCCAGAATTCACCCTCTTGTGGAACAGGAGCCAAGACCTAAAACCAAGATAACAACAATTTTAGTAATCAAATTTTCAAGGTCAATTAATTTTGCAACTTACAAGTAAATCCGCGATCCTCTACTTTCATCGTCTGGAATAGTCCGCCCCCGCACACAAAAGTTTTCGGCACTATATACGATCGCACTAAAAATATTGAACACTTCATCATTTAATTATTATTGACTACTACTAATTACTAAATATATAACGGGCTTAAATCCGCACTTTGTTTTTTAGAGCAAATAGCAAAACAATTATTTTTAAACACTAAAATATCCGAACGCGAAAGTTCTTAATTCTTTTCTACTTCAATAAAGAGCCTAATTAGTCTTCAAAATTATCAACTATTTCTTAATTTACTAGTTTGATTTAATTACAAAACGATTATAATAAAGCCGGCACAAACTCCTTTTGACAGATTCCTACTACTACGACTCCAGTAATACCAACCTCTTACGGAAATTGCAAATTCGATGTAATGTAGTGCGTAATTTATTTCACCGCGTAAACTGATGCAAGCTCTTTCTTTAAAATATCAATATTATTGTTAATAATTAGTGTATGAAGTAAATAACCAATGTGCAAAAGTCCGAGGATGCTGAAGAAAGTCTACACTCAAAGTCGTATTACGAATTCACACCGAATCAATTAATCAAAGATCGTAAGAAAAACATAACCTATTTTTAAACTTCAAATATTAAATTGATTTTTGGCGTTGCGACGCGCTGCGATACTAAAGCGTCGTTTGCATTTTTCACTTTTTGATAGAAATAGTTAAGCTCCGACGAATATTCGCAAACATATTTGCGATTGGAAAATTATGCAACTATGCAAACAAGAGAAAAAAAATCAGAACATTTTAAATTAATTGCTATTTATTAATTATGGCTATGTATTAATTGCTATATATTTATTAATTACCACTTCATTAATTAGATTCTATAATTTTTAAAGTATTAAAGTATATTTTTTATCTATATTCGATGTAATGAACTGCGTCGACGTAAATCTCAACGGCCATTTTAATCTGCCAGTTCAAACTTGAAGCTCCGTCTTTAAAATATCAATATTATTGTTAATAGCCACTGTATCCCGTGAATAACCAATATGCAAAAGTCCAAAGATGCCGAAGAAAGTCTACGCTCAAAGTCGTACTACGGCTTTACACCGCATCAATTAACCGAAGATCGTAAGAAAAACATAACCTTACTTTCAAGCCGTAAATATTAATTTAAATCTATTATTTAGTTAAAGATGCTGTACTATCTGCAGTAAAAGAAATTGAAAGCGATGCAATGTCCGTAATGGATAACGATAATATAAATCCACTGATAATGAAACAAAATAATATTGAACATATCGAACCTGTGTTCGCAAAGTTTGAGGTAAGAATAACTTTAACTAATGAAACTTGCTTTTAATGTGATTGTGTACCTAGATTGAATGTAAGAAAGTGTTTGGAGTCGTGCAATCTCACACATACTCCGATGCAGATATATTACGTATGAAAAACGAATTTGAGGAAGTTAAACAAGAATTTATTAGACAAGAAATAATATTGAAAAAATCCCAAGATCAAGAGCGACAATTAGAGCAACTGTTACAAGAACTCAACGAAACTATAGACAACACACCTGCAAGTAATATTGATTTGAATTTAGAAAAGTTGGAAAGCGAACTTAAGCAACTAGTTCCGGACGAACAGTACAAAGAATCTCTATTTCAATGTAAGTTAAAACATTCAACGTAATTATCTATAAATTTATTGAAATTAAAATACACTTAGGATTTAAAGTAACACAGATTGTTCATTCTAAATATAATTTCGATTATAATAAAATTTAAAATAATCAAAAATCAGTCTGCATAACATTTCAGATACATTTCATTTCTAATGTTACATGTAGAACTGAATTTGTTCAAGTACCGAATCTTTCTTAAAATACATTTTAAGTTCAAATGCAATTAATATTATAACATTATAAAAACTGCACTTGCGAGTTGTTCAAATTATTAACTTGCACAAAATGTGAGGGCAAATTATGACTTGAAATCGGTATAACTTGTGATGTATCGAACATTAATGGTTGGCACATTAAAAGATGTTCCGACATATCCAATTGTGGCCCACTCACCACAACTTGTGTGAATTGCGGTTGTACTGGATGCACTTCGAATTTCAATGTTTCGATATTCGCCAATGGCACATTCGGAATTAATTGTATCGTATGCGATTGTTCCTGTTCTGGTATTGCCTCTCGCAAATCCTGTGTAGCCTCTTCCACTAGCTTCGGGTCCTCTAATATAAATTGCGTGACAACATTCTGTCCCGTATTGTTATTATTGTTCGCCTCGCTTTCCAATCGCTTTAGTTCGATGTTGTTTTGGTTTTGTTTATTTTTAAACAAGCCTTTTTGTACCATTTCGGCCACTAATTGCGGTAATCGCTCGTTTGATGAAATGGGCTGTTTCGGTGCTTCTTGTTGTGGTTCGCAAGAGTGCACAAAAAATGCGAACGGTGTGTTTGTTTCGACTGGGTGTAAATGATTGAAGTTTATCTGAAATTCAAGACTCAGTAATAATAATCCCGAACTAAATAAAATTCTGTTACCTTGACCACAACATTAAGGCCCATCCGAATGTGTTTGTTCTTCCGTCTGGTCAACGGATTGTCAGTCAACACTTTCATGTCCAATGTAGCCTTACATCTTTTGGCATCGAACAGCAATTCCTTCTGCACCACTTTACCAGCATGTGTCCAACATTGATACTGTTTCCGAAATCGTATTTTCGGGCCGGTATTCGATATTTTCTTGGCCCAAACAGTACTTGTTACCTCCGAAAATAAATCCACCCATTCATCACACAATCCATTGAAATCTTCATTGTTTCGTTGTATTGAGGTGCGAAATTTTACCTCAAAGTTTCGATTTTCTGTCCATTTTGCATGAATGATTTCAAACTTTCTTTCTATACTATTCAAAATGTCATTAAAATCACTTTTCGCTTTATCGTCATCAGCCATTTTACACGAATCGAAAGGAAATTACGTGCAATGTATTCGTTTGGTGCATCCAGTGCAACTCAATGCACTACAAATTTAAAAAAATGCAGCGGTGCAATAATTAATTTTTAGTTTATTTTCTAAAACTACACCACGTGCGAACTTAAATTAATATTTTCCGATTTAAAGACGAAAATTAATAAAAGTGCAATTGTACAATTATAATAAAATGTAGAAATTATATTTAGAACTGCATAAAGTGTACACTGGAAAATGCAATGCATTATTGATTTAAATGAGGCGTGGCCATTGCACTTTCTACTTTATGCATCCTTTACACAAGAACCACAACCGATTTTTACAATTTATAATAACAATTTAAATGGAAACTAATTTTACAATTAGTTCACACTTTTGTTACAACGATATATTGCGCTATTATTTATACGTTTAATTGTTTATACAAGTTTTACTAGTGCGGTGATTATGCAACCCGACATACACACGTGGCATGTTATGAAATCAAATATTATTTAGGTTAAGTTTACATTTTTTTGTTAAATCAATGAAAGTACCACGACTTGTGAAAAGTATATTTTTCGGAATACCAATCGGTATAACAATAATAGACACATTTGGCTATGTAGCTAGAGTGGATGGCATATCGATGCAGCCAGCTTTGAACCCCGATAAGAATAGTACTGATTACGTATTTTTAAATAGATGGGCAGTGAAATCGTACGAGATAAATCGAGGCGATATTATTTCATTAATTTCCCCCAAACATCCAGAACAGAAAATTATCAAACGAGTTGTAGGAGTTGAAGGTAAACGATATTATTAAACGTCCAAGTTGCGAACTAATTCTAAACTTTAGGAGATATAATCGCAACATTGAGTTACAAGAAAGACGTGGTTAGAGTACCACCAGGGCATTGTTGGATTGAAGGTGACCATACTGGTCATTCTATGGACTCTAACAATTTTGGCCCCGTTTCGCTTGGACTTGTAACAGCTAAAGCGTCGTGCATTGTGTGGCCCCCTTCTCGTTGGCAACTTATCGAATCATTTCTACCCGATTCACGAACGCCTTTAAATCTCAAATCCAAATCATTTATAAATAGTATAGTATTTTAATACGAGTAGAAAATGCGAGCGATTTCGTTAGTTCAACGTCTGGAATTCGAATTTCATGGCAATGTAGTTAGGAATGCTTTAACTTTAGGAGATGTAGACAATGACGGGTGCAACGAGCTGGTTGTTGGTAATGCCAAGGGCGAAGTTGCAATTTTTAAGGTAGATATTTTAGAATGATTATTACAAATGTCTAAAGTATGATTTAAAGGGTACAAAAAGGTTGCAAAGCATATCAAAGTTAAGTTTTATAAGCTGCTTGGCAGTGGGCGATGTTTTCAATCAGAATAGAAATAGTTTGATTATAGTTACTGCGGATGGGTGGTGTTACATTTACGAAACGCCAGATAAAATTGACCTACAAGATCAACCAGATCAGGTATTTTTTTTAAATTGTTAAATTATTTTTCTATCTCGATTAATTTAAGCCCGATGGCAGCCAAAGCGGCAGCTCAAAAGATGAAATCAAGGAAAACTTAAAATTAGAATGCGTACACGAACAACGACTGCCAGCTAATGCCAAAGTAAAAAATAAATAATTTAAGACTCAACTCGACAGTAACACGATTTTTGTTTAGAATATTTTATTAGGTGACATAGACGGGGATGGAATGATTGAAATGGTTTTAGGTTTAACTGATCGGGTAGTAAGATCATATCGTTGGTTGGGAAATTCTGATTCTGTGACAGACTCATTAGAAAAATCTCTGGGTGAGGAAATACAATCGGGGTTGTAATTAATAGCTACTAAAAATTTTATGTTAGGAAAATTCATAGCGTTAAATAAATGGGAATGTGCAAATCAGATAGGTTCAGTAACATTGCACCATTCAAATGATGGGCAGCCCGAATTATTGATAGCTCAACCTGGGGGCACTTTTATGCGAATACGTTGCCAATGTGAAGACAATCTCAGTCAATGTTTAAACAGTTCCGAGCATAGCACTACTAGGTACAAAATAATTTTATAAAACAATTTTTTATTAATATTTATGCGGCATTTTAGTTCGCAAAGCGAACATATTCCCGGTTCGGTAGATTACCAGTTTCTCGGGTTATCCCGAATGCGTAATCAAAATATTTCTACCGAAATTTTGGGCGATTTGCAATCGTTACATAATTATGACAAATCTAGCATATCTAGTTCGACAACGCAAAAAACTAGTGAGAGTGTTAAATCTGGCAGGCCGTATGCGGTTGCCACTTTAGATGGTACCATTATGCTTGTTCAAGACGAGGTAATAATTTGGGCGATGGCTGTGGATCATCAAGTCTTCGCTCTAACTAAACTAGATGTAAGTGGAAATGGGATTGATGATATTGTGGCTTGTTCATGGGATGGTCAAACTTATATTTTGGATCAAGAAAAGAATGCCGTTCGGTTTCAGTTAGATGAACCGGTTCAAGCATTTGATAGCGGGTATTATAATTTAGGAACAAATTCACCCGACGTTACTTGTTTTGTTTATGTTACCTTTAAGAATACGGTAAATATATGTTAATTTTTGTCTAGTGGAGCCCTTTAATCTTGGTACTTTTAGATTATTTTGTACTATGACATACCGTTGAAGGAATTTACTTGTAAGCGCTTTGAACCGAACATTGACTCGTTAAGTAAATTGTTTATAGACGAAAATAGAAGTAGTGCAGATGCTTTGGAATTGGTTAAAGGGATGAATAAGAAAACGAAAAGTGAACTTGTAGAATACTTGTTATACAATTTGAAGTCTTAAGATAATTTATATACAATTTAATATTTTTTTGTTGTTGTATACAAATACTTAAACAAATAAACTATTTTACATAAAACATTAAGAACTATGGTTTAGCTTCGATCCTTGTAGGCCTTAAGTTTAAATATTTAACTAACGATCACTTAACATTTTTACAGTGTAACTATCTAAACTAAGATATGTACATAATAATTATCTCTTTAGATACAAAATTATCAAAGATATTATTTTGATATTAATAACTGCGTTCTGAAATTAATTTTTCCTTTCATTTTCAATAAAATTATTGGCACAATTCTATAAAACTTTGACTAGTATTAGAGCCTTTCGTAAATTCGTAAAATTTATTGTATTGGTCGGACCTATAATAGTTATTAATACTATTAATCTCTATTATACATATTTTGCACAAAATTATTTACAATTCATTTGTATTGATATGAATTATAATCGAGTAACTATTCACTTAAAAATATTGCTGCTTATTTTATTGTTTATTTTCGCTCCCAGCTCGAATTGTAAAGCCATGAAGATTCATCTCGCGATTTATTCCAACTCGGTTCCAAAGTATTTTCCTTTAATTACATAAATTAATTAATACAAGACAAAATAAATATTCTAAAAATTAAATTACCCCAAACTGCGAATGCCCCATAGTAGACGAACTGAGATAATCCATATTCGAGTAATACGGATAGCTATTGTAACAATTAGTTGTCGAATTAGTAGTGCTTAGAACCGCTTGCGATGACGAGCACCAAGATCTATGTTGGTCCAGAGAAAAGCTATCAATTGATGCTGGAGACCATATACTCGAATTCACTGCATTTGTATAAGTTGCAGACGAAATCTAACAATAGACAAAATTATTTGAAATTCAAATTTTTGGAACCACTGGAATACTTACTGTAGGAGAGCTAGTGCTGCACGTGGCCAAAAGTTGCGGCTTCACATAGTTCGGGCTGTCCCTCAGATGAGGCGCTGTATGTACTGATGGGGAACTAGCAGATGAACTAAAATATAATTAAAGAAATCTATTTTTTGAATTATAGCCATTGGATTGATTGCACTAGTGCACAATAGGTGATTCTATGGCTTAGTGCAATCAATTGAAGTTGCTATAAATCAAATATTTGGAACTTAAAGGGTTAAGTTAGGACTGATTAGGGTTTTCCCCCATTTTTAAATTTTACTGTTATTTAATTTATGCCTAAAAATTAAATGATAATTAATGTACCTGGTGCTGGTATTATTGTTGCTTGAAACTGGTGCCGGAGAAGTTTTCGCAATGATCGTAGACGCCGGTTTATTTTTAATCCTACTCGATTTCTCTGCATTATGCTGCTGATTGTGTTGCTTTTGTTGCTGCCTGCATTTAGCACGCCTGTTCTTAAACCAAACCTAGAATTTGAATTCGTAACAAAATGAGCGACAATCCACTTAAATAAATTACTATAATTAATTAGAGAAAATTGAACCGCCACTGTGCAAATTGAAAGGGTCGGTCGTGGTGCATATGGAATTCAAAACAAACACGACGTGGAGTCAAGAGAGTAATTTGCCGCCCCCAAGGGTGTATGTAGAAAAGAGAGTGAATCGTATGGGGTGTTCCTGATGTGCAACAATAGCCGAAGGCAAAACGTGCTTAAGCATTACACTCAGAGCCTAATATGGTAACGACCAGGACACTCTATTCACTAGGTGTGTAAAATGGATCGCTTTCTAATGTGCTCCTTACTGATTTATTATGACTTACATTGTACACTTTGTTACCCTGTATGTCGCTATTACAAAGTCGAGTCAGCATTTTATTGTAGGCACACGTACTTATTAATTGTCATTCTTTTAATGGGAAAATAAATGGAAAAACTACAATATGTAGTTACCAAAAGGTCCAAAAAAATTTTGATTTGGGTTTCAATCCAAATTTTAACAGATTATATGAGCTTCTTTGAAGAAGTGCTAGACTTGGATGGACAGACTCATGTCATGGCTGAACTAACCACGGACAGACTGACAGTGACAGATTCAGAATCTCAAAAACAACGATTTTAGATTTTTCAAAGAGTATACTTATAATGGCATTCATCAACTAGCAATGTGGTATTAATATCAAATTCTCTTTAACTGAAAATCAATATTTACGTGTGACATTGTTACAAAAGGAATCCTCAAAACTGTTGGAAATGAGAGCAGCATATTCGATTCTATTGTCTATGTGAGGGTTTCATTTATAAGGAAATATTTCTAGATTTCAAGTTTATTTAATTAAATTAATAATGTGACTTATAATCTAAACCTACCTGAACTCGAGATTCGGGTAAATTAATCTTCAAGGCCACTTCTTCGCGCATAAATATGTCTGGGTATCTTGTTTTGGCAAACAGTGCTTCGAGAACATCTAATTGTGCCCTGGTAAAGGTTGTCCTTTCTCTTCGTTGCTTCCTTTGATTGCCTTTGAAAAATCAGCACATAAATCATCACATATATGAATAGATATATTTTCAGGGTTTCTATAAATTTTAATAATTGACCCAAATAACGGATTATTTTAAACATAAATATTTCCAATTACAACCGCTGTACGGATTTGCAAAATTGATTGTACACTAATAAAATAGAATTTAAAATAGTTTATTGCTAATAAACTTTATTCAATTATTTCATTTTTGTTTTGATTTAAAACGCATTTAGTGATAACCAATTCATATTTTACTCTAAATTGCTATTATTTCAATTATGTTTGAAATTGCGTAAATATTTTAAAAGCCACACAATTTTTATTAATCATAATGGAAATTTATAAATTACCTCCTGGATATCCAGCGATGGATGAATGTAATGAATCCACTGGAAGACCATGGAGGCCTAGCCCCGGAACCGGATAAGGAGCTGATTTTAAGTAGGCCATACTTGACGTGCTTCCTCCGCAAGTACCTCCAAAGCCCGGAAATGATAATTCGCTTTCTGGGTTGCATCTGAAAAATAAATTATCAAGACAACTTTATCAAGCTTGTTAAAACCAGTTGGCCATTAAATCTATAAAAACAACTGCATCATCATCCCCTATCAAAATAATAGCATAGAAAATCCGCTTTGCATTTTTCGAGTATAGTGCTGGACTAGAGATAAGGGTAGCTCTGTAGCGGTGTAGCCTAGCTACCAAAGGTGCTACCCACTACTGTTGGTTATAGCCCGATAAAGCCCATTGTATTTACCAGTTCAAACAAGCGCACGTGCATGCATTTAGTGCATCACTCTTAATGATGATGACTGTATCAAATCAAGCAATCTAAGCTGCCAATTGATGAGACTTATCTGTTTATATAAAAACCCCTTTATAGTCAAGAGAGCTAATTAAGCTCGTTTTCGAGAACATTTACGCAATATTTCCAAAATATCCAAGCACTTTGAAGATTTTTCCATTGAAATAAATCAGATAATTAAATTTTGAGCGGCACTGTATGGCAAAGAACAAGCCCGGAGGATATTTATTGCAGGGGAAAACAGAGGGTGGCAATCAAATAAAGCTTGACATGATCGTCTTGATAACATTAATGATGCTCCATTAGCCAGATTGTCAGATAGAAAATATCTTTGCCCTCTCAATTAGCTGGACCATTTTGAAAACAAATAACAATTGGAAAAAGTATGAACGTTTTGGTAATAAACAATGACAGCTTAAAAGTTCAGCAGGAGCTTAATGCTCCTTATATCCCAACAAGGTTTTTTTTGTTAAAAAAACGTATAAACAAAATGTTGTCATCAAAATTTTGGGTGTTCGATTACACGGTGCCACAAGTTCGTCCTTATGACCGTTGCCAGTGGAGATCAAATTTCTCTGAGGTGTTATAGCTACGGAATAATCCTTAGACACAAAAGAAACGTCATGGCTTGCCAGATTAAAACAGATTATAATACATTTTAAACAACTAATATGCAGGGTGCAGTTGAAGAGGCTAAACTTGCCATCGCAGAAGACAGTTGACGCCGCTGTCCATTCCATCAAACCAAAAAACATGGTGAGAATGGGAATGTTTGTTCTACTTACATATTTATTCTATAAGCACCCTTTTAGAAATTTGACGACATTTCACACTTAAGGACTTTTCTTTTTTTGTATATTAGTTACTCCAATTTTGACCGTTACGGATGTCTAAGAGATATCATTCAGGATATCTTTATTATTAATTCATCTAAAATTAGATAAGGAAGAAGTCTTTTAAATAATAGAAGCATGTCATATGACTGAAGAAGATACTGGTTAGTAATGATAACTAGTTTCTTCCTCAAAAAGTTTTAGAAAGGACTCATTTTGTTACTTGAAACCAAAACACTGACGAAATGAGCATTAATAATTTATTAATCACGGATCTTCTCGATTCAGATCCACAATTAAAAAAAATTAATAAAATCCATCTAATTTGGATAGTTAATCATGTATAAAAAAGCGCTCCGAATGTCGGCGCTTCAATTGGGTTCAGCTTTTTGTATTCGGCTTTGTTGTTGAAATCGTTTTCATAGTACCGCCGTAAGTCCTTCATAATAACAGTATTTTCTACATTGATAACCAATTCCTGGATTCTACAGGATTTTCTGGCACCATGCTGTCTACAAACTTTGTGGATCTCATAGTTTGTATGAATAATATTAAGGATGTCTTTTATAAATGTAATTTAAAAAGGATTCGTATTCTTAGCATAAAGAGAAGATAATGTTTATAAATAGTGAAGATTGTTGGCATGTAGACGCAATGGTTTTCTTTTTGGGATGCTTGTTGAAGAAAGTATAAGGGGTGTGAATGTAGGGTGTCATTTATGCTTGTTATCTCAATACTACAGTGGCTATGTAACTGTGATGGCCATCGAGGGTCTCGAGTGCAAACTCAGATAAGGGCTGAAGTGCCATGCGGAAATGTAGAACTCTCCCCACAAGAGTCCCAGAAACTAGACAACTCTATTAGCGGAACATCGTTCCATTACAGTGTTTATTGTTTTAGCTCTTTTATTTTGAGAAGAAATTGAATGTTGTTTACAATTTAAATTTTCATGAAACAAAAATCAAACTTACCCAGCTGTTAGGCTGTTTGGCCACATCTACTTTGGTCCCTGCAACAAAATAACAACAATATAGTTATTAACTTGTTTGAATACAATTAAAGGTATAGCTAGCTTTCTTCATATATCCGTCTTAACTTCAATCGGCAATTTTGAAGAGCTTTTTATGTAAAAGAATCAAGAGATCTCTTAGTAACAGTCGAATGGTTCTTCAATAGAAGGCTCATTAAAGAGGATGTAAACTTCAAAACCAATATCCGCTCAAATAGCGTATCGATATTGCGCAAAATACAAATATATTCTCCATCTCTTTTGATCAATATGGTGAATTTTTGTCGGGGCTTTTTATTCAACTTTTGCAGATGTTTGAAAATGCTTTTATAAAATCAAGTGGGCGTTATGAAGTCTAGTGTAAATATCAAGTATTCTTTGACTTATTGCCTAATGCACCAAAAGGAAGATATTCCACCTTTTGTTGGTATTTAATCATTTTTGCTCAACGCATCTTCCCCTCCTAATAAAATTAGTATTTAAATACAAAGTTTCTTCCCAAAAATCACCGCCAAATGGTCTTTTGACAACTATTATCTTTAAAGACAGTAGCATCTAAAGTAATGTTTGTTCTTCTTAATAAGGACCAAAAGTTGATACTTTATCTGAAGAATTTGTGAGATGATTGATGTTTGTGGGTTTTTTTGGAGAAAAGCTTGGCCCTAATGCAGGAGGAAAACTATCTAAGATGTTATCGGTGTTGGAGAAGTTGTGTAAATCCCTGGAAGGTCGCAAGTTTACAACAATTTTACGGTGGTTTGAACATACAGATTCAATCAAGTAGAAGTATTTGCGTTTACAATGGCCAAAGCAATTTTGGGAGGCGGCTCTACAATCAGCTCTAAGTTTGGTCTTGCTTTCATGCATTTACATTGTGTTCTAATAGCATTCTAAATGTATATCTATTTCTGTTAATTTGGTCGAAAAGAAAAATGTACTTGACCACATGCGAAATGAAAAAAGCAATAAGCGCAACCGCAATTTAAATGATGGCCCTTGTAAAACCACAGTGTGAAAACAATCAATGTATATGAGGTCCTTGACGTATTCAAATTAAAATCCACCCTTTTATTCGAAGTTACGTAGTGGAAAAAATTGGGCGGGCATTTAATATCCGAAAAAAGTGAAATTGCTTTTGCAGTAAAGTTATAATAATGTGAAATAACGACCATAAATACTCACTCATTAATATCTGATATACTAATATTTGAAATTGTCAGATGTGGTGGTATTAAAAAAAAGGCATGTGTATGCACGAATCGAAAGAAACGAACGAACCAATGGAGGCAGTCAGATATAATTGCAAATTAGTGCTAAATAATCTCACTGTATAAAGATGAAGATGATTAGCAAACTGGTGGTTAGTGTAAGACCTCGATAAATATACTATAAAAACTCCACATCACCGCGTTTAACAAGTTATAATTAGAGAATGAAGATCCTGATGACTAGTTGCGGATAACTTATTTAAATTTTGCTTGGTTGTTTTTTTGTTCTTTTAATTCAATTGATATGATTTTGTCCGCGTTGCGTTCCCAGTAAAGGACGCAGTTGCACTGAATTACAGCACTGCTTCACCGAAACGGCACTACTAAATCCAATATAATCATAATATAATGATAATACTCTTTACAGGATCCCTGGATTTACTAGCTAGCTAACTAATCGTCTTATGTGTGAATTTTGCCTCTTTTTCTAATCGTATTCAGGATTAAAATTGAGCGAAACACTATTTAACTCTATTTATCGCTTTATTTACCGCACATGAATTGATACTGAAATTGCAGCATAAATATTTAATATTCAATAAATGATCGCATGTACAAACATTAAATTGCCATTACTTTACTAACTAAATTATGCATCAATTTATACCTTTATTATAAACTTAACATTTTATTAATTAAGTTTCATCGTTGTTTCATCCAAAAATCTTATTACTGACTAATATATTTTGATCCAATGCCAATCAAAAATTACTTTGTAAGCTAACCCGATCTGGGTTCTACTTTAATAATAGAACTAATTTTTGTCTATTTTTTTTTATTTCAGAGTGAACTTCCTGAAAGAACCTATAAGAAATTGAAGAAATTTGAAGAAATTGTCTCTATTGATTATCCTGCAGGAAAATTGCAAGACTCTTCCTTCGAGGGACCATGCAGCTGCCGTCGATCTCCATCAGCAAAAGGTAAGTGGAAAATTCTTTATACCATGCCCAAAATCGTCTAAAATTTTATTTTGCGGTATAATTTGTGTGCGGAAATTGTGCAATTTGAAATATTTGTTCGCCAACCTCCAATTTAATTCAAATTGGGTTGGTATAAACAGCCCGGTGCATTTTGCGAAACCACCCCTATTGAAAACCAAATAACAAACATGCTTGAATTTATCCAATTGGAATCTTGCGCGGAATCTAGTTTATAAACAAACTAAACAAATTGATTGAATCAATAATAAATTGCATTTTATTGGTGTACGAATACAAAACACAACAAACAAACAATAGAACGATAATTTTTAAAAAACCAAAACAAACATTAAAAGCGAAATGCATGCAAATATAATAAATGTTCACATAGAGGTCGTCCAATATGATAAAATCAAAATTAATCCGCATTAATCAAATCGGATTAAATAAAAAGCAAATTAGGAAGGAAAACTTGATCGCCAGGTTTTGGTACCAAAAAAAAAGCGTTGGCTCTGCCGAAAGCTGCAGAATGATGGCGGTACAGGTGCCTGGAGTTCCAAATAAACAAGCTTTGGACATTTAGGAGGACAGACGAAACTCACCTTGACAAAAAAAAGTTGCTTTAAATAAGACTCAAATGAGAAGATTTTGTTGGCACAATGAAAAGTCAATATATATCACTCCATCTATTTGTTCACTTAGTCAAACACAATGCCGGAGTTAAGCCTTAGTACTTAGTGTAGATAAAACCCGAGTTTAGCGCAAATCGGTTTACAGTGGATTCCTAACTATATACACGCTTCTAATACGAAAGCTGTATTAAATAAGTAGAATTGATCCTCACTTTTCGTGGCTGAGGACACGCCATGCTCCGCCTCCAATGAAGTCGGGGAAGCTCGGCTCGAACCACCGCGATGCTCCACTCGTCGCGGTGGATCTGTAGCTACAGCGTCGACCGACGCCGCCGCCGCCACTGAAACTCTACACTAGCTCCCAACAACCTCCTACAGTAGTTTTCAGCTACCATCTAGAATTAATCAACCTACTACATACAATTTTATATTTTTTGATCCATGATCACCATCATGCATGAAAATTAAATGGATGGATCTAAATATCTGATTTTGTTGTGATGGAATTGCAGGAATTACGTTCATAAAAGAGTAGATTTTCCCGTAGTAGTTAGTACTCCAGGATATTTAGGCGCAGGAGGGCCCCATTCTGAATGCACCAAAGTACAAATCAATAGAGATTACGTACATTTAAACAGCAGCCGAAAATGCTAGAATCGAACTCGAGTGAACTTGACTCGAAAACTTGGAATATTTTCAACAAGCATCTGAAATTGTTCTGTTCCCTAATCCCATGAGCGTCTCTATCACATTTCCATCGCTCCTTATTCAACATGTTCTGGTAGTCTCTTCTGAAATTGATTTACCGATTCCCACTTGCATTGGTCGGTTGGTGATCATGTGGCCACGCAGGCGCTTATTTTGTAGGCGTTTGAGACAAAGGTAGGCGTGGTTGATCAAAAGATGTCATCCAGCATCCGAGAGTATCTTCACGAAAAATTCTGTCTCTATATTTTTTGGGATTTTTTCCCCGAGAAGCGTACGTAGTGTAATTAATTTTGTTTCAATAATGGGATCGATTCGATGCTCATTTTCAGATTGGATGCCTTCGATTTGTTTAAGCAAATTCATTGAGCATCAGATTAGAAGGGACTTAATATTGCTTATACTTAAATTGATTTTTATATGCCGGTGAATCTTCGGATTACAACCGAAATAAATACAAACCAAAATGTTTTTGGTTGATGGAAACCCAATTCGCAATGTTATTCATTCTATCTTTACTTTTCAAACATCTTCTTCCATATAAGAATTCCGAATGCTTTTATTCATTTTTCAATTATGAACAAGCTTAAACGAATTTTTTGATCTTATTACTTGATGATTGTTGGGTCCTTATTTTTCTGTTTATCTTCTATACTTATTTCCTGAAAAACTTTCTTATATATGAAGAGGAAGACAATAATTGGTATTTGGCTCATAGATTAGCGTCTAACATCCTCTTATAATAGACTTGAAATTTTGAATTTATAGATGTATTACTAATTAATGTGGTTTCAATATCATATAACCAAGTAGACTTTGATTTGTTGAAGATTCTCTAATAATGTGATTATTAGCGAATTTACTCAAATATCTTCCATATTGTAAAGCTGAATTGAATTTTCCAAGTCTTACAAATTGGAGCACAATAATAATTTATGATTTTGATCAATTTATAAGTTTAATTAATGAAGTTAGTTAATACTAGAGAGCCAAACTAGACATGCACAATGCTATATTACGGTAAAATAAGCAATTCCTATTCAGTAGATGTTCCCGTTTGCCACAAACTCAACACAGGGCTACAATAACATTACACTAATCCCCAAAATGTATGCACTTGCTATATTCTGTGTGCTGCTTCCATTTCAAATACACCATTTTGGAATTTGCAGACTATACGCGTTTTACCATTTACTGAAAATTGCCTCTTAAATGAAATATGTATGCCCAAAAAGCCATTATCTGTAACGACCACTATGCTCTAATATGCTCTTTTATTAGTTTTTTTGTCCCACAAATTTCCACAATAATGGCTTTACATTAACATATATAGAAACGTGCAGAAATCAATGCAAGTTGCAGACAAAAGTTTAAAATATCTCCGAGATGTTTTGCTTGTTTGAAATTGAAACCGATGTGACATATGCGAGTCATTCTGGGCAAAGTCTCTTGAGGGCTCCATGTAACAACGTTCCTGATTACTGGCTGTAATCCTGCACAGCATGCTACTGGCCCCGCTAATTGTAATTCCAACCGTAGAACTTATCTGCCTGTGCTTCAACTACCGCGACGTCCAACAGTCTGCTGAAGATACGCTAGTCATCCTGCGGTGATTTCAAATAGGGTATAAGCTTGCGACACGCCTGACTATCGACATTTTTATGCAGATTCTTGATGATCTTAGTAAGTACCATATCTTCACACACATGCATTGAACATCAAAATAGTAACATATTTTGCTCTTGGAATATAATTCCTTTGAGAATCATTTCTTGTAGCATATCTTAAATATTTTTCATGCTTAATGATCTTCTGTATATTCTTCAGGACCAAATCATTATAGAGATATCCTAAAGTTCAGTTTAAAATGGACTAAAGATCCTTAACTTCTCATAAATTTTCATGAATTTGTAAAATGCATCATGCAGTTGAGTTTTATCTATTATATGAGAGTGGAGAAACCATTTTTTCTGTAGTTTATGGATAAACTAAGCGTCGTGGTCTTATCAAAGAGTAATATAAAGTAATTTTGCTCAGCATGACGAGCCGAGGGACACGAAACGCAATAATTTATAGTTTTTTGACAGAGTGACTTGCATGTAAACAGGTGTTCAAAGGCAAAATCGTGACTTTCTGACATTATTTTGTTATATACGTATTTAAATCATAAAGTATAGACGACGCACAATAAAACGAACAAAACCAAAAATGTAAATAAACATATCAAACATATTTTACAGTTAATTCGTGTGCGTCTTTATTATTGTTGTTCGTAATTAAAAAGGGGTTAAAAAATGGACTTGGACTTGTCTCGAAATCCGATTAAAATACTTTTACGTTTTTCTCTGATATTATTTTATAGATAAAAATACCAGTAGGTGAATGAACGAAATATTATCTCGCTTGAGAAATCAGTTCGCCTTCCAAATCAATGAATGCCTAAGGTTGAAATTTGTTATGACACAAGTTATTATGAATTATGAAAAATGCAACTGATGATGACTTGAAAATATTTGTATCAAATATAGGTGTCAAAATGACAGAGGTGGACAACACCCAAGGGGCTTGCTGGCACAAAACAGTGAATAAAACTCATTGTAGTAGTCAACAAGCTTTGATTTATAGATCTATTATCGAAACTATTCTTTGATTAGAATGCTTTTGTTATAACAAGTGCAAATTATTATAAAAAATAATTTATCATACGATTGGAGTCTTCGATTCTACATCACATATCTCTCTTCTTATCTCTCATAAATCGCGTAAATGTAAATCTATTTTTTACCCATAGCACCATCCATGTAAATAATAATATAATCATGACTTGCTTTGTATGGTCAATCAGCAGGTATGCGTCACTGAAAAAATTCTTATAACACCCATGGAGTGACCTTTCACCCACAAAATGTTTATATCTCTATTATAAAAACCAGACATGTTAAATATGATATTACATAGCAATTATTTTTAAACCAAGACCATCAAACTAAAGATTTTTTACTTAGAAACAATTCAACAACTTTGGACATTTTTTAGGACCACTACGATCTGACTCTGACAGACACTGAATTAATTGTAGCAGAATATCTGTAATTATTTCATTACGAACTAGTCTTGTTATAATGAAATGATTATAGGTAGATGTATAGAAAATTTTTAATTAAAGAAATAAAGGATTCTATGGTGGATGTTAACAAGGCTTTTTTACAAAAAAAATTAAAATTTATCATCAAGTAGAGAATAAGAATGGCTTATAAAAGTGCAACTAATAAATTTTTGTTAATATTACATCCACCATATAATCCTAAAAGTGTGATATTTACGATCCCAGGCCTCAGTCGACCAACAAAAGCTAAATATCATCCGGAAACCATAATTCAGGTGGCCATAAAATATACGGATATTTACTTAAAATTCAACACGAGCTCCTGGCTACTGCTGTGTTTATTCCCTTCAAATGTGTGTCCTTTCGACCCTCTGGATATCAAAACCTCACATGGTCAAATAGGATTTCACACAAGCGATCTAAACTAAATTGTATCTGTTTGGTGGGTGATATATAATAAATGCCATTTTTTTATAAGACCCATAGCGTTGTTCCGCAAATTTCGGTTTTTGCCTTCCGTTATTGTGTTCTATTAGACCTTTCTCCACGTATAAGGAACTCCCACATATTTCACGATAGATAACTGTCATCAAATTATACGCACATCTTTGTGCTTTTAGCACCCCCTGGAAGTATTAATTTTTTCGAATTTTTATTTGTAAAATAAATGTTTCCAAGTCGACAGGGTTGACGACTATTAGCTTTCCACATCGATTTTAAGGTATTAAGTTTCAATCAATAGATGGAAACCCTAATAAACTGTCAACTAACGTAATGGAATCCAAGGACGAGATTTGTTAAAACAATTTCACGGTGCTTCGTCGAGATATTCCCTCAAGAGTTCTTCGTTGCGTAGCTTCACGTCCGATATTTAATTATATGACAGATGGTAAAAATATACAACAATTGGATGCTCCCTTAGATGGAAGCTTGTCGGTTCTGTCCTCCCCAAATAAGTATGTAGCAATTTGGCGAACTTGTTATCAGTGCAGATAATGGAAGAGGTTGGTTCATTCAAAACGACGGCGTTTAGTTGTGTGGTGAAAGTAATTTTATACCAGCATCCCAAGAGAATCGGTCTACTTACCCTCTATTACAACGTGATTAAATATCCATTTCGGGGTTGATCTTTGCTTTAATCCAACAAATTTATTATGTAGTATTTAATTACAATGCATGCAGCTGATTAATTCATATTTCGGCCTTAACAAAGAAATTGCCATTTACATAAGTCTACAAAAAGAACATCATTAGTCCTCGACATGCATGAAATAACGACAAATTGATCAGGAAATAAAGCGATATAGAATAAAAGAATTGAAAGTCAAAAATCAAACAGTTAAATCCGATTTAAAGTCACTGATTCGGTGGTGCATTATTTGCCATTTCTATGAGTCTCCTTTACTCTCTGATGTTCCATATATTTCTGCCCTGCCTCACCGGATGTGTAATTCAATGAAAGACCCAAAGTTTAAATTCACTAACCGATCACATGCTTAGTTTAAAACTGCCGCGACGCTTCTTTTGATCTCGTTTCAGGGACTCGCTAATTTTCCCATAACTTCGTTTCCAACTTTTCCAGTAATCGATTCTTCTTTGAAATCACTCAAAACAATCCTCTTCGCGAGTCTGCTAACTAATTGCAAAGGAAACATGATTTTCCGTTTCATTTACTCATCTTCCGTATAGATCGACTTTTCTGAACAATTTTTAATAATTTAGCAAAAGTTTGTCATCAAGTATAAGGATATTTCCAAGTTTCATTTAATTCTCTTTATTCTATCTTTATTTTTAATAAGTTCGTCAATTTCTTCCTTTTCTAAATTGATATAGGGATTTAATATTTCATGAGCATCGTAAATAAAATCTACCTGATTCTGTTTATAGTCATTTTTGTCATTGGTTATTATTCGTGAATAATGAAAATTACATGCAATATTCATCGATTGTCATCATCAAAATATGGTCTGAGAAAGTGGAAGAGGCTGGACGGTTAGGCGTGGGAAAGCCTAGTTAGGTGTCAATAGAACAAATTAGATGCTATATCCTCCACTTTCCGGTCACTTTTCTGTTCCGAATTTCTTTTGTTAAACAGGTGCTATTGTAACTAATTTTTAATTTATTGCACTTTTGAATGTGGACATTTTTCCCTATCCCATTTAATTAGGAAGTAGCACAGGATTTAACTAACCAAAAATTGAACATTTTGACAACAATGCGGAAGGATTGATTAGAATCCTGTAATGGAAAACCTTTTAGATCAAATTGCATCTCCCATAACTTTATTAAAATCCTCAAATTCACACGAACTCGGTACCAAACGATTCTTAGATTGGACATGTAAGGTTACACTGTCAATTGTGCTACATGGGGCGGCACGTGGTGCCAACCAGCCACTGAATCAGTCAGATTAAACGACACGCGGCCTGTTCATTAGCTTAGCCACGTGTTTACTTTTATACGAAAGCATTTCCTTGTTGGTACTTGATGATGAACATCGTATTGTTGTCAATATTATTCCAGTATATGAAAAGACAACATGCCGAAATTTTAGAGAAAACTGGTATTATAACATGAAAAAAGGCATGAAATCATTTAGAGACAACAAATAACTGCCTACCTACTGAGTTTGAGGTCTGTTAACAACTCTAACAAAAAGAACTCCGCAGGGCATTGAGAATCCCCCCTGGATGCAAAATCTCTTCGATAATTAATTCCTGGTAACCGGGTGGTAAAGCTCGCTTTTCTGTTCTGTATTCCTACTATATTCATATAATGTACACGCCAGTAGCTCTTTGCCGTCTTGCTTCTCTTAACTACGTCCTTCAGACAGGATTATAAGTAGAAAACTTTTATTAAAAGAGACAAAAGGCAATGATGTCGTTTTTAATGAATTATGAATTCGTTTTTTAATTATAATTTCGATGCACGATCACATTTTATTTTTTTTAAGCTTCTAAATGTGGATATCAAAGAATAGTTTTTATTTGTACAATTCTTATAGGCTACACTAAAAAAAGATCAAGGCAATAAATTTGGCTTTTTGACCCCAAACTTTGGTGTTGATAGCACAATGCCCAGTCACATTCAGGGGGCTCAATGTGGACATTGTGGTTGACCGGATATCTATATTTTATATAAAAAAATCAATTGTTAGCTTCTGAATAATTAAAAAAAAAACGATTTCCTCAATCTTTACGGAACCGACTATACGAAATTCAAAATATTTCATAAAACTTTCGCTATTGATAAATTAGAATGAATGCAGGATTATAAGTTCGAGTCTTTGTGCTCCAAATTGAATTAATTTTTAGAAACTAATAAACAAATCTATTGATTTCTTAATACAATTTTGAAGTCTGATGAGTTTGAAAGAAATCCTGAATTGGCATCAGTTCCACATTTTACCCCCAATTATTTTCCTCCTTAGATGATGTGGAGAACTCAGTTGGGCATTGGCGTTGTTTTATCTGTTATGGTGGGGCTGAACGACGACGAGGGTTGTTGTTTCAGGGCCTGTACATGTGAGATAGGGCAAACACGCTGCTTTGACAGATTATACTGCACTAAATAATAGATTACTCGTTACAGCAAAAGCAGCCCTTAAATTACATTCATTTGTTCTCCTCATATACTGAGTGTTTCAATCATGAATATGGACCATTTTTCTGAAAGATTACTCGCGTCTAAGTACATCTACATATTGTATTAGAGCTTATAGTGGAGAGAAACATTGAATAAGGTGCAGCACAAATACATGTATAAATAAAAAGACCGGGCAAGAAGACTATATCGATCAGGTTTTTCCTGCTGCAGGATCAGATTACTGTCAATGCAAAGAGCAAAGTCCTGTACTGGTGGAAGGGAGTCTGGTAGCGGCCACATTCGATTACCGCCAACCTGACACCGAGAAGTGCACTCACGTCGTGTGTGGTTATCCCTTCAGGAACACGCTTTATCAAAATAAGCACACCTCTACGGCGTCGGCTCGTCTATAATGAATAAATACAATCAATAAACATTTCGAAAAACGTCCGCACTCGAAATTGAAAATTCGAAAATTAATTTAGCTTCGCACAAAAGAAGAGAATAGAATAGAGGCACGTGCTAGTCGTGTGCACTAATTCAGCTCTCTCATCGAAATATACGAACGGTGTTTTGTTTCCTGCTGAATGGTATATTGGTTCCGTCGAAAGGACACTCTATTGTGTGTCGCTCTAAGTGGAAAGCCACTTTGCTTAAACAAACACTTATCGAGATTCTTGCGGTTATTAACTCCTCAAATTTGGTATTGATGATGCATGAAGAGGGGATGAGAGAGGATATTGGAGCTCTTTGTATCTATTTTATATTAAAAACTTATTATTAGAAAAATCGACTTATTTTGTTTACTATAGACAAACTTTTATCGAATTTCGATTCCATTCGCGTTTAATACTATTACTATCATGAATAGTTTTTTTTTTGAATTAAAAATGGTTAAATTTGTTTTAACAAATAAATATAAATCATAAATGAAAGACATAAATATAGATATAATATAGATTTATTTACATTTTGAAAATTATGTTATGTTTACATTGAAACAAGTACAAAAACAAATTGATTGCAAACGGTAGTAGGTTTTTAAAAAGACCACATTTATGGATTAATAAATTTTAATGGAATTCTATACATACAAAATAAAATAGAGAACGTTTGCAGATTCAATTATCTATGATTACAACATCAAATAAAATGATTATAATTATTTATAAATATACAGACAGAATTTCCGAATTTTAAAATCACAGAAAATTTGTTAAAATTTACGGATATTCCTGAGTTGTCAAAATATTACTGCGTTTTTATTAAATATATTATTCCTTGATGATTCTTTTTTCGACAATATAATTAATGTTAATTAACTAGGTAACATACTAAATATAATAATTTATTTTGGACGAAATCAATAATTAAAGTATATTTACAAACCATTCGTTTATTATATTATAATATATAATATTTTTATTGTACAGTTGCCGAATTATTAGGCCCGTATATATAATATATAGATTTATATAAAGTTCTATTTACACACATTTTCACTGATATGCACTTAAAGTCATATGGAAAGATTGTCCTTTGAACAAACTCGTAATCTTAAATATTTTGTACTGCGCCTTGAGAACTAAACCATTTGATTCATATAGTCCAAACTGCAATCCGTTGGAGGCCTAGGACTGAAATTTTGATGATGCGAAGAAGACATGCTCATGCCCGGATAGCCACTCATCTGGTGATACGTACCACCCATGTGGTTACCCATTTGCATTTGGTTCTGAGAACCTTGTTGGTTAAAATAATCCATCTGACTGTAATAAGCAGGATTATAATTTTGGCCATAATAGTGATGTGGCGAGGAGTTATGCCCATTGGCATGCCAATTAAACGAGTTGTAATTGTCGTGCTGGTAACTCAAAGGAGGATTGCTGCTGGGCGTAATGGGTGGCGATGGGGTGGTGATCACGCTCGATGTATTGCTACCAAGTGGTGTCAAATTGCCATTGGTTTTGTAATTTTGTGCCATTTGAGGCGACTCTTTCTTGATATTAATCACGGGAGGAGACACGGAAGTCGATGGAGTTGGAATATTAGTAGCTGCTGAAGATGCTGCCGGATTCACAATCGGTGAAGCTTTGCTCGGTTTAGTCTTGGCCGCGGCAGTAGCCACTCTCGAATTCGGTTTGTTCTGTTGCTGCTGAAGCTGCTGTCTGCATTTTGCTCGTCGATTCTTGAACCAAACCTACAACAAATAATGAAAAATATAAATAGAGATATTATACGCAACCCTCCAATATTTGTTGTTATATTTCGTAATATATGTGTAAGCAAGATCCCATATGTCGCATGATTTGCAACAGCCGAGAAATATTATTTGTGGTGTGTTTTCGACAATGGCATAATGCAAGGGGCGGAATGTTTGCCGTCCTTTTGGTAATGATTCAATTTAAAGCCTGGTTAGTCTTTTCATTGAACACAGCTGCTGTTTGTCTACACCGATACAGTTGGGTAACAAAATTGGTACAATGTCGCAAGAGAAACATTCGAGGCAAGGGGTTAACTTTATGGATGTTATTATTTTTGTTTTATCTGATTTTGACTCTACATTCAAAGGACCAAACGAATATTTCATCCTGAATTTAATTCTTTAATTTGATGAAGTTAAGAATTTAAATGCTTATTTTTTGGAACAAAGTTTAATCTCCGTATTTTATATCAATGATGATCAAAATATGTGTCACTTTGTTAAAAATAGAATTTGCATTTAAAATGTCCCCCATGAAGAGCTTTTTTGAGCTGAAAACACTCGGTATAAAATCCTGAAAGATCGGAGCTCCCCATCATCGGCAAATCTGTACCAGTGCCGCCGCAGTTGGATAAATGTATATATTTTATTCAATACAATAACACAATAGGTATATATCTACATGGAGCGAGGGGGCAGTTTTCCATTAGTTCCCGGATTAAGTAGGGTTGTCCCAACACAACACACACCCCGCCTTCTGCCTTTATAAACCCCCTCGCAACATAGTACATACCTATAAAAGAACTATTATCGACTAACCAGGGGGGTTAAATGTAATGGAAATTGATAGGGAAAAATTGCCCCGACAACTGTCACCACTATGGAATTATAGAGTCGCATGCTAAGCTCAGGATAATTTTTTTACAGCACTATATGAATCTGTTGTAAATATAAGAGATCAAAAAGGATTTGACTTTTTAAGAAATCACAAAATTACACAGATTATACCAACATACCTGTACTCTAGATTCGGGCAGGTTGATTTTCAGTGCGACTTCTTCTCTCATAAAGATGTCCGGATAACGAGTCTTTGCAAAAAGAGCTTCTAGCACATCTAATTGAGCGCGAGTGAAGGTGGTCCTTTCGCGTCTCTGCTTTCTGGGATTCACGCCTGTAAAATAGGAATAAACTAAGAATTATGCTATAGCCAGTTAGTTTAATAATACTATAAAAAATTGACGACAATTAATCTGTTGAAGCATTGATTTTGATTATTAGAAACACAGCGAGCGATTGATCTTCACACAAAGAGCGAACAGCAGCTGGTTAGCAAGCCACTGCAGCATAATCCCACCAAACATGCACATAAAGAGTTGAAAATGTAGACCCGAACAATTTAGATTTGATTCTACCGTGCTACTGGTATTGAATTTTATGAAACATCTGATCCAGGAGAAACGCAATAATTTACCAGATCTACAAAACTCAGACACCGACTCGAAGAATAATTTCGATGATTTGTTAACTTGATTTTTCAGGCCTCTCTCCACCGGCTACTGGATACAAATTCGAATGCAAATTAAAGAATTTGTGTCAAGACTTTTTGATAAATGGGATATTTGGGTTTAAAATTAGAGGCCAGCTGACTTTTTTTTTTATTTATTTTCACGCAATAATTATTCCTGCTACGGTGTGTGTGTCTTTTATTTCCTGCAGTGGAAATATATCCCGCGCCCCATATATATTTGCACATCTATTAGCACAAAGAGATGTATTCATTCCCGTCGTGTCCGGAAACCCCAAGTACCAATAAACCCCATCCCCGAATGCGTGAACATTATTGCGTTTTCGTGTATTAACACACTCGAATGTTTACACAGCACGAAAATGAAATGATATATTTGCTCAAAAAGGGGCGAAATTTTTTTTCGAAAATATTTTAGCTTCTGAGAAGCTACCATATGAGCTCCATGATAGAGCCAAATCAATTTGTCAATTAGATTCTTGTTTGTTGAAAGGGTGTCTATCAAAACGTTTGTTGTTTTTAACACGCATTCAACCCTCTTGTAACCAAAACGAAAACAAAGCATCAGCAACTATCAGCTACCAATTATTTCATTAAATTTATGAGAAATGGTAATAGGAAAACGGCATAAAAAGAGGACCATCGACCATGAAGCATGATTTTGCTGCAAAGAAACAGGCCATCCTATTTCACTGTACAATGTGCGGATTGAAAAGAAAGAGAGGCCCGGGAGGCAGCTCCTGGTGCACGTAAAGTGCCATGTCAGTGTAGAGCTTGATGCTGAATCCTGAGCCGATTACCAGGGTGGTTGGGTGCTAGTTACTATGGATACGCTCTTTCTACGCTCCACACACAGTCAATGCCAGCAGACTTGCAACGACTTCACCTTCGGTGGCTTTTAGGTATCTGATGCTGTATACTATTTATTAATGCAGCAGTTTCTCCTCTTTTACGTTTTGCTACTTCTGAATTATACACCAAATAAGAATTGGTGATTACATTTTGAAATTGGACCAAAAAATTATCATATTTTAAATTGGTAGACGAGCGTCCGGTGGTGGTTTATTTTCAATTAACGCGGCTTGGGATTAGCATTTTATCAGCGCGTGTACATGTTTGCTCTTCGCACCAACTTGCTAAGTGCAACTATAGTAGAGATGCTATTTCTAACCCTCACGGATTAAAGTAGAATAAATATTTCGTTAACTTTGCTGGGTAGAAGAAGCAAATCAATGTAGTTTCAAGTTAGTTAAAAAAAATCGGAATTCAAGAGGGAGTAGAACTGTAGAAGCAAAAGCCCCTTGAATAACATTAGATTTATCCAATCTAAAACAAATTACAGAGTCTCACATAGTGCGGAAAGAAGAAACAGTGGTTTGAGCGTTTGGATTTGGTGTGAAGAGACGCGGCTTGCTTGGCTGGGAAAACAACCAGCTGTCCAATGAATGCTCTTTGGGGTGTCAAATTCAATCACTGATGTTTTATTGGGGTATTTTAACCGTGAATTAAAACATCCTCCGCACCCCATGCACCACCACAACACGATCCGTAATTCGCGTTTTCCGAACGATAATTTTTCATCCTAATAATAATTTAACAGCGAAACAAAGAAATAGATATCTGGCATTGTATTTCAGGAAGCCTTTTTTCCTATCAGCGTGTCAGTTTGTCTACAAAACTTTTAAGGATTCGTGTTGACGCGTTCCGTCGCTTGCAGGATTGCAGGAAGTGTACAAAAAAGCTCCTCTCGAAAAGCTCCAAATAACTAACGTTAGATATTTACCTTGCGGGAATGGCACTGGCTCCAAAGGATGTGAAAGGCCGAAAGGACCAAGACCCGGCATGGACATGCTTGTAAGTCCAGATCCTAGACTCGGATGACCCGCAAAGTGTCCATGGGATCCCGGAGGAGTTTTAAGGTACCCAGCCATATTCATGTGGGAGAATAAACCACCACAACTTGCGGCGTACCCACTAGCGTCTTCTCCTGGTATCGGAGTCGTTTTGATGCCGGATAATATCACTGCAAAGAAGAACAGAAAAAGTTAGTTCTGCAAAAGTCTATATATAATTTGAAGTACTACCGGCATCAGGTATTTAAAAAGCAAACTTGAATGCAGTTAAGAAGATTTACAGTTAGAGATTAGCCAAAAAATAATAATCTGACACTGATCTTTGCCGCCGTTTTTGTCACAAAACACTGCAGTACTTATCTGTACTTGGAATTCGGTTGCAATTGTCAACATTATTTTTGGGCACCGAATTATTGAAACAAAAATTTTACCTTATTTATAAAAATATAAATCCTAGAAATAGGTATTGCTGATCTCAAGATGAATATCACAGAATTGCTATCACATCAATTTACTTTATACACAGAGAATGTTCACACAATGACAGTAATTCAATATTGTTCACAAAAATATCGCACCATTTCTTTCTCAAATATCGCAATAGATCTACGAAGTATCGAATAACAATCACACTTAAAGTTTATAACAAAAAAATCCACTATTTGTGAATAAATGACCTGTTCACTTTGGCAGATTTGTTTGAACTGGCTCGATTTGTATTTAAGGTGTATTATTTCATGGGGCTGATCTGCCTGGCTAATATTGGAAAGGTAGAGGGCCGTTTTTCAATGGGGTTGAAAAAGAATCATCAAGCGGGTGGTCAATGAGTGGAAAAGAGACAGAACATAGGATGGGTACTTTAGAGTGGGGTTGTATAATAATTGTTTTGAATTTTGCGGGGCGTGAGACTATGCAGTTTTCTGGTTTATGATTTGTTATGATTTCTACCTGGAGCTAAAAAAATAGTTAATTTACAAATTGGAGTCTGTATAAATGGAATAAAAAACATAAAATTTATTAGATTTTTTTGTTACTGGAACTCAGAAATGTTTTATAGCAGAAAATACAAAAGTAAGGGGCCTTGATGCAAATCAATTGCGAGTTCTGATCGTTAAAAATCATATAAAACTTCGTGTTGTGGTAAAAAAACCATAAAATTATTTTAATTGAATTATTTCTCAGTCAGTTGTATATTTGCTTACATTTAATTTAATGATAATCTGCAATAGATTAGCAATAAAGTCATGCTATAACATAAACCTATAATAGAATAGATCATAATCTACATTACTTATTACTTAATAATATTAATAAAATAACTATCATCATACTATGTATATAGCAGAAACAAATGTTTAAATCTGAATCAGTAATGTATGTAAAGTTGCTAATCTATTATAATGCACACGGATAAATGTTGATATGATATATGTATGTTATATATTTAATCCATTGTATAAAGTAACTATTTTAAATTCAAATTTCCTCTGCAAATAATTTCTTCAGGTAGATGATGGTAATTCAGAGAAGTCAAGAAAAGGCCAGAAAGGCAGTGGATTATCCGTTAATGCGTTATTGTTAACAAGAAACTGATAACAATAACATCGTCATTAGTATACATTCTATTTTTAAGTTTTGCTCCCTATGATATCTCAGATTAAATATTTGACCATTTCAATAAGTTTGCAAAATGTGGCAATTAGGAAATTTGTTACAAATAAGCTCTGACCTCCCATAGAGAGAAGGATATTATCATTTGCAACTAAACAAAGCTCGTATGAAATTTATAGTATAATTAAATAATTGTTTTATGCTGCAGATATGCCATTTCGCATTAATAATTCATTTGCTAAATGAGATACATATAATTTGTGAAACTAATGCATTATTTAATCTCTAATTCTCATTATTAAATTAGAATTCTCAGATTATTAATATACACCTATATTCTAAGGATTACTTACAAATTGCACCTAAAATCAAATCAAATCCAGAAACCAAATTTATTTATAAATCAAAAAAATAAAAGTTGTAAATTATAGGCGTCAGTTATTTCAACAATAACTCGCAATAAAATGATAATAGAACGATTAGTCATGAAACTCCTTGACCAAAACATCGTAAAGTTATAGAATCTTCCAAATAAATACAAAAACCACATCTGTATAGAATCCCTAAATATTATCTCTAAATCTGAATTCATTATCTTGTCTTTGCCTGGCAAAAGCACGTATTTTATGAATGCTACTTCTTTTGCTTCAATACTTTTAAGTCCTGTTGTAAGTTTCTACAAGAATATATAAAGCTGGGTAAGGATTTTGTTTCTGTAATTGTAATAGGCAGGAACAATTATAATATATTCATTCAATTTGTACTTATCTAGCCACAAGTTTTTCGATTTCGTACTAAAAGTACTCATCGTTCAAAATATTATGCGTCTAAACGGGGGGTTGGATGGCTTTCTTCAGGTCCTTTTAAGGACTCAGCATCAACGGGGTGCTATTTGCTATGTTTAAGCTACATGGAGCTTAATTATAGGTATTTTGATTGTTGTTAAGGGTTGTAAATCAAACAATTTAATGCTTCTTGACACTACTAATTTAATAATGGTGCTTCAATAAATGTATATTCAAATAGAAAGAAGAAATTGTAGGGAATAATCGGGGATAATCGCAGGATCATTTGATAATACAGTCAATAAGAGAAGAAATAAGTTTGGAAATCGTACTGAAATAAGCCAAATATTTTATATTTTAATCTTTTGAACCTTTTTGTACCGTTTGCAAATTTTAAGCTCACAAACATAAAAGTAAGGTGCCTTGATGCTGGTGCACAAAATTACTCTATCAATATCCTCTGTTATTCGAATCAAAGTCATTTCTATATATCTATATTCAAAAAATAGTTTGTAAAGCAACTTCCTTCTTACATTTAGCATAATGCACAGGATATTAAAGCAATTGAAACGAAAAACATGCAAAGGATTCTCCAAGGATTACATTTATTTTATTTAAGCGGCTCAATAATGTAATTGAATCGTTTATTCTTTCACTATTGTAATTGATCCATTTAACTTGCACTTTATCAATCGCATATACTGAGATTACAATCAATATTTGCATCCTGACATGGCTGTTTAAATAAATCGTACAAACATAATGCAATAATGTTTATTTAAGGTGCGGCTTTTATGATTCCATTTTAAGATAAACCATCATTGTCTAATGAAATCGTGTAAAATACAATTGTTCCATATTAGGAACTTTTACATACCCGTTCATAATTTATTATGCATACGTTGTGTAAAAAGCATAAATAAATTACACTTAAAGCTTTTAATTGCGCTAGTTTACAAGAAATAAACTTCAGGTCTTAGCATATTAAGTAAAATTGTCGGTTCTGAACAGATGAGGAGATAAAAATTTAAATAGTTTTAAAAAATCAAATTTTAAATTTTATATAGAACAAAAGCACACTTTTTTTGAATTCATATTAACGATTTTAGAAAATTGGTTGGAAAATCCAATAAATTCTTTAGTTTTGCAAAGAGTCTTTAATCTCTTAAGATTATAACTGAAATATGTTTTTAAGTGTAGTCAATTATAATCTAATTTTCAGGATAAATTAAATTATCCATTATTTAAACCATAAACAATCCCTTGCACAGACTTCCTCAATAAACTGCTTGAAATATATAATAAACAGCAAATCCAAATCATCCCTTAATCCTACTATAAGCCTACGAATGAAATTTATACCCTTTTCAACACCATGTGATTATATGCTTGTTTATGACGAAAAGTATTAAGTAATATATTTTAAAAGACGAAAAAAAATGCAACATGCATAAAATTGGATAGGACTAAAATTAAATTTACAGCTGATATGCTCATAAATACATTGAGTCCAACTTGAAAAAGCAAATAATATTTAATTTAAAACTCAATTTCGAACGAAACTACATAGATATAAACTATTCATGTTATACGAGTGTGTCTCATCAGCAATTTTAAACTTGGAAACGTATACTACTGCAGTCATCCTGCGAGAGCATCCCTTCCAAAGGACGAGCTTTCAGTGTAGCAGGATAACAATTTACCAATCGAATCAGATGGGCGTGTTAGAACCCCTACTATATTTACTTAAAATTTACGCCTTCTGGTTTAAGGCACGCGCACTTCTTACGCAATCCCCACCCCAAACAGCTGCAACGATTTTTTGTCAGTTGTTCTGTCAATAAAGGAACAAAAAGGGATGAAGCGTATCCTTGACGTTAATGCACAACAGTTTTGGTTGTGTGGAGCTTTTTTTTCACGTATAGATAATGTGTTTTGGACATGCTTTGTTAGACAGTTCCGACATGATTTTTTTATGTGGGGCCGCATAAATTTTTTTTATTGCTTCATTGGCCATTTTTCTACCCTATATTTTTTGATTGATTTAACAACAAAGATGGTTTTTGCTTGATTTGCTTCAGAAAGTTATTTTCCTCGAGAGGAAATATTCGAATATAAATTGGAATCTTCATTTTTTTTGAAGGCTTCCCCTTCCCATAAACTTTTTGGAACAAAATTTTGTTTGGCAACATATTTTTGGATTTAGTGGATACTCTCTATTAATTATAGGTGGTATCACTTCGTGATAAAACACCTTGTATACTTTATTGTATAATATACAAGAAAATATGTATACCACATTAAAAATTATACTTTCAAATATTACACATACACATAATGAGAAAAGCATATCAAATTGTAAATATGTTGCTATACCCGAATTCGAATAAAAATAATAAATGATATAATTTAACACACCTGACTGCCAGTTTTCACGCTCGTACCTTCTGACGATTATTTATTATGGGTTTTTGCACCTGATTTAAATAATATAGCTAAACTTGTTGCATTTCATTTTTCTATCATATTTTTTATTCATGATTTACTCATTTCAATTGTATATTTTTTGTATAAAATTACAACAATATAACATCTTTATTTTTTATCATATTTGCATTTACGATATAATAACCAACATTCATGTATGCATTCCACATAATTTATATTCTTCATAGAAAAATTTAGAAATATCCATAATAGAATCGTTTCCAGTTTAGTAAAGTCAAATAAAAACGCGCTACATAAATCTAAGGTTAATTTGAAAGTCTCATTTTTTTGAGAAGGGATGAAAGACTATAAAAAGCACATTTCATATATCCTTTGACGGAGGACGAAAGCGGAAACGGGCTTGTCTACTAAAACTAGCCTTCCTACCCCTTATATTACTATAGTTATACTTAACTGCTTCTTTATTATGTATAAATTTCATTCAAGTTTTATTCGATTATCATTTCTAAATTTTTGAATGAACCCCAGGTAGGAAAAGAAAATTACATCAAAGAGCTTTTTTATTTCGAATTTCTTAGATTCAAACAAATAAATTCGCAAAAGTATTTATTTATTTATTTTTGTTCGTGCATTATTATTATTAAACTTTCACTATTTGCACCAGTCACATTTAATAACGAACAAGTTGCTTTATTCGATTGTTAAGATACAATTAAGTTGCATGACAGGTTATTAACAATAAATTTTGCATTGAAAAAAATAGTTTTTCCTATTGGGAAATATCTCTTATTATTTTGAATAGGTTGCAACTGAACAATTGTATATTTATAAATATATAGTTTGAATTGGAAGTAGCTTTAATCAAACAGAGAAATGCAGTGTTTAAATTAATTATGCTAATCATAATATAGCTTGAGGCGAAAATGTTTATTTTTAAGTTTCAAATACAGTTTCAAATTACACAATTCTAAACAAGAACAAACTTTTATAATTTTAATAAATATATTGCCTCGTTAAAAATTAGATATTGTACTATTTGCAAATCCTAAGATTAAATTGTATTTATCAGACAATTATTAAAATCGTTAATGAAGATAAATAGAAATAATTACTTTGCAATTAAGACCGAGTTTATTCAACTACAGCTTTCAAAATCTGTCCATCTGAGTGCCACAAAAAAATATTGTAAAATTATGAAAAGTACACTTGCTTGGAGTTACTTGCCTTATCGGATTTGAATCTCCAATTTCTAAACACCCAGCTATGAACTCTTGAGACTTCGCAATCCATAAATGTAGATATACAATAAAAAGATAAATTCTTTGATTAACACTTCATAATATATTCAAAATAAATTGCTTTTGAATTGCATATAGAGATTTTGCGATAAATTTTAGTGCCATTAATGTCGACAATTAATTGTTTCACGAAAATAAAATTTAGAAAACCGGTAGCTAAAAACACATCTAAATTCTGAATGCATAATAAATCACATATTTTATGTACTAATTTCAACAAATTAACATAGCAATAAAAATATCTCTTCTGTTACTAATTTATGTGCTTTATAGTTTAGAGAGAAAATTCTAAATAATTCGTATCGCGTTTTATATAAATATAATGCACCCTTTTGAACTTGATAACTAAATATTTTTATACACACTTCTTTATAATTAATAAACAGTTAGAAATTGCCGACTTGCTACCGAATCCAGTTTGACGACAATAAATTCTCTTTTTATGAACTTATGTAAATTGAGATTCTATATATAGGAATACGTCGACTGTTGTGGGATCTTAAATATACTTTTATTATTATCAATATGTACATGTCTTTGAGATTAGATTCGAAAAAGCTCAATAATCAGTTTAGGAATTTTTCCATAGAAAATCATCTCCAATTAAGCCACCTATTCTTTGGTGATGCGAAAGAATCCTTTAAACCTATCGTAGTTTATAAAAGTTCCGTGTGTCGCTGTACTAGCGGGAAACTTATTAATTTAAATATTTCTTGCACGATATTTAAATTTTCGTTTGTGGATGCATGAAGGTGGAAAGAGTTGTGAATCAGACGAATGGTTTTCTATTAGTTTAAGTCACAATTGTATTGAACAAAGCACTTTTCTCACTTATAAAAAGTGTGAAAAATGTTTTGCGATAAAAATCTACTACATATCTATTTATTCCACATGTATGTACGTACACGAACGTTATACATGAAACTTTTGCATATATTGTTAACAGAAGAGAAGATCATTAACTCTTTCCGTTTGTAAACATTTGCCATCTCTCTTGTATATCCTTGTGGGTGAAGGACAATAACTTCTGCAGCAGGAGCAGCAGCAGGAAAAAAAAGTTTGTTGTGCTACAGGCTATTTTATTCGAGAACCTTATATTGTAAAGAGGTTCTCTTCTCTTCTTCGTATAACATATATATAGAAGTTCAGCCATCGAAGTACAAATTCCAATAAATTCAGCTTAGGTCCGGTTAATCCACGGTAGCTGTGTCGGTAATGCTGGCGACCTGTGTTATCGTCGACGAAGAGTCCAGCAGCCAGTCAGTATGTATATGTGAAGGTTACAAATATGATTTATTTCTTCCATTGTGGACTTGGCTACGCTTGTGTATTTTTTACTGTCACACTGACTCCCTTCGTCGACTACCGGACCTTTTGTCTGCTGCTGCTCACCGTGTTTATATATCCCATTTCAAACCATTTTAAATCTTGTGATTTTAATTAATGCTTCTTTGATTGCCGATTGTCTTTTTATTTATCTTCAAACGCATTTGCACCGACGAGTTATAGGCTTCATTTATTATTGATTGTCGTTGAGTGTGAGAAGCTTTTGTTTACAGTCGAGAAAAAAGCTCTCTTCTCAAATTCTCCCTCGGGACTAAAGTAGTTTCTTCTCTTCTTTCAAACAAGTGTGTGCAACTCGATATGCAACTAGCCATCTAAGAATATTTTACGCAATTTAATAAATCTGGCGCCCAAACTAATGATTTATCATAAGAAATTAGCATAAGTTTTTATGTATTACACATAGGTAAATGACATTCATGCTTGTCAATAAATTTATTTGTAATTTATGTTCTAATGAATTATTTATCAACTAAATTACATTACAATGCTCAGGAATCAGAAACATTTTATGTAATATATTAATTATTGTCACTTGCAAGCCCACGCCAAGAATGCTGCTGATTAACAGAGTTCAGAGCAGGATGTTCAGTTTACTGTAAATTGAACCCTTTTTGATTTGATTTATTTATGTCTCACTTATCAAACTAGTTTAACAGAATCAATTAAGACGTAATTTTGACTTTTTTTTATTTTCCTGCTGAGCGATGTAAAAAAGCTCCTTCTTGCAATACATTTTGTCACATCAAATATTATTTTTTTACTGCACCTTTAATTGTAGCTTTTACAATGATGGATTGATTGTTTACATTTACTTTGTTTCGAAATGAATTATCAATGTTTCTATCTAATGAAACGAAACTTTATTAATAATAATATTATGATTCATATCGTAAAATATTTTATTGAACATTCCAGATAAATATACACTGTAGTATTCAATATGTTAGGCATATAAATTAATAAATATATAGTAATAACTGGTTTCCACTTATTTGTCGATATTTATTGCTGATTTCTATAAATAAGTACAATGAATATTTAAATGAAAGCTAATTTTTGAACACAAATAGTAAATACTTTTAATAGGAAAGTTAGAGAAATGTAATTGATTTTCACATTTAATTGAAATGATTCTAAAAATTGATAAATTAACAGCATCAATTAAATGAGCAAAATGAAAAATTGCACTTATCATTGTCATTTATTATTTATGCAAATAGTTTTGAAAAGTAATCGTTACAATTTTAATTGACCTATAATGGTCTAAGCTATTATAATTAATGTTGAAATTACTTAATGGGTCTATAAATAAATTATGACCTGTAGCGTTTGTGCTGTGACTGTGATTTATTACTAGAAAAGTCCAATTGTATTTCAAAGCCATTATCGGAACGATATCACATTCTAAACGCAGTGGAATGCGGCTCCTTACAAAGGTGTTGAATCTGTTAGTTTGGAAGAATATTTAGATAGTGTCGCTTAACATATATTTCAAATTATGTTTATTAGTCACAGTCGAGAACCACAAACTCGTATCGTGTTTACATGGTGTGTTAAATTCGAAAATATCCCGAATTCAAATCGTTTTATTTAAATTATGAGGTCCTTTCGAATCCTGCAATAGATGAGTAGAGGATATTTTCACAATCCATTGCAAATTTCTTGATAGTAATCTTTTAGCCGATATATCATTTGCCATTATTGAATATAAATATGTATAGCAAATTCTATAAATATTCTATCATTTAAATGAATGCATTTCCTCGATTCAAATGACTGGTCAATTTGTCAAGAATCGTGCAGCTGACAGTTTTCTTGTAAGTGTAGAATGTAGATAAGCACGATTAATATTAATTAACGAAGGGCAATTAACGTCTGCCGCTGTAGACGTTTGCCATTGAACATCCTCTGAAGTCTGAATAGGTCTTCATGCATATGTGTGCAGTATATATGACCTGATCCAATCTGGCTCCTGATAAACTGTGTAGATATAAAAGATAAGGCGGTTCCAAGGGAACACACCGCAAGTGAGGACTTTTGCGGGGTACCACCATCCAACTTAAGCCACTTTTAAAAGCTCTCACACTCAACACACGCCTTGTCAACCTCTTCATGTCAATGTCTTGCAGTCTGGTTTAGATAAAAACCTCAAATTAGATGGACGTATAGAAGTTATTGATGCTGTAATTAATTAATATAAATATTTAAAATATATATTATGTAGAATATATATATTTTTGTGTTGACGGATTAAGTGAAGGAAGGCCCAGATGTGCTATTTTCCCCTGAAGATGTAACAATGTGGCGAGAGCTGAACGCCCGCAAAATCATTTTCCACATCGCTAACTTCAACCCCGGATATTTAGCAAATAATGTGCCCAACCAACAAGAATTAATGCTACAACTCCCTTGGGAGACGTATTAGGGCATTCAAAAGGTTACTATCAATGAAAATTCAGCTTGAAAAATTCATATCTATTTGTTATTAACACCTTTTAACTACATGCTAATTTATAATTGTTGTTTGCATAATAACGTATAATGATATAAGAAAAATATATAAATATTAAACACGTAGTTATACATTCTAGTACTATATATGTAAGTTTTAATTGCATGCTGTAATTTTGAATATTTTAAATTGCAATCATTATCGATGCCTTTATAGTTTCCAATTAATATACGAATTTAAATTTATCAATGAAATATATTAACAATATTATATTGTTTGATTAATTTAGCACACGATCGTTAATTTTCATAAGTCTAACTGAATCTTTTCTGACTGATTGTCCAATATAAATTAATATTTAATTATTGCACGCTTATTATTATTATTGTAAGAAGAATCATTAAATTTAATTTAATTGATTCGAAATAAAATAATTTATTCTTATTTAAAGCCGCCGGATATATTTTAGATTTCGCTTCGCAATCTTCTTATATTTTATTAAAAAAAGTATTAATAATAACATTGTTTACCATCATTAGATTAATAGCGCATAAATTAAGCAGTTAAATTAATTTTTGACCATTAACAAATAAAATTCCATGCCTTTCTAATTTAAATATATATAAACGCGTTTATAGCTACAACTACAAAAAAAAAGTGTCATATCGGAAATTCCAACACATATTTCACACATTGTTGTATCCATTAGAATTTAAGTCAGTCAGACCGAATAAAATAATAATTTGTTTCGAAAGGAGCATCAGCTCGTAACACCTGTGTGTGTGTGTGTGTGGAGGATCTTCTCTCAGCTTCTCTCATATTCATCAAAATGCTGTAAATTTCACTATATGTAGATATAGAAATATACAGACTATGATTGTGACTCAAGTTTATGTTTTTTTATTTCCACACACTCGGCTTCTTCTTCTACAATAGACAGACCGACTGGCTCAGAACAACATCTTCGGCTTCTGAGGAACACACCGTGGACTACCCCGGTCCTTGTCCATTGCAAGTCCAAGCAAATGCTTACTATTCTTTCTTACTATTCTGTGTATAACTGGGGTCAGTTATGAATAATTTTATACACCGTATTTTCAAATTAAAGAGGACGCAATGACATTTTTTATATAAAACCAGTAGTCGGAAAAATAAAATAAAATGGCCAGGTACAGGTGGACCTGGTGGGTTATAATTTTCGTTTTATCGCTTTTTTATTCTGCCTTTGGAATCTCTTCGATATTGCTTTATGCAATTTATATTAGTTATCTAATATAAGCCCACCTTTTAATGACATCTCTAAATCAGTAATCCTTACGAATAGCGTAGATCATACAAAATTTTCGGTTTTGGTCCTAGGAAAAAATTTCCTCACTAGGGAGAAAAAGTTACATTTCCCTCCTTCAAATGAAGGAGGATTAAATTTCTGAAGACTTTGTATAGAAAAAAAAAATGTTTTCAAGTAAAGTTCTTGATTGCATTTAAGATATGACCTACTACATAGTAATTTTGCAACAATCTGTCTGAAAAAAAATTGTTATCTTGTGCATCGTGTAGAAAATAGCATAAAAGTGTCAATTAAGTATAATTAATAGTATTAGAGATGATTTTGTAAATATGTTTTACAATTCAGTGGGTCGTGGTTAATTGCATTAATTAGAAGAAAAATGTTTTATTCTTCATTGTATAGTTGTTTGATTGCATTTTTGCTACATGTGCAGTAATTAGAGGCAAACAAATATATTTTAAGCATATTGCACGCGAACAATATATTAGCTAAAGCAAAACATAGATTATAATTCGGTACAGTGGCGTTCCTAATTTAATCGTACTCATTAGCAATTAGTATAACAGCAATGTTACGCCCCTGCAACATGTTAAGACTAATTTTTATGTATACTGCATATAATTGTCGTAATGAATTTATTAAACGCATAAAATGAACTACATATTCCTAATTACCTGAAATTTATTGCATTTTTTAATTGGTTCATATTATATTATCACATACATTATGTTACATTAATTTTAATAAATATAAGAAAGCGACAGCAGGCTCAACATGTTTTCGAGTATGAATTGGAGTTCAGTGAAATGAAATAAAGTGACCGATGCGAATGTTTCGAGCCCAACACTTCCAAATGTGTGGGTGTCCAATATTATAACAACCACACACATACACTTCAACATATATTTTCAATTTTATAGATCTACACCCTCCGATTTTTACACATTTTTAAACATTCGAGTGTCTCTTTTCACTTCTCTTTTTTTTTTGTTCGAGGAAATCAAAGAACACCCAGCACTTGAGGTAAACCTATTATATTATATAATTTTTGCACTAAAGCAATTTTTTTGAAAAAGATTCTAATTAATAAATGAGTTTTATAAAGTATAATAAAACAATTAAAATTACATTTATAATGATATGCCAATTACATTAATTTAATGGACCAATTTAAAAATTCGCACAGTATATTTCTATAACATTAATATCGACGTTGCTTTTAATTAAGAGATTTCACATCTGTTGGTTTCTTTGCATGATAACAAGTTAAATATATATTTATTCAAAAACTTGTCACATACACGTCTTGTTACTTTGTATAAAGTGACAAAAAAAAAGTAACGCATATTCACATTTAAATTTCTGCCGGAAAAAAATACTCGCAATTATTGTTGATTGGATTAAGATTTTTATGTCAATAATTAATACTTGACCGTCAAAGAGTAAAACAAGTTGATCACATACCACGTAATTAATGCCATACAACTTAATCTGTTTTAACATCTGTATCTACGATTTTCTAGTTTACATTATTGATTTCTTTTAATTAATCCCGCTTTTTTAATTGATGCGATGAAAATTAAAATAAATAAAAATAAATCTCAATTCTTTCGAGATGCTGTTATTGTTATCAGTTATGCAGATTAACTTAAAGGAAAGTTGCCGATAAGAACTCATCATGGTAAAAGAGACCGGTGGTGCTTATTTTTACTGGCCGGACTTGATCAAAGGACCTGAAATAAGTTTTGTAAAACTTGAACTTCTGTAGTGGTCCAACTACATTATATTAATATTAAATTCCGTTTCTATACAAACGTGACAGAACGAAAATAACAAAAAAAATATAACATCTTACGACACATTTACCAGTTTTAATCAGCCTTGCCTTCCTTTCAAACAAAATTTTTACACTGGCTTCATCGAGCGGCACACAATTTATTTTTTATTCCATCTTCGTGGATTTAATTAGATTCTATGAAAGTAGTTCAATCTGGTGATGGATAAATCATTAAGAAAAATAGTAAAGTCCTTCTAATTAAATTTTTTCAGGCGGTTTTTAGCTTCTCTTCTCATGTTGGTATACAACTAGTCAAAAAATAGCGATTTATTTGAATTTCAAAAATTTAATAAGGAAAATAAATTATAATTATTTCATTGCATAAAGCCAAAGAAATAAGTGGTTTCAATTTATTGACCTTCACATTAAATGGTGAGTCTAACGAGAATTATAAATTATCTCATGATGGCTGAAAAATAAATTAAAAAGCGATAATGCATAATGTTAGGATTGTATTTGCGTACAACTATTTCCATAATAATTACTTTATAGGAAAATATTAATAACGGTATAAATTCTTCAATGCAAAATCGTATCCTAAATCAATAAAATTTATGCACACACCTGAGCACACTTTCTGTAAGCCCCTTTAAAATTGTTCAGAAAAATTTCAGAACTATGACAAATCAATTATAAGTTTTTATAGAAATTCTAATGGGAATATTTGCTTTGGTCGCCATGTGTATTCTTCAACTTCTTTTATCCAACTATATTGTATATTGTATAAAATTCAATATAAAGTTTGTTTACTCACAATTCACAAATATATTAAATAAACAACTATAACAGTATTTTTGCGAGGCAGTCGTACATTGAAACACTCGGTAGAATGATAGAACTGTTAGATTTATTAATTTATTATGACAAATAAATCCTTTCAATTTACTTACACAGCAGGTTTCTCAATAATTATATGAATATAAAATTGATTCTTTTTGCTAATAAGAAAAGCAATGAATAATTTTGCATCTGATGGATCAACTTCGAGAGCTTTTTGAAACGATTTTAAATTTCTAATATAAATCAAAAATTTCTCTAATAATTGTATGCTAATTATGGGACATTATGAAAATGGTAACAGGAAAAGCACTTAAACAGTCGTGATAAAAGACTGACACTGGTTTTGAAAATGTTTTTAAAAAGATTGTGTGATGTAAGATTGTGTGACGTCCACCTGAGCATTTGGCTACTGTATTGCGCCTCTGCAAGAAGAAGTTTACCTGATGGTTTTTAGATAACGTTAGAAATATAGCACGCTCAACTGGTCACATTATGTGCCATCTCTTTAACAAGAAATGCCTATTAAAAAAGCTTTAAAATGAAGGTGAATGAAGGCAAAAAACTGGAAATGTATTAGTTCAGATGCTTTGACCAGAGAACTAACAGGACAATTTGAATCTGGAATGGTACAATAGGTGCAAATGATAATAAATAGTAGCGTGTTTGCCTTAATTGAATTGCATTTTATATCTTAATCGTTCCCATTCCATTCGTACATTTAAATTGTAAAAAATATATAATTAGGTATAATTGCCCCGCATACGTGCATAAAATTCCGATTGCTCACAATCTTTTGCTCCAATTTTACGCAGACGTAATTTCAATTTTTTAATTATTGTTTATCCAACAAAGAATACGAAGGTACAGATAAATTGTGATAAAGATGTTTCGAGGATGGATGGTCTGGTGGCTGTCAGTCAGCAGGTAATTTGGCGGAACAGGACATTACCATCAGCTAGTGGAGAGTGACAATTAGTGAGCCTGGGCTTGAATTGTGTGTCGATCACGACTTAAGAGCCTTGTTAACTCGCTTGGCGTAATGTGGTAGTAATAAGGCATCAACTTGATTAATGGTTATATTTCAATTCGCCTCGTTACTAACTGCATGGCATTTATTATTAAATGAGGCTCTACAATCATATATCCATCGCTATGTGTCTGACAGTTCGTCCACTCACGCCTCTTTTGTTACCCATCATCTTTTACATTTAAATTAAATTTTCTCAAACATGCCAATATACTAAGTAAGAGAATACAAGACTAACAATATTAATTATCCACCATTCACGATTATTAAAACTCTAATTAAGCATATTAGAATAATTGCTCAAGTCAAATTTACAGTAACATGTATAAAAAAGTCTATTATTATAATGATTATTTATAAATATAGATACATTAATAATATTAAAATAAAAAATGCTACTTATTTGTATGTGTATGGTACTGGTACTATATGGGATATAGTCCATCTCTATACTCTTCGAGCATTAATAAAAATGACATTGCATTTTTGAGTGGGTCTTCTTGCTAAATAGAACTATACTATACTATAAACCAACAGTGAATATGTATATTTATTAAGTCATTAAATATTTCCGGGAACCTTCACATTATCAGAATAATTATAGAACGCTATAAAAAGGCAGAGAAATGTTTCTATTATGGTTGTAAATGCGAGCAAAATTTTTGGTACCAATAATGATTCAGCTAGAGCGAGCATCTAAAGGCTCAAATTGCCAGCATCCGCACCAATGTAAAAATTGCTCTCTTTATTTAATATGTGCACTCCTTAACTTTGCATAGATAGATTTTATTACTGTCGATAGTAATAAAATTGTAATGTATATTCCTTGAAGTAGTAACTATTTTTCGTGGAATTGATATCGAATAAGTTTTGCATAATTTAAGAATTTTATTCACGCCATAGAAATATTTATAATAATCATATCTTATTGGCCCACATCTCTATAAAGATGTACAATATAAAAAAAGCTACAATATAAATATATAAACATTTATGAATGCCACAAGAAGGGCAAGTCAGAATGTGAAGATGACATAACAAAAATTTGAATCTCAATATAAATGGATTTGTAGTTGATAAGATCGTAAGAAAGTAACGAATGCAGTTTTGAAGGAGTTGTCTCGATTGGTAGTGTCGATAATGTCCTTTTCTAGTTTGACAGGAGTCTGATGAGGATTTCCTCCTTTTTTGACCAAATTAAGCATTCTGGAATTTTATTTTATCAAATGGATTCACCTTTTTTTTATATTAAACATGAACGATAATCTGGTTTCTATAAAAATATGTCATCTGTGTGGGAACATCTGCAAAAAGTTTACTGAAAGGGTGTGCGACGATTGGGCAATGTTCATTGTAAGGGTTGCTGCACATTTTTAAGTGTTCAGAAGTATTGGATATTTTCATCAGGAATTAATTATCATAATTATTTTTAAGTTATAAACCTTTATATAGATAAAAAGTACTCTGATATTTTGGGTTCCTCAGTAGCGACTAGCGAGATCCGTAGTTTATCAATTTTTTTCTATTATTTTCCGAGTTATTTTCTATAAAGAAAAATGAACAGAAAAATAGTAAACTATTGAATCACTTTATATAAATCATTATCCTTCATTAATTTGTTTATTATTTGCAATGCCCGCATGAATAGGAAATATAATTTTTAAATTAAGCTGTTAATTGGCATTAATTAATAATCAAGACTTCTTATAACTATGGTTGATGTTCTACAGTATCAGGAAAAAAATATAGAAAATATTGAAGTATATATTAATTTTAAATTTGATTGAAACCGGCTATTAAACGACGGAAGGGCAAATCAATTAAAACGCTTTTTTGAGCTTTTATATTTAATGAGTATTTTGATTTCGCCCGTATTTTAAATAATTGGTATTATATTTCTTGGATTTCTTGGTTTTTTGATATGCGGATACAGTTTGATAAATTTAAAAATAATTATTTGAGATAATTGTTCATACAATTTAATAAGGAACGCAAACAATACCTAATTTTATGAAAATTTAACTAAGCAATTATCCTTATTGATCTATCGTTGAAAGTACTCGAAGATTTTGCATTACATTGAATATTTTTGGCATTTTTTTCTTAATAAATATTAAAAAAAATTCTACAGTCGAACAAGCTTTCAACATTGTTTCAAATTTCATATTTTGAGAGCTTTTTTTTAAATGGCTGGCGGAAGTGCTTTAAGATGTTGACCAATTACCTGACTTTTGACGGTTGGGTCCAAAAACGTTGTTCTCCTGACGAAACACTTTGCACAGTTTTAACCAAACTAGTTTCAATTGTAAAAATAGACCACAATAGTCAAACATTCAGCATTTGTGCACAAACGAAATTCGATGATGCGAGGATTCGAATCCTGCGGCCGGACTTTAGGCAAAATGAGTCTCAAATCAGTGTCGAATCCTGCGGAACTTAAACTCACTGATAGACTAGAGGCTAATGCACATGATTTTAAAAACTTTGGAAATTTAATCGATTGCGTTATTGATTTTACGTGATTTTTTCCAGAGAAGCGCAAAGAAATGTGTGTATTCTCTTAATACTCACTAAAGCAGTGTTATAGTTAAACGACTCACCGCAGAGGCGCTGCTTTGATTGCACGGCTATTTTAGGCAAGATGGCGGATATCTCTCGCCTCCTATTGGGGGAATGAGATAACAGGGCGTCGCCGCCTGCTTTTTTATTCGGCTTTTGTTTGATCCTTTGGGTGGGGTTGATCCTTGCTGTAGGTAAATTTCGAATGTTTTGCTTTTTTCAGCCGATCTCTATTTAAAAATAAAATATTAAACGAATGTTGATATCTTCTGCCCACCCAAATGTGCACATCTTACCTAATTTTATAATATTCATATCGAAAGCGTTTAAAATATTTAAATTTTACTCGCATATGTGAGTGACTCTCGAGAGATATCTTTTGTTTTCCAATTTATCTACATGCGAGGATTATCCGACCAACAAAAGAGTTTGTTAACGAATGCTGTTTGTTTTTGGAGTTTAGAGAAAACTAATTAAAATATATAAATATGTGAGGGGAAATTTATTACCCAAATGTGGTGATCTTCTAAAAATAAAGCCAAAATTAGATAGAAAATAAGTCCATATGAGTAAAAGACTGAAAAAATTCCCAAAAACTTCTAAAACTTCTAAAAAAAAATCCAAAATTGGACCACCCTGTACAAGTATTGCAAATATTTGTCTCTCACATAAAAATTTTGCTAAAAAAAAATTGAAAGGATTTTTTTTGCTGAATATTAAGATTCTTGCAATTTAGTTGAATGTCTCGTTCTGTGCGCGACAGTAAAATTGAAAAGCTCTCTTGCGATTGTAAAAAGAATGAAGAAGAATGACAGACAGGGGTTGTGTATAAGTTTTATATTGTATGTTCTATTATTGTATGCATGTATATTTCAGCCCCGTGTCAGTCTTTCATTTCAAGCAACAACCGCGTTTTGTATAGCGAGCAATTTTAAATAGACACATCGATGGTGGGTTAAGGGAGGCTTGGGTATTGTTGACTAGACAAGCTATGAGATCTGTGTTTGTATACAGAAACGTTATTATCGGACCAATTGTAAATATTTTCTCTATTATTGGACTTGGATGAGGTACCGACAGACAGACCATCAGAAAAATTTCTGTATGAGGTGAAAATTTGTTTTTCTATTGATTGACATTACTATTTGTTGGTTTAAGGACTCGACCGGATGTTCCTTTTCTATTTTCAATTTTTTCGTATGCCTTATTTCTGAAATTTTCAGTTTTTGTTTTTAATAATATATAACATACTGCAATTTATATTTTTGCAAGCAAGATAGGAATAAATTTCCATAAATACGTTTATAATCTAAGAATTATAGGTCCTGAAAGGATCAAGTGGCCTGAAGGCGTTGAGTCGACCGTTTTTTCGCTCCCATTATTATTGAATATATCAATATCCATATCTGTTTCTGCATTCAAGAAATTGAACACCAAAAACTGATGGGTGAATTGTGTTTATTCATATTTTATGTTGACGCATTCACAGGTAAAAATGCATGCAATATGAAACCAAACAACAATAGGAAAATATGTGGCCAATTTTTGAGCCTATTCTAGCTAACAATGTATATTGACCGAAAACATGATAATATATTGTCAATTTTTTTTCGATTTTTTTATGTCTGTTCGTACAATGTTGTTTTTATTGCCGTTATAAGCAAAGCTTTAGAGGAATATTGAAAAATGGCTATGGATTTATTATTTATAATAATTAATTTAATATTGGAGTTTCGAATTTATATTGGTTCCAAATTGTTTTTTGATACAAAAAATGTGGTGAATACTTGTATAATACTAGTATCCTGCGGTGCGGGCGCGTATATATGAAAAATCCCATTATGAACGCAGTGTGAACATTTATAAACATTTAATTTATTGTTATTTATTGCGTAATAATTTTTATATGATTTTTGAAACCGTGCAGATGTGACAAATTTCGATATCAAATGAAATTATCAAAATTTGTATGTATTAAATAATTATATAACATATTTTTAGCAATTCAAATATTTTCAATTTTTGAAATTTGTTTATTATATGATCAAAAATTAAATTCGAGAACATTGATTTATCACAATAATATTTTGAATGTGAAACTGAGCAGATTTTCCCTCTATTGATATAATAATGAACGAAAATAAAATACAGGTTTCTTTTTGGAGAATTCTGCTTGATAGTTTTCAATCCAGCAGTCCTCAAAAGTTAAATGAGATGTTTTTCGGGGTGTTAATTCACAATTCACCCTTATTTAAACAATTATCTCTCGAATTAGTAAATACTCGATATAATGTCAATATAATTTTAATTAATTATTTATAATTTATCACAGAAAATCATATCATATGATATCAATAGAAATTGTTATTATTTTGCACTTACTTTTGTTGAGATGCTGATACTCTTCTTCCATGTAATTCATATCTCATCGATATCCAATAGAATATTATCCAATTAGGTGTAATTATCGAAATTCCCACTTATGCTATAATTTATTTCCTGAAATATTTTCAATATTCAAAATCACAACACGTTATATGTCGTAAAACAAATCGTAAAACTATTTATCCAAATGAAAAAACTGAATTTTTTTCATTCAAAGTTTTTAAGGATAGGATTGAAACATAGACGATTTTTACACGTTTATAATATATATTTATTGTAATATTTAATTTAGAATACATATCACAAGAGATGATTATGCATAATTATATAAAATGGACATTACATGTATAAAATTATTATAAAAAGCTACGATGCTAAAATTATATGGACAGATCATCATTGGTATAATACAAGTATGTACCTTATACCTACAATTTAAATATAATATATATGTTTGACTACTACTTAGAAACTATAGTGATTTAATGTACATTTATTATACTATATAAATACAAACATTCAATATCTTATTATAATTAAATCTCTTCATAGCCATCATCAGCAGTCCATTCAAATCACCAACAAACTTAATGGACAAAAAGATGTTGGATAGTTCAAATGAAAGTACAATATGCGATTGAATGCTTGAAGTAAGCAACATTTATACCGTGTGATTTAATTAATAAGGACAATTAAACGTCCTACGAATAATAACGATCTACTGATATACACAAGTGCATTTTATAAAAAGCTATGAGTAAAAACACTTTTATGAGTACGATATCGATTAATATAGGAGGGTTATTAAAAACCAGTCGTCTCTGTCTGGAGTCAAATTGAATATATAAGTCATTGTAGAGTATTTTGGCAGTGGTTTGTGGCTCAAAGACATTCAATATACATTCAACTTAAAAGATTCCCATAATAATGATATGCTTTACATAATAACAAACGTAAAAAACTGATATGTACAATTTGATTAGCTTAATCAATTTATAATCTGCGCTTTGTAATCTGATGATAAATTTGAGATCAATTGCTTTGCTTTTTTAAATAACACAATAAGAGAAATTATTTTAGATATTTCAATTTTTCTGGAAGCTTACGATTATTTCCTAATTTCAATTCTACCGCGTGTACGTTCAATTAATTTGGTTTCGTTACTTATAATAATTACAAACGATAAATATTTACATAGACTTGAGTATCTCGCCAATTTCTTTTGAGAGTTGCGAGAAGGCTGGCCTGTTCTGAGGGTTGCCATCCCAGCAGGAAGTCTACAAACAAATAATTAGTACCAATTTAATTTGATTGGAAAAAATATAATTACTTGTATGGCTTGTAAACTTTCCGGTGTGGTAGAATGAGGCTTCCATTCCAATTTCTTCTCCTTCAGTTTACTTAAGAAACTGTTATCGTTGATCTTGGAGAATGGTAATTCGCCTTGTGCAAATATCTCCCAAATTACGACTCCAAATGAGTAGACATCACTTTTGGTCGAGTAATCATCCTCGTAAACCGCTTCGTATGGTAACCATCTTAATGGAATTACCTGGTTTAGATGTTTGCTGTATTCTTGGCTGTAAGGATCTCTTGTTAATCTAGGCAGACCAATTTTAGCACCTAACGCCGAAGTGACTAGACAATTGCGCGCAGCCAAATCTCGATGGACTAGTCTAGTGGTCGATAGGTAATCCATACCACGACTCAATTGATGGATTATTCCCACACATTGGATTGGAGTTAGTGGGACTGGATTGCCTTTTTTGGTGGCCACCAGAAATTGCTTCAAGTCACCCTGTAAATAATTATTAATTAATGAGAAACTTAATTTATATCGTCTATATTTACCCAATCGGTGTGCTCCAATATTAAATAATGAGGTTCTTCCTCTCGGCATAGACCATAAAGTTTTGTAATGTTCTCATGAGACAGCTTGGTAAACATATCGATCTCGCGTTTAAATTCGGTCAAGCAATTCTCCTCCTTAGTTTGTGTTAATGTTTTTACAAGCACCGCCACTTCTTTGTCTTCGATTGGTGTGCCATTAGGAGTGGTTGTTCCAGAGCTTCGACGATCAGCAGCAATTACGCTTTTAGCTATTTTTGCTACCATCACATCTCCGAACTCGCCTCTGCCAATTAGTTTGAGATCTATTAGATTACTCCTGGATAGAGCTAGTTTATCATAACTAGATTTCGATTTTTTCGAGTTGCTTGAACTATGTGAATTCGCTGTTTCAGCGCCATCGCTCTTTTGACCTTCCTTAAGTGGTTCAATTCCGTTCGTTTCCACTTTGGACGGACCTGCAGCTTGGCCATTTATTCCTTCTTTTAATTCTGCGTGTTCGACGTCTCCGTTTTCGGTTTTGGCAGCTGTAATTTCAAATCAATTAAGTTCAGAGATTATATCTCCAACAATTAATAAGTACCATCTCCTATTGGTAACTTCCTAGATCTTCTGCGATAACGACACCAGACCATCAGACCAATTACAAGAATTATGTAAGCTCCAGCAACTGACATTGTGATTAAGACCGCTTTGGTTACTGTAGAATCTTCATCTGCTTCGCCAGGATGGTATCCATCACGAGCTACAAATTAACTTGTCAGTACCATATCTACATGCAAACATTACCACAACTTACAATGGACAATTAGTTGCACTTCCTTCCTATTAAGTCCAGCACTGCTGCCTGCCGTACATCCATATTTGTTCTCATCGTCTCGATGAACTTCGCTTATAAACAAAGTACCATTTGCTAGCACCGTAAATCTGGCCAAATCAAAATCGTTCATTTTCAAATCCTTATCCCATTGAATGGTAGGTTTTGGATCTCCTTCCACCACACAATCAATCATAACTGACTGTCCTTCCACGGCTTCAGTTGGATTTTTTGGTTGAACACTGAATTTTGGTGCAACTGGAAAATCACAAATTCATTAGAACTATTTTTGGATTTGATGAAAGAAATAACTTACCAACTACGTCAATCGAAATGGATGCGTTAATTACTCCTTGGCTATTAGTGGCGATGCAATTATACCTTCCTTTGTCTGTTGAAGTAACTCCATTAAAATGCAGAGTACCATTCATGTCAGTTATGTGACTAGCAAAATTTTCCGAACTGGTACCATCCTTTTCCCAGCGGATGATCGGCGGCGGAGTGCCTTGTGCTTTGCAATGTATTTTCGTCACGCTCCCCAGTTCCATCTTTTTATTCACCGGAGCAGGTGTAAACCGTAATTGTTCTGCAAATAATGATAATCAACTATTTTTCTGCATAGCAAATTAATTACTGTGCACTTACCAATAACAGAAATAGTAGCAGGTTTTGAAAGAACCGGTTGAAATCCTCTCGTGATCACTTCACACACGTATTCGCCTCGATCCGATGCTTGAGTCGTCTGAATAACAAGGGTGCCGTTTTGTTTAAAAATTTTAATCCTCTGATGATTCGAAATGGATTCGTCATAATCATGTTTTAAAACTTTTCCATCTTTTCGCCATCGCACGATTGTGTACGGTGCAGATTGCGTGGCGTATTCACATGTTAAAACTGATTTATCACCCTCATCCACCGTTACACTAACCGGATCTTTTGATACTTCCGGTTTCACTGTTACGATTAATTCGACGGATTTTTCGGTTTTTCCGGCAATGCTTTCCGCCACACAGGAATAAATTCCTCCATTGTTTTGATTGATGGAATCGATAATCAATCTACCATCATCCACTCGAATTTCACCAGAATCCGATATCTAGAGTAAATTGAATTAAGATGGGGAGTTAATTTGGAAGTAGGAAAAACTTACAGTGTGTCCGTGTGGATTTTGCCACCATTTCTTAGCAGGGGGTAGGCTTTTTGGTTCTAAACAGGTTATTTGGAAGGAAGAGCCTTCGGCTACTATTTGTGTGTTGTCATCTGGCAGTGGTGGTTCGAAAGAGGTAGATGTAAAGTCTTCAATATCTGCAAAATAAATTTCTTATTGTAGTTCCTCAATAATTAGTCAAATAATCTTAATCTTACATGCAAGTTTTAAATTGGCAGTATAGCTTTGAGGAACTTCAGCAGATTCACTCCTCAATCCAACACAATTGTACAATCCTTGATCAGCTTCGTTCACGTTATTTATCTGAAGACTCCCATTCGAATGCTGGAAGTACTTCAAATTGCTCTCCAATGGTCCTATTTCTTTAAAGTACCATTCGATTACATCTCCATGCTGGTATGAGCAATCGAAAAACGCGGTACTATTTTTCTTAACCAATGCATCTTTTGGTACCACTTGTATCAACGCGGTTTGATCACCTTGAACAGATAGAGCGAAATTTTTGACGCTATGCTGCACTCCAGCTTCATTTGTAGCAATGCATCTGTAGACTCCATTGTCGGAAGGCTGCACTGATTTGATGTGTAAACGCTTCTTTTTTATCTCCAATCGTGACGACTTGGTTAATCTATCAGCATTTCTGCAAGAAATTATAGCAACTTTAGACTTACAAGTGAACCATTATTGAAACTAAGTTTACCGGAACCATTCAAAGTGTACGTCCCCAGATGCATCTAAATGACAACGAAGTATGACATCACTTCCCTGCTGAACGAACGATGCAGATTCAGGCTCTTGTAATTGCACTGAAACCTCACCAATCCCTGAAACAATAAATATACTGTTTAACGTCGCAGGATAAGATCAGCTATGAATTTATGAGTTTGCTTTGCAAATAACCACACCGCGAAAATGGAAGATGAAAATAGAAAACATCGTTTTATAGAAACTTCATCTATTGAACGAAAATCCTCCCTTTTCTCTGATATCGTATCCTGGTGTAGAGTGTATAGAGTATGATAAAAGTTGCAGTTCGTATCCACTTTAGCGTTTCTAGCATGACATGCTTTGACCTTTGTAAAGTAACTTTTCAAAATAAATTTGCTTTTATCTAAAGATCGCATTTCCGAGCAGCTTTACATCATTTTTTCACAAACTTTTGGGAGTTGTTAAAATTCGCGATGCGTTTCAGCACCAAATACGGCGGCGCTTCTCGCCAAGAAACGATATGCAAGAAGTTGATGACATGTAAAAAATTATTATGTGGGGGCTCTCGCTTTTTTTCACTTTATGTCCTGACTACTGATGCTGCCCCAGTTTCTGGGACGCGTTTGAATTCCCAATTAGAAGCATAAGCAATTTTTCTTGAGGAGAAAATAATAAATATCATTGTTTTGGAAGGCAAAGGGCCACACAGCGTTTTGTTAGAGCGTGCCCTCAAGGCAATGTGGCACTAAAAAGGGTGTAAAAACCCCTTACAGCAGATATGTTTGTACAACTAAGTCAAAAGGAACCGTTAAAGTTTACAGTCGGCGGGGTTAGGTGCTAAAGATGGGCGATAAAAGACGTCGTAAGTGACTAGTGTTATGGTTTTATGAAAATTTTAAGGCAATGTGTTGTAGATTTTTTGTTTACATTTTGTATATTTACTCATACATTTGTGTATACTGAGTGGTGTGTATTTACAGGAAACTATTAATTGGATTTACTTTAAACTAGTCTGCATCATCTTTTATATTACTCTCATTTATTTGGTCTCGGGCGATCTTTCTTCCTTTCGTCTCCACTCTCTTTGTGAGGATTTGTATACCGCCTTTCGAAATTATATTTCATTAAAACAAACACAGTCAAAGAACTATTTTTAAGTTGGTTGGTTGGTTTGTTGAGGAGCTAAATAAAGACTCTAAGGGATAATTAAATGTGCGAGGCGCATTTCAAGATTTTATCAGCTTTTTAATTTTAGAATCTCGTCTTTCTTAGCAATCGTGTTTTATTAAATATTGTACTGGTAGATATTGCTAGACGAATAAATTCAACCCTTATGAATATCATGGTGAACCCGCATAAAATACACAACTCCATAAAAAATGCATAAATATCATAAAGTATCCTGCCACATGTAAATTTTGCGCAATTTAAAATCCAAATAAATATAACGACTGTTATTTTAGATGCTACCTTCATTTTAGCACTCATTAAAATTGGTGTAATTTTTGAAGAGGAAAACGTTGGCAAAGTCTGGCATAATGACGCAAAAATCAACTGCATTGAATTTGTAAACGTTTGATGTAAAACTCGCGTAACGAAATCAAAGAGTGTACAATTCGCAGCATTTACTCGCTAATCTTTTCATCTTTTGTACACCCCTAATGTTTTTTGACGAAGGATAGTTTTTGAATCCATCAAATTGAATCAGATATCATCATATATTCCAGTTTGGCGAAGCGAATAACAGACTAACTCTCGGATTCAATCACAATTTGCTGACATACATGTTTAAGCAAATGAGAATCCGGTCTTTAACGGAGCCATCCAACTAAACCACTGAATGTAGTGGTTCAGTAAAAGGAAACTCACTATAATGGGGAAAACTTCATTTGATATCGCATCGGCTTTTAACCAAACTCATTTAATTATTTTCCAAATGGATTTGCTTGATGCTTTTTGAATGCCTAATGTGTGTAAAGTTTGGCGGAATATTAACATAAATCCATCAGAATGGAATTTGGCTGCCAAAAATATTAAATTACTATCGTATTGACCTAAGGGAAAAGCGGAAAATGAAAAACAATAAATAGGTTTCTCGGCAAAGGAAAAATAGGCACGCACAAAGGTTACAGATGTTTGGCCCCGAAAATCAAGGCATCACAAGAAGGATAAAGTAATTCGTTTTTGCTAGAATGTCAGGTCCTCGCTATATCTTGTGAGGTCCTGCAGGATTACTGCTTCACATCAACCATCATAACTTAAGACTGATGTGAGTGACGTTACATTAAATCCTATACGAAACTTCTGCAAAAGTTCTACCAAAATAATAATAATAGAATATATTTTTTCTAATACTATTTTAGAATAATAACATTCTTGAACTAATTTTAATTTGAGAATGTACTCATTCTGCAACAAGTGCGAGAATATTCATTCTTACACAAGTGATAGAATGACCACATGTGGCGCCATCTCATGGAAGTTGACGCAACATTAAGCTGTTGTATTTTGATTAATGAATTATTCATTTAACTTATTAATTGTTGATATTAGTAATATTATAAGTCAATTAACTAAATCATTCATATTTAGAACATTCTTTATGACATTTTATAACTAATTTTCTTTATTAATACATATATTATAGCAGCGACATCTGTGAACTAATTGCCTAAAAGCGATGGGTACTAGACAGCGACTCAAACTGACATATTTTAATTGACGATAGTATTAGAAAAAGTATAGTCTGAAACTCGTCGGAATGAATATTCAGCCCTCGTGAAAACCGTCAAACTCGCCTTCGGCTCGTGTGACAAATTTTCACTCGAGCTGAATATTTTCATTCCGCACTCGTTGCAGAATATACTATTCCTGCAATAATGGAAATTCATTTTATTAGCCAAGTGTTAAACTGGCGTGGTAGCTTGGCCTGGCCGCTTCTGCTATAACAACGGTCATAAACCACGTTATCGCGTCCAAGTTACCCCACGTGAGGGGGCTGGAACAACGTACGCCGCTGTATTTTACGAGCGCACAGCAGACATAACGGCGCTGCTAGCGACCGTTTGAATCACAGCACAGCAGCATAGAGCGTCGGCTACCGCCGCGACGCCGGCTGCGTGCGTCTGTACTAAAACCCATAAAACTTTACGACCAAACCATCGACCCGTTACCTTAGCAACGCGCACGTGTACAGTACGCCAAAGAACGGGCAGCAGACGTGAAGCACGTGCTTAACGATACATTGCAGGATTTTCGCAGCGAATGTACCGAATTGACATGTTCTGAATTTTGATAGCATTTCGAAATTCTATTTCTTTTTAGAAGACGCAAGAAAATTATCTCATTTTGGTCACATTTTAAAAATTAATCTTTATATTCCTTGGAAAGCTCTAAAAATTGAAAGGAAAGCTTCGCTTACGACTTTTAATTTATGGGCCACTAAAATGATTTCCGCAAACTTTATTTAATGAATACTTACGAATTTATTCGAGTGCATTAACTATTTCTCATTATTTTGAAGATATTATGCAGAACAGACATAAAGGATGAAAGACACTCAACAATCAACTTTATTTACTATTGCGCTTTGCGGATGATTGAACTTTATATGGATGGATTCGGGATGGTACGTGATTTTTCTTTGAAATAATTTCGTGGAAAATGAAAAATCAAAGTGACTAGACTTGGAAAATCAGGAATAGCGCAACTATTACCGGCTAATAAAGTTCGAGGAAAGTTTGGTGGATTTGTGTTTTAATTGGATCTAAACGTTGATTTACTGTAAAGAACTTAACGATCCTGCATTTAAAAGCTATAAAACTGCTATAAACCTCTTAAAAGCAGTAAAATATTCTTGTATCACGAAGAACTCGAGTAGCAAACGGGTCATTAGACTTACTGCTCGTATCTTATTGTTCAAACATAGTTTTTCGATAAAGGTAATTGCAACATTGTTACACAAATTTATACGTATTACCGTCCATTTAGATAATTGCACATTTTCGTCACTATAGTATGCACTTCTTAAAAGGGTCATAGTACTTTGCGCTACCTCGCTAAATTCGAATTTATGTGCATATGACATGCATTTCAGGAAAACCTGAAATCGTCGTCTGAGCTGTAACGCAAAATGTTCAAGCAGGATGCATTACAATATCATTTGGCAAGCATATAGAGCTTCTATTGGTGTAAGAAGTGCCAAGAAACTAACTAGTAAAGTTGAGACAATGAGGTGCTTTGCTGAGATGAAAAATAAAATAGTCGAGTCTTCGAAAATTCTATGCAAGTATTCTAACACAGTCAAGCATTCGCATCAGGAACGTTTTGCATGCATGGAACGCATATGCATATAATGCACGCTGGCTGCATTCGACTTGGATGGAAACTTCATGCCACAAATCAAGTTGTATGATGCTTTTGATTACAACACCCAGCATAATATTGAAATTGTTTATTTCGTTCATCTTCAATGCATATATGTGCACCTGGCCACTTACTAGGCAGGATAATCATCATAATATAGAAAGATTCGCTTATAGAACTTGTTGATGGCTTCAGGGAATCTTCAAATGAAATGAACAACATACTGGTGGTGGCATTTCGGAAAAAAAACTGTATTAAATGGAAATCTATATAATTGCAGGAAGTTGTAACCAATTTGTTGCGCAAAGTTGTCATTTTCAAGAAGACGTACTATAATTACGTTTGTTCAACTAGTTTGTTACGATATGCAATGAATCATCGATCATTTCAATTTTATAATATTCGAATTATTTAAAGGAGGGTTGATGTTTCGGGTGAATCATGATTAGGTAGTGCGTTGGAGCTTGCCACTAAAATAATGTGGCTATAAATGTCAAGAATTAGAAATATAGAATCAGGGGAGCCTCCTAGGGTTTTGGACACGTTAAACCGTGTATTAAAAGGGTCCTTCCTTACTCTACCTCACTAAAATCCACAACGCCAATATAGACAAACTTTATCCGTTTTTTATACCTAAAGTTTATTAATTATTATACGATCGAAATTTGGATGTTTCCAGGCGATAATTAATTAATTAAGTTAAAACATAATATTGTAGTAGGGTAGGTTGGCTAATGTCTCGTTGAAACATTGATCTATTTACCATCGCACGATAAACAATTGAGTTAGGAGTCTGAATTGAAATTTAGTTCAATGCAATGCTAATGTTCGGCTAAATCGTAGTTAGGTGGAGGAATAATATTCTATAATCAAGTTGCTTCTAATTAATATAAATGTGGCACTAAGAGGAGGAGGATATTGTTGAAAATCTCTAGCAGGACAAATTCAATAAGAGAATGGGTAGCAAACTGAATGTGTACAAACACCAACATGAATTCTATGAATAGAAAACGGTCCATTAGTGATTATTGGTTGTAAAAACCATATAAGCTTGTGAAGTTGCCCGCACGTAGTCGTCTTTATTACCCGTACAATACCTGACACAATGCTTGACACAGGTATTATACAAACATATTAGCCTCCCTTTCATGAATACATAGACGAAGAAAACGTACACTTTCGTCAAACTAAGAGACTTGGCCCATTTCGGTATTTCTCCTCTCTTGCACATGGAATGAAACGAGAGAAGCTACGGTGGAATGATGAAAGTTCCTTTTGTTATTTCGATGCCAAAGAAATTCAGAGACGTCTTTATTTGTGTTTCACACTTTCGGCGGTTGATGAAATCTGATGAGAAAATAATACGGCTAATTGAACGAGAAGGCTTAATAATATTATTTTCACCTCTATAATAACATTTTTAATTGTTGAATTGGGAGAGAAAATATTAAGCTACCCCGTCTTATATTTTTTAGAATTCTTTTCACTAAGTATTTCACTAACTATTTCATAGTTCTATTTTACATTCTGAAGTGCACTTTTACCTTACCAAACATTTCTTCTTTAAATGTCTCATCTCAAGCCTCTTACGTTTTCTCAAATTACATTCAAGATTTTGTCTGTTTGCACATCCGGTCTACGATATTTCGTATAGATACCAAAATTGAATGTAGGCTTTTAAATAAATTAGCGAGACCTCTGGCAATTAGTATTGTATTTGTTAATGCCTTCATTAACAAATTAAACTCTGGATATAAATAAAACAGCAATTATAAGAGGAAATAATGGATTAAATGTCTGCATAGCGCCCAGTATGAATCATATTAAATTTTGTATTTTCTAATTGACCTGAAAACTTTTACAGGCGAGTTGCATATTCGACTGAAATGCGAAATTTATTTCAATTACTTCTGCTCTTCTGTCTGAATATGTACAGTTTTTAGTTAGCAATTAGTAGCTAGCTGAAAGTTGCACACATTGCTGCACCTTTTCCATTTCGAAAAATATAGGAACGAATTGTTTTAGCTTTTGATGAAGGTGGATGGAAAAAGGTATCGAATAAATAGTTCGAGTTTTTGCCCTGTGCTTGAAATTGAATCTAAATGATTTCGAAAATCGCTCAGCGATCAAGCAAAGTGAAAGAGGAAAAAACGAGAGCAGTTTTTGTATTTCGACAGAACGGGCTAAAAAATTCGACAACTTGAAGGTGTATCATCAAAAGCGATGGATGAAATCAAACTGATTTTTGAGGACAAAGGCTGAATTCATTGTTATTCAGGTAGTTTAACCAGGCGCGGGTTTTGTTTATTTTTTATAAATTTACCATGGCAAAGTTAGCCGGTGCACTTTAAATAGTTGCATTGAAATGCCATGAAGAAAAACCAGTCGAGACGTCCAGTCGACGTTTTTGTCCTCAGAATTCAATCAAAATGTGCCACGGAATAAATAAGCGAATCGAATTTCTACATTAGAGGCAGCGAGAGTCGAAAAGTATAATCGATAATAAAAATCGCACCCCTCTTTTATTTTGAATCATATTATTTCGCTCACAATATTGTTTGGTATACAAATCAATTCAATAGAGTTATATTTATATGCCATGGATGGTGCAGTGTACTATTGAGTTGTTTGGTACAAGAAACTTGAACAACGGGGAATCGAATCTACACACTTTACATCATTCTCTGCAATCCAATTAATACAACCTAATTTCGTCCTATTCTTCACTAACACCCTCAATAGACTCGCACTACAATATAATCGATAATTGATTTAAATCAGGTCGGATCATAATGAACGCACATTAAAGCCCACTAAACGATCATCGTGTATGAATAATGGTGTGGTTTTTTACAAGAAAGATAACCCTGTTGCTTAATTGGTGTTCTCAAGATTAAATCAACTGAAAACTTGTATACCTATATTAGTTGAAAGAAGTGGTAGCGCGCTGAGAGCGTTCTTCTTGCTGCTGCTGATGGTCGGTCCGGTCGAATCGGAAGACTTTTTATTTTTACTGCATGTTCTCCAGACAGGTTTCAAATTTCTTTCATAAGGTTTTCGGTCCGAATTCAAAGCACACGAGGCCTGTATTAAATTACTAATGCAAGGAAATGATTTAATGATGCTCATAATCAGCTCATTTGTGGCAACTGTTATCCTGCAGGATAATTAAAAGTACCTATTCATAAATCGTAAAATTTCTAGATGGAATTTTTCAATCTGCAGCTTCATTACAAAGCGCAAAAAAGTGTTTTTACGATATTAGATTTAAGCATCAAAAAGGTTACGATGCGATAATAAAATGCAGAAGACATTCACCCCGGAGCAATTTGAAGAGGAAAAATATCGCAGGAAAATTTGTAGATAAAAATATCTGCAGCAAAACGCACACACAAAACAGCGTCTCGTATTTGCCACGGCTTAACATGCTGATGATAATTTTCTTGTGCGAGTTGTGGAAGCTCAGATAAAGCTCAAACCGAGGCTCAAACCGTTCCAAAAGAGGAAAACTTGCAGATGGCTCGATACGGGAAAAATAAAGGAAGGAGCGAGTTGCCAAATTAAGTTTTCTACCTGGATGTGCTTCAGTTCGTTCTGAGATCACGTAAGTTTATTGTCAGACTGGCGAAAGTTTGTTGGAAATTCTGTTATATATTATTAGAACATCTTCGTGCGGAGCAACCCCGTTAATCGGGAATTTCTATGTAAATTAGCCAACATAAAAAGTTTATGTTGCAACATAAAAACGAGGAATATATTGATAAGGATAAAGTAGTGCGAGTAGTGGAGAAATTGCGAAAGGGAAACCATAAGCACCCCATGAGTCACCCAAACAGTTATTGTTGGATTGAACCCTCATGTTGGCACCACCCACAATACCCGCGAGCTGCAACAGCAACCCTAATGTAATCAGACGTAATTCTATAATACTCGCAATGTTTGCAATGGCTAATTTCACTAAATAATGCATTTAAAGTTAAACGAAATTTTTCAATGGAAGAATTTTTCGAATTTTTATATGAAAGGAATTCGAATAGCACACAATGCCTTTGTAATATTTACGCTTGAGATGAACACGTATGTATGTTGTAGTAGTATAACCACCCAGGTTACATTATTAGGTGGGTATAGTGTTCACAACCCCTCTCAACATGTATGCTAAGAACTAAGGGATGTTTAGAAACAGATGCAAATGGTCTTCCAGTGGCGTATTCATTTTTTTTTCTGCTAATGAAAACAGTCATTATTGTACACTCTAATTAACTATTATTAATAGGGGTGAGTTAATTTGGTAAATTGGTTGGTAAACAACTTTAAAAAAATGATGAACGTGTCCTTTTAAAAGATTTATTATAATTTTGACCTACATAAAAAAGTTACTTTTTTAATGCTCGTAGTAGAATAAAACATTTATTCGAATTCACTCCAAAATAAGAAGGGTAGTAAAATCACGTAGTAAAACCACAACACATCGGAAGTAATCTATCGCAGGAAAACGGGAAGTTTATTTCGCAAAACCTGACAAATTCCTTTTTGTTTTTAAGACGGTTAATCTGTATTAAATTTTAAGTGCTTTGTTCCAGAGTAAATCTAGCAAACATTTTTCAAACGATTGCCCTTTTCTTTTTAGTCGTTGCACAATAACGCGAATAATAAAATAAGCGCGCACGATAATATTAAATTAAAAATTGTGTTTGTACATTCTCTTGGTGCACATTCTCCTTTTAGATTCCAATTTATCTGCAGCTCTCATTTATTTTTGTCCAGTATTGTTAGCTTGTCAAATTCAGCTAGATTTCTTTCTACACAATTCGTTAAATTTGCATAGTATAATTTGCTGCAATGCAAGTGCATATGTCCCATTCTGTATGTTTGTTTTATATTGTTCGCGTTTCCTTCCTTGCTTTACCCATTCAAGTAAAACGTAAATTTTAAAGAGAAAGACCACTCGGTATATGCAATTAAAGTTAACGCCTCAGAAAACTTGTGGGAAGAATTTTTCGTTCCATTGTTCGCGTTTTCATGTTCCCACAAAAATGCGGTTTGTTGAACTATATAATTAAAGTAATAAAGTCGAAAAGATGCATTTTAATTATACATTCTTATCGTTTGCATAATAAAAAAAAAGTTAATTAGTGCGTCATAAATGGTTGGAATTTTTTGGGGGCCCCCCTTTTTTCAACATGTTTCCGTGGTGTAGTGGTTATCACATCCGCCTAACACGCGGAAGGCCCCCGGTTCGATCCCGGGCGGAAACATAATTTTTTTACATTTATTATCCAATCAGCTATTACATAAAAAAATTCATCATCATAAATTTATATGATTCTTCTTATCTTCCACGATAAAATAATATTTTGATGTATAAATAGTTACTTTCGGGGGGCCCCATATTTTAGTTACCCTCCTCCAATCAGTTTCCGTGGTGTAGTGGTTATCACATCCGCCTAACACGCGGAAGGTCCCCGGTTCGATCCCGGGCGGAAACATCACTTTTTGCATTACTGACCAAATAACTATCGCAACTTCTATAAAGTTCTAGTAACTATTTCTTTCTGCCCGGGTTCGATTCCCGGCCGATGCACAACTTTTTTGCTCTTTTAAAAATACAAATGCATTTTTTGCGCTCTAAAGTGCATCACAAAATAAAAGTGCTTATTTATAGTAATACCGACAGGATACGAGAGTCATAACAATCAAATTCGTTTCGAAAAGCTTAACATATGTTTAAGTAACCACCCTGTCAGTTTTACAAGCACTTAAGTCGTAATTAAAATAGACACTTTGGATCTGTATTTTTTACGTTTGTTTCTTTAGCAAATTGCGCAAAATAATAACAGAAAATCGGCAGTACGAGTGTATTGAAATAAATAATAATTGCTTCGAGGCAAAGTGCTCATCATCATCGAAAATAGGAATTTGCTAATAAATCCAATTAAAATTTAGTTTATTTCAAGTGCACCAACTTTTAATATAATTGAGCATGTATAATGCCGGCTTTATTTTTCGTCATTTTAATTAAAAAGAAAATGCATCTCGCAATTCTATTCATCCGCATCTCAGTCATACGAATATATCGCGACTGGGATTCCATTAGGAAATGAGTAAATACCATTTTATGAATGAAATCATTCTGGTTCGCCGTCTGTCGTTAAAATAAAATCTCCCTTGGAACGCTATACCCATCCATTGTAAGCCTGTCGAATTTATATTACAATACAATGCTGCTTCATACGATCTATCGTCACCTATTTCGATTTGTTTACTCTATTTCTATAATGTTTGTTTGCAGTGCAGATAAAAAAAATACCGCGCTTTATCAATTCAATTACGACAAGAATAATAAATCATCTTAATCAAAAGCTGGATTGTTGCAATTATATGATGCAGTTTCAGCAGAATAATTCGCTATCTGAGTGGAAGTGTGCTAAATTCATTCAAATAATAAACAAACTGGTGTTGACGAAATTTCCTGGAGCTCCCCAAGGTTCGCTCTCGAGGCGCGCTACTAAGATAAAAATATAATTTTCCTTGCTTCGTTGTCGCTAGATAAATGCCGTAATTACGGCGGTAATTGTATTTATTAGCAGTTAATAAAATGATTCTCATCAACTGAAATTGCAGTAATTGTCTAACTAAATCAAATCATAAATAAAGTTATGCATCGGCGCTTTCGCTTAAGACGACGATGTTCTGTAGATGGTCTGACATTAAACTCTTATATTCTTCCTCTACATACATATGTTAGTAAAACGAAAACTCACATTGGATATTGAGCGAGGCTGGTGAACTAGTGATGGCAGTGGAGTGTCCTGACTTGTCCTCGACGATGCATGTGAACTGACCTGAGTCGCGCTCTCGATCAACGCGGGTTATGTGCAAATTGGAACCCTGTTGATATCTTCGTGTCGTGTTTGCTATTTTCGAGCCTGCAATGTAACAGTACTAATTAGAAAAACGAGCGCACTTTTACAATTGCTTCATCGACGGAATTAATTTATTACCGTTTAATTCCCAGTAATATTGAACGCCATCGCTCGGTGTTACTTCACAGGGTAGAGTTGCACTTTTGCCGATCACAACATCCACGTTCTGAGGGCTTTTGCTGAAGTAAGGATCTTCACGACACAATGCCGCACAAACTGAAACCAAAGATAATTTCATGCATTTCGTTCAATATTGCGAAAAAATGCACGCATTCAATATGTAATTTCTTGGTAGAATTTATTTTATGGGATGTTACGCGCATTGTAAATCCACATAGGTCAAAAGAGCAATTCGTTCCAAGGAATAGCGTAATTACTAGTAGTTTTTGCTGAGTTACTATTGGTACTAAAGTTTAGTTATTTTGTCAGAAAGGATTATTTTCGAGAAAAACTCAGAATTATTTATATCCTATCGAGTCCGTATATGCGTGCATAATCAATACTGGCACATTTCTCATGCTCCATCGTGCTTTTGGCAGCAATATGTCTAAAACAATTCATTTCATTGTCGATCTAATGGAATATTGCGATTCAAGCACTAATTAAACCCTTATAAAGATAATGTGCGCGCAATGGAAGGAATACCCAAAGGGGTTACCATTGCACGCTCTTTTTAAATGGTAATCGCTCGTATCACTCAAAATATGATAATATTTTTGATGGTACCCATTGTATAGCTATTTTTAGAAAATCTGATGAGAATTTTGAACATAATGAACTTCTCATCGATTATAAAAACAATTTCTAATTTTATTATTGTTTACAACACCCTATTACTAATACAAAAGTCTTGATCTAATTTTAATAGATTACGAAGAACCAACTTTTGTTGGATTAAAAGATTTTCCTAGAACACCCAATTAGAAAATAATACTTCCCACGAACATCTCCATAAATCATAAGTTGAAAAGAATCTTTTGCACTGCTTAAATTTAATTCTAATTTGTAACAAAATTCAATTATAATATTTGATTATGAGAGCCTCTCATCTGCACTTCCAGGATTAATTAGCATAACTTTCATTTATTGTCTCAAAGTAGCTTATTTTCTATTTCATGCATAAATATACTACTTCAGCCTTGTCATATGCTCTATGCAAAATGCATCATGATTGTGTGTCGCAAGGGACTAAATGATTAGTCAAGAAGCTAATAACTCCCAGTTGCTTTGGCTATTACGAAAATGAGAAACACCCAGTATAATTTATCCATTAAAAAAATGAAAAAAGCACATGTAATGAATTTGAATGCGGAATAATGGGCTATACATTTATAATTCCCGGTATAATTCAATTGAATGGTAATAAGTGGCATTGTGATGCCTATTTTTCCTCAAGTGGCCAAGTTTATAGGGTTTCTACTTGTCTATAAAGACATACTTGTGCAGTCTGTATGTAGTAGAGTAAAATGAGAATGTGTAGGCTCTGAAGTGAATGCCTAGTCAGGTTAATTCATCCGTATCATAGAAGGAAGGGTGGTTTTAACGCAGAATGCGTCCTTCTTGTTTTATAACACTATAATGATCATGTCTTCTCCATGCAGGCTCTCTAGTGTCCTTAATACCCCTCTTTTTTAATTCTTCCCACCGGCTAAATTTAGATATTGTTCCAAACATTGATTTTATTTCAAAATATTTTAGTTAATAAAATAATTCCCTTGATGGCATCAACGAGACTGCAATGTTGTTGCAATCAAGCTCTTGCAGATGGGTGCATGTTGGCACCCTAAAATGCTAGGGGCAATTCGGACGCATTTATCACCAAAACATTTGCCAAGATTCCGCTACGGAAACATACACTCTAATAAGCTAATTAGAAGATGAAGAAAACGTTGTAATTATGTAACTGTCCGAGTAGCACAATAATAATTGTACAGTTATCTAATTAATCGATTCGAATAAAAATCGTTCCGACTATTGAACTGTGCAGTGAGTAGACGAAACAAAAAATGCAAAAATTAAACAAATAGTTTGTGTTCGTTCAATCAGCTCAACATCTGTCTGTTTAGTGTTTACCTACCCCAGACCTTTTGTCTCTGAGAAGCCATAAATTCTCTCGTAATTAGGGGCTAAAATTAAATGTTTGAGAGAATACTAATTAAAAAAAAAAAACGGTTGAAACCCATCTAAAAATACAGTTGTGTAAATTATGAAAAAGGCCATAAATCATTTTTGAGGTCTATCCCGAAAATTATAGTTTCGTGCAGGCAGCAAATTTATTTTGTTATGGGAAACCGTTTATTTAGCACCGTAAACATTGGAGCTAGCGAAGAATTTAAATTGAAGCCACATGTAGTTTAATTATTAAACACGATGCTATAAACAGACAAATCGCATTGCGTTTTCATACATTGCAGAAAATAATACAGAAAATTGAATAATTATGCAAATCGTTTCAAACTAACACCCACCTAATGTTAAAACAAGAATAAGAGTCAAATAAAGTGCCATAGTGAAGACTTAATTAGACACTTTAATTCACAAAAAACACTAAAAACGAGGATAATAATTTTTTGTCACATTTCAGGATGTTCTTGAGAGAAAATCGCGAAAAACATAGTGTAAACAAGAATATGTGGACGAGTTGGAGGGCACTAACGCAACCCTATAACATTCGCGTCAAACTGGCTTTAAAGGCAAAAGCTCAGACTCAGACAACCGGCACTCCAGCAGCGGCAGCCGGCGACCAAGTTCAGCGGCCGGTGTTTCAAATTTTATACGAAGATATCCGAACCAACTGTGCATACTGAACTGAAACTGAAATCCAAAGGGTGAACGCGGATGGGGGGCTCTGCAAGTGCTGCAACCAGCAGACTAGCGCTACCATATAGAAGAAACGATTATATTTAATTTAAGGCAACAATCTTTAGACATTTTTCTGTAAAAATGGGGGAGTATTAGTGCTATAAGGGTGCGTTTCAAAATATTTAAATAATGTATGTTTAGTTGCATACGCTGAGTTTTTAGTTAGTCAGCGTTCAGCGACATTTATTGGGAACTAAAATTATATTCGATGCGACCTCTAGTGGTAGTTAAATAAATATAAAATTGCTATAGTAGAAATTTTGCGATAATTTTTTAATGACGTCGCTGTCATGTAATTTACAATAAACCTTATTTATTTGTTTATCAAAAAAAGCACGTATTGTTCGCAAAAAACCTTGAAAATTCTGTTTTTTACCAGCTTTATGCACTCTGTTCCGTATCGCCTTCAATTTGTTTTCAATTGCCTTGTTGCTATTTTACAGGTGAGTTTACAATATTTAATTGGCAATATCGCAATAGAAATTTGAAAGTTATTTTTTTAGGATAACCCAGATTGTTACTTATCTGCGAACTATAGATTATGATAGCGTGTAATTACACAGTTCTTTACGATTTCCTTTTCATCTGATTTTTATGATGGCTAATAAATGCTTGGTAAATTAATAACCTTTAACATTTAGCTATATTCTCTATTTTTATGTGGTTGTAGGAATGTGGCTGTACATGTAAAAATTGCATATCAAGCGATCACGACGTTCATCTTCATGTAGAAATCGAAAACTTGAAGCAAAAGCTGTTCGAACGCGAAAATCACATTGTTACGATGGAAACGAATTTCCTAAATGAAGCCAACAAATTTCCAAATGGAGAAGTCTCAGCGCTTCGGGAAGAACTCCTCATTTGGCAGGACAAGTACAAAAGGTAAGTGGAAAATTTTACCAGTTGAATTTGCGATGACTCATACTTTGGGAATTCCCAAATCAGACTTTACGATGCACATAGAAGAGTCCAAAGAGTAAACCAGGGATTAGAAGATAAGTTACTAAAATTAGTCGATACTTGTGAGACGGATAAGAATACTTTAACCAAAGATGTCGCCACTTTATCTCATAAACTAGCGGAAGCTAATTATTGTATTAAGAAACTAACCGAGGATAATGAACGCTACAAAACGGATGTATCGCTTGCGATACAATTTTTGCAGTGCAAGCAAACCAATTTTGTTTCTCAAAAATTCGATACAGTGAGTAATTTACTGTCAATTTTTAAAAATTTAAATCTTGACAAATTTAAATCTTTGCTTTGAACTCTTTAGCTACCCACGGAAGTGCAATCGCAAGTGTCCGCTTACATGAGCAGCAAACGAAAACCCGACGAGAAAAAATCCCCGCCTGAAGTAAAAAGTATTAAAGTACCCATTCCCACATTCCCCCCAACTGCAATGGTCTATTCCGTACCGAAAGCCCCGAATCCCAACGTTGAGGTCGACGAGGTAGAGGCAGCTTGTGCCGATATCGTCAATGCAGCTATCATGGCAAAAGTATTAGAAGAGCGCCAAAAGGAGCGAACGGTAAAACATTGCGACACTTGTTCGTGTGCGAAAGGCATTAAAATAATCAACCACACTACACATCACAACATTGGTACCCAAACCGGCGATTACAAGGAGATGCTGTGTTTGCGGTGCAATGACAGTGTGCAACGCACCACTACAGGTATGAAAATAGTAAGAACCGCCGAAGCAATTGCTAAAGCAAAAATAGTACCAACTTATGTGATAGATTCAACAGAAATTCTAACTACAAACAATATCGTAAAAGTCCAACCAAATAACTTTCTAATCAATGTCAAGTCGCAATCCAACTCAAACCATTCAAGTCTGCTCGATTTAGTTAAAAGTAAAGAGCTGGAATCGCCCGGCACTAATGCACAAAAAGTAGAGCATCACCATTTATGCGACAAGTCGTCACCGTTGAGCTACGAGGTGGAAGTGGCTGGCGAGACTAGTGAGTGTGAGAAAATGTTCGATACAATGAGTGCCAAAAATTCATCTTCCGAAAACCTACGCGGTCCCCGATATTGCTCAATGCGTCTGCAGAGTGGCACGCGGAACATTCTGCTCGATAATGCACACAATAATATTGCACCAGTGTTGTATACACGTTCTCATAAAGTTAAGTATGAGGAGGCGCCCAAAACGCACGATAGCTCAAATAATAAATCGCCGCAGAATAGTGACCATCGGATTAATTCGCTTTCTAGTGATAATTCCACGCAGAATCAGCAGCGCGTGGTGGAATGGATTAATAATATGGGTAACGATATGAGCAGTTCGGATAATTCGCGATCTGATTCGTTGAAAAATCTGCCGATTAAGGTGGATGGTGTTGATCAGGTGAAGTATGCAGAGATGGAGAAGAATGTGAAGATGTTTTTGTTTGGGAAAAGTGAGTATTGGAAGACTGTCGAGAAAGGCAAATTGAAATATCAGAACTTTAGGGATGCGGATAATTCGAATAGTTCGACAAGTGAGCAGAAGAAAACTCATACTGAAACGGAAATTTAGGTTTTGATGATGACAAGAAGTGTTTTTGAAGAATCTACTACTAAAACAAAGTATATATTTTTAATTATTATATTTTTATAAACTGTGGAATTATTTGCATTCGTTTAATCGGTACTTGCTTATTATTTATGTTTGTGTAAAGTAAGCTATTATTTATGAATGGAAAATGTGATTATGTTCTAAATTCTAATATACAATTGTGATGAATAATTTTTTTGTGTCTAAATTGAAACTACAGACGTTTAATAAGTAACATTTATTTCTTGTTATATGTTATAAGTTGAAAATGTTAATCCGCGATCATTAACGTCCTGTTTTAATATCGCTCAACTTTAACTAAGTACCTTCATCGAATTCTTTCCTTATCGTCTAATAATACTGATATAGGCCGATGTCCTTTGCAGATCGTCCGATCTTCTTAAACGTTACAACACGAAGAATGCAAATTTATCAAAAATTTAATCGCATGCTGAATAATTGATATCCAAATAATTATATTGCTCTCGAGAACGTCGAATTAATTGCTTATTGTACTTATGTATTCGTAGCGCAATTCTCGCATTTCGGTAGACGATTCGTAATTGAGCAACGGAATGCTGTCGGATGAACCGCTCCGCGAAGCATAAATATCTGAAGAAATGTCTTTCTCTTGGTGGTCGGATTTAATATCGCCTACCAATTCCGAGACCGGATTCATTGTTGGAAGAAAGGATTTTGTTTTAACGAATATGTACCAATTCTGCAAGTATCAAACACGTAAGCGCTAATTAATTATTATTAATTATACTTACTAAAATGCAGGAAGTGACTGCATAAATAATTGACATACAACTACTATTATTAATATTCTCTAACGCTAAGACAACAATAAACCAAACAATATCGTAGCCAGTCTGCACAAAGCAGAGCAACTTTAGACACGTTTTCGATTCGCGCAACGAAATCACTTCGCTATCGACGCAATCGGATTTTTTATTATTCAAAATATCCAATTCGTTTCGCAAAGCGTTAAGTGATTCGACTGAACTATGAAATTCCAATTTCGATAGTTCCATGTTAATTTTTCGGATACCATTCAAGGAGTAGAGAGTAGTTAGAACTATTAAGGTCGACACTGGCAGCATGTAGTTTAGTATCATCCCCTTTTGCACCGAAATGAAGCAGAATCGCTTCGTTTCGTAACTGTGCGGCGTGATTATATAAGATATCTGATGGAAAATATTTTTAAAATTATTTCAAAAATTTTATGTAATGTTTTAAATTACCAAAGAAAATAGGAGCGGTGTTCCGTAAGCGATTAGAGTGAAGTACTTTATTTTGACGGGTACCGCATTTGAAAATCGTTGATAAATGTAGAAACAATATAAAAACATCCAAATTGCAGTAAGTAGGTGCAAATAATGCAAGATTAACGACATTACGAGGCACTTTGCCGGACTTTTAGTAGCCTGAAATTTAATTTTTAGAAAATGATACAGAATGTGAAACAATTATGTAAACTATTTAAGTTTAAAGACTTACGTAAACTCCAAGCATGAATAATAAATTCGAAACGCATAACGAACATATCAAATGGAAAAATATATGTTTCATATCCTTTTTTCCATTAGTGTTCTTCTTATTGAGCATCACACAGAAAATTGTTAATAATTGAGCGGCACAACTCAACACTGATCCAATTATGATAATTTCCGGCCCGTAGCTGTTTCCATTCCGATTTTGCGACCCATAATAAACGTACATAATATTATCAATAAAATCGTGATCGCGTAAATCTCCATCAGCTAAGGAATCGTCCGGCAATTCAATGTTTGGTAGTGCGTCCACCGCATATTTCGTATCAATGCTTTCCGGATTTGGTAGAATTAACGAATCTGATCGGAATTCTATGTTGACGCTATTATTCGAAATTTCGTAATCGTAGTTTAAATAATAGTCTTCTTCTACGGTCGTACGTTTATTTGTGTTATTTAATTTTGTTGCTACAAATCGTTGGTTGTTATAAATGTTAATATTTTATTGTTATACTTACAGTTTATGTAACAAATAATATAACAAGAACCAACTACGTAAATTAACCAGTTCATATCTCTAATTATTTCAACTAAAAAATAGTGATTTTCTTAAACTCATCATCCATTGGGATGCTGTCTATTCGACCTTCATAGTTTCAGTCATGGAGCGTAGCACTATTTCATGAAACGAACGGTTTGAGTGAGTGTAATCTGCGCTTTTCAGGCAACCAAACCAATTTCAGTCAAAACTGAAAGTTATTCAAACTGGATGCTCTAAACTGGTCCATTGTAGAAGCGCAAGCGCTCTATTTTGATCAATAGAGCTAAACGGTTGGGTTAAAATTTTAAATCTCTAGGATAGAGGCTAGGTATAGAATGAACAATTTTGTTTTGGGGGAAAATATGTATTTATTTATTTCTTGAATATAGTTTTACACGACAATTCATCATCTAAACTTGTATAATAATAAACTTAAATTCTACTCGAGAGTAAATCTCACTTAATCCAAAACAAATCTTAAACCGTTGATATTTTCCCCTGATTGATTTTTATTATTTAAATAAATACAGTACAAATAAAATTGAAAGAAATTTACACCTCAACAACAGTTCGATTAACTAGCTCCTTTAAAGAAATACAAATGTTTCGTCAAAAAGATATATAAAAATAAAATAATTAATATTTAAAATTTGTTTTGAACTTCTTCAAACATAAATAATAAGCGCGTAAACAGAAAAAAGAAATCAACTATTTACAATCCTGTAAAATATTACCGCAAATCCTTTTCGAAATCGTTACAAAACACGTAAAAGAAATGTTTGCAGCCTATGCCAAAGAAAGACAATTATTATTTGATATTATTATGTACAGTTGGAATAAATCAATCAATCACGCGATCAAGCACGGAACACTCACACTTACATAAGCTAAAATTAAATTGCACACTTTGCGATAATATTTTACCACCTCATGTTCATTTTCGAATATACCTGTCTGTGTGTTATATACGTACGTGAAATAAGGGTCTCATCTAAATGAAGAAGACTCATCTTGACCTGAAAATAAACGATTCTCACTCCAAACTCTCCAATCAATCAATCCAATAGTCTTGAAACTCGTTAAGAAATTAGGAAAACTGCCCATAAAATTACACACTTACGTAAAATTGAATTCATCTGCTCGATTTGCCCAAGGATCAGGTACACACCGCTTCCTGTGGCGCTGCTGGAACTTTCGGCGCTAAATTATTGGTTGCATCTTCAGTCAAACTAATGTTACTATTCGAATCGTCATTGCAATTGATCGAGGCTGAATTGTTGGAACTTTCGTCGAACTAGGAAAAAAGTACAATGAGTTGATTTGGTTTGGTTTGCGTTCGATATGCTACCGTTGGTCCCAATTCGTCCGACAACCTCGACTTCTTAGCGTCCGTTTCCCCATGTAACGAATCGGTCGACAATCGTTTTCTGTTCTCGTTCGTGCCATTCGCTTGCGATTTACTCGAAACACTCGACTTTCGTTCGCGTTTTATTAAACTAGGGGGCAGATATTGCTGCAATTGTTTTCGCTTAACGTGTCTAGCTTCCAAATCCATACCCCCTTTGAACATGTTTATATTAACCGCTTGTTTATTAACCGTTTCGGTAAACATTTTTATATCGCCGGTCAGATCAACGTTTAAATTACCAAATTCGCCTTTATTAAACTCTAAACCAATGAACCACATCAGACAATGCAAGTTTGGTTCTTTGTGGGTTTCTAATTGCGAAAAACTTTCCGGGTTTATATGAGCTAGTTTGATGAATTGATTGCGTTCTAAGTTGCCTAGAATTACGATTAACGTATAAGAGTAATTCTTGGTTAAAGCAGGATATTTCATAATAGCGTAAACTAAGAAAAGTTACTTTTCTTTGCAAGTTGATTACTCGACGGGTATATCTTCTGGAAAATTAATAGGACATGCACAACAAATTTGATGTATTTTTTTGTAGATCTACCCCTCGTTGTTCGATCGTCTTACTTTAAGCTACCATTGATTAAAAATATAAATGCAAAAATAATACCTATGAGTAACCGGATTTTACTCTCGACTAAGCCACACCATTCAAGATGATCTTCCGGATTGCGCGCACTAACTAATAAAACAACAAAATGTTTATACTTAAAGAAAAACTGCGGCGGTTCAAATAATTTATTCCACATTTGTTTGCCCTGCATTATCTCTTCGGTGATCGCCAATCCGCTCTTGAACTCCTCCATCATGATGGTTCGAGTCGAATGCGATACGTTGAACGTCGAATTTTGTTGCGGATACGCTGGTGTGATAATCGGCATTAAGTGATATCTATCTAAAATATTTACCTAGAACAGAGAAAGATTGGCATTTGATGCGGTTTTAGAATTAGATTGCTGAATAGTAAGTGACTAAAACAAACCCTGGGATCCCAGACGGCGAATCCAAGACTAACACTTGATGGCTGTTTAAGTAGCACGGGTTGAGGCCATTTCCATTTCGAGAATATTAGGAAAAACTTATGAACTAGCGTGGCGGGTGCTGCATTTGGATACAATTGGCAAGTTCGGGCCACTAACATCGCCCAAGATACGCCACCTAAATAGCCTAGCGCATTACTATAAATACCGTGCTCTAAAACAAACATAATTTATTAAATTCGCCGATTAATTGAAGTGTAATTCGTTACTTTTGGCCCACAATTTAATTGTTCTAAGAGCTAATCTAAAATTATCTATATTCGGAACTAATCGTAATATTTCGTCGGTCACTCGACAACCGTTTAAACTTCGCACGCATTTCTGATCTAAGTGTTTCAGCAACATATCGTCACGAAGATCCATCGAATCCGGGATTTCTTTTAATAGTAGCTGCGAAAATAACATATCGATTTCGATTCCATCGAATGTCATTTTTATAACCGGTACAAAAGCTTCTTCCACCGCCTACAAAATGTATCAACATCTTTCAACGATCCAAACAAAGGGTCTCCGATTAAAATAAGCCACCCAAAACTAGTTTACTGTTTCGGGGCCAAATTCTAATCAGAGACACTCTAATAAATAATCTTACTCTTAAATCTATAACTTCAGTCTGTTGTTTCAATAAATCATAAAAAGACGAAAAAAAATCGGACCGATAAATGTGTCTCGGCGCCACACAAAGTGCATCGATATCGGCTCCTTTGTTATGTACCTAAAATAATGAATTTATCTCCATAGCTTAGATTAATAATATTAACGAATACGCACTCCAAGCCGATAACTTCCAAACGTGTAAATCTTGCCCCCAACATTTTCCGCCACACTTTCCGGTATGTTTCGTTCGATGGAAACGGTTTTAATCCAGTCTTTGACGAGTGAATTTAACTTTCCTAATATCAATAGACGCTGGTTGAGTTCCTGCTCCGATTCGAACACGTCGAAAGGTTTGAGTGATTCTTCTAATTCCTTTGTTTTGATGAGATCGGCTGGCTTTGGGGAAGCGGTCGAAATAGCCGATGTCATGCCGAGTGTGGATAGTTTCGAGGCATTTTTCTGCGCTTGGTTTTCTTTGTTGTTTTGAGTGGCATTGGTAGCAGGTTGCGATGACCACATTTTGCGATTGTTAGACCTATAAATCGCAAGGAAACTGTGCATCAAGTTAAACCTTGAGGTCTGCTTACCTTGTTTTGCATTTAAGTAGGATATATTACTAATGTATTTAGTTAAGTGAGTTTCTTAATGTTCTCCATATGTAAAAACTAGAGCATAATTATTAAGTTAAAGTGTACGGAATTGGATTGTGTTGGAACAAAAACAAACTTAGCCTTATTTCAAAGACAACACAACGTCAAATTGAACAGCACGCCGCGCACTACGTTTGATTTTCTTTCAGATTTTACGTCTATGCGTAAATATGTCTTTCGCGATTTATGTTGTTTGTTTAATAATTGTAAAAAAAAACATTATTAAAATAGAACGATAACGTGTAGTTAAATCACTGACATTTGTGGAATTTCCACAAAATGACTGACAGCAGTAACAAACTTTGCTCGGTGGAGTACCAATTTAATTGGCTAGCTAGGGGAATTTTATTAAATTTTAATGCGTGGTACGGAAAATGACAGAACTAAATTGTGAAAACTAGAATGTATTGTTGGTTGCAGAACACATGGTAAGAAGCGAAGAAAATATAGGAAGGAAGTGTAAAGTACTGTCAAGAGATGGATAATAATTAAGGTAAATTCTGCATAGGCAACCAGCAATATAATTAGGAATACCTTTTTGCTTGTATTTCTAAAGCAATACAATTAAATAAACTGCAGATTTAACTTTATGAACATGTATTTAGCACATATAAAATTTAAATATAGCCAATTATTACTAAATTACAATAATTTGTTTAAATAATCAGTAAAGGAACGATAGTACGACTTCGGGTAGTTCAATGGTAACAAATTCTAACCGCACTTATTAGTTATCAACAATTTTTGTGATGGTCGGAGTTGTTGTGTTATTACTCACGTATTTATTGCTTATACTAATTAATTGACGGTTGATTTGGATTAAAAATGGCCAATTTGCACTATTGTTGTATTTGCTAACACCGCTATTGCTGAATTTGTGATTCAAGAACGCACGTTATACGAACATCTTGCTTAGTGCCGCAGTTTTTTCGACGATTTGAATAGAAATTCAGTAAAAGTTCTGTAAATCTTGTTTATTCATGAAGTGAAAGGTACAATTATATAGTGCGTTCAATGCCTAATAATAATTTACAAATTCTAAAGTAGTTTTTGAAAAGTGAAGTGTTTTTGAAAGCATAAGGAATGTTCTCAGATTCATCGGTTTTTATCCGCTGAAATCCCATGGATTCCATTCGATCGTTCCATCGCAAACAAACAAACCAAATTATGAAAGGCCGACGAATTGAAGCTGTGTCTTCGTTTGGATACACCTACTGACCTACTAAGATCCATCCTACTAAGAAACATTTAGCCCTCCATAGATGGAGGGCTAAAAGTTCAAAGTAACAGGTAGAAAAGGCGTACCCAGAAAAGGTCTACACAGCAACTAAGGGTGGACTTGTGAGAGGCTGGATTAATATCGGCAGGGATAATCGTAGAATTTTGTTTCGGAATTTTCGAAAAAGTGTCCAAGAAATAAAATATTTAAAGTTTAATAATTAATATTAAAAATTCAACATCTTTGCTTTTGTAAATCCAGCACCGAACACCTGTGGGACCGAACCACGTGTTGCACTGCCCGAACGAAAACCGCAAAACCGAGTGCGCCAATATCTTGCCTTCAAATTTAAAAATATTTACAGTACCCACCAAGGCTTCCCACCTTTCCGAACCAAATCGCCCTCTTAAAATCCTTGAATTTCTTCCTGGACCCTCAATATTTTCGGTTTCCATCCGCTGAAAACCCATCGATTCTATTCGATCTTATTTTTTTTTTCTATGCTGCTAAGGATTGGGCACCTTCAAGGATCGTACTCGTGACTGAATTTCAGTTAGGGGGGCCTTCAATCTTGCGCAACCCCAAAAACAATAGTCGAAAAACCGATTCTGCAAATATCTCGAAGCAAAATTTTGAAATATATGCCACACATAGTACTCTTTACCTTTCCGTACCAAATCGCAGCATTTATTCTTGGAAATTCGCCCTGAGCCCTCAAAATTCTCAAATATGGTCCCGTTGCTTCGGTTTTCATCCACTGATTTCCCCTCGCTTGTATTTTTGCTTTGGTATTCTTATAAGCATTATTGGGCCTCCATGGATCACCCTGCTGATGGAACTTCTGCTCGGGGGCTCCTTAATTTGACTGGATTTGGCTCGCAATTGAGGTTAAATCGTTGAAGTTGAGTTGGGCAATTCAAAACTTGCAATCACGAATCCTTTTATGTTACCAGCTTTGTTATTGTGTGTCGACGACAGTTTGCGTAGGTAGATTAGTGGGACTGTCTTTGACTAAGAGTTTGGAGCACTTTCGTACCCGTTGTTTACATGGCCTACGGTTTTACGGAATATTTCATACTTTGCAGGGTGGGACCGTACATTTTAAAGCTCAGAAAGGGCCGCAACGGCACTGCACACAAGAATGTGAACCGATTCGAAGGGCAATTTGTACGGTTCGGCTCAAAATTGGACTTGACTTAACCTATTTTCGCAACAACATTTGTGTGTCGAAATTTGAACTTATTTCGGTGGGCATCCATGATTTGGTAGGATACGAGAGTTTATTCAATCCTAAATTACGATTATGCGTTAGAAAATTGGAAGATAAAGGCCCCAGAGACCTAATTTTTGCATTAAAAGATTGATTTTTTTTTGGTTTTCAATCGGCCCCAAAAGCTGTTGGGGGGTACTTTGGGACAAGGAAATTAATACGAAGGAGTCAAATCAAGGATAAACGCTGTATTTATTAAGAAATTAATTAAAATAACATCAAATTTTGACAGCCTTAAAATCTTGAAAAAATCTAGTGATTTTAATAGTTACTAAAATTTTCTAAAATGTTAATTACGCTTTGAATTGTCTTGCAAATACTTTTAAAATGCAAATATAGTTAATAAGAAGCCTCAAGCATTGTTAATTTTAATTTTTATATTCAAACAGCTAATTAATTTGCAAAATCTAGGGATTTTTTTTGCTGTTTTTGAAAAGTTTATAAATAGCTGCGCGGCGCATCAGTGCGGTCATTTGTCCGTTTCTCGTCGAGCAGTGTGGATCGTTCCTGTTGTTAAATGTCAATTGACATCTTTTTTTATACCAGAGTTTCATTTAATAATAATACACATTACTTCTTCGGCGGCGAGGAAGTAAATATAAAGATTGTGATTTTGTGAAAAAAATGTGATAATCATGCAGCGCATTGCAAAATGGCGCGCTACTTGGTGAATAGTGAAGACGAATATTGGAATCATTCATTTCACCATAATATTTTTCTGTAGTTAGTGTAGTTAGTTTTCAGCGTAGTGAGTAGTATTAATATTTGCATGCGCTTTGTGGTTTCTGCTTTTAGGGTTCAGTATGAGTTCATGGAGCGACTCAGATGTATGTCCCAAAGAAAAAAAAAGTAAGAAAATAAAATTAATAACTTCAGATTAAATGTATTAATTATAATTATTTTTTAGATACTCGCGATCATGGTTTAATTTATTAGTTGGCAAAAAAATGTTTTGATCTTGATGGGTTATTTCATGGAAGAATTAAGTTTTGCCTAAAGAATCGCTGATGGATCAACGTCATTTCACCATAATATTTTTCTGTAGTTAGTGTAGTTAGTTTTCAGCGTAGTGAGTAGTATTAATCTTTGCATGCGCTTTGTGGTCTCTGCTTTTAGGGTTCAGTATGAGTTCACGGAGCGACTCAGATGTATGTTCCAAAGAAAAAAAAAGTAAGATAATAAAATTAATAACTTAAGATTAAATGTATTAATTATAATTATTTTTTAGATATTTGCGATCATGGTTTAATTGATTAATTAACAAAATGAAGTTTTGATCTTGATGCCTTATTTCATGGAAGAATTAAGTTTTGCTTAAAGAATCGCTGATGGATCAACGTCATTTCACCATAATATTTTTCTGTAGTTAGTGTAGTTAGTTTTCAGCGTAGTGAGTAGTATTAATCATTGCATGCGCTTTGTGGTCTCTGCTTTTAGGGTTCAGTATGAGTTCATGGAGCGACTCAGATGTATGTCCCAAAGAAAAAAAAAGTAAGAAAATAAAATTAATAACTTCAAATTAAATGTATTAATTATAATTATTTTTTAGATATTTGCGATCGTGGTTTAATTTATTAGTTGGCAAAAAGAAGTTTGGATCTTGATGACTTATTTCATGGAAAAATTAAGTTTTGCTTAAAGAATCGCTGATGGATCAACGTCATTTAACCATAATATTTTTTGAGTAGTTAGTGTAGTTAGTTTTCAGCGTAGTGAGTAGTATTAATATTTGCATGCGCTTTGTGGTCTCTGCTTTTAGGGTTCAGTATGAGTTCATGGAGCGACTCAGATGTATGTCCCAAAGAAAAAAAAAGTAAGAAAATAAAATTAATAACTTCAAATTAAATGTATTAATTATAATTATTTTTTAGATATTTGCGATCGTGGTTTAATTTATTAATTGGCAAAAAGAAGTTTTGATCTTGATGACTTATTTCATGGAAAAATTAAGTTTTGCTTAAAGAATCGCTGATGGATCAACGTCATTTAACCATAATATTTTTTGAGTAGTTAGTGTAGTTAGTTTTCAGCGTAGTGAGTAGTATTAATATTTGCATGCGCTTTGTGGTCTCTGCTTTTAGGGTTCAGTATGAGTTCATGGAGCGACTCAGATGTATGTCCCAAAGAAAAAAAAAGTAAGAAAATAAAATTAATAACTTCAAATTAAATGTATTAATTATAATTATTTTTTAGATATTTGCGATCGTGGTTTAATTTATTAGTTGGCAAAAAGAAGTTTGGATCTTGATGACTTATTTCATGGAAAAATTAAGTTTTGCTTAAAGAATCGCTGATGGATCAACGTCATTTAACCATAATATTTTTTGAGTAGTTAGTGTAGTTAGTTTTCAGCGTAGTGAGTAGTATTAATATTTGCATGCGCTTTGTGGTCTCTGCTTTTAGGATTCAGTATGAGTTCATGGAGCGACTCAGATGTATGTCCCAAAGAAAAAAAAAAGTAAGAAAATAAAATTAATAACTTCAAATTAAATGTATTAATTATAAATATTTTTTAGATATTTGCGATCGTGGTTTAATTTATTAGTTGGCAAAAAGAAGTTTGGATCTTGATGACTTATTTCATGGAAAAATTAAGTTTTGCTTAAAGAATCGCTGATGGATCAACGTCATTTAACCATAATATTTTTTGAGTAGTTAGTGTAGTTAGTTTTCAGCGTAGTGAGTAGTATTAATATTTGCATGCGCTTTGTGGTCTCTGCTTTTAGGGTTCAGTATGAGTTCATGGAGCGACTCAGATGTATGTCCCAAAGAAAAAAAAAGTAAGAAATTAAATTAATAACTTAACATTAAATGTATTAATTATAATTATTTTTTAGATATTTGCGATCGTGGTTTAATGCATTAGTCAAAAGAAGTTTTGATCTTGATGGCTTGCTTCTTGGAAGAATTAAGTTTGGCTTAAGGAATCGCTGAAGGATGAATCATAAGGTGGTACTTTTGGGCCAGAGCCAAAGCTTTTGGCTCTGTGGTAGGACGTTGGGTGGGCTCACTTGGAAGAGGTGCATAGGATTACAATATTCGGTGGAATTTGTATTCGGTGTGCGGGTGGAAACGGCACGCGTGTCACAGAGTTTGGAAGGTAGAGGGGTCAATGAAGCGACACAGGTGGCACTTATTCGCTGATTTGAAACCGCTACTTCGGCTCTGTGAAGGGGATTTAAAACGCGCGTGTCGCGGAGTCTTGAGGCAGAGGTGGTGTATGCGGCACTAGGTGGCACTAGAGCCAAGTACACCGCTCCCTCGGCTCTGAGGGGGTATGCGGTAGGCGCGGAGCCTCGTAGGGAGTGGGTGTATGGGCTAGCGACCCTAGGTGGCACTAGGTCGTAGGAAATTACATCCCTCTCTCGGCTCTGTAGGGCTGGAGGCCGGCATGCGTGCCGTGGAGTCTAATGAGTAGGGGGTGTATGGGCTTGCGAAGCTAGGAGACACTAGGTCGTAGGAAATTACACCCGCTTCCAACGCGCGAAGGGGGTAACGGCACGCGTCGCACGGTCTTAGATTGAAAGGGGGGTAAACTCTCCTTTCAATTTATTACCACGCGGCGCGTGGTGCCACCACTCTTCAGAGTTGCATGCGGGTGCAATATTTTACGGCGTAGGGACACCCATGGCCCGGCAAAGCCCACCCACCCTTTTCTTGCCAGACTAAATTGCAAGCGAGCCGCCCTCTCCACCTACCAAGCCGGAGGAGGTAGATTTCCCCTGATCCGTGACTAGCTCATATGACCCTCTCCCGCGGCTCAAAAACGGGAATTGTTAAGTGGGCACGCGTGCCGTGTTCCCTGGCAGGGAGGGGTGTAAGACCCCGCGGCGGTCGGTGGCACTACCCCACAGGAACTTACACCTACTCCCAACGCTGTAAGTGGTGGTAGGCAGCTCGCGTGCGCGCTATTGATGAGGGGGCTGTACGTCGGTTTTTTTTTTTAGTTGGGCTAGTCGACACTAGATGGCGCAGGTGTGTTTATTACACCCAAAACGCTCAAAAATGGGGATTTGTTAAGCGGTCACGCGTGCCGTGCTCTCTGGCAGGGAGGGGTGTAAGACCCCGCGGCGGTCGGTGGCACTACCCCACAGGAACTTACACCTCCTCCCAACGCTGTAAGTTGGGGTACGCAGCTCGCGTGCGCGCTATAGATGAGGGGGCTGTACGTCGGTTTTTTTTTTTAGTTCGGCTACTCGATACTAGATGGCGCAGCTCTGTAATTGTTGGTAACGAGTTAGTGCTACTCAAAACAGATGGCGCCGAGTTCTGAAATTTAGAAGCGTCTCAAAATTTGAGATTTTGCAAGTTTTGAACCAATGCAAGCTCAAATTTGTAATGACTCGAAATATTGCAAGCGCACCGCAATCTCTATTCTTGTTTAGTATATTTCTGTACGTGGTGAAAGTTAGACGTATCGTGTTTACAATAACTTTGAATTTTCAGAAAGAAATGCACATCGATATCGAAGCGCAACATTCACCAAGACTTATGGTAAGCTTAACTGGCAATTTAAATAATTAACAATTCAATTATTTTTTATCAATTTTATTGTTATAAATTTTATAGTAAAGTTTTCAATGCAGATTTCGTTTATCTCTCCTTGCATTTCTGGTTGATCCAATTTGCGACTAATTGATTTTTCTCCGATCTTTACGAAATTTAGCAGAGTGATTAAGCATATCGAAATGAAGATATCCAGCAAGTTTCAGATCAATCGTGTGATTAGTCTTTTTTTTTAAAAATAATTAGTGTGGAAAAAAAATTGAAAATTATCAAAGACTATAGTCTTTGTTCATTTTTCGACCAAAAAATAGATTTTTCTCCGATCTTTACGAAATTTAGCAGGGTGATTAAGCATATCGAAATGAAGATATCCAGCAAGTTTCAGATCAATCGTGTGATTAGTTTTTTTTTTAAAAAAATAATTAGTGTCAAAAAAAAATTGAAAAATTATCAAAGACTATAGTCTTTGTTCATTTTTCGACCAAAAAATAGATTTTTCTCCGATCTTTACGAAATTTAGCAGAGTGATTAAGCATATCGAAATGAAGATATCGAGCAAGTTTCAGATCAATCGTGTGATTAGTTTTTTTTTAAAAAATAATTAGTGTCAAAAAAAAATTGAAAAATTATCAAAGACTATAGTCTTTGTTCATTTTTCGACCAAAAAATAGATTTTTCTCCGATCTTTACGAAATTTAGCAGAGTGATTAAGCATATCGAAATGAAGATATCCAGCAAGTTTCAGATCAATCGTGTGATTAGTTTTTTTTTAAAAAATAATTAGTGTCAAAAAAAAATTGAAAAATTATCAAAGACTATAGTCTTTGTTCATTTTTCGACCAAAAAATAGATTTTTCTCCGATCTTTACGAAATTTAGCAGAGTGATTAAGCATATCGAAATGAAGATATCGAGCAAGTTTCAGATCAATCGTGTGATTAGTTTTTTTTTAAAAAAATAATTAGTGTCGAAAAAAAATTGAAAAATTATCAAAGACTATAGTCTTTGTTCATTTTTCGACCAAAAAATAGATTTTTCTCCGATCTTTACGAAATTTAGCAGGGTGATTAAGCATATCGAAATTAAGATATTCAGCAAGTTTCAGGTCAATCGTGTGATTAGTTTTTAATTTAAAAAATAATTAAGACCAACTTTTAAGATTTTTTTATTTTTCTTTATATTTCAAAAAGTATAATACGTACAGCAAAACCGATTGCATTTTGGAGTTTAGGACCATTTTAATTAGTTTTTTGGGTTGTTTAAGAAGTCATAGGAATTTTGCAACGGCAGCAATTGAACTATACTTATGGAAAAGAAGACGAGAAGTAGAATGTGTTCGTGTTAGGTGCTTATGCAACTCTTATTAGGGTGACTCTTTAAAAAGTCGCGTTACAACTAATACCACCCGGTATAGTCAGCATGAAGCGACAGGCCATTTTCCACTGATTTTAAAAATGTTTAACACTCTGTATAAAAATGTTTCTAAACCGTTTAAGATATTTTTTAAATGTGTCAATATCATCTGTAACACTCTGTATAATTGTATAAATTTAGCATTAATATATTGGCTTTTTTGCGCTGCATCCAAAATGGGGCAACACTCTGTATAAATGTCTGTATATAGCTTGTAATTAATTATTTAAAGATATTTGTAAAAATGTGATTGTCATTACGCATAGAACACCCTGTATAATTGTACAATTTATTGCTGATTCATGAATAAAGAATTTTTACTGAATTTTCTGCGTCTTTGTTTTCTTTAAAACACCCTGTATAACTAAATAAACGTCTAAATTACACCAATTGAGTCTAATTTTCCCGCCAAAATCTCTTTCAGGCGTAAAAACTACGTGAAATATGTTTTTGAAACAAAGTAAAAATTTTGGAGAAAATGTCCTCTTGACACACTCTGTATAAATAATAGAAGGGCTAAATCTCTTCTCTCTGCATCGCCTGTATTTTTTGTATCAGGAGCAAGTCTAATCTGCGCATGCGCGGCACCTCCTCGAGTTTCTGTGATCCTGGTAGCAAATTCGAGATTTGCATCTTTTTTTCCCGAAAAATTTAAACAAAAATCGACCGAACAAAAATTGTGGACAAATTGTCCTCTTGATACACCCTGTATAATTAGTCCTCTAGATACACCCTGTATAATTAGTCCTCTTGATACACCCTGTATAAGTATCAGGAGCATACCTCCTCGCGTTTCTGCGGTCCTGGTAGCCCATCTCGGATTTTCGTCGATTTCGTTGATTTTCGAAGTTTCGAGTTTCAAAACGAACGAAAAATGACGAAAATCATGTAAATCTGTGATTGGCTACCAGGATCGCAGAAACGCGAGGAGGTATGCTCCTGATACTTATACAGGGTGTATCAAGAGGACTAATTATACAGGGTGTATCAAATGGACATTTTTTCCACAATTTTTGTTCGTTCGATTTTTGTTTAATTTTTTCGGGAAAAAAGATGCAAATCTCAAATTTGCTACCAGGATCACAGAAACGCAAGGAGGTGTGTACTCCTGATACTTTTCGCTCTATTTAACGTGATAAGTCAAATTATACAGGGTGTTTTAAAGAAAACAAAGACGCAGAAAATTCAGTAAAAATTCTTTATTCATGAATCAGCAATAAATTGTACAATTATACAGGGTGTTCTATGCGTAATAACAATCACATTTTTACAAATACTTTAAATAATTAATTACAAGCTATATACAGACATTTATACAGAGTGTTGCCCCATTTTGGATGCAGCGCAAAAAAGCCAATATATTAATGCTAAATTTATACAATTATACAGAGTGTTACAGAAGATATTGACACATTTAAAAAATATCTTAAATAATTAATTACAAGGTATAGAAACATTTTTATACAGAGTGTTAAACATTTTTAAAATCAGTGGAAAATGACCTGTCGTTTCATGCTAACTATACCGGGTGGTATTAGTTGTAACGCGACATTTTGAAGAGTCGCCCTAATAAGAGTTGCATAAGCACGTAACACGAACACATTCTACTTCTCTTCTTTTCCATAAGTAGTTCAATTGCTGCCGATGCAAAATTCCAATGACTTCTGAAACAAACCAAAAAACTAATTAAAATGGTCCTAAACTCAAAAATGCAATCGGTTTTGCTGTAAGTATTATACTTTTTGAAATATAAAGAAAAATAAAAAAATCTTAAAAGTTGGTCTTAATTATTTTTTAAATTAAAAACTAATCACACGATTGACCTGAAACTTGCTGAGTATCTTCATTTCGATATGCTTCATCATCCTGCTAAATTTCGTAAAGATCGGAGAAAAATCTATTTTTTGGTCGAAAAATGAACAAAGACTATAGTCTTTGTTAATTTTTCAAATTTTTTTCGACACTAATTATTTTTTAAAAAAAAACTAATCACACGATTGACCTGAAACTTGCTGAATATCTTCATTTCGATATGCTTCATCACCCTGCTAAATTTCGTAAAGATCGGAGAAAAATCTATTTTTTGGTCGAAAAATGAACAAAGACTATAGTCTTTGTTAATTTTTCAAATTTTTTTCGACACTAATTATTTTTTAAAAAAAAAACTAATCACACGATTGACCTGAAACTTGCTGAATATCTTCATTTCGAAATGCTTCATCACCCTGCTAAATTTCGTAAAGATCGGAGAAAAATCTATTTTTTGGTCGAAAAATGAACAAAGACAGTCTTTGTTAATTTTTCAAATTTTTTTCGACACTAATTATTTTTTAAAAAAAAAACTAATCACACGATTGACCTGAAACTTGCTGAATATCTTCATTTCGATATGCTTCATCACCCTGCTAAATTTCGTAAAGATCGGAGAAAAATCTATTTTTTGGTCGAAAAATGAACAAAGACTATAGTCTTTGTTAATTTTTCAAATTTTTTTCGACACTAATTATTTTAAAAAAAAAAAACTAATCACACGATTGACCTGAAACTTGATGAATATCTTCATTTCGATATGCTTCATCACCCTGCTAAATTTCGTAAAGATCGGAGAAAAATCTATTTTTTGGTCGAAAAATGAACAAAGACTATAGTCTTTGTTAATTTTTCAAATTTTTTTCGACACTAATTATTTTTTAAAAAAAAAACTAATCACACGATTGACCTTAAACTTGCTGAATATCTTCATTTCGATATGCTTCATCACCCTGCTAAATTTCGTAAAGATCGGAGAAAAATCTATTTTTTGGTCGAAAAATGAACAAAGACTATAGTCTTTGTTAATTTTTCAAATTTTTTTCGACACTAATTATTTTTTAAAAAAAAAACTAATCACACGATTGACCTGAAACTTGCTGAATATCTTCATTTCGATATGCTTCATCACCCTGCTAAATTTCGTAAAGATCGGAGAAAAATCTATTTTTTGGTCGAAAAATGAACAAAGACTATAGTCTTTGTTAATTTTTCAAATTTTTTTCGACACTAATTATTTAAAAAAAAAAAAAAACTAATCACACGATTGACCTGAAACTTGATGAATATCTTCATTTCGATATGATTCATCACCCTGCTAAATTTCGTAAAGATCGGAGAAAAATCTATTTTTTGGTCGAAAAATGAACAAAGACAGTCTTTGTTAATTTTTCAAATTTTTTTTGACACTAATTATTTAAAAAAAAAAAAAACTAATCACACGATTGACCTGAAACTTGCTGAATATCTTCATTTCGATATGCTTCATCATCCTGCTAAATTTCGTAAAGATCGGAGAAAAATCTATTTTCTGGTCGAAAAATGAACAAAGACTATAGTCTTTGTTAATTTTTCAAATTTTTTTCGACACTAATTATTTTAAAAAAAAAAAACTAATCACACGATTGACCTGAAACTTGCTGAATATCTTCATTTCGATATGCTTCATCACCCTGCTAAATTTCGTAAAGATCGGAGAAAAATCTATTTTCTGGTCGAAAAATGAACAAAGACTATAGTCTTTGTTAATTTTTCAAATTTTTTTCGACACTAATTATTTAAAAAAAAAAAAAACTAATCACACGATTGACCTGAAACTTGATGAATATCTTCATTTCGATATGATTCATCACCCTGCTAAATTTCGTAAAGATCGGAGAAAAATCTATTTTCTGGTCGAAAAATGAACAAAGACTATAGTCTTTGTTAATTTTTCAAATTTTTTTCGACACTAATTATTTTTTAAAAAAAAACTAATCACATGATTGACCTGAAACTTGCTGAATATCTTCATTTCGATATGCTTCATCACCCTGCTAAATTTCGTAAAGATCGGAGAAAAATCTATTTTTTGGTCGAAAAATGAACAAAGACTATAGTCTTTGTTAATTTTTCAAATTTTTTTCGACACTAATTATTTTTTAAAAAAAAAACTAATCACACGATTGACCTGAAACTTGATGAATATCTTCATTTCGATATGATTCATCACCCTGCTAAATTTCGTAAAGATCGGAGAAAAATCTATTTTTTGGTCGAAAAATGAACAAAGACAGTCTTTGTTAATTTTTCAAATTTTTTTTGACACTAATTATTTAAAAAAAAAAAAAACTAATCACACGATTGACCTGAAACTTGCTGAATATCTTCATTTCGATATGCTTCATCATCCTGCTAAATTTCGTAAAGATCGGAGAAAAATCTATTTTCTGGTCGAAAAATGAACAAAGACTATATTTGTTAATTTTTCAAATTTTTTTCGACACTAATTATTTAAAAAAAAAAAAACTAATCACACGATTGACCTGAAACTTGCTGAATATCTTCATTTCGATATGCTTCATCACCCTGCTAAATTTCGTAAAGATCGGAGAAAAATCTATTTTCTGGTCGAAAAATGAACAAAGACTATAGTCTTTGTTAATTTTTCAAATTTTTTTCGACACTAATTATTTAAAAAAAAAAAAAACTAATCACACGATTGACCTGAAACTTGATGAATATCTTCATTTCGATATGATTCATCACCCTGCTAAATTTCGTAAAGATCGGAGAAAAATCTATTTTCTGGTCGAAAAATGAACAAAGACTATAGTCTTTGTTAATTTTTCAAATTTTTTTCGACACTAATTATTTTTTAAAAAAAAACTAATCACATGATTGACCTGAAACTTGCTGAATATCTTCATTTCGATATGCTTCATCACCCTGCTAAATTTCGTAAAGATCGGAGAAAAATCTATTTTTTGGTCGAAAAATGAACAAAGACTATAGTCTTTGTTAATTTTTCAAATTTTTTTCGACACTAATTATTTAAAAAAAAAAAAAACTAATCACACGATTGACCTGAAACTTGCTGAATATCTTCATTTCGATATGCTTCATCACCCTGCTAAATTTCGTAAAGATCGGAGAAAAATCTATTTTTTGGTCGAAAAATGAACAAAGACTATAGTCTTTGTTAATTTTTCAAATTTTTTTCGACACTAATTATTTTTTTAAAAAAAAACTAATCACACGATTGACCTGAAACTTGATGAATATCTTCATTTCGATATGATTCATCACCCTGCTAAATTTCGTAAAGATCGGAGAAAAATCTATTTTTTTGGTCGAAAAATGAACAAAGACTATAGTCTTTGTTAATTTTTCAAATTTTTTTCGACACTAATTATTTTTAAAAAAAAAAACTAATCACACGATTGACCTGAAACTTGATGAATATCTTCATTTCGATATGATTCATCACCCTGCTAAATTTCGTAAAGATCGGAGAAAAATCTATTTTCTGGTCGAAAAATGAACAAAGACTATAGTCTTTGTTAATTTTTCAAATTTTTTTCGACACTAATTATTAAAAAAAAAAAAAACTAATCACACGATTGACCTGAAACTTGCTGAATATCTTCATTTCGATATGCTTCATCACCCTGCTAAATTTCGTAAAGATCGGAGAAAAATCTATTTTTTGGTCGAAAAATGAACAAAGACTATAGTCTTTGTTAATTTTTCAAATTTTTTTCGACACTAATTATTTTTTTAAAAAAAAACTAATCACACGATTGACCTGAAACTTGATGAATATCTTCATTTCGATATGATTCATCACCCTGCTAAATTTCGTAAAGATCGGAGAAAAATCTATTTTTTTGGTCGAAAAATGAACAAAGACTATAGTCTTTGTTAATTTTTCAAATTTTTTTTGACACTAATTATTTAAAAAAAAAAAACTTATCACACGATTGACCTGAAACTTGCTGAATATCTTCATTTCGATATGCTTCATCATCCTGCTAAATTTCGTAAAGATCGGAGAAAAATCTATTTTTTGGTCGAAAAATGAACAAAGACTATAGTCTTTGTTAATTTTTCAAATTTTTTTCGACACTAATTATTTAAAAAAAAAAAAAACTAATCACACGATTGACCTGAAACTTGCTGAATATCTTCATTTCGAAATGCTTCATCACCCTGCTAAATTTCGTAAAGATCGGAGAAAAATCTATTTTTTGGTCGAAAAATGAACAAAGACTATAGTCTTTGTTCATTTTTCAAATTTTTTTCGACACTAATTATTAAAAAAAAAAAAAAACTAATCACACGATTGACCTGAAACTTGCTGAATATCTTCATTTCGAAATGCTTCATCACCCTGCTAAATTTCGTAAAGATCGGAGAAAAATCTATTTTTTGGTCGAAAAATGAACAAAGACTATAGTCTTTGTTAATTTTTCAAATTTTTTTCGACACTAATTATTTTTTAAAAAAAAAACTAATCACACGATTGACCTGAAACTTGCTGAATATCTTCATTTCGATATGCTTCATCACCCTGCTAAATTTCGTAAAGATCGGAGAAAAATCTATTTTTTGGTCGAAAAATGAACAAAGACTATAGTCTTTGTTATTTTTCAAATTTTTTTTGACACTAATTATTTAAAAAAAAAAAACTTATCACACGATTGACCTGAAACTTGCTGAATATCTTCATTTCGATATGCTTCATCATCCTGCTAAATTTCGTAAAGATCGGAGAAAAATCCATTTTCTGGTCGAAAAATGAACAAAGACTATAGTCTTTGTTAATTTTTCAAATTTTTTTCGACACTAATTATTTTTTAAAAAAAAAACTAATCACACGATTGACCTGAAACTTGCTGAATATCTTCATTTCGATATGCTTCATCACCCTGCTAAATTTCGTAAAGATCGGAGAAAAATCTATTTTTTGGTCGAAAAATGAAATGAATGAAAAATCAAATTTGAGCGATAAAGTTGAAAGGTGTGTATGAAAAGATTAAAAAGTGAAAAATTTGTTGTAGGTACTCTAATTTAATGAAACTATTTGAAGCTAGATTTAAAATTAATAATATAAATCAATGTTTGAAGTAAATCTTAGCACTATCAGTGTAAGGGGTGTGTTAAGGGTTAAAAACATGAATTGAGAATTCTAGGATATTTTTGATTAAACTACTTTAAATTATATTTTAATTTATTATTAAAAAAAAAATTTAAAAAAAATCTGACAAATCAAACTGTAAGGGCTGCATTAGGGGTTACAATTGTAATATGTAGGTCCTACCCTAATTTTAATTTAATTAACTAAATAATGATAAGTTAAGTAAGTTAAATAACTACTAGGATCCAAATTTGAAATAAATCCGAGCATTTTGACTGTACATGGTATGTTAAGGGTTGAAATTACAAAATAAGGGTTGCATACTATTTTAAATTATATTATTCGTAAATATGTTTAAAATGTATAGTAGAAATTGAATATGAAGAAAATCCGAACCATATGACTTAAACTCTATATTGGAGGGGTGGGGGTGTGTGGTAAGTGTCGGAAATTATTTTTACTCACTCTTTATGTAAATATTACTGAAATAACTGATGGAAAAGTGTGGGTAATGCTACCATATAAGAATCACAACACCGTCAATTTTTGAACAATTAACTTAAATGGCAAATGGGTCGTAGGGGGTTATTTTTAGGGGATGAAATTTTTACCAGCATTTTCTTCAATGTACCCCTAATATGTATACCAAATTTGGTCCAAATCAAATATTCCTCCTGGCAGGTATTCACGTTACAACTTATTCATTTTTACAACTTTTTGACCCTTCAACCCTTAATAAAAAATCAACCCTTGGAAAAACTCCAGATTTTTGAGAGCATTCACCACTTGGGGTATACACGAAACATATGTTGAATATTTGGTTAAAATCGGTCAGCAACTTTAGAAGATTAAGTGGATCTACCGATTTTGCCATTTTTAGCATGTTTTTGGCCTATAACGCGCAGGTCTTTGAGAATTTTATAAACTTTTTTCCTTCGATATCATCTATGGGCAGGTAGAAAAAAAGGACGCAAATTTTGCTTTAATCGGGTCAATAGATTCCGAAATATAGTGGTTTAAAGAATTGCACAGACCGACAGACCGACAGACCGACAGACCGACAGACCGACAGACGGAAATTAGTGAATATGATTTTCGTAATCTACGCATTCTATAATGTAGAAAAAAGTGAAATTTGGAGAAATTTTTTTTTTCATGAATACAATACTTCCTCTACGAGAGAAGTAAAATGAAACATGCTGCACTAAAATTAACAAAAATAAAATTGATAACATACAAGAATTAAATTGATAATTATTTAAATTGCCAGTTAAATTACCATTTAAAGTCTTACCATTAAAAGTCTTGGTGAATGTTGCGTTTCGATGTCCATTTCATTCTGAAAATTTAAAGTTATTGTAAATACGTCTGACTCTCAGCGGGCACGGAAATATACTAAACAAAGAAAAAGAATTGAGAGAGCGTTGCGCTTGCATTACTTCGAAGCGTAAAAAGTTGGCAATGATTCAAAACATCAAGCTTGCAGCGCTTCTAAATTACTAAACACACCTGCGGCATCTAATTCGATACGAACAATTACAGAGCTCTGTAAAGCCAGCTTCGCCATCTGTTTCGAGTAGCGGTTACTAGTTACTAACAATTACAGAGCGCTGTATGCCGATGCCATGCGTATGCATCCAACAATACATTTTAGCGCTACGAAATTTGAATAAATGCAGTACATTTAAATTGGTCTAAGAAATGAGATATATATTTGACTATTTGCGGCACATTTGTGTTTAATTATATATAAGTAGCTTGTAATTGTTATTATTGTAGTTTATCAAAGCCCTTAAACCATCCATATGGCAGCCAAAATAAGTATAAAGCTTAATTTTGAACGTGTGGCCATCAGTTTTATCAGTTTAACAGTTCGATTAAGTTATAATAAAATTAAGTGCAATGGCTTACTCATTTTACTGGTACTTTCGTCCATTAGCTATAATTGGTAAAGTTTTCGGAGCGTTCCCATTTCAATATGTAATCTCTAGCAATCCCGACAAATTGAAATTCCAATTCTTCAGCTTAAGCCATTTATATTCAGTGATACTATATTTTACGGCTCTAGGCTTCTTTGTGTATTGCTGCACGCATTTCATTACAATTTTATTTACTATGGACACATTTCTGGCCGCAGTAATGATTTTAATATTCATTCGTTCGTTTGTCTGCTTCACATTCTCCACCTTCAACTGGAAAACGTTGCCAAGATTAATCCAACTTCTCGATACGTTCGACCGCGAAAAGGAAAACGTCTTGATGTACAAGTCCTACGGTCTCATAACCAGTTGCATAATCCGAATGTTAATACCGAGCATAATTATGTTGTTCTTTTTAAGTTTTATGTTCGCCGAAAGCAAATTTCTATTCGATTCCGTTATTCCACTAGCAGTGCAACCCACATTTTACGGACTCACACCTTCGATCTTATTCAGCGCCATAAGCTGCTGGCAAATTCTTCCATTACTTTTATATTATTATTTCACGGCCATCGTCATCACATTTTTCCGCAACGTGAACTACACGCTAAAAATGCAATTACGCAATTTAGTAAAATCAAAACCCGGCGACATGGAAGTGTGCGAAAACATGGCAAGCAAACTACCAACAATTCGCTATTTGCATTACACGCTCGCCGAATGCGTGAGCGAAATGAGCAATTGTTTTGGCAACTTTATGGCAACGGATCGCGTTTGTATCATCACCATGATGGTTTTGAATGTCGCAACATTTTTTAATGGCAGCAATCAAAACGCACATCTGCTGATACTTACCGCTATTAATTTTGTGCTCGTGTTGAGTGTTATCTATACATCGGATGAAATCAAACATCAAGTACGTCGATATTAAGTGCATTAAATGAGAGTTAACTGTTTGATTGCAGGCCGCCGAAACGATTCAATATGTTCACGGGTTGTCGTTTCAGCCGATGAATCACGAAACGGAACAAGAGGTATGAATTTTCTTCAAAGCACTAGAATTAATAAAAGCTCGAATTGTAATTCCAGGTGCGATTATTCCTGATGCAACAAATCGTGCGACCCGTCGAAATTTCCGCTGCCGGCTATTACATAATCGACAAAACGGAAATCCTAAATGTAAGTAAATTCAATAATTACAAAATATAATTAAATAAATTAAAATGTTATGTACAAACATAATAGACTATTCATAATTGCACTAAATTTCAATTGATATGCAAAACAGTAAAAAAGAAACCACTTATATTAGACATTCGAAATGCGGCGACACTGTACGATACTTAACAAGAGCCGCTTGCAAATCTTCCTCTTCTTCGGTTTCGGTCGATACCAACGAATGCAATATACTAATAGAAGCAGCGACAATACTATTAAAAACGTTAGTGTTACGTCAAAATTTTCACTTTTATACACCGCCACTTCAACAGGCTTATTCCTCCAACTCCACTCGATCACGTCCGCTGTGTTCTCATGCCCAGAAGCATCTAATAGAAATTCAATCTAATTCAAGCTAATTTAAACAAAATATATCGCATTCTCTCAACCCTACCTTTAATCGCCGCCGCATCTACATTATGCACAGGGAACACTTGCTCCTCGATTAACGACAACAACTTCTGCGATTGATACAAATTATTCGGGGCCGACACATTGAGCGGCATCGCTTGCGTCCAAACTAAATGCGGACATTGCGGCAACGGCTTCGTATGCGTCTCGCCACCCAAGTTGCCCTCCAACACTTTCGAATAGTGATGCAGTCGGTTGCCTTCCATGCGAATGGCTACGCCACTACGAACGCGGTCGTCCCAATTCGGCATCTGGTTATCTTTAAAGATTGACGGTAAATGTGATGTCGAAGTATATTCCAGCATAGCACTCAACATCCAATAGCAGGCGTGCTCCAGATGACTCGTATCAATGCAATTCGAATCGCCGTAAACTATGACACGACCGCTTTTATCTGTGGCTTTCGTTTGCAGCAATCCGAGTATAGGCACTTCGTATTTTTTGTCATCAGTCTCGTCAAGAATCTAAAACATATTATGGATTAAAACTGCTCAACAGTTCTTCTAAAATTCTTACTTGCAATCCTTGGTCCTTCAACTTGGCCGCAACAACCAGCCCACTCTCCGGAAACTTCTTAATACTCGTCCCCGAAGCATAATACATTTCATGATCGTTCAATTTAAAATGTCCCTCGAACACTCGATCGCCAAACTGAATGCCCCAAGCTGCCAAAAGATCGTTCAACGCTGGCACGTTTGCACCGCCGGTATCCGGCATCCACCACTGTCTCGTATTCTCATCATAAAACTTCACCTTTTTCATTACAGTCACATTATACCAATCGGCAAACACTATCACAGATAAACCACCATCAACATCCCTCTTCAACTTCAACAGCTCTTCGGGGAAATATTCCTCTTCCGGATCGACGATCAGTAACGTCCCGTATTGTGATGCATCGAAACAAGTGAACGGCGAACCGAGCACTTCAATATAATAACCAGCAGTGCGTAGATGATGGTACATATCCTTAAAGTTGGTGTGAATATGGTCCCCATTCCAATCTAACGGATCGCTTTTCATCTTAAGATTATCGCGCGGAAAATATCCAGGCGGATATCGCAGATTGTGATACTGATCCCATAAAATCCGCTTATGTCGCGGCGGTGTCGGGATGATTTTCGCGCGAATCGGCAGATTCACCGTGCTTTGTCGCGGTTCCACTTCGCCGAAACCCGGCGGCGATTCCACAGTTATGGAAAGATGGCCATGAGATAAACCCTCATAAGCCGCACCGTCCGGTGACACTGATAAACTGAGCGCTAACCATCCAGACCAAGGCCATAACAGTTCCGAATGCGTTATCGCAACGTCAATGTATTGGCCTTGTTGGGGAATGTAAGGGTGCCATTGCGGTTTTCCTAATATTTTGCCAGACACTCCTAAGCCATTTAAAATCGTTACGTTTACGATGATAGGTAAGCTGCCGTAATAGAGGGGTTGGGTGCAGTAAGGCCACATGTAAGGGCATTCGCTGAGATCGATGTAGCTTGGACTTAAACTCGCCTGGAAAATTTACAATTAAAATTCCCCAAATTAGAACAAAAAATTAAATATTCACCTGCGGTTTGTAGCTCGTTAAAATTTGATACGCCTTCATTAAATTCAACTTTCCATGTCCCTGCTCGAACATATTAACGCCCGATAAACGTCTCGCTGAAGCCATAAGCGCTTGTTTCATACTAGCCGGATTTATAGCATCCCCTCGATGCAGTACCCCACTAAATAAAAGCGTAACCGCTCCAGCGACTACCGGCGAAGCCACACTCGTCCCCGATAACGTCCGACAACCACCCTTAATATTTGAACCTTTCACAGAGGAGCCGTAGGTAACTATATCGGGCTTAATGCGACCATAGCCTTGCGGTAGTTCCCACGTAGTCATCCCTCGTGACGAAAACTTGGCAATCTGGTCCTCGAAATTAATGCCACCCACGCCAATGACATCCATCTGATCCGCAGGATTGTTTAACGTGCCGTATAACGGCCCGTCGTTCCCAATCGCCGATACCATTATCACCCGATTCGCCGTCAGCTCCCACACTTTGTCGACGAACGGGTAGTCCTTAAAATCCGGCCCGCCGATGCTCAAATTAAGCACGTTAATCTTCTTCAAAATCGCGTAATTAAACGCGTCTAAAAACCAGGACGTGTACGAAACTTGATTGTTCGTAAAAACGCGGAAAATATGCAACTCCGAATCGGGCGCAAACCCGAGACAATCCTTACTGGACGCTATGACACCAGCCACAAACGTACCATGCCCCAATCCATCGTCGAACGTTTTCTCGTTCGTCCAATTCGTGCGTTCTTTGATTTTGCGGAAATGCGGGTGCGTTTTCGACAGGCCCGTATCAAAAATAGCGACTTTTATACCTTTCCCTGTGATGCCAAGATTCCAAAGCGAATCTGCTTGCAATACCGAAGTGATTTGCCTCGGGATGGCTCGCAAGAGTCGCCGACTCGAATGCCGACCAGTTGCTTGCCAGAATTGATTCTTAGCGTTCAAATTAATTCGGCCTTTTCGTGTGTAGTCGGGGCTGATGAATTTGAGCGTTCGCGACACGATTCGCTGTGATGTGACCCGCTTGATTGCCGGGTGGTCGTTTAGAGCGTCTAGGGCTTTGAAGTTTTCGATGTCGGACAAGACGACCACGTCGAAGTCGCTCGGGTAATCGCTCGCGGCGTTTTCGCGTGCGATTATTTTCCATTTGCGAATGCCGGATGCGTTCAAAGCGGTGTTGATGTAGTTGACTCGTGCTTGGTTCTTGTAGTAGCCGTTGAATGTGACGATGTATTCGTTTTCGACCACTTTCGAGGTGTATTCCAGTTCGATCTGTTCGGTGGTTAGATTGCAGCATAGCGGCGATTCTAGGTTGTCTTCGATTGATAATGGTTCGTTGATTACATGTTGAGTGGATATTAATTGGCTTAGTGAAGTAATTAGAAGTAATGCGTATACTGCCTGTATGGTACCATTCATGTTTTTATATTCGTGTTTTCCACTTGTCTTTTCTGCGATTCATTTTATTGTTTTTTTGGTGTGTTTGCGATGCACTTAAATTAAATTAAAACAAATATTTCATCACTGTAAATAATTAATTCACTTTTTGGTAGTTTTTACGTCATTTTTGTTGACAGTTCTTTCACAACTAATTCTGGGAAGTGGGAGTGTTCGTAACTAGTGTAATGTTGGTTGCATACTTTTGAAAATTTTCAAAAATTATTTAATTTGTTTTATTGTTTCAGATAACGGCAGCAGTAGCCACCTACCTGGTCGCATTGATACAATTTATAAATGATGCTAGATACAGAAATTGTATGTTCCCAACAATGTCGAATACAAGCCTAAGTGGTATATAAATAAAAAAATAAATATCTTAAATTAAATATAACATATCTAATCAATCCTCTAGATTTCGGATTAAATTGTAAGACTCATCCATTTTCACAAAATAAGTGGCCACCAAATGATCTTTTACTCCCTTCACTGCAATATTTCCCCTAAACTCACAAGAATATCCTAAATTCTCCACAAGTTCAGCGGTATGCTTCATTATATGAATGCGATTTATCACTCCAGTACTATCCATCCTCGATGCCATATTTACAGCATCCCCCCAAATATCGTAGAGCGGCTTTTTTGATCCGACCACGCCAGCCACAATTGGACCATGACTAATTCCTGAAAGAAGAAAAAATTATTCAAATGTATCTTCTAGTCTAGTCCAGTCTAAAATTACCAATTCTTAATTGTATAAAACCGGCATAAACTTCATTGTTCAATTTTTTAGTAACTTTCATCATTTCAGAAGCAAAATTGATGAGAGTCTGAATCTTCGTCCTAATTGTATGAGTTTCATTGCCATTTGGTTCTAGACCAGAAGCAGCCATGTAGGTCCATTTAGCCAGTTTAATTTTCTCGATTCTTCCGCTAAATTCTTCATTGTTCGTCAACTGAAAAATAAATAATTAAACTCGCCATATAATTTTTTGTAATTACAAATATTTACGCTATCAAATTCATGAATGTATTGATTGGCAAAAAGAAGCAATTTTTTATCAGATACTTCATCCACTTTATCGAAGATCATTGAAGCAAACATAACAGCTACATCCGGATGAAATTCGTTATATAGATCTTCAGAAGAGCGAGTTACATCCAAATAAATTTTAGCTTAATAAAATAAATTATTTGATTATTAATTATAAAAGAAGATTATTTAATAAAATTACCAACATGTTGCGGCAAAATATTGTACAAAAGTTTCCTATTAATAAATTGGTACTTTTTCTCTTCCACTTGGTTGACCAAAAGGTTTTGGTTCATAAGAAAATCCAAACGGTTCATATAATCGGTTTGACGATCAATTAGATGAAGCGTAAAAGTTAGGAAGACTATTGTGAAAATGTGAGCAGTTTGTGGCACTAGTGCAAAATTGGTAGTTTCGCTGTTCTAAAGAAGAAAAACTTTTGAAATAAGTACGCAAAAAAAATAAAGGATTTTACTTTGTAAAAACCGCTACTAAAGTTGGTCACGCAAAATGCATATATAATTGTTATAACAGCCGCAGAGATGAATTTTAACCAAATCATCGTACGAAGAAATATGAAAGTCGCTAGAATTGCCAAAGAGCAAGTTTCAGACATGTGCTTAAATAGAAAAAAAAATTAAAATTTCGTCCAAGTCTATAAAAATAATTAAATTGTTTCCATTTATTTTTACCCAAGGAATGAAGCATTCACTTGTAATGTGCGGTTCTCCTTGCAACTGCTTCTGGATTAAAGTGAAGAAATTTGTTCGGTAAGGCGTCTTATGACTCAAAGCATTCAATTCATCGTCACATTCAATCTAAAACAGATACCCAGATTCATCAAACAAAATAATTACAAAAGGATCATTCTCATCAAGTACCATTTCAGATAAAACATAATAACTCAACAAAATGCAAACCATAACATAGATAATTAATTTCGCGATCCAATTATTGGTTATCAATCGCGAAGTTTTAGATAAAAATAGATACAATTTGTTGTTTGGTGTGCTTTGTCGATAGTCAGAAAGAAACTGATTCCAGATGAATTCTGTCCAAGATAAAGGTTGGAGGAAAAGGACGAAGCCTAAGGTTGCGTAGAAACTCCAAGTATCCCAAGACCAGCTAAAAATATCTGTTCAAAATGTATCCCTAATATTTAATTATATCTACCTGGAGCTAGTTACATTCTGAATTAAAAAAACCGATATAATAATTACAAGTATACATAAAAGATAGCTCTTGAATATCGGATCGCTAATTTTAAGGTAGTCTAGTTCTTTGTACAATTTTTTGAACACCATTAAGCTGCTTATTTCGGAACTAGTAAAAAATTGCCTAAAAACAATAATTATTCCAACCTTCTTAAACTTGAAGATACTAGACTTACTTATATTTAGAAAACGACATGTCTTCAATCGACTTCTTCATCTCTTTTTCAATACTAGGCGTCATCTCCGAATATCGCTTCGAATTCATCCGCATAAAAGCGGTCCTTCGCTTTTCTTCAGCTGTAAATCGGCGTTCTTCAGACATCCGCAAATTTCTCTTCAGCGAAGTGGTAGATGGAAAATTGGCACTCATTCTACGTTTGGCCAGTGTGCTTCTACGTAACCCTATCACATTGTCTTCCAATTGTTCACCAATTGATGTTAAAGAAGCGGAACGTCCATTATTAGTAGAAGGTCTTGGTACATTTGGCAAAATAGCATTTTCTGGTATTTGGGATATTTCTTCTGGTATTTGGGATATTACGGATCCGTGAAGCTCGGATAGGAAAATTGTGTTGCGGCCTGGGGTGGGGGTAGTTGAAATAGGGCCTGATGGTAGTCTTTTGAGGAAGAGTGAAGGGCGTGCTGGTGCCTTGGTCACTAATTCTAGGGACTTTTTGGTGTACTAATAAAATATTATTAGCATTTTTGAATATTACAATTATAATTCCATCTACCTGTTCATTTTCTGTTGGTTTAACTAAGTAGGTCTTAATGTTATTGTCTTTAAAGTATTGATTGGTTTCTAGTTTATCAGTTTCTTCAATATCGTAAGATTTCCTTAACAGATTTTTAGTTTGCTCAGTAATATGCACTTTTCTAGAAATACCAGGATTTAAATAGATTAGATTAGGTAATGTTAGTTCATAGTACCCAGCTTCTCCTTCTGTCTCCATTTTATTAGCTAGATCCACATCTTTGGACCAAATATCAAACTGGTACTTTACTGAGCCGATAACTCCACTAATAACACTTCCAGAATGTAAACCAATTCTCATGTTTATATTTAAATTGCGATCTGCTCTAATTTTTGCAATAATCCCAATCATTTTCAAGCCAAGTTCCACACAGGCTTCCGCATGATTGAATAATGGTTCCTTATTGGACTGTTGGGTATCTTCGTTGGTTTTATCGATGGGTAACCCCGCCACGCAGTAATAGCAATCACCCAAAAACTTAATTCTCGTAACTTGCAACTCCTAAAATAGATTCTTACATTTTTTGATAAGATTTGTAAAATCAGCGTACCCCAGAAGCGTCATCAAAATGACTAAACAAATCGTTTAAAGTCTCAATCAAGTCGACAATTTCTAATTGAATCGTCATCTCGGTGTAATGCACAATATCAGCAAAGAGAATAGTGACATTATCGTGCGTTGTAAGATACTTATCACTAAAATATAAACAATTATTGCAACTATTTAATTAGATATGGTGGCTAATCTCACTCCATTGGATTAAACTTGATGTTTTTCTCTTGTATCAGCTCAACAGTAAAAATTTGGCTATAGTTCTCCTTCACTATATCTACAATATTATTGGGAATAATGCTGGAGATCAACTGATCTTCCTGCGTTTTTTGGTGCTCCAAATGAAATTTCGAGAAAAAAAATTCTCGGCGGTCTAAGAAGCTGCGGCGCTTCACTATTTCATTCATATACCGGAAATAGATTCCCAAACCATTGATACAAATGAGATATATCACATCAGATAACAACTATAGGAAAAAGCACTTTAGATTTTATTGGCTTAATTATAATTCATTTCGTAATACCCTTTGCCATAACATTGGGGCCTCAATGTAGGTGATTAAATACAAGACCGCCAAATGGCAAAGTGATATGAAGAATCCCAATAAAGTTACCACCAAATGGTCGTAATTGTTGAAAAAGACGTAGCAGCATAAAATGATCAACGTTGAGTAGGCTGGGCGGTAAGAGACTTCTTCCACTGCATAATGGTAGATTGGGACAAAAAAATTGGAGAAAAATGTTAGGAAAAATGTAAAATTGGACACATAGTACCATCTGGTTAATTTTTCTACAAGTCGGTCTACGATGAATAGACCTATCAATGAGTACAGTGCTAGGAGGAAATAGACTATAAGATCTGGTAGTAATATTCGTAAGGTTTCCTGCAAAAATGTAATTAATTGGGTGCTCTCGAAGTACAATAAGTAATTACTGTATCGTTATCGGCGCTAATAATTAATAATAAAAAATGTGTGGCGTTTAAAAAAAATTCCAAGATCAAAAACAGAGAGAAATAACCATGGCTGATTTTTTCGATATATGGTTTAAATAAGTCGTTCAAGTCCAAAAAGTCAAATTGGCTCTAAAATTGAATTTGTAAATAAACTGAAAAGGTTTACAATTATTTAGCATACGCGTAAAAATGAAAGTCTCCATCTACTCTCGTCGTACTGATCTTTATCCGAAAATTCGTCTAAATCTGGATATTCGATCGTCACGTTCTGCAGTGCTATTGATAGCTTTTTGTGATCCGGATCCATATTTCTGATAAATACTCTAAGCACAATTTTTTATCTTGCTGCAATATGGGATGGGAATACTTACAAGATTACTTGTTTACAGTTAGGTGAAGGTTGATATCATTTTTGCACAATTTGCAAATTTGGCAACACTTTTATGCAAAAATTATTCGCATCACTCACAACAAAGGTACACATCGATTGCATTTAGCCAACTTTGAAACTGAATGCGATGATTGATGAAGGTAAGAAATCGAGCAGATAAACTAATCTACTGATAATTTTAAAGCTTATTGGAATTATCTAATAAAATTTAAATTTATTATATAAAAAATAATACAAATCAGATGTACAAATTAATATAAAGTTCTTAACAATTATAACACAACAGCTTAACAAAATTAACTAAAATCGAAAAAAAAATATAATAAAATAGAAGATGAGTAACATTTCCAATATCTCGTTCACGTAATGATAAAACACTCAATAATTTGAAAAATTATTTAATCAGAAAATAAATAAACAACTGATCGAAATCAATTTAGTAATTTTTGCATGGACTCGACAAATTCTGGACCCAGAGATGCAACACTGTTTGCAAACTCGGCAGAGAAATCGCCATGAATTGTTTTCAGAAAACCAATCAAAGTTGCTTTTGTACCTATTAAAGATATAAATAATAATCCATTGTTTGGCAAATTTAATCTAATATTTATCGCAATAAATATCTAAAAAAAAATCTAAATTAAACTATAAATACCTTCATTAGGCGTTTGCTCCTTATGGTAGATATGAGCCAAAACTTTGATAACGTCGCCCAAATGTTGCTTCAAAATCGGATTACCTTGCTGATACAATCCAAACAAACAATTGACCACTGCTTGATTCTCATCAAAATCTTGCCGCAAAGGCAAACGCTGCAAAAACGCGGGAAAAACCTAAACCACCAAAATTATCAACCAAATCAAAAATTAATAAAAACCCTCACTTGTTCCATAGGTATGCCATTAGGATTAACATTAATCATCTTAGCAAGAGCACCACAAATGTTATCCAAAGCGCCAGCATGCGATTCCTTCGTAACAGCTGCCGACAACGCTTGAAGTATTTCCGGATAGTGACTATAAATGCAAATCAATTAAAAATCCTCCTAGAATACAAACTAGAATCATTCTACCTAAATACTTTATCCTTTCCATAAAGTATCATCTCGCCCAATCCGAAAATTGAATTATTCCTCACATCATCTTCTGGATCCTTCGCACCAGTCAACCATAAACTCAGCAAGGCAGGGACGAATTTCTCCACATAGACATCCAAAGATTGCATGCACTCCGCCAAAGTGCCAATAGAAAACGCTCTTTGATTGTCGCTATGTTTTTTCTATTTAATAATTAAATCACAATTTAAAAACCCTTAGAAAAATATTACTACTCACAGATCTTGTAACTAAAAGCGTCATAATATTCGAAAAGTACAACACAAAATCATCGGGCTTAATAGCAGCCGCAAATTTCGGTATAACATCGCTAGCCGATTCAATCAGCAATTCATCCTGTTCAGCTTCGCCATCCTCATCATTACCCTCAATTTGTGCATCCAAATCGTTATCCTGACACATCGTCTTCAACGTCAACACTTCAATCACACAATTCATAATCGCTTCGCGATGTCCTTCTCCCACTAAAGTATCATGTTTAACTTCGTCCAGCAAAGTAGCATAAGCCTCCAGACAACATATCACCACGGAACGTTCTTCATCCGTTCGGATCAATTCCGCACACTTTGGCACAAACATTTGTAGCGCTTTGTATAACGCTTGCTTAGTTTCGTTCGTGTTAATTTTGTGCAAAGCAATGCAGAATTGAAGCAAAGCTTCGATTGAAGCTTTACGAATATCGTCTTGTGGGTAGTTGATCAGTTTGAAGATTTCCTCGAAGCTTTTGTCGATGTATGGCAAAAAGGCCGCACTGCAAATTTAATTAGCTAGTCAATCCCTACTTCAAGAATTTATATTAATTTTGCCTTCGTTGCTTTCGGAGATATTTACTGGACTGTTTAGCTTACCCAGTATTAACGCAAATTTCGCGCAAGGCCAAGCAGGCTTGCTCTTTCTCTTCATTGTACGAATTTTCGACGCTATAGCGACAAGCGGCCGAATCGCCACTACTCGAAGACGCGATTTCAATGTCCTCTTCGATATCGCCCTCGTCGTCGTCCGATAATTCGCCATACACGTCCAAATCCTCCTTTTCATCTTCGTCGTAAGTGGTCTAAGTGCAGACCAAAATTAGGAACCCATCCAGGATCTTACCTTCAAAGTTCGCACTTACCACAATTCCTTCGCTACTTTGTATACTTTCAATCATCCTTTCCACCACTTTGGGCAGCACCGGACTAATTTCCTCCTTAAGCACGATAGCTAAAGCGGCAAATAAAGCATAGATGCTTTTCCGCACATCGGGATCGTCGCTTTGAGCCAGAATGCGCATTCCCAGTTCGAGAGAGTCGGACGCTAAAGGCTTAAAGTTTTCAGCGCCGATAAACTGTGCCACCACAGCTAGCGATTCTACAATCAAAAAATTACTAAACTGCTTGGAAACGTATCTAAACTAACCGATTGCATAGCATTGCAGATGAAATAATTCTGAATTTGAATCGGAGTTAATGTAAATATTCAAAATTTCGATTATCTTTTGGAAATACGGTAAAATTCCAGCCTTTACCGCACTAGCAGCTGATCCAAGCGTGCTCAACGCAACCCGTTTGAGTTGCATTGACCAGCCGTTTGGATCTAAAGCCACAAACAATCGCTCCATTAACGAAGGCAAATACGGCATTAAGCCTTCATCGAGATTTTCGCAAAATGTTTCCAAAGCATAGAACAATCGATCCAAGCTTTGCGGGTCCTTTTTTTCAACTTCCATTTGTGCAAATACTTGACTAAGACAGTTAAATAGTACGGGAAGTAATTCGGAAGCATACTGGCTAATTTCAGGCTGAAATATTCAATCCTAAACTAAATTCCCTACAAATTTAAACCAATCAAATCACCTGCAAATGTTCGGCAAACTGTCCAAGAGCGAAAAGTGCCGCATTTCTAACAACCGCATTCGGATTGTAAATCGCCGCGCTAACACAGTTCAAAAACGCTTCCAAATACTTCTTCCGAATCCGTTCCGAACAACCCTCAGCCAAAACGGCCAACGCCAAATACGCAGCCTTCTGTGCGTAAATATCGCCGCCATTCATCGCCGGCTCCACCTTCGTCAACACATACTGGATCACCTTTTCCGCGGGAATATTCAACGCGATCAAATCCAACGTTTGATTAGCTATTGTAATAGAAGTGAACTGATCGGGATCGCCTAAAAAGTACTCCTCATTACCTTCATCGTCCGGCTGCTGAGCCATTAATAGAATCAGCACATCGATGATCGGTTCGACCAACTTATTCTTTTGCACGACTTTCCCTTTCGATCGAATCAACCAACCGACCACGCTCACTGCTTTGATTTGAACACTAGTGGGTATGCATTTGGTACTTGCAATTTGAAGGCACATTTCGACGATTAATCGCACATGCGGCACCACCACTGTGACAGCGTATTCGATCAGCTCTTCGAGGATTTCGAACATATCGCACACTTTCTTTTCCTCGCCTTGCACGAATGCGTTGATTATTTGCAACACTCGTGGCAACAAAGCATGGTAGATGTTAATCATCTACAAGTTGATTTGCGTTAGTGCAAGAAAATTGCGGGAGTAATCGAACTAACCTGCTGATGGCCACTAATAACAGATACTAGATTTTTCATTGTCATTACGGTATAGTACGCTAGGTTCGAACGCAGTTCAGTCAAGTTGTTTAAAATGTTTGTAAAAAGAACCGCAAACGATTCAGCGTGGACGATGTAAGAGCTTTGCGAGATTTCAGTCATTATTGATAAGGTGTACATTCCCAGCTATAAGAAACTTTATTGTTATGGGCAAGTTAAGTCGTTATAAGATATTATAAGCAAACTATTACCCACATAATTCAAATTATGGCAAAGCGCGAAATTTTTGTGTATCACTGGTTGCCTACTTTCCCGAATTGCAACACACTTCCTTAATTGTTATAAAGTACGCTTAATCACGATTATATTTTTAAGTTTTGACCTCATCTGCTTAATTTAATTGTACGTGGTGATTCGAATTTGTAGTTCAAGGTTGATTTGTCGCAACATATTCAACAAACAAAATATCACTCACCTCTTTATCAAACATTGCGTCGCTGCTGCATAAAGTGTGGACAAATTGCAAAACTTCCGGCCAAGTATTGTCACTGAATTCGTGCTTTCCTAGGATGCCAATAAATTGGGCTATGGAGTTTTTGACTAATCGCTCCTGTTCATTGACTAGCGCTTGAATCATACCCTGCTTGATTCTGCATACAAATGAACACAATAACTAAACTAGCCGGTTTAAGTATTGCAAATTGATCATACCTATTCCTCACATCCACATTTAGTTTCGTCCACAGTCGTTTTTTGCCCAACTTTCGTCTAAGCAGAACAGCAGCTGATTGTCTAATTTGCGGATTCTGCGATGTGACAATTACATCGCAAAGTGCCATTATTGCTTCTGGCTTCTTAAATGCCTCCTTCAACTCTTTAGTACCCTAGAAAAACATATGCCAATCGAATTAGCGAATAATCTATCATTCAACACGTGCTTGGAAAGGTTATAACAATATACGAGAAATTAACGTGTACACACCTCTTGAATCGATCTGCTATTGGACACTTGTAGTTTGACCAGTATTTCCTCCATGATAACTAATTGATATCAAATTTAATTAGTTAATTAACTAATTTGCCGGTGCAAGAAGAATAGAAAACAAAACTAAAACTGTGGCGTGTCACCTGTCAGACAGTAATCCGGAACGTGGAGCCCTCTAGGATATTGATCCGCAACTAAAACGTGTGGCGCTAAATTATTTGAATCTTTGAAATTATTATTTATTTATTTTTTAATTATTAAAGCATTTTTTGTAACAAATAAAAATTAAATTTATAAAAAATAAAATTATTTGTTATTTTTTTGCAAAATTTAAATCCATGTGCTAGTGCCATCTAGGATTATTATAACTTACTAGAATGGGGCGCTAAACTTTTTGAATTCTTAAAATAATATTACGCTTCTGATAATTTTGATTTTCTTGCAAATTTTGCACACGATATGAGTTGAGTGAGACTTGAGATTAATAAGTTTTTGTTTATTATTCTGGTTTGAGTATTTTGGGCAATGAAAACATATTTTCGATGTATAAAAATATTTGTTTTTGTTTTGTAGTACCGAAATGCAATAGTTGTAATGATGCAATAATCTCGTTAAATTAATCAAGAGTAAAAAGCTTTCATCGCACGCTAAAGTGCCATCGTCGTCAGCTCGTAATTCGTTCTGCATTATGAAAAGTTCTCTCTTGTACCAAAAAGCCGTTCAATTACCCTATTTATAGAGGACCATTTTCATATAAATTTAGATACGCATTCATCTCCAATAAGTAACCACATTATCGAAGTAATTTTTCAAAATTCCAAACATATTTTCACATTATTGTATAAATAGATTTAACCAAATAGATTGGCTTTTATTTAAAAGTGTAAACTTTTTATTATTAAACACCCAAACAAATCGTCTTGCACGTAGCTGAGCTTTTTCAAAATTTCCACTTCATCAAGAAGAGATGCTGGTTTTCTTCTTTCTGCCCTATCTTATCTAAATCGGTAGTTAAGAAGGTAAAATATTGTGATCTGTCTGTCGAATATTATGTTTTCAAGTGGGACTCTAGAATGCAAAAACAAAACGCCCCCCTAATAAATTAAATTTACAAAATAAAGAATTATTGTTTTAATAAATTTAATTAATTCGATAGTAATATATTAACTTCCAGTAAAATTTATTATGTCGAGCTCAAAAAACAGTCGTGTGTCTTTTATTACAAGCATTTAAGTGGGTAAAAAGTCGAATAATTCAAGTTGAAGTCGAAGTATATGAGCATTTCTACCACTTGAGTAAATTAGCTACACTTAGGGCACTTATAGACCACCAACCAAACCCATAAAGACTTAAAACCCCATAGAAATGATACACAAGCCAAAATATTAGTCAATTTAAATAGGCACGTAGATGGATTTGTAGTTTTCGAAACTGAAAATTCGCTGGAAATGAGATTCCACAGTACTTCTCTCGTTGCTATATTAAAATTTGTTATTCAAATTTTTAGAATTTTGAGGCATCTTTTACTAAAAAAAAATTTATCGGGTTATTTAAAAATGTTTTTAAATTTTAACTAGGAACCAAATTTTAAACAAATTTAAGCGATAAAGTTGAAACGTGTGTATGAAAAGATTAAAAAGTGAAAAATTTGTTGTAGGTACTCTAATTTAATGAAACTATTTGAAGCTAGATTTAAAATTACCAATATAAATCAATGTTTGAAGTAAATCCTAGCACTATCAGTGTAAGGGGTGTGATAAGGGTTAAAAACATGAATTGAGAATTCTAGGACATTTTTGATTAAACTACTTTAAATTATATTTTAATTTATTATTAAAAAACAAATTTAAAAAAAATCTGACAAATCAAACTGTAAGGGCTGCATTGGGGGTTACAATTGTAATATGTAGGTCCTACCCTAATTTTAATTTAATTAACTAAATAATGATAAGTTAAGTAAGTTAAATTACTACTAGGATCCAAATTTGAAAGAAATCCGAGCATTTTAACTGTACATGGTATGTTAAGGGTTGAAATTGCAAAATAAGGGTTGCATACTATTTTAAATTATATTATTCGTAAATATGTTTAAAATGTATAGTAGAAATCGAATATGAAGAAAATCCGAACCATATGACTTAAACTCTGTATTGGAGGGGTGGGGGTGTGTGGTAAGGGTCGAAAATTATATTCACTCACTCTTTGTGTAAATATTACTAAAATAACTGATGGAAAAGTGTGGGTAATGCTGCCATATAAGAATCACAACACCGGCAATTTTTGAACAATTAACTTAAATGGCAAATGGGTCGTAGGGGCTTATTTTTAGGGGATGAAATTTTTACCAGCATTTTCTTCAATGTATCCCTAATATGTATACCAAATTTGGTCCAAATCAAATATTCCTCCTGGCAGGTATTCACGTTACAACTTATTCATTTTTACAACTTTTTGACCCTTCAACCCTTAATAAAAACTCAACCCTATAATAAACTCCAGATTTTTTTGAAAGCATTCACCACTTGGGGTATATACGAAACATATGTTCAATATTTGGTTAAAATCGGTCAGCAACTTTAGAAGATTAAGTGGATCTACCGATTTTGCCATTTTTAGCATGTTTTTGGCCCATAACGCGCAGGTCTTTGAGAATTTTATAAACTTTTTTTCTTCGATATCATCTATGGGCAGGTAGAAAAAAAGGACGCAAATTTTGCTTCAATCGGGTCAGTAGATTCCGAAATATAGTGGTTTTAAGAATTGCACAGACCGACAGACCGACAGACCGACAGACCGACAGACCGACAGACCGACAGACCGACAGACCGACAGACCGACAGACGGAAATTAGTGAATATGATTTTCGTAATCTACGCATTCTATAATGTAGAAAAAAGTGAAATTTGGAGAAATTTTTTTTTTCATGAATACAATACTTCCTCTACGAGAGAAGTAAAAATTAAGTCATTACTGCTTTAAGTAGATTGATGAGTGAAAAGTGACCCCGTTAAAATTTATAGTTGGATTATTATTGCAAATTGTAGATTTTGTTGCATAACAACAAGTTAGCTATATTTTTAATTAAATTTTAAAATATTAATTATATATTTTTTTAAATGTATTGTCCTGGCTATAAAAGCAAAATAATTTGTCATTTCCTATATAGGCGCGAGTTTTGATAAAAGGAAACTTAATTTGAAACCACAAACTATTAATAATGCTCTGTTAATTATAATTCGAAGAAAATCTTAAGCAATTCCTATAATCTCAGTTTATCAGTCACGTAAGCCTTATTTGTTGTACATTATAATCAAATGTCGTAAGCAGACTGTTTGCCGACCATTGCAAACCGCAAACAAAAATAAAAAAATATATTTTCTAAATAGTTTATTATATCCGTAAATTTCTATATAGTACCTAAATCTAAAATATATACAATTGGTTGTAATATTTGGTTTCCTTAGCTGTATGAATATTTAAACAAATAAAAAGTATATACAATAAAAATAATACGCGAACAAAAAATAAAAGTTATATAAATAATTACCTCAATTAATTAAATTAAGATTATTTAATTAATAATAAATACGTAGGTATATTTACAGGTCTACAATTTTCTTAATAATTCGGATATAGTTACATGCCATATTTGATGCTGGTCTCGTAAAACGAATTCGGTGCTGGTGGTGAAGGCATTGTCGAAGGAATTGATGGGGATGGTGGTGTTAGATATGGCTTTCTATCACACGAAACTGTTGACTGCATTGGATTACTCGGGGGTCTCATCACTACTGAAAATAAGTACATGAAAATAAGTCAACAAAAAAATTATCTAGCCATACATTTTAATTCTGATGACCAAAGAATTAAATATTGGAAAGTTATATTTAATATTATTATTATTTATGGATAATAGATTTAGTAGACTATTTGTAAATTTTAACTTAATTAAAAGTTGCACATTTTTTTTAAATTAATGTAATTAAATTGTAACTTTTGTGCAAGTTGTAAAAATATTCTCAAAGTGATAAAAACTGTTATTTTAATTATTTGAATGTATGAAGGAAACATTAAAAATTTATTACCAATTATCGAGTATTGAATATTAGTCAGAAAATTCTTGGGTTTAATGAATACTTTAGAAAATAAAATGAAAGTTAATTTTAACATCTTATAGTGTTATATTTCTTAAACCTTTTATTTCATTTTTATTAAATAATCACTTAAAATAAAACTAGCTATTAAAAATGATAATTATTATTTCCACAGATAATTTTAAAGTTTAAAAAATAAAAGTACCTTCCTAAACGAGAGAATCTTCTGCTCTTTTTATTAGGAATTATTTTTCATAATTTCATAGCTCCAATTATTAAATGTAGTATAATTTTACTAATTTATTAATTAATTATCTTTACTGCATCCAAATTGGATGTTGCTCCTCAATTTGAAACAAAGAACCATTTGTAATGACTTTTAACTTTTAAGACTACATTTTAATGTCGATTTTAACGACGGAAACTTATTCTTACACAACCCAACATGGTCGAACAAAAAATAAAAGAGTTTCGAAATTCTTATAAGACAAATATAAGGGTAGCCATAAAATCATCTATTTTGATACATCATCCCTGTACACACATTTTGGCAAAAGCCGAAAGATGCCCACCCACTAAGTGATGCATTATAAGATGTCAAACGTCTTGTCATCCGCATTGTTAAAGGCATCATCTCCAATTACTGAAGCAACAACTAAGCGCCGGAAAGAAAACACCATAAAAAAAAGCCAAACTTACAATTATCGGTTGACGATGTGGAAATAGCCCCATATTGGTAATTGTAATTATCAGTGATTGGTGATCCAGTTTCCTGATTATCTTGCATCGGACTGATTGGCGCTTTCAAATAAGTACTGGTGATAGCACTATCAGAATAGGGCTGCAACATGGAACTAGCCCCCCAATCACGATCACATTGTTGTTGATACATCCCCGGATAATCGTAGCTCGAATAATGCGATCCTGAGACGGAGGAGACTTGCGAACCCACCGAATTATAGGAACAAGCTGGAGAATACTCTTGAGGTTGCATCAATGCTTGATGATCATACGCAGCAGTTTGGTTGACCATCCCTGGCACATTATTAGAAAAATAGGTACTACCATACTGTGGCTTCATTGCTTGGCATTTTCTCCGGAATCCTCGAGGTCTTCTGCGAAAAGATCCTTCCTCGAACATAAACTCACTAGCTGGATCAATCGTCCAATAATGTCCTTTACCAGGTCTTCCCAATCCTTTCGGCAACTTGATGAAGCATTCGTTCAGCGATAAATTGTGACGCACTGAGTTCTTCCATCCTTGATAAGTTCCTCGGAAGAATGGGAACTTTTGTTGCAAAAACGTGTAGATCTCACTTAGCGTTAGTCTTTTCGTTGGACTATGCTGGATGGCCATCACAATGAGGGCTATGTAGCTGAACGGAGGTTTCTCTTGCCTTCTGATACCAGACTTCTTATCGGAGCTGGACGGTTTATTATCCGGATCGGGAGCCGTACTTTCTGGAGCATTGTTCTGGATGGGTTGAGCATCATTTTGCAGAATAACACTCGTATGGTTCTGGTGTAGATGCAGATGATGGAGATGCTGTTGGATGTTGATGTTTTGGTGGACAACTGGAGTGAGTTGGTTCGATCCACTAACTTCAGACAACTGTTGCTCCTTCATCATATTTTAAACATTTACTTTGCGTAAACTAAACAATTTAATCTCCGTCTTTATATTACAAACATTTGATACTCGTAACGAGTTTTGTATACACAAATATTGTATACAAAGTTTTATATACAAACACAGGCGACGAATTCGTACACAATTTACTAGTTTTATATACAAATCTTTCTGAAGCTGTAAATTCGTTGATATTAAATGCCGTTATATACAATTCGACTTCAGCAATGTTGGTCAGTCTTAATCTGCCCGGGTACAACACGAGTATGCTACTGTACTGAGTCAAAGTGATGGTGCTAAGCTGCTCTGAACTGAAAACTGATTTCAGGCGGGTCTTGGTTTGTGTGTGTGGTGCATGTGTAACGTGTGGGAAGAGCCCCCCTTCACTCTTCCACACGAATTTTTCACTCTTCCAAGACACTCACCATCATGTCTCTCTACGGATCTAATTTTCCATCTTTCATAACTCCGCACTTTCATCACAAGCTCAGCTCCTCTTCAGTTGAAGCTAATTATCGACTCTCTTAATTGAACTATCAATAATAATAAAAATAATTGAAAGACCAATGGGAGCAGAGTTTCTGGTCCAGGTCTGGACCAGTTGATTTGCAAAAAGTCGCTGTCAGTGACTCTATCGTTGTCACATGCGGCCATAAATTCCGGAAAAGTGTTGAAAGGCAAACTTGTAACTATAATTGACTAATTAGCGATGGGATCGTAAACTTTACATAAATCTACTTAATGATTTAAGCTCTGGGCGTTTCGGAGGCTGTAAGCAGAGGCGGAGCAGCAGGATGTGTGGGTGTAGGCATGAACAAATTTATGTGATATAAACCATACAGGATAAGCAGATCAAGTGTAGAAAGATTTCATTTTCAGCTAGAGCGCAAACTTTTATTCATCATGATGGAATTTAATTAGTTCGATGTGATTTTTATGATGGGTTATCGCTAGTTCGTTTGGTTTTGGTGTGAAAAAAAGTTGAGAAGGAAATATGTCTGAGTCTGATGATGATGCTATTTTGATATGATAGCATCGTGGTCTGATTATTGTCGGCGATTTCTTTTGTACGAAACGCGGTTTTATTAAATCATGTTAACGGATGCACGATATGATGTATAGACAGAACGATTGATTGTGATTAATTTGCATTATTTATAGGATTTATGTAATTTTGTTTGACAGAGAAAAATAATTTATTTCTGCGAAATGATCAAATCATCACAGGAAATTAGTTGCGCTAGATCTAGTAATATTTTTGTTATAGTCCCTTTAGGATTACGATATAAGAACCCACAACCAAAAAATCCTAATTTTAGTTTTAGGACTAAAGGACTCGTATATTGAAATTTGTATGGCCAAGAGAAAAATTTTAGCATTCTACCAAATATATTGATTTCTTTGAACTATTGGTCATCATACCATATAAATATTAGATTTTTACCAAGCGTTGCAAAAATGTATAACGATTAAACACGTTTATATGAAAAATTAACCAAAAGATGTTGTATGAATGTTATGTCTTACTTCAAAACAATTCTAGATTGTATTTTATTTTCTCATATAGAGGTTTTTGAACTTATTGATAAATAAAAAAATATTGATAAGCTGTCTATATCAGAATAAAAAAATTGTATTGAAATTACACACCTATAGAGTCAGTATACTCAAAGAAGGATATCTATATTTTGTTTTCTATACCAGAATAAATATAAATAAATCCAAAATTAATATTCATTTTGAAAAAATAAGAAACATCTAAAATATCTCAAAAATTATGTTTAAAACGAAACGTATTGAAGAATTTTTTAATTATTTTATATAATGATTAGTCTTCAAGAATTTTTGTAATTTGTGAATTGTTAATTACATTTAAAAAAAATATATGGTAAAAATATGACTTTGTTTCACGCTTATTATATCAACGAAAAATTGTCGAACTGATGCCCTCAGAAAGTGTATCTTTTTGGTCCTCATCTTATTACCAATATAACATTTTTGAATAATTTTTATTTAGAATGGACAATGTTAGATTGTAGATATGAATAATCTTAATTATAAAAAAATGTCTAAACTTTGTATATAAATTTTGGTTGCTAATTTTGAACTACATAAGAAATTTGAATGCTTTTTATCTTTTCAGGAGGCAAAATAGCGTTTGTTTAAATATAAAATTATTTCGGTAGACATTATTCACACTCTATTTTTAAAATCCTGCAAAACTTCAACAAAATGAATGTCTAATCTCACCTTTGTGTAATTCTCAGCCAGGTAGACGATAAACTTTTACAAACACGCACCTATCAGGACACACTTTCTTCCATCCATATTTCTCTCCGCCTACAACGTTACCAACACCATCATTAAGTTATATCTTTAGCATTTATAACTTTCATCATGTTGAGAGACGTTGATAAAATTAATTTTATTGCATTATATTTCTAATTTAATCATATGCAAACGGAAGCATATAAGCAAAGTCTGTTCAATTTCATTCTGAACATCGTTAAAATCCAATTCTTCAACACCTTCTTGAACGCGTTCAGAAGCTTCACAAGACAGCCTTATATAAACATGAAAACATGAGCGAAGAAGAACAAATTTATGTTTTTTCGTACTTTTTTTCATGCAAAAGCGTATACATCTACATATAGAAAAAGTATTAAACTACTAAGTCGACTTTAAACAAATCCTCATCCAGTCTCTAGTATAAATGAAGCAAATGTGTTTCACTTAAAATGAAATCTAAGCAATTAAAAGTTTTATTGAGCCTCCTGAAAAGTATAAACTGAATTGAATCGTTGTCACGTTCTTCAGTCAACGGTCAGTGGACAGAAATGATACGCTTTCAAGTCGCGCCGACTTCTGATTTTATTGCACCAAAAAGGGTTTATTATTGCTGCTGAGTCTGCAGACATAAAATTTTAACTTTATTGACACATTCATTCATAACGTACACATTTCAATACAAAATTATTTTAAATGAGAGCACTTTGACGAAAATCTGTCTACCTATAAATATTTTAGGACATTTATCACTCCACACTCCACTTTATTCAAAAAGACAAATTTTAATTCAATTGTAATTTTAAATAGTGTTTATTTTCTTTTAAAACATTGCACTTATAATTTTATTTGTTTAAACGTATTAATTTGTTCAAGTTTGTGTTTTCAAGTCGATTTATTTTGGTTTCGCTTCGTTTTATGATTATTTAGTTATATGAACAATTATTTTGATAATTAAGAATGTATATTTATACAAAAATATAAAATTAAATACTTTTTAAGATATTTGGAATTCTTACACAAAACTTAATCTAAGGAATAACAACCCCTAAAAAAGCGAACCGGAAGGAAGAATAATTTGTCAAAATTTATATGTTATGATGATTCACAATATATTTTGTATGTATTATTTAAATTAAAAAAAATAGTAGCTATATAATTATCGGTGTAAACCCAAAATAGGTTCCAATATCATAAATTTGAGTGGCTCAGGTCCAGCATCAGAAAAGTTAACACCATATGGTGTTTTATAGACGTTCAGTACAGATAAAGCCGAACTGAAAGAGGACCATGGATGGATGGCGCCAAGCAACAATCAAAACATTGATGCATATTAAAAGGGCCACAATGACATGAAGTGTGAGACAAAGGACGAACCCAACGATGCCAAAAATTTACATCATGGGTGGTTTCGTAAAAATAGTGGAAGATGCAACAAGCGCCAGTAAAATGACACTTTCATGTTTACGTCCGAGTGCTTGTCTGCACATGGCTCATCCGCAAAGGATCCTAGGGAAACGAAAATCCTGGTGCAGAGCACCATTTGACCCCTTTTTAGTATCTCTACCCAGAGAATTGTCTCTTTTACAGATCCCGTCACATCATATACGTTATTTAAACTGCAAAATAAAATTTTTATTAGATGTCTTAAAATTTTGTTATTGCCCTCGACTATTTTTACCCATGTGTGAAGAAACATAGCTCACTCGTAAAAATCATTTTATCGCATATAGAAGAGAATATCATGAAAAGCCAGATTTCTTATTCTTCGGGAAAAAAAATCTGTTTAGTAGAAAAACGGATGAAATTGAAGAGAATAATGATAAACAAATTGTAATTCTCATGCGGGTGCCAGTCAACAATTTGAACCGTCTGGAGATTGGTAAGGAAGAGATGCACCTATTGCATTTTTTGGTTGTATTATTGTTTATTATTTCAAAGCTAACTCTGGGGTCAGATAAGATGTGCCGCGACAGGCTGGGTGGTCCACCGCAAAATGAGATATATTTTGTTTAAAGTTCCGAGATTAAAGCGGGCCGGTTCTGTGCGCCGCGATGCCGACGTCTAGTAGTGGTTTACTTAAACGCACATTTACAAACACAAATCAAGACATATTTTCATTCTTCAATTGCATTTGTTTGGCTTTATTTTAATCATTCATCAATAATCTTAAATAATTTATGATTTTTGTACTGGATGCATTTATGCAAAATTGAATAAAATATTTATATTCTGAAAACGAACATTAAAAATTCGACTTTTCTTAGTTTTGCAAAATATTTATGTAAATTTATGCAGTTGCCAAATTGAATGCAATTTTAGCAGTTAAATTTCAATTAAAATGTATGGCGTCTTGCAAAAGGCATCAATTTTGTTCGGAATAATGAAACGCAATGCCAGCAGGATTTTGAGATATAAATGTCCATTTTTAGAACATTTAATTAACATTAGCCTCTATAAAATGATATTTTTAGAATAATGTCCGACACCTTAGCATTGGAATCTAATCTAATAAAACGCAAGTTGCGTATAAACAAAGTTTCAAGTTATATAGGATTCACAGCTTCCTGTCTTGTATATTTAATGCTCCAAACAAAACAATAAAGTCAACTTCAAATTGCATCTAATTCATTAAAAGTTTATTTAACTATCCTAAATTATCATCTATAAATTTTACAATTCCTATTTACCAAAAAAATTCCAATCTGTGTACGACTAGCCATTTTGCATATGTAGGAAACAATAAATTATCCTCAAACCAATTTGTTATTTGCAATTAGTCAGCGTTCAGTTATAAACATTTAGCCTTCATCACGCTTTTCCAACTTTTCCGTCTATCACCCACTTCTCATATCTTTGTTTACAAGATCCAGACCAACTTTAGCTCCTTTAGTCTTCTGCCAAATATTTTGGGTCATAATCTGGCTTATATCTATTCAACTACTGTACTGGGTACATCTAAATCATTCTAACGAGCGATAAGGTGAGAGAAAAATGCATTTTTTCATCTCAATGGATCCCATATGGTAAGCTTAATATTTTTTAGATTCTTCCTTAGATGAGAAGCAAAATTAAAAAATCTGTTAAGAAATTAAAAAAATTATAACGTAAATGTTGTTTTGAATTTCCAAGTTCCAGTAATCGAACATACGTTCGACTAAAGAGTTGAAAGATATAAACAAGATTTTCACATGCAACAATCTAATTTAAGCGCTAATTTTTTTAGCTTCAAAGATATGAAAATTAGACGAAAAAAATCGGTTCTATTGGTGGGGGTTTGATGTATATAAAATTTGTTTCGAGGCAATTTTATGGTTGTACGAGTGGTACCAGTTGCCGCCTTGAATAAATAAATATGAGGAAATGATTCTCGCATCTTGTGATATGCCACACATTGCGAGTCATCTGTAAAGCTATTCGAAATTTATACAAATCAAAAATAAACAATTTCAACCAAAAAATAATTACACTCCCAATCTACGAATAGAATTCATTGGATTTCACGTTTTTAATCTAAATCCAACAAACATTTAAAATTCTTGTTTAATTTTCTATCATTAAATATTTCTGGCAAGATTTGCGGCAAAATGAGTTTCGTGTAATTCCCGTTTTGTAGTATTAGGATTATTTTTCAAAATTTATTTTGTTTAGAAATTTGGTCTTGTTCAAATAACGTTGCGCCATCTGAACAGAGCACCAGGTAACTGAAACATCGAGCGCTCTGTTAAGTTTTCAGTATAAAAGGATGCTTCAGTCAGTTCAAAATTACGCTTTCAGTTCAGCTAAACTTACATAGATGGCAAGGAAATCTAAAGATTTTGGTATTTTACCGAATTTTATGAGCGGCCTTAAGTTTGGGGTGTTAATGATAGAAGCTTATCTTCCTCGATTTAATTATAGGGCGTCGCATTTAAATTAGAAACTGATATTTTATTATTTATTATATTTTATTTTTTCTTATGAAGTCATATTTATTTAAAAATTTATTTCGAATACTAAAATAATGTAAATTAATTAATTATTTTCAGTGTAATTTAACTAAATATTATAACCAATTAAATATTATATAAAATTAACATTTAAAAATAATTTGCTTCATATTATTTATCATTATCACATAGCTTTTATAATAAATTATTATAATAGTAAAGGTGTTTTGTAATTTGAAATAGAAAAAAATGTTACATAATTGCTATTCAATTTTCTTCTATAGAATTATAATTCTTAATTGAATTATGTTAAGAATTGAATAGAAATTTAAATCTTTTAATCCCCTTTTTGTATTCTGTAAGTTAATTTAAATATATGTATTGATGATAATTTTTAGAAAATTTCATAATAATCATAATTAAGCGATAGAATTTGGAAATTGCAGTAAAATTATGTATACTACTACTTTAAATTCAGAATAAAGACAATTTAATAAAAAAATATAGGTATTTTTTGTTAAAAAAAAACCTCATTAATAAAAATAATTTAATTAAGGTAAAATAAATATTCATTATTATCAAAATTATAATCAATATCCATTTTAATTAAATTTATTACATTATATTATTATACATCAGCAGATGACACAATTATGTATGAAGTTTGTTCAATAATATACACTTTATACAAAATAATTTGTAGTCAATAAGGTTTTTTTTTTATATATTATTTGCTACACATTAATAGCAAATAAATTAATCGTCATAAATATTACTGTAATATATTAGATGAACAATAACTTAGAATTCAGTTTGCAGTAAAATAGAAACTGATCAGCCTTTCGAAAGTTTCGTAATTATATTATGCTAACGACAATAATGTAACTTTGCAAGTTGAAGGAAGCCATTGTAAATGTTTATTGTTTACATATAAGAAACTGAGGGAAACTTTACCTCTTCATATAACTAAACTTTGCTTGCCAAAACAAACTTGACTATATCAAGTCTTAAACTCAATTTGCATATTTTGAATTAGAACTTGCTCTTATTTTCGGCGGTGCTAATTTCTAAGTTTCTCAAACAATTTTCTTCTATTAAGTATTCTAAACCTTTTCAATGGTAATAAGGCGAAAATTAATTATAGCAAAATAAAACTTCCGCTTCATATGGAATACTAATTTCCCGTCCAAAAGTATTAAATTTCCTGTGCTAAATTGATCCTTTAAAATGTTTGTCCAGTCCCTAAATTTATTCATTAATTTGTCAGCAGAGATTTAAAGAATTTCTTTTGTGACTTTTTAGAAAAGTCACATCTGGGATTTCTACCAGACATCCAGGCACCAGCCCTTCTTGCCATCATTGGCGTACGGGTGGGATCTCAAATGTTTTTTTATTTCTTTTGTCTAGCTACATTAAACAAACACCAAAATAGAACAGAAATTAAATAAAATTAGAATTTAATCATTAAAATGCAGCTCAAATAAATACTATTAAGCTGCAAATTGATTCAAATATGTGAGAGAATTCTGTTTGATGGACCACCAAAGGTCTCATGAGAGTCGAGATTAGAAGAAGGGCTGCCTTTTTGACACAGGTCGACATCAAGTGGAGGTCCATCTGATAGTCATGCCAGACAGCTTGGCACCACACAGAAACAGGAAATGAACATAGAACCGCCCTTACCCTCATAAATCATCAGCCCCATAAAACAAAACTATAACGATCACTATTAAAGCCGTTTTCAAAAAATTATTCATTTTAAATTAGTTGAAAATTGGAAATTCTGAATAAATTGTAGAAAATATTTCATATTGTTATTAATTAATCTAAGTAGAAAATTATTAAACAATTTTCCCATCATAAAAAAATTAAAAAACAGAAAATAATGCCCATTGATCAGAAAAAGCCTCGTTTAATGGAGTGAATGGATTTCATTGATGGGTTTGACTTCAGCATTCATTGAGCTGACAAGCATTGTAGAAGAGGACCTCACTGGGAATTTCACCAAATTAACCAACAAATGTTTTTAATCAATGGCCTATACACAATCCGGTTAATCTCTTAAACGTCGTGGCAGAAGCTTGTGACTTGTATCTGCAGGGGATCTTTGTGGACGAAGAAAAGAAGCGTTTAACAGGTATTTTGGGTATTAGAATTATGGCATTATAGGAGTGTCGCTTAGTTAAATGGATGTCAATCAGGAAGTGTTGGGTTTTATCTTATGTTTGCTGTAAACTGACGACAGGTTGGACAGATTTTATCTCTTATTGTTAGGTGCAAGATTTGATAAGATTTTGTCATCTTTTATGCGGGCTTGCCAACTTTTTTTGTGCCTTTCTTTTCCTACAATAAAATTAATTTAATATTATTGATTTATTGCTGCGAACAAATCAATAAATATTAATTATAATATTTATGGACTTTTCATGTTTTTATTAATAATAATAATTATTAATTAAATTTACAAATTATTTATGCAACATTAATTGAAATCCAAATTTAATTTATTGAAATGAAATATCAATAATATATTATAACAATAAACATTATTGAAAATAGTTTTTCTAACCGCAATATATTAAATTCAGTTCAAATAATCCTCCAATAAAAAAATATAAAGATTACTTTTGCGCTCCTGTTGCTCTTTTCAGCATAAATGGCTTGTTATTTTTTCAACGGCACAAGATCCAAATAATAATAGTAAAAAAAAAGAATCTATAAGCTATTACTGATTGTAACTGAAAGTGTCCATCAGGTTTAAATCGACCATGAAACGATCAATCGCCCATAAAAAAGAATACGCTCTCTGTGTTATTTCACGTGGGGTTCAGCGTTCAGGGTTTCCCTTCTTTGCATTGTTTGTGGCCACAGCCCTTCAACAATACAACCTGTGCGTTCTTGTTCGTCTTATCTCTATGTGCATACAATGTTTCAAATGATAATCTCCACCACATGTCTTTTATTAAACACTTTTCAATTTGAAATCGAAAAATCGAGGATTTTAAAGCGCGCAATTAATTAAGTTTATATTTTTGGTTTTTCAAATCGATCTATTTTAATCCAGCCTGAGTTAATTTATTTATGAAATTAATCTATACGACAAATAATAATGTGTTTATAATGCATTGATGGGCCCCCCTAAGACAGGCCCACACAACGAGAACCGTTTGCTTCATCTAAACAAAATGTAAACCTCTCGTCGCTCGTCGAAACATGCTTTATAAACTGAAAACACTTTTTTCATTTCATATCATAACTCAAATCCTCACTAAAACAACCTTATTTATGTGTGTTGGAACTTTATTAAAATTCGTAAAGAATCTTTCAGAAACGTTTCAATACGTGTTATGACTTATGATTGATGGATTTTTTTTTACCTAATTATTCTATATTTAGTGATGATTATAATAAACGTAAGGGGGCATTGATGAGGGGGGGTTGTAGGTCACACCAAAAGCTCGTTTGTCACCATCACCATCAGGATTTCAACCAAGTATTGCTTCATTAGCAGAACATTTCCGACATTAGTGAAGACAACTATTTTATGCTCGACTAAAACCATATATTACCAATTTTTTTACCAATTTTAAAAATAGCTTCCTATTTCTGCGACAAAAAATGGAAATTTTCTATAAATTCATGCAACTTCCTGATGCAAATCCGCAGGAAACATTTATATAAAAACGGCCAGTCTAATACGAAATGAGACATCAAATCGCCACGTCCGGAGTATAGAAAATCAAAGGCAAAGAGCCGCAATGACGATCATTGAAGAAACTATCAGACGTTGTTTGTATTTTTAGCGAACCGCCTTTGATGTGGCGAGGTCCCAGTTGAGCTCAAGCTAGAGGTGTTAACCGCGCATTCAAAGTGGAGGAAATGTAGCGACTAGTTCCGCAGCCAACCATCTGGACCAACACTTGGTACAAATTTTCTCCTCAATTATTTCAGTATAATCATCTCCAGGCACACCTTCTTCCAAAACACCCACAATACAAGTTCAAGTACTCTTTAAGTCCACGATTAAAATATTAACAAATTCATTTTGGGGCGAATGATTCATAGTGGAAGCTAATTGTTGGATTTGTCCATCAAGTTCTTGGATAAAAGTGTCCTTTTCGAATTAAATTCATAATTAATTGTGTAGATTTACTGGGCCAGTCAGTAATTTTTGATCACTGAGTATATTATACCAAGAGTGGAATGAGGATCGGCCGGATGCCTCATCAGTCTTCATCTTAACAATAGGCCAGCTATCAGTGGCAAGAATAACGACGATTGTGCTTGAAGTCTTGAAGACTTTTGGCAAGTCATAGTCATAAAATAACAGTGTTGGTGTGTCCAGCAGCCTTCCAATCAGTTGATCGTCAGATGATCAAGGGTGACAAAGCTTTTGGATTTTTGGTAATGCTGGCTGTTCATTCATCAGCACGTTTAGCATGTCACAAACCTGTCAAAGAGTTTCTTCTTGTATAAAAAGAAGTCGATTTAATTAATTCCTTTTGCTAAAATAGATAGATTTTTGGTCGTTTTCTTGTTTGCTCATACTTATACAGAGCGAAAGAAGTTTAAGTGTATTTATTTTAACACTTGAGACATCTTCCTCCGTATACTTGTAACCTTGCATGGTTATATGCAAAATGTTGAGAAAAAAGCAAACGTCTGCAGCAATGATGGATGGTGCTAATGAGGTGTTACCCCGTGCTCCGCGCACATCACCAGGTCCCCCAGCTGCAGCAGCTATTATAACAAAACTTTACATATGTCGGAGGGTCGAGCCAATCATCTAATATCTATTTTTAAGCTGCATTACATAAAAGAAATCCATATTTTTACAAGTAAATAAATGTTGGTTTAATTAATATGCAATATTGCGGAAGCAATTCCATTTTCAATCATGTGTACGCAAATTTTCCTTTTTTTTTTTTCATTTTTCGAGTAAATGACATTTATTTTCAACGGGGTTTTGTTTTTCCAGTTACCAGGTAAACATTTCAAATCTGCATTAAAACAGTACCTGAGGGCAATTCCATTAAAGCCAAAAATAAAAATATTAAACTTGTCAATGTAAATTTGTCTCCTGGTAATTGTATTTAATTTGAAATTAATTCGCACTTGCAATAATAAATCGTTACGCAGATAGTTTTCATTCCTGATTTTTGCTGATGACTAGATTAATTACGATTCGTTTTTGTCGCATCCAACTAAATGGAGCAAAGCTCTTCCTTATATTATCAAATTGCTAATTAGCGTGTTTATAAATAAAACAGTAAATATTTATCCAATTTTTGCTTGTTTTTTCAATAAATATTTGCTTTGCACCAGTCGCATCTATGTGTATACCAATTATGAGTTTAAACCTCTGCTGAAGAATATTTATCCACCACTCACACCAGCACCCCAAACCAAATACATTTATTGACCACCAAAAGGTTTGTTTATTCCCTAGTTTACTGGAGCATTAAAAATGCTTATTGTATAGTGGATTCTAACTACATGGGTGGGCCTTCACTTGGACCACTTAGCCAAAATACTTGGCATACTTGACAGGATTTAAATTTTATTTCGGTACATTCCATTTTGCTCAAAAAAATAAAAATCAACCGATTTTGCAGTAAATTGCACAAGGCATCCATCCAACCAATCTTCCCAAATAGAGAAATCAATAGTGCTGTGTGGTGGGTCAGATAATGCAGTCATCTCCATGACAATGCAGACGAATTTCACAGCTCACTTTGATATGCTAATATAAATGATGGGCTTTGATGACGATGATGATGAGGAGACGCAGGCTTATAAATTGTTGTACTGTTGTACAGGGTGTTACCAAATGAGTATGAGAAAATAGCACACCTGTAACCATCCATATCATATTTTCTGAATGGCATAAAATAAAACATGCTAATTCTGTATCAGTTGACGTTCCTGTTTGTACAGTAAACACCTTTCGAGCCAGTTCAAACATAGAGTAGTAGTTAGTGGCTTAAACAATTGCCAGTTTTGAGAAGACGTCATTTATTATTTCGACCTTGCTGTTATTAGGGCAGGTTGTGGATATAGTAATGTTTGTTTATTTAAATGTCTCGTTCACTTTTTGTTTTGAATGACTAAAATATCTATTTATTTATGCAATGCAAGTTCTATTGTTCTATGCAGTTTTGGCAAACTAATAACAATTTCAGCTAATTTTAAAAATGCCGATTGACGGATGGGTATATATTTAGAAAATACTCAGTAATTTTAATAAAAATACTACAAATTAATTAAATTTGATTATAGTTGTAATAGAAAGTATAGTTTGTGGCGTCAATGTTGGTTGTGACGTAGGTAACGTTGTACATAGTGACGTCACAGCCAACATTCACTCCTCAAACTATAGTACTATAATTTTTTAATTTGCTTATTCAATTTTATTAAGATTTTTTTGATAAAATAAAGAAGAAATTATATAATGGTATTTTTAAAACGAGTTGTCGTATAGTAACGTTTGTTTATTCAAATAGCTCTTCGCTTTTCTATTCTGGATGGTTAAAATATCTACTTATTTATGCAATAATTCAATTGTTCTTCATCGAATTTGTGTTTATGTAAGAAATTAAGTGCTTTATCAATTCTTCGTTGTTCGACTACGGTGGTGGTCTGTGTTACAATCTGTTAGAGATTATTGTGGTTAATATAGAACCACCCCAAGTAAATTGGGGTGTATAGAGGGTTTATCAGATCCCTTGCAGCCTTCTCCTTTATGAAGTTGACGCCTGTGAAATGGGACTTGAATAAGAATCTACTGTTGCATTTCAGACAATTACATAGCTTTCCACTGTCTATTATAACCATTGTCGATGCAATTTTCTGCATTTGCTTTGGAATTTTCAACACACAAAGCTCGAATTCGGCTCGGTGCAATTAAGAAGAGAAACGTCCTCAATAAACATGTTGAAAGACATTGATGGGCCTAATGTAAATTCCACCTTAATTATTAGCGCATAAATTAAGGAGATTGCCCTAAACCAAACAATCCATCCACTTGTTTATGATGTGTCTCAAAATTATGGGGCTACACATACACACATACAGCGGGAAAAAAAAGAAATAATCATAAAAACTCGGTTGATGCTTGAAGATGATGCCTTGGTTTTAAAAATAGCCGCAGCACACTCGTAATATATATTTTCAACAAACTAATCGTCCAAATTCAAATCTGTCAGTTTGATTTAAATAAGTTTAGAAACATGTCCATCCATCTGAGCCTTTGGGCATTTTAGTGACAGAAATGTGATGTACTAATATGCCACACTCCACGATGCGTGATATGCATGTGCATTATTCATTAAAAGCTTTTTTACCACTTTAGATTTATTTCGACTGAGAAAATTTAATATTTGGGCAATAAATCATTTATAAGAATTTTGGGAAATTTTCTTAATTTGACCCAGACTCAAAAAACAAAAAACAAATCGCTGATGAGTAAATTTAATTGTCCAAATCTCTCTTGGAGTGGATATTAATAAGATAAGAAGGTATGCGGAAAGTTTTCGGCTCTAAGCCAAAGTACACAATGCTGGCCACTTTTTCAGTTTAAACGAATTTTAAAATAAATTTATTAAGAATAGTGCACTAAGTAAAAAGTCATTAGGCAGAAAAAAAGGAGGAAGAATCTGTTACATGATAGAAGAAAAACAAATAAAACTTCAACAAAGTTTCACAACATTGCAATGATTGGGATAGGTTAAGCAATATTTTAGCTAAAAGAAAAATAAACGTAACTCCTGCTATTTTGATTTTATACAGGGCGGATAAAACAATATTATCATAGCATATGACTCCATAAATTTCTCGTAACTGATATTTTGTTACTGACAAACGATATAGTGTTTGGTGTGAAGAAAATGCCGGAAGAGAATCGCTTTTTCGAATATCTGGAGCGGAAATTCTATATATTTTGCTATCCTAATTTTTTACTTCTTCTCATCTCAGCAAGAATAACTTTGCCTAAGAAAAATATGTATCGTATCTGCATGTATTCACTTTTTATCCTATATCTATTGGATTATTTCAGGTTTCTTGTTTTTAGAGAGTTTTTCAAAACAGTTGTTTTGTAAAATGTGGGGTTTCAGGAGTGTCAGACTGAGCTTTCTTAAAAGCTCCTTTGCTGAAATGAAACATATTTATTGGATTTGATATTTACAGAATTATCTTCTTGCTTAAGAGTTTTTAAATTTAGAGTATTGTTGTTCAAATTTTCTATCCAACTAATTTGGAGCAAATGCTATTTTGGGCCTCATATTTATTATTTTGTGGTATTTAAGAAATTTCCCAACAAATGGATAGACTTTCGATTTTAGACAATACAGGGGAAGGAATTGTTTTTGCATATTGTTTAATATGTTTTTCTAGTATAGAAGAAGCCCTAATGCTCACAATATTAGGATTTATATAAATAAATATGGTTAACCTCTAGATTGCTTGTTTTCTTATTAAACAAAGCATACTCTAAGAAGAACTTACTACCATCATCATATTTATTCGACAAGTGTATACGATTATATTTATCGTGCGTCACAATTCAAACGAATTTTCATTTTCACCTAATAAAATGAATTGTCCACAATAAATTTTTCATAAAAAATAAAGGAATGCTTGATGTAATTATGTCAACGATGGAATCTCAAGGGTGACATCAGACGTATAAAGTTCTGTCAGCTTTTAAGAGTATATGGGCTAATAGAACATTTCTCCATCATCATTATCGCAATAAATTCGTTGAGGTTTTAAGTATCTCGTAGAAAACGTAATTTTAGTAGAATGCATATTGTAAATTTAATGAGCAATTTGTTTACAAAATTACTTCAAAAATAGATTAAATGTTTATTGCGTGCATTAATTTTGGTTCATTTTTTTTTCTTTCCAAATAATTCGCTAAATATATCCACTTTCTGTAAATATAATAATTATACAGATGCGTATTGGTCTTGCTAATAAAGATATAAAAATCACCTTTGAGCTTTCAAAAGAGGTTCGTTGCCAAAGCAAGACATAAAATCGAAAATAGGTAGCATGAAAGAACCACAAAGAAGTCATCCATCCTCAAGAAAAAACGTCTCTATTTAATTCTATGGTTTTTGAAATTTTTAGTAAACGTCATAAATTAATTTTTGGATACTTTTTGAGCAGTTTTGTCAAATTAACAGCTTTTAGTAAACATCCAGAAAATGTTGATGAATTAATTAATTGAATATAAATCTTTCTCCTCTAAAACTAAATTGTACATTGTTACATCAAAAACTGTCTTTGATGATTCGGAAATAAAATTGGTTGTGAAAGAGAAGACATAAAATCGAAACTAGGTAAACATGGAAAAACCACAAAGCACCATCATCAGGAAAAGTGTTGAACATAAATTCGTGTTTGTCGATTTTGCATATAGTAAAAGGCTTTGGAAAAAAATCATTGCGCTGACGTCTGACATTGGCCAGGAGCAGTTCGATCACGTTTCCAAAGTTAAATTTTATTTCGAGATTCTTTGAAGAAAACCGCCGATTTGAAATTATTATGAACTTAATGACATACTTATATCACTCTGAGAATTTACATGCCCGACTTCATGGATGATCACAAACACAGACACATTCGTTTTGTTTATGCTTAAAATTCGTAGTGATCTTTTGAGAGATGTTGATTATTAACAGATGATAAGGCAGAGAAAACAGAACGGTTTTATAAACTTTCAGATTTTAGTACTCTATACCAGCACGCAGTCATGTATTTATAATAACCCGATTTCATCCTTTGATTTTTCCTATAAACAAATAACACTCAGCAAGAATCATTATTTCAAATCAATTATATTAATTCATCAATCCAATTATTCAAATTCTATAAATACAAATATTAAAATATGATTTTCACTGCAGCGACTTTAAAATAACAAATACTCATCTATTCAAATCCAAAATTATAATGCATTTTCATAAATTAGTTTTATAAGAATAAAATTCTTTAAAATTAAATTCAATTGAAAATTTATCTAGCAGGATAACACATTTAATTATCCAATATCGATTTTAATAATTAATCCCTTATAGCAATAAATAAAAATATTATTTAACCAGAAATTGACCTAAAGCAAACAATTCTAGTTTTTAAAAAAAATATTGTTCCTTTTTATTTATTACAAATGCCCGCTAACCATATATACTAAATAAAAATCGACAAAACCGACCATTTTTGTTAAACAATTTGGTAATAAATATATTAAATAATTGATTTGTGCATAAAGTTTCAAAAATAGACCGAAAACTAAATATTGAACCAACAAATATTGAAAAATCGAATATTTCCAGTCTTCATTTTTAGGATATTCTTTAGAGCTACTATATTTTTAATGCATTTTGTACAAAGTGAACAAAAAGCTGTAAATTCCATAAATAAGAACAATAAAATATGATTTTCGCTGCGCTTTAAAAATAACAAATAGAAATCGAAAATTGGATAATAAGATAAAAGCGACGCTCTGATGGTGCTCGTTCGAAACTGGGCTGGATGGCAAACAATTGTGGAGAAATGGAATTCGAAAATGTTGCCGTGGAAACCGCAATGTGTCTAAAAGGTCTCTCTCGGGAGGACTATGCGAAATAGCAAGTGTGCAACCCCCGCGAATAGGGGAGAGGTATAAGAAGATCTAAAACAGTTGTTTTAAAATAACAATACACTCCTCGTTTACCATACGATTTTTCCTTTTCAAAGCAACACTCATTCATATACAACATTTAAATTAGTTTAATTTAATTTGGCCAAACTTTATTACAGCGAATCAATTTTCGAGACCGAGAATAAATAACTTTTCCCAAATTCGATTTCCTAAAATGTGAGTGTGTGTGTGTAAAGTGCAGATGTATGTAGATCACGATATGATATACATACATACAGTATGTGGGATAAAGCAGCCAGGGGTGGTTTTCGTATAAATGGGTGCGGTATGGCGGTTTTGTTGGTGCGATATTGGCGTGATACGCTTTGTGTTCGGTCGAACACTTTGCCTAAGGCTCACCAATACATTCGCTATTTTCATACCAAACAAAGAAACCCATTAATTAAGAGCTCCATCATCTCGAGCTTTGGGCGCAATGAGCAAAACTCTTTTCATTTGCACATTTTGGTGCTTTCGCTCCCTACGCTATCGCCAAAAATAGAAATAACAAATTGTGCTCACATTTAATCCGGGTTCTGCTCCTCCACTAGTCAACAACAAAAAGTTTTCTAAGAAAAAAATTGAGCAAAACATTTTCCATTGCCCAAAAAGATCTTTTGCATTTAATTTCTAAAAAAATGATTACATTTTCTACTTTATTGAATCATCGAAAGATAATCTAAAATCAGCCCCTTTGAAAATTGTCCTCCAGACCAACCCCAGTGACTTAATTTCGATCTAAGTATAAAACGTTCTTTTGTTGATGGCAAGTCAAAAAAAGCCTTGATGATGTTTTTGAAACTAAAAATGATAAATTGATTTTCGTTGTTACGTGATGTTAATACACTTAAAACTAATGTGGTTAAGTTGCCGTGGTAATTGTTTTGGGGGGCGGCCAAACTAAACATTAAGGGTTGCATCCAGCCAGGGCTGGGGCGTGGTGAATTTTATTATGTTGACATAGAGTCTAACGAAAGTGCTTTGCAAATATGCGTTTGGTATTAACTTCTATTTTCCCCCAAAGCCTCGCCTCTAAAATGATATTGGTTATTTTAAGGCTACATTCAATTCGCATTTTGACACCCCAAAACGAAAACATTTGCACCGCACAAACACAACTTGCCATAACAATAAATTACACAAAAATTATCAACATTTTCGCGTTTGGCGTCAGATGGATTTCTAAATTATGATATTTGGAAAGGTTGTGTATAATTTTATTGTGGTTGATTGTATAAATATTGTGTGTATAAACATATTTAGTTTTCTTGGGGCATCGTGTGAGGTTTCACACACTTACTCGTTCTAAAACAAATCATAAAATTCTATAAACAATCTAGACACACCGTCTTTTAATAGTGTTTGAATCTAAACTAATCTCCGCATTAAATTGTGGTTTATGAGCCCCCATAGATAAATAACATTGCGCATTATTATCGCTTTCTAAACCAATTCTGGACTTGCTCTTTCTAAATCGAAACCCCAAACCTATTTTCAGCTTTTTATCGCTACTGCATAATTTTTAACGGCTGTTTAGATCAGTATCATATTATGTCATAATTTTATCTGATGCATTTGCATTCATAATCTGTGGCTTTAAATACAATAAATAATATGCATTCGATTTTCTAAAATAAATATAGTTGAATCAGTTAATAGCAAAATATTTTTATTCAAGCAACGTAAAATACATTAAATTAATTATTTATTTTCAATCGTTCCACATAATAATCAAACGACCTCAACCAAAATAAACAAATTTGTGATTATTTGCCTTCACCTTATTTATTTAAACGCATAATATAAAAACTATGTTTTCTTGTTTTACTTTCAAACTAATCTAAATAGGAAATTTCCCAAATATAAGTGCACCCAAAAAATCTGATCCAAAACGCCAGAAATGACTATACAAATCTTAATTCAATCTATTTTTCAGAAAATATTTACTAGACATCGAACGTAATCCTCGTTTATCAACATTTAGCGTATCGGCGCCAAAATGATTAATTTGAATTATCAATAAGAATAATCGTTTTGGGAAAAGTTTCAAAGGCTTCAAATGTGAAACGATTATTACTAATTGATTTATCTTCCTACATTTTATTTGTTATGAAAATAGGCTAATTTTAGAGCAAAGCACCCGTTTTTCTGTGAATAATTTTCAGTAAACTGGGTGCGAAGAGATGTGACCGCGTAGAGTGTAAACAACACCGAGTCTGGATAATATCCTTGTCGACTCGGAACATTCCTTATATTCTACATGTATGTATACAATACAAGTTGTAATTGAAAAACATTGTTCCACTTTATGAAAGAACAAAGAAAAATGAGTTTCCCAATTTTTGGTAGACCAATAAATTTGGAAACTTATGCGCGCCACTTCAAAGGAGAACTCGAACAAAATTCGCAGACATAATTTAAACTAAAATCCATTCTGTTTATTATTCAAAGAGGCAAATAAAAAATATTATTGAATCTTGTTTGATTTAGAGCGGGGAAAGAAAATAAAATCGCGAATCGCTTTTCTCGATGGAAAAGAGAAATGATGGAAAATGCATAATATATAGCGCCGGAGCATCAGCGGAGTTTAAGGTTTTAAGAAACAATAATATTATGTTTTGTATAATATGCATTGTATTATCCGAACATTACAGCTGGTATCCTTTAACCAAAGATAGCTATTTTATCAGCGATTCTCTGCTTCGCTATATATTTTCACAAAATGTAGCATCAGCCTGGATTTCAGCTCAACCAGCCGGAGGAGAAATGAGCTTCCGACTTCATAATTAGAATTTTAAATTTACCGTTCCACGGAAACGTAACGGTAATAACTTTTATAATTTTTGTATAACCAATTTTTCAATGAGATTTAACACTGTACATTTTATTATATCCGCTGTTTTTAAAAAACATGGAACTGTACTTTTCAGGCTTTTGTAGATAGATACTATTGATCAAAATTAAGTAAAATTCTCTAAAGATGGGAGCTTACCCACTTTACAAAGGAGAAATTGTTTAATTCTAAAATAGATATTAGGAAAATATTTTTTTGTTGATATTTACCTTCTAATAAATTAACATATCAATATTAACAAGGTAACAGTGACATCAATTAACCGTTATTTCATAAGTATATTTTTGGAGTCCTACGAGTTATTAAGTAAATAAAATGTGATGTGTCTCATATCAAAAATTTATATTTTGATAGAACGTAATGCGATAATAAAATAATCGTATAGATTTTAACCCTGTACACCAAATTTGGTGTACATAAAATTGATTCATTCGATGTTCATACTATTATTGATCGTTTAGTTTTATAATTCATCAAAAATAGATTTTTGTTTTTTATGTACTAAAAATACAACGTAAGAAAAATTTTCCTTTACCAAAAATTAATATGAAAAAAATACCTGGTCATACAAAGTACTTGGTAAATATTATGATTCATAAAACTTACCAAATTTAATTCAACTGGATCAATGCAGCGCGATTCTGTTATCCTTCGAATATCATCACCCAAAATCTGTAAATAAAATATTACTGATAATTTTGTTTTGAATTTATACTTGATTGCGCCATTTTTATTATTTTTACCAGGAATAAATTTTGCAAATTCTCTCGAATTAACCGAAAATCCGTTCAAATAATATTTGGTTTAAAAAAGTTTTAATAAAGTTTCGCATTTAGAGAAATAAAGTAAACAAATATAGAATGTCACAAAGTGTATTTATTTTTAATATCAATAAATAATATACATACGTGCCTTTTAATAACACATACAATAAAATTACATCTACATATTTTACAAATATCAATATGTACATCGCACACAATATTTTCCTATAGGTATTTAATATACAAGAGAACAACCTATATATAAATGCAGTTATTGTAAATAAAATCATCATTCCTAAAATCGGAATGGCTGCAACTAATTTATATATTTGTATTAGGAACAAAATAAGAAAATAATTCTATTAAAACGAAAACCACTTTTCAGATATAAATCTTAATTATCTTTTATTTATAATATACAATCAATACTATTATCACAAAAAATTAAAATCTAGCTGCCATCACTAGAATTTGTTGGAGAAGAATCGCCATGTGAAAACCAACCAATCTATAATATAGAGTACCCAAAAATTTACAATTAACAATTCGTTATCCATTATACAATGTCTATTAGTTTATAGTTTAACAAATGCACATTTTGTCTTCGCAACAATCCTAGACAACCAACAATATACAACAACTGACCAGACCCTGCTTGCTTAATTTCCTTCTATTTTGCACAAGAGACTTAAAGAACATTTAAATATCCAAATATCAGTCTTAATATTTACAAAAATATACATATAAAAACGATTCAGTACTTTTGTCCTACACAGTCCTGCTGGTAGTACGTCGTGCCTGAGGACGATCTGTAATTTGGCGGACTTGGCGAGACGCCAGAATGCCGAAATCCAGCCAATTGGCAACTCGGAGCTACACTACTATCGAAGATAATGTCTCTGTAACCGGTCGTCGCCGATTCCGGAGATGTTTCCGGACTATACCACGGACTATATCTCGGTGTGGCTTCATCGGCAATGTATTGGTGCTGCGGGGTGGCACTTGGACAATACGAATACATACCACCAGACGAATGGAGTCGAGTGGAATTGGAATAACTCAAAGCTTGGTCGCGCGACGTCATCAGACTATCAACACTGAAAGCAGCAGCTGCTGAGTCCATCGCTTGAAGCGACGCTGTTACTTCACCCATATTCACATGATCCTGATGAACAATCACCGATTTGGGGTCGCTATATTTGCCTCCCATGCATTGAGATAGCTCAGTGTTTGGTTCACGTTTTGGTTTCAGATCCAACTTCGTCTTGGAGTCTTCCATCTTCTCATCGCGTTTGCAGATCATGTTGTTTGGTGAATCTGGTGGGATTTGTTGGCGTTTTATGGCTTCCTCCTTTTCCCTCAGAGCGTCTTTCTTCTTGAAACGTCTCCGACGGCGCAGATAAGACCCGTTATCGAACATGTTGTAGGAATCTGGATCTAAAGTCCAGTAGCTACCTTTTCCTGGTTTCTTATCATCTCTTGGCACTTTGACAAAACACTCGTTCAAACTTAGATTGTGTCGGATCGAGTTCTGCCAGCCTTGTTTGTTCTCTCGATAATATGGAAATCTCTCCATGATGAATTGGTAGATTCCGTTCAAAGTGATCTTCTTGTCTTGGGCATTCTGAATGGCCATCGCGATTAAAGCTATGTAAGAGTAAGGAGGCTTCACCATATCCTTGGCGGTGGTGAGTGGATGTTGTTGATGATGCCAAGCCGCTGCATATCCATATCGAGAATATTGTTCGTAGGCATATGGATTGGAGGTGACGTTAACCGCCGCCGCCGCTGCAGCTGATGAATAACCACCCCCAGAGCGATAATATGCATTCTGGTGTTCACTGAAGATCGTATGCATGATGACTTATCGAGGGATAGTTGAGCCAAGCCGGCACCACTTGTTGTATAAACAAATTCGGAATAAAGATAACAAACAAAGTCGAAAAGTTTTCGGATAATTGGAAAGCGGTTGAAATTTTCTAAAATGAAAACACTACTGTTATTTCAACAGTATAGTGCGTTTTGTGTTTTCATTCCAATCAATCTTCCAAAAACAAGTTTGCGCTCACTTAATATTATGATACACAACATAGGGCAGTTTACACAGAGATTAAGTAAAAACAAGAGTATGTTGCTTCTCGTCGTGACACAATGTTACTAGTGAAAACAGACGGCCAGGGCAGGGAGCAGATGAATTAGTCGAGGGGTCCAGGCTTTGGTAGGACTTGCGCATCATCCGGATCTCATCTAGCACGCCTTTGGCACCGGAGCCAATAGTCGCATGCAAGTTGCTCCAAAACCCGCCTCGAATCAATCATTCTACCATTTCGGTACAAAATTGTTCGGGCTTCACTTGCCAGTGGCGCACGCCTACCACTCAATGATTGCCAATTTTTTAGACCGTCTCTGGAAGAATATGCTGGAGAGCGACGAGAACCCTTGCAAGTCGGAATTTAATGTCAACAAAACCCCCTTGAATTTTGCTGGGGCACATGATTATCAGGAATGATTGCCCAGTCGCTATATATCGTTTATTTTTGCGTCAGATGAACACAAACAGAAAATGTAATGTTGGTGTTGTGTACCTTGGCAAGACTAGGCGAGGACGGACGCGCGGATACATAGAAAACAATGTCAACGATATGGCACATCATAAACCATCCATCCGCCAACTTATCAGTTTAGTTCGCGACGTTCCGACTATGGCAATTTTTGTTTGGCTAAAAGTTATGCTAGTTAGACACTCCACGAGTTCCTCATCCACGATCCTTCTGGATGGTAGATGAGGTTCTCGAGGAGGTTCTAATAACACGTTTGGAAAGGACTAAGTGTTTTGAAAGTGATTTTGTTGGACCAGTTATTATATCTAGTTAGATACTTCAGGTAAGAAATCTAGATCATCTTATATAGAGCACTAGAATTAATAATAATAAACTGCATATAGACGTAGACAGAAATTCCCTAAAAAAAACATTTAACCATTTCCTAAGTCTTATCGCAAATTTCTCACGAGTTCGTTCCACACTTTAGACCAAAACAAAATTCCAATGTGCACTTTTTGCCCAATAAATTTCTCGATAATACATATTACATAATTGAACAAAAACATGCGTTGAAAAAACTACGGAACTCTTATCAACAGTTTAAAACCTAATAAAAATTTGGAATTTAGTTTTTGCGGCAATTTCACGCTCGATTTTACATGTTAGTTCAAAACAAGCTTTTTTGCTCCGGCGCTCCGCTTTTTACTATAAAATGGGCTATTAAATATCGATTTAGTGCTATCTATATTGTAAAAAGATAATTGAAAAGAGAAAAGATAAGACCATACATAACAAGTGCACAAAAAAGTGATTTATGGGAATTTTTTAAGATAAGGTAAATGTTTCTATATTAAATCGACATAAATCATCTCTAACAAGAATGGAACTTTGTAAAAAAGGATAAACATTTAGTTTGCTTCCGAGATTTTTTTATAGTAAACATCTAATCATTTTAACAAGTGAATAACATCAATATCACCAAACCAAATGTTCGGGATTTTTTTTTGGCATATAATTAAAATTTGATCCAATCAAAATTAATCAATTTTGTAACAATAGTTTATGATTGGACAATTTTTGAATTTAAAATACACCAATTGAAGAGTTACGAACTTTTTAATTGGAATTCGCAATCAAAATCAAACATAAATATGCGGTTCCTTTCTTTTGAGTCAAAATTTTGCGTATCAACATTTATTTATTTGTTTATTTACTATATTTATTGCTTAAATTTTTTTGTTTATAATTCCCGATTAATTTTTGATTATTTATAAAAAATCACTTAGAATGGCTTTTTTAATCTAGTTTAGTCTATACTATGTATCTTGTCAGCAAATTCGTTCGCAGATTTGGGTTTTTATAAATATATTTCGTCAATTATAAGTTAATAAACAAAGTTTAAAGTTGCGGTTTCTCAGGCAAAAAAAAAATGAGATAAAAATTAAAAATGTCGGCTTATTCATTCAATAGTTCATATATTATGAGATGAAAATGATCAAATTTAAAAACACATCAGCAAACTAGAGAACCAAATTATATAGCACATCACCAAAACTATACGAAGGTTAAAATAGCACAGAAAAAAATTAGATACCTATTAAATTTAGATAAGTATGAGATAATTTTAATGCAATTATATTTAGAAGAATCATCAGATTAAAAAATGATCAATCGCAAAAATAACAAATAAAGTTATTCCTTCCTGCTTCTTTAGAATAATATATTTCCTTGCAATCCTTTTCATGTAGAAACTTTCAAATACAAAAGGAAACTAAAAAGATTGCGGACTTTCCGACTTTACCACGTGTTTCCCCAGTTAAGAAGCTTAAATGTCAATGCAGCAGACATGCAAAAGTCTAAACATTCCCACGCATTTCACTTATCCATTAGAATCATCTGTCTTTTTGGTGGGTACGAGTTTGGAACTTAACGCGTACCAAACTTGAGGTGTGATTACATTTTAATCCTGATGTAATCCAAATATATTTAAAATACAAAACATTTTAGTTCCATTGCCTGCACCTGCAGCATCAACCAGAAAAATTTAAATATATCCTCAGACGCATTTTAAATTTCATTCTCAAATAATCCATCATATCAACTTATGAGACGGGAAAGCTGATATACTGTTAAAAAAACCGGGAACCGAAAAGAGGGAAGCAGACGAAGTAAAATAGAATTAAGAGGTTTTATCTGTGAGTCGAATGAGAAAGAGAGATCGCGCGGTTGGATGGTTAATTCCGGGGGCTCTAAATAAACACTGGATGCAGCTCAGGAAAGGGACTCCCCATCAGAGAAACCCCTCTTGTACAAACACACGGCGTTAATGCCACTCTCTATTTGAAATGCAATTTGCCCCACAGAAATTACAATTAACTAGATATATACCGACCAAAAGCCGAATGTGCTTCAATTCGCAGCTTCTGTTCTCCCATCAGCATCAGCATCATCACGATTGAAAAAAAATGCATTTATTTTTTCAAGATTCATAATTTTTCAATTGTCACGATGCTCTTTCTTCTCAGCTATATGAATGGTATGTGCTTGGAAAAGCATACCAAAGCACAAGCTAGGAAAATGTTTGTTCAGCCGTGCGCCACAATGTCTAGCTGGTTTTCAACGAAATTTATGTTAATTTCATTCTAAAAGTAATTTCGACAATAATCTATAAAGGTAAATTAGGTAGAACTAAAATCATATTTACTAAACATATAGAAAACTGAAAACATATTGTTTTAAAAATAAATAGAACTTGTTCAGCGATCTGTTTACATAGTTTATTATTGTATTTAGATAAGTGAGGGTCTTTTAAAATCATTGCACCGTTTGGTCCATATCGAAATTTTTGACATGCATCACAACGAGAAAACCCGCTGCTCTCTATAACAAAGTTTGTTTCTATTTTCTTTGAAAAATATACAGTCAGTCTGTCATTAATTTACAGCAATATTTTTCGATTTTGTTTGGAAAAACTATAACAAATAATAAGACCAGACCAGGTACTATAAAATAGAAATCTTAATGAGGACTTTATTAAAGTCTTCATTGGGGTTCATTAACATTGAATCGAATTGTTGATTTAGATGTTCACTCTTCCAAACTATATTTATTTTTCTAAGGGTCCACTTCACAATTTGTAGAATAAACTATTTTCATTCCATATCAGTTACGTGAGTTAGTAGTTAGCATTAGAAAACTGGGATTCCGGATTATCCGGGAAGGATCAAAATACATTTTCGAACCAGATTGCAGAAGATGCTAATGAATTTACCTAAATTTATGGTCCACTTGGTATTGTTATACGAAAAATATAAATCTTCATAATTTTCCGAGATAAAAAGTTTGGTTTTTACATTATACAAGACACGTTCGCTCGAAACGTTCTGATTGATACGATAAAAGATAAACATGCTAGAAGATATGTAGCTTCCGCAAACTGTAATAACAACCTTGTATGGAGAAATATATTGGAGCCTGCGGGAAAAGACGAAGCGCGCACATTTCTATCCCATATAAGAAGAAGGGAAAAGTTAATCCAGAGCATCCTAAGGCGGCTGCCGACAAAAGCATATATGGATTCTGAATGAGCTTGCATATAGTTCAACATATGATAATAAACCTCAGCTATAACTTTAACAAGATTAAGTCCTAACGAAAATATCAGCTCGAAATTGGGAAATCATTTTTATCCTCAGACTGAAACTTTCGGATTTAATTCTATAATGTATCCAGAAAATCTTTGGAAGTCTGTCTAAATATTATTTCAGCCATTTCCTCTTCTATCCTATAATTAAATCTGCCACTCATTTCATTCATATTCGACAAAATATTCAATTGGCCAGACCAATTCCAATTCACAGATCTGAACATGAATGGGTCATTTCGTAAAGGTGCAGACAATTAAACTCTTCAAACTAAAAGTAAACATCGAGGGTCAGTTTTGAGTTTCCTACTTTACTATAATAGTAGCTCCATCTTCGTGCTGGACTAATATTTGTAAAGCGGCGTGTTTTACGTGGATTATAGGTAAACCCTAAATCTATCCAAACTAGCCTAAGATAACTTTGACTATATCTAGATTTCTTGAGTGTTTTGACTAGAATTTTGGTATGCAGATTGGACCGGACCACCTGTGCTTTCACTATTCTCACATTGATGGTCGATGGACAAGTAACAAGGTGTGAAAACTTACATTTTATGGGGAAAATGGGTCTCTTGAGAATACAAATGAGACATTTCAAACATGATCATGGTCAAAAAATTTAGAAGTGTAGAATAAGTTCAAAAAATTATTTCAAAATTTGATCCCGCGAACATAATAAAATTTAATAAAAATATAATGAGTCATGGATTTTAATTTGGTCGATTACATTAAACATATTTCGTCCAAATATCCTTCTCATAATTATCCCGTTCATTATATTTTAGTAAAAAGCATATTATATGCAAACCAATTTAGAAATGCATCTTACCAGTCGTTTGTATAAATGCCCGGATATCCCGCTGCTCCAAAACTTCTCGAATATCTTGCAGATGTTTACCATCACTGTCATATCAAAGCTGGACAAGCTTCATCTTCCACTCCTAAAGACCTCCTGTTGACAATTTAGAAAATTTAACACCAAATTAACACGAAATTACGTTGTTCTTATATATATATGGAGAAACCCGATATTTTGTGGTTTGAACAAAAAAGCTGAACCAATTAATTAGTGCCGAATATACGAGCATTAAAATAAATAAATTGTGTGTTTAGAGTGCAGCATGTTTAGTATGCAGCCAGCAGGATTTATTTAATCCTTTGAATGCCACTCAAACCAATAATGATGTAACATATATAACAAAAGCTTGGTGCTGATGGAAATTGAGTGAACAAAATTGCGAACGAGAATTTATACGGGTGTGTTCCATTTTCGATATGCCGCATAACAATAGGGTGCGGATAAGCCTTTTCAAATGCGCTGCAGGCAGTGATAAGAAGTATTTTGTGGTGGCCCAAAAATGCGTCCAATTTGAATGTGCTAAGCTAATCATTTCTGACTATGGAATGCTTTCTAAGTTTAGACGGATTGCCAATAATATTGTCTGTAGAGTTTCGTTTTCGACAATCATTTCGGCTTTTTGTTCATTATGTATGCGGGAAATCCTTAAAACAACAGATGCAATGCGTCAACGCAAATGCCTTCTCTTCTAAAATTAAATTAGTGCATGTCAGTCGAGCAAGAGATGGATGACATGACAGGAGCAGGGCGGGATATATTTAACCTTTGCAATCATCGAAATAGATTGACAATTATCAATTTTAGTTTACTAATAAGAATGATGGAGTTTACTTTATAGAAGTGTTAGTTGCATCATGGATGATTAAATTAAGAGACGTTATATAAGTTCTTGATGATGGATTAATGATATTTCCAAAAACACAATTACATTAAAATTCATCAAGGGTTTTGTTGTTGTAGCTGTTTTTATAATGATTTACACATATTAAACGTTTACACTAGTTTGGCTTTGTGGCTATCGTTTTCATACAGGGTGTTTTTATATTGCTTGAAAATGGTCAAAAGGATTTTATAAAAATGCCTTTGAAAATGAATCACATTCATAACTTTCTTGAATAATATTCATATCTCAGTTTATCTAGTTTTTACTAACACGGCAAGGCAACACATGTTTTGATATTTGTTGATCTTAGTTTATTGTCACTTATTTCTGCATCCGGAATATTATATAATAAGTTTTTCTGATAATGTAACTATTTTTATAATTTAATATCATAGCAATAACGATGAAAAAACGCAACAGCTATTTTCTAGTTTAAATTATTATCTAGTAATTAATTAACTATTACACAAATAATAGGCGTTTGATTGAAAAAGATTTAGTCTTCTCTAAGATTTAGTATGAAAAAGAAATAGGAACATAAAAAAGATGTAGTTATTATCATTAAGTCTTTTTGGCGTTTTGTCAGTGAGTACTAGAAAATTTGTCTGAAGTTCCCGGGATGATCATCCATCATTTTGAATGGAGTCAGTAGTTTTAACGTATAGTCAGGGCTTGATGGTATTTATGGCGACACGTGTACTCATTTAGCAGCAACAAATCAACCAAACGCCCGCCGCCGACGTCTTTTCTAATCTCTGTTTACATTGCTTATTAACCGCAAATTATTTGGTACACACTTTTTTGATTGTTTTCTATCGCTATAATTAAAAAGTTAAAAATATATTATACCGATTTAAATTAATAATGTTTACATTACGCCTGCAATAAAATTCGATTCAACATTTTTCAGTCATAAATCAAATCAATAAATTAATGTTGTTTAGTTAAACCACGCAGCATGGATTCTATTTCAATTTTATACTGGCGCCTTCGCGAGCCCCATAAATCTTATTAAAAAAATTAAAAAGTGGAGCATTTACTCAAATTTTGGTACTCAAAAATTCGATTTTTATCAAAAATTTTTGACCGCAAATATTCAAATTTGAAAAAGTGCGCCTACAATAATAATTTACATTTAATTGTAATGTAATAAGCGACTGACACAAGAAATATAATTCCTTTGTGAAGAGGATGAGTTGAACGTGGCTGAGAATCGTAAATTTGAACAAAGGGCTCCTCTGCCATCAACATGGCGGTTGCAGCCAATGGGATTGTCGGTTTGAACAAAAGCGTGGGGCCGAACCCATCAGAACCCCGTTCCATCCACTTCACATTATTGTGAACGCACCGGGTCAATATTATTCTTGGGCCCCTCACCTACTATATGTGGACACCATTGTCCAGTTATCACCTCTTAAAATAACAAATAGGGGACGGACGTCCTCGTCGGCTTTGCGTCCTCGTCGCTCGCCCGCAAAACGAACGAAGAGGCAACTAGCAACTATATTCGGGTTTTGTGATGAGGCTATTGTAGTTTGTGGGAAGCTACAAGCCACTTTTTTATCAATAAGTTTCAAACTGGCTGTCAGTTTATTGTTTTCTTTGCTGATGAAGTAGGACTGCTGGATTTAATGAATTTCTAAGTTGCTGCTCTCTTATTTACCTTAAAAGGGTGACAAGTTTTGTCGAGGTGTTTAAATTGTTGATCAATCACGATAATTTGTTATCTTTGGCATTTAATTATCGCGTATGAAAATATGTATCTATTCAAATTGGAGGTTCGTTGAAGACGCTTAGGTACATTTACGGTTTATTTATTTTGTATTGTGAATATGGCGCAAATTATTATATCAAAATGATCCCTAAGCAGTTATGGTATTAATTCGTCGATTACATCGCAAATTACTCAATTTAATACAAAAATAAATTAAAAAAACTTACGTTTAAAAATTAATCACTAGTTTTACTGCCATTTTAAATGTTTCAACTGTTGCCCTCTACTGAAATTTGTCTGAACTGAATTTAACACTCTTACAGAATTCTTGAGTACTAAATATTAAAAATTATTTGTAATTTTAAATTAATTAATAATAATTATTAACAAAGCTTACAGTTGAACATTTAAACTCAATTTTAAAATAAAATTATTAAAATATTTATTTACATCCGCCATCTCTTGGGGAAAAACTACAGTTTTTGACAACTAGTCCAGGACAATTATCCTAACCTCAAAGTGTGTACCCCAAAATGAAAAATAAACCACAAAAATGTATCGACATCTAGAAAAGCTGAGTTTCCCAATTAAACATGTGGGAAATTCATTATTAAATCGCCAAATTAATGTGACCAACATTACGCAATCACCGGAAAAACTTCTATCAACTTTTCTAACTAGGAAATCGTCAATTTCAAAACTACTCAACCCAAAAGTAAGCATTACTACTCTATACTTAAACGCTTATACAACAGTATACATAATTACAGCTAATTAAAGTTGTAAACCGAGAATATGCAGCTGTTTGTTCGCTCATTCATCGTTCAGGCTTGCCTGATATTTCACAACTTCCCTACTACTTGAACTGCAATAGAAACTTCCACAGTTCACCCCAAAGTTATCAACAACCATCTAATAAACCCCCGAATCCAGAAGGGCCCGAAAAACCTAATAAAGAGGACGATGACAAAGACAAACTTTCGTCACTTATTGCTAAAGCGTTTCTTTGGATGCTCACTGCTTACATGGTTATCGCGATTATATCCCTAATGTTTCCAAGCAGCAATCAACCAGAAGTAAAAATTCCCAGCCCTACAATTTAATTTTTAATACAGATATAATGTTTCTAATTGCAGGTAATTCGCTATGTTTCCTGGAACGAATTTTTGTATCAAATGCTCGCCAAAGGTGAAGTTGAAGAAATTATCGTAAGGCCAGATGCTGAAATTGTTACAATAATTCTATATGAAGGAGCTATTGTCAAAGGGAAAAGGGTAAGCAATTTTAAAGCAAATTAATTTATTTCTAATCCGCAATAAACTAAGGTGGAAAATAAAACCTACCACATGAACGTAGTCGACATAAACAAATTCGAAGACAAACTCCGCGAGGCAGAACGCAGATTAGGCATCCAAGACGGCGTTCCTGTAATTTACGAGCGAGGCACCGACACCGCTGGCAAATTACTAATCTCTCTTCTAGTCGTCGGAATTTTAATTTCGATACTTGCCAGAAGCAAAAGTATTCGCCCACCAATTAGCATGGATACTTTCGTAATTATTTCCAATTTAATCGCCCCATTGAAATTATTTTAAATTTATTATAGACTCAATTAGGTCGCGCGAAATTCACTCTTGTAGATTCGCTAACCGGGCCTGGAAAAGGTGTACACTTTTCCGACGTGGCCGGCTTACGCGAAGCTAAACAAGAAGTAATTGAGTTTGTTGATTATCTTAAACGGCCTGAACATTACAAAAGTTTAGGAGCTAAGGTGCCAAAAGGGGCACTTTTGTTGGGGCCACCTGGTTGCGGTAAAACTATGCTTGCTAAAGCGGTGGCAACCGAAGCGAATGTGCCGTTTTTATCGATGAATGGATCAGAGTTTATTGAAATGATTGGGGGTTTGGGGGCGGCTAGAGTTAGGTAATTAAAAAAAAATATTAAATAATATTTAATTATTTTTTTAATTAAAACTGTACAAATAAATATGTTTAGGGATTTATTCAAAGAAGCGCGTAAACGAGCGCCTTGTATTATCTACATTGATGAAATCGATGCAGTTGGTCGAAAACGTAGTGGCCAAATAGGGGGCGCTGGTGGTGCTAGTGGCGAAAGTGAACAAACTTTGAACCAGCTTTTGGTCGAAATGGACGGTATGGCTAGTAAAGAAAGCGTTATTATGCTGGCATCCACAAATCGAGCCGACATCCTTGACAAAGTACTTTAAATAAATAAATTAATATTTACTTTTACTATCCATAATTTTTTTGCTAGGCGCTTTTGCGTCCAGGGCGCTTCGATCGCCACATTTTAATCGACTTTCCCGATTTAATCGAGCGCAAGCAGATATTTGAGCAACATCTTAAATGCATATCTTTAGAATTCCTGCCAGATTACTATTCCAAACGATTGGCGTATTTAACCCCCGGATTTAGTGGGGCGGATATCGCAAATGTTTGTAATGAAGCCGCTTTGCATGCAGCGCGCTTGAAGCAAACGAAAGTTAAGAAGGATAATTTGGAATATGCAGTTGAACGATTAGTTGGTATGTGAAATTATTTCTTTGTTTAATAAATTGGTTAATTTATTGACGGTTTTAAGGTGGTACTGAAAAAAGAAACCATGCAATGTCTTCCCAGGAAAAACGAGTGGTCGCTTATCATGAATCGGGGCATGCTTTAGTTGGGTGGATGCTGGAACATACTGATGCATTGTTGAAAGTTACTATTGTGCCTAGGACGAGTTTAGCGTTAGGATTTGCTCAGTATATACCGAGGGATCAGAAATTGTTCACCAAGGAAGAAGTAAGATAATTTAAAAATTAATTAATTAATTAATATTTTTGAAAATAAGTTAGCGCTCAAATAAATCTTCCAATAACTTACATCAATGCAAGACAATGGATAATAACAATGAAATATATCACAAGGTTCTATGTAGTAGTCATAATATTATTTTTCTTCAATGCAATACTCGATATCTTTTTTTTACAACGCGAGGCAGTTGCTGACTCTGCGCCCTGACCTTAGAAATTTTATAGTACGCTAATCACTTCGGATATATTTTTCTTTTGTGTGATTAAAAATAGTTCAGACTTTAATAAATCATATAAAAATAATTTAATAAAATAAAAAAGAAAAATACTATTTTTTTTTAATTTTTTTAATTTAAATATATTTTATTTAAATTTAATTTATTGATTCTCGACTTGTGAATTAGTTGTTCGATAGAATGTGCATGACTCTTGGCGGTCGAGTAGCCGAATCCTTAACATTCAATAAAGTAACCACCGGAGCGCAAAATGATTTGGAAAAGGTCACAAAAATGGCATACGCACAAGTTAAAGAATACGGTATGAATACCAAAGTCGGTTTACTTTCATTTGTTGAAACCGAGGAGCAACAATATGGAAAACGACCATATAGTAAAAGATTTGCAAGTGTAATCGATGGCGAAGTTCGACAATTGGTAGCTGATGCCTACAAGCAGACTGAAAAGGTTTTGCAAAAACATAAAGCGCAACTTGAATTGGTAAGGCGAAATATTTTCCTAATAATTAAATTAATAATTTTTGAAATCTAGTTAGCAGAAGCTTTGATTCAAAAAGAGACCCTAAATTACGAGGACGTGGAAACTTTACTAGGTCCTCCACCGTTCGGTAGAAAACGACTAATAGATCCTGCCGAGTTCGAGGAGGGGATGCGAAAAGATGCTGGCGACACGCAGGAGACGAAAAACGAAGCGAATACAACGGCGACTCCAAAAGCTTGAACGGTATATTTAGACTATAGTATCTTTTAGGAATGTAAATATTTACAAATAAATTTATTATTGTGTTCATATTTGTCAAGTCAATCCTCAGACTGAAAAACAATCGTTTTTTGCGTATGAGTCAATCTAATCGACTGAGTCGATTCCATTCATTATTATTATTATTTTGCTTACGCCACATAAAAAACAGCCGCAAGATAAGCTCTTGACTTTGTACTATTTGCTTGAAAACACTTACTATCACCTGAAGCTAAATCATCAAACTGAAACAAATATGTTTTCTAAGTTTTGTTTACTAGGAAAAATATTAATTATTATAAAGAAAATATATATTTGCTCTATTGGAATATGCAAATCAAATTATGCAGTTTAATTTCTAAATAGCATTATTAATAATAATTTATATTGTTGTAAATGTATTGGTTTATGCATGCACGATTTGGTGAAGCAGAAATGCTGTTGTGCAACTTAACTGGAACGTACAAAATAATCTACATTAACATTAATCACATAATATGAGTATTTATAATTATTTTGGCCCTTTATTGCAACAATGTAGAAAGTCCAATTTTTATATAAGCAAATTTTCTCTAGCTGCATTTTAATCGCTAATATTTATTAAATCGAAACCAACCATAATTAGCGTCCGGGTCGCGCAAAGTAAATATACCAGAAGTTTTTTTTTATAAAGCAATTTTCAAAAAAATTACGTAATTGCTTCACATTCTGTGTTTTGAATTTTGTCCTACTAATAAATCTTAGCCCGAATTAGTTAACTAAAGTTCAGGACCAGGCTAGAAAAGTTGAAGCTAAATTATGACCGGAAATGTCCAATTTACAAAAAAGTAAAGTGGCTGTTGATAGAGTCATTTTGTCTGGAAGAAAGAAGATCGTTGGCAGGTAGAACCACTCAGGTACAAGCCGAAGAGTCCGCTTGGAATGCGTTGCAGTGATTTCAGCTCTCCGAAGAAGACCACCCACAATACCTCCTGGTCAAAAAGAAAAGAAATCGCTGAATAATTTTATGTTTCAATTTGAAACAATTCCGGTCGAATAATTGTAGAAATAAATAAAGGCATTCCGAAGTCTTCCCAAAATCACTTAGTGCTTCAGGTAGAGGCTTGGACTTGTTATTTCCAGTCTTCAAACTTGCCGCTAGAATGGAACGAAGGACTCGGTGGGGTCACTTTTATATTCCGTCAGTAGCAAAACGGGTTTCTGTAGGAGAAGCAGTTTTGACTGCAGATTCTTGCTCGATTCTGTTGAATCAACCACACCAGTGTTTCAAAATTTTTCGTCTTGTTCGCTCTTAAGGCCCATAAGTTCTGATGAGTTTCAATTGGAAGAACTGATTCCGTTTTGTGGTAAGTTCAATTTGCTACTACGAATTCACACTATCTGTCTGCTAACTCGACTAATTAAAATTTAAATTAGATTTAATTTGCCTCCAGGCTAAAAGTTATTATTCATAATTACGCTCACACTTGAAAATTATTTCCATCGGAGACAATTTTTCCGTCTTTGCGTTTTTGTATTTAATTTTATATTATTGCGATATTAGCGGAAAACAACTGAGAAAGTATGACAAGTTGGAATATTAATTTATTATAAAAATTATGAATATAAATAACGCGCACCTGCTTAAATGCGATGTGTTTATAAGATGATAATCATAAATAAATTCGAATGCAAACAAATAAATCTCTTGTGATAATTTGTTGAAATAAATCTAACTTATTGGTATTTTTAAAGACAATCATGCTGCAAAATAATTAGCAAGGAAGATTAATTTTTATTGCTTGCTCTGTTAGCTCCATTATTATTATCTCTTATTTATCTCCGATTTATTATAAAAATAACTTCCTGATCTGCACCAATTCCTGAATACCGATCATTAATTACAGTTTAGCTTTTTAATTTTGCAAGATAATAAATAAATTAAATTGCAATCATTATTACATGATATCAAAGTTTCTTCAAGTATGAAGAAAAATTAATTAGCTATTGTTTACTATAAATGAAGAATTATCATCGGAGAAATTATAAAGTGCATTTTGACGCACTTTTACGGTCAAAATCCTCGTTTATTAACTCATGGCGGTTGGCTTAAATTGACGCAACTTTGCTAAAAGGACTAAAAATCGAAAATAAGAGGAAATAATTGTTCAAAAACTCCACAAAAATATTTTTTTTTCGAAAATTTCAGGTCCACAATGCTGAAGTGGCTACTATCCTTAGCACTCCTGACCACAGCATTTCTATTCCTGCAGGAGGTGCATAGCTGCAATGAAGCAGTCTGCGGCAGTGTGGTCAGCAAATGTCTCTTGACTCAGTCCTGTAAATGCGATTTAAAAAATTGTACGTGCTGTAAAGATTGCTACAACTGTCTCAGTTATTTATACACTGATTGTTGTTCGTGCGTAGGTAATGCGTGGATTTCAACTTAATTGCAAACATCCGAATTTTTAACTCAATCCTGTTGCAGATATGTGCCCGAAACCAAACGAAACCGACAATGTTTTGAGCAAAAAGTCGCACGTTGAAGATCTACCCGATGGCGGAATACCCAATCTGTTTAACGTACTTACAGACTCGCCCGATAATCGGAATCGCTGGGATGCTATCACTTTTCCCATCGATTTGGACACCAGTTTGTATGGGGCTAAGAAGGAGATTAAAATACAAATGCGTATGTTGATCGAAAATTTTGGCGAAACTTTATGGTAAAAATTTTGATTTTATTTAGAGAGTGCTGAACAAGAAGTGGTACCATTGAAACCGTCCAATATATTCACAGTGAATTGTACAGTTGCTTTCTGGTCGCAATGCATGAACTGGACGAAATGCAAAACCAGTTGCGTTACAATGGGTGCATCCAGTTATAGATGGTTCCATGATGGGTGTTGCGAATGTGTTGGTCGGCATTGCATTAATTATGGAATTAATGAGAGCAAGTATGTTGGAAAAAAAAATATTTTTTAATTTTTTTTGGTCTCAAAATATTTTTTTGAGACAAATAAAAAAATAAATTGCCAATTATTTTTAATTTATTAACAATTTTGTTTAGATGCAAAGGATGTGCAATGTCCGAAACCCCGGAAGAGGAATTCATCGACGATGACGAACTGGTATTCGGTGAAGACATCGACGAGTGAAGATCTACTAAATCCCATCTCCATATTTACTTCTAAATTAAAAGCACTATGGATTTGATGAATGAATCATTGCATTGGTACAAATTAATATTATGAACTGGTTCGCTCCTTTTGCTTACTGGTTTAAGCATCCAGGATGGTCTTGATAAATTTTTTACTAAAGTTATTTTAATCTCCCCATATAGGTTTAGTTTTGTAAAGATTTTTTACATTTATAAAAAAAATAAACGTAAGTGTACAGTACTTTATTTAAACAATTTATATTATTATAGAGATGTGATAAATAAATTACATTCTAATTATTTTTCGTACCTGCCTGTTAATGATACTTAACTTAAGTAATCCTAAGTCACTTTAATGGTTCCCTCGCATATAAAACTTGCACTGGAAACAGTATTCCGTAAACTTAGTAAGACGAACACATTCACAATAAAAATGCACAAATTAATCATATTAATTTCACTCGCAGTTGTCGCAAAGTGCTGTAATGAGTCTAATTGCGGTAGTGTGGTTACTAAATGTCTACTAACTCAATCTTGTAGCTGTGACTTCAAGAATCCGACTTGCTTCAAGGAATGTTTCAATTGTTTGGGTTTTTTATATACGGAATGTTGTTCGTGTCTTGGTTCGTTTTTCTCATGCTACAATTATCCTGCTTGGTGTTAACATACTTTAATTATAGATTTATGTCCAAAGGCTGACTACCAATTAGACAAATTAAACCAAAAGTCGCATATCGAGGAATTCAAAGAAACCTCGCCAGGATTATTTGATATCCTGACGGAGTATCCGGATGATTTGGATCGATGGATTAGCAAAACTTTCCCGTTTAAAGTCGATCTAAGTGCATATCAACCCAAGAAGCAAATTAAAATTTACATGCGTAAGTTGTGAATTAATTAATAATTAATTTAGTAATTATTTGAACGGTTTTAGAAAATAGCAAAGAAGTCGAAGTGCCAAACGATCAAATTTTGAGCTTAAATTGCACTGTGGTTTTTTGGTCGCAATGTATGAGCTGGGCAAAATGCAAAAACAGTTGCCATTCGATGGGTGCTTCCAGCTTGCGCTGGTTCCATGATGGATGCTGCGAATGTGTGGGGCAAACTTGCATCAATTATGGATTGAATGAGAGCAGGTAAAATTAAATTAAATAAACCCTTCAATTTTTTTTAACCATAAATATTACAGTTGCACAAAATGTCCTGAAGAGTCGGGAAGCCACAATGAAGACCTGGAGTTCGACGAAAACGCCGATTATGGTGAAAATGAATACGACGAATATGCCGATAGTGATTAAAAATATTTGTTCGATTATATTCATTTTTTATTGACGTCATTCCTTAAATCGAGTACAAAACTCAAACTTGTGCCAGACAAATTTGAAACTATATATATTGTATATAAAACCGACTTGTAGCCCAATAAACTGACTGTACCGCATTGCATTTGAATAGTACACACCATTTATCTTATTAAATCACTGAAATATATACCCGAGATTTATATCATAAATTCTAGTTCTAACATTGACTATTTGGTCCATATATCACATTATTAAATACGCCAGAACAAGAAGACTACGTGCTAAAATTTTCTAGCATTTTATGCTAACAGGGAAATGTAAAACTATCGGATCACATTGAATGTAACAACCATTTGGATTGCTAAAATAGTCTAGCAAACTATTTTCAATTCAAAATTTTAAATGATATGTTTAGATGGGCTTTACTTCGTCCATCCTAATCTATATCGTTGTGATTAATATATCATGCAATTGTATTAATATAATCTACCTGATTCCAAATTCAAGTTGGTTTCGGATAATACGATGAGCCACTTTTTTCAGTTGGCGGATCATCAGTGTCGCTATCATCCTGAGGTTCCTGAGATTCTGGCAGTCGAATGAAAGGTAAATGTTCACTACCGCTCCACATTGAGTATAAATTCGTATGCAAGCGGATTGCATCCTAAACGCAATCCAAAAAATCAATAATTTAATTAACAATTTCAAGAAATAAAATACTTACGCCACCACTAGCATCGCTTCCCGACCCGCGCTCGGACGAACTAGTCGATCTACTATGCACCGACAAACAAGAGGACGAATCGGTAGAAGAGCTGCTTTTTCGAGACGTTAAAGGTAAACCTGGAGGAAATATATCGTAATGTTCTGTCACAGACATGCCACTCGAATGTGGTACGTCAATGGATTGCCAGTTGCCCCTAAGAATTTATTAACCTTTATATAAAAATTATGAAAGCAAATTATAATGATACCTTTGAGAAGCAGGTCCAGGATACATGCGCCTATGCATGCGATCCTCATGAGTTTCACCCCAATGAGAAATATTCGGCATACCATGTCCTGGTAAATTTGCCTGCGGGATCGAAGAGCGCATTGGACGACAAGAAAGCAACTGTATCGCTTCCGCTAGTCCTTCGCCGCTTGTTATAGTGCCGCCATGGGTCTGCGGCAAAGCTTCTACATTTGCAATTAATTAATTAGTAATTTATTAATCCAGTAAATAAATATTAATCAAACCTGGAGTAGTGCTGCGACTCCTCTCCTGCGACGCACTAGTCGGCACCACCAACTTCGACGGCAAATACCGATGCTGAAAGTGCCCACCCTCAACCCAAGTACTATCCCACGGCATCGACCACCGCCTCATCGTCCCCTCGCCTCCACCCTCAGCACCAGCAACTTCGGGCGCAGCGGCTTCCGACCACCTCCGCTGACAATTCAAAGGAAACAGCGGAAAATGCAACGGCGATCGAGACCCGCGTCCTGGAAACGGCGATTTCATCGTATGCAACTGACCGGGAGTTGGAAACGGACCGCGAAGTGTCTCCAAAGTGCTACGAAGACTTTCCGGAAAGCCTTGGATTGGACTGGATCCCCGATGTTGCTCGTGGTACGGCGATTGGCCTCTAGTTTCAGTCAAAGGACTTTGCTGTCGGGCCGTTTCGCTTTTTCCCAACTCTTGCGTACGCGGACTATCCAGCGACCCTTTTTCGGTCGTTAAGTGTGGACTGGACATTTGCGATCGGTCGCGTCCGAAGCATTGCTGCAATGCTGCCATGCTACATTCGGGATTGTGAGCGCCTCCGGGGGTGGTTTGGCAGGACGGACACATTGCCATTGCCGCAAAGTTCTCACAGCCCGCTATCGAGAACTGGTATTGCAGATTGACGAAGGTTAGCAGATTTTCGGTAATGATTTGCTGGTTGTGTTCGAGTTGTCGTTGAGCGTCCGATTCGTCGAAGGTGTCGCCGATGCTCATGTCTTGCATTGCGGCGGCGATGTGAGTTTTGACGGAGTTGCTTGCGATTACCGTGGCTTTGGTGAGTTCTTCCCAACTGGATTGGCATTGATTGGCGAGTGGAATGTTTTGCATTTGTGAGAGATGAGTGAGGGATTGAGAGAGTCTGAGACCGGCTGCACACATGTTGTTTAGCATCTGAAAAGAGGTTCGCGATAAGTGTTAGTTCTACTAGAAAATGTTTAATACGTACTTGTAAATAAAATATCCAACTATTCAAGCAGTCGGCAGCTGCTACTTTGAGAGCGTTTGGACTGGGAGGTTGTTGAGGTTCGTCAATGCCTTTGCGATCCTTGTTTTCGGCTTCTATTTGTTCCGAACTTGTTTGTTGCATTTCTCTGTAAATGTAGGTTAGTTTCGTGTAAATAATACGTTTGAGTGTATTTACCTTTCCATGTTCGATTGGTTTACTTGGCACTAACACAAATTATATTAATTAAACAAAATGCGTTCATAAAAAGGCGGATATAAAAATAAACTTTTCCATTATATTACGCTCTTGAAATTTTTCACTGAATTCGTATGTCATTGCAGATTATTATTGAACACTCGCTGATAATATAAGCTATAAATAATATTATTTTTCATTGTTGTATCGAATTACAAAATAAAAATAAACAAACGTCATTTATCACAGTGACAGTACTGTCATTAATTTAATTTTCAAAATTGAGAGCGACTTAGACGCCATCTATTCGGGATTCTATTAATTGATTTTTAGGCAACTCAATATACACATATTCAAATTGAAATAGTGCGACATTTTTTTTCAAAATGTCGCACAGTTAATAATCTAACTTAGTTTGAATTAAAAATAGTGAATAAAAACCAGTTTCCCAGAAGACATAAAATATCATATAGTCCTCATAAGTACCAAAGTAACCATTTAAACCTGCGGTTAGGTAAGTACCATTAAAAGTTAATTAACTTAATGCCATACAGGTAAATAGTCGCAAAGACGTACCTAACCTTTTAAACTTTTGTCGATGAACAAGTAAATATAGCTTAGTAGTCTCTCGAATCGCCTTAAGCCTCAAACAGAGAACAGTTATTATAGCTGGCGTATTTGGCGTCTTCTGCAGCTTGCAGACCACTTCTTCGTGGTGTAGATGACGTCATTTCGTTCGTACACCTCCCAACATCACCTGTCCAACTTTGGAATTAACCAGTACAAAATACAACAACGTGTTGTTGTTTACCTCCTTCAGCGAGGTGAGACTTTCATTCTTTTCGAGTCAGTTGATGAAGGCGCGCGTGGTCAATTGTACTCATTTTCTGGTGATTCGCGAGCGCTAACTGTTATTGAAACGAGTATGCGTTTTTCGAGAGTTCAATAAATGATTATTTTCAGTGGGAATCAACTGAAATATGTGCTCGTTAAAGACTCTTTCGAAAAATTGTGATTGTGTTTTAGTAATTTGGATTTTACTCGGATTTATTAACCGGATTAATTGTCAAGGTAAGCGTGCTTAGTTGCGCTCTTCTTTCTCTTGTAGGCTTATGTTTAGTAAAGTGCATCAGTAATATGTTGGAATTGGAATATTATGTCAGTTTATTTGCAATTTTGCACCAGTAAAAGTATAAAGCTCGTCTCGGTTAATAACTTTGGGAGTTTCGCTTTCAAGGCAAAAGTTATATTACACAGATTTAATCTTTACTGTACCGGAAAGTTCTATATTTATGTCCAAAATTACCATCAGGAGGTAAAATGTCTTCATTACCGGTTGTTAGAGTTATTAATTTTAATATTGATACGGATCTTCATTCATTTGTTGCCTAAAAAGGAAATACCGTATTGCTGAGAAAAATAATTTTTACATTTTTATGCATTCTTCTATAAAAATAGAAATTGGAACGAGTCATGCATTAAATTTCATAGGATTTAAATATATTTATCCTTTCTCCTCAATATGTGTATCCACACTTTCTCTACGCATCAATGGACAAGCTCATATAAACAATTAAATTTCGTGTAATAATGAGCTTTATGCATATTTGAATTCCAATTGGTAAAAAAATGTTAATTTCCTGCTGCACGATTAGAGAAACCTTTTTCAAATTGAACACGATTTCTCATCAGTCATCAATGACTCAATTTTTGAAAAAATTGAAGCATATGAAGTGTTTTTAGATAGTACCTGATAATAATTATAATGAAAATCTATTGATATTTTATTGCATTATGGCAATTACAATAGATATTTCATATTTATTAGAAACTTTACCAATAAAGCGCAACAATAAATATTACAAGAGGAAAGGAAACCTGGCGGGTTATATTTTGTATTTGAAAGAAAGCGTATATTAATTATTAATGCATTTGCAAATTGAAATTTGAAACAAGGAAATCTTAAATTTTACAAGTTAAAAGCGAAATTATCATATATGCAATATTGAACATTTTAATTAAATAGTAAAAATCTCGGTAAAGACATAAGAGACAAACTTATTTAAAGAAACTCATATCCAAGCATATCGAAATTAGATATGGTTTTTCAGTGTTATTTTACAGTTAAGTTGTGCATAATTTTCTCGATAATTTTCTTACAAAATAAAGAAAAACTGAAAAAGGCAAGGCCGCAAGACCTAAATGCTTCAATAGACTCAAAACAAGAACGATTTCTCTATGAATTGAATTATTAATTAATATTTTTAATCGGATATGGAAAAAATTACATAGTTTTTACATTAAAAATTAAATAGCGTGAGTTAAATAGTAATTTTATTAGCAAAAGCGCAATAATATTGATATATTTTTGCAACATTATCATTAATCGACGAATATTTTATGGATCGAGGATCTAATCAAGGAATTCGATAAGTTTCTATACGCAGGTTGGGCAACAAGTTGAATATCCAAGTTTGATACAATGATATGTTATGCAACAAATTGTTACAATTTGGTATATTGCATTTTGCTATAAAAAAATTGAATACACATTGTTAGTGTAAAAAAATAATATAATTGGTATTAAGGCGATTTTGTAATATTTATTTCGACTGCTAAAATAACAAATTAAATTGTTTATCATCCGGTATATATGATTATATAGATTATTTAAAAAAGCAAACCGTCTGAATATCTAAGCCGAAGGTTGAGCTGATGAGGTGTGGTTTTATAAAGAGATTATGCGGTGCAAATATAAAACTTTTTCGCCTGGTTTTGATCATTCATAGATCAAGGTTACCCGGATAAACTATATTTAGTGAAAATGTAGATTCCGGTAAGAAAATATAATTATTGTAATGAAATATTTATGCAAGTTTATCAATAATTCTACTTAGCATACTTTAATTACATTGCCTTATAATCATCATAAATTTAATACGATTTATTATTTTACAACAAAAAAGTATGTATATAAATTGTCTATTAATGTATGTCTCTTTGAAACATTTATCTCGATATGCAAATATAAAAATCGCGAGTTAACTTTCTTCTTTCCTTTTTATTGCATATAGATATATCGCGCGCGTTATTATGTTAATCGAATATATATAGATTCAATTGAGTAATAATAATGAACGACTTTCTTTTGATTTGCATAAATAAACGTCTTTACTACCAGTATAATTACAAATAAACGCTTTTCCATCTCAAATCCATCAATGAAAATATTAAAACACCGCCTGCAACTTTTCTGAACAATGTCTTATGTAAATATCATTAAATTGTTCAGTGTTATGAGTCGTGGTTGTACTTTTTTATTATTATTATAAACTATAGAAAGTAGAATGATATTTATTCTTATATCTATAAAATAAAAGTGCAAGAAATACAATATTGAAATGTTAGACGTAAGTTTTCAATAAGAGAATTCCAACCACAAGAAAATATATTTTCAATGAAACAAAATTAATTTTTTTAAAAACTAAAATTTGCATAGTATATTAGTATGCAAATACTAGACGCATAATTAATGCATACAAGTTTTCTTTTTGACCAAGCGTCGGACCACATCTGTTTAATTATATACCATTTTCCTGCAATCTAGCGTTTAATTTGATTTTAAATATAGTAATACAAATAATTAATTGATATTTTGACCAGGTGACTATCGAACCACATCTGGTTCATTATAGTCTATTTCTTCAATAAATACTAGTAGCAAGCAATTTTATTGGGTCATCTTGATATCCGAAACGGGACTCTAATCCTCAAAGGTATACCAAACCAAGTGTTTCAATTTATCGCTGTCATTATTAATTAAGATCGATTTGCGTGTCGTGTAACATTGATCCAGATTTATCTGCAAGATTCTTACACCGTCCATCAATTTATTTTTTTCAAAACCTTCTTGCGTGTTCGAAATGTGTGCAAACAAAAAACAAAGAAAGAGTTCTGCATTTGAGCTATGACAGTGAATTATTTTTAACGATCAACTTGACATAGTTTCCCACATTCATAAAAAAAACTATCATAATTAGATAAATTCCACCCTGCACATGATGCAATTAAAAAAAATACTTACATTTCCAAGGCAGTTGTTAAAACGCTCAGGAGTATCAGTGCAGACGTGAGCTTTGGTTTAAAAAAGCTAATGTCACGCTTTGTTCCGTTAGTTGGGCCACAGTCGGTATTTATTAATGTGACCTACCGACGATGACCCTTTTTGCTTCCAGTAGCAATGAACTAGTTAGATTTTGCTAAGTAACATGGAAAAATAATTGACTTTATAGTCATTACAAATTACATATAGAAGCACTTGTCTTGTTCTTGTAGGAGGATAGAAAGCAGCTTTGCAATCCAAATTTGACCCTCGCAGTGCAATGATCAAGTCGAAATAAATGTAGCCAAACTTTTTTATAACAAGATTACCTTGAAAAAAGTGATGGCAATAAACCATTCACCCTTTGAAAATTAAATTTCAATTATATCGGTTGTTGTTTTGGCAAATTGCTAATATATTACTTAGGAAAAAAATTGAAATAGATGTCGAAATAATATAATGAGACGTATAAATTGCATTCACACGTTTTTTATTGAACAAATTAAGAAACTTTGACGGATACATTTTTTCGCTTCTTTTTGAATAATGCATGGGAACCGAACATTAACATGTTCTAATTAATAATGGAATGTGTGTGTTAATGTATTTTCTAAAGAATAATATTTATAGGATTTTTCATTCTTTTAGCTGGATGTATAATAAATTAGATGCAAATCGTTATTTTCTCATTTTCTCATAAAATGCAATAATGTTGACATGTTGATCTGTGCTAGGAATAATAACGTTAGAATAATGCAGTTATAATTACCTACTAATAGATTTCTTGTTGTGTTGCAACAACGATTTAACAATAAGAATTTAATTCTTGAAACAATGTTTCACATTTATTTTTTAATGCAGCAAAATCGACGCAGAAATCGAGCTATTGAAGAAATCTCGGGAGAGATGAATGCCGAATAAGCGACGAACCCTAAAATACAAGTCGCAATCGGAAAGTTGATACATTTTTTTAATTTTTTGAGCAGTTTCTTATTAAGACCATAATTATAAAGTAGTCATAAAAATTTGAGTAAAATTTGTCAAAATTTGTCCAAAAAAATTAGAAAAAACGCATTTATTGGCACGAAAATCATAATTTTAATTAACAAATATTATATTAAATATATTTCTCGATGTATTTATTCAAAATATGAAAAGGTATTAAAATTAATAGGCGCCTACATTGGGAATGTATAAATTAATCGCTTTCTATTTATTTTAAATTGTGATATGTCGTATAGCATTGTTAAAAATTAATATATAAGGAAGCACACATTATAACATTATGCAAGTACCATTTTTATAAAAAAAAATTGCAACATTTCCATGTAGGTACTCTTTAAAGGTTGCTTCAGGCTGTAATGCTATGATTGATACAATACATCGATAGATAAGACTTTTCTATTAATATTAATAATTATCGTTATGCAATATTTACATATAAATGTCGTTTATCTGGTATTTGATTGAATTAATCCAACAGATTGTTAATTGCACATCAGATTGTATGGAAGAAGAACAAAGCAAAGTGTGATGATGTTTTGTATACAACAATTAGCAAAGGCACTCTACTGACTCGTATAATCCAATTACAACTTTTGAGCTTTCTATTCTTTTGATTCTTTAATTTGACAAAAGTGCATAGAGAGAAAGTATTTGAAAATTATTTTTGTTTTGTGCATGCATGCCAATGCAACTGTATAATTAAATTGTAACTTCGATTGATTTATTTGAATCGAATATCTAGTGCAGTGTGTTAGTATTATTGTTATTATCATCGATTAAAAAAATTCTTAGTCATTGGGTTTCGGAGTAATAATTGTTAAGTCATGATAGCACCTTATTGTAACGTTAAATTGCTCTAAAAACATATTCGTTACTCAATTGTCCATTATACATGCAACACAACATATAAATACACCCGTTATTTTTGGTTGTTTATTTATAAAACTACATATGCTACTGTTATGTTAACAAATATTTATTAAGACACCACTAAAATAAACAATTAGCAACTCGTTGCATTTGTCAACAAAAAGAACAGCTATAATTATTTACTATAAGTAAAATAACAAATATTGTAACAATTTGTTTTCTATTTTTGCAGTAATAAAATGTGGCCATCCAGCAGTTCCTCTAAATGCTCGTGTTTCATTGAGTTCACCAGCATTAGCTCCAGGAACAATAGCGACATACAAATGCGACGAAGGATATGAAACCTTTGGCAATACTCAGACTTCCTGCTCACCTTCAGGAGAATGGGTTGGAGAGATCCCTTTCTGCGGTAAAAATTTTTTTTGGCTTCTTGAGTTCTACCACAAATTCTGCAAAAGTTTGCAGTCGGTTGGAATTTAATTCCAATCTAAAAACTATTCTGATAGGAAAGGAACTTTCTACTCAATTTGTTTTATTTAAAGTTTTATGATAGACTATAAAAATAATTAGTAAGAAAATTTGGTTCTTTAGAAATGCGCTTAACAAGTAAGTCAATATTTTTTCCAGTCTTTTTATTTCATAATTATTTATTTGACTGCTCAAAAAAATTGATATTTCATAATTGTATTTTGTAAAAGTACCTGTCCATTGAAATGTTAAGTATAGCATACAATTCTCTTTCGATTACCACAAATACTGTTAAATATCAAAGCAATTTGGAATTATATTTACTGTAGGTACTTAAACTTAAAGGCTAAAGTGTGGGTTTGATAAGCTAAAATTAAAACACTTTTACTCTATCTACCTAAAGATTGGATTGCAATACAGTTAAAGATTCAATTTTTAAATTCCACTAGCTAATTAACTTATTCATACGACCTTTGCGCGGAAACTAATTATGCAGATTTGTGTAGAAATAATCAATTATTTATCGAATCGCCAATAATGCAATTTTATTTTAACGGTATTCACACATATTTCTCCATTAATCTACAATTAGTAATATTTTCCCATAGGTACAAACATCGCATATCGAAAACCCGCAAATCAATCAACAACAGTGCGAGGAGGCACTGCTTTGAACGCTAATGATGGCGAAAAAAGTACAGAACATGATGGTAAAAGATGTTCGGAGACACAGAAGGAAGTGAGTCCCTGGTGGCAAGTGGATTTATTGCAACCATACGCTGTTAAAGTAATCCGTGTAACTACAAGAGGATGCTGCGGACATCAACCATTAAGAGATGTTGAAATTCGCGTGGGTAACAGTAGCACGGATCTGCAGAGGAATCCTCTATGCGCCTGGTTTCCAGGCACTATTGGTAAGTCGAGGAATTGTTTTAATGAATTTTCAAAGTGTCAATAAACCAGGTTTTCGTTCAATAGCTGTAAACGGTGAACAAAGAAATGTTTGCGTTTTATTTTAACACCACAACGGTTTTTGTAGAACCAGTGAGTTCGTGCAAAATTTCATAATGTAGATCGATTTACAAGAAAACAATAATAAAAGCGATCACGTTTTTGTAAGCATAATGGATTCAAGATAGCGAAACGTTCTCGCATGGCTGCAAGCCTTTTTTTTTCGGCTTTTTTGATTTATTGTGAAAAAAAATTCGTTAGCGTTGTAATTAAATTTGAGTTTCTTTTTCAGATGAAGGGATTACGAAGACGTTAACCTGTGCAAGGGTTTTAACGGGACAGTACGTTTTTCTTCAGTTGGTTGGTGTGGAAGGTTCGCTTTCCTTATGCGAAGTTGAAGTCTTCACTACTGATGGTGAGTGGACAAAAAGCACATTTTAATGCGTTTATAATTATATTTATAATAGCGAAGTATTCTATAGGAAATTAAAATATTTCACATAATTATTTACAGTGAAACAATCGAATTGAATTAGTTTTTTTAATGTTTATTAGGCACACATAATGGAAAACAATAAAAAGAAATTCATTTCTTTAATAGTATGGTTTTGTTGCGTTGTGAATATCTAATTAGAATGCATGAAAAATGAAAGCACTGACTGGGTTTGAAAGTGAACGAATTGTGAATTGCAATAAGTATTGGTTAGAGCTGATTTTATCTGATTTCAGAGGTAGAAAATTTTTGAAAAATTAAAAGTGCTATGAGAAATATTTAGAACTTCTAGGTCGAGATTTTTTTGAGCTACTTTTTCAATCGTAGGTTATTTAAAGGCTTGAAAAAAAGGGGATTCAAAGAAGCCAAATTTTTTCTTCAACATTCTCGTAATTGAATTGTCACTTTTCACGCCAAATTAACAAAATATTTCAATTAATTTATAAACAAATACCATAAAATCAATTAACTACACTCTAATACCTAACAAATTAGAATTTTCTACGAAAACAATACTACAGCAAATAAAATAAATTACCTTCACTATTAAACACACTTTAATTATTCCTTCGTGATAAATGGATGATAAAAGATACCAATCATGTACTATAATTATTCAATTTTAACAACATCTGCATAATTCCAAGGCCTCCAACAGAACCAATTTCTAAATCCAATTAATTCTGCAGAATTCTCCGTGGATAGATGCGCACCCAGAAGTGCACCGGAAGACGCCCAATTAGCAGCCTTCTCAAGAACTTGCTATGAATTCGGCGTGGGACGAGGTGGTACCTTTGCGGAAGCCCGAGCTTATTGTCAGGGCCACAATGGAGATTTGGCACATGGAATGTCACCTGGAGCGACGTCGTACCTGTATGCGGAGCTGGAGCGACGAAAACCCACGCTGAAGACGCAACTTGTCTGGATCGGCGCGCATAAGGAGCCAGGACTCACGTCGAGGACTTGGAAGTGGGTGAATGGTACGTATAATTATTGAACTGTTGCATCAATAAATGATCGAGTTTAATTGTGGGAAACTCAATTGAGATGTTGCTTTTTGCGCAAGGGGCTAATTAGTAATTATATCGGACGTTATCTAATGTTCGTTTGAAAATGTTGCTAATTTAAATTCAAAAAAAAATTGTTGTCTAGATAATTAATTATTTTCGTCGATGAGTTGTAGAGATGTTTTGCTCTCGAGTTGAATTCGTTTGACCCGCTTTCTGCTTCTGACATTTTAACATCTTTAACAACTTGTTTGATTGTTAATTTCTTTATATAAATGCAAATGTATTTGATTTGTTAGAAGGAACTTTTAGCAAAATGTTTATTTAACGATATTTGGAGTTAAATATTTTTTTAGCGAAAATATAAAGTAGCACCATTGCGTAATATTGAATTTTTACAACAAACTATTAATTTTTTTTAATGGTTCTTCTTATTATTGACGATGATCTTTGTCCCAAATTCATCTCACCTTTTTTATTATACTTTTTCTATCATAAAAAAATTGTTTTCTAGTCGAAATTTATTTAGTTCTGAATATTTTTTGAAAATTTAAAGGTGAAACCGTGAAGCGCCCAGCCTGGGGAAAGGATCAGCCCAACAACTATAACGGTGAACAAAACTGCGTAGTCCTTGATGGTGGTCGTGGTTGGTTGTGGAATGATGTAGGATGCAAGCTTGACTATTTACATTGGATTTGTCAGCATTGTGAGTTCATTTTACATACCTACATTTATTATTTATAATAATAACATTCATAATATACATGGAACAATTTTATACCATTTCTTATACAGGCTGTCCCAGTAAAATATATTATTATTATTATTTAATTAATTAACGGTTGAATAGAATGCGGAACATTGATGGAATACTGCATGCAATTAGTAATTAAATTAAATTAATATTATTTAGCTTGCAGCGAAATGCACAATACTTCTTTCTGGGCGAATTATCTAGATCTGCAAGGATTATTATTGATTGTGTAAACAAAATGATTATCGATGATGTATCCTTCTCGTGAGGCTTAATCTTCGTGCTTTTCTCAAGGAGCTTTATTGTTTTCTTGCAGATTATTCTCATATTCGTTAATTTTATTAATTTATGTTGATTTTATGATTACAACGTATACAGGTGTTAAATTTGAAACCGTAAATGGGATAATTGAAACAAGCATTATCATAATATAATTTCTTACGAAACACAATTTTACAGTTAACTTTTGCTACTTTTTTTTTAAATTAGGTATTCCAAATTAGGACAGCAATAGTTCACCAAATTATTACATGATTCATGCTTTTATGTTATACTTAGTTAAATCAAGGCTATTTTTTTTAAATTTACTTGCAGATTACTGTCCATTTAAATATGGTTCAAGATTTAGTTTAAAGGTCATAATTTATTTTGGAATGGTACAATTATTTATTTTATTAAATAAAAAGTATTTTAAATCCTTTAGATATTTTTATCTTATTTATTTTTATTCAATTATAAATTAAATTATGTGTATATGCATTTTACAGTTATTTTAATAGTTTTGTTATTAAACCAGAAGCCTGGGAATTTTATTTAATTTATTAAGGTAATTTTCATAAGTGGTATTTTTGTTGTTTTTTTATATAACGCTTCACGAACATTTTAATATGCAAAAAATTAAGTAATCGAAATGCATCCTTCAGAATGTTGTAAAACAATAGCTTTTTACAAGATTAACATGAGTACATTGTGGCATACTTTAAATTTAATAAATAATACCTTTTTTCAACACATTTTCAAGAACAAATCCATTATTTTGATCGTTTAGCAACATATAGTTCGTCCTAAATAATTCTAAAACACGTCTAATTACAGTTTATAGCGATAATTAATAGACTAATAAATCAATTCGCAGAAAAAGAATGGCTTAAAGACGTGATTGGGTGTGTCCACTCAACTGCACAACAGGTTTATATTTCTAATAATTCTTTTTTCCATTCAAAGTTCACACCAACAATTTAAATTGTTGGTGGTTTATATATCAATTCAATGCACTTTCGCTTGTTTAGCATTCAAAATGTGGTCTAGAATAGGCCAAAAGTGCACGACCAACTCACTTTTACTTTTCGACGATTAGAAACCAACTAAACAAATCCATTAACTAATTATTCTGAACAAAATCGCTAATTTTTCTCACAATTTAAATAAAATAATTAGTTCTGCTCCATGAATATAAAAGTACCATTCTTGCAGCACCATCGTCGTGTGGCAGTCCAGATAAGCAAATTAACACCACAATTGTAGGAACCAATTACAATGTTGGTGCGAAAATTGAATACAAATGTCCAGAAGGCCACAGACTCCTAGGGGACACCTTGAGATCTTGTGGCAAGGAAGGCTTCTGGTCCGGCTTAGCTCCATCCTGCAAATGTAAACCTCCAAAGTTTTCCTCAAATATTTTATTAAATTTCCGCCCCTATTTTAGATGTGGATTGTGGAGTCCTGTCTGGCTTAGACCACGGTTCAGTTACTTTAAAAGACAAACGCACCACATATGCAGCAAAAGCTCTGTACACCTGCCATGAAAACTACACGCTCATCGGACATGAAATAAGAACATGTGGTGATAATGGGAAGTGGACTAACTCGACTCCGCAATGTTTGTTCGACTGGTGTCCGGATCCACCTTCTATTCATGGCGGTATTGTTATAACATCCGGACATCGGGCTGGAGACACGGCCACTTACACTTGTCAGCCTGGTTACATTATCTTTGGACAAGGGGTTTTGTCTTGTGGGTTGGGCGGCGATTGGTCAGGCAAAGCACCCACTTGCAAATATGTAGATTGTGGAGCACCACCGAATATTGATAACGGAAAATATGAGTTGCGGAATGGTACCACTACAGTTGAGAGTATTGTCGAGTATTCTTGCGGGGAGGATTATTGGTTGGATGGGCAGAAAGTGCAGAATTGTGGCAGGGAAGGAAAGTGGTCAGCGGATGCTCCTTCTTGTGAATTGATAACTTGTGATGAGCCGGACGTACCAGCTGGAAGCTATGTGGTCGGGTACGACTTTAACGTGCATTCCAGTATTGAGTACCATTGCGAAGTTGGTCATCTGCTTCGTGGTGAAGCAACGCATGTTTGCTCAAGTGAGGGCGAATGGACTGGTACTGCACCAACATGCGAATGTAAGATTGCAACATCTTTGCTATATTTTCTACTAATTAATAATTATAGATATCGATTGTGGTAAAGTTCCTACAATGCTTTATGGAAACACCGATTACATAAACGGTACTACCTACGTGGGTAGTGAAATTTTATATAGTTGCGTAAAAAATTATAGACTGAATGGAGTACCAAAGAGAACCTGCTTGGAATCTAAGCAGTGGAGTGATTCCACTCCGAAATGCGAAGGTACTTTCCTGAGCCCTTCCAACAGTACCTTTCTAATTTAACTTGCATTTTTATAGAAATCAGATGTCCTGAGCCCGTTTTGGCTGAGCACAGCATCCTATCTGTAACAGGAAATGATCGAATGTACGGAAGAACTCTAATTCGCACTTCCGAAAACTCGAATGTGGGAGCCACTTCGTACAAAATTGGAGCTTTGGTTAAATACAGATGCGAGCGTGGTTATGTGGTGGTTGGGGAACCTTTGAGTAATTGCGAAGATGTTGGGAAGTGGAGCGGAGAAGTACCACAATGTGTTTGTAAGTACCAAATATTTTTTCCCCTACAGAACGTATCTACAAATTTTGTTTCTTAGATGTGGATTGCGGCAATCCAGCTAAAATAGAAAACGGAAAAGTGAACCTTCCATCCAACGTCTCCTACTATGGAGCCTTAGCACTCTACACTTGTGATCCAAACTTTGAATTAGATGGAGTTTCCAGACGTTTATGTGTGGAAAACGGAACTTGGAGTTCAGAAACTCCAGCATGTCGCGAAGTTCAATGCAAGGATCCCGATGCGTTGGACGGAGTCACATTCAAAGTTAGTACGCATAGTATTGGAGGTGTCGCGCAGTACTCTTGTCCAAGAGGACATAGTATGCAGGGCAATTCTACGAGGATTTGTATGAAGAAGGGAAGCTGGAGCGGAGTTGCTCCAAGTTGCATACCGGTTGATTGCAAGAACCCGAACAATATTGAAAATGGAAGAGTGATAGTTATGAACGGTACTATTTATAACAGTGCAATTGAGTACCATTGCGTACCTAATTATGAAAGAATTGGACCTTACCTTCGGAAGTGTTTGGAGGGCGGTGATTGGTCTGGTGAAGAACCTCGATGTGAAGGTAAATAATTATCTCCCATTCTTCAAATAGTTAAAATATCTTCTGTTATAGTTGCAACTGGTGAGCCTCAGGAAAGTTCCAATCTGGGTACCAGCATTGGTATTGGAGCCGGAGTGGTTTTGTTCCTTCTATTACTCCTCGGAATTATTTATTTAAAACTGTAAGCATTAATTATTTAAATTTCGCGGATTTTACACTATTTATTTTATTGCAATTTCTAGTCGTAAACCGATAGCTGTAAAAAACACGGAGAATGTGGAAGGAGCCGAACGAAAGGAAGATCGAAATGCAGCAGTAATGAGTTATGCAACATTGAGTGATCGGAATGGATACACACATTCGCATATTCCAGCAAATATTTACGAAAATATGCACGATGAAAATATGTACGATGCACCTTATGAGGAAACAAGTCGCGATAGTGGCACTTATGAACCGGAACCAGTGGGAAGAGTGAATGGGAATAATGTTACCATTAATGGCGTAGCTGTTCGATAGGCGAAAATTTAGTTAGTATTGTGGACTGCCAAAAATTTTGTGAATCCAACGAATTTCAAGTTTGTAAATTATTTGTATTATATTAAACATTAATGATAATATAGTCAAGTGTGAATGGATGGTGCATGATTTGAAAGTTGAATGCGTTTTTTGTTAGAATAAGGGATGATGATGACAACCTGAGTTGTTTTTTTTTATGTAAATACTCATTTTGTACTAAAATTTGTAGGTATGTAAAATAAAGTTGTTTACTAGTAACTTACGTCTCTCATTATCCGCATGAAATTCTTAAATAAAATGTGATACAGAATGTGAAACAATTGTTAGGTTTATCTTCAGTAAAGAGTCAAGAGTAAATTAATGTCTTGTTTATTTGGAAGACATTGCTTATTATTAAAACCAGTATAAATTGATTGGGTATGAATACAATTGTTAATGGTATTTTACATAAATAGCATATATATTGCAATATATTTATTTATTTAATTTTTTTTTTTTGGTTTTGAAAAGCTTGGAGCATCTATTTTACAAGCAAGTTAAACAATGTGGCTTCTAAATTTTTCAACAATTTCAACTACGCCTAGAATGATGATAAAAATATATATTTATATTTTGGTTTTGTTTTGAGATTGAAGCGCCTGTTGAAAAATCCAGACGGATTTCATTATGTAATCTTATACACAATGGATTATAAATTTGATGAATAGAAAAGGTGTAATAAAAAATAATAGTAACGTATAATTTAAATTAAAATGAATAGTCTATTTTTTTCTCATCATTTATAAATAGAACACATTTGATTGCATCATAAATTATATAAAATATAAATGTGTAGGTAAACAACAAAATCGAATTAAAAACAAAATAAAGACACAGAAAGTTGTTGTTACAATTATATAAATTATGAAATAAATAGTGAAACGATTAAATTCACTAAAAGTAAAATTAGATTACAATCTAAACACATTGATTTCTCAATCAAGAATATAAAATACACTTAAAACAGCGTGTATTCCTCCAAACAACAAAAGAACATAGCATCAACTATTCAATTATTATACTTATTATAATGATCACGCTAGAATTATTTACATGTTGAGTTGATACGAGTGTTTAAAATTAAAAAGTAGAATTAGAAATTTAAAAAGATAATACATTTTCCTATGTATAACTGATTAATAAAAACATTTGTGTAATAAAAAATCACGTATGTACAAAACAATACACATCCAACAAGTCTATGATAGAATTCATAAACTCCATTATAGGGTTTAATTAATAATAATTTCAAAACCCCAGCTTAGTAAGCGATTATGGGAAAGTTGATTTCTACGGCTATGCCCATCACAGTATTTTGTTTTTTCTCTAGTAAACCTTGCAATTGTCAAGGCCTGTGGAATCTAAAAAATCCAAACCACCTTTAACACCCTACTAATAAATATTTTAATGGAAAGTACCTTGTCAAGTGCCGACTGTCCTCATGCACTGCCATTTCCGAGCTCTTAAACTCGTTCAACTCCTTTCGAATTGCTGCCTTATCTTTCGGTGTTAACTTAGTCCACGGCTTTTCGGCTCTTCGATCATAATCATGCGCTTGTGTCACCTCAATGTAATCATTGAATCGAATAATTTTCTTCTCCTTCAACTCCTCAACAGTCGGCCTAAAACTGAGCTTACGCAACAAAAATCGCTTCTTCTCCTCTTTCTGTTTCTTCTCTTCTGCCGGACTTTGTTCTATAAATCAAGCATTAGCCCAAACATCCACAAAATAAATTTTTAAAATACTTTTCAAAATATTGCGGTCTTCCAGTTCTTCCTGAGTGGGTCGCATGCTGAGCCGCCTAATCAACCTAGCACCAATCGCTTCCCTCGACTCCTGTCTCTCATTATCCGATTGTATTTGCAAAATGTTGCGATTGATCAACTCTTGTCGATCCGGTCGCAACGACAACTTAATCGACAGACTTTCTTTACGTGCTAATTTCAATGCTACCTGCCGATCAGTTGTCAAATTGCCATCTTCATCTCGATAAGTGATCGGACCATCGTTCGAATCACTATCGTCGCTACCATCTTCGCGTATCACATATGGCCTTGCATTCTCCTTATTCTCCAAAGTACCAATGAACCTTACTGGTTTGGTACTGCAAAACGAAACGCAAAATTAGCAACCCGTTAAACAAAAAGTTTTCTGCCGAATTGAACGATAACCCGAATAAATGATACACTACAGAAATATATTTACCATATTCTTATCCTAGGCCTAAGCGGTGGCCTTCTGATTGACATAAATAACACAAATACATTAGCACCAATTTTGCAAACAATTTTGATCAAATTTGAATTTTTGAAAGCTCCCTTAACTTTATCCTTTGATATATAAACTAGCTACTTACTTGAAACTAGAGTTGTGTTCCTGCTGTCTCATCATTAGCGGTCTATTCTCCTGTGTCGGCGTACCTTGCGGAGTCGGCGGCCCCTTTTTCTTGAGCGCCGATTTCAAAGGCATTGCATTAAACTTGGGCTCCTTCGCCGGTATCTCATCAATCCTGCTTGTATCTATTGCGGGATCCGGTTGAGGCATTCTATAAATATACGACGTTTCGGAATCGTAATCGCCCTCATCATCGTCATCGTCTTCATTATCTGAAATTGGTCGGTTGGTTTTTAGTCGGCTTAACTTAAATCCTTACAAGGTGATAAATTACCATCATAGTCGTAGTCGCCCATTTGGTTGGGCAAAGGGGATTGTTGTCGGTGCGGTAGAGGACTGGGCGAACTAAACATAGGCGGTGGAGGAATTGGACCAATTTCGGAAACGGGAATGGGAGGTTCTGGTAATTCCGATAGCATGAATCCGGGACCTTGCATTCCATGTGGTAACATGACATGATGATGATGTTTTTCTTGTGCAGGTGGTGTACTGCCTGGCGGTCCTGGCTGCCCTTCATTAACTATAAAATACCCATCTGAACATTAGTCTAGTAAGAAACGATTCTTAATTCCGTTAATCAAACACCAGTAATTAAAATAATTCAAAATAATAATTTTTGGAAACAATAATTCGTATTCGTATGTATTATAAACAAGCTTTAAGATAACCACTTACAGTGCTCACTATGGTAACACAATAACCTTCTGGTAAGTTTGCCATGTCCTAAAGAGCTGGGTCTTTCGGGTTTGCCGGACGGCGTTTCCATTCCAGGCGGTTGAGAGACATGTGAAGGCGTTTCTCCATTGGGAGAAAGAGCGCCGTTCTGTGCCGCTCCATCAGTCTTTTCTTTTTTCGGCTCTAAAATAATTAAACCCCCTTGTCAAAATAGTTCCAGCGTAAATCAATTGTATATGGGTAATTTTATGGATATAACATTTAATTGATTGATTACAAGGTTGATTAGCAAACGTACATTCGCATTAACTCCCAGACCATTTAATTACCTATCGATTTGAATATAATTTGATATATTTTATGGACTGTTTGTACATAGTAAAAAAGATCGTTAAATCTGGATCAGATAAAGCCATGAATAAAGTGTAATAAAACACTAGTTTTACCATTGTGTGCCATCTCTATTATGAATGTACGAGATCTTAAGCTCGGATTATTCTCGGTAATCTAACAATTATAGTAAAAGTTACCGCTTCCATTATTAGTTCAAGCAATTACACCCAACAATCGCTAATAGTTGGATTAGTGAGTATAAATCTATCTTCTACTAAATCTCCAACATTTGATATTGTTATAAAAATATGTTCTTCCACATAAAACATTTTCTAAACCTATTTGGATAGCTCCAAGCAAGCATCAAGCCACATAAATCTTGTTACCATCATTGAATCCCAGCAGAAAGCTTAAAGTTAAAAATGATGGCAGTTTACTTGATGTGCAAACATAAATATTGAAATACAAAATATCCGCTAGAGAGAATTCAATGTTCCTTTGTTTCCACAGGACCTTCAGTCAACCTTGCCATTTTCCTGAAGGATAATCCATTCAATGCACAAAAATCAATATCGCTAAAAAATCGCTAAAGGTAAACTTCCCCAAAACAAATAAACAATCCATCAAATTTAATGGGAATTCTAAAATCGGAATTCTTGGCAAGACGAATGGAAATGCACAAATTACAATTCTGCACCACCTAAATTTAAACCTGCAATAAAATGCTTTATTGGACGGTTAAACTTTGAACAGTTTCCAAAGAGAATCATCTATTAGAAAAAGCCCAGTTCTGCCAAATTTTATTGAACTCTAACAACTTCTCCACTATTTCTAATGAATCACACTTAGCTAACCGACTTGGAAACATTCCAACGATCTCATTCAACATTTAATTTTACGTGTTCACACTAAACAATTACTATCATCCATCAACGTAGGATTTTTACCGCGAAACGAGGATCGGCTCTTGTATCCCGGTGGCAGAAAAGCGGCTGGCGGAGTGATGGGGACGGCGGTGTCCCAAAAAGGGACCACATCGGGCTGACATTGACCATAACCCGAAAGGTCCAATTTATGCTGCTGTTTTTCACAACGTCTTCGACGCCGCCCTCCCGGCGTAAACGTCTTCACCAGAAACCCGACACCACTCATCGTCGCCAATCGTTTGCATAGCACCACAAAAAGGATTGGTGATGACAACACTCAAGTGAGCTTTCTTTGTTCAGCCACTTGAAAACAAACCAACAGGTCCAAGCAGTGAGCCTGTGTCGACTGGCGTCGCGGCGCGAACTTTTGGGTTGCGTGGGCGTCGGTACGCCCGTTCGGATCGTTACCATCCTGCAGCATCCGTGACGTCAGGCTCCTTCCAACAACAAACACTGTGTTTTGGAATTTTCTGAGCAATCAAAATATTTTCGTTCCGAGTTGTATAAATACACGGATTTTTTTAACGACTCGTGTGTGTTGTTTTTTCCTGATTAAAAAAATCCATGTGGCAGATATACAGGCTATTGTTCGAGCTATTGTTTTCGATGGCTTTATATTAATCTGGATTTGTAATGAACATGACAATCTATTTTCTAAATGCATATTGTTTTTAGGTCACTCACAACATGCCTTCCATTATTTATATTTATGGAAAAAATCCATAACTCGACGGTTACCAACATAAAAACTGCATTAACATTCGATGCATTGTTGTTTTATTTAATGTTACAATCGTGTAGTTATCTAAACATTGTATGTCAATTTAGAATTTTTCAAAACAATAACCACGGAAGTTTATAGCCGCATAGGTAGAAAAATTCCGGGAAATTTTGATGCATAAAGTTTGTTTATATTTATTCATGAATTTATAAAGTTACTTGAGTTAATCTCCATCTTCATATTTTACGTTAAGAATCTTAAAAAGTTTTATTGACTTTCCAAGATTTAAATAAATCGAAAAAATAATTTGTATTAACTTAAATAATTTCGTTGGTAATTAATGTGAGTTGTACGTAAAATAACATCCCTTAAAATAAATGCTTAAATTAAAATTTAGCATGCCTTTAATTAATATTGCATGAATATTTACAGTTTACATACAGCCCTGGCATGCAACAGAATTTTAATCAATATTAATTTCAGCTATTTCCACATGAACATTTTAAACAATTGTAAATATTTGACTAGTATTCCCTCATATTAAATATTTTAAAATGTTTTTCAAAACTAAATAAAATATGAAAGCATCGCAAATCTTTCATCGTTTCCTAAGCTGCCATTCATCGCGCTTCGTCCTTTCTTCGCGTTTTCCTCATTTTTATAAGAAATACAATTTTCTGTAGAATATCGCTACTATTCAATTTTCCTTCATTTTCAATTCGATTGGCTCCCCAACGTGCCATATAAGCAACGAAGATATATTAACAACCAGTTAGAAAATAAAAATAAACGATCTATCTTTAGAAGCCCCTTATACACAATCTGTTAAATAACATATTTCAAAATAAGCTTTCGAAACACAAACGACGAATTCCGCAAAAATCAATCAATACCCAAGCATAATTCCTAAAACCAAAATAAACACAAAGCTGGATATTTTCGAGACTTGTTGCTTTGCAAAAATTCCTATAAATCGCAGTCGGGTTAATTTAGCCCAAAAAGTCAATAGCGCTGGAAAAACTAGTTTTACAGTGGATTAGAAGTAATAGTGCTCGATGTCGTGAAATATAAAACTCGACAGGGGTCTAACATAAATCTGGTTAGCTCAAAGGGGTTTCCATGTGCTTGCAAACGAATACGTTTACCTTCTAGCAAGCGAATCGATAATTTCTAACGTTATCGTTCATGCAAAAGTCTGAGGTGGTTAATTCCACTTCGCCACATTTTCTGAATATACATTTTTATTTTCATTTTTGCACCATCGATTTTATAATTAAAATCACATAACTTTGTTGGGAAATCAAGTCCTTCTGTGGTTGTCCCTACATTTGTGATTGCATGTTAGGTACGTTCAATTATAGATAGCAAAGTTGTTTCGCAGGACAATGAAATTATCGATCTGTATCTGTCGTTAGAATTATATTAACAGCATTATCAATACACATCACTAGCCAGGATGCATTTCGCGTTATGCAGGCCTCAAAATAGATCGTTTGAACTCATATTTTGAATGCTGCAGTTTCTTTCAGCCTGATAAATCGATATTTCGTTTTATCTTTGAAACTATATGCAATTTATCTGGCTAGCACCTAGGCAAAGACATCTACAATTAATTGGAACATTTTCAAGTTTCCCGTATAAATAATGATAAAAGTTGCAAACCATTCGGTTTTATTCTCTTGCATCGCATCTGCAAGCGACAGTAACAGAAACAAATGTGCTCAGCAGGAATTTTAAATAACAAGTACATCCTGTTGCAGTAAAAATGACCGATTACCATCACTTAACAAGATTAAAAGGTCAACAATCAATCCATCTCTAATTTCTAGACAAAGTGAACTTCATAGGTTTAATTTGAAGCAAGACAAACATTTTTGCGTTTGAAGCAATAAATAATCAACTGCGGTATATTTTTTAAGCGGTTTGTTTAAGTTTGCCAGCCATTCTTAAATCCAGATTAGTGGTAGTTAAATTTAAATTATCTCGCAAAACATTATTAAACGTGAAGTTTACTTGGAATTAGGAAGATTTGTTGCTCGTGCGGGGGTAATTAATTAAAATTTAACTGCACCAGGTTGGACGAGTGATCAGTTAATTTTTAAACAGACTTTGCTCATAATTACAATACTAATTTGAATATTACCCAATTTAATTACGCATTTAAAAGTTTAACGATAAAAATAGTTTTAAATACTCACATAAAAACCAATTGAACGCCAATAAAAGTGGTTTTTAAGTGAACCGATTATACTATTAATTTTTTTTATGCAAGTAACACTTAAAATCGAATTAATTAAGTAATTGGATAGTTTAAACGCAAAAACATGATAATTGTCCGCTCACTATATAATTAGCATTTTTTAAGCAACCCAGAAAATATTTTTAAAATGTTCCTGATACCAAAAATAATAGTAAACCTGCATTTAAATCAGAAAATTCTGATTGTAAACACACAAACCTTTTATGACCTATTTATAGTGAAAACAAACAAGCGAATTAATGATACTAATAGTAGCCCACACTATACAAATAAAATGGATAATAAATTATCTTGTCCTTTAGCAAATCAAACATTGTAATATCAAAATCATTATTGTAATATAAAAGCATTATTGTCGAATATAAAAGCCACGAGATTTTAATTACATAATAGCACCTCAATAAAAATTGTCTCAATTATAATTAGAATGCAACAATCGTTGGCCGGAGGCCAAAAATGTTGACGACAGACATAAATGCAATTTAATTAGTCCTGAAATTATATCGATACATGCAATAAATAATGTTTAGAAAACCGAAACCGCAATTAGTCCACACAACAAAAGAATCCCATCATCCTTTTTTCAAATAAATAATTAATCATACCTCGAAAACATGTAAAAGTCACAATTTGGTCGACTAGGGCCTCTACTACACCTAAACAAATATTTGCAATTCAAAATTCGCTGGAAATGAGATTCCACAGTACTTCTCTCGTTGCTATATTAAAATTTGTAATTCAAATTTTTAGAATTTTGAGGCATCTTTTACTAAAAAAAATTTATCGGGTTATTTAAAAATGTTTTTAAATTTTAACTAGGAATCAAATTTTAAACAAATTTAAGCGATAAGTTGAAAGGTGTGTATGAAAAGATTAAAAAGTGAAAAATTTGTTGTAGGTACTCTAATTTAATGAAACTATTTGAAGCTAGATTTAAAATTACCAATATAAATCAATGTTTGAAGTAAATCCTAGCACTATCAGTGTAAGGGGTGTAATAAGGGTTAAAAACATGAATTGAGGATTCTAGGACATTTTTGATTAAACTACTTTAAATTATATTTTAATTTATTATTAAAAAACAAATTTAAAAAAAATCTGACAAATCAAACTGTAAGGGCTGCATTGGGGGTTACAATTGTAATATGTAGGTCCTACCCTAATTTTAATTTAATTAACTAAATAATGATAAGTTAAGTAAGTTAAATTACTACTAGGATCCAAATTTGAAAGAAATCCGAGCATTTTGACTGTACATGGTATGTTAAGGGTTGAAATTGCAAAATAAGGGTTGCATACTATTTTAAATTATATTATTCGTAAATATGTTTAAAATGTATAGTAGAAATCGAATATGAAGAAAATCCGAACCATATGACTTAAACTCTATATTGGAGGGGTGGGGATGTGTGGTAAGGGTCGAAAATTATTTTTACTCACACTTTATGTAAATATTACTAAAATAACTGATGGAAAAGTGTGGGTAATGCTGCCATATAAGAATCACAACACCGTCAATTTTTGAACAATTAACTTAAATGGCAAATGGGTCGTAGGGGCTTATTTTTAGGGGATGAAATTTTTACCAGCATTTTCTTCAATGTATCCCTAATATGTATACCAAATTTGGTCCAAATCAAATATTCCTCCTGGCAGGTATTTACGTTACAACTTACTCATTTTTACAACTTTTTGACCCTTCAACCCTTAATAAAAATTCAACCCTATAATAAACTCCAGATTTTTTGAAAGCATTCACCACTTGGGGTATACACGAAACATATGTTCAATATTTGGTTAAAATCGGTCAGCAACTTTAGAAGATTAAGTGGATCTACCGATTTTGCCATTTTTAGCATGTTTTTGGCCTATAACGCGCAGGTCTTTGAGAATTTTATAAACTTTTTTCCTTCGATATCATCTATGGGCAGGTAGAAAAAAAGGACGCAAATTTTGCTTTAATCGGGTCAGTAGATTCCGAAATATAGTGGTTTAAAGAATTGCACAGACCGACCGACAGACCGACAGACCGACAGACCGACAGACCGACAGACCGACAGACCGACAGACGGAAATTAGTGAATATGATTTTCGTAATCTACGCATTCTATAATGTAGAAAAAAGTGAAATTTGGAGAAATTTTTTTTTTCATGAATACAATACTTCCTCTACGAGAGAAGTAAAAAAGGTGTCGAAGGCGAAATAATAACAGTCATAAATAGTACAGTTATGCATACCTTCCAAACAAGTACATCTTCCTAAATAATCCATTACAACTTCCGCTAAACCTAGTTTTCAATCGCAAAAAATAACTCATTTCGACTAGAATGCAATAAAAACGTGCAAAAATTACCTTTAAAGCAAGTACACCCCATAATATAGCCCATCATTGAAATCGGTCGACGGGGCGGCCCGTCGTCGTCGTGCTAGTACGGCGCTATTCACTGGGCCAAAGCCAAAGTGACAAGGCCCGACACCGGCCCCCATTCGCAACCTCTACCACCTAACGGCACATAACTCATATGCATTCACAAGACCCGACACACACCCACAGTTCGAAAAACGTCAACACGGAAACTGCTAGCCGAACCGGAACATGCTAGTAGATAATTGACAAACACCGACCGCTCTGATGCCGCTTCTGCTTCCACCAGCACGAACGACGTCTATCGGACAAATGCGTCAAGTAAGGTACGTGCATAGGCTCGGCGGCGGCGGTGGCGGCGGCAGCAGCAGCAGCGGCGGTTGGTGGAGGGTGGCGCCAGGCGCTGTCATAGATTTCCTAGCTTTACAATTTATGCCCTTCATCTTACCCCCAGCATTCTTTCTCTAATTCATTCAGTTAACATTGAAACTTAACTGTGTCACATTTTCTGCCGCATTTATTTTTCGAAAGGGTGTGAAATTTTAATAAGCGCCAAAGCTCACAGGAATTACTTATGCAACTTAGAACGAATTAATTTCTTTTTCTTCAAACAAAACTTACGAACTAAACGAAAGTAATGCAATACCCCAGACGATATCGATTCAACTTGACACTATAGAAGCAAGATTTAGCTAAACCCGAATAATCGTCATATTATTATTAGTGCAATAAAATAATCAGGAATACAATTAATTAACTCAAAATTGTTGAGCGCTCTTAATTCAAAGGGAATTGTTCAATTAGGAATGCACCCCTACAGGTATGTGGCAATTAGTATTCCAAACCGAATGGACTTTTCATTATTAATTAATCATGAAGTTCAAATAGTACCCGGTCAAACAAATCGCTTGCAAATGTAATCAATCAATTTATACAATAGATATCAGTTTTAAATTGATTATTAAAAAAAATTGACTCACCGGTAAGATTGTTGTTGGCGTTCGCTTGTGCAAAATGCGGATTTTGTAGCAGTTGCTGCTGCAGTAAAGCATGTTGCATAGGCAGTTGTGCCGGGTTAAAACTAGGGTATGCAGGGGGCGGCCCTTGAGGCAACTGTCCTTGCACTTGCTGAACTCCACTGGGAGGGTATAGGGATGGTATAGTTTGACCTAAAACAATAAGAACAAAATTCAGCATCTTCCAAGCTATTGATTTCCAACTATTTGGAGAGAACAATCAGAATAAGATGTGTTTTATGATCTAATAAATCATGCAACATCAAAGAGTGTGGTTTCGAGGTGCTTAGGACCATAACATAAATCATCTCATCTCGACGAAGTTTGCTAACTAAATTAGGTTTCGTTCAATCTACTTGGATTAGCAAAGAAAATAAATTTTGCTTGCCATGATTAGATTTGGTTGAATTGAATTAAATGTTTTTGAAAATTAAAAAAATCTTTATCTCATTTTTACGGAGTTCAGATAACTGCTTAAATAATTTTCTTGGATATTAGAGGCAGAAATAATACGTATATTTAATTAATAAAAATACTGTACTTAATTCTATTAATTAACTCAGTTTAATTATTATTTTATTTAATTACCACCAGTATTTTTCTTGGAATTTTTTAATTAAGTGACAAGAATTTTTCTATACGCCTAAAAAATATTAAAATACCTCAAAATGTATTAATTTACCATTAAAAAATAATTAACATTATATTTTAAAGAAAACGATCCGCGCGACCTGTATAGTTCAAAAGCGCAAATCTAGGTGGCGCTAGCCGTACTACACAGACTATAAATATTTAATTATAATATTAAAGGACTAGTTTAATATCCTAGTAAAACAGATATTATAAGAATCATTAAAAATAAACTTGCATCATTAATTTTAAAATAGCCGTACGTACTTACAGAATTAATATTGTATTGTTTTTTTAATTAAATGATGCGTCATTTTTTTAATGTAAAATAAATGAACAAACCTGGCTCGGATTTAGGCAACGACAATGGACTTTCTGGCAAAAGAATCCCCTTCAAAACCAGCTCGTCCCGATTGGCTCGGACTGAAATTTTTCTTTCTAACGCTGCAAATAACCGTAAATTATTAAGCAACTTCGTCTAGTAGCTGGTTGCGGAAAATATGTTACGGCAAGTTTTAATGCCAGTTTACTTACTTCGGGAAACCGCTTCTAGTTTATCCGATTTCTTTTTTCGTTTCCATTTCCACGGCCTCAATAATTTTCCTATGGAGAACTTGCTTTTCCGTTCTAGGGGCGGCGTTCGCGTTCCGCTGCCCAAACTGTTTGTTCGAAAAGCAGAACCATTCTGTTTCTTTCCTGCAAAAATCATAAATATTTATATTAGAGCGAAAGAATGTGTGCGGATTTTTTTAAATCATAAAAATATGTTTGTTTTCAGAATTAATATTTTATGACTAACATTTATTTTAAAAATAGTTCCCATTTGCAGGAAACCATAATTTCAGAGATGTTTGCTGTATATATTTATAATGCACGTGTATGCATTTAATATTATTATTGTATAATCACGAAAAAACAACAACAAAATTCACGGTCAATACGAAGGTTATTTTACAAGTGTAATTATGAAAAACGCTTCGAAATTTATATAAAATTCGCAAAATATCCAACCACATGTAGAAAACCAAACCCTTTCAGCGAGCAAAGGAGTGTCGCAAAAATATATCGACTTGGCATAGAATGTATTGTAACATTTTGCGTCCTTGGCATTAGAAATATTGTTACAACATTATGGTTTGTGTTGAATATGGCTTTATAATAGGAGCCAACAATTTGTTAACTACTCGTAAGTAATTTGTGTTTGTCGAAATTTCAGCTCGTGATTTTATCAGTAAAATGCATTCTCACAGAGCACTTATAAACAACTCAACATTCTTGCACAAGTTTTTTTTTTCTAATCTAATCTCACTAATTAAACCAACAAATAGTTAAGTTTTTATAGCTTTTTCTATCCAACTTTAATTTAAATTAAACATAAAAAAAGATGAACGGAACAAATGATTCTAGTACATCTCAAATTACGTCCCAGTAGTCTGGTGTACCAGATATTTAAATATTTTCTATTCGAAAGTAGCTGAAATAAGAAGAACTATTTTGGAAAATATGTTCAAATAGTGCTAATCAGTTTCTATTCGAGTAATCAGTAGTTTGTTTAGCTTAGCGTTAATAATGCGTTCATTTCCTCTCAATTCCAATAAATTATCGTCTATAATTAATTGATAAATCCAGTTCAAAATTTGCATAATTATTAACCGAACAAAATTTTTAAGTTTCGTTTGTCTATCGGATAGAATATCCCATTGTATGCAATATTCCACAATTATTCGGCTTGGTATGCGTAAAGCTACATAAACACCACCACATACTTTCAATCTTTTTTTATGTAATCAAAAGTTCAGCGACCGTTTACAATTTACATTTTATTCCAACCGCTTGATTTTTTTCCTTCCTCTTATCTCTCTAAGAATGGAAGTGCTTAAACGAAAAATTCATTAAACTAGAAAGAAATCCTGACAATTAATTGAATTTATTAAATCCTCTTCTGTATGTCTGTCTGTCCCATTCGAAATCGTTTAATATGCTAAGCAGGCTGAAAAACTTTTACTTTTTAAAAGGACCGATACGTATTGTATGTTATGATATGCATAGAGGAACGCGTAGAGTAGTAGTAGTACTTCTTGTACGTTGTTGAGGTTGAGGTCACGAAAACCTGTCTGAAGATATCGAGATGCGTCCAGGTAAGGAATGTGTGACGTAACGGAGGACGAAGAGCCTCTGGATGGCTCTTTTTGACCACGAAAATACGGCAACAATTATTCTACTAAAATAACAACGAGTGTAACACTTTCACAAACTGCGAAAACCATTTTTAATTCAATGATGTTGCATATCGCTACGAACATTTATCTTGATCAAATTAAATTAAAATGAAAAACGTGTTTTATTTGTATTGTGGGATTTTAAATCTGGGTCGCTAAATACGAAAAGATTTTTATATTGAATAATATAATGTTTCCTGTGCTGAACTAATGAAATTAAAGGATTAACTTTAATTTTTCAATGAAGAAATTTCTTCTCGGATTTAGCTATATGAAATTTCGTACGTATTTTATGGATTTAAAAAATTAGCAGGTATTTCAAGGATTCCAATATGAAACCGCAGGAATTTCACAAGACAAAACCATCCTATTGTATGTATAAAACAAAAGCCGAGAAGAAATACCAAAGGTGTTATTTATTATAACAATTATTGATTAAAGAAAATAAATTGCAGAATCGCCTTAATCGATTATCCAACAACAATTTATTAGCAAATGAGTCGTAAATTTGTGTCCTATTCTTGCGGAGTTCTGCAATAAATCAAAGTACGCGTATGCGGTATGTTCAAATAAGCTAATAGCATTATCAATAAATTCAATATTTACTTATGCTATTGAGCCTAACTAGGCAACAAATTATAATTATGTAAACATTTCATTTTGAAAGTATTGTACTTTGCATAACGTGCACTTATTTATAGCATATCAGTTCTAAATTACAATCTCAATGCAAATTTATTTCTCGAGAAAGTAATCAGTGGCAAATTTTAATGATAAATTAGAGAGATAATTTTTTGAAATTTAAATCAGTAAATGTAGAAAATTCCAAAATTGATAGAGATACTAAATGTTCGTAAACAAGAAGCAATATCCATTCCTCTAAATTTCGTAATGGATCCGTTAGAAACATAAGGGTATAAATGGCTCATCCATTCATCATAACGTCTGCAAAACAACATCCTGCATCATCCTATCAATGTCAAGCATGTCTTTTAGAAAAATACTTTCTACCCCAGTTCCTCTTAAAAATATGCGGAAGCTACAAGAAAACTCATGCAGCATAGTCCATATTTAACAACAAATTGCATATTTTCATATTATTAATACAATTACCGTCTGTGTGCTACATAAGAAGGAAATGGATAATAACAGACGTGTAAAATTACGAAAGGGGAGTGGTAATAAGTAACAATTAATGCTAACCTCACGTTGGTCAGGGTCAAATTATTAGTCTCATTATTCATTTAAAAAACACAAAAAAAAAGGAGATTAGAAAAAGTGTACTTTATGTAGCACTGCACGCAATAACCAGGCTTTCTTTGTACTAGTACTTGTTTCGCCATACTGCACCCTTGATGCAAATTAGTTTTACTTAGTTATAAGCTCGATTTTAAGCTCTAACCGATAACATTTTCATTAAAATTCTTTCGTGCACAAGCCACAAAATTAACATAATAATTCTAATATATGTATAGCGAACGCAAATTATAAATTGCACCAAGCACCCACCACCAGACGCTTGTCAAAGCTAATTTTAATTTGAAACTAAATAAAATTATTATTATAAGTCGATATAGAAAATGTAAACAAAAGACTAGAGTGACATTGAATGTGAAAATAAATGCAAACAAAAATATAAATGCACATTTTGTACGACCATTGCAGCCTTGAATGGCCAATACTTACGAGTATGTTTGCTTTTTATAATATTTCTTTTGGATTAAAAAGGTATTTCAACAAGAAAAAATATAAAACCTCGGATAGATTTAAAACATATGGCTAAAGAACGATATAAAATTTTATATGATCCTTCCAGAGAATATTAAACCAATATTTTAAATCCCATACAAGATATTTTCCATTTAAAAAAATATTTTGGTTTACCAAAGTATAAAAGAAAGCATACTGAATGATAATCAATCGACCTAAAACCGATCCTCAACAAAATAAAATTACAGCATATCCAAAACATGACTAACGATGCGCTAATAGTTTCTAATAAAAATAAACAATTAGTTTGTCATTTAATGCATAAACAAATAAAATCCAACATTAATATTAATGGAGTTAACCTCATGGATGTACATTTTATGAATAAACATCAACGAACGCCTCTGACACATTTTCTTTGCATGCATATTTAAAATAACTAATTATTCCACAAAGGAACTTAGTTGCGTAAAGGATAAAGCTACTATAAAAATACTAATTCGATAAAACTGGGTAGCAAAGCGTAATTAAATTATCAAAACTGGCGCTGATAAAATTTGTAACACATTATGGTTCTCAGAATAATTATTTCCGAGAATATTTAATTTTTTACAGCCTCGTAAATTGCATTATACAAATATTAGTCATCCTGTTCAATACTTAAGTCAATAATAATATATTCTGACTTTGGATTCTAAATGACGTATGCAGATAATATTATTCTAGCGTGCAAAATCTCATATAAATTCATAAACAAATACTATTTAATTACAATTCTTTTATATTACATAGCTAATTTTTCACATAATATAATATTTTTATTCATTCAGCTTCCGCAATTCATGTTGCATAATCTCATTTACAATCAAACAAGCAAACTTGAGAGACTATCGCATCTTCTGCATAAACACACCAGTATATATACCTTTAATTATTTCCGTTCATTCATGTTAGACATCTCATAGATAGCATTTAAGAACACAATTAAACGAGCACTGCGAGTGTAAATTACAACATTTTTTTCGTCATCAAATTCGTTTTTGTTTGCATCAATAAAACAATTAATTAATCAGCACAAAAAGTGATTAATTCGAACACGAACAATTTGAATACTTCCAATTCAAATTAGTCATACAAAAAAAATATTTCTAGTAGTTTTGATAAATTTCTAGTTAAATTGATTAACGTGAACTATTGTTTCGTAAAAATCGAGATAAATAAAATCACGTGCATTAATTGAATAGTTTATTAATCAGCAAACCGGTGATTAATTGGAACAAAGTCAAGAAACAATTTCGAGAGCAATTTAAATATTTGCCATCAGCTACCAAACTCATAATTCTCAAGGTTTCTAATTAATAATAACGTAATAATAATTACGCCTCACCTCCACTGCAAATAGAGTCATTTAACATCAACTAACACTTTTAATTTTTCATATGCAAGTGAAATCTGCGTGGGAATTATTTTTCTTTTAAATTAACTAGGCCACAAAGCCCAAAAATATCCACACCGAACAATATGTTTCAAATAATTTGTATGTTACACATGTTAAAAATACTCGTAACATGATTGTATAGAAAGTTTTTGCAAATAGAAGTAGATGCATGCTGCATTTTTCAAGACAAGTTCCATTAAATTACATTTGTCGATTTTTAAATGGACATGGCCCTGATAATCGTCCGACCGAATCTTTTTCAGCTTATGAACTCGGAAGATGTAATTAAGACAATTAAAAAGAAAATAATAAGGCAGTAGAAAGCTGTGGAATTGATTTATCTAATTTTTCAACTCGATTGCTTTATTTATAATCAGCGAAAGAAAATCCAAAAAAAGCCTTCAAATATGCAAACGATTTTCAAGTTTAATAAAATGAGCCAAGGAATTTCTAATTTTGTTTAAAGGCTATTTTAAAAAAAATTACTGATTCAATCTACAGGTTGATTTCGGTACGTTTCAACTCGGTTGCACTTTGCAAGTGCATTTTTGCTGTCTCTAATCTTCTTTATTACTATAAGAGTCCACTAAAAAGCCATCACTCTTTCATTCTATTAATATAAAGTTTACTATAAATCCTTAATTTTAATTAGCTATAAAAGCAATGATGCAAGTTTTATTGTGCAAAAAGTTGATGATATTTATAGCATTTCATTCATTCCACTCAAAAATAGTGTTTATTAACCTAAATTAATCAATGACAGCCTGACCTGACTGAACCTACAAGGCCTTGCAATGACGTTTATTTTTGTATGCTACAAGTACGTCTCCAAATTGAACCAACCCAAAATATGGAATCAAATATCTTTTTTTATAGAGAAGTCCCAAAACTAAAACCTTTTCCAAACAAAGTCTAATAATAAAACCAACATAATAGCCCAAAAAAAAATTCGTCTACCCTCCCTATTTTCTTAAGATCCTCAAAAACGTATGCGCCCAATCCCAATTTCTGGTCGCCCTGTATATGAACGAAAGCCTAACAAACAAATTTTCCTTTTCGTTTTAGATATTGCCACTCACCAACAATAACAGTGGTGACACCCCCCGAACCCTCCTTAATTTCTTTGGTAGTGTTGTTCCCCGCACTCAAAAAATCGGAGAGCGACAGCGAGGAGGCAATTAATTGCCTTTTCTCTTGAAAATTCAGATAATCCAAACTGTTACTCCTCGTAGGCGCTACAATGGCAACAGTTTTCACTTTATTAGTCGTGTTGTTTCCATTCTTTTCATGCATCATTTGCGGTGCAGGCACAACAATCACATCACTAAACCGAACAGACATTGCGATTTTTTCCCAACGAATAAAAAGGGCTCCTACGCATTTATACCTGTGCTAAGGGCATCAGGTAAACTAATATATTCGAAAACAAACAACACCTGTAGACCCTAGCGGTCGAAATAAACCGGTCAAAAATTTCGAGCAACTGTTGCTCGCGATACAACCGAAAATTGCAAACAGTATCCGCACAGTCGAAGAAGCATCATTTCTCAACACCGAACAGTAAAATAATTATAGATTACATGTTCCTGTCGATTGAAGCAAGACTTTAAGTTTGAACAACACAACACATCGCATTCCAAATGCGGCATGCTCGTCGTACTGAAACGGACGCAGCATTCACGTTTCCGAAACAACACGACTCCAACCCCTCCTCATCCTCATTCACTAAATAATGACAACAAACGCCAGAGCTCGTATGGAGCCGGTGGGTTGGAAAAGGACGCAACCATCCGCTCCTATTCCTTTTTCAGTGCGTGTAACTATGGTGATGTGCAGTCGTTGAACGGGGAAATTACTATACCGCCTAGCCATCCCTTGATGCAAGCAAGGGAATTCATCAACCCCCCCACCCATACATTAAACACTGCATTTTCAACAAGGGTTTTTTATCCCTGTGCACCTGACGCTCCATTCCTCAACACCTACCTACCAAAAACCGAGTAAACTTATGGGGCAAACGATGTAAATTAGCCCGAGAGGATTTAATATCCAATTTCATGCCGTCAGCGTGGAGCTTTAGGTCTGTTTTTCCTGAAGATGCGATCTACTAGACTTAAGCGAGCTATATTTACTGTATCAATAGGCATTGATTTTATTGGAATTGAAAGCTTCCGTCTGCTACTCTCGATTCGTTTTCATTAATAATAAGGGCTGTCTATATGGGGTGTTTTCCGATATAATTTTAGATTCAATAGAAAATTGGTATTTGGATGAATCTTGGTTTCAAAGACACTTGGTTTATTAACATTTTAATTTTTTACATGAATTTATATGAAATTTTGTCCCAACTTCAAAATTTTGGTTCGGAATTCAAAAAGTTCGCTATAAATACCAAGTTACTTAAAAGCAATAATTCTATTGCTAAAAGTTGTAAAAGTGTGAGAATAGAAACGAAGCCAGACATTGTACATTTAAATGTATCAGCAGTGTTGTTAAATTGAAGCAAATTGCTTTTATTACTTCAACAATGGATGAATCATTATTGTTATTATAAAAGCGATCTTCGAACTTTATATAATAAAATAAATTGATAGCAATTTTATCAATGGAATGCTTTGTTTAAATATGAAAGCGACGAGAGCCGCTTATAAAATATTAATAAGTAAAAAAAAGTTAAATACCTTCAGTATTTGGTGGTGATTCCTCTGTACACGTACCTGGAAATAATGAAAAGACCGCATTAGAATTAATGAATTAAAGTAATAATAGTAGTGGAGTATGTTGAGTGCATAAACATTTCCTAGTATATTAAATGCATGAAAAATGCATGAGCATATTTATTTTTAACTGCATTACCAGACAGCAAGTGCAACTGCGAAACTGAAAACAGCTAGCATTTCAATACTCGACTAACTACTACTAACCCTATTAATAAAACATTTTCCTTTTGAAATACTCGAAAATTAGTGAAAATCATTTTTTCCCCCAACAAAATTACAATTCTATCAACGTCGACGTCAAGCATCAAACAGATTTTTCAATTTGATTGGATTCAAATGTAACATAAAAAGACAAGTGCCTATCAGTTTGCCTGCACAAGTCTTCGAGTTCTAGATCGGTCGATGGCACTGGCTGATTTTCCTCTTATACGTCCTTACAACGACGCTACTCTGTGTGGTTTGTATTTTCTGTGGCAAAGGGGTTGTTAGGCAAAGTGCCTTCAAAATGCGTGACAAGACAATGCAATGTCAGTTTCATATTAAACTAGAGCAAAAATCGTCAACAGAATTATTTTGCAGAGTTGTTGATGGATGTGGTTCTACAATTTATCAAATCAAATCGTACAAAAGATACTAACTTGTATGGAAAATTAATCATCGTATAAAAGTGTGATGGGATGCTATTTAGATTAAGACAATAAAGATTTCGGAATTTTGTTTGTAAGATAAATCAATTCAAGTTTGTTCTAATAATTAATAAATTAATTTTCTTTAGAAGTTTTAAAACCAACTATTTGGAAAATATTTTGAGAAATCAAAAATAATTCTCTTCTTGATTGAAAGAAGAAATTTCCCCTTCAATCAATATTTGACTTAGGATTCTGGATTTATAAAAAATCAGCATACTACAGGCGCCAAATGATTTGATTTGAATAATTTGCTTTATTATTAGAGACTGCGTAACGACAAAAAATTAAATTATCATCAAGACAATGACAATGTTGAAATTTAATTTGAAACGCCCTAATTTTTTGTTTACCATAACATATGTGAATTTAATCCACCAACTTGTATATTTATTTATCTATTACGTTATCAGTTCGTACAAATGTAATGAAATATACTTTAGTAGTTAATTACTAAACTGTTAAAATACAATATATTAAAAATACAAACGTACCATCCGCAAAACTATTATTAATAATAATACTATCAGTTTTATTTGCAAGAGATTGATTCTTTTCCGTGTCTTCAATAGCACCACTTGCTGTATTCTCATCAATTTGGTCCAATTTCTTGCGACTTTTCGAAATACGTCTCAATAATTTGGCCATATTTGCACAAATTTAGATCAAACACGACTGTCGCGAACTACTTTTTTCGTAAACTAGTATATCTTTACTTATCTTATCTTAAAGATAAGACAACAACAATTACAACAATCAAGCGAAACTGTTGAAACTAGACTATTTTTATTTCATAGTAATAAAATATAAGGAAAAAGCATGATTGTTTTAAAAGAATTAGTAAAAAAATGGAAATGTATGGATTCCCTTTAAACTACATAACATAACTAATTCGCAACAGCGAGGTTTCTATTCGGTAATCAATTTGTGTGGAAAAAAAGTAATGATTTTCAAAGTATAATGCATAATCGAATATTTTTTGCTTTATATAATAACAATTTAAGTGCATTTTTACTGCACTCGTCGTAAAACACACTAACTTTGTTACATTCTCAATAAATATTGATCTAGCAATGAAATAAACCTACTAACTTCTATTCTATCGCAGAAAAGCGCCATTATTTGACCAATAAAAGACACTTTTACGACCCTTTTCCAAACTCCATCATCAGTGCTACAGCGCAAAAATTAATTCTCTATTAAAATCAATGGAATGCCATGCAATGTTTATTTACAATTGCAATATTGAAATTAAAATGGCTCGCTTCTAAATTTAGCACCATAATTCACCCTAAACAAAGAGACACCTAACCCCCTTACCTTGACTATAAATAGGAAATTCTCCATCGCTGTGGCTGTGCGTCAACATTTAAACGACACCTTCAAATTTCCGCCGAAATGGACCAAACTATACAACGCATTCTTGACGACTTACAAATAAATGATTATCTCGAGTACATGTGAATATGTTGCAGACGAGGTGAAAACAAAAGCGTCTCGTAGAAGCGTCGCGACGTTGTTCAACGCACTGAGGGCTGGGCCAAACATTGAAGGATGCTGCGCCCCAATTTCGCCAGTCGCAGCTTATTACCCAAAACGCGCAATGACAAAGATTTCACCAGCTGATGACTCTCAGCCGTTTTTCAAGCTAATCAAAATATTTCTCGATGAAACTTTATTAGATTAAAAAATAAAAAGCCATATGAATATGAAGCGACGTTTTTTTTTTCCCCCAGAGCTAAACCACTTAACTCCAGACGCCTGCATTGCTTCAATAACACCCATTACTCTCTCAACATCGAAAGGATTTCAAAAGGCAACATCTCAATAATTTTTTTTATAGGAGGAGAATTTTTAAAGTGCATTCATTCAATTATCAGATTCAAGAGGCACACCTTCCTTCAGCAGCGCAACATCTGATATGAACTCGTCCTGCTGCCTGAGTCCTGATCGATTTTTAGCCAGCTTGTGGAATAGGCCTCTAAATGCCTTTCCACATTTATATTGCATTATGTGGCTCAATTTTTAGTTTAATATTACACCCTTATCTCGAAACTACATTTTATCGAACGACCAGTAATCGTCAACCGCCTGAAGCCACTTAGTGAGGGTCGTCATTATTTCATTTGCGATAAATTCGCTATTAAGTATATAGTAAATTCTATATCCAGTTCAATCCAATAATAAAATTGCTAGTTTTGTTGCAAACATTTTATTTGTAATCGCCGTAAAATTTCGCGGGTCTTGATTCAAATATATAAAACATGTATTGTTGGTTGCATAAAAACTAAGGTGCCACAAGTTTTAGATTTTTCAGTAAAAATCACTTTGCTAAATAAATATTCCAAAATTTGTTTGGATTGTAATTTTTAATGACAATCATGCACAATTTAAAAAAAAAGACTAATTAAATATTCATAATCGTTTCGCGCTATTAATTCAAATTTTAAATAAAAATGTAATACTGGTTGCATACACACTATAAGAACTTATGCCTGTAATTAATTTAACTTGAAAAAAAATTATTTAAACTAAAATTCACTGTAATTTTGAAATATACAGCTCCTTAAAATTTAAAGTAAATTATTTCTCATTAATTTATTAATTAACTATGACAATAAAAATTTAATTAAGTCAGTATCAACACAGCTTCAATCTGTTTCGTAATTAACTTATCCAATTAACCAGCAGGTAAATTTGAAATTAATATTCATCACATTTCAGCCAATTAAATAATAATGTATAGGGACTTACTAGTATCGCCATTAGTTTTATGGAGATCTAAAATTTTCCCTGTGGTTCCCGAGCTCGTGGCCTCTGGTGTTAAGATAGGTTCTAAATTTTCTGCAATAAAGAAAATAAAAAAAATAAAATCAAAGCAAATCAAAACGAAAGTGAATGATTGAAATAACAAATCGATAGTATTAAAATACAGATATTTATTAAAATTAAAAATTATGTATAAACTACATTCAGATTTTCTTAAATGCACGGTACTGCATTACAACATCATGCAAGTGCTTATTAGTTCGAGAAACATGGAGCAAATCGACCGGCTTTAAATAACTCAATATGTTATAAACAAGTTCAGGTGGCAAATCGTTTAGACAATCATATCTAACATTGTTTTCTCTCAAAATAGCACCTTTCGCTGGATAGCAGATATCGTTCTTAACAATCCTTGAAAGTAATTTCAAATTCTGCAACTTGTTTACTGTTACTTGTGTGTTGGAAGTGGTAAAATAAGTTAACAAGTCTAATAGAACGCAAAAATTAGCCTGATCAACACCTCGAACGACACAATTCAGCAACAAATCGCCTTGCACAACAATTGCGGACACATTAACCGTGTAGAAATGAAACGGTGGCAGAACAAAACTGAACTTGTAATTATTAATGTCTTTCCAATCTGGTGGCAATTCGAGAGACAAATTGAGCAGTCTTTTGTAATCGAAGTTCCAGTCTGCTGTACTGTCGTTGTAATAGCTCGGAACAAAACCAGCTTCGAGCATTATGATGTAGACTAGACCACTAAGGATGTCGGTTTTTGAGATATTCGCATTTTGCAAATGAAAATAGGCGAACAAGTTTTGTAGAGATTTCGGCTCCTTGGATTCTAGATAATCCTCTAACAATATTGGTTGCATAGCTGAAAGAAAATATATTAAAGCATTGTTGATTGCTATACATACCTGCATTCACATTCAAATTTAAATTGGCGCGCTCAGAAATGTTAACCAATCAAATTTGCAGTGTTGCCACCTGTAGAATTTTGATCGCGCTGATTAACTAATCAAAAATCGCTATCAATTTAAGGTTTTCGCTCAAACCTAATCATTTTTGATCAGATTTAAAGCGATTTTGTCTAAAACCCTCAACGTTGGCAACACTGCGTGCAAGCAACAGCCTGTTGATTCTGGTCAACTATCGAGCCGATTTTTATCAAACAGAAGCAAGTAAAAGGGCATATAAATGTAGAATAATGAGTTGTACGTACTGTAATTAAATGCGGTTGCGAAACTCAGCGACAAAACTCGTTATGAGTCATATGAAAAACGCAACAATCGAACCTAGAATTTTCGTTATTTGCTCAAGATACAGAGCACAAATTCCAAGAAATACTTTTATGATAGTTCACCGGCGAACAATTTCACTTGTATTGTTTATTATCGCAAGCAAGCGAGTATCTAATATTTACAGCGTGATTGAAAAACAACCACCATCTGTCACTAACCAAACTTTCTTGGATTTTTGTTTACTATGAAAAGTTATGACGTATAAAAGTCGTTACCTGTTTCAGTCTTTTCATCCGTTTCATTAATTTGTTGCATTACACTACATTGTTTTTGTATATTTAAGTTATTTGACACTACAACACTACCACTACTTTCAGCCATCTTAATTTAAACTTCCTTATTTGGAAACAGTTTGCATCCAGTTTGAAAGTTGTTGATTCGCTTGAAACAATATAGATAGCAGCACTGTTTACAAATTAATATTTGTTAGAGGGGGGACAGTATATTTGCCGGAGTTTGAGTGGGAAATTAAATAAGAAATTTTTTTACAAAGACTTATAAATAACGATTTATTTAATTGCAAATTATACACATATTAGATTATGCGTATTTTCTGTACGTTGAAATAAATCCAATTAAAAGTTCCTGCAATAAACAAAATATAAATTAGCTACATTTCACTCAGTTTGAAAATAACAAAACTTACTTAGCAATAATTCCGTCTTTCTTTGTTAGCCTAACAATACAATCGTCAGATTCTCCCATACGTCGGACAGCCCCGCAAAGAGCGTAGCTTTTGCTATTTTCGGTCATTCGGCCGGTCACTGGATCAACTTCAACCAAGCTCAATTGGATCGAAGCATGATCTTTAGCGTGGATGATTCTGTTACTTGCAGAACTGAAACAAACGAGTATTATTAAAATATATTACAAACAAGCTAGGTACACGTGTTTACCATTTCCTTGGGCAGTATAAATCAACGAAATCACCGGCGTCGTTTTCCATGGTCTGAAAAGTAGAAAATCAATTTTAGAATAGTTCTACACAAATTAATTTGCTAAATAAGCCTTATAAATACAAGAAACTCACTTTATTTTTGTCACTAAGAACACGAGGACTTATAAAAATGGCGGACGACGTCAAAAGAGTGGATTACAAAATCTGCCGCAGCAGCGCTGCATTTTCCACCTACATATCTTGGCGCTAAATTTGAAATTAATAAGGAAATAAAAAAAAAATATTTTTACATTATTCGCGCTTGCGTTTCAGTTGAAAATACGCGCCTTGGAGTTGGCTCAATATATTGTGTTGTTTTGCGAAGAGAAGCTGAAGCTGCGAGAAAATGTGAGCTGCGCGTTTTATTTAATTTTAATTCGACAACCATCATTTCCTGAAAAATCGTTTCTTCTCTCACCTCGCAGTTGCGTAACTGTAGCAAGGTAAAATCAAAGACCTGCTGCAGCAGGAATTCCTATGGATTGGATTATCAAGTAACAGTCGAAAAGCTGCTATAGTCGTGTTCTGATGATCGGTGTGTGTCGCTGTTTATTTTATTTTTTTTTGAGAACAAAACTGGGTCAATAATACAAAATTAGAATGTCTCTAAAGGTAAGTGTGTTTATTTTGTATCTGTAATTGTTTATTGCGTTTAGTTGATTTATTTTTGTATTTTTGGGATTAATTATTTGTATTATTTATGGATGTATTGTGGTTTGAAAATTTTGAATGTAAATATTGTCGCTAATTTTTAAAATATAGTCGCTAATTTTAAAAATTAAAAATAGTTATGACATAATATTGAAATATTATAAAAGCACTTACTATGTACTAGTTATTGCTTTTATAATAGAGTTTTATTATGTTTTTGTTTTAGTAAAAGTAACTTTGCTGTACAAATTTGTTTAAGCATTATCAATTTAAATATTTATTTTTGGATAAATTTGAATTCAAAATAGAAACATTGATAATTATTTTAATTTTAATTTAAAATTATAGAAAATAAATATTCTATATAAAGATTTATGCGCGCACTTTAAATATCAGCGCGTATTTTATTGCGACTCAGGATAAAAATTCAAAAATTGCCATAAAATAATTTAAAAATGGAAATATTAATTAAACTTTTGTCTAGGTACATCAACTACTTTAATTAGTCATGCCTATTTTTATCAATTCTCATTAAGTACTTTTTATCAATCAATATGTCCCAATTTATCACAAAGTAAATAAAAATAGTTTTTGATTGTTAATCACTAATTAATTAAATTCCAGAAAGAAACTTTGTCCGATATCCAGCTGCATCATGCAGCCCTCCACGGAGATCTTCCATTAATGAAACGAATTCTAGACAGTGGCAAAGTGCATGTAGACTCAAAAGATAAAGTAAGTTTACTTAGCTAGTATTTAAATAACATAATCGAGGAATAATTAAAATATTTTGCATTAAGTATGTAGCTAAGTACCTCGCCTAGTTCCTTATACTATTTGCTTAATAGTTAGCAGGATACAGTTAAACGCTGCTTGTTTGGAACAAAATAGTAAATAGCATATAAGAGAAAGCATATTATGTATTAAAATATTGTGGGGATATATTTATAATGTTAGCTGCACTTTATGTCTTTGACACACTATAGATTTCTGTTATTGGAACAGCAACAAACGTGACAGAATTCAGTTCATTTGGTTTTAGAAACTTTATACAAATACTGACAGGAAATAAAATATGCTGTTTTATTTTATCCATTCAAGTGGAAATTTAAAATGATAAACAACCTGTTTAATTTCCGTTCAGAATTTAGAGAGCAAATTAAATTACACTAAATGCTTTCGCATATTTTCCGAAAATAATTTACTTGCGCTACTTTATTGAGATTAATTCCAAATTACTGCAGCATTTTTCATAAAAATGTTAATGTGCAATTAAAAATTACAACATCCTGCGAATGTTAATTAAAATTGTCTTCTCCCATCATCAGGAAGGAACAACACCATTAATATTAGCATCAGCAAATGGTCATTATGATTGCGTACAAGAATTATTGGAGCAAGGAGCTGATCCAACAGCGAAAAGAATAGTAAGAGTCTTATTACTGAAAGTATTGTTCATTACGAAATACTTTTTAATTGTTTACATAAAGACAATAATTATATTTGTTTTCTTTAGACAGGCACAACGCCACTATTTTTTGCGGCCCAAGGCGGATATTTAAATGTGGTCCAATTTCTGCTGGATAATAATGCTTCTGTGGAAACATCCAGTGTTGTAAGTGATTATAATAATTCAAAATTTATTGTTGTTGAATATTAATTAATTGCAGGATGGTGGAAGTCCGCTTTTTGTGGCATGCCAAAGTGGGCATATGGATGTGGTCAAGGAGTTGGTCAAAAGGGGTGCCAAAGTCAACACTCACATGAAGGTATGTTAAGTTGGTGTGATAAAAATGTTGGACTATGAAAATGTTCGGCGGCTAATTAACGCGATATTAATAGTTACTTTCAAAAATTCCATTAGTTGTATTCTTCTCTAATTAAAATATAATAGACGTCTTAAAATAGAAATTGCCGGTAATGAAAAATGATTGATTTTCCAAATCCAATGAATTTTCTAATTGAATTTGAAGCTTTTATTGATAGACCTAGAAGTGCAATTTCTATTCTTCTATATCACTTTCAATCTGCAATATACCCATTGTTATTATAATGAAATCGGAAATTTTAAAATTATTTTAAGTCAAATGTAGGAAATTTCTTCAGTTTGGAATGTTGTAATTTATTTAAAAATTGTTGAAATAATTGCATCTTTAATTAATAGGTTTGAACTATTATGCAACTGGACCTTATAACATACCATTATAATTTTTTTCTATATAATTACATCTCACTTTTATATAATTTAATTATATGTATAAACAATTTTAATTGAATTAATTATTTGATGAAGAAAGTATATGAGAAAAGTCCTTTTTTGAAAAATTAAAAATTAAAAATACATTTCTTCAGTATTTTTTGGTATACCCTGTATAAAACATGCATAAACAAAAGCGTGACACAATTGTTGATTGCAGGATAAAGCGACACCGCTATTCATAGCGGCACAAAACGGTCATTACAAAGTATTGGTGTATTTATTAGCACAAGGAGCCAAACCAGATTCACAGAGAACAGATGGTGCTACACCGTTGTGGATCGCTTCACAAATGGGCCACGATCACATAGTCGCTCAGCTTCTAAAAGCCGGTGCGAATGTTGATTCCGCAAGACATGTAAATTAATTTTTAAAAATCCAAAATTTCGTAAAACTCACAAATTTTCTTTCCAGGACGGCGCGACTCCGATTTTCAAGGCAGCACATAAAGGACATTCTGCTGTGGTGGGTGAGCTTTTGAAATATAAGCCGTCTCTAGGATTATTGCCAGTAAGTAATTTAATATTGGTAATCCAGATTAAAAATGCAATGACCTTTATTTTTCTAGAATGGCGAGACACCTTTGCATGCCGCAGCTTTTTCAGGAAGTCTTCCAGTGTCCAAGCAATTGATAGGGGCAGGTGCCAATCCAAATGTTATTAATCAAGAAGGACATACCGCAGCTGAAATAGCGCAACGCCAAAGGCATACCGCGGTTTTTGAATACCTAACAAATCGTACCTAAATAAATTAAGTATTAATGCGAATTAACGAATTTTGAATTCAAATAAGACTATATGTATTGTGCCTTTTTCTATGTGTTTATTTTCCTAAATTTGCTCAAAATTCACTAAAATCTGACGATAGACTGTACTTTTTAGTTATATTTACAAATTAATGTTTTTTGTATATTGTATGAGATTTATTTGATGTTAGATTTACCGTAATGTTAAATAAATAATTTAAAAAAATATATATACTTATATAAATTGCCTTAAAAATTAGCCAAACTAATAATTCGATTGACTTACAATTTAATTTCGGCTAGTATTGATGTAACAAGCAATTCTGCCAAGTTTCATAAAGATCGAATCATTTTAATAAAAAATAATTAAATAATTAATAACTTGAAAACCAAACGTCTGAGAATTATTCTGCTATTTTTCTCGGATTCTACGTATTTTTCTACATGTACATACCAAATTTCATCAAAATCCATGAAACTTTCAATTTGCGAGGGCGAGGGATTTCCCGGTGCATCCTCACGTGCATCAAAACACTTAACGAAGAATTTGCTGACGCGTGCACATTCCAATGCAGGCTATTAAAACGCATCCCCACTTGAACTTGACCCACTCTCCAAATATGGGCATATGCATGAATCAACATTTCATTAGTAGGGAAATTTCAGTAACTTTAGTTGGCTAACTTGAGTGCAATGGAAAATTCAAGTGTCAACTGAAAAAGTGATTAAATAAAGTGGGAATAATGCATTTCTGGACTATTTTGGGGCCCCCTTATAAAAAAAACCTTCCCTACGAACTCAAAAACCACCCTTCTGGTTATGTGAAACGCAAATTATAACAGGCCCGAAACACCGACGAAAATATTTGAGGTTAGAATCAACAAGTCTAGCGAGTTTAAAATTTAAATTAATCTAAACATTTATTGCAGGAATTTGTGTTTGCGAACCTGCTACCCACTTCTAAAGGACCCACCCCCAGGGTTGGTTCTTAAAGGAAAAGCACCGGGGCTAAAATAAGAAACAATCGCCGCTCAATTCCCGATCCACTTCAAGAGGACCAAACCGAAAACCGATGCGGATATGTGAACTTATGCTAGGCAGCATTAGAATTCATGGGTTTGGCACAATTAAAGGAAAAAACAAAGTGAGTTTGTACCTTTATTTAAATGAAAATTCCAAATGCAGGGGTAATTTCTTCAATGAATCGAAAATTTCAATACTGCATAGGCAACCAGCAATACACTTTTATAATTTATTTTCTATTTATTTTCAAAACTAAAGCAGATAAAATTAAATAAACTGCACGCAAAAGTTCTATAAGCAATATTAATGTGGAAAAAAGCTGGAAATGTTCTTGGAAAACAGACATTGCTTTAGAAATAAATTATTGAAAGATAAATAAACTTGCTCATTGTAGACTAAATTCTCCAATGTTAACGATTGTTAATTACAACTGCCATTACTGGTGAAATATGATCTATTTAATAATTTATAAAATACTTGGTCAATAAGTTGGCGCTTTATTATTTTATTTCAACTAACTTGAACTCTAAAGGTATTGGTTCAGTATAACTTAATTGAATCTCAATCGCAAAGCAAATAAATTCATCGAACGTATTCGAATATCGTAAATAATATATTGATTTGCACAAAGTATCATTTAAATAATACCTACAATTTTCTTTCATTCGTTCAGTATTTTTGCTATCAGCTGGGGGTTAGTGCAGAACTGAAGAATGCCTCCGGTTAAAATGAAAGAGCCGAAAATCACCGGACGATGTGAGTAGAGTTTTGAATTTTTTGATTTTGCTGTTTGCAACTTTTGAAATATATCAGCTAATAATTAAAGCAAACAAACAACAATATATCTGCTTATATTTTACATGTCCGTAATTTATTTGACCTCGTATCTTAGAGAATAGAATATCTAAATTATATCTATTTTATTTTATTTAGTGTCGAATCGAAAATTATGAAGTTAGGACAATATAGTACAAATATGTTTCTTACATAAAATTTATCTTATCAAACTTTTATTGGTTGAACAAAACTTATTGCTTTTGTTAATAGTATCGTTTAGTTTTCCATAAAAATGATGCGAGCATGTAAGTAAAATTTTTAAAGTAATTTATGCATGTAGATAGGAGTGCTTATTATCGCAAAAATAATTGGCCAGGCGTCTTATATGAATGCTATTGTTTTGTGCATTATTACTAAAGTTTGAATAAATCAATATATTAATATTATAAAATATTTCGCATTTTCTTCAGGAATGTTAACAATAATAATAAAATAAATTTACTAAAGTAGAGCCATAAAATTAGTCACATTTTTATTAAGTAGCTTGCTAACCACTCGTAAAATTATTTCAAATACTTAAATTTTGAAAAATAGTTTATTACCGCGCAACCAAATATTTTTGATTTCTCAAAAAAATTTACTTTTATAAGCAAATTCTACAAAAAATTATCAATAATAAAAGGACATGTCTTTCAAGAGTTCAAAAACAAGCGAAATATTGTGTAATAATTAAATTTGTCCAAAAAATCGCATATAAAATATTTATGATAGCTTTAAAGGTAATCAAACTTTTGAAAAATTAATTAAACAAATATTGACTCGGAAGTCCACGTTTGTTTACAGTAGTTGACTACTAAATTATTAATACCTTTATTATATTATAAGTGCAAATAAAATAAGACGCTCTAACAGGATAAATCAATATTGTAATAAAAACCCCTATATAATTTTGAATTCAAATTTGGCGCCACTTGTCTAAACTTTCTGCTTCAAAAAACACGCTGCTTTATCGATATGTCAGATTTTGACATTTAGCAAAACAGTGAACAGTGAGTGAAGCGATTTATTTGCTATTTCTGAAACAAATGAGTAATTAAAGTGCGTAAAATTGAAAAAGTTGTGAATAACAACCCCTAAAATGGCACAAGATACTCCGGAACAAGTGAAAACCAAAAAGCCTTCTGGTATGTTAAAATTCCTTCTGGTATGATAAAAGACCAAACCCATTTTTCGCATTTCTACTTTATTGATTCTAAAAAAGTATCATACATTTTTAACTACACCTAAGTGTAAAACCCCCAATTGGGGACGTCAGCAGATTTAATTATTATCTCCAAACTGAATTATAACAAATCATTTCCTAATCTAAACCCATTTCCAGATAGCGCATTCAAGCAGCAACGATTACCAGCCTGGCAACCAATTCTCACAGCCGGAACAGTCCTGCCCACCTTTTTCGTCATCGGAATAGCATTCATCCCTGTAGGAATCGGATTGCTATATTTCTCAGATGAAGTCAAGGAACTAGTGATCGATTACACCGAATGCAATCGCACCGTCGAATGGAACGCCGGACACTTTGTGTCAAGTGGCGAAACTTGTGCCGATTTCTTGAAAAACCACACTAATTCGAACGAGATTTGTAAGTGCCATATCAACTTTTCACTCAAGACCAACTTTGAGGTAAAAATTGGACGTTTTTACAATTTATTTGTACTTAAAGTTGTTGCGGTTTTAGGGGAAGGTTTACATGTATTATGGATTAAGCAACTTTTACCAAAACCATCGTAGGTACGTTAAATCGCGCGACGATAATCAATTGCTGGGTCGCTTGGATCCGAAACCAGCTCATGACTGCTCCCCGTTTGCGTACGCTAATGATAGTGATGGTAAAAAGAAGCCAATCGCTCCATGTGGAGCCATTGCGAACTCGCTATTCAATGGTAACTATTTTTCCCAAATTATTTCGAAAGTTTATAATTTGTTTGTAGATGAATTATCATTGTACAGTTGGGTTAACGGCGAAGTTCAGCCAGTTAAGCTTTTGAATACAGGAATTGCCTGGAATTCTGATAAGAATATTAAATTCCGCAATCCACCTGGTGATGATTTAAGGGTGGCTTTTCAGAATTTTACGAAACCGAAATCGTGGAGGAAACATATTTGGGAACTGGATGTAAATAATACGGATAATAATGGATTTCAGAATGAGGATTTGATCGTTTGGATGCGAACCGCTGCCTTACCAACGTTTAGAAAATTGTATCGCAGGGTGGATCATTCACAGGATAGCTATAAGAGTGGCATGTTGATGGGCGATTATCAATTAGAAATTATTTACAGTAAGTTGATTATCATTCGTAAATAACTGCGTTAAAAAAAATATTTAAATTTTGAGGGCGTAAAGAAATAATTTAATTGTTTTAAGATTACAGTGTGACCGCTTTTGATGGTACAAAACGGATGATTTTAAGTACAACTTCTCTATTAGGCGGTAAAAATCCATTCTTGGGAATTGCTTACATTGTTGTGGGCTGCGTTTGTTTGCTATTGGGAATCGCCTTACTATTTATCCACATTAAATGCGGTAAAAGGTAAGTTTTACTTTGTTTGAATAACATTGATATTAATTTATAATTTGGATTCAGTACCTCGGAGATGATCAATGTAAATCCGCGAACACCATACCAGTAACTAGATACCAAAAACGTTTTCATTGTACTTATAGCTTAATCTTTTGACGATTCTAGAATTGAATCTATTTTGCATTCCTATTGCCCAATTTTCACAAGTGGCCTTGGCTAGATTAATTATTCTGTAAGCTTAAAAATCACCTTCTAGGAAAATGTAATTGACTTTAGAGTTGTTTGTGATGTGAAAATAGTGTAGTATTGATTGATTGTTTCAACGTACGATTTTTTTTCCAAGATTTACTCTAATTATAAGATCACTCGGTATGTTTATTTCGACTAGGATTATTTATTTTTTATTATGAATGTGATGTATTACTGGTCAACGATCAGACGTATTTTTGTATATTTATTTAAGTTTACTTTATAGAAATAAATTTTATTTATACCGTTCGAATGTGTTTGAATGTAGGGAATGAAAATAAATGAACAAAAGTTCAGCCTAACCAAAACTTTTATTTTCCATCAAGATACAGCAATGAGGCATATCGTAAGCTATATACCCTTAATCTAATTATTTACAAAGTTTAAAATGATTATGTCTAAAAATATATTTCATTCAACGCACAATATAGGGAATAGTATAATAAATGATTGCAAATTTACACTACTATAAATCATAATTAGCATTCTACTCTGAAAGTAACACTACAACTAGTCGAAATTTATATAGATACTATAAAAGAAAAGACTCGAATCCATCCATTCTCGTATATTATAATATGTAAGATTTATCTGATTTAAATACAAATATACATAATATATACTAAGTTAACAATTCTGATTTAAAATTATAAACATAAAAAGTTTCTGAATATGCTTAACATAACCGTGTGGTGCAATTAGCAATTTAAGATCAAATATGAATCGGTACATGCACCAGCAACTGCGAACGATCAGTAAACACCTCACTACACATTTCACATTTGAACAGATTCTGTGCATGCTGCATGGAAATTTCAGCAAGCTCATGCAACGGACTAGGATCCATAATTTCCTGCTTCACATTCACCTCCTCTTTAACTATGATCGAACTGAACTCTTCATACTCGTCATTCTTCTTCTTCACTTTCGAGACAATCATACCCTCTTTCACCATTCGCACCACTTTACTGGACTGTCCAAGCATATGCCGACTCGGCTTCAAACTATTCGTACTTTTTCGGGTAACATGTCGACTTGTCGGTTTGACCATATCGCTCTCAATCACTTGCTCACCAGCGACATCTGGCGGATGCTCCACCTGATCCATATAAACCACTCCATTCGACTCTTGTGCCTCATACTTCTCACTCACGCCCAACAGATTGCAAACCGCTTGCTCAGTATCATCCATCTCTTCAAAAGTAGCCAACGGCAACTTTTCCGGATTCAAAACGTGATAGTTAACATTCTTGGTGCGCGGCCGAATCCGTTCGCCAATCGCCGACTTCAACTCCGTCGGTTGCGTTCGAGTCACAAGCGTCTTGGTTCGATGTCGCACTTTGCCATCCTCGTTCATCTCAACGGCAACTCGCGTTTTCTGCGTATGGATCATCTTGGGTCGCGATGGTAACGCTGGCTCCATTTTGGTCGCTTTCGCCTTTTTATTCTTCGCCGCGGGCTTGGCATTAACTATCGAATTAATATTCTCAATAGCAGACGAACAGGAATTATAAATATCCTCATAAGCCTCGTTGATACTCGGCTTCGGCGACACCTGCCGTTTAATTCGCTTCACAAGCTTCCGCTTGCGCTCCTGCTCCTCCTCCGAATCCATATAATCCTCTTCCTCAGGCTCATGCTCATTCTCCAACGGATCATTCTCTTCAACGCGATTCGAAATCATCTCCAACTCGTGCGGCTTCAATTTCCTTCGGCGCTTATACTTCCTCGGCCCAATTTGCGGCTGCCGCTTGAGCGCCGTATTCATATCGCAATGATGGATTAAATGCACAATCAAATCCTGCGACGTCGAAAACATATCCGAACAAACCGTGCAACAATACGGAGTCATGCTATGCGCGAATTTCGGATCGGGTCCCGAATGGTGCGAGCGGATATGCTCGCGCAACACCACTCGCTGATTAAATGCTCGCGGACAAACAGCGCAAGCATACGGCTTCTCGCCAGTATGAATCCTCTCGTGCTTCCTCAACGTACCGCCATCAGCAAACGCTTTCCAGCAGAACCGACACCCATACGGCCGCTCGCCGGTATGTATTCGAATATGAATTTGCTGCGAACTGCGCGACCCGAACGTCTTCCCACATTCCCGACACGGGAACTGTCGTCCGGACACACTGCTATGACTATGCCTGTGATTCATTAGCGACCTACCATCGGGAAACTCCTCTAAACAAACATCGCATGACACTACCTTGTTGCGATGCGACAACATGTGACGTTTCAAACGCGCCTTGTTGTGAAAGGTCTTCGCGCATTTCGAGCAAGCGAACATTTTCTCTTTCGAATGCTCCCACGAGTGCTTCAACAATGTTCGGCGATCTTTACACGTCCTACCACAAAGCAAACAACTGTTCGGCGGCAAATTCTTGTGCTTGCCAGTTACATGGTCCGCCACTGCTTCATCGTCTGCACAAACCTCACCGCAAATCATGCAACGATGGTCCGAACCACGAGCGTGCACCTCAGCATGCGCCAACAAATCCAACGCCTCCTGAAACGATTCGCCACAAACATTACAAATATGCCCGAATTCGTGCTCGTTAATAAACTCCTCTTTAATGTGAACGCGTTGATGTCGCCGTAAGTTGTCTTGTCGATGGAACGATAAGCCGCAAGTCGAACAGTAGAACGTGCCGTATTTAGTCTCGTCGTCGGAATAGTCGTCATCCTCATCGTCGTCGTAATCGTCAAGTTCGCCGTGTTTGTTGCGCGCGTGCTCGCGCATTAACGCCACGTCCCAGAACATTTCGCCGCATTTCTGGCATTCGAACGGGCTGTCGCCGCCATGCACGCGGGCATGACTGGCGAGTGCCTTCTCGCGCGCGAAGCCCACCCCGCAATGTTGGCAAACGAACGGTTTACGAGGATCGGTAATTGAGTATCTTACCGGCATTTCAACCTGCTGCTCGGGAATGTACTCCACATACTCCTTGGTCTCCATCGATTCCATCAATCGCATGTCTTCGTCCACGTAGTTGAACGAGCGCGAACTGGATGGAGCGGTGTCGTCCGCTTCGAAGGAGTCGTCGAATTCTTCCTTGATTTTCGGCTTCTTGCGTTTCTTTATGAAAGTTTGTTTGACGCGTTTGCGAACCATGTCGCCATCGGAATCGTCCATTGGGAGTTGTGCTTCGTCTTCTTCGATGGCATCGCCTTCAGGGATGTACGCGTGGATTTTCAAATGGTTCATAAGATCGCACTTGCGAATGTAGCGCACCCCGCATAGATTGCAGCCGTGCGGACGATCAGTTTGATGAGCAACCATGTGGTTCATCAAGTTAGCTTTCTTCCTGAATCGTCGGCTGCAGAAATCGCATGGATACGGCCGAGCTGCCGTGTACTCGTCTTGATCAGTCGGTAGCGGGATTTCAAAGTCTTCGCTTGCGACTTCTTCCGATCCGCCAACGGCTTCTTCCGAGCCGACTACGATTTCCTCGGGACAACTGTCGCCCCATTGCTCGGTCACCACTTCTTCCGATACTTGACAGTCGATGAATTCTTGTTGGTAGGTCGGTTCAGATTCCTGTTGCATTACGATGACGTTACCGTCGGCCAAGTACATGACGGGCACGTCGGATTCGTTTTCGTCAACGATTACCTCTTCGGTGACGCCTGTGAATTCTTCGGTTTCGTCCGGGAGGATTTCGTTCTCCATGTCGCAGATGACTTCTTCGTTTTGTACTGGATTGGGATCGCCCCACGTTATACCAAATGATTCTTCCATGGCTATGTTTTGTGTTTCATTATCTGCAATGGAAATAAAATTGTTTTGAAAATTGCATTCGTTATTTTTTTACAGTTCAAGTTCATTATTAATTTGAATAGAATTATGGATGGTAGACGGTAATAACACAATGCCAATTTAAAAATCATTAAATTAATATTCCAAGCGCACGATTTGTCTAAATGCATTTTATATTATGACGAAAATTGCTAATTTTTTTAATCGAGTGATAAATTTAGTCATTTTCGGGTCGATTGCAATTTTTATTGCTATGGCAAAAAATTGCAAGCAATTGCAAGCAATTTTTTTAGAATAATTTAACTAATTTAAAATATTGTATGTACCTGTTTTAATTGTAATGACTGTCTTTGAGACAATACTCCACGTTTTGAACATCTTACAATAAAGATAATTAAGTGTTACTCAATTATTCAATTAATAAATAGATCAAATCTTGACAGAATACAAATCCTCGATAAAATAAATTTCAAAATTTCATGACCACCTAAGATCGTGCTAAGGCCCGTCGGGCCCACAAGTTAGGCAACCATACAAACATAATGACTCAATACTAATCGTATTTTAAGGACAAACTAAATTGCAGCTACCCTAATAAATAATTGATAAAAACAAGAATCTAACAAGATTTTTTTGAAATTCAGTACACATCAAATTGTTACAAATTTATAAAAAAATCCCCCAAAAAATTAACATGTTCCGATAATCGATAATACATTTGTTCAGCGACATAACGATGATTAGATTCGTCAAACTTTGTATTAATTAGAATTCCCGACCACTCTAAAAATAATTTTCTTTATGTGCTGGTCGATGAAACAAGACAAAAGAGCTGGCCCGCTAATTGCACGTAAAACCGCATCCTAATTTTGGCCCCGCCGTATCGCTGGACCCTTAACGATTTCAATTAATTGAATAAATTATAAAGATATGAATATTTTGACAAGCGAGGTTATGTGTAATTAAGTTGAGGTTAGTAAAGTTTACAATTTAAAAAAATGTAAACAAATGTGATTTTATCGATATTCGATTAGCATTAAATATTGTGAAATTAGATTTCATTGCGTCCGAAAATCGACAGACTGCTCGCAAATGAATGAATGTCCTATAAACGTCCATTGCATACCAATCTTGTGGAAATACAACGAAACGACATGTAATTACATCACATGCTGAGGAATCGCAAGCAAAGCGACTAGATAGAAAAAAATGAGCATCACACAAACAATTGCAGTGAACTAATGGACAAAATAGCGAAAAATATTCAATACTTACATGAATTAAAACACAAATTTACAACCTAACCAAGCTTTACAAAAGACCAGCGTCGACCTTCAGTTCGGTTTGGGCAAATGGCTGCTCACAACAAGCCACTCCGAGAGAATTTCACGTCCACTTTTTCCAGGCGCACTTTTAAGCAGCCGTTCGAAATGCACCAACTTGTGAGTAGATTCAAATCAATTTCGAGTCGTTTACAATCGAAAATGCTGTTGACAATATTATTTTTGCAGCTGAAAATAGGTTAGCCGATAAATAACCTACAACAACCGCCAAAACAACTACCCAGATCCGCTGCGCAGCGCGCCATATTCAAACGACCGGAAATGAGTACGTTCAGCGGGATAATTCAAGAAATTCAAAATGTTAACGTGGATCGATTCGAAGCGCATAATTTCAATGCGGAAATTTATTTCTTGTCGCATTGCCATACGGATCATATGGTTGGATTAAATACTGAAGCATTCCAAAATATGTTGATTGAACAAAGTAAGTTTATTTATGCGTCGGAGATTTCGTGCGCTATTTTGAAAAAAATGTACCCGCAAATTCGAAATAATGTAAAAGTGCTCGATATTACTAGAGTAAACGTCCTAAGTGTTAGCAATAAGTTTCTATCGGTTAGTTTAATTGCTGCTGGACATTGTCCAGGCTCAGTAATGTTCCTATTCGAATTTGATAAAGTTCGCGTTCTGTATACGGGCGATTTCCGCGTTAATCCCAAGGATTTCGTCAAGTTTCGCACATTCTACGATAGCTACGGAACGCTCAAAGTCATCGATAAATTGTACTTAGATACCACGTTCTATTCGAAGCAATATCCTCATTTCCCGGGCAGAGATGCCAGTTTAAAGGAAGCATGTCGCTTGATAAGAGATTGGATAACTCAGAGCGCCGAACATGTTATAAAACTAATCACATGCGCTCGATATGGCTACGAATATTTATTCAAGAAACTTTACCAAGAATTTCAAACACCGATTTATATCGATAACGATGAAGTGTTCCAGTTTTACAAACTCGTCCCGGAACTGGACGAGACTGTGACGAACGTTCGCGGGCAGTCGCAAATTTACAACACGTACAACTGGAAAAAAACTGTAGATGATGACGATAAACAATATAAGGTGATAAAATTTTCCGCGCTTAGTTGGAAAAATTTTAATCCGGACGAACCAGTTTCCTCCAGTACTAATAATGCGATTTGCTTTTCCACACATGCATCTTTCGCAGAATGCAATGCTTTGATTGATTTCTTAAAACCGAAAGCGATTGAAGCCAATGTTATTTCGGTGGATCCGAAAATCGCACGCGAAATAAACGAAAGGGTTGCTAGTTACAATAAGGAAGTTTCGTATGAGCCGGAGTTGAAATTCGAGGAAGTTAAACTTTTTCCAGTTGTGGAAGCAAATTGTTCGAAAAAAATTAAATTGGATGAAGAATTGGAGGATAATGAAAAGGATTTTCTATTGGATTCGCCGCCGCGGATCAGAAAGTTGAATAAAAACGCGGAATGTGGAGGTAATGGTTGTCTTTTTTTGGATTCGCCCCCTAGGAGCTTTAATTGAAGCGAATTATTAATTTGTAAGCATTTTTTATTGTATCTTTAATGAGGAATTAATAAATTTTAATTGAAATATTTTTGTTATGCAACCAACAATACACGCTTCAAACGCTATTTATAATTTAAATACTTTTCGCGCGGTAATTGAGCTTTCTAAATAAAAGAATGATTTACAAATATTAAGATTTATTAGTATAGACAAAAAAATGTACAGTGCATCGAAAAAACAATTACAATAAATATAAATAAATAGTACACAATTAATTTGTGAAAAATAGTATTCCTATATATTTTAATTTTAGCAATAATTATTATATTGGCTAGCAAATAATGAGTTGAGATCATTATTCAAATTCGAGTAACAAAAAAGAGATTCAATTACAATCGCAAACTTATTTGAGTATTAGTAGAAAATACTAACGAAAAACAATTTACGAATCGATTGTTTACAATTAATATTTTCTATCTAGAATTACGGTTTCTCACATTTAGTTTTTATAATTTAATATAATATTTTATATACATAAGCTATATATCACAACGCTACTTTTTTAACATGCTTATTATATTCTTGTAAGTTGTTCTTTTCCTTGAAATTCAAAAGGGACACAATAAATTATGTACAAGCTTCATATACTTTTCTTTTCGTTTTTGTTGCAACATAAAGTATACGAAAAATTAATTAAACAATGGCAGTAGAATATTAGACAAAAAATATTGGTCCAGTTGGTTAATTAGATTTATAATAGTCGGTGTATAACAAAATTTGTCAATTTCTTAAATTCCATTTCGACTAGAAATGTGAGTCCCTGGATCGAGTATTTTAATTTCATTTTTTCATACAGAGCGAACGAGAAAAACCATTCAAATAATTGAGCATCTTATTCTCGCCACCTTAATTTTAAATATTATAAATTACGATATGCTTAATTTGTGTACCCTATTATTAAAGAAAAATATACATTTGTTTGCTCTCGTACCAAATAAGAGAAATAATTAAGTTTAGTAAAGTAAAAGTTTAGCAGTAGCTCGACGGTTAGAAAGATGATTCAATTCACTTTCTTTCCAATGAAGAACAATATGTAGTATTCAATTTCCTTTAGAAAATTATACCATACTAATCAAAAAATAAAATAATATTCTTGTATCACAAAATTTAGCAGCCCATTCAAAAATCAAATAACTTGTACTAATCCGTTTAAATTAAAATAGCTGCAAATCAACAATAAATAATTTCCAAATAAAATAAAAACTAATGCCCTTTAAAAAAATCAAATCGAATATCATCATAAATAGTATCTACTTACTACCTTCTATATTGACATCACTATTTTATACAAAAATGAAAACATGTACAATGTATTCTACAATTTTTTTTCGTCTTCATTCACGTCATTCCAGTATAAAAATTAATTTACAATAAAAAATTGATCAAAAAAGCACCCATTGTACATGCCTCATATTAGTCGCGAATATTATTAGATAAGTCTTTGTGTTTTTTCTTTACATACATCTAGCCTGCCCGGGTTGCCTTCTCAGTCGCACGAATCACACATTCTCACACAAATGAAAAACAAAACAACCACCAAAACCAAAAAGGAACCGAGTTTTGAACAGCTTCGATGGTTGTCAATTGATACAATTTGTGTCATTTTGAAAAATGGTAACAACTACAATAAAAAAAAACTGTCTGACTGGCGCAAAGTCCAGGCAAGCAAACAAAAAACAAATAATTCCAATCAGTTTGATCATGTCGTATCGAAAGCGGAATAAATTAATCTATATTACAAAAAGAGAATAAATAGTTTATACAGAGCGCTAGGAGGGAAAGAATATAAAAAAGTGGATAATGAAACGCGTTTTGAATCAAACTGACCAGGGTTTACATCCAATTGCATTCAAACGAGGCTTTCATACAAATCGTTCATTCATCTTACACTCTCTGAGAGAAGCGACATAATGTCTCTTATGATCAGAGAACAACATCGGGCAGACTATGTGGCCACTAGGCACGTGAATCGTTATCGTGCACAATTTTTCTCTCTTTGTAATAAATCTCTTCGCTCTCCTTGTCGCACAAAAGCAGAATTACACCGCCGAACAGGAAGATTGCTGCACCCCATCCCACTCCGTATGCCCAACCGAACTCCCATATTGTTCGGTTACCTGCAAACAGCCAAAAAATCAATATAATGGATTATTTACAAACAACAAATATTAAAAAATGCGAAACAATTTTTTTTTATTGCGGCAATTATGCAATTTTGAACAACCAATTTTGATTATCATTATTTAACAAGCAATGTCAACGTAATTATAGCTAATAATTGCAATTAATAATTCAGCCATCAGTAATTCGTTTTTAATTAAGGCTAATACAATTCTCATTGTAATCGAAAATTTAATGAAAAACTGACGGCTGATGAAAAAAAGTTAACTTTTAATTAAACCTGCTAGAATAAAGTTGTATTTTAATAGCAGCTGCTATTATGTAATTAATATTATTAGAAGGAAGCTTCGCAAAAAATGTTTTAGATATAAACTTCCATCACCACTTTATTGTGTAAATTATAAAGGTTTGGTTTTGTAATTAAAGTTGTACAACTTTAAATTAGAAACCATTATCCCGTCTGCAATTATTTCGAAAATTACTATTAACTGTTCGAAAACGTTCTCAAAATTAAACAAAAGTTTTTCGGCAACCAACATTACAGTTGGCAACTAAATTGTAAATGTAAAATTCAATGCGATTTCGAATTTCTGTCGTGGTTTCGCTCGATCAGGCAATTTCGCTGTGATTTTGCACTGGCATGTAAAGATCTTGTTCAAACTTGGTGCATTTCTTAATATATTTGTATCAATAATGCACAAAACAGGGAGATTTTAAATTTGATGTATGTTTGGTTGCCTAATAACACGCAAAATTATTCTATTGAAGCTTAAAGCCGATAAATCGCTTATAATCCAATTAATAGAAGCTTGGAATAATAGTCCAAAATTCGAACAGATATTAAGCCAAACATCAAGTTTCGAGATATGATTGATAGCCCGGATTAGTAAACTTTTCGCTGTTCCGGACATATTACCGAATGACAAATCCCCGCATCAGCACTAGTAATATTTAATAATACAGCTTACCTAAATTCAGCTCGGCTGCAAAGCAAACTGGATAAATAATTAACGCTATAAGAATGGAAACCACTGAAATACAACAACAAAATTAATTAATTAAAGGAATCGTTAATTTTAATTAGTGTAACTTACATGCAAGACCCATTACAATTACCGCGAACCGGTAATATTTATATTTTGTGTGATGCTCCTTGGTCTTCAAGCCCAGTCCAGTGAGGACGGTAGCTACTAAGTCAGTAAGAAGCGTAATCACACAGAGAGCTGCCGCTGCCCGAATATAAGCTACCCCAAAAGAACACAATGTTACCACATAAATATCAATTTGATGTTATGAAATATCTACCTGCATCACGAGATTGGTAGCAACCTGGAGGATTCTGCATGTTGAAAGGTAGAGGTTCCGGTGCACCTTTTTCTATGCAGTGCATGAAGAGGCCTTGTCGCCAACCAGCAGCCATCAGCCAGTCAGTGGATGCCAGACCCATTATCATCAAAATTATGACTATCAGACCGCATATGAATGCTATGACCTGCAAAAGAAATTTTTGAAAATTAAAATAAGAGCCCATTGCACAGAAATCTAATTGTGGTATTATAACGGTAAGCGCTTTAGTATACCACAATAAAATTACAGTAAATTTTAAACACACCCTTAAAAACATTAATATTCGTGTAGTTGCAATAAAATGCAATTTATCGAATTAAATTCCGGCTGCACAATTAAATCTAATGAAAATCCTGCAAGCCGCTATTTTTAGTTTAAATATATTGCAGAAATTCAATAAAAGTTAGTTAGTAAATATGAGCCCCCAATATTGGTGTAAGAAATTTTCAAAGCGTTTACATTTCCACTTTATATCTAAGTATTGCATTTTCTACCATCTACCTTAATATATCTTTGCCTCTCGGCAGCAAATTGAACAACAATTTGCTCAGCCATAGCGTCCAAGAAGAACACCGGATTTGTTTGATCACGAAATAAAAATATAAGAGAAGCGAAGAGAACTTGTATTTAAACACAACTTCACGTATTCATTATTCTACACAAGAATACGTGTGTCATTCAACACAATCACCACCAAACTATTGCTTGACTTATTTTATTTTATCCATGTGTACATTCCCAGTATGTATCGCATTGTAAAAAATAAACTTGGATTTTAAATAGTTTTTCTGATAAGGGGAATTGCTTTAGTGTGATAAGGCATACGTATAAACGTGAGGAAAGTTACGTTTCTTAATTTAATGAGAAAATGAGACATAAATTACGACAGTAGACATTACACATCTATTTGGACACTTTTAAAATGTGTACTTTGACTAATATTCCGTTTAGGTGGGATTCATAACAATAGAATTCTTCAGATTATTTTCTTGTACTAGACGTATCCTCAAGTTAAATCAAGAATAATTTTAGTTTGGAATGAGTTTTGAACAACAACAAGAAAGCACTATAATCTTCAAGATGCAAAACATTGTAAGAAATATTATTGTCTGCTTTTAAAAGCATTCTTCTTTATTATTCAAAAGCGTAATTAATTCTTTAATAAACTTAATGGGTTTTCGAAATTGATTCTATTGATGGATTTCAGCCCTTATAGTCGGGGAGCTCGCGTCAAAAAAATGCAAGAGTTTTCTCAAGCTTCATATTTTGAGATTGAGTTCCATTTCAATTATGAAGAGCCAGCCCAGAGTCAGCAGATCTGCCGGTCGAACACCTGGCGCTGAGACTTTTGAAAAGGTGTAAAATTAATTAGCATCACTAAACTGTTTTCGGAAAGCTCAAATTTCGTATCTTATTAGTGAATCTAATATAAAACACAAATCCAATAGTCAGACAGCAAAATAACGGGACGCGTGGAGTCAGCGCTACCCTATACATGTCAAAAAAATAATGCTGGCGTAAATGTTTTCTCAAGGCTCAAATTTTGTAAAATATTAAGTTAAACTTTAAAAAGCACAAAACTAACAGTCAGACACATTTTTGTTAGAACCCTGCCAGTCAGCAGTCGCTAGAAGGGAAGAAAGCAAGTGCGTGCAATTTACCGCGACGGGCTCTAATAAATAAATTAATTGGTGATTCGTGGTTGTTTAATTATCAAAAAAAATTCATCGATTTATAAAACAAAATAGCGAAATAAGTGACGTCGTTTGTGTCCTTAAAAGCGTATGCTTTATTAAAAAGAATAAAACGAGCTTCATCAACATTATCAATTTTTTTCAAGCCATATAAATGGCAAACAAATTTTTCAATTTCTTTGGAAATTTGCTGATAATTAACGTCATTCATTTGGCTTAAATTTATGAATGCGTTCTGAAATGAGATTGATGACTTCAACAGATTGTATGGTCGTTTTTTTCCTTTTCTAAAGAAGGCCGGGTTGAAATCACAACCCGTGAATGCATGGAATGCAGGAAGGGCAGCACAGAGAGATTCTCCCATTTTTTCATATAGCTGAGTAACATTGATATTTCGTAAATTATTTCCAACGCCAACTTCCATCCAAATCTTCAAATTACTTTTCAATTTCATCATGTTACCAAGCAGAATGACAAGTATGTCAGTATCTGAACATCTAATTGATACCTTGGCTTCATAATCATCTATGTGGCATACATGGTGTATGATTTTTGTGTCAGCTTCTTCATGATCTGAGCAAGTGTAAGTGTCATCAATCCTTCTTATTACTACACCTTCAAATACCTCAAATTTATAGCAATAATCGAAATCAATGTAAACAGTTTTATTTTCGAAATAAGGCGCCATTTCAGGTTGTCTCCAATGATTTATCAAAAAATTAACGAAACCTTGTTTGAAGTTAGTATTTCTAAGTTCCTTTATAAAATCGGCCGGTCGACTCTGCTGTTCTCCACTGATATGATAATCACCTTTTTCACAAGTGTTGCGAAGATTATGTTCGTTATCTTTTATAGAAGGCGTAACATATTGATCGAAAATAAGAGCGATATGAATCACACACGATTTCTCCATAATATTATTGGCACGAGGCACAGAATAACCTATTACACTGAGCGCTACGGCTAAACTGATAGCTATGTGCTAAACTGTCCGGACTTAATATATATGGATATATGTGATATATTCCATCCAGAAGTTAAATAAACAAGTTTTACAAAATCATAAACCACGAATTTTCAATTAATTAATTTATTAGACCCCGCCGCCGTAAATTGCACGCACTTGCTTTCTTCGCTTCTAGCGACTGCTGACTGGCAGGGTTCTAACAAAAATGTGTCTGACTGTTAGTTTTGTGCTTTTTAAAGTTTAACTTAATATTTTACAAAATTTGAGCGTTGAGAAAACATTTACGCCAGCATTATTTTTTTGACATATATAGGGTAGCGCTGACTCCACGCGTCCCGTTATTTTGCTGTCTGACTATTGGATTTGTGTTTTATATTAGATTTACTAATAAGATACGAAATTTGAGCTTTCCGAAAACAGTTTAGTGGTGCTAATTAATTTTACACCTTTTCAAGAGTCTCAGCGCCAGGTGTTCGACCGGCAGATCTGCTGACTCTGGGCTGGCTCTTCATGATTGAAATGGAACTCAATCTCAAAATATGAAGCTTGAGAAAACTCTTGCATTTTTTTGACGCGAGCTCTTGGACTATTAGGAACGAGCAATAAATATTAATTTATGCAATTAATATAAAACTTTTGTTATGAACCGAAAAGTTTCATTCCTACTACATATAATCCAATTATAAAGAAAAAGGATTTTAATGAAATTAGACTCATTAAAACTATTACAGAACTATTATTTTAGCAAATAGGTCGAAACATTGTACTGTAAGGACGAAAGGGTCCGGGACGCATTGCTAGGCAACCAACATTGCTCAGTAAGTTGAGTAATGACGATATTATTGCACTTGCTGAAGTGTGATGCAGAAAAACAATACCGGATACATTTATGCGTAACAGTAGAATATAATAGAAATAAATGGCAAAAGCGATGAAATGATGTGAATGTCATTCAATCCAAACAGGATGTTCCACAAATATATCTTGTTACATTCAAGCAACGGAATGTGTAACAAGAAATGTGAATCAAAACGAGCTTGTAATATGAAAATCAAAAAGTAGATTTGTGAAGTGACATAAAACTAATTTGATTTTTCTGGCCTCGATATTTTTGCAATGCATGAAATTTGATAATAATAAATTGAAACTTTTATATTAGATTTGATTTTCGAAAAAGACGACATTTTTTTCCGGATGTGCATTAAATTGATTGCTATTGTGGGAGATAGAAATAATAAGGATGAAAGTTCGTTCGAAAGCTCTTTGTGCTTTCCCCAACATGCACTTGCATTTCAAGTGCAACTCCAAGATTTTCACTCAAACATTTCCTTGCGATTTTTCTCACAATATTCTTATCGAATCGAAAGCCTACACTTTGCCAATGTGACTTGTAACTTACACCCAACAAGATCTTATTTTCCATATGCAATAGTATAAACAAGAAAAGCATGCAGTCGTGTACGAATGCAAATAAAACACTTCAAGTACTGGCTGTAGCGACATATGTATCATGTATGCACTTAGCTTTAGCTTAGCAGTATAACACCATTAGTGCACAATAAAAATGAAATATTCAAAAGAAACATGTAGTTTTGTTGAAGAAATAGGAAGAAATAAAATTATGTGATATTACTGCTACACTCTGTAATAGATAGACCATCGTGCACAATAGATTACAAAGTGGAAGAGTAAATGAATTGGAAAACATCGATATTGCTTCGTAAACAACTATTACCAGCCCAGAAAAGCTGATACTAGATTGTGCTTTTCAACACTATCATTTTATAAAATATAATTCCCGAATATAATTCTCATTCATCAAATCGCATTATTATTGGATTTTGATCGGTACGTGCATTATTCAGAATTATCACGTACTGCAATTTATTGCACAGTCGGAATATTTTTCGCATAAAATCTCATGATGACTCCTCAATCTCACAGTTCAAATAGTAAAACATAAACAATAAAATAATGATTAATCAAATTCTTTAGTTTATTATCCATTAAGGTGCGATCAGAAAGCTACGCACAAGTATTGAACTCGGTATTGAAAAAAATCAATCATGTTTGGACTTCCCTTTAGCAAACTTTATAAATTTTAAGAAAACTCCTAAATAGTCAATAAAATAATATTGCAAAATAATTCTCTCATGAATTTTTATCAAAGTCATTAAAGTTTAATAGAAACACATTAAATCCCACTGAGTCTCATCAAGTCTCACAAAATCTTATGTCTTCCTGTAAACCATTTGTATAAAATTTTATGGAAAGCAGTGCATCAATAAAATTTCATAGAATCTCCATGCATTTTTAAAAAACATCACGCAATTTCATAAATTCTTGTAAAAGCTCCCCATAAACTCTTACACAATCTCATAAAACCTTATAAAGTCTCACTCTAATGAAGTATACAGGAAAAAAAGCGTGGTTAACCCCTCGCGTTTACCCATTCACCTAACAAACTCATTACAATATCAATTAAAAGTTGTGTTAGATTTATTTTGAACGAGCTCTTTTATCCTAACAAGTTTATAGTGTGGCTCGTTTGTTTTGTTAGTTTCCTTTCAGGACGTTTCAGGACTATGTTTATATATGGCAAAGTGAACTGACTTTGTGTTGTAAAACTTGACTTTTTTTTTCGTTGTTCTGTACTGATTACAAGCTCGTAACAGTTGACTTATATAGAAAAAGTTTTCTTATTCAAGCGAGTGATTATTGATTTTTTGGGCATTCACGTGTTTTGAGCAATTCGTGTGTTGTGAGAAGGCTAACAGCCGGTTAACGAAATTTGCTTCCCAACTTTGCCTTGTGTAATATTAGATGCAAAGGTGCATGTTATGACTGTGCAAGCAACTGCAACACAATAGCTGAATGCTAAACTTATGTACATGTAGTCTCATTTGCTATTCGTAACTAAAAAGACTCGTAAATACTATAATGCTAAATGATAGACCAAGCAGCCAGCCTGTTATAGTTTCAAACATTTTTCAATTCAAATGTGTTTTGATCTTGAATGGTTTTATTTTCAATAATACAAGAGGCTATAAAACTGCTGCCTTTTCATACATGAGATTATTATTTCCCATATGTATACACGTTCTGCATTCATATTTTTATGAGAATCATATTCATATCAGATATCAAATATCAATAATATTTACTATGCATTCTTTAACAACTGTGACTGCCTTGCAAAAATATATTGAAAACATTTAAATAACAAATATTTTAAATGCTTATTAAAAATTCGATTGAGTGGTAACTTTTCGTCCAAAAGCGTCAACTTAAAATTTCATATGTTTGGCGAAACAATTTTCTTTTGAGTGCCAATATTTCCCATTGTGGCTAATTGGACTACATAGAGTTGTAAACTGTCAAGTGACTCTCAACTCAAAATTGGACGAAAAGTTATAAACTGTCTATAGTAGTAACTACAGAACCATCTACTTGATGTAACAAATAAATTCTATCTCGCCAATTCCGTAGTGGCTGCTTGATGTCATCATTTTTCCCCAATGCACCTTATTCAGACATTTATCGTATTTTGAAGTACAAATACTTCTCTTTATATTCTAATGTTAAGATGAAGCCGACACCAAAGGGGTTCTTGTCAAGATTACATAATCGAAAGCCTAACGGCATTATAATTAACCGCCCTTTATTAATATTATTCGAATTCAATGAATTTCCGTAAGCAATTGTTCGTCGTATGTACATCTGGTGAGAAAGAATGAATGACATCCTCAAACAGACTCGTTTGCATATCCGGTAAAACGAATCCTTAAACAAAAAGCGTTTTGTCTAAGCCGCCGATTGATTATATCCAACAACCAAAACTCTTGCCTTGTATTTTTAATAAATATATAATCGGTAATCATCATCATCACAAGTGTCAAATCTGTTAGTATTGTTGGCTTGACAATAGGTCAATTTTCTCCCAATTAAAATGTGTGAAATGTGCATTCTACTTCGATTATACAGCGTCTATGTTATTGCACACTATTTTAGTTATAATGTCTATTGATTGGGTTAGTTTAGTTAATTAAAATTGAATTTGAAAACATCCACCACACAGCCAATGAGCCAACGTCGATTTAATGCCAAGCCATAAATAAATATAAGAACAACGAGTGCACACTGAAAACTTTACATTTATTATTTCGTCGAAATTTATGTCCGGACTTTCTATAATTAGACAAGTTTCATTAATTATAAATTGTAAAGTGTGTTTGTAATTCGAAGGAAAAGTTTGCACCGAAATTTTATTTATGGCATCCAGCAAATAGGAAACAGAAAGAAAAATTGATCTATCGCATCCCAATGGTAAATTCATCAAAATTACAGAATAAGTGTAACTATAGCAACCAGTGATTTTTCTCTCCTAGAGACGTTGTTGCTTAGGGGTGGGAATGGATATTTTTACAGCTGCACTTTCCAAACTCCATAAATTTGCCATGCACCTGAACACCTATTTGCTTTTCCACCCTAAATGTATTGACTTCGAAAAATGACGCGAAAAACGGTGTTTAAATGAGCAAAAAAGCAAATGAACCTCTTGATTTCGATAAGTGTTATTTAACGAGGAATACGTGAGACCAATAGCGGAATTACTGCCGGACCAATGCACTTAAAATTGACCATTAGAATTGCACAACTGAAAATACCACCTGCTCTGTGCAGTTTACTACATGACGTTACAATTTAGCCAAAATTACATTAGCGTTTGATGAAAAAAACTTACTGGGCTGCTGCTCCTTCATAAAAAAAACTTTGCCACACAGTTATTTTTTTAGTTTACTGAAGTTTTAATGGAAAAACGTCACCGCAAAATCAGAAAATATATATAAAGCAGCTCTATATGAAATAATTTGATGTTATAACTTTTGGCCAAGTGGAAAAATATTTTTATAAATCCAACAAGTAGAATCGTTACTAATTTAGATTGTTTGCTATATTAATTGTATTTTAATTGGTTGGGGCGCCACATAATTAATTTAATAACCAATTAGACTCATAAAATACTTACACGTTTCATATTGATTGCTAAACAATAGGGATGTAATTTGTGCATGCAAAATATAATAATAATTTTATAAAAGTAAACAGTTCTTATATAAAATTGGGGGTAAAAATTTGGTTCGTCCAGAAAGTCTGCAGCAAATATTAAATATCAAAGTTGTAATCTGCTGCCACGTCTACAAATATGCAGATGAAGTTCTTTCCTGCCTTAATATTTAAATTTAGCTGGCAGTCTATTTAATGTCCTCCGGTAAACTTTTACATGATCAAGGGTTATTAAATAATAGGCCATAAAATGAACCCATTTGCTTAATACTATGGTCAGCTTTAACTCATAACAAATGCATGTTTATCTGCTATTTAAGTATACTGCAACATTTAAGGCAGTTTTCCGAAGAAATGCTGAATAATTCAGGAAAAGCAAGCAAAGATCGTTCAGCGAAATGAAAATAAATTATCGGGGCTTTTGGCTGTTGGAACATTTTCGAAACAAAATACTACTTTGCACTTTTGTGTATGTTAATAATAAATTCATCGAAAGAAATGCTATACGCCGTTCCTTTTAATAATAAATCACTCAAAATAATTTTATCTACCAAACTTATCTAACATAGCAAAGAACGCTAAAACATTTTCGTAAGTGTTGGTTGGAAGTGATGATGGATGCCAGATCCATTAAGCCTAAAAAAGTAGCATTATAAATTATTTAAATGGATATGGATTTGGTTCGGTCTATAAGGGTGGTTCGATATTACAACCTTCGAAAAAGCTTTCCCAAATCCTGACCTATAATAAACTGCTGAAAAAGTTGGCTCTAATCGAAAGTGTGTTTTTTGTTTATGTGTATTTATAAATCATTATCGAAACTTAATACTTGACGCTTTCATTTCAATATAAATTGCATGCACACAGTTGCCTTTGGCATTTTAATTTAATCACCATCTGAAAGGAGAAGTTTCAGATATCCTTTGGCAACGAACGAAGAAAAAAAAATCGGCTTGTTGTTAAATCTACACCGAACTTTTTACATTATACAATTATTGAATTTTTTTAATTATAATAAAAATGTTTTAATTAAAGCCGAACCCTTTTAAATAATTAAGGCAAATAAACATCTCGAAAATGAAAAACAAATGTCTTGTGTAACTGATTCGTTATTTGCGGAAGCTGTAATTTCATTAATTAGTATTTTGGCCAAAAGCTTGTTTGTTTAAGTAATTAATTATTTATTGCAACCTTTATTCGATTATATTTGTGTTTAACTGAGTTTGTACAGAATTTTTAATTTTTGCTGAACCATCAATAATAAAGCTTTGAGGCTGTTCAAGCGGAAATTGCATAAATATTGACATTTATACGAAATGGTTTTGAAAGGATATCAGAGCGTTCGTTTAATAATCCCTTTTGTACAGTAGAATGATTGGGTTTGCGGTTTTTCGATATATAATTGGTAAAAAAAATCGCTATAGCAATAATACTTGAAATTTCTTTCAAATAATATCCCTCTGAATTATTTACGTAGAGAAAAAATGATAATAAAACTGCCACATTTAATGTAGCATGAAGATTCTTTACAAAGCATTCCGAGAAATCAGCCAACTAAAAGAATCCCCAAAAGTAGCACCCACACTAAACTATTTTACCTGAGCTATCTGGTTTTCCGCCATTGGCAAAACTATCAACTAAAAATGTCAGGCGAATAATAACAAGGATGCAAGTGATCCAAATGTGACTTCATATATCGCAAAATCTAATTGGAACAGAGTGTCACTGCAACATCACTTAAACTAATTATCACTTAATTAACCGTAATTAACAACTCGTCGACGCGCACTATGTTAACAAAATCGAAGAAGCCAAACGCGAATGTTGATTCAGTCAAAGAGAAACGAATCCAGAGTCATTAATAAAATTGAAATGTAAATATTTAAAAAACACACAAACTCACGTGTGAGTGTGGTAAAGTGTGGTTGGTTTTGCGCCCGCCGTTTTCGGTACGAAATTGTGAGGGTGCTAGGTTCAAATGCTGGGTTTTAGTTCAACATTACAACCCCCACTCTGAACTGAAATCGATCATTGAATCCTTGAGCTGCGCCGCCGCCTCCAAAAACTACCACTGTGTGTGTTGTTATTCCTTCAGCTTCAGGATTTTGCTAAAGCTGCCTCGTCTATACTATATTTATACAACTTTTTTTCCATGTATACCTTTATGTGTTAAGTCATCAACCCCTAAAACACGACTAGCAATTGCGGATTAAGCACACAATCACTCACTATTTCATTGCACGTAAAAACATAACAGTTTCACTCGACTCTCAGGCTATTTTGCATGAGAATGAACAACATTAGACTTGGAAGGCAAAAGTTCTGCATTAGGATTCGAGAAATCGCATTATCTCACCCTGAGTCACCTGTAACTTAGAACAAACTTTCTTTCCTAGAAAGATCAATTAAGTTGTACAGAAATCTCCTCGACCTAAACAGATGGCATACGCTGTTATTAAAGCATCAAAGTTCAGACAAAAAACACCCCCAAAAGTTGATCAAATCATAACAAAATAGCTTAGGAGAATACTAAAAAACCGCTTCCTAAAGAAAATGCGAGAGACCCTTCATGTATGAGATCTACATTAAATGTCGCCCGAGGAAATGTAATTTTCATGATGGACATGCTTAAAACTATACGATTTATTCAAAATATCAAATTAGTAGCGCTGAACTGAAAAACTGCAGATCTGCAGTTGATTGAATTCCGTTATCAGAGTGTCATTAGTTGTTGATTGCATTCTCGTAATCAATTATTTCAGTTTTTTCATTCCTAGGCGTGTAAAAACTCCCAAATGTATAAATTAAAGGATAGCTGAATAGATGAGTCCTTTGCTGAAAGCAACGAGCTGTACTTGCAGTAAAACCCAAGTTAAATAGTGAGTTTTATGTGCATTTCCGAAGTTAAATCTCTTGACTGTTTTAACAAGAGATAATTGTTTCATAAAATGACCGTGTTTCTCAGGAAATTACCTCAAAAGGTTTAACGACATCATCAGTGCAAACATTACTATTTTGTATTAGCGACTAGATTTTCACGAACTCAATTCAGCTTTGGTGTTTAAAGGGGAGTGTAATCTTTATACGAGCGAGAAAATGATAAGAAAATGCTTCAACGTACTATAAAAGACTTTTAGTTGATAATATAAGAACAAAACATTTAGACAGCGAAAGGTGCTAGATAATATATATATTTAGTTAAATCTAGAAAGGCTTGAACTGTTTCAGAAAGTTACAAGAAAAAGCTACAGCCCCAATTTTTTGCTTTTGGGCAATATTTCTGGAATGGGTTCAGAAAATAAAAAATATTTACTTTACGACAAGCATAAAGTTTGGCAAAAGCCCTTTTTTAGACCAATTTTCAAATTTTCCTTTAAGTACTTAAATTTTGTCCCAATTTTTCGCTTTTCGACTTAAAGGCAAAAAATATTAAAAATCTCTTTTATAAAGACTAGAATCAAAGTGTGCAGTGCAGCAACCAACAAATTACCTCTATTGTAAAGTAGTGGAAAGGTAATTATTATTTTCAAGAGAACATTGGAGGGCAAAAATGTATTGTGTTTTGCATTCCCGTTTTACAATAAGTATAAAGACAGACTTCGTTCGTTTAATCTTTATCAATCTCTGCAGCTGTCGCACGGTTACTTGTGGGTGGATGGATAGAAGTTCAATAGATGCAAAAAAAGGGGCTTTTATGTCGAATTTCCCCCCCATGTATAGTGGAAGTGAACAACTAAATGGGACTTGTACACATGTCAGAAAGTTTTTGTTGTCGTCGTCTGTCGCGTCTCAAGTTACTTATGATGGTCAGATAATTAAGCAAAACTTATTAATTATTCATAATTGTTCTAATTAAGCACTAAATATAGAATAAAGCCCATTACATTCTAAAATTCAATCAGCTCCATTGTAACTTTGATCGTATTTCTATATTTACATTTACAAGAGGAAAACTCATTATGAGCGAGGGATGAATAATTGATGATAGACCATTACATAAGCTTTAAATTAGGGCGAAACATAAAACCACCAAAGTATTCCCGAAACTATCTAGTTAACTATGCAGAAGTTTCAAAATCAATATTAAATTAGATTATTTGATGTGGATATTTAAAATATTTGCCAAACTCCATAGAATATAGTTGTTGCTATTCTTGAAACTGATATGGTATTTTACAAATAAATTATTCAAACACCTTTCAATTTGTGGCGCTAATATACCGACATTGTATGCTCCAAAGTATATGACTCCGTGGCGCAACGGTAGCGCGTCTGACTCCAGATCAGAAGGTTGCGTGTTCAAATCACGTCGGGGTCAGTTAATTTTTTGGATTTTTTTTTGAATGAGCTAACAAATTAATTAATGCAAGTGCACTTTACTAATAGGCAAGTTGCAAATGTAATCAATTAAGTCTACAAAGATGAATTCAAGTTAATTCGGTAATGTGTTGCATAATCTTTAGATAAAGTGACGAGTAAAGAGTTTGGATCTTCAAACTATTTCAAAATTATGTTTTGCTAAAAGTAAGTTTCGCGAAACTATTAAAAGTTCATCATTATATGCATGTATTTAAGGTAATCTCCATTTAATAATCACAACAACGATGGAATTATCATAAATCCTTGTTTGCGTAGGATAATATTCAGTTACTGAGTAAATAAATAATTGGTATATGGTTTTATAATAAATGTTAAAATATGGAAATTATATTCAAAATGTTTACAATGTGTATTTAGTATTAAGTAATGTAAACTGAATTTACTTGTTCAATAATTCAATCATATACCTATGTAAGAGCTTTTAAATTCCATAATTGGCAAAGAATAAAAAACTTTTCAGGCTCGTTTTCATCGTTTTCAGATGAAGAAGCTGCTATTAGAAATAATTATTTTTATAAGACATTTAAAATATAATTTCAGGTGCTTCATGATCAATGCAAACGCTAACAAAAATAGTTACCCAACACAATGCGTATTATTATATTTCATGAATTCATTGAATTTGAACTATCCGTAACACAATTTGTTAATAAATGAAATTATATTGATTCGCGTATGCACTCTCCAAAAATATCTATTTTGACATAGTATAATATTTAAATCAATAAATTCCAGTGTAGTACTATAATAATTGCATTTGCTTCTGGAATTTCAATAAATATAAGCAAATATTGTACAAAGATAAACAATAATCCCGCATGTAGTACATTTTTGCAATTCACAGAGCAATTCCGAAAAAAGTTGTAGATTTCCGTAAAACAATTGTTTGCAAAACAATAAATAAAATCGTCAATACCTGGCCAAGTAATTGACATGAAGCAAAACTGCTGTCAAAAACATAAAACTAAATTATCATATTGCATTATTTGTTTGTTTTGATTCAATTGTTTGTTAGTAACAACCTTTTGTATATTTTGTATGGAAATGTATGAATAGATAGAGCTAGCACAGAAGCAATTACAATTTGCGGCAACTGCTAAATTGTAATTAACGATTGCGAATAAAATTATTTATTGGCAATATATGCACATGTATAAAGCAGACCAAAATCCGCTGTTACATAACTAACACGATATACGAGATATGCATTCAAACTATACCGCTACATTGTGGTCGCATGGTAATTAATACCAAATATCTTTGTTTTCATCACTGTAAGATAAACAAATATGCCATCAGTCAATCAATACTTTCAAGTTAATTAAACGCAAATTTAATAATGGACAATATCGCTCGTAATTTAGTTGAGGATGTTCAATTCAGCAATAATCCTCCAGGATATGGATATCGCCCTAAACTATAAAGGTCGGCGGGGATTAAGTTAGATTTAAGATAGATTCTCATTGGCAATATCAATTGTATGGGGGAAAAACCAAAAGGTATTAAGGCAAAGATGAACGGTATCCATAAATTTTATACGAGCCTTTGAACGAAAAGCAATTTTAGTAGGAAGGACGACTCTTTTTTTATATAAAAAAAAATGCTGTTACGCTATAATTGTTGCCATTTGAAATGTATGTAAACGAAGCAATTTATTATTAAATAATTTCAGAAGCAGTTTTATGAAGAGAATATTATTCAGACTGAAAAAAATGACGGCCAATTAACTAGCAGGCAAAATGCTTTGATCTAATTTGCACGATGCTTTCAAGCAAATAAATTGTAAACAAAACATTCGCTGAATGTTTGATATTATTATGTAAGCCACTGAAAAATGTTAAAAACCTGAATATATTTGCATGCGAATTTCTCTATCCATTCTGCATGTTCAGAGGGTAATTGAACATCGTTTTTGTAATTTTTCTTATTTTTCTTTTTTTACGCCTGATTCACATAATAATCATGTAATATTTTTATACTACTAGGGTAGTTTTATCAAAACGCATTGGCGCGTTCAATGTGATCTTACATGGATCTCTCTCGAGGGAAAATAACAAGATTGTTTGAATAACCACTCGGGGAAATTGAGTATTTACTTGTCTTCTAGTAAAACTTTAGTAAACAATTTCTTCGTTATTTACATCATATTTGTTTAAGAAAAAACTCGGCTGCTTTTCATTTATAACAATATTATATCCTGAAGCACGCAATGTATTTACTTTCATGTTTCATGATAAAAAATGAGCCTTTTTTAAATTTAAAAATAGACGTATGTTTACATACATGTATCGCTAATACTGTCATGCAATCCAAAGGTAATTTCTATTATTATGTGGTTTGTAATTGTAAGTGACCCTGTATCGATATTATTATGAAATGTATACTAACTGACGATAATATTATACAAGACTCCGTGGCGCAACGGTAGCGCGTCTGACTCCAGATCAGAAGGTTGCGTGTTCAAATCACGTCGGGGTCAATTATTTTTTGCAATATTTAATTACAAATTCGATTAATTAATATTTTGCTACGTAACTATCCAATTTTAATTAGTGATTGGTGGTTCAGTGTGAAGAAATTAATGCTACAATAGTAAAACGAAAGTTTTGTTGTCCATAACGCGTTAGTGGTAAAATTAAAACCATAATCGTCTGATAAGTAAAAGAACAATTTTGAAATTTCAAAATGATCTTCTAGTCTTAATTTTGTAAAAATAAAAAAAAGTAATGCAAGCAAAAAGTATATGCATCGGCCGGGAATCGAACCCGGGCCGCCCGCGTGGCAGGCGAGCATTCTACCACTGAACCACCGATGCTTGTTATTTAATAGGATTCAAATAGTATTTAACGAGAGTCTAGTGCAAAAAATATTAAGAACTTAGTGCAAAAATATTATATTAAATTTTTATTGTTAATAAAAACAATCGGCTATGAACTTTCGTCTTTCTGCTATCAAAAATTCTTCAACACAAATATGTTTTTAATTAACTTTTAAAGTAAAATAATTTTAAAAAAATTATAATTTGCAGTTAATAAGTATTTTAAAAATACTACGTTTTTTTAAATTTTCGTCTGGCAGATCTTTAGTACTTTCACCCCGGATTTATCTTAGAACAAAGTTGCTCGTAAAATTGGAAGCATTTCTCATTGTCCCATATAAAATGTAACTTGATTTTTTTTGTGTTTTTTATGTTCAGTTTGAGTTTAAATGCGAATCCCAAGCAAACTATGCTTTCATTGCATCTGAATCGAATTTATTTTGCTACACATGTGCTTCCATAAAATAATACTATTATTTTTATAGTAGATTGATGTCACCGATTGGTTGAATGATAATAATTAATTAAAGTTTGATATGTTAAGTGGAAAATGAATTTGCAGATAAATCGATCCGCAAACAATTCAGTCCATTAAACAAAGCCAATATTCATACAATATACGCGTAGGTACGGATTAAAATTACATTTCAATTAATTAGATTATGTTGTATAAATTGAATAGAAATGCGAGTTTTAATTTGTCGAATGTTCAACATCAATTAAACAGCAAATTCCGCTCTGCACGACGACAAATAAAAGAAATCGATGTCGTTATTTCTGTAAAGGAGATTGGGATTCAGTATCCACCATTCTACTACATCCAAGCCGCCTCCACCCTATAATATAATTCACTGAAACGTAATACTTCATTTGCAAAACTTCTTTATAGGTCGATGAAGACGTTTCAGCTACACAAAACAAATTCATCATCCGTTTTATCTTATTTCACTCTTTCTTTAGTACAGCAAAATCATTTCCTCAGCAATTGTAAAAAGTGTTATGTATATTTAATACAGGAATTGTTTGACAATCGAATTTCAAGTCCATCCACAAGAATATATACATGATATTGAATTTGAATAATGAAATTTTGACTTTATGAATAATAAATCCGGGAAAAATGAAAAAAGATTTAAATTCAATTCTATATCTCTTCAGACTTTTCCTTTTTTTTTTCTTCTAAAATTGTTACGTAAAATGCTTCTCCAATTCTAAAATAATATTTTGCGAGTTTACGAAACCCTTTGTGCGATTTTCAACTAGATTAAAATTAAAAGGCCGATACGAAAATACATGATTCAGAAAACGAGTCATGTAGATGAAGATAGTTTTATCTTTCGAAATATCTTTGGCAACATCTGTAGCAATTGAATGTGCGTATATTATGGTAGCACCACGACCAATTTCTGACCCTTATTTTACGCTTGATTCTCCAAATTACTTTGCTTGTTCGGAAAATTCGTCGTCTAGTAAGTTCGTGGAGTTTAGTAACCACCCCCGTTCTATATTTCAAGTGCACCATCTGAATTAAATTGCGATTTAATAGAACTTTTGATGTTCAATTCCATCGAAATGTGAGAGTGCCAAGCAGTGTATTGGGAATCGTGACATTCACCCTCTTTATTCGAACTATACATTGTGGTTTTGTCATTACTCGAATTGTGTTATCGCTATGTTGGCGCAGAAGAGCATTTATGTTCCTCGACTAACTTTAACTACACAAGCAATAGTTCTATCTTGATACAAGCTGAATGATGCCTGCTTAACACATAGATTCGTACAATGCGAAATTACAGACAAGATCAACACTCGACATCCGACGAAGAACTTTCTTCATTGTCTGCGACGAAAAATACATTTTTCCAGCGCCTGTAATTGCAATGTATACCAAGCAACGCCCGCAGATATTGTACTATTAGACTTTCTCGTTATAGTTTATTATATCCGACATACAATCATATTAAAGTTTCAATTAAGAAGTTTGCTACTTCGAATGACAAAGTCAGTGGCCTTTAAAGCTGCCCATACACTTCTATCTTTCACGATTTACTATGTCAATGATTAATGGCTTAAATAAAGTAGCTAAGAGCACGTATTCTAAAAGCAAATTCTAGATTTAGTTATTCAAATCGCATGTTCAGTAATTCAAATTAGTTTCGACGAGCGCTATATATTTAAACAATTTAACACAATGTCAGCAATATAAATTTCGATTAGAGCAGTTAAACAAAAATTACTATTTAATATTACTTAGTAATATTTTTCAGTTTCAGGAGTACTCCCGCAATCCTAAAGCCACACTATCCCACCAATTTTAAGTACGTTAGTGAATTAATTTTCCTTTAAACTTACTTCTCATAATTTTACAACTTAGGTTAATTAAATGTCAACATTTCCGTGATTTATTTTATCAGTGGGCTTCTGTGCATTACAAATTATAATTAAATCGTAATAGTATTAAATACCGTTAATATATTGTTTTGGTTAAGTTGTTGAGTAAACAATCAACGCAAATTAAATGAAGATGCATTTACATTTGCTGCTCGTTGTTGTGGTAGACTATTTCAAGTGTATTGAATTTTGCGGGTAAATAATCTGCTTTTGCAAAATACTTCGGGTAAAAGTTTAGGTAGGATTTCATGAAGAAAAAATACCTCTCTTGTTTAGTTATTGGGGCATGCGAATGTCTACAAAGTTTGCTAGTTCAATCGGTGGACGATTTGTAAATAAGGGTTGAAGATTATAGCGAAAGTTTTTCAAACCAAGTCAAGCCGCAAAATTCGTTTAACATTTTCAATTCATTTTTGCGTGTATGACTTTCTTTAGCTCAAAATTATGACATGAAATAAAATACGGATTTACAGACAATGAAATCATAAAAGAACTTACCTTTAAGGGTCGTTTGATGGTGACGGTCTCGATGGTAGTTGTCGGAGCCATTCTCACTGGAAAAATTGATTACAAATTAACAATAAAGTTTAAAGGGTAACAAGAACAAATACGTGCAACTCGTACGAGCAACCGTACACCTTATAAGCAAACATTTTCAAATGAAACTTTAAGAAGTAAATAAAGTATGTTAACCTTTGACAGTCACGACTTTAAACTTAAAATGTCACGACAAAATATAAAATATACGCTCAAGAAAAGCAGAGCATAACCAAGTCTAGCGTCTAGTCGCTCGACTGGATCGTTTTACTCATCATACAACTCAGCAATCTTTTTTTTTTCAAATTTATTATCACATTCAGATTCAATAGACCGGAAAATGACATGTGTATTATTGGGGCTCATTTAAATTTGAACGCTTTACAAATTGGCTTCGTCCTAATAAAAATGTTATTTATTAAGGGCTGCTGTTGCTTTTCCGAATTGATGAGAGCGAAGCGTTGAAGGAAATATTTAAAGTACTTTGATGATGGATGGGGACATTATGCGCTTGAAAAAACAAATAATTTACTACGAAGGCAAATTAGAATAAAACACATTGTTAGCTTTTCTATCTTAGTATGGATCAAGGTTGTGGTGGTGTTGCTCGGAATGATTTCACGGCATGCACCTGTTCTATTATTTCATATAATAACAAAACAGGTTTGCTCCCCTATGGCCTAATTTAAAGCAGCCCTTATGTTTCGATTACATGCTATGTTGGTTTGAGCCTCGTTGCTCGTTAAATCTACATTATCAGCTATAGAAAATTTCCTATTAATTAACTATTATGCAGCAGACTAATTAACGCAAACATTTTTTGATTTTTATAAACGAAAGTTATACTGCACTTTTCCAACGGTTATTAATCATAGCAAATGAATCATGAAAGAAAAGCACGATACCCAAGCAATAATTGCTTTTAAGGAAAACATGTTATTCTTTTCCAAATGACTAATGAATCAAACTTATTGTTACAATTAATTAGCCTCCATTTGTTAAATTTGTTGAAAGTAACTAAATGAGTACAACAGTGGGAACGACCTATTGATCCAGTTTTGATGTTCCCAACATTTAAATAAACAACAATATATTCTCCTACTACTTAACCTCATAAAATATAAATTTTAGTAGCCATTAAATTAATTCACCTATAAAATGACAATTAATTTCGTATCGATTGCTGCTATTTTATTTATAGTAAATAGAGCATTAAAGAATATAAACAACAACAATACAGATAGCAGCAAGTTTATCAAAACATGGTTTTTATGGTTTGGCTAAAAGGTCACTTACCTCCAGGGATGTTTAATCGATGATATCAATGTTTATCACTTCAAGATAAGAATAATTCGATAGGAATTACTCATAAAACACACTAAACGTTTACACTATCATACCACTGACTCCATATTTGTTTTAAAATATGGTGGATGCTGAAGAGGGAAATCTGGACCAGAATGTGTCATAAAATAAAAATTCCTAGAAAGCCATCTTCATTTGTACCAACTTAATAGTTACAAATAAATCTACCCTTAGTATAGGCAACTAGTAATACATCGGTAGTAGTGACGCCATGTCGGTTTTGTAGTTAGCGTCGAAAAGCGGGAATTTAATACAAAAATACTAGTTTAGGCTTAATTTATCGTGCTAATTAAGTTGTATTTATACTAATAGTGTTTAATTATTGATAGGAATGATGTAGTTGTAAGGGTAGTGTGTGGTTTTCAGTTTAGTGAAGTGTTTGTGATTTTGACGAAGAGCGCGCTTTCGCCGATAAGTAAGTATACAATTTTTGTTAATCATTTCGCTTTATTCATATTATATTATTGTTATAGGGATTAGCTGTTCCTAAAGGATTAGTTCCAGATTCGCGGTGAGTTTTTACGATTTATTATTTGCCGGTAATTTGGTTGCGGATATGTTGGCGCGGCGGGCCCGTTTGCGGGCATTGCAGTTTGCGGGCAATATAGTAGATATCTAATTTATGGACATATACAATTAATTAAAACTAGCAATTTTGCGTTTAATTTTTAATAGATGCTCTGATATAACACAGTGAACAGTAATAAATTCGAATATAATAATGTAAACATGCAACTATTATATAAAAAATATAACAAGGGGCACATTAATATATAAAATATACAAAGAAAAACATTTCGCGTGTTTGTGATGAAATATTAAAAAATAAATTATAATATAGTTGGACAACAAATAAATTAAAAAATATAAACTTAAAAAATCCTAGAAAAATTTACAATATTTTATAATAATGACATTTATAATTTAGTTGCTTTTTATCTTTCATATTTTTATTAACATAGAGTACATTGACCAAATCACAATTTCAACTCCCATATAACAATGTGAGCATCATTACTATTCGTCTCTTTAAAAGAAACCGCCGTTTTAGTTTTCTCCGCGGCACAACAGGGTTGTCTGCAATTCACATACCCTCTGCCACCCATCAACGTTATTACAGTCCTTCTGCCATTGTCGAATGCATTGTTACTATTCTTGACCGTTTTTGCGTTAGTCGTCTTAACAGCACTCGCAATAATCGGTTTCTCCACAATTGTCACATTATTCTCATTCATCTGCCTGCTCGCATTCGAATTGTTCCTTGAAATACTTCGACCCATGCCATGTCTCAACGCCATACTCTCTTCACTTCCACTCGACGTGCACAAACTCGAAGACCTTGAATCGACCGACCAATTACTTAAGTCTAACGATCTGGGTCTACTCGCCTTCATCTTCAATCTGCGATCCAATGTGCTGACTTTATTTGGAATTGCTGCCAATTCAGGATCGCTGCGTCGCAACGATTCGTAAACAGGATCAGTTAAAATATTCTCATCGCGTTCGTAATCCTTCACGTACATCAAATCACCATACAATCCATAAACATTACAAGTGTCTCCTGAACTTTGCGACGAAGTACTACTCGTCGAGAAAATCGAACCGCCTGCACCTAAACTGCGCGGCAACGTTTTCGAAATGCGAGCCAACTCGTTCTCCTTTGATCGTCGCCTGCGAATCACCACAGGACTACTAGTTAATTGGTACTTTAGTTTGGCGGTGACGCTTGGCATGGAAGTGTCGGATAATTGTTTCTCCATTTTAGGCCGTTGATCTGAACACTTTTCAGTGAAACTATTGTCTAGACTTTCCGGCTCGGGTTTCGTGTCCTCTTGCTGCTTGATTTTCAATATTTGCGAGCTGTAGTTCTTTGGTTGTAAAGCTAGAAGGAATGAAATTGGTCCGAAATGTGCGTGGTACGAGATGTTCACTCGACCACTGATTATAGGTACGCCTTCTAAGCGAGGTAATGGGATGGTCAAGGTTCGTCCAACATTGGTACCCACCCAGAGCAAACCTTTGCAAGCCATTAGTGCCGTTACATTAACATGGGGTCGGTTATTATTCACACTATCGCGAGGCGCGGAATTACCCGAAACTCTCGAAACGATCGAAGCAATGTTAATATCTTGCAAATGTTTAAAAGTTTCGGTGTGGTACAAACAAATAGTGCTGGAATTCTTCTGCGAAATCCACAGGCCGATGCCACTATGTGCCATTAAATTAACATTTCCTATTTTCTCGTGTTGGATGCCGAAGCTTTTTTGCACTTCACCGGTAGTGCCGTTAATCACCCAAACTTTCTTACCGCACGCAGCGTAGATGCACATGTTGATTGGCAGCAAACACGAAACAGGATCAGCACCAAGACTGAGAATCTGCGGGTCTTGCAGCATCCAAGCATTATCAATCGGATTCTTCCGGTAAACGTACAAAGTACCATTTCCTAGCGCCACGAAAACATTATCACAGTGATATTTGATTTGCATTATAACATCGGATACGGTTGTATTGCCGATTTCCTCTTGTTTCTCCGGTTCGTCAGCCGCATACAGCAGCAAGCGATGTCTATCAGTACCCATCCAAACCGAATCCGTCGCCAGATTGGGACAAGGAATACTTTCGCCCTTCACAAACTCCATAGCAGTCACTTGCGTTTCCACCAAAGAGAATGACGTCAAGTCTTTGAGAGTACCGGAGTGTTGCTGGTGTTGGGCGAGGATGGAGATGTGACTACTGGCACCGTCTGTGGTGCAGACCCACAAGTAGTTTTGCAAACGGTTCCGTCTGCGATTGGATTTCGGTAAAGTCACAGAGTAATAGCAGCCACAGCGAACCTGAAAGAAGGATCTTAAGTTAGATGGAAGTTAAATTTTTGGTGGGAAATTGTTTACCTCAGTTTGATGCTGTGATTTGTAAACCGGCTGTGCTTTAACAAAAAGCGGCATTTTAGTGGATGGTCGTTGCTCTTGTTCAGGTACTTCCCAAGCAGGCGAGTTGTTTGGATCCAGCGCAAGTTGCGCCAGTCGCAGTTCAGTGATCCATTCCTTTTTAATCGATGGATTGTCAGTCTGAAATGTAAAAGTCTCTTCCTTGCCTTTCGATTTGACGACTAGTTGCAGACAACACGAATCAACCCAAGCCATTTCTTCATCTTTCTGCTGAATTGAACTCTGGATTTGATGCAGAATTCTTCTGGTACTATCTAGACTCACATCGGAATAGTTTCCTTTAAGCGATGCTACAAGGTCATTAATTCTACTGATAACTTCGTAGTCGTGCATTAAATTGCTCATTTCTGTACAGAGATTGTTAGCATCTTGCGGCTGGTTGCCTTCAAAAGAACCATTAGATTTTATACTGCCGCCTTTAGTTGCCGTTAAAATACGACTCAGCGTTGGAGATGTGCTTGTGTCTTGAATTTCTATGTCAGATACTGGATATGTCCATTTTAGACTCAGTCTTTCATTAGCTCCAAAATCGTCCGATGCTTTTGATGCAACAGACACACAAACCACCAGATCGTTAAGTAACAACAAACGGCGGCTCTTTGTTTTGGTAATATATCCATTTGGACTGTACTCCTGTGAAAACACATCGTTCATTAGTTCAAACATCGCAAATTGCTGCCAATTAAAAAGCCTACCAATTGAGTGACATTATCCTCGCGTAATAAATATCGATTGCTATCAGACAAAGGTCGCGCCGCAAATTTGCCACTAATATTGCGTATCATTTCTTTGAACGCTTGGTATTGTTCCGCCTCACGTTTCCTTTCATTCAGCATTTCAGCTAATGATTCTAATTGAGTTAGAGCCAATTGTAGCGACATTCGATCGTGATGTCCCTGTGGTGTGTGCTTCAACAAGTCCTAAACAAATACAAATATTCTTTCATCCACATTCATTCGCTTTAGTGTCGGTATTTACCTGCAGAAAAAGGATGAACTGGGGAAAACGTTGCACCGGCTTCACCATCAGTCCGAAGAATGATAATCTATCATGCGAGCTAATTTGTTTCACCTGAAAATCCAATAAGATTAAATTTCGGATCAAAATTATTGGGATTGTCTACCTTAAAAAAATCGGCAAGAGCAGACTTGCGTTTCTCTTCCATTTTTGCTAAGGCCATAGCAACGGAGAAATTGTTGATGAAACCACTGTAAATGTCGAGCACGATCGCTTTCGAGAACGAGGCGACAAAAACATCGCCGATCCGCTCCTCGCGGTCCCAATTTCGAACACATTCAGCTAAAGCTATTCGAAATAGCGTATGGCACTGAAGAATTTCTGGTAATCGATGGAAAAGCGTAGTTATTTTCGAACCACTTAAAATTGGTGGACTACTTTCTTCCAGTGGCTTTTTATAATCCTTTAAACAACAACCACTTAGTTGGATGCTTTCGAGAAAATTTGAATCTACTTACATTTACAAGCTTCTGTAAGGTGGCAATGTAGGAATTTTCACTATGGACAATTGCTGAAACAATCATCCGTCGTTTGACTTGCTGCTGGGTGAGATTCGCGGGCGGTGGAGGTAGACTAGGGGGTAACTGTCGCCGTTGCGAACCGCAATTCACGAAGGCTAACTGGCTTTCTTCTTCCACCTCAGGCAAAAGTGGCATTTTGTTCGGACTTGATGGATTTCTTTGGGCGTCTGCATTTTCAATGTCATACTGATGGCTGCTGCCTCTTCGGATGGAGAACCATCGAGACAGTCTGCCTTGATTGACTTGGTTTTGCGGGGACGTGTTGTCCCCTGCCAGTGAATTGTCCAGTGATAATCGGTTTGTGCTACTACCAATACCACCACTGCTCCGCAACTTATCACATATATTTCGGGCTTTGTTCAACGTGTTGCGTAACTGGCCATTACTTCTGCAAAATGACAACAAAACGATCTAGTGGAGGTTCAAGAAATCATTAATGCGTTTGGAGAAGGAAAAGATGGCAAACTATAAACAGAATAGTATTTGAACAGTCGATTGGCTGAGAGCCAAGCATATTTTCGAGAATACATTTGCACTGACGATCATCATCGGTAATTACTAGCATGTGCCATCGGGTAATTTTAATTAACGTTAAACATGAAACTATTTGTAAATCGCTGCTAGAACTCAAGAATTCAATATTGATTAGCTAATTGAATTTGAAATGAAATTGTCTGCGACATCATCAATTCCATCGAGGATAATAAGAGTTTATGGCTTCGTCCTTAGTTCCGCCCATCAAGCAAATCAAGTTTATGTGAACGGAATAATTCGTCGTAAAATTCCTTATCACTTTCGATTATGAGATAAATGAAACGGATCATCTCTACTGACCTACTGCTGGATGCTGCACTCCTATCACTTTCGTCGTCGGACGACAAATCTGGTTCGGAGCCCGAACACCAGCTGTCTTCCGAACTTCTTTGAGAAATGGTGTGCTGCAAGGTTCTGGTATGGGCAAGTGGCGGAGCGGCCACACGATGTTCACATGCTGCTGCGTCCTCCCATGTGCCGGAACGAATGCGAGGTTCATCTGTAATGCATAAACAATTTTATAAACTATGCAAACATTACTCACAAGTATTTGCTTGGATACAATGCGCTAGCAAATTATTTTATTCGACTTTCATTAAGTACGGAATTGAAAACAATGGATATTTTGTTGCTAAATGAGTGAGAAATTTGCAGGAAAGCAATTTGCTTTTCCATTATGGATACAATTTAGTCTTCGAGCAAAAATCTAAATAATACAAATTATTAAATTAAATCCGGATCAAATTACTCGTTCGCTGAATTTTATTTTGACTTCGAACATGAATCGATGATGTTTGCATTTCCATCATAAACGAATTGCATTTTTCTGCGTCGAGCGTCCTTATAAACTCCGCACTGGATAATTATGTTATTTAATTTGCAATTTAATGCAATTAAATGATATCGCAATTACGCAAATTACGTAAGACACTAATTTCCAAACAAAAAAGCGACTGTAAGAAAAAGACTGCGCTATGCACTTAATGTGTGTGTACTTAAAAGGACATGGTCATTAATTTAAATGCAAGTCAAATGAGGTTTGACGTCGCCTTGACGAACACTATGCACTTTGAATATTTATTCATTTTCTACAAAAAGTCTAATATTTTCGCAAAACTAGCCAATTTCGCCACACACACCTACATGTAGCGAACTTAGTCATGATTTAAGCGGGTGATGACTGGAAATTTCGAATTAATCAACCCAATTCTATTCTTTGTAGGCGTTTTGTACGATTTGCATTCCACTCGAATCGCGAATGTTTGCTGAAACATTCATTATTTTATTTGTTTATTTTAAAACAACCATGACTCAATGAATCTCCAAAATTGATACAAATAACCCAAATCTGAATTGTCTGTCCAATTTGGAAGAGAACCACCCGTTGTACGAATGATAAAGTTCTTGTGTTTATTAGATTTCAGTCGCATTTTTTCAGTACCATAAAAACTCGTTAGCTGAATAAATTGAGTCTCAAACTCTGGAATTGTGTTAGCTTTCGGTGGCAATCGCAACTCGGCGTGCTGATCTGGATTATTATAAACTTAGAGCGAGGATCGGATCGCTGAGATAACTTTGTTATAGCTGGACCTTTACGAGATTATTTGGGATCACAACATTACAATGTAATATTTTAATCCAATGTGCTGAATACAATAATTTTTTTGTAATTGGGATTTAATGTACAAATTAAATTCACGTTCGGTTTAGTTGGTATTTAAACATTACATAAATAAATTTATGTCTGTTGCAAATTTTAATGATCGCCCAGAAGTGGGTTAAACGAGAGGGATTTGCTTTTCTCGCAACAGTAAGCCCCATAATGTAATATATTTCTTGTCAGACCTGTTTGTTTATTAAAGCAATAAGTGGGCGGCACTTTTCCGAGAACATTAATTCGGTTAATAAAATGTATTGCTAATTTTGAGTATTTTTCAAACAGTAGTCAACACTCATCGAGATGAACGTTTATTAGTGAAATTAATTTACGAGTTATAAGGCAAGTCTTTTTATTCAATGCCACATACAATAAACCTTTATAGTAATTGTTTTAATTGTTTCTAACCTAGTGCTCGATAACGAGCTCTATTTAACGAACAATTGAAATTACATAAATGTAGAACGGAATTGTAAAAATGTTTCATTTTTCAACTTGTCAATCAATTTAGCAAACTCCAAGTACTAATTTATTTTAGTTAGTTACTGAAATTAGAATCAATACAGTGTTGCAGGCATTCTCCAGTAATTGTTCATAGAATATGAGAATATTAACTCATTCATCCAAATGATGACAATATTAACGTGAACTATACATAACGCAGAGAGATAAATTTAACATACCCATTGAAATTGTATGTCATAAAATATAAAGTTTGAACTCATACATGTACATCTGTTTTCAACTTCCTCTCCCCACTTGAATTACAAACTTTTAATTATAATTATAATTATGTTTAACAAATAAGTTTAATTCATTTTTGCTTTAATATCAAATTACCCGTATTCGCCTTTAAAAACCGCATATTCATGTAAAGATAGTTCTTCAGGACTTGAGTAAATAGCAATTTCATATTGTGTGCTCACAAATTTCCAACAGTGTGCCATAGAAAAGATACAAGCTTCCAGAAGTTTTCAGCGCGGAGAGAATACAGGTGGATCAACAAGTATAAACTTTAATAAGGAATCTTCGCGATTAATAAACTTTCATAATCGCGAGTAACACAATAGTCTTCAAATTAAAATCGAAATAAGTTTGATAGTTTATGATCAGTTTGGGGAAGGAAGATTAACCAGATGGCAAAGAAATTAAAAAAGTACTTAAATTATAAGTCGATACGATTAATACTGAAAGAGTATTTCAGGTGGTTTCAAATCGACTGAATAAGAATTGAATTTTAAAATTGTAGTAGCTGAAAGCATCTCACATGTGCAATTTTGCGGAAAATGAAATTTCTTCTCTCCGGCAATAATATCAACACCAATACGCGTTACGCAATTGATAAAGGCACAATCATGAAGTGACAACATGTGATATTTTTATTATGATGAATGCTAAGTAATAAACATTCATCTATAATAATAATTTGTTGTAGAAATCGCTTTTGTAAATACATTACATAAATAGTTTTAATATTATCGCATCAATATACTAACCGTGACCTCATATAGTATGAACAATATTATATTCTCAAGTACACGTACTGCTTTTGCCTCTTAATATGCAAATACTGCACAATTATTATACTCAAAAGGCACAACCTCATAGTACAAGTATTATAACAGAATTTATCAAATAACAAACAGATAATGTTGGATTTCCGCTTATTTGAGCGTGCATTTAATCTTAAAATTCTCCAATTTCAATTAAAAGACAATTCCATTCTTTGTTTCGCTTCTTGATTAAATCATCATTGATTGCGTTCTAATAAAATGTGGAAGATGACACCCACATGCGATCAGTATATTCAGTGAAATCCAATGCCCGTCCAATTATATTTTCTGTTTTCTGTCAATTAGCAAACCAACTCAATATATTCGTATAAAATGCGGATCCAGATTAAAATGTCATTTTCCACCAATGAATAATGCAAAAGCTTGTTTTAATTAAATTAAGCATAATATACTTAACTATAAAAGGCCATTTGAAATATGAATATCTTAAGCTTATTTGTACTTCATTCAAATGCTTTTTACTTAAAATTCTATGACCTTAAATGCAATTATCCTAATCAACAAAAAACTGGTCATATCCTGGAAAGGTGATTTATATTACCGTGTGAGACTTTTGTGTAGCCAAAGTACTAGCGCGCTTTTGTTGCCAAAAACCGAAAGGAAGTGCAAAATTTAGTGCAAACATTTCTCTATTGTATACATAAAATGAGCTATATTATAATAAATAAACTTGCACTATAAATATTGACTAAAGTTTTCGTTAAACTTTCCAGCCTACATTAGAGTTGTATTGATAGTGGGCATAAAATCAACATACATACAAAATTTACCTTCCGACAAATTTAATAATACTACCGCTACAATATTGTATTGATTAGTTGAAAAGTTGTTTATAAAGTAGTATAACAATTACTATTGTGATTCATTCGACACCTACAAAGGCCTATACAAGGCACCCTGAGGGTCGACCAATATGCTCATTAATATACCGAGTAATTAAATATTGATCGTGACTCTTCGATAAAAAAGTGACAGTTTTTGCGAATTTTTTTTTGTATTGATACCTGGGATGAGGCTCCTGCTGCTCGCGCGGTTTTGCAGCGCTTTATTAAATACGAGAAACGTGTCTGCATTCGAGCAATTTATATCCATTCGTCGGATAAATAAGTATTTTTTTCTGTCACAAGAAGAAATACTTACGAACATTCACGCTATGTTTTCTGACGAAAAATGATTGCATAGCACCCTTTCAGTGCGCTCCAGCTCGTTCTTTTCGCACCACCGCAAGATAAATTCACAGAGTTAATTATTGATCAGTTTGGCACGTTTGTTTATTTATTATTATTTATTTAGTTGGGGTGCATCTCGAATCGCCAGTGCGCTATCACGACCGATGGCATCGAGTGACTGGCTCCGCGGCATGTGTAGTCAAAAACTCCGCACTCCAACTTCTCCCGGAGTGTGTGAGTAGATTTCCAGACACGGCGCCGATCTTACCTACATATAATTTCAAGGTGACATTATTCTGTTTCTGTTATGTCGCTGGCATTAAACATTACGTAAATAGATAAACAAAGGTACAAGTTGCAAATTGATGCATAATCTGCATCTGCTTTTATCTGCTGAAGAAAGCAAGCTGGAGATCCACTGGCCGGTCGGCATAGATTAAAGTTTGTTAAATAGTCCTGGATGGTGCTATTGATTTTATCTCAATGTATTTTCAAATTCTCGTCGATTAAAAATGTTTGCTCGTTAAACATATTACATTGAAAGCTTAACCGAGTAAACGGATCAGATTCGATCTACTTCACAAATCCAAATAGGCCACAAAGAGCAAAAATGTTTCAATATAGAGATCAAACATTTTTCGGAATTTGCCAATGAGAAACTATTTTTGATTAAATGCGAGTGTGAAATGCATTTAATAATTGCTAATTAATCGAGTGGTTTGATAGTCAAACAATGCAATTGTCCATAAAGCTCAAATAATTAAACAATGCATCATTATTAATTTTAGATACTAATTTGCGGTTACATTTTAAAATGATAATGTTATTTATATTTCGAGCAAGCAATCCACATAGAGAGGCGAGGACCCTTAAATTATACAATCATTTCACAGTTGAATGCACACATTAACTAAAACATCCTGTGTCACAACTAACAGTCGTTTTAAACAAAGGGTGCATTGTAATATTTTTTTTAAAAATGGGAAAATATTTCAAATTTGATGTTTCGTTGAAAAAATATTCGGCTTATGCAAATTTTATATCAAACATGACAATGCATTGAATAAAATAAAATGTAAATGTAGCTAAATATAGAATTCAAATTTTTTCTGATAATCAAATCAATTATTTTTGGGAAATGAAATGGTGCATGTTAAATTAGATTTAATATCTGCTCAAGAAGCTTCAGCGACGAATCTTCATGAATTGAGAAAAAAATGTTTCGTATTGATTTTAGAATTTTTGTAGCCCTAAGACAAATTGTATGATGTTTCTTCGTAATTTATGTGGTTATTAATAACAAAATTAAAACTAATTAAAAATATACGCCAATTAAACTCAACAAAGAACAGCTAAATTCAGTTGGGACAATGTTCTATAACGATGTTATAGTGCAGTTGATAAAGTCAATGGACTTTCAACACACAATTTCAATATTTAGCAAAAAGGTAAATTTGTCTTCTTTGTTAAAATCATATAGAAGATAATTTATTTTTATAAAGCACAAAGGATCGGCTTTTTATATAGTAGTGCAGAAGTTGATATTTATTGCTCTTTTTCCTAAAAGCTCTATTATCGGATAATATGTGCAATATGAACTTTTATTTATGCCGTAGTTCAATGCGCTTATTAAGCTGCATTAAAAGTTGCTAGATATTTATTTATGGTCCAAAAGACTGTATCAAAATTCAGATAAACTTCGATAAAATATCGTGGTCGTCTATATGGATCTAATGATCTGGAATAACACGTCTCATAAAAATTGAGTTCCATCGCAACCAGATATAAAATAGATTATTACCCGCACAAGTTAGTCCCACACATATGGAACTAATTTGCGCTTCGATGCCACCCTAGTGTTAAAATGTCAAAGGTCAAACCACTTAAAAACATCAAATATTCATCCCGGGGCTTAAAACCAAACAAATTTCTAAACATATTCCATACAGGCTTTAAAAATAATCGGGATGTGAAATAGCTGGACTTTTATTTTTGAAAATTAACATGCAGAATAAAATTTGCGTGAATAGGGTGATGTAAAAGGTCAAGATGTAGTAGCTGTAAGAGCCATTGTATTAATTAACAACTAAACTAAGTACGAAACGGTATTTGTTTTTGTAGTCAGAAAAATCAGTGAATTGCAGGATGTGAAATAAAAACAAATTTACCTGATTCACAAAGTTCGTTTACTGAAATGAATAGCCCAAATCCAATTTCACAGTTCGAATGAATTTAAACAAAAACATTTTATTTACTTTAGCTTAATTAATTAGACGCATTGCAATTTGGCAAAAATAATGTTGATTTTGTCGAGGAAGACAATAAGGGCAATTCAAGGCTTAGTGCTTTATGACTCCAGCCAGCAGCTGAATAAATAAGCAGAAATAATTGTGCAGGTGCTAAGATTTCAATGTATGCATTATATTTACGTTCTATCTTAGATATCTTGGTCGATGCATGTGCTAATCGCTAGTTAAATATAAACAGCGACCAACAAAATAGTTAAATTATTTCAATTATCTAGTTTAATATCAACAAATACTGCTACTAGTAGGTTTCGGTTAATTTAAAGGAAACATAACGGATGTGGGCAATTATACTATTTGTCCTCGTAACCATTTGCCCTCATGACTCTAGGCATACTTACTATGAGATATTATAAGTGAAAATTACGATAAACCATTTTAATTCGATTTAATTGAAAATAATGCACCATCCAGGGCAGTGCAGGACTTGATTTCGTCCTTATTTAAGAGAGCGACTTCAGTAAATATATATTTTCCAACTAAGCTAATTAATGTAAATTTAAAAAAATATTGAAACTGGTTCCAGTAGCAGTTAAAAACTGATACCGAGCATGTAAAATAATATTGTTGTGTATAGATGTATAGAAATCGATTCTGTAAACAATAGAATCGACTCTTTATTAGCAGGCATTGAGGCGTTGTATAATAAAACTTGTAACCAGAAGAGATAAGAAAGGTAAACGAACTAATATGTACGCGTTCATATATAAATCTTTTTATGCACATTTTTATTGCACTTTTGAGTCATTTTTGCAGCGCGAAATTATATGTTTCAATTGTTTCAACAGTGTGAGTTATTGTTGCAATTTGAAATGTTAAGAACACAATAATGTATATTATAGTTTTTGCGAACATTTTATTTTAAATGTGTTGCTAGTTGGAAGCGTGTTTATTTTTGTAAAATCATCCACGTTCTTGAAAATGTATTCATTTCAGTATATTTTTTCAAATAATTAATGAAATTTCAGCAAACATTTAAACGATCATAAATCATCACGGTTATACACTGTCAGTCATTTTTGTTATTGTGCAGATATTTTCATCTCGATAACTTTAGTTCAAGTTCATTTAAAATTATAAAATCACAAAAAAAAAAACATATTATTCGTGCAATACTTTTCTTATTTCATTTTCGAATATCGTCGTTTATTTAAATTGGTTTTTTATGGTGGACTTTTAATTATGTTTGTAATTTACACTACTATTAAGATAATGGTCATTAAAAAGTAAAATTAATTTAACTAATATTGCACAATTAAAGTTGAAATAAAAACGTCGAATTGCACTTTAACATTTAGTTGATTCATTGGTCAAGCTCAACGAAAAATAATATATCGACTAATTGGCAGAAACTTGAGAATATTTTTAAACAAAACAAGAAAAAGGAGGATCTGAGTGGCGTCCGTCTAGAACACCCTCGACAAACCCTCATCAAAGCCATCGTGGAAAAAAATGACCTCGATAATTCAATGTTCGAAAATTTGGCGGAAAAAATGATTGGCCAAAAATTGGCAAGTGTTTATAATAAAACGAAATAAAATAGTAAATATTTACTTTTCACGAAATAGTAATTTTGAAAACAAATATCTGTTCAATCTCACAAACATAAACTTCCGTAATGAATAAAATTTTATTTATAATAATTCGACTAAGAGGGAATTCCACTTTCAAAGCGCAATTTCATGCCATGGAGTACTTAAAATACACTCTACAGCTGCAACATTTTCTAAATAAATAAAAACATTTACTATGAGCATTATGCAACCGAAAGCGACTATAACAAAAACATTTGTCAAATGCTAACAAATCTATCACTAGTTTAATATAGGCAATTGACCTAAATTGTTATTGGCACAGAATGTTTGTACGATATACTACAACATGTACATCATACCAGTTCACACGATTTATTATTACATACATTTCAATCTTCAGCCTACTTATTTGTAAACAAACTCAGACAATATTAAATTCTGTACACCTCCCAGTTGATTCATGCAACTTTTATCTCGGCAAGGGTGAAATTTATAGCAAAACGCGCAATATTTTAAATTAGTTAAATTAGTTTTTTTTGCCATCCATATCATGATGCGCATCTGTATAATTTATATATAAATTTGGTGTGTAGCCAACTGTTACATATAAAGCTGCTTTTTTTCAACGCAGAAATTAACTTCAAACTTATCCAATAAGACAATCTTAAATGAATCACTGCTCTATTACCAGAATGGTCTTGAAGCGCAACAGGTGGTTTGCTGTTTGATGGATTCGAACCGTAACCAAAATCTGAACGTGCTTTGCAGCTCACAGAATTACGTGGCTAATTCAATTCGAGCTTGCCTGAAAAATTGTCACACCACCACAGATGTTGTAAGAATGCGGTGGAAAAATGTGCGAGAAAATGTAATTGAAGAGTATTTTAACCAGCTCAATTCATTATCCTGGCAGCCATAAAAGTAAATCACTCTAATCTATAGTGTATAGAATGGGATATATTTAAATCCAAATTGAAAATGGGTTCAAGGAGACAGATCCCGCATTTATCTGCGTTAAAATTAAACTTGACTGCTGGATGTTATATAGTCTGCCGAAAATCCATCCAATGGTGGTGGTAGCCATACGAAATTTATAATGGATGGTGGAAGAAGGAAAGGGTCTTTGTTTAGAAATACCTGTTTCGACTACATAGGTATTAAATTCTGCCTTTTTCCTATATCTACCGGGTGGTTTACGTTTAGATGGACACAATAGGATAGAATTGTGTCCCACCCGGTACCTATCGTACTTGAATTCAAATCAACTATTGTGAAGAGTAGAACCATTGTTTTTCTTTATTGTGTTAGATTGAATTTGGATTTTTATTTGTCCATTGTGCAGACCAGCACCGGGAATAAATTACATATCGCTCTTTTTGAACATTTCTCTGATCGTATGTAGAATTAATTAATATGTATATTAATTTATATGTACGGTATAATGAAGAATGTTCTTTCTTCTTTGTTATTTACGGTGTGGTTAATTTTAGAGAAACTGTACCATCCGTCTGCCACCGGCTGGTTCAAAGCACTTATTACTACATGTGCTAGCCGAGGGACAGAAGGTTCTTCTAAAGGTGGCTTTTTCGTTGTGCCTCTGGTCAAATAATAAAGGCAATGCTTCAGCATCCCAGAAAACTAAATGTATGTAGTTGAAGCTGGTCGTGATTTCAAAATTATATTCAAATTGAACTTGACCCGGCCAATTTGAGTTATAAGCCGATACTGTTTGTTGTTCCAGTATTACATTAGATTAGATAAAGCTACAAATCCAAACTAATTATAAGAATGGTTAAATTTAGAAATTATGAGTGTGCGTGAGATACAAATATTCAAGTATAGACGAAAATAAATGACTCGAAATAGAACACATATGGCAAATATCGCTTCATTAAAACTGAAAAATGATTAAATCGAGTTAATCAAATTTTCAACTTACACTTGATTAAAACTACACCGTTACTGATATGGTCCATAATTGGAGGCTGGAGCAAAGTGAGCAATAGTATACGGAATATCTCAAAGCACTTTCACTAACTTATCACTTATGAATAATATCCACACGGGTTAAAAGTTCAAAACAATAACAAAACTGAAAACTACCACAGGGGGTGCTTGGATACGAAGATTGAAGAAACATGGCCGTTCGCCCAGCGTGAATAACATCGACTGGATGTATTTGGAATCACGGTGTTTAACCACGACTCCGGTATACCTATGCACACTCACACACAGAAACGAACATAAAACCGAGTTCTATTCAATAACACAAGAGATATGAGGTTGTTGCTGCTTAGCTGCATGTGTCGGTTGTGCCCCAGAACACTGAACATGTGCCCTCATGCTAATATTGTGGCCCTTTCCAGTTCCATTCAATTATAATGATTCTATAGTCTGCTGATAACGTAAAATTCATAGAAACATAAAACTTCCTCTCTCTATGTGTGTACAATGCTCGTCAGCATTTACCACAATGAATCACAAAATGTCAAACGTTATAAACATTCGCCAAAAATTTGGAAAATCCTTCGTTTGGTGCAAATTTTGGGAAATCTAGTCTTCATGAAATCCCGTTAAAATTTAGCATAACTCCAAAATTATCAAATTTTGAGACACCAAACATGTTAGCATTTAGTTTAGATTCAAATAATCAGGATACCAACTAAGGAATACCGCTTCAAAAGACTTCCAACGTCTCCTTACCAGTTATTTGGAAGGCTGCCAAAAATTTTAAAATTTTATGTGAAAAATATAATTTAAGCTAATTATTAAAAATTCTACTAATTATCTGTACAAAGCCCAGATTAATGATGTACCTCTATGATTAATCGAGGTGAAATTCCATGCAAAGTAAAATTGCAAACGAAATTATTTCCTTGTATGAATTTTTGATTCGTCAAATTATGGAATGTTCCTAGTAACTAAATATTTACTTTGATGCAACTTTATATCAAAATTAAATAAAACGTCCACAAATGATATAAATATTTATATAGAAAAATACGCACTCAAGTATAAACAAAATGTATTATTTTTATCGTTAAGAACAAAAATATGTGCATTATAAGCATTTCTTCAAAAACCCATTTTGTTAAGCTCAACAATCACTTTAGTTTATTTATAAATTGTTCTGCGTAGGAATTTTTAAATTTGCATTTAAAATAAGTTCAAAACGAATGCAAATTGAATTTATATAAATTGTATTTATTATTTGCTGAACCGAGTTTCGGATACATAATTATTAATTTATGAAAAAATGAACAAACAAGGCTGAGTTCCTTTGTTTATTTTCAATTTGCATGAAATGGGAGGATAAATAAATATTTACAAATCCATCAGATTTCCTTCACTTCCTCTATTTCAATTTTTTCGCATAAGATACTACATATATATATATTCAATAACAGGAAATACTTTTTTTCTTTGCAGAAAAATTAAGACCAAATGCAGGTGTGCAACATTGCACTTCCCACGCACTGTTTTGAATTAATTCATTACAAGTTTCACAAAGCAATCAATTGTAACTAAATCTGATTGGTATTTGAGTCAACTTCAATTTACGCAATTTAGTGCACTTTTTCCAGTTTCTCATCTGACTTTCCTTTCGCAATTTTAAATTCCTTTGAGATAAGCCTGAGATTATTCTGATTGATAAATAAATATATCTCCAGATTTGATTGCATAAAACGTCTTCGTTGCATCAAAAAGGCAAGGCTTCATTGCATAAGTATATAGAATATGCAAAACTATTTAGAAATTAAAATATAGTCGTAGAAAGTTGGTTTTATTGCTGCAAGTACTTGTCAAAGAGACTTGAGAACATTAATAAAATCATGTTTGCCTAGTAACTTGATATTAAAATGAAACTTTCATCAAAAAGTAAAATTTTCTATGAACTGAATAATTAGTTAATCAATTATAATGTTTACTTCGTGTAGGTTAACATAGGTTACTTTTGTTAAAGAGCAACACGTGAAGGTCGCTCCTGCCATAGAAGGCGGGCGGGTGCAAGCTGCAACATAAATTTCTCTTAGAAAAAGTGTCCTTTCAATGTTTTTAGTAGGATGAATTTGATCGCATATAAGTTTAGAAAATTATTAGCTTACATCCTGAATGGTGGAAGTAAATAACGCATACCTAAGCCCCTGGTTTCGCTTTTTTTTTATTTTTAATAGACATTAAACACACACCTTTTCCTGCTCTGAATTATGGGACTTTTAAGTGGGCTTTTGAATGGTATGAGGGGCACTACTCTATTTATTATATAATCCGGTTTCTTTATTGTGCATTATTGTCCTAGTTGTTTTAAATGGTGCCAATAATTCAATACAATTTTTTTCCAAACAAGATAAAGCGGTTTCAACCGATATGAATTATTGCTGTGATTATCTTTCTGCAGTTTGATAATCAATTGTAAATATGTAATTAAGGATAAGCGCATTTATTGATCGATTTTGGGCTGTGGGAAAATACAGCTTTTAGCTAGAAAATGTAGCTAATTAAAGACCTTGCAGGAATCATCAAGATTAATAAGAGTACTATGTATGGTAGCATCCTAGCACATGATGATTATTTTAATAATGCACCAAACAATTTCAAAAAAATTCCTCTATAGTAATTTCAAAACGCCACAAAAGCATTTCAACGAAAAATTTCATCAATTTTTACTAACTGTTAAAAATGCAATATCTTTTTGTGCAATGCAATATATTGCGGTAGAATTTTTTTTTCTAATTTTGATTTCTGAGAAAATTTATATCCTGACAAATTATTTGGCTGGTAACTTAATACACATGTGGTTTTTACTCTAGTTATTTTTTTAATTGCATTTTTATAAGACAAAATTTCACACATGTGAGTAAAAAAACAACTGTACCAGATAGAGTAAAAACATCTAGAACATTTGTCCAATGTATAAATTGGAGAAAATTCCTCTTTGCAATCCAATCCAGTGGACAACTTTATATATGGCCAATTCTTGAGATAAATTTGCACGGCGTAAAATTCTAAACGAAATGATTGCCTAGTACGCATTTTGAATAGAAATTCTTTAAATTCGACATAATTATCAAATATTTGCGTTGACGCAACTTTATATTAAAATTAAATAAGACGTCCACAAATCACAATTGATATAAATATTTATGTAGCAGAATAAGAGCATTTAGATCGATTGAGCTGTGGGAAAATTCTTGGAACATTTAGCTGGAAAATAGAGCACTGGAAGAATTATGAATATAAATACTCCGTACGATAACATTGTGCGACATTAAGTACATTTTTATTCAAATGTCGAGCAAAAGTATTAATAACAACAAAGTTGTTCTTTTTGCGAGCTTTTTTGGTAATTAACTTGGTCACAGTTAAAGTCCAATGCAAATATAAAGTATAGATAGTATCAAATTAAGCCGACGAGATCATTTATTTTGCACCACCCTTAATTAAAGTTGGGAAAGGTTAAGAAAATTCTCTCTCATCTTTTGCATGAAGTTTTGGCAAAAGTTCAAAATTATTGTTATACAAGCACCTACAAGAAGCTGACATGAAATTAATTGGTTGTACAACGCTATAATTTTGATTGAGGCCAATTTTCGTTTAATAGGTTTAATAACGTTCAAAGTTTTTAGTCCTTTTCCACGTGTCGGGAAAATGTTTTATATGCTAGTTTAATTTAATGCACTATTGTGTAAATTTTTTCTACTCTTTAGTCTTTATTTATTTACTCGTATGTTTAAATTAAAAGGAGCTTTTATTTGGCCCTGTCATTCAGTTGGATATTTAATAAAAGCTCTCCCGTTGTGCGGATTATGTATTCCGTTTTTGTTTTTCACGTACCCAGTGATATTTGATAGGTTTATTTTTTGCGTCTTTGTTTTAATTAACTCAATTTTAATTCGTTACGAGTCGATATGGGAAGATAATTACATATTTTAAGAATGATTCATAACTTTATTAACAAACAATTGTTGTTGCGGATAAATTATTTTTATATCCATATCCGTTAGCATTTTTACAAAAATGAGTCATAATTAATTAATCTATGCGATTGTTGTAAAAAATAATTTTTGAATTCTAAATTACCTGTTCGTAGGCAACCAAGAATACAGATATTGATGCGCCATCTATTAGGCGACTGCTAAATCGAAAGCCAAGTTATATACCAATTAATTCAATATAAATTGATTGCAATAATTAATTCATCACAGTCGCAATTAGCTAGATTGTAATTATCTATATTGAAGCGTATAATAAAGACTGAGACATTAGAATAGTATTTATAGAAATCAATAAATTAAGCATCCGCGAGCAGCAATGTAGTAGTTTGAATTGATGTAATAAATTACCATTACATGTAATAAACATCTGTTATGGTGGTTATTAATTTTCATTTATCCAATTAAATTTACATGGACATACACTTGGACATACATATTGTATGCGTGCAAATAAATATTTATTAGTCTCTTTTCCCCATACTTGATGTACTAAGTCTAGAATCAAGCACTAAGAGAGTTCAAGAACTATGTGAACAAACTTCTTAATCGAATCCAGCAGACGTAAGAAATTCAATTTCGTTTTAGAAGGCATCATCGATAGCTGAGCATTCCTTGCAATTTATTAGATTACGATATCCACTTGGTCTTAGTATTAATCAAAATTATTAAACTTTCAAATAATTATGCAACAAATGGCAACATTCTGGACGTGTATCGACTTTTACTATTGGATGCAAAATGTTTATTAGTTTAGTTGGTGGAAAAATGTACACTTCCCACGCTTCCCTTTCAACTAGCAAATGTTCGAATACAGGGTGTTTTTTTCAACATATAGAAAAATATTAAAAATCTGGAGTCATAGAAAAGATCGAGAAAAAAGCTTCGCTCCTCAAGTTCTAAACAAAAATAGGATAACTTAAAAACTTTTAAGGACACGATAAAATCTTTTGTATATCCTTCTTTAATAATGATATCGTCAAATCATATCCACATTCACGCTGATTCCTCCTCTATTGTCTACTTTTAAGGGTTGTCACTCACTTTTAAGGACGACTTTTGGATCCATTTATTTTCGCGTCAGTCCTTCTGCTATTTGCTTTTCGAAAACCCGGTATATTGGTGTAAAGTAACGAAATGAGACCATCAACATGAGCTGTATGTGAAGAGATCACCACAAGGCGGTACGTACACGTGAAATGTGCGCTACTAAAATACATGGAGGTGCAATAAAAGCCGATTGCACCAAAAATGTATCTGTTTGGAATGCCTAGAGTGCATGCAATGTTCTTTTCTGTAGATTGTAAAGTGTCATTTGAGTTTTGCTAAACAGGAAGTGTGCACTAAACACGATTCTGATTGTAGACTGTAAACTTGCTTTGGTGTATCTCGGAATAGTTGTTGCTACATACGAATCACGCTCAAACTTTTTCTGCTTTATAATTTTATTTAAGTTGAAGCTAAAGGAATATAATATAGTTGTGTGAATACCGGCCAGCGATTCTTAGTATTCTTAGGTTTGCGTTATTTATTGCAGTTTAGTTTTACTTCTAAATTCCTATAAAATAACATGCTGTGGCAATTATGATATGCTATGATGAACAGTGTTGCAACCAACAAGTCTTCGTATTTATTTATGCCTACAATTACTTTCGCTGCTTTACTCAAACCCGCAGATTGCACTCTATTATTCCTTCATGCTGAAATTATCTACATATGTTAGTGTTTTTCCTGATTCATTTCAATAATGCTACTTCCCAAGCGAACTATGAACATATAAAAACTGTTTCATTATTAATTAAAAAGGAACTATGCTTTTTCTATGGGAAATATTCAAGATCAAACAGATGGAACCTGTCAACAAGTACATTAATTAAAGAACTACAAATTATTTTGGAAGATGTATCTTTTTTTGCTGTAATCAACTGTAAAATAAATAATTCCATCTGGAATAGTTGTTACAAAAGACTTAAAAGACGGACTTTTTATTGATTTCAAAATTAAATTGCGGTTGCCACAATGTAAATTTCATTCTATTTAGTAAATGGGGTGAAAACCATTTTCATCGGCAATAAATATTAAATATCCATCTCATTAATTATCTAAGAATTTTTCGAAAGTTCCTCGAAATTTTCAATGAACCTTTCAACTACTTGTTAACCGAGCTGTTTTAACTGGTGTTTTAGTGTAAAATTTACGAGAAATTTTATAACTTTAACTTATTAGAAATATTTTATGCCCCGTTTTATGACAATTCACTAAAGAGCCGCAATCAATATTTAATATATTATGTAATAAACTTTTCACTGCTCGTTAATATGGCATGCTAAAAATCGAACTTTATTAAGTCTTTCCTAGAATTGGAAACTTTTAAAACATTAACTATTCATAACATTGGTATGCATAATAATAAACTACGCATAGAATAAAAAAACATTGTTATAAATCGAGATATAAATTATTATAAAAAATGTTGTTTCAATAATAATAACAAATTAGTGCTACTTAATGTCAAGGAAAATTTATTATTATGATTCCAATTATTAAAGTTTGATGGTTAATTTGTATAAAGGTGCAGTAAAAAATTGAGTCATACAATAGAATAATTTTCAATTAAAAATCATTTATCCGTTAAAACCATAGCTGCAAGAGAAAACCTTCCTTGAAATTGTCGACTTTTATGTGATACACGCTATAAAATGCATAATTTATAATCCCTTTGCAAAAAATATAAGCTAGCAGTAATTATTTTATTATTTATGTATAATTATAAAAACGTACTGGATTTGAACTATAAATTCTCTTATAAATTATTGTATACGCGATATAACAAAATTTATAATCATTTATAGTTTGCATTCATTTATAAACCCTTTTCGCTTATAAGCAGATTATATTAATTTGCATTCGCTACAAACAAATTTCGATTTTAAAAATATTTTCAATTGGACAAAATTAAATGGAGCTTAAGCCTAACTCTTATTAACAAGGTCTATGCGATTACCGATTACATCAGAATACTATTTTATAATCCGAAAGTCGAAATATTCACTTTGAAGGCTTTGGTGCCTGTTGGAAATAATCTATAATTATGCCTAACTAAAAACCTATAAAAAACCTAATAAATTATCTGTAAAATATTTCACACCATTTATAACGGCCAACAATTCAGGCTTGAAGTCAATTTGTTGGTCCGACATAAACTATACCATCTACAAAGAAGTGAGAGAGTGTCTGGTCTTGAGAACAAGCACGAAGCTTGGAGGCATAATCACATAGTACTTACTACTTATGTGCCTAATAGCCGATGTTATATCATGTGCCGGGCCCCGTACAATCACTAAAATTAAATTAAATTGCTTTGATTAGATATTCAATAGTTCGCAGGCTATAAAAATTGATTTAAAGGTGAATAAACGTGTTGGGAGGTCGAAGAGTTCGACTCTACTCTACTCGAACAACAAATCCGAGAACAAACGTATGTGCAATGCAATAATCGATCTGGATTATTTTAGCCAAATATAATAAATTGAACAAATACGTTCAATTTACCCAAACTATTTAAATTAATTTAATTAAATAAAACCAAATGTTACTCCATTATCGATCAACGATTACAATGCATTGCTTTTGTTCTTAATTAACCAATCAATCAATCATTATAAATAATTTAATAACACTACAGTATGTCCTATTGAAAAGTTAAATATATTCCGCCGCGGCACTCGCACAACATTCTCATATTCAAGAAGGTAACAAGGTAAGACAGTTCAGTTTTAAGGTGGAGCTGTTTTTGGAACGTCTTTTTTCGTGCCCCCTATTGTGTACCCGGTTTTTCAACAGACCGATGGAACCCTTGGAGACTAATTTTCAGTTGTCATAACAATGGAACATGTACCAGATCTTATAAATCATCGTTTTTATTTCGATAAAGTTTGCTTGCGTTATATGAAGATACAAAGATAATTAATTATCTATGTTTACGAACGACCGATTAAAATTCAGTTCAAGCAAAATCTACAACTTTTATTCTTTCCCTGGTGGAATTACAATCTTAATTTTATGCTGCTTCAAAATTCGACGACTGCCGCTCTGCGTTCTTGTCTCTTTGCCTCCGATGGTGTCGATCCACGCCCTCAAGAGGTGGCTAAAAGATTGGATTTACGCACTTCAAACAAATTATGATACCTTGTTACCTTGTACACATGGGGTAGAATGCCTGGCCCAATGAGAAGAATGGACCCGGAATAATCTCGGGCAGGCCCAACACACGAACCAGGGGGAATGGCTCGAACACCTTTCCCACGGCGTACAGCCACACCCAACGGAATCACCCCAATTCGGTTACCAAAATCGACCACCACCGCTCCACGGCATGCGGGCACATCAACGAATTCCTGAATGTCGAGGGCAAGGTTCCATATAATCACTGATCACTCCAACAACTTGAATGAGTCTGTCCAGGTTTTGTTGCAGTTATCACGTTTTCACTAGCACATGTTTTTCCCATACGGAGCCACACGTCTGTATCGTTCCGAGGTTTGGTAGGAAGAGAGAGAGACCTGTCCTCGAACAACCGGCCGTACCCCCTTGCATTTTAGTGTCAATTGCAGGTTGACCAACCGATGCCCAATATAGGCAACACAAGATACATAATCTGTTCGAAGCAACCCCCTTGACTATCCAAAGTAAATAAAAGAATACATAATCGTACATCGACTAAAATGCTCGACTTATTATGAAAATATTTACAAAAAATACAAAAATTAAATCTTTAACTCTGGCGTAAACATACCGCCCACCAAAATACGTATAATGTATTTTAGTCACTGGCTAGGCAACGGACATAATTTCGCGACGGGTCTTTTGACCACTCCCTGAGGTGTCTGGAGAGTAACCACCCGACATATTCCATCTGCACCGCGGTGTAGCTCGATAACCCGCCCCAATCGCCACTGTAAAGGAGGGACCGATTCACTCTTGATTAGTACTAAAGTGTTCAACGCTAATTCGGGGGCATTCGAGTCATGCCATTTATGTCGCTGCTGGAGCGTATGGAGATACTCCTGCTGCCAACGCCGCCAAAAATTTTGATGGCACTGTTGTAATAACTGCCATCGTTTCAGGCGATTGGTCGGGGTCAACGAATGATCGATTTCCGGAATAGTTGTTAACGGGGCCAAAGTCAAAAAATGACCGGGTGTCAGTACGCACCAATCACCAGGGTCTGAACTTAAAGCGCACAGCGGTCGCGAGTTTAACACTGCTTCGATTTGGGTCAATATGGTGTAGAATTCCTCAAAACTAAAAATCTGCTCCCCAACAACACGCTTCAAATGAAATTTGGTAGACTTAATTCCCGCTTCCCAAATCCCTCCGAAGTGGGGGGCCGAAGGGGGATTAAATTCCCAACGAATAGTTTCTGCATCCGCGGTTAGCCGGGCAATTTCTCTAAGTTGGCGATCAGCGCCAATGAAATTGGTACCACAATCGGATCTGATAAGAGCGCACCTACCTCTTCGAGCGATAAACCGTCGCAACGAGGCCATAAACGCGTCGGTTGAGAGATCTGACACCAACTCGAGGTGAACAGCTTTAGTCGACAGACATACAAATATACACACGTACGATTTCAATATCACCGGTTTTCGAACCCGACTAGCTATCGTGGAGAATGGACCTCCGAAATCGATCCCGACTTGAACAAAGGCTCTGACCTGCGTTACCCTGGCACGAGGCAAATCTCCCATAAGTGGGACCGAAGGTTTCGGATTTACTCGGAAGCATGTGTTGCACTTAGCTAACACGTGGTTAATGGCGCGCTTGGGTGATAAAATCCAAACTTGCTGGGCCAGAATGTGATGCAATGCCGTAAGTCCAACATGTAAATGTTTGCGATGGGTGTATTCGATAAGCATAAAGGTGAATCGATGCGAACGAGGTAATAAAACCGGATGTTTCTGTTCAAAAGTGAGATCCGAATGCAATAATCTGCCGCCCACCCTGAGGATACCCTGATCATCCATAAACAATTTCAACTTTGCTAGTTGCTTAGGCAATCGATTTTCCTTGTTAATTTTCTCGATGGCATCGCCAAAACACTCCCCTTGTACATATTTGACCAGTACAAGAAATGCTCGATTCAGTTCTTCCACATCCAATGGTCCCCGTACTTTACTCTCGTTGAACTTGCAATTTTTAATAAATCGTAGTATGTATGCCAGTGTTCGAACAACAAACTTTAACGAAGAAGTCCGCAATAACAGAATCTCCCACCAATGAGGCGTTTCGCACACTACGGTTAAAACCTGTTTTGATTTCTCTTCCATCACGATCTGAGTGTTTACTTCTAGATTATCTAGCGAAGGCCATTCTGCCTTTGGACAGGATAACCACGGCGGGCCAGCCCACCATAGCGGGTGCGACACTAAGGCGCTAGGTAATGATCCGCGGGATGCAACGTCCGCTGGATTATCTTCGGACCGAACATGTGCCCACTGTGATGGAGCAATAATCGACTGGATCTCACTGACCCGATTGCTCACAAACGTTTTCCAACGATGGGGCGATGCTTTAATCCAGGCAAGGGTGACCATTGAGTCCGACCATGCAAAAACCCTATCTGGGCTAATTTGTGATGCATATGTTTTTAGAGCTGATGCCACCAATCTGGATAACAATAAGGCGCCACACAATTCCAATCGAGGCAGTGAGATTCGTTTTAACGGTGCCACTTTTGATTTAGCACAGACGAGGCGAACCAATATCGAATTAGGTTGACAAAAATTCCGAAAATAAATAACCGCTGCATACCCTTTCTCCGAAGCATCACAGAATCCGTGCAGCTCAAGATCGACATAATCTGGTGGCAATAGAAGTCGAGGAATACGAACATTGCACAAGGACGGTAGATCAGTTTTAAATTTATTCCACTGCTCTTCTACATCCGCGGGAACTGGCGCATCCCATTCATGTCCCAAAGCCCATAATTGTTGCATAGTAAATTTTGCGAACAACGTTAAAGGCGAAACGAATCCCAATGGGTCGAATATGCGAGCCAAATCAGATAAAATACCTCGCTTTGTGCAAGGTGCTTTCAAAGGAGCAATTTTAAAGGTAAAATCATCCGATTCTGGATTCCATTGTACGCCGAGAATTTTAATAGTTTGTAGCGGATCCTTGTCGAGTGTTAAATATCCTTGGCAATGCTCTGGTGCAAACGATGATAGCAATTCCGAACAGTTCGAGGACCACTTCCGCAGTTCCATCCCAGCTGAAGCAAATACATTTATTAATTCCTTTTGGAGTACTTTGGCCTGTGTAATCGACTGTGCTCCTGTAATAATGTCGTCGACGTATATATCACGATTCAACACCTCCGACGCCAGCGGGAACGTACATTTCTCATCTTCGGCTAACTGCAATATTGTTCGCAACGCCAAATACGGAGCTGACGAAACCCCATACGTAACCGTATTTAGAATGTAGTCTTGCACGGGCTCATTGACGTTAAACCTCCACACGATTCTTTGAAATTTTCGATGTTCAGGATGCACCTGAATCTGCCGATACATTTGGCATATGTCTGCCGTGAATACTACAACATGCGTTCGAAAAGCCAATAAGATGGAGACAATATCTTTTTGCAACTTAGCTCCAGTCCACAACGTAGAATTCAACGAGGATCCCTGAGCATCTTGTGCCGATGCATCGAAAACAACTCTGATTTTGCCAACATCCGGATGGCCCACACAATGATGCGGGATATAATAAGCGTCGTGCGAAGGCAGATTTGAAGGTGCCAATTCCATGTGTCCTTTCCTTACATAATCCTGCATAAAATCTAGATACGCTTGTCGAAGAGATGGATCCGAAGAGAGACGCCTTTCTAATGACATTAAACGACTGTGTGCGATAGCTCTTGACCCAACAAAACTGGGATTAGAGATACAAAACGGAAGAGCTACTGAATAGCGACCATTCTCGGCTCGACGATGGGTTGACTGAAAGATATCTTCGCACAATTGGTCTTCAGGAGAGGAACTCTTCGGGCAACAAATTTCTTCGATCTCCCAAAATCGCTTGAGAGAGTCATCCAACGATGATAACGACGTCGAGTGCAAATAAGTGTGGATGATACGATTCGAGTTAACCTCGCCCATTTTCCCCATAATAACCCACCCAAAGTTAGTATCGATTGCTGATGGTTCTCCCGAACGTCCAAGGCATTTATTCCCTAATATTACTAACGGAAAAACTTCAGCTCCGAGTAAAAGATCAATGGGTCCTGAAATAGCGAAGTCAGGATCTGCGAGACGCAAATTCTGTAAATGAGGCCAATGTGAAACATCGACATGCGAAGAGGGAAGATTTCCACAAATTTTCGGCAAGGTAATAGCCTCGATATCTAAGACGAACGAAGAACAAATTCGTGATCGAACACGACACGTAACCAGGCCCCCGCCAGAAGTGGAGACCCTGCCGCCTAAACCTTGAAGTGGTATTTGCGAACGGATACGTGGCAATCGGAGAAGTTGGCGAAATTTCTCGGAGATAAAATTGGCCTGGCTGCCCGAATCCAAGATAGCCCGAATCTTGTGGTAATTACCACCCGCATCTGCGATTTCTGCGATTATTGTGGACAACAACACCTCCGAAGGTTTTGACAATTGAGTGGCAAATACCTTTAAATTTTTCGCGGCGATGTGATCATTCGAGTTGCTAGTACTCACGGCCAACAACGAAGTAACTGGTGTAGAACTCGTTGATGGTTCCGACGGTGCGTCAGCAATGGATTCTCTTCGAGACTGAGAACTGTCATTGGAGTCGCGACCTCTCGGAGAGTCGAAATGCAGGAGGGTATTATGCGCTGATTGACAACGCTTGCATTTAAACGCCGAAGTGCACTGAGCCACCATATGGTTTCTAAAACACCGTACACACAATCGAGCCTCCTTCACAAAAGCAAATCGTTGCTTTGCAGTTTTTTCTAAAAATCGAGGACAGTAAGACAGTAAATGATCTTTTTTACACAATAAGCAACGCGAGGTTGACGAGGTTGCAGTATTGGTCATTAATGATAATGCTCTTGATGGCCCATGAGTTCGACCTTCCACCTTGACCGACTGCTCCATTTTAACCGATTGACCACCGACGGCGGTTTCCAAAGCGTTGCAGGAAGCCATAATAAACTTTTGCAAAATACGAAACGAAGGAATATCTGACGATGGATTCTGCAGCTCAAACCTCTCGCGCATCTCTAACGTAAGTTTATCGAATAATGTGTTAAACAGAATAAAATCCGCAAATCCATCTACCTTGAGTCCAAAATTTTCGAGCATAGCCAAGTTTTCATGGTAAATATTTAATACTTGTCGAAGCGATGTTTTCGAGTCACACTTGGCACTGGCGATCTGTTTCCAATAATGAACAGCTAATCGACGTTTCGAATTATATGTTTCCACGAGAAAATCATATGCTAACTGATAATTGGCGTCAGACACCACCCACCGACGAATCAACGCCAATGGTTCCCCAGACAGGGACAAACTAAGATAATGAAATTTCTCCGTAGGTGTGAGTGACGGAATGTTATGAATTATGGAGTTAAATAAGTCAAAAAAGTGCGGCCAATCTCTAAAATTCCCGTCAAAACGCGGGACGTCTATCTTCGGCAATCTCGTGTTAAGTCGATGGTCAACGAGTGATAGTTGATTAAACGAAGCTGGATTACCTGTAACCGGGGGGGGAGGGGGGAATAACCTCTCCAATATTACCTGAATTTCTGTGATTTGTTTCATAAATGCCGAATGAACGAGTTGTTCTTGCGCGAGTAAATCATCCGAATTAGCTACCGCGCACACAATATCATGATGATGGACTAGGAACTCATTCCTAATATCCATCAACTCATTAGATCGAAGTTTAAAAAAAGCTCGAAAAGTATCATTAGTCTCGGCAGTGTGGGCGACATCCCACATTTCCTGCACCGAATCTATCGCGATCGAACGAAAAGCACGACTTTGCTTCAATTTTGGGTTTGACATTTTCGAATATGCAATCCCGAAATCACGCCACCGAATTAGCCAAGAATCAACACGAACAGTATCGTTCTGTTAATCTACAAATTCTCCCTACAATGACGAATGGTTTGTGTACAACCCAGACGAATCGTTATTGCTCAAACGCAACCCAACCAGAAACGAAAATACATATACACAATAGTTATTGCCAAATTGCATAACTGAAACTCACGAATTTTTCGTAATAAGTCAAGCACTCAACCAGCGGCAAAGAGACAGCGCAGATATCCGGCTCGAAGGACCAAATGTTTACGAACGACCGATTAAAATTCAGTTCAAGCAAAATCTACAACTTTTATTCTTTCCCTGGTGGAATTACAATCTTAATTTTATGCTGCTTCAAAATTCGACGACTGCCGCTCTGCGTTCTTGTCTCTTTGCCTCCGATGGTGTCGATCCACGCCCTCAAGAGGTGGCTAAAAGATTGGATTTACGCACTTCAAACAAATTATGATACCTTGTTACCTTGTACACATGGGGTAGAATGCCTGGCCCAATGAGAAGAATGGACCCGGAATAATCTCGGGCAGGCCCAACACACGAACCAGGGGGAATGGCTCGAACACCTTTCCCACGGCGTACAGCCACACCCAACGGAATCACCCCAATTCGGTTACCAAAATCGACCACCACCGCTCCACGGCATGCGGGCACATCAACGAATTCCTGAATGTCGAGGGCAAGGTTCCATATAATCACTGATCACTCCAACAACTTGAATGAGTCTGTCCAGGTTTTGTTGCAGTTATCACGTTTTCACTAGCACATGTTTTTCCCATACGGAGCCACACGTCTGTATCGTTCCGAGGTTTGGTAGGAAGAGAGAGAGACCTGTCCTCGAACAACCGGCCGTACCCCCTTGCATTTTAGTGTCAATTGCAGGTTGACCAACCGATGCCCAATATAGGCAACACAAGATACATAATCTGTTCGAAGCAACCCCCTTGACTATCCAAAGTAAATAAAAGAATACATAATCGTACATCGACTAAAATGCTCGACTTATTATGAAAATATTTACAAAAAATACAAAAATTAAATCTTTAACTCTGGCGTAAACAATCTAAATTGTTGACGATATAAAAACATGGGAAGTGATTTAAGATTCTCGGCTCTAGAATGCATGTAGAAATCATAAAGTAGTTCTTCTTTTTTTTTTGGATATTAAATAGTCGTAGTAATGTGGAAAAAGTATTAAATAAAAGCCACATTTTTATGGTAATTGGAAAAAGAAGCCACTAACCGCACATGGTGTGGTTTTAATCGAATGGCCCATTTTTGTAAGACTTTCATAAAAATTCATACGTTTTCGTAGAAATTTGGGATATTTCTAGGACTTCTTAGAATTTTAAATAACTAGTCCACTAAACTAGATTGTAGAACAAATTTTTTTGAGGATCTCCTTAGAATTCGTTGAAATATCAATTATCCTGATATTTTAGGGAATCCTGAAACTACTTAAGTGTTACGATAAATAAGTTTCGATAAGAATTTGTAGAATTTAAAAATCACCATCGTATGTTTTTATATGAAGATTTCAATTTATTTTATGAGACTATATAAATTCCTAGGCTTTCTGAAACTATATGAGAATCCAGAAAGCGAGATATTTCTTAATAATTCATAAGATTTCATCGAAACCAGGTCCTACATGCGCGTATAAACAAAAGTATAAAGTATAAACGTTATTGCCTAGCCGGGTATAAGAGGTCATTTTATTTGGTATAATCTTCAGATTAGGTGTTTGAAAGCTTCTAGTTTTGGCTCCAAACGTGATAGTAGTAGTAATGTAGAAAAAGTATCAAATAAAAGCCACATCTTTATGGCAGTTGCAAGAAGAAGCCACTGACCACACATGCAGTTATACTTAAATAATAATTTATTATTACTATGGGCTATTAGTAGCATTTACATGACACGTATACATGTCGCAACAATATTTGCATTCCAATAAATTCATTTATACTGATACTGGCATTGCACGAACGAAGATTTTATGACAATTGTTCTTCATTCAAATTAATTGCAGCAAAAATAAAATTATTCTCAAAACGGCTACCTGCAAGTTAATAAAATTTAAATGCACCTAGCGCAGCCAACGCAGCGTTAAAAAATCCATTTATAATCATTAAATTCGTATTATTACTACGATTAAAAAACAACAAATTTTCAGTTCCACTCAGTACAGAAAAAAAAAAGAGAATGAATTCGGGATGGAACGCTGTTATTATATGATTAAATAAAAACAAAAGAATCGTGCAGTAATGAAAGTCATTAGAAAATTTATAATTAGTCTGGGGGTCCTCCCTTTTGTTTCAACACAGCACAGCGTATAATATATCCGATATATCCACTTCTTTTTATTTAGTTCCTCGACATCCTCTTTGCTTGGGCTTGAGTGTGTAATAAGACCCCTCAACAAAAGGGTTTCTAATGATTTTTTCCTTTCGAAAAATTCACATATTAAATTACCTTCACAAAAATGCATTGATGTATAGTTTTTCAATGACTTCTTCAAACGTGAAATTCTCTCTACTATGCAGATTTACGAATGCTTTGCATATCCTTCCTTATAAACATAGTGTCATATAATTTTAATGGCTTTAATATTTTATGATTTTAATTGCTGTGAAATTGCGTTTAATCTAGACTCTAATCTAAATGGTAATACGATTAATAAAACACTCTGACCCAGTAAAAGTGGGCTATAAAATTACCAATAGTCGTTCGTATTTCTGATGATAATAGTCAGTTGAGAAATATAGATTATTTTTACTCTTTATTTATTATGCATCAGTAAATGCTTCGATATTTAAAGTGCTGATGCAAAATGAATTTATGATTATTTTATCTGTTCCTTGGAAAACTATAACCATTACCAGTCACGGGGAAAAATATATGTCTCTTCTACATATCCTTTTTAAAGTTACTTCTCCTGTAGAATGAATGATTAATTTAAGGTTTTTAAAATATTGCATCTCGACTTTTCTAGCTTCGCTGCATTCCAAGACTCCTTTAAAACGATAAAGTTGCTTTTTATTGAATACTGAACTTGTCATTATTAAAGTCGTCGTCGACGTCGTCATTTCCACTGAAAACATTTAACTGCAAATTTCATTTAAACACAATAGACGCTTTGTTGCAACAACTGCACCGTTTCGGTTCAAAGTAATGGAATTTAATACAATAAAGTAATTTGGAGTTAATTTGCATCTTTAATGGGTATGGGTGAATTTTGATAGCACCCAGTGGATGATTCACTCTCTTTAGTACTATATAACATTGCAATTTTCCAGTACAAAGCAAACACAAACCTATTGTTCTGCACAACATTAACCCGCACACATTATAATAACAAGAAGGGAAAAAAATCTGTCTGTTTTACACGATAATTACTATGATTAAAATTAATTTTCATTACTTCAACGAAGTCTCGAGGCTACTTTTAAACATATCGGGGTCCAAAATCTCCAACATAATTTGGTCGGCTGTTACATATAGGTACGCGAACCTAACACATTCAAGACTTGTGTTAATATTTTTCCTTTTCTTTTTTGGGAGAAGATTCTGCATTCCAAAGGCAACAATAAACAAGTTTTTGGTCCATTAGTGATATCAAACGTATGGCTATCATTCCAATTGTACATCCCTGATAAAGCAATCTGTTAAACATTGTGTTAACCTCTCATTCCACTTAATACAAATGCATCTACACATTTATTTATATACAGAACATACACCAGAAATAAAAAAAAAAAAACAATATCATATTTTGTTGTCTTTGCGTAGGATGAGAAGATTTAAATTACTGGTGCAACAGACAGTGACATGTCATAATCTAAAGTGTAGAAGGTGTGTTTTAATGGTTTCTTTTTGAGCTGTGTTTTACACATGTTTCACAAATTCTTCTTAGTCTTGTACACACGTTACATTTCTTTGTCTTAATGACAGTTTGATGGCCAGCAAGATACATTAAGAATTTACAACATCGAAATGGGACACAAAAGACGCATTATTTGAATAATTTAACGCGCCTTTTTATTCCCTCTGTCTGTCTTTCAATTAAATATGTTTACATTTATTCATTTTTTAATCGACGTACAAAACTTCCTCCTACTTCCACATACAATGAAAATTAAAACGATGTTTAATAATCTGTAGCCGAGTCTGTAGCGCTGTAATTGCCTTTAATAGTTTTTTCTTAACATAAATATTTTCTAGACAAGCTTTTAACTACTGTACATAATGTAATCGTTCTACTATACAAATTGTTTTGGAATTTTCTTTCACACGCAAAGGTCCATCTCTTTTTTTAGTACACGAGATTCAGCTGCAAGGCTACTTAATAAATTGAAATTGTTTTAAATTAACTAGGTATGTAATTAACTATAAAGTGTCTACTGTGGAGCTTCTTTTTGAAATTATAGATCGAGTTATAGATCGTATGCGCTCACTGAATATTAAACTGTATCATACCACGACTAGACAAGAATATATTATCCACTAGCCAAGGAGGATCTACCTCTTTTTTCAACCACGATTATTAATAGGCAATTAACTATTCATTAAATCGCTTTTCTACTCGAACTATTAGATAATCAAACCGAAAGTTGGCACACGAAAATACGACGTGAATCAAAAATTATGTGGCACACCACGTGAAATTTATGTTATTTATCGTGGCGGTAATCACAACATTTCAAAAGACATCATAAACTATTGCAACGCCCACAAAGAATTATTATATTGGTCATTAATTTTCCAACTGGTAACACACACTGTTGTGTGGAGTTGCTCAAAGACAAATTATTAAAACATGCAGTTGAAATATTTTGATAGTGTTTAATTCGTTTCTCTGCGATACAAATAGATAAATTCTGTACTTCTGGGTGGGCATTTCACATTAAAACTATTTTAAAAACACTACAATTTGTATATTCATATTTATAGTGCCTAACACAATTTATGACTCATGTAATGGAATTACGAAAGTAATTTTTTCTAATTACACCGATATTAAACGTAATCGTTTCATCATGTACCGATAATAATAAAAAGCACGGAAGCCAGATTGATTTTTAAAACATTTCAAGCGAAAAAAAGTCTAGTTTCTAAATATTCACCTTTCTGATGCTTGTTGAGATTAATATTGCTGGGAAAGGAGGCGATCTTCTTCCAAGCTTTGCGACCCCAGAAGCTCTTGCCACTTGTGGTTTCCGCAGGTGTTGAAGTTCTGGGTCCATAGGAGTTGGATGATTTAGGTCGTTCAGTTCGTCTTAAACTACCGGCTGCACTACGATAACTAGCACCACTCGAACTACCACTAAAACCACTATCAAGATCCAAAAGCGGAACCGGCGATAATAACTCATCGGTAGGTCCAACAGTTAATAGATCGGCTAATTGATCATCCCCTTCCTTATCGGTATCGTCACTACCTTCGCGCGAACTCGAGGGCATTAGCATAGCCTCCACCGAAAGATTGAGTTCCCCTAGCACTCGTCGATGGCCACTTTGCACTCGACGCACTTCCTCTTCAACTAAACTTTGGTTCAAGGACATCATTGATTCTTGATGATGCGAGGGTCGCATTCTCGCTCTCGCCATGTCGCTGATTTCTTCGTATATGTTCTCCTCGGTGCCGTATCGGGTGAGATATGTGTGTCGAGTCCTGTAGGTGCCCTCCCTGTATGCGCTCAAAAACTTGCTAGGCACATTCGTGTGTCTAGTGGCTGGTCCAGGCTCATAATAAGCGTACGAGTAGTCATTAGGCATATCCCAAGCGATCTCTTGGGGTTGTCGTTGTGTTGAGGGTCCCGGCGCACTTAATAAGTGTTCTTCAGACATCTTGGATGTTGAAGGGTAATTAGGCGGGGGCGGAAAGTGCAAGTAGGCGAGTCGTACGTGCGGCGGAGTCTGTGGCGTACAACGACGTGTGCACATCCCCACAGAAGACGAGCCTTCTGATGGTTGAAGGGCTGCTGCTTGATTTGCAGATTGAATGCGTTCCATGCTGCTGCTGCATTGCTGTTGCTTTTGGCGTGGTCTTTGCCACATTTACCTGCAAATCAAATTCGAATCAATCTTTCGTTTACAAATCACAGTGCATTATGTCGCCTTTCAGAAAGGTAACCAATTTAAAAATGATTACGCATTGCTCAATAATAATTTGTCCGTCAGAATTTCAACCAACCATGACCACATTAAATTCCGTTCCTTTATGCTTACCATAAATTGTAATCTTGTCAACAATATAACAGAAATTGAAATTAAATAAAAGGGTTTTTTGTGTGGCGTGTTATTGATGCATCAGCATATTATTTGTAATGGGTAATGTGCATTGTGATTGGGTAACCGCAAGTGAAAAACCCCCTTATGCAAAATGTGTGAGGCGGGCAAAAAAAAAATTTTCGTGAGAAAGCTTTGAGAAATCTAAAATTCAGACACGAATAATAGGATGCTGATAATATCAGCAACTATATGGTTTGGTTTAGGTATTCGTCATGTTGTAATGACACATTTGGTCGCGCCTTGTTTTCCACCTGAACTTTTTGATCGCACTTTTCTCCTCATTTGTACAATGAGCACGTAAACGCAGATAGTTTCCGAAACAGATGGTTTTAAATGCAGTCATTTTTCATTTCGTAGCAAATTCCAGTATATGTGTTTATAAATTGTATATAGATGAACAATATGTTATAAGTCGATATTCTCGTTACCTAGCCTAACGAGTTTATGCTTGTGGACTATACAAATTTATATCCATAGAATAGCAATTTATTAACGAGAATTCAAAGAGTTGCTTTTTCGCATAAAAATGTTTATACAGGAAATATACATTATTTTATGCGTATTATAAACAATTTAAATGTGTTGCTCGTTTGCTTTTTTCATTTTCGAATAAACAATTTCGAAAATATGTATATCTACATCGGAAATGTCTATAACTATTCCTATAGATTCATGTACAGTAGATATGTACATTTATTATTACACCACAAATATTTTATACTCAATTGACTTTAACTGTTTTTTCCTTTATCTAAGCTTTTTACTGCTTACGGTATAAGCTGCATTGACTTTCATCGATCTGCATTTATAATTAGACTTGATATTAATTTTATATGAAGCACTTTTGGCCTTTATAAAATATAACTAACTTTTTAGTAATTTTTTAAAATTATTTGAGCACATTCGCGACGAACGACAACACACACAGTCGGTCCTGCTCTGTTCAATGTAATAGATTATCCTTAGAATTCAATCCAACTTCAAACAGCTTTGTGGCAAATGTTATTTTGGTATTGCTTCTTAGTTGAATCCGTATTTCCAATAAACTAATTATCAACTGAAACCAATCACCTCGTCAAAACAACATGCACAAGTGGATTTACTTGGTCTAAGCCTTGGCTTAAGCAGTTTCCGATCCTAATTTGTATTGCTATCCAGTTTTTGGAAATAAGATAGTTACCGGAGAGATTTTGTGGTATAACTATCAATAAACTAAGCTTAATAGTAGCAAAAAGTCTATCAAATTGAGAAGTCCTCGAAGTAGTCCTTAAAACATTATGCAGGATATGGTAGAATTTATAAATAGTTCACTTTATGGGTTTATGCTTGTGGGAATTTAAAATAAAACTCCATGAACCTAATTTCACAAATCACAGAATAGGTTTAAAATATTGGGATTATTGGGTTTGTATGAGTTCGTTAGTATAAATGATGTGGATTTTCGCTGCCGAATTAATAACAAGCGATTTTCTAGTTCGGACTGTCTGATTAGTCAAATTAAATTTGTAGCAATTAACAGAGTTATTTCGACTAATTAAAATACCCAAACGTAAGCATGAGGTAATTAAAATTATAAAATAAAAAAGGCTATTATAAAATGTAAACAACTATAAAAAAGGAAGATAAGATTTAATTGATTTTTAAAAATGGTAAAACTGCTGATTGGTATAATCCTGTTAACCTTCATTTGCTCAGATTTAAATGCATTAAAAAGAAGTATATTCCAAAAGCAAACTAATTATAATTTGCTTAATTAAAACTGACAGAGATTAGTAGCAATTGCCAAAACGTTTCTTCTTTGTGGTGTGTATTAAATGGAATGTCTCAAGCTCAGCACGCACATTCTTTCCAGTCAACAATTGCTCATACTTCCTAGATTAGAAATGCCAACCCATCCACAGTCACAATCTGATTCTTTTTTTTCTTAATAAATTGATAATGATCAAAATATTTTAAAGTTGCTTGTGCGAGAGATATTTAAAATAGAGATTCGGAATCAACAGGCTCGTTATTCATTTGGTTCAGTGAACTTGCCATTCCCTTGGTTGATGGCAAGCTGCTTGCCTGCTTTGGATCTCTTCTCGTGGTGTGTTGATGATGGTATTATAGTGATATGTCGTTGCCGCGTTAATTGGACGTCTTATTTTTTCTTCCTTACATACCCACCATTACAGATTTTTTCACGATTAATTTAAATCTCTTCAAGTGTATATCAAGTCTTTACAATAATGGATGTAAATTCGCTGATTGCTTAAGGCCGCATTCCTCTTGGCTTGTTCGAGGTTTCTCTCGCTTTTCTCGTTTTCTATTCTCTTTATTCAAATCAATTTTGACACCGACTCCAACTAAGTAGAGGTATTTTTTCATCATAACTTATGGCTGTTAAAAGAACCTAGTGGCATAATTTATTAATTAGTCTTTGAAGATAATTTAAATTTATTTATCCACAGCCAGTTTATCGCGTTCGTCGACGAAAGTCAAAGTTTGCAGCTAAATATAATATAGATGCACATAAATAGTACTAATGCCGTATCTTGTTTTCTCGAAAAGCCATAAACTAAAATATGCCCATCAAGACGTGGGGAATTTGAGTAATTTAGAAGCCACCCATAACGTTAAAATGATATTTAGTCTTCAAGGCTAATTTTTCGTGATTAATTAATCTGGAATCCTGATGTCTATTTAAAGCATTCGAAAGGATTCGTTTTATTTTTGCAGCTTCTGGATTTGATTCTAAATAATTGGGTCAATTAGATTTAATTGTGGTGGAGGTCAAAAAACCGAGAATAGTTGCAAGACATTATCAAATGGGCCATCAATTTGTGAGTGCAAAGCGCACAACAATTTACAGTGGATGTAAATAAAGACATTCAAGATTATGTTTATGGTCAGTGGTGGAGCGCATAATAGACGTAATATAAACTAGTGTCAATTGTTTTCGACCTCAAAGCCTAGTTGATTGGTGTATGCATGTATTTTACGAGCAACCAGCTGGTCATACTTTTCTGGACATCGCGATGCAACAACAGAAGCTGCTTCGCGAACGGCGAAGCAGAGCTTTCTCAGCGATCGCTTTATTTTTCACGTGTGGTCTTTTATAGACACGCAAACGAAATACATATAATATAATGTATTTTATTTTACAATGTTTAACAAACACTGCAATGTTGGTGCCTTGCATCGTTAATAATTTAGTAGACAGGAATTCAATGGGAATGCAATTGCATCCGATAGGAGGATAGAGCTTGCGTTTTTTCAAATAAAGGTTTTTTCTATATCGATTTCAAACTGAAAGCAAATACAAAAATGTACATCTGGTCTGTCAAACTTTGTATATATTTGATGGAATAATCAATACTATGCGAGAGGGTTAACCACATCAAGTTTTGTGTACAAATCCTAAGTCCAATGAAACTACGCACGGATTTTGATTAATAAAATTTAGGAAATCCGAAGTGAAAACCCAATGTCACGTGGAATTTCTCAGTCTCAAGATTTCAAGAAAACACAGAAAATACCATAAATTGCCCTACATTTCCAAAAACTATCACAATTATTAATCATTTTATTAAAGTAGCGATGATTAAAATTTTTAATTAGGGTAGATCCTGGAAAATAATCGTATGTCGAAGATAATTCCATTAAAATAATTCGAAAGGCTGCATTGACTAATTAAATAAATTTATCTACGCTGTGCGATTTTTTCCAGATCGTAATAATACAGTTTTTTAATGATCACTCGGTATTAAAATTTATTCATGCTCGATATAATTTTCACATCAGTGATTTTCCGGAAAGATGAGGAAAAACATGAATAAATCTTGGGTAGAGTAATTTATGTAATGTACTAGATTACATTATCTAGAAAACCAAATAAACATGTTTTAGTTATCATGAAATTATGGTAATTATCTTGTAGGTAGACAAAGCATCATCGGCGTTCGTAAAAATCTTTTATTGAAATTGTCTTTTATCGTACTTCTGCATATTACCGGCCGCTTAAATGTGCTCCCCTGGGTCGTATTTGCTATAAATTTATTTACCATAATGCAGATTTAATGACAGCGACTTACCGGCTGATTCTGGGGACAACCTTTTCGGAAAGACATGATGCATTCTAATGAACATTGTCCCAATCGGTTTTTTATTTTTTACAAGTTTTAAAAGACGTCCTTAGTTAGATAACCGATCCGAAGGAAAACCTATATGTATTTAGAACTCTGATTCCATTTAAAATTAAACTGAAACTTTGTAAGTAGGAAAGAAAAATAAAAGAAGTTTGCAAACAACTCGTCTTACGTGTATTACTATTATTAAAAATGCATTAAACTACACGTTCAAAACAAAAATACAAATTGCATGTATCAGCAGTAAATCAACTGCAATAAACAACTTTACTCATACTTTCAAAGTATGCCACCATTAATTTTTCGCCGTAATAATTTCCAAACAAAGTGAAATTAATAAACATTTTCTTTAGCTACTATCAAAATAAGAATGTTGATCTAAGAAGATCTATTCAATTCGACTTCGCTAAAGTGAAATGGATTCTCTGACAGAAATTCAATTTGCATTTTTCGTAGTCAGCAACATCTTTATTTTATTTTCATAGATTATACTGTTTCATCCTAAAAGCGAATTTCTCATTTTAACAAGGTATTTGAGTTTGCATATGAATACAAAACGAAATATTGATGTGCATGCAAACAAGCTCGAAATTAAAGAAATATTAAATCAAACACGAAGCTCAAATATAATATGTTTCCGTAGTAGACTTATTAGATTTCAGTTTAGCGTCGTAAAAATTCGATGTGTGAAATATTAATTCCTTATTTCCGACGTCAACGTCGCTTGGAAAATAAACAATAATAATAGTAATAGACAAAATGCTAAATTTAACGTTGACAGTTGGTATTTTTGCACAATGCTAAAGACATATGCGAGCTTATTCGGGATGACACGTGCGTATTTTCGACGTGCTTAATAAACATGATGAAAGCCGGCACCAAGAAAGCTTTATTATGAAAAAAATTCGGAAAAAAGACTACAAAATATCGTACATTCTCGTTCAAACAAACCCATTTATCTTCTCATAGAGTGAGTCTTTTTTCCACGTAATAATTTATAATAATATTTTTCTAACAATATGTTAGGTTGAATTGAAACATTTTTAATGGTCGTACAAGGAAAACATTCCATTATATTGAAGTTTTAAGTAAACAGCCAAGTATCCCAAAATACACACACAAGATGGAGAAGCTCTAACATGTATATAAATGAAAATACTGTCAGGCGAACCGAAGAAACTACACAACTACGATATTTAATTGCAAAGCAAATAGGACGGGCTGCAATTTTCATGAATAATTTCCAACCCTTCACAAGCCAAATAAAATGTCTCAATCTACACAATAATACTTGATCTAATGAAACATGAAATTACGAGCAAATTGCTTCTAATGAATTACACTTTTCAATAATTTCAATTTTGAAAATATGTTTTCATAGTTGGCAAGCTCAAATTTCCAATTAATGAATTTGTGTTTTCATCGACTGTAATTTACCATTTTCGAGAAGGCTATTATTATTATGGGGCCTTAACATAGCCCTCAAGCACGCCAACATTTTAATTGAAAATTGGCTTTTCCATTAAAATCTTTTCATCTTTTGGCAAGAAAAAGTATGTCAAGTTAGCATAGAATGAACCGAGGAATGAACAATTAAAAGCAAAATCTTTTAGGAAAAAAACGCATGTACGCATTAAAGAGTTTCCTGGATATAATAGGACTCATCAGACATTGTTTTTGTAAAATGTAATGTCGACAAGATAGAGCAACGAACCAACCAACGTTCTGCAAACTTGGCAGTTTTGTGTGTAAATATCTTCATGTGTATACAATCTGCTTCATTTTCAGTAAAGAAGCTTGTATTACTTTTAGCCCTATATCGTACTTGTACTTAGAAGTACAATAGACCACCCCATAGATTATTTAACATGGTCTATTGTTGTTGATTTCAATAAAAGCGGTGGTATATGCGGAAGTTTGGGATTTTGTTAATAATACGAGATTTTTTCTTTCATTCTCGTATTAATGCTCATAAATATCACTCGACATGGGGTGGATGGTAAATATAATAAATGAATACAGTTTGAGTGATGCCATCATATTATTAATAATTTATGAAAAATAAATTTGCTTATTAGAATAGAAAGCGAGGGTATTTAATAATTTAGTTATAATAATAATAATTTGGTTTTACTGTCAAGCACACAAAGCCAACACATAATTTTCAATTTGTTCTAAACCTACAACTACAAATACGATAAAGCATTATTTTTAATGTCGAGTAATTGTTTTTCGTAATAAATTATATTTATAAATCATCAGACCTCAAAAATGTTCGCACAAAAGCATAAATTTAAATAAAACTTTCCGAGTGGTTCAAAATAATTGTACTCGTAATTGTATTTGCCTAAATAAATCTCTATGCTTAGATACATAGAACATAAATCTGAAAATCCTTTATAAAGTTTGAAAGAATCCAATTTATTTAGTTTGAAAAATGTTGTAATGCTCGAACAAAATTTTACAATAAACTGCATTTTATTGTATTATTTTTAATTAATTTGAAAGCATCGCGTTGAGAATGTTTACTAATTATTTAAAAGCAACGTCACAATTAATTGTTAAAATTAATGCGGCTTTGTACATACCTGGGTATGTTTTATTTCTGTCAAGATATTATTTATACACATTGTATAGACCAGAAATTCTCATCAACATATTTAAATATCTAATTATACAGCTAGATTATTCAATTTAATAGTAGCCATTATAATAAATCATAAAAAAACGAATTAATTACGTCCAATAATTTCAGTAGTTATCAATTAAAAATAAATAACGTAATTCTATTAAATATAATTAATAAAAATCGTCTTTTGTTGCAAACCGCCAGGTTGGAAATTAATGGTGGCAACCACAAAAATATTATTTCCACAATCACAACATGATGTCCACATAAACATTACAACACCCACCCAAATATTTCGGTTTAGAGAAATGCCGACAGAATATAGTTTATCTTTATGTGGAAGACGTGGAAACCTGGTTTCGTTTCCTTTATAGTTTCCTAGAAGGACGCCCTAAGCTACCCTTAACTCAGAATCTACAGTAGGAAAACTTTCACAACTTGCAATCTCAAAAATTTCTTATCTCACCTGTCACCTTGAAAGCATAAATCCTCCTCGGCTTGATTTATGTTAATTTAATGTGACAACAACTATTTTAGTAACATATCAAAAGCATAAATTGAGTTTCGGGACACTAACGACCAATCTAATTTGAATCGCGCGTTAATTCGTTTTTTATCGTTTCATCATAAATTTGGAAAAGGAGCGAAATCGGAGCCCACACGATCCAGACGAACGCGTAAATGACACTGTCAATTATTATTGCATTGCATGTGGTATGCAACTTAGGGCGCAAGCGTTTCTGTGCAACCACATGTTGTTGCAGCTGTCTTGGAATTTTCGACTGCATTTGCTCAATGCAATCATTAAAATTTAATTTCAATCATTTTCATTACTGGATATTGAAAATCGGAACATCCTTTGAGGAATTATGAATCCTAGTCGTACAATTTAACGCTCGCGATTAAATGATATTAAATTTAATTATATAATAAAATCAGCTAGTCAATATTTAGTATTTTAAATTAAATATATAATCGAGCAGCTTTTATAGGATGCTGAAAGCTTGAATAGTCCAGCTGAGAATGTGCCAGAAACAGAAACGACTAAACTCAATTTTACAACGCAAACTTTTTACTTTGTTTTCTTTATATAATATGTTTAAAGTAAAAGCAACTTCATTTTCTAGTAGCAAAGTTTGCCAATTTTAATTCCTATAAGTTTCAATTACAGAAGAAGATTCCAAACAATAAATAGACATTTTTTTTGAATATATTTGAAATGCAATCCAAGCTTGATAAAATAGTCCAATCAGGCATAGCTGACTTTAATATTCAAATCAGAACTTGAAATTAATCTTCTGATCAGGAAAATATTAAAATGAAACTATGCATCGGAATAAGCAATATCAGTCGAAAAAAGTTAACTATGAATATGGAACTAGTCTTTTGAATACCGACAGTTCTAAATCCATCCATCCGTATAAAAATCCAATATCTTAAAATATTAATTTAAATCCACGATTTTTGTTGGAACTTTTTTTATGAATTACTCAGCATGTTCTTTACTGGGGAATAATTTTAATTTTAGACAAACTATGTAAACTATGTAACTAAGGGACTAATGAAGTCAACTCAAAACAAGTTAACTAAGCCATAAGTACCCCTCTAACGTATTTATATATTTTTAACTCGCATTTTTCAACTAACACACTCTAAATTAAATTAAGCTGAACGGCATTAAAAAAAACCACTTAATTTGAATCTAAAAATAATGTGAAAAAACCGTTCGCTTGTACAGATAGACAAATAAAATAAATAATTCGCTATAGTAGTGTAAAGCAAATGAAACAAAACAATTTTTTGTGTTCATATACCGTTAAATTAAAACGAAAAAAACACATTAAAACCCAAATTTAATTTAAATTAAACTAAAGTAAAGCAAGTGCTGATGAAATTAGTAGACAAAACTCCAATCCTGGTTTGGTATAAATCATAAGATTGAAAAGACTTGTATACCTGTTGGAATTAATAGCTTTCAGTCACAAAAAGATAATACCAAAACAGTAAACATATATTCCTTTCAATGAATGCATTTCAAAAGCTTTCAAGAAAACGAACTGCTGTTAACTAGAAAAAAGATCCGGATTCAATTTGAAAACTTAATATATTTGTAGGCAACAATGCATAAAAGTGTTATGTAAGTTTCCTGGTATGGGGGTGGGTATCACAAGATTCGTTAAATGGCATACGCGACAAACACAGAAAGTCGACAGAATTCAAAGAATCCCTTGTTCTGAATTAGTCTCGCCTTCTGTTTCGAAGGCGATGTTGTTTCCTGTAGGTAGATTGGTTTCCGTTCCTAATTTTAAATTTCGTTTCCACATTGTGGCTTCACCACATTTCTGCCACTCTACCACGAGAAGGGCACTTAAAAATTGAAACCGAAAATTTTTCAGTAGATAATTTTTCTTCGTTGTTTTGATACATTGTTGACTTTATATTGTCCTCATGGGTGGTAAATTAGAATAAGAACAGGGCGTGTAACCAAAACAACACTCAATTACATTGTGCTTTAACCATGAAAGTAAATGTGTATTTTGTATGTGATCAAAAAACTTGGCGAAGCATTAAGATTTATTTGAGTGGATGAGGGGCTCGCTTTTTTATTTTGTGTAAACCATAATATTTGTTTATGGAGATTTTATTATTTTTTTTTTTGGGAAATTAGTAAATGCATCATAAAGTCTGAATATACTTTGTGAATTTATGATGATTTTTGTTTAAATTGCTGCTGGATATGTTGAATATAAAAGCGCTTTCGTAAATATTAAATAAACAAAATGGAATTTAAAGCATTCATTAATAATCTGACAAATATTTAAGCTGACTTTCCTCCATAATCCATTTTTCTCCCTTTTATAATAAGCTTTACGCTACAAATACATATAAAATGACTTTTCCGAAATGTCACAACTTGTAATAAATAAGTCTTAGGAAATGTAAAATGACATCAACACGATAGAAAAAAGTTTGGTCCATAATTTATCATTAAATATTATATCAACATAAATTTCAATTTAGCTTTAATGTAATCAGACATCAAAGTCTGCTTTCCATATTTATTAAGTATATTAATTAGCAAATGTGAGTAGTTTAATTAATTACAAATTATTAGCTACATTGATCTGCTGGAATGTTTTGATACTGTATTTCCTCACTAGATAGTTAACGTGCAACTCAAATAATGTAAGCGTTTAAATGCATTTAGTTTAGAGATTCGTATTATTTCAGTCAAATAGCCTAGTAAAGTTTTGACCTCCTATAACCTTTAGTGAACATCTTTTAGGTCAGCAAAGGCCATGATTTCTCTGGGCAACAAGATCGATTCAAAAACTTTACACAATCGCTTCAACTTCAACGAAAATACCAGCAGCAGCTTTTAATTTGATTTTCTAACATAATTTTTACCAAAGTTTCATATAGTAGCGAGTCCGCCGAAACATGATTTATCTTGAAATGAAATACCTACTAGTAGTACATTCGCAAGACGTTGATTGATTTCGTTGGATTGTTTCGCGATACTTGTAGATGAAACTTTTATTATGGTGGAAAAACATACATGCTTGAATGCATGTCGAATCAGATAAAATAAAGTTTCAAGAAGCTGCTTAGAAACTTTAGATACCTACATTTTATGTGTTCAGGTTTTTTTTTTTGTTATTTGGTGTGAACAAAATTAGACAATTATTATAATAATAGAAGATTTTTTCGAGATTATTAATATTAGAATCGTAAACACATTAATTCTTCGAGAATACACCACGCTTCTTAATGAATTTTAAGTAACATTGGTTGTTATTTCCATCCTTTATCTGTAGGAGTTTATCTTGGAAATTAAATTTAAATTCAAACATGTATGCATTATACTACAATAAATTTTAACTATTTTCATCCTATAAAAATTATGTATTACCATATTATCTCTACATCTAAATCATTAAAATTTAACACTTCGAATAGCTTCACATTCACATATAAAGTTTCATAAAGCTGATGTTTCTCAGAAAGGAAAAAATCTCATATTAGTAGCTATAATAGTTTCATAAAGTATCATATTCCTCAACAACAATATTTCCAATTTAATAGCCAATAATGACTATTCAAATTATTGTACATTAAATATCTATTATATTCAGACGGGATGAGGAAAAAAAAGTACAAAATACCTTCAAGAAGCTTCTAGGTGCTTAAATTGAAAAGAAAATCGTATTGTAAAAAGTAACAGAATACTTTTTCGATGGCAAAGTATTAAATTACGAAATTGGCCATAACATTCTATTCACAAACGAATCCAATCAGATTTCAAAAATAAGTTACTACATATTAAAAGCAAACAGATCCAATGGGAGTGTAAATAATTTAACGCAACACTTAACTGAATTTGACATGAAGGTGTATAATTTTTGTCACCTGCTACACATAAAAGCCGAAGGCATGCCGTTTTGTTGATAAATAGGCATGTGTACTCAACACAACCGGATTATTGAATCTGTTCATTTTATTTTTAATACAGAACTACGTCGACATCCCACCTGTCTATTAGCAGATCAGTTCCACTTTGAAAATCCTATAAGACTATAATAATTCCAGCCAGCGCACTTGCAGCAACATGTCGTCGCATCGCTGACGGACTTTTTTCCCATCGACAACCACAAACGCGATCCTTTATTTATTTTACCACAACTAATTCCATTTAACCACAAATTTTAATGAAAAGGGTTAATAGATATTTATTTTATTTCTATCATCTTTTTTCTCAAAAGACGGCGTTGAAAATAAATAATGATTCGTGTTATAAATTTTATACACCTGTCAGTTTCACTTACACCTTTCGAAAAAATCGTTACGCCGTCTTAAAGTCCCATAAATATAAATTTCTTCTAGATCTAAGTGAAAAAAGGGCGACTGCAACTGAAGCATTAAATGATCGAAAAGTATTTTCGATTTTGGAAGTAATCCGAAAAGGGCTTTGATGAAAGACACATTTCAAAAAGTTTATCAGCTCTCTTCACTCGTTTTCTCTAATCCCTGCTAATAATAATACCTGTTCACGTTTGAAAAAGTTTCTTTTTTAATTGATTGTTGGCATGATTCGGAAAAATTTGGCACATTTCGCTGTGATAAGCGAAGCCAAGGAAAAATTTTCGAAGCATGTTCAAATATGCATGCTAGTTTTGGTATAAATCTTTGATAAAGTGGATAATTTCCAGATAAATTTGTTAAATTATGCAGAAATGTCTTCTAGGACATTTGCTGCAAATTTATGGTCATTTTTTGAAATGCTTGGCAATTTGCTTGTTTGTACAAAAAGGGCAAATAATCGGTATTGAAATTAGAAGGCGGAATGTGCTATAGCTATTATTAAAAAGCGTAAACAAAAAAAGCTGTGCAGGTGACGCATGGCCAGGCCAGGCCATCATATCTCGAAGAAGAAAAACATAGAGCAAAGAGAGAGTCGGTCAGGAGTTAAAGAGACCATAGAGGAGAGACTGACAAGCCCAGTTGTTAGGGATAATAGCACTGTTCGCAGGTAGACAGGCACATCCTCCATACACACATATACAAAGCAACAGCCAACAAAATTATATATAAAGTGAAAACAGAAGGAACTCAACCACTTTGGCTACTTAACTATAGAAGAACGATGGAAGGTGTGTCTGTCCGTGCATTCGAAATGCATTATTAATATTTATTAATAATATTGCATTGCATGTTTTGTGCATTGCTATTCTAGCGCAAATTTTATTTATGGCTTTATTTTTCTGTCGGACTGATAAAGTTGTTGTTGTGTGAAATGGACAGTGTGAATCCGGGGAAAAAACAGCGCATATCCACAACTGGTTCAATAAAACGATATGTATTTGATTCAGTTCATATTCAATTTGTCATAGGCTGTGAAAATAAATCAGCATTGCAAGAAAATAATACAAAAACTTGACTATCCACTCTGTACCAATTCCAAGGTCGTCAAGATTGATGCCAACCGTTTTGTTGGAGAAAGAAAGAGGCAAAAGATTTTCAGCCGCTTTAACGACTTTTATCGTATACCTATATATAGACGAGAAGTAAACATTATTAATATATTTTTTATTGTACGCTTGTATTCAGATGTAGGTGAAATTAGTTTCAACTGAAAAAGTAGCGAGACTTTTAGCAAAAGTGTCGCGCCAATGTCTCGCCGTATCCTTGAAGGACTCGAATCATGTAAAGACATTGTTTTCTTTGGTGTGGCTCTGTTTGATTTTTTCTATTGCAATTACACAAGTTGATAAGTTTCTCTTGTTTAAATGTTGATAGCATTGTTTAACATCCGCAAATTTACTCATCTTGTGAAAATATTCCGATTCTAAAAAATATTCCGATAATAAAATCTCAAAAAGTCCAAATAAAATACACAACAAATATCATAAAGGTGCTCATAAAAAATAAATGATCAATATTTCTAACAGCACGATATATTTGCATCAGGTTTTATTTTCATTCAAATTCAAATAGAAAATGTTACAGTAGGGCAATTTTCCTACGAACTCGAAAATAGAATTATTCTTCGATCATTCAAAACAAATTCACATTTGGTGAACGTTGCATTGGATTGAACCCTCTGCCTGCAGAAAAGAATGTTCCAGGGAATTTTCGGTATCCGTATCATATAGATGTTTTTACGCTCTGGGATTTTTCGAATAGAAGAGATTTAGAACAATACTGTTCGCAATCAATCATGGCATTATACCATTGCATGTGATAAAATCATTTAGAGAAAAAATACTACTAACTTTTAGTAGGCTTTGTCATGCTCGATCTGCACAAAGTGATATTAACGTAATAAATAATAAAAAACGTTAATTATGCGATTTATTAGGTTTATATTTGGACTTGTATTTAGATGTAAGTTAAAAGGGTTTAAAATACGCTTTTATAGGCGAGTAATTAATCAAGAATTAATCCGAGAATTAATCTTGAGTACCCCTATCCTATTGTGGGCAATTTATTTTTTTAATAAGTGTAGCTAAATCGAGAACTTTGAACACATTTCTGAGAAATAAATATTTTATAATGACGTCCAATACGAAATTACAGAACCAATTAAGAAATTATTAATTATTATAAATCATAGAACGCGCAATTCCGTCAAATTCCTCAGAAAATCCCTAAAAAAATAAAACGTTTAGTCTTATCGGAAACTCCTCACGAGTTCATTCCACTTTAGACCAAAACAAAATTCCAATGTACACTTTTTGCCCAAAAAAATTTGCTTCCCGATTTTTTGCTTTCGACAATAACATCCGTAGAAAAAACTGCCGAACTTTTATCAAACGTTTAGCACCTAATAAAAATTTGGAATTTCGTTTTTGTGGATGTTCAAAACAAGTTTTTTGCTCCGCTTTTTACTGTAAAATTGGCTTTTAAAAATCGATTTAGTTTAGTGCTATCTTGTTCGAGGATAATTGGAGAGATAAGACCACATAACAAGTGCACAAAAAAGTGATTTATGGGAATTTTTCTATAATAACTTTATTAGTCTATTTTACGATAAGGTAAATGCTCGAATAAATAGTAGTATGTATTAAAAAAAAATACTTTACAAAATATCGGGAAATTAAATGGTTTTAATTACTTGATTGGACTCGGTTTATTTCGAATTTGAAATAAACTAAAAAAGCAGCCAAGAAGCTGAAATTTAATTAAATGATATTATGTAATAAACCCGGTAATAGATATTAAATATATTAATTAATTAAATTTCCTTTAGTAGCGATTCATTATAATTGCATATTATTAAAGCTGTGGAATCGCATCGTAAATTGACTAGATAAAAAATTGCGTAGGCAATATTCATTAATTTCCACAATTTTGAATCATTCGGATAGTGTTTCGTTATTTATCATCTGCCTATAATTTATACATTATAAATATTTTGTATGTAAAAGGCCACCAAAGAATTCCTACTATCAGATATAATATAAAACGATCATAAAATATCGCTGAACAATAACACTCATACAATCTTTTTAATAGCCATAACTGAAAGATGAAATTTATAATAGGAAAACCTCTAACTGCAATACGTTTTATTTAATATACAGTTTGAACAATATTATTTATAGATAGTGCTACTAAAAGCTCCAGTAAGAGCTTCGCTCTATTTTACACCCATAGCGTGCATTAATGCATCAAAAATTAATAGAAACTTTGAACATCAAAAAATAATTCCTTATTTAATTCACTAGTCAAAGTAAAATGGATTATTTTAATGAAGCCTATATGTCACTAGGATAATCAACCCAATTTAAAAGCGAAGCAAACGAAGAGAATGAATTTAAATCTGAGGTTCTGTCGGAACGGTTCATTATTACACGTTCTTAATTTCAAATTACTTTTAGCGTGTATGTATGTGTACAGTTTGGGTGGTCGGCTTTTTGAAACGACTCTTCTTAACTGAACTTGCCCAGATTATACTTGATGAATTTATGTACAGGGTGACCTCTTTCTCTACCACCAAAACCCCACTCGTCCGCCAAATCCAAACGTCACGAGATCCTTTTTTCGTACTAATCCCTCCTTTGATCGCTAATGAGGAAAATGTGCTCGAAAAGTGAGTTTGTCGTCAAGTTTTGGCACGGAAGCTGTCATTCAGCTGTGTGATATTCTTGGTCACCCAGTAGAATTATGTGCAGTTTTATTTTTGTTTCATGCTTTTAGTTGCCAGCCTTCTCTTCGAGACCATTTATTGCACACCTTGCAGGGCACTGGATGGCATGTTATGACAGATAATATTTCAGATGAAATAATTTCTGCAATTAATTATCATCTTTTTAAGTTGCTTGCTTTCTCATTTGTTTTTGTGCACTCATAATGGATGGAAAAAATGATAATCACTCGCCGGTATTAATTGATTCCATTTCAGCGGAATGCTTATTGCACAATATTCAATTAAATAACATCAATAAATTGTAATTGATTATTGTAAAGTAAATGCAAATATATCAAACACAATAAAAGTAATTGTACATTGTTGTAAATAATTCGCAAATAAAAAAAATGAAATAGAATAGTACAATTAATCAATCTTAGCGGCCTTACTGTGCAAATAGTGTGCAGTCATGTTTCCTGGTATAAAGAAAAGCAAAGAGCATAAATGTATAATTACACAAATTCTGATGGACAGAGGGTTGTTGTGGAGTTTGAAAGTTGGCACGAAGGGCATTTCAATGCACCTGCTGTCTAACCCTGCTTAACCCAATGTAATAAATTCAGTCCTTCATATATCCTGTAGATGCTAATCTTCTAGATTATTAAAGTCGGCTCGGACTTGTTACATTAATTGACTCTATGGTTTATATTCAACATCAATTATTTGTTCTGATTCGAACTGTAACGCTCTCGGTTAGACCCATATCTGTTTTTATGAATATTTATTAAGTATCGCCTTACATTATTATTAATTTACTTTGTCAGTATAATTTAATGTTTTTCAATTATAACGTGTTGCTCCTCGTAAACTTTTGTTATAGGAACTATTTTTGCGGTGCGTTAGAAGGAATTAGTATCAAAGATCGCGAAGTTGTTATTCATAAAACAATTCCATTATTATCTCATCTAACAATTTTATTTAAATCAAACTGATATATGTAATGCATTATTAAATACACTTGTGAATATTAATTACGATATTATTAGCTGTATAAATTAAGATAGATCACGTACGCTTTAACTTTAATGAACAAAGACTCTTATAATAAACCTGGAGGTGATGTTAATCGTTACATGATAAATTTGTTGCTTCCTTTCAATTTGCATGGATTATTCAGCAAAACAAACAAAACTACACCAAAATATCTGAACAGGGAATATTTGGGAACTAATTAAGAATTTTGCTCGGCACGAATGTTATTACTCATACATAGAGGCGAAATAATTTAAACCGCTGTTACATTTTTAATTTAACTACCCGATTTGGAACGAAAAAATGCTAAATATTTTAATAGGGACACTTTGATGGGGTCAAATGTCTCATGTGGCTATTTTTGAAAGCATCCGCAGTCGAATTTAAAAATTAACGTATTGTGACTAAACCAAATATTCGTGTGGCAATTTTTAAAAGCATTTTTTACATTTATTGTGACTAAGCTAAACACTTAGATGATATGCAAATCTAGGCTTCTGAGTAAACTTCACTTGTAGATGTTAATTTAAAATTTTTCAAATGAATGTTTTATTGTTAACACGAACAGGAAAATAATATACATTTTGAGCGAAGGAAAATAACACAATGAATAAAATTAAACATACAATAAATACATGAAAGGTATGATGATGACAAATCTGATTAGGTGACAACTTGTAATAAAGGTGTACAGGTTGATAAGATCTCAAAAATTTAGAGCGATACTTAAGAATTCTTTTATACGAGTTTGTAAAGAGGTGGAAAAAATCAACAATTTATATTTGAATGTAAATTTGATGGTAACGATTTTCATATACACGCCCATTATTGTTTCAGTTGTGAAAAAATCTACCTACTATCTGAATTATGCATGAAATTGATTTTCAATCTATTTATTTATCTAATAAGTGGATTTTTATTGTTATTAGTAACCATAAAAGTGATGTCTTTTTGTGTGTAATATTTCATTTGTCTGGCTGGGAATGCATGTAATGTCCAATGTAAATAGCTGCAACTGAATATACTAATCACAAACGATTCTATAGACACTCATGCACAATGCAAAAGAGAACACTATCTCAGGTTGAAAATCGCTGGTAAAGACCAAAAATTTATTCGTCCGCATAACATTACCAGCTTTGTCTCCTAAGCAAAACATGACCGAATGCCTTTTTAGAAAAATCCAAAACCACATCGACGATATATCTTACAAGCAAGCCAGCAAGCAGCGAAAACTATATTATTATTAAATTGGAATAAAGCGAATGCATAATAACAGTATTCGATGGACGATCGGAAAAAATTTCGGTAATAAATAATCCGGTGTTCGAAAGAGCGACTGACGTTGCGCTTACTACCCACCAAAATAATTACCCACTTTAACGATCTATCACGATATTAGAATTCACCTGTACATAATATATATAGAAAACAAGTTTCGTAAAATACTGTCGGTATTAAAATTTAATAAGAGCCGTGCATCCTCAAAAGAGCGCTTATTGAAGCATTGAAAAATCGTGATGGTGGGTTGCTTTTTACAATGCGACTGGATAAATTTGTTCTTTTTGACATCGCATAATTCTTGGCTCATCAATAAATTGACTGATTCTTTCATCACCATACATAATTTATTTGCGAATGCGCTTCGTTAAACTTTCATCAAAAGTGCATTGTGCGCGGCTCAAAATTTTTGACCAATACAAAAACGGAACCGCATCAGCCGCCAGTTCAAACCTGCTCCAACAAAGAGCCTCCAAATTAAGCGGTTCGAGCGAAATTTTCGCACATATTTCGAACGACAAATTAAACACAATTAACGAGAAATCTAATCAAATCTTGCATACCTTCTTCCAGCACTTAATAAAATGCAATCGGTTTTAAATAATCCAATTATTCCGCTGGTCGGGTGTCACACACAATGCAAAAGTCAAGAGTGCAAGACTATTGAAAAAAGTCAATTAAAAACAAAGCGATTGTTATTTTATTCAATTACAGTTCAAATTAAAAATAAAGACATACACAAATCCCCCAGACATACAGCTGAAGGAACGTTCTCACTACACACGTTCCAACGAAGAACTAAAAGTTAAAATCGCAACCGACCGAAACCGAAACAAAAACCCGACTGCAACAGGTGGCCATATTGTGTCTTTTGGGGAAGGGGGGCAGACTTTTTTTGTAACCGGCGCTAACTTGTTAGGAGCAAGTCCTTCTGAGCTTTTTGCCCAAAAAAAATCGTCCAACTACTAATAAGAAAGTGGAATGCAATTACTGATTGATTTAATTAGTGCACTCTGGAGGGTTTTCTTTATTTGTCCCCAAGAAGAAAGGACATTAATTTAATTTTATTGAGCACAAAACAGAATTTGTAGATTTTTTTGTATTATTTTGATTCTGTATGGACTATTTTATGGATGGATAGGAGTTTTTTTACAGTAGTTTAATCGAGGAATAAAGATAATTAGTTAAGAAACTAAAGTTCGTTCCCCTATGCGGTAAGAAAATTAATTACAAATGCCAGCTAAATTTTTAAAAAATAATTAGAAGCTTTAGACTTGCTTTAATTAAATTAAATTATAAAATAAATTATAAAGGTTCCATCAGCTAAGTTCTTGACTTATATTTGAATAAAACCAATTGATTAAAGCGAAAGGTCATTGTCGACCAAAAAATATTTTTGTTCAACATTTTTTTGACTAATATCAACCAATTTCTCAATAATTAACAAACTAAAATATAAATTGAAGCAAATATTGATTCAAATTCATATGCATCTACTTTTTGAAGATGAGTTTGAGCTAATATTTACTTCCACTTGGATTTATCTCTAATCTCAAAAATACATTAAAATTAAATGAGTTCATACAACACTATTATAGCAAATAAAAGAATCAAATCTAATCAATCAAGGTCAAATTTCACATCATTGCGCTTTCAACATGATATCTAGTGGATTTGGATACTAAATTTAGTTTCGCCAAAATATCCCGAGTTGTGTACGTAGCCATCAGACAGCACCATCATGAATATTGAGTTAGATATCGAAAGTCCTGTTAAAAATGTGGTCAAAAACCTAGCACTTCGTAACACGCTAAAATTAGGACCAGGTCCTATCAATGTTTCTACCAAAGTGCTAATGGCCATGATGCATCAGCCGTTGATACCAATTTCCGACGAAATGTTTGAGGTAAAACTGATAAGATAACTCTAAAAAATAGCGCTAACAATAATTTTTCTTAAGATCATGGATGATCTGCAAAGGATGACCAGATATTTGTACCAAACCAAAAATCCTTTAACAGTCGTTTGCCAACAACCAAGCACTGGTGGTAACGAAACATTGGTAGTTAATCTTGTAGATCCTGGTGAGACGATGATTGTAGCTACTGGAGGTGTTTGGGGTATGAGAGTGGCTGACATGGGCAGAAGACATAGTAAGACAAACTTCCCCCTATGCGACCAGAGTTCCTAAAACTATTAATTTCAGACGCAAATGTAATCGAATTAACTCGAGAACGTGGACAAGTCTACTCTTTCGAAGAACTAGAGAAGCAGATCATCAAACACAAACCAGTCGCTTTGTTCATAACCCATGGAGAATCGTCCGGTGGTACTTTGCAACCCCTTGACGGACTTGGCGAAATTTGCCACAAGTACTGCGTTAAATTATAGTAATATCAAATAGTGACTATAATCATTTTAGACATAATTGTCTGTTGGCGGTAGACGCGGTGGTATCAATTGGTGTGGAACCATTTTTTATGGACAGATGGGGTGTTGATGCTGTTACTGGTGGAAGTCAGAAAGGCATAGGTGCACCACCTGGCATGTGTCTCGTGTCTGTTAGCCCTCGAGCCTAGTAACATATTCCCTCTCATTAAACATGAACTTGTTCATGAGAATTTATCGTTTCAGTGCAAAGATTTTGAGCAAGAAACAGCAGCCACCAAATGTGCTGGATTTGAAACTCACTGCAGATGTTTGGAACTGTTTTGGAAATCCTCGAATGTAATTCTTGCAAAATAATCTGGTCGTTTATTTTCTGGTTGGTTGTTTTTTTAGTTACCATTACACGTTCTGCTCGAACTTATTAAACGGTTTAAGACAAGCTTTAATCGATATTTGTGAAGAGGGTTTGCAAAATATTTGGGCTCGTCATCGGGCTTGTCTGAAAGTGTTTAATTCGCGCTTAAGTGAATTAGGAGTGGAGCATTTCGTTAAGGATGAGAAAAATCGGTTTGTCGGTATCGCTTGTCTTTTGTTACCAGAAGGTGTTCATTGGAGCAATTTTATAAAATATGCATATGAAAAGTAAGCTGGTGGAAGCGAGTTGGCGTGATTTAATTGGGGATGTTTTAGACATAGCGTTGAAGTCAGTATTGGGATTGGACCAACGAGTGGTAAAGCGGTTCGCATTGGGTTTTTGGGTGACAATGCCCGAATTAAAAACGTCGAGCTCATGTTGGACGTACTTGAGGATGGATTGAGAGCATGCAAAAATGTTCCAGTGGTTAATGGAAACTCAGTTAATGTTGATGTAATATGAATGAAATATAAAGTGTTCTAAAATTATTTTTGTTATTATTGGTTGAGTTAATTAAATATCCGACAATAATTAAACTTTTCGAGTTTTTATTATTTTTTATACAACTTTTACAGCCAGAAGAAAATATTAATCAACAGTTTACTATCTATAATTCTGAAAGAAGATAATTAATTATTTGATGAGGATGAGGACTATAAAATGTTTTTTGCACAAGGAAATTATGGAATGTTAATTACTGTGTAATTTATTATTTTGCTATTTTTAATTAAATTTGGAAAATGGAAAGAAATAATTTAAATGGCTTTTTTGACTACAAAACGCCAATTGCAAGACTTTAGATTACATTTTGAAAAATAGTTCCTTTAGCCATTAAAATTTGATCCAACATTATGGATTGTAATAACAGTAATGAAAATATATCCAGAAACACGATACGATACTTGTAATTAGCAAATAATAACACACTCTAAAAGACGATATTTGTAAATAATATTCTACCATAAGGCACATACGAGTTGCTACCTATTACTCGATTACCAGCCTCGTAATTGTGCAAAATCATTCATCAACCACTTTCATAAGCAATTATTTATCATTATCCAAAAATGAACGCTTATACAAATTTTATCCATTACGGAAATTTTATTACACAAAAATAGAAGAAACATTTATTAAACTGTTGTAAAATTGTGTAACTGCAACTACATGCTATTTGAATACCGAGTTGACCTTTTGACTTCCTCAATTTAGTTAAATTCCCAACAAAAATAAACGCTTATCGCTAAATAACTATAAACAATTATCGACCATGGGGGCATTCTTATCCGATAACATCCAACTCATTATAAATACGATCAACATTCATCAAATATCTGTCTACAATTTTAGTCCGGTAGAATAATTAATTAATTGTGCTGCTCCATTATTAAAAGAAAATGGACATTTTACCACCACAAAGTTTGAAAACACCTCTGGTGGTTCCTAATAAGATTTTAATGGGCCCGGGCCCATCTAATTGCCCACCGCGAGTACTAAATGCGGTGGGACAAGGTGTAATTGGGCATATGCATCCCGAGTGTTTTAAGGTAAATATACCTCCTTGTAATTACCGCTTTTTTTCAATTCAATTATTCGGCTAGATAATGGACGATGTTAAAGAAGGCTTAAAATACGTTTTCCAAACAAAAAACGAATTAACACTTGCATTAAGTGCATCTGGCCATGGAGGCATGGAAGCTGTGTTATGCAATCTTATAGAACCAGGCGATAAAGTTTTAATAGCCGTTAATGGTATTTGGGGTTTGCGGGCCGCTATTATGACCGAACGATATGGTAATTTGACGACTACTTAAATAAACAATTAGTTAACTCATGTGTCGTTTAGGTGGCATTGTAATTAAACTCACCACAAATTTGGGCAACAATTTCGATTTCGATCATCTGGAACGTGAAATTGTAAAGTCGAGACCAAAATTGCTGTTTATCGTCCAAGGAGAAAGTTCGTCGGGGGTTTTGCAACCGCTCCAAGGGCTTGGCGATATTTGTCACAGGTTTTTATCTGCTCTTCTAATTCGTTTATTTCGACTAATTTGGGGTGTTTTTAGACACAATTGTTTGCTAGCTGTTGATTCTGTGGCTTCATTAGGCGGGGTGCCTTTATACGTTGATCGATGGGGCATTGATGCGATTTATTCCGGTTCGCAAAAAGTTTTAGGAGCACCACCAGGTGTTACACCCATTTCGTTCAGTCCTCGAGCACAGTAAATATCTTGCACTAGACGTACGAATATCAATAATAATAAATTAATTACAGACATGTAATTTTCAATCGTAAATCACCCGTAACTGTTTATTACTGGGATATGAAGGTGCTTGGCGAACAGTGGAATTGTTTTGGAACAGTTAGACCGTAAGATATGAATAGTAGATTTTTCTGCAAAGTGTCTATTATCGTTATTTGTTAGATACCATCATACTGTATCATCAAATTTGTTGTGCGGTTTGCGAGAAGGTCTCGCCATGATTGCAGAGGAGGGTCTGCAAAATGTGATTAACAGACACAAAAAATGCGCACAACAATTATATGAAGGTCTTCGGCGAATTGGTTTAGTGCCGTTTATTGATGATGAGACAAAACGATTGCCAACAGTGACGACTATTCATGTACCGAGCCATGTCGATTGGAAGGATATCATTTCATATGCAATGAAAAAGTAAATAGTATTAAATTTCGTTCGACAGATGAATTTAATGATGATTATTAATTGATTCGTTATATAGTTATTCCTTGGAAATTAGCGGTGGTCTTGGACCGAGTGCTGGGAAAGTCCTGCGAATTGGATTGATGGGCTACAATGCCACCCCCGAAAAAGTTGGTTTTATGTTGCGCGTTTTGGAAGAGGCAATGGAAAATGCAAGAAATTCGAAGCAGAGTAAATTGTAATCTATTTTCCTACCAACTAAGTTTTGCTATTGTTTGATACTTAGTTTAGTTATTCAAATCCTAGTTGCATAGCGACTTGCTTTAACTTATAGTTGTCTAAGTTAAGTGTTGATTTGCTGGTAAATCTAATGCATATAATGTAAATGCAAATTAAATGCATATATTTATCACATATTTGCAAGCATACAATATGCTTCCAAGAAAGTAGCTACAACTTGCATGGCATTCATTTAATTTAATTTCTAATAAGTGATTTGATTTAATAAAACGTATAAACAATTTATTATTGATTGATATATTATTTATTGTACCATATTTTTCACCATTCTTCAATATTTTGCTACTGCAATATTCAATTTCAATCCAAATATTTGCGTTTTCTTTGTAAATAGAGCGCTGAAATATTTACTTTTATTATATTAAAAGAATTTTGTATGTTCAGGAAAATATTAATAGAGTTAAAGCATCACAACAAAAACAATCAATACATATTAATTATTTTAATTTAGCAATAATAATAATTTCTAAAATTATAATTCTGAATAATGTTTTTCAGATGGTTCTTCCAATTTTTTAAATTTTCAAAGTTGTAGTTCCGACCTTATAGTTCATATCTTCAGAGTGGGTCCAATATTTACAGTATAACAAAATATGTAGACTAAAAATACAAAAAAATTAATAAAATTTGTTAAAAGAATTAAGTTTTTTATTTAAATTGTTCAATTTTTTTTAATATTGAAACTGCATTTTTTCAAAATTATTTAACATCTTTTAAAAAGATTTGCGCCATCTAGTTTTTCTTTGATTGTGTTATAAATCCATATAGAAAAAATACGCCCTTAAATTTGAAAATAGGCTTCAGTTATATGCAACTTGCAATGCGCTTAAGAGTATAACTGGTGACGAGCTAATGTAATATTTATTTTAAATTCTCGTTTATATTATTTTATTTAGATATATTATTTTCTTATTTATACGAAGGGCTAACCACGTAACATTTTTGTGTACACCAGATTTCTTTTGAGTGAAATTTTTTAAGATATTTTGAGATTTCGGAAGATTTCTTGGGATTTTATAAGATTTTTCCACATTTCATAAGATTTCTCCGGATTTCTTGAGATTTGATAAGATTTCTTGAGATTTCTTCGGATTTCTTGAGATTTCATAAGATTTCTTGAGATTTCATGAGATTTCAAAAGATTTCATGAGATTTCAAAAGATTTCATGAGATTTCAAAAGATTTCTTGAGATTTCTTGAGATTTCAAAAGATTTCTTGAGATTTCAAAAGATTTCTTGAGATTTCAAAAGATTTCTTGAGATTTCAAAAGATTTCTTGAGATTTCATGAGATTTCATGAGATTTCAAAAGATTTCTTGAGATTTCTTGAGATTTCAAAAGATTTCTTAAGATTTCAAAAGATTTCTTGAGATTTCAAAAGATTTCTTGAGATTTCAAAAGATTTCTTGAGATTTCAAAAGATTTCTTGAGATTTCATGAGATTTCAAAAGATTTCTTGAGATTTCTTGAGATTTCTTGAGATTTCAAAAGATTTCTTGAGATTTCATGAGATTTCAAAAGATTTCTTGAGATTTCTTGAGATTTCAAAAAAATTCTTGAGATTTCTTGAGATTTCAAAAGATTTCTTGAGATTTCATAAGATTTCTTGAGATTTCATGAGATTTATTTATTTATTTATTTATTTATTTATAAATACAGCACCCACAGAACAAGTTCCAATTACGGGTGAGGTGTAAGCACATTTACAGAAATTAAACAGATAATAGACAGAATAATAATACAACAGATAATAGACAAAAACAGTAAAAAGTACAGATAAAGTGAGTATATACATATAATTAAAATTAAAACTTCTCCAATATTGCCAACTTCAGGTCAGCTCTAGTGCAACAGAAAATGTCGCATTTATTTGAACAACTGGCATAAGTTGAGTACATTTGCTGAAGAGGTGCTGAAATTAGCAAATTGGAGTGGGGTACATTGCTATGGAACAGAATACTGGATCTGCTGGCAAACCTAGGTACCTGAAATGAGATCTTGCCTAGAAGATTGGGACAGTCAATAACACCTTTTACAAGTTGAGACAAAAACACTAACAAGTTAAAACGTCTACGTTCACTTAGGCTATGGATCTTACAGCTCTGTTGCAATTCAGACTGCGGAAAGCCCCTAGGAGGGTATATTCCAGTGGAACGAAAAACATAAAATTTTAAAAATCTGCGTTGCACTGTTTCCAGAATGGCACTATGTCCCAGGTACAAAGGTGACCACACACAACAGGCATACTCTAGTTTAGACCGAACAAGCGCACAATATAAAACTTTAAGCGTATCACAGTCTGCAAAATCGTAAGCATTTCGAAAAATGAATCCCAGTTGTCTGACAGCAGCGGATGCTGCTGATTGGATGTGAGGCAAAAAAGACAGTTTGCGATCAAAAGTGACACCCAAGTCAGAAATTAGATGTGGCCTACTGAGGTTGGAATTATTAAGTTGGTAAGGGAATAAGATAGGATTATTGGATCTAGAAAAAGACATAACAACACATTTATTCTGGTTTAATGGGAGTTTGTTTACTAGACACCAAGATTGAATTAGATCTATGTTAAGCTGAAGTTTAAGACAATCCAAATTGCTTTTAACATCATAGAAAATTTTAAGATCATCAGCATATAACAGATGATGTACAGATAAATTAGTTACTACATCGTTAATAAATAAATTAAAAAATAAAGGACCAAGAATGGAACCTTGCGGGACACCCGAAACCTGCTTAAATGACCGAGACTTAAACCCATGACACTGAACATATTGTTGCCGATCTACAAGATAAGATTGAACTAATTGTAATAATGATGGCGACAAGCCAAAATTATTCAATTTTTTAAGTAGAATACTGTGATCCAGTTTATCAAAAGCTTTGGTAAAATCCGTGTAGATAACATCCACTTGGCAACGATTATCAAGGGATTCCGAAATGAACTGGGTTTTACACACCAAATTAGAGGTTGTTGAGCGACCAGATATAAACCCATGTTGGTGGGTAGATATTATATGTTTGGTACTAAAAGAAATTACTTTATATAGTAGCGATTCGAACGACTTAGCAAAACAAGACATTATAGCAATAGGACGGTAGTTTATCAGATTACTTCTATCGCCTTTCTTAAAAATAGGTGTAACACGAGTAATTTTCCAAACGCTAGGAAAATGGGAGTGCTTGAGAATGAGATTATATATAATGGTCAAAGGTTTGGATAAAACAGAGGCACAGTCTTTGGCAATAAACGCAGGAATACAGTCGGGACCCATTGAGAATTTGTTTTTGGACTTACGCAATTCTTTGTAGACATCCTCCTCAGAAACTCGATGCCAGTGTATTGAATTAGTGTTAGGTGCAGAAAAGAAATTATTCAACAAGTTATCGTCACTAGAGGAGCGGGAGAATGACTCAGAAAAGTAATCGGCAAACGCATTAACAATGGAATTGGGAGTGTTAAGGATCGTGTCATTAAAAGACATGGACGAAGGAATATTTGAGAGATGACGCTTGGAATTAATAAAGGACCAAAACTTTTTCGGATCGGATTTGATAGAAGCGGAAATGTTGGCAGTATAAAGCAAATACGCATTTTTAATAAGCACTTTAAGTTCAGCTCGTAGCTTACTGAAAATACTGAAAGTATTGGGATTTTTTGCTCGTTGATATTTACGAAATGCAGAAGTCTTCAATTTTAATGTGTGAATTATTTGAGCGTTAAACCACGGTGGATAGGATTTGGCACATTGTTTCTTTAAGGGAACGTATTTACTGAAAAGAGAATTGAGCATATTATAAAATGTGTTAAGCGCCATATCCACGTCGCTCATCGAATCAAGTTCAGACCAGTTTACAGTTGCAAGTTCACAATAAAGAGACGAGAAATCTGCTTTTTTGAAATTATAAATAGTTGAGGAGGTGTGAGGAAATAAGCGTTTAGGTTCAAGATCAGTATATAAGTCTAAGACCAGGGATGGATGATACGGGTCTTCAGGTACTAGAGGATCAGAACAGTTAATAACGGTACAGTTAAAATTGTAAAGTACAAGATCTAGCAATCTTCCATTAACATTCAAAACGCCATTATATTGACTGAGATCAAAAAACGAGCATAATTGTACTAACGAGATAATAGCATTATTGGAACAGTGGGTATTACTATCTGAGTAGCTTGGAAGGTTGAAGTCACCTAAGATCAGCAGTGAGTGCCCTAACAAACAGTACAGCGATTCAACAGAAAGAAATATTTGCTCGTAAACATCATTAGAAGATTGAGGAGGAACATAGATTACAATAACAAAGGAGTATTTAAAATTTTGGGAAATTTTCACAAGTAGAAAATCAACACTAGGAATATTACAAAAGGTCGAGGATATAGAGCTAGGATTCAGTACACAAGCATTTAATGTGCTTTTAACTGCAAGCAGTACGCCACCGCCACGACTTTTACCGCAACCAGCAAAGTTACGATCAGATCTGAACACATTGTAAATGTTACTATCAACAATTTCAGCATTACCAACTGCATCAGACAACCAAGTTTCCGTAAGAGCTATTAAATCAAACAGCAACACAGCAGAGTAAAACGCATTGTACAAAGTGTTAAGTTTTGTATTTAAACCTCTAGCATTTTGATAATAACACCTTAAAGTGTTGAAAACTGGCTTAGATTTTGGTTGCTACGTTGAACTAACAATAGATGCTTTAAATTTGGCAGAGGCTAACGAATAAGAGTGACACTTGTTCATTTCCCAAGCTGCATGATCTGTTGGATTGTTTTCATTTAAACGCTTGTTATGAAGAGTACAGTTTATGCAAGAGAGTGACTCAGTGACGCAATCTTTGACTTTATGCTCACCTGCGCACCTGGGACAACATAGTTTACGCTTACACGTTACAGCCATGTGGTGGAATCCGCAACAATTGAAACAGCGCTTCAGATCCATAGCATCGAACACTGAGCAGTAATCATAACCTATAAGTACTTTGCCAGCTGATTTGATCTCGTTATAGGTATTTGTGTCGAGTTGAAAACATGCCTGAAAAATATTATTGTTTTTACGTGTATGTGTAAATGATATTAAGGTACAAATGCTATTATCAGAAAAAAGGTGTGGATTCTGCACTTTGAGAAAATTAACAATTGTTTCTTTATCTAAATTTTCGGTGATGCCAGAGATTCGGATTCTAGGATTTAACATAGCAGATTCTTTAATAGTGTATTTATCAGAAAGTTTTTCGGTGGCAAGCTTAGCAAATACAGATGAGTCGGTCTTAGAACTGCAACTGATCACAAGGCCTCCATCGCTAGTGTTTCTAATGTGTTTGATTGGAATTTTGGACTCGGCTGGGTTAATAGATCGAAACAGGTCGGTTTTGGTGACTTGAGTTACTTGTGAGGCATCGACAGGTTTAATCACAATCGAGTGCGACTTTCCCTTTTTAACAGCAGTAGCATATTTAGCAGCAGAAGGTAAACTAGGTGCAAGGGCACCGCAGCATTTAGAGCACTCACGAGCTGCCTTAGAAAGTGCTGCATTATCAGCTACTATTAAATCAAAACGTTTCTCAAGTGTTTCGAATCTGGACAGGAGGAACTCCATCATGTTGTACATGTCGTCAATATTATGAGACTCATCACCAAACTCACTGCAGGAGCGTTTCACCCCCGAACGAGTGAGTTTGAGTTTCACGCTTGCATCGCTATTCACAACCAAACTGCCTCCGGAAATATTAGAATCAGCTGAGCAGCAGACGACCATATCATCAGCATCCAGAACCTTGGCAGTCAATGCACAGCTTGGATGGTATCTAGCACCACATTTGCTGCAATCCTGCGATTTAACTACTCTTTTCTTGCAATATTTACAAGAGAGATGCTCCGGTTTGAGGTTATCTGCAGAAGTTTGTGGACCAGACATCATAAACCAAACACCAATATGAAACTAATACAACTTGTGATGTAGAATACTCTAACGAGACACTTGTAGGTACTGCACAATTTAATTTCATATAATTAAAATTAACTTGCAAAAATGTAAATAAATGTAAATATGTGTATTTTTACAGCAACCAACGATACACAACGATTTCAACAATTCAAAAGATTTCATAAGATTTCTTCGGATTTCTTGAGATTTCATAAGATTTCTTCGGATTTCTTGAGATTTCATAAGATTTCTCGAGATATCATAAGATTTCTCCGGATTTCTTGAAGATTTTTCAAGATTTCGGACGATTTCTCGGGATTTCATCAGAGTTTTCCAGGTATCATAAAAATTTGGGTTTTTTTTTTTTGGTTTTTAGATTTGAATTTATTTGGATGAAGATAATAAAAAAATCGATATGTGTATTAATGAAGCATATATTTTCTTGCTAGCAGGTACACTTAGATTTACATATAGCTGTATAATTGTTACATTGACTGCATAAAACTGCAAAGAATTTTTAAATAAAAATAATTATTTACATTGCACATAAAGATATAATAATAATAAATTTCAAACATGTAAAATTACCAAATGCAATCTTGAGGCCCACATTTTATAGTATAGTAGATATATTTAAATTAAGATTACTATATTACAAACTTAAATACAAAAGTTAGTTTAAATATATATAGTTTATTTATACTTTTGTAATATGTACGTGTCTATTTGCATAAAAACTAGAAAAAAATGTACAAAGCGTTTATAAGTTTTTATAATTATTTGCATAATTATATACAATTTGTAGAACATCCTAAATACATCAAATCACATTCACTCGTTAATATATAATATTCTAAACATAATTTAGCAAAATACTGTAGAAATATTGCAATAAGGAGATTCCAATCTCAAAAAACATTTTTTTTTTAAATTTATTTACTCTTCATTTGTTATTCTTCTGTTATTCTTCTTGTGTATTAAATAAATGCTCCTACGAGTTTTCAACGATTTTTCAATAAAATGTTGCTACTATACTCTCATATCACAAAAAAATATATTTAGCTGGAACAGTTTGTCTTTTCTTCGTCGTCCTCTTCTACTTCTTCTTTACTTATATTTTTTCACGTTAAGTACCTTAATTTCTTGGTATGGCACCAGAATGATATGTCGCGTCTACAATTAATTATTAATCATAAAAATTTGATATCATTCACAATTCTCGGGGTTAAAATTGAAGCTACTTTTTGTTATACGCAAAATTTAACCAGAAACATGCTGCTACAACAAATCAAAATACATCCAGTATAAATATTATACATACAATAATTTCAAGAAAAAAATTAAAATCACTTCGACTTTAACCCGTTTTGTTTTCTATCAGCCTTCATCTCTAATGAGTATTGAGTTCTAGCTCGTAGAAACTCTTATTTTCATTTATACATATCATATTTTATTTATAAACTACTACTTTATGGAATAATTTACAATTTTTCGTGTTCAAATAAATAAGTATATTTTTCCTTCTTCTTAATAATCAACAAACGCAAATCAAATTAATGTAGATTTGAAAAAATACGTCAAAAATAACTCTGACTACTAATTAATTAATATAAGTAATTAAAAATGTACAGCATCAACTAACAACTAAAATACAAATAATAATAAATATGACAGCTGTGTTCATTCAATCTTACTTCTGTCTCAGTCTTCTTTGGTAAAAAAGGGTAACTTGGACTTTTAGTCCAGACAAGTTCCATTACGGTAAGTCTTATGTTTTAAATAATAAAATGAAAAAGACTTAAATAATTCAACTTGTCACGTTGTGCGGTCGGTTCTTTTTGTGCCTGATTTTCCTGCATTCTTTCCAAGAGCAACAGAAATCGGACGAATTGAATGCAATCTTCTTTCTTCGCATATCGAGCATCTTTTTACACGTGCTGATATCACACGTTTGTCTCTTACACGTTTGGACGCTATCCTGCAAATTAATTCAATACCAAACAATTAGTTTACAATCCAATTTTGGACAAGAAATATATTTACCAGACACTTGCAGGTGACGCACTTGTACTCGCCCAAAGAGTCAATAAATGGATGGTATTCACTTCCATTAGAATAAGGATTTTTGGGATTGTTCAAATTCTTGCAACCACCTTCTGCAATAACTTTATCCGGCGACACAACAGACACTTCCTTATTTTTGGCAAACTTGGCCAAAATCAACGGCACTTGGTCATCACCCAACGGCTTATTAATATTTGTCTCGTTATCCTTACAATTTTTGCAACACGATTTCTGATTATCATTCAATCGCGTGCACTTAATTTCCAAATATTTCGCTTCGCAAGTGCACTCCGTGCACAAATCGAAACCAGTCGGGATCAAAAACGGATGGAACTTGCTACCAGGTGGATAAGATCGTCCACTGAAGATACACTTGTTCCTGCTGTTTTCATGGTTCTCCGTCGAGGTGTCCACGCAGACTGGACAACACTCTCCAGCGATGGTCATGTTACCATTCGGACAGTTCAATTGTGGACAAGTCATAAAATCGCATTTGGCCACTCCGTTTTGGCAGAAGCACATTTGGCACGAGTTCTTCGAAGAAACCCACGAAGTCTCTTCCTGGTAAAACTTATCTTCGGAGAAGCATTCTCCAGTGTTGGTCACTTCTGGATGGTCATAGAGCGTTGGTACGTTGTTATCCGTGAATGGGGATCGACAAGATTGAGGTATTCTAACCTGGAGCAGAAATAAAAATTAGTAAAGTACTTTGGAGGAAATAAATAAGACGTACTTTGGTTACTGTAGCGGTGAGCAAAACAACTCTTGAATCTCGATCCTTCACTTTTAAGAAGCTAACTCCACTGTCTAGACGATTAAGTTCCTCTTTGGACAAGGCATCAACTGGACTGCCTTCGATTTGATTGCCTTGAAACTCTTCTAAATGTTTGCTGATGAATGGAGCGCCTGGAGCAATCATCGGATACATTTCAATGTACAACTCCAAGCGTTTATCGCTCGCATTAATTCCGCTAATTGAAACATCATAATGAATATGACACTCATTATCGACGGAAATCCACGCTAATCCAGCGACTGAAGGCGAAAGCGTGTAGTTTTCGCGTTTCAACAAAACAGGTGATGCGGAATCTCTTGCATCCGCCACCGGCTTTGAAGTCAACCGTCCCCGAATCAAACTGGTGAATCCATTGATTCCCACATTCACCGCCAAGTTTCCCGAATACAAAGGCTCCAGAACTTTGGGACTCAATTTGTCCAAAGTTCCATTCACCCAACCGTCTCTGTAATTTGGCGTCAGATCTTCCAATTCCGTTTTGCGTTTTGTACTGATATCAATTAGTGTAACAATGGCTTTTTCGTATCGCAAATTGTCGAGCTGAATGTTGTAGATTAAAGAGCCAGCATTATTCAAATACATCCAAGCCAAACCCGAGGTTCCGTTTGGATTGTGATCAGACGGAGATGCGAGAGTGGCTTGAAACAGTTCGCACGTTGCTTTCGTGATGACATTGCCACTTAATCGGAGAGCGTCTGGCTTTGATGCGGAGGAAATGCTTAATAACAGACGTCCTCTTGTTAATAAGCGTAAAAACGTATGGTTCACTGGCGAACTGATTTCTACTAAATTCAATTCGGATGCTGGTTTCGTCACACGAACCATCTAGATAATTAAGAAAAAAAGAATTAATTGCGGTTCGTTCACGTTTCACGTTCAATACTTACATCAGTTAAAACCACTTCTTTCCGGTCGTCAATCGATAGCGAGATGTTTAAGGGTACGTTGTAGATTTCGTCCGGCGTAAATAGACCGTTGAAGATAATTGCAATGTGAATGGAAGGTGAGACAGAAGAGGACATTGAAACGATGGCGGTACCACCAGCATTGGTCATCATCAACGAGTTGGAGCCAGGTGCCGGTTCCAATAGCGAACTGAACGATTCCGATCCCAAAGACACGTAATTGATCAATTGTCCACTCAATGTGAACTCGGCTTGATCTTTAACTCCCCAAATCAGGACGACATACATTTTATGGTTCCGCAAGAGTTTCCTGTAGTCTTTAGGAAGGCGCTTCCAAACACCACAGATTTTTTTGGTATCGTTTTGATAGAGGCTATTTACTGAGCCAAAAGGTTGGGACACGGTGAATTCTTCCAAGATGTTGCCATCGCTGTCGACGAATTGCAAGGATCTTGGTCGGGTGGCTTTGTCCGAGACGTAAAACGAATATTGTAGGTTCTTCTTGTGCAATGTGAATCTGGCAGTTGCAACGACGTTGTCTTTGTTCATGTCGGTACCGCTCAGTTTGAGATTTTCGTTTTTCAGGACGAGTGCTGATCGACCGGTCAGCAAAGCGGCGTAATCTGTGAGGGAAGAAAATGTGAGGACAAGTTTCTGGGGGATTGAGGATTGACTTACGTTTGGTGCTTCGTTCTTCCTCCTCCAAGACGCTTTGCGGCACAATGTCATGGATAACATCTGGATCTGGAATAGAGAAGCTCGATAATTAGTTGTGTGGGTTTTGATAATAGTGATTAACAGTTCAATTTGAGTTTACAAATATGGCAACGGCAACATTTGTTATGCAAATGAATATTAGGTATTATTTTTAGTAGACGGTTTTCGTTTTTAATTTATACACGCGTTTGATTTTATGAATGGGAATATAATTTAGCGCGGGCGTTCGATGCATTAACTTTAGAGTTGGAGAACAAATAGAAAGTTTGAAATTGTGTATAAAATACAAGTTGTGCATATAAGGATAATGACGACGACGAAGACGCGGCGGAGCGGTTTGCTGGCCAACAACCACCGCATGCGATTATTTTCTTGTGTTGTAGCTGTAAATTTCCATGTAATTCTATTAGAAATCCGGCTCGTTACTTATATTAAACGTGAACACACAATAAATAGTTTTCGAAGCGACTCTTATTTATTTGTGTGTGTAGCTACAGGCGTCGAATATGACATCTGAGTATATTGAAGACATTATCTCACCTTACGGGCGCCAGTCTGGCGTTTAGAGATCGACATTCATCACCGGCAAGCAACCTGTCCATAAACTCATTGATTATTCCCAATCGATTAAAATATGCACATATATGCATAGAGTACATTCGACCAGCATTGTTCCATTTCGTTTGATATGACACAAGTGTGTGTGTGTGTGTGTGTCTGTCTCTCGAACGCAAAATTTCCTTTTACAAATATAGACCTCACATGTCGCGCAATCTTTCAAACTACATATTTACTCTGGCGCCAGATATTACGCGAAAACAGTCATGTTCCAAACTAGACACGATTAAAAATCCTGCAAAATTGCATCTCTATTTGCGTTCTTTGATTATTTATAGAAATAGCAAGCAGACCTGCGAGGAGTCCATTCTTCAAAAAACCGACAACAACACACATGACATGTGTTGTGGAGGTATTTCGGCGGCTCGTCGCATTCGCATTAGATTTAGAAAATCACAAAAAAAATCTGATTGGGCGTGAAAAAAAATAGATGTTGCCGACAAGCGCGCAATGTGACACGGTGGAAAATATATTAGCCGTAAAGTTATATCAGAGATCGGCATTCGTCTCAAATGTTCTCGGAAACAAAACACGAATTTTACTAGATGCACATCTCGACGAGGAATTTCGTCGTCGTCGCTTCTTTTTTTATTTATTTCGATTTCGACCCAATCGCATTTGGTTTTTTCGTCGAAAAGCGCTGAATTCGTAGGAGTATTATTATTTAATAATAAAAGATGTTAAGCAGACGAAAGAAGTCCTGGCGCCAGCTGTGCAAGTATTGTGGGTGTTCGGGAACATTTCGCCCACAAGGCTGGCTTTGGTAAAAAAGAAACGTGCTCTTGTATTTATATATGTCCTGACAAGAATCGTGAATATTTAGACAGTGCGCTTATCAATAAAGCAGCCAGCCAGCCAGCCACATTTTATTTGAATATCTACTCGTAGTAATAATAATAAGAACTTTAAACTTTGTTGGGGATCAAAAAGTTAAGTTTGTTTTGCAACAGTGGGGCGCCAATTTCCATGTTTACAAATCGCTCAGAATGTGAAATTGTCAAGTTTACTATTTAGATTTGAATGTGATCAGCCATACAACTGAGTAGTAAACACATTTAAGTAGTTTTTTCCGTATGTAGGTCGTTAGGCGCCACTCGGCACTTAATCTAGATGGCCTTGTATTTTACTATAAGCAAAGTCAATATACCTCTGCAACCGCGAAAATGCCACCTTATGCAAAAAGTGCCAATTAAACATGCAGAAAATGCGGCTCTCTCATTAATAATCAAATTGAGCGGAAATTTTAATTTCTATTACGTTATTTTCGATTCAAAAAATCTTCTTCAGACATTTTTTAAATATTAACAATATCAATGGTCACTTACTGTGCGAATCGCCAGGACAAGATTTGCAGCATCGTCCTTTCTCCAGTACGGGCTCCTCGCAAGTAGGCTCCGGGCATTCGTTCTTAATGCTGCGGCACTGCACTCGGGCCACAATTCGTCGTTTGCGCTGAAACTAATTAAAAATCAAAAATTAATTCCTAATTTCGGGCGGAAAAAAAAATGCGGTTGCAAAAAAAACAGCATTCGGTAGATCACATCAGCCTTATGAAACAGTTGCCGGTCACCGACCTGAATGACCTCTACCTTTGACGCCCCCATCTGTGTCTTCATTAAGTAGAAATCTTTTTCCTACACAATGACACACAATATTAAACCGCTATTTTTTTTTTCTGGTTGCTGTGTGGTAATAAATTACGGGCGAGATGGAAAAAAGAGGAAAAGTGCGGGGTAAGTAGACTATAATTCTTCCAAGGGTGGAATAAAATTCTCTAGGAAAGTATATAATTGCCAAAATAAATGTTTTGAAGGATTCTTTTGAAACTTACCGGTACACATTCGCATTTCATGCAATAAAGTACGCCAATCGGTACGCCTAGATCTGGAATCCATTGTGAGCCCAACTCGCGGACTTGTTTTCCAAAAACGCATTCTGCAAAAATAAAAAGAAAATCCGATCGTATTAGTATATAAATATAAATGAATGCAAGTAAGTAAGTGATGATGAAAAGTTGTCATGTAATGTGCATTTCTCAACTAATTGCTGTGTATATAATTGTTCCACCACAATGCACCATGTGTTTAAACGTAGACGTTTAATTTAAGTTTGACCTTTCCCAACTATTACTTGACTACTAGACATCTCGTCTCTGTGCTCGACAATGTTCCTGAACATTAAATCGAATAGTTGAACATTTTTGGTACTGTTCAAAAATAGAATAGAAAATGTATTATTAGCACCACACAAATACGAACGATAAAGCTATTTACATTGCTATTTTATCGATCCTAGATTAGCACACTAAATTCAAGCGATATTAAGTTAAAATGCATGCGATAGTTATATACTAACATATATATTTATAAAGTAAAAAATAAACCAGTTCTCTCATATGAGAGGAGAATTGTATCTCAGCCTGTCTCAGCCCACCATGAAGTAAATAACGCTTTTATATGCAATAAAATAAAAGAAATGGAAAACATTTCTCTTTACTTCATACGGGATAATTTGAGATAAATCATTTTTGAAATTGCACACCAAAAGCGAAAAGTGAGAGTGGATGATGGAGACCTGGGGGATCGGATCGGCGACGGAGCTCTGGTGATGTACGCTAGACGATGCGAAAATGCCAGGAGTAGAATTCAGATGGGCCTCAGGATATATTAGTCATGTTATATTGGACTTGGCGCGATTTCAATGCCATAGACGACACACCTCTAGACTAAGAACGAATCGCGCTTTATAACTCTCCTGCTCCTGCTGCCGCTGCTCTCACCCAGTCAATTCTCTAATAAAATGCAATTTCTAATGCCATACAATGTAGAATTTTAGATTGCTTTTCTGCTATAAAGTTTGATGAAATTGCTTGCTCGGAGTAAATCGTCTAAATCTCGCTCAATAAATGGAGGTGGAGGAATTGTGTGGCAAATGGCATGTCATGTGTATTTTTGTCTAATTATGCAAACGTTTGTTATGTTTATGAGAAGGCAAAGAAAAACATTTTTGGAATACATTTTATTGAATGCTAATAGATAAAGGAGTTCCGCTTGAAGAATTAAGCATAACATACACGTAGGTGGTTATGCGGTTCAAGAACGAGCACTGAATACCGAGGAAAAAAATCGCCAGCTATTGTTAATATTTAAACAGAAAAAAATATGCGAATATTTTCTATACACACTATTTATGTATGTGTCATCATAGTTTATTTTCAAACACCTGTGGATCTTTCTTTCACTGCATGAAAATGAATGCAAATATTAAAAAGGGTGACAATTTTTCCTGCTCGGATCGTCTTCTTGTTGCAAAATGCGCCAAGTAAAAGGTGTACTATGTATGATTTAAAGTGAATGCAAATAGTATGTGTTTCTGCACGAGTTAACAAATTTATTTGAAATTATTAACAACACGCGAGAGTTAGCCAGTCCAATCATTGTAAAAGTAGCATTAATTTTAATAATATCAGCAGCGAATGATGTCATGAATGCATATCGTACCAGAACCAGACCAGGAATGATCATCAGGCCTTTTTAATGGACATCAATCGTTATTATCTGCACTCTGACTTGCGAATATGAATTTGGCTCTGTTTCGATCTGGATCCGAAAAGTAACAAGACAAATCATTCGTTATATTGTGCGTCTGTTTTTTTTTCAGTTTTTTTTTTCGTCTGCTGAAAATTGTGAACGCACTGCAAGGTCATACAACAACTTGATTATAAATGTTCATTCATGAGTATTTAAAAAATGAACTAATACTTGTTTAAAAGACTTAATCGGTTTGGCGAATAACGAGAATTTGAAAAGCCAGTAGACGTCCATCATCATCTCTTCATTTCTTTCCTCGCTAGCTAGTCAAAGAGGAAACGCTAAATTTATCCCAAAACTAGTCACGTCAAGGATGTTGAAAAAAATTAGCATAATGTTGTTATTTAATTAATAATACCAGAGGTGAAAGAGAGATTTAAATTAAAATTTTAAAAAGTGCAGAGAAGGATTTTAAATTTAGACTTAATGCCACAATTTATGGGTAACACTGCAGTAATAGCAGTGGCAGGATTTCGTATGGCAGAATTCTGAAATCTGAATGTGTATTTATCTTGGTATTTATACAAGCTTTTTAAATGCAAAAACAGCGTAAATTTAGAAAACACATTTAAGTAATTAAAACTTTTATATATTTTGTTTTGTATTAAGTATTACATTATTTGTTATTGTTGCTATAAATACAACTGGCGCCAAACGTATTATACACATATCCATACTTTTTTATAATATTTTTTTTAAATAAATTATCACCCAACTAATACACTCGACAATCTATTGTTAAATTATCTATAGCCTTATCAATGATGTTAGGATTGAATTGAAATACAAAAACCAAAAACCACCGTTGTTATCTTATCTGAGTGAGAAAATATATTTACAATTTTTGGGTAACGGCGACAATTACATAAAGTTGTCGTTGAAAAATCAAAATATGCGCCGCAGCCGAAATAACGTTTATTGTTAGCATAATAAACAAATTCCTCAAAACGATGATCATCATCCTCAAAAATCTCCCCGACAAAACTATATACTACTAGTATAATACAGTTTCGGTTATTGCGAGCACGTCTCGACGCCAATCTATTTGAGGCCTGCACTAGATTGAGGTCATCTACACATACACACCGGCACAACAAGTTATAAAACAAAATGCAGGCTAATTCAATGATATGCGTATGATAAAAATTGAAAAACTCCTTTTTCGAGCGAAAAAAACAGTGAAAAGCTAAATATGCGCGGTTTTGCGCAAAGCGCACTTTAAATCGTCACTATACAGGTTAATCGAGTCAGAACATCTTGTTTGTAAGACAGTAATTAGCATCCAATCGAACTTTTAACTTTGCAGTGCGACCTTTGCAAATGAGCATTCATTTCTAATTAGTCGACTTTTTCATATTATAGGGTGGTTTAAAATTTGAAATTAAATTTATTAATTGTTTTATTTATCTATGGTCACCATCAGCGTGGAGATTAATTGTTATAAACAATTATGACGCTCTCTTATCTATGGAAGTAGTAATTACTTAATTGATTGTTAATTAATTAATATAAATATAAGTAACGGGAAAAAAGCGGTGTGGATTTTTTCCTTGATTTTTGAGCAGGGTTTAATGTGCAAGGTTGTATGAAAGGCCATTCATTTTACGCCCTCTATTGTTTTCTTTTACAAGAGAGTGAAAATGCATATAAAAATGTAGTGCATATTATTGTTCAAGTCACGTATACGATCTTTGCTTGCATTGCCTAATAAGACCTTAGCGGTCTGAAATCAAATGGCTATTTATGCTGAATTTATTTACTTTGTACTTTACTAAAAATATTCTATAGTATTTTCTCCGTATGCCAGCAGTCCGCCACACATGTGGCGCAAATTGGGTCGAAAATATCGAAAATACCTCTCTACCTTTGCGAAAATATTAAATAATAAATTTCGATTCGGTGGCAATGAAGAAAAATGTGACCGCAGACAAGCCGAATATAATATAAATTTAGATATACCAGACCCGAGTGGTTGATGATATTTTTAAAAGCTTATGACTAATTTTTCTTGATTTATTTGAAGCCCGGTCGTCCAGTCGACAACGACGTTATTTATTTCAAAGTTTTTGAATTTGTGCGCGTAGTCGTCGTCTAGCGCGCGCGTATTTTCGCAAATTTCCAATATCGAATTTTTTACAAGTGCTGACAACGTAATATCCGGTAAAATGTTGCATCTCTGCCAAAACACCTTCTAATTGCATCTAATTGTTCCAAATTTAAACTATGCATTTTTGCCAAAAATCATTCATGCCTCGATGCACTTTATTTGACATTGCATAAGAAGAAATTTATGCAAAGGACTTTATAGGTGATTTTATGACTCTAATATACCAATCAAACATCGATAAACCACGCTGGTATGGAAATTTATGCGTATAATGAAAACCACGATGACCATAAAATTTGTTAATGAAATTGAATTGCAGAAGAAGAAAAACAAACATAAAATTCGTTGTGAATGAAATGCAGAATCGCATTTAATGCTAATTGCTGTGAATGTCAAAGGTGGCACATTAAAGATATAGCGCGATTACAAAAAAAAAAATAAATAAAAAGGGGAAATTTAATTCGAATGTTCGAACATGTGAAATTCATATCGGAAATGATTTTTTTCGTCGCTTTAATACACACCTGCAGCTTTATTCCTTGTCCTAGTGCTGTCTTCATCTAGTAGCGGCGACTTAGTCCTAGCGTGCACCGCGGTGGTCGCAACTGCTATTAAAAATAAAACAACCACCCAATGCTTCGATATTTGATCCATCTTTGCAAAACTAGTCGCAAATGTCTCGTAGTCAAAATTTAAAAACACTTTACAAAAAGCACCATTAATACAACACTATTTTTTTCCAAAAATCACTCAGGATCACTACGATTTAATTAATATGAATTGATGCAAAAACAATTTTTATTTTTTATTTGATATGCATCTTCAGTGGATTACGAAGAGATAGATTTAGTGTATATTTATGTAATAAGGTGACACTGTGACGTATAAGCGAACGCGGAGCGTGTCTAGTGGAAACTGATGGCAAACAAAGTACCTCGTACGGCTATGTACAATGTTCCCCTACTCTCAGATCGCTTCTTATCCTGCAGGATAACACAGACCCGCTGGTGCTCCGAGTGACTTAGGGCTAGTTGGGCCAATGCTAGCTCTTCGATTTCTCACCCATCGTGCCCATTGGTCCTCGACGAGTCGGCAATTAATTTCTCAATTTCCACAAACGACCATTTCTCACTCCGGCTCGGTCCACCGAACCAAATCGACCAGAATTTGCAAATAATATTTTTGTTTGTCAAAATTTTATATTAAATATTTGTATTAATGCCAAGGGCGTTTGTTGTATATAAATGTATTTGTGGATCTTTGATTTATTTATTGTGTATTTATACTTTTAATATTTTGCTCGGGATAATTTTCAGGAAAAAAAGCCATCATCACAATATTATTGCGACTCAGACCGCGATGTACAAATAATATTATCGGGAACATTTTCAGGAGCATTCGGTTTGATTGAGCTTTTGATCTCGCAAAAGCTCGCTGAAAGCTTGGCGGTATACAAATGTCGTTAAATTGAATTCGATTTGGAAAATCACAAATATTTTCACCTTTCCGATTTTTTTTTTGGATTTATATTACTTTTACTGCTTGAGTACCGAGTTGAGTGTTAACACTAACCACAAGAATGTTTTATATTATAAAATTCCTTAAAGTGGTAAAGGCATAATATTTTTAGTATTAAAGTCGGATACAAAATATTTCAAGATCCTTTAGACAAAATTAAAATAATTCTTGCAAACATTTTTAGAAATATTGCTCCTCTTTCCATCCAATAGTAAAAACGCAGCTTTAATCAAGACTTAATTAAGAAACCTTGTTTTGAAATTAAGTTTACAGCATAAACAAGAATGTTTTACATCCAAAACATTTGATACATAATAATTAATTTAAAAATCATCGATATTGATAGTCCAATATCCATAATATTCATTTCTAAAAATATATTTTTAAATAAGTTTGCAGATTAGTTAAGGATAATAAAATAAAATTTAAAAGAACCAGTAAATAAACAATAAAACTTCAGAGTAAATTTCTTCTACTCATCATGAATATTTAGCATCAAATTGGAGAATTTTTCTCTGAGCAAATATCCCACAATAAATTGCAGTAGAATCCATCGGCATATTTTGAATCCAAAGTCGGTATTAAGCCGAATAGTACTAATAATGATCCCCGTAGAGTTCTTCTATACTAGTAATTGGGAAAACCTAAAATATTATTATAGAGCGATTTTGCTATTCAGGAACCAAAATCCATTTTTAATCTGATAAGAAAGTTAACTTATTCCAAGACATGAATGATAATTTATTCGATCCATACAAGAAACTTAATTATTTGATGAAAGAATAAGGGACAGTAGCTAATTCTTTAATGTAATGTTTTATTTATTACGGGGTACAATTGATTGTGTTTTCACCCCAAGACCAAGAATAAGAGGAAAGTTCAATTCACTTTGAGTTTGCTTTTTCATTTTCCTTTGTACTTTGCAATGTGTTGCTGCTGCCACTATTGATTCCAAAAAAAGTTCATTGGAATATATTTTATACGTAATATACGTTTCCTTTCTTTCAGATGTGCCTTTTGGAACATGACACTGGCTTTTAGATATCGAATAGTTGCTTTAACCTTTCCAATTGAAAGTAAACCTATATATTTATTGTCATCACAAATATCTCATTGTTTTCGTTATTTTTTAATAAAATTTATCTGATACAAGATCTTTTATTAAAAAATGCGATGATAAAGTATGTTCAAAAGTGCTTTTGACTGGATATTAAATACACGTTACATAAGTCGAGTGTTTTTTAAACGCTATTATAAATTCACAAAATACTTTTCCCTATGAATATGGATGCAAAAATTAATGGCATTCAGGAAAAAACCGACATTCTTTTATTTTCCGGAAAATATGAATATACGTAGTATACAGATTTATTCTGGATTAATGTGGTATGTTCGTTTGAAATGGCGAACACAATTGCTTTTGACGCAGTAGCCAAAACCTAATAAGATAAACTTCCGTTTCCTCTAATGGTTATTTTACCAAGAGGATTATACCTTCCGATTTGTACGTTTATAGTGGCCGTGTGCAACAATCTTAATATGCTAAACCTCTAAATGCTAAAACGTGATGGTTGAGATTAAAATATCATTCGGTTGAACTGTGTATTTTGCCATTTCCATAAATTTAGTGGAAATGGCAAAATTATCTTGACAATCATTATTGGTCCAGGAAAAAAATCCAAAAACAATTAATTCCCCCGAAAAATGTACAAAAAATTGATAATGCAGAGATAAACGTTTGTACTCTACTATAAAACCTTGGTCAAGTTACGTTCAAAATTTGATAATATGTTAATTGCTGCCGATTTTTTTATCTGCTTTCTCGATGTGTTACTAAATTAGCAATAGATTACATTTTATAATTGTTTATAAATGTTATTGGGAAAGTTACCAAACACGTGAATGAAATTATGATAAATGTCGATCGATAATCTGCTGCAATTTGATTAATTAATATTTTTTATGGTGCTGTGCTACTCAATAAATTAAATTCGATTTTTTATCGATCGATTATGCATTTGTTTGTAGTAAAAAAGCCAATTTACAATCATAATATGGGCAATAAAAATGTGTTAGACTGCTGTTTCATAATTGAGTATTGTTTATTGTAAACTGCTTGCCAATTTAACTGACCCATATTCATAAAAAACATAATCTTGATATGTTTATTTGGAAGATTAGATAAAAGTAAGTTTCGATATTATATTTGACGATGATGTAAGTAAAATGGAGCAAATTCGCTATAATTCAGCATCTGCGATCCAACAGCAATTATTTAATTATTAAAATGGTAGATCTTCTGAGTCATCGTCTATCTTCATTCGAAAAAAGTATTTCACCATTTGCTAATTACCGCAATTATCTATCTGCAGGACAATTAAAAAGAATAAACCATGAATAATAATTCCGATCATCGAGAAGCTGGAAAATAATCTATTTTCAAACAAGACCTAATCCTATGATGCCAATTTGGAAAATACCATAAATTTTCTAGGAAGCTGATTATTCAACCAAATGGTTATTCAACTGTTGGTGTTGTGCAAAAGAATAAATAACTAGACTCGAAAGAAAGTAGAATCACTGTTGTTATGGGCTGAAGCATTCTGTCAGTCAGTATCTCTCACTGAACAAGATACAAGATTTGGTGGACACTACAAGTATGGAAACGTATCAGTAGTTAGTACTATAAAAGGTAACTTCTTCCAAAGAAAGCCTTATACAAAACTACACAACAGACCTTGGTCCATTTCACTCAAACACCCGTTAAAACGCACCAGACAATTAATTCATTTGTATTCGATCAGCAGTTGATTTTGGAATCAATGTGGCCCAAACTTTTACGGGGAAAAATGTGGTCGAAATTAAACAAGACAAGATCTTTGCTTAATCTGATTTATAACCGCATAGAAGTTTTAATACGATGTAAGGAAAACGACACGTAAAAACCCAAGTTGGTGAAAATGAGCCACACAAAAGTCAAGGATCGAAAATGGCTTAACAGTAAAGTTAATCCGACCTAGTTCAATTTTAATTAGAGAGTCAACAGAAGTTGGGAAAGTCCTGTTTGCAGGTCAGCTTTTGGAATCCAGACCTCCTTCTGGGCCAGCAATTTGATTTAAAACCTCTGCTCTATACATAGAACTCATTTTGTGTGCATATTCTATTAGCTCATTCATTCAATAGCATTATTGATTGATTTAATTGAAGTCGGCTCTAAAGATAAAAAACGTAAGGCGTCTGGATGCATCAAATATATCTTTCTCTATAGCGAAATATTAATTATATTTATATAAAATACGAATACCTAACGAATTTAGGTCAATGTTGAATCGGAAGATAAAAAAATATCACAAAAATATAAATTTGAAAATCAGCTAATTGCCAAGTTGTATATCAATAATGTTTGAATAAAAAAGAGTGCAAAATTATACATTTTATTGGCGTTTAAAGATGTAGTAGTAAATTTCACGTGGCGCCTCAACTTAAGTGCACAAATGTACGTCAAAATTTAAATACTGGATGAATAAATAACACATCAAGTACATTTAAATTTACTAAACATACATAGAAATAATTTTTCCAGATTAGATTAAAATCAAATGAAGTTTCGCACAAGTTTTCTTAATAACTTTGTTTACAGATAATATACTTTTTATTCTTATATAATTACTTGATGCTTACTTCAACTGATTCAATCTTAAAATAGCAAAATACCCTCGAAAATACCGTAACAACAATAATTATAATTTATTTGCTGTTAGTATTTTTAATTTTACAAAAAGGGTACAGCGAAAGTTTGCAAAAGAAAAATATGTGAACTGTTTAAAAATTGGTGGCTGGGCCTGGACCAACTAAACATTGCCCCCCTATACAAATTCAAATTTCGTTATAATTTCTTTGGTTTAGCGAAAGCTTTGATTTTATTTATGTAACTTAAGAATTATATCAATCTAAAAATAAACTAATTTTTTGTTATTTAGATATAAGTATTTTTATACATAATAATTATCTATCCGATGAGGTGATTTTTCCTATCAACAATTACATGTACCTACAAATGTATCAACAAAGTTTGCGATAACTATTTGAAATAGATTTAGTAAATTCGAAATGCGTTAAACAAAAATACTATTTTCCTAGACGTGAGATTTAAACATCGCACGATGTTTGTTGTAATGCGGTCGGTTATTTACACAGACGACATCCAGATAACAAATATATATATATATATATATAATTGTTATAAATAATTGTTATATAATATTTGTTTTGTGTGTAAAAAAAAAGCGTCGCTTAGCAAAATGATAAATTAAGTAGCTTAGGAAAAATGATTTACAAGAATATATATTGAGCACGTTTCGAGCGGTTCTAAAATTAAACTGATGTATTATTACAAAATACTGTCTGCATTGAAAATAGTATTTGATAAAAAAATAAAACCGTATTCCATTTAATTGTGTAAGGTCGGGAGATGGAAAGACAAATATTTTTTATAGTAATGTTTATTTACTTAGAACCATTTTTTTTTCATAAGAATAAATGCATTGCAACTTCGTATTTGTTTAATAAATATTAAACAGAGATAAAATGTAATATTCTAATAGTGAATTGAACAATGTTTAATTTATGTGTGGTATTGAGAAAAACATTTAAATATAATATAGTTGTTAAGATTCCATTTGTCATTTAAATAAATGAATAAATTTCTATTATCCCATGTTATTTATTATATCAATCAGTAACACATTGTTACAAGTTGAGTTAATACATATTTTTAACTGCATCCGAGTAATTTAATCGAGTAATGATTAGAAACGTAACGAATTACGAATTAAATTAATATTGTAACTGCAGATTTAACAACTATGGCAATGACATCATATTTATTTATTTTAATATTCTCCTCTCTATTATTACAATTTTATTTGCATTCAGAATGATGAAAGAAGAAGAGCTAGCTAATTTCGAAAAATTATCTTCGCTTAGATTATTTTAAATTGCATGAAAATTCACTCATCTAAAAATAGGCAAAAGTTGTTGTCGATGTTGTAGCGAAACGAAACTGCAACTGCAAACGACAAACGTGTGTATGTTGAGGCTTTGAAGAATTTCGACGACGAGCTGGTATGTTGAATAATAACAATAATTTGCAATATTGCCGTTTTCAGTTGACACAGCTAATGTGATTTAAAAGACAACGCATGCCAAACACTATATGCAAATAACTGAAACCAAAATCGTTCTAGTCGTTTTTCGTTTGCTTCTCCTCTTCAGGCGCTTCTTCGTCTTCTTATTAGTCCAATCCAATGGATTTTTTGCATTCATATCCACTTTATTTATTGTTATGGCAATGTTTGTATGATCAAGCGGCGCCACATCGTATTTAGTACCCATTCATAATTTATTATAAATTTAGATAATAACTGACACTGATTTATTAATAGATCATCCTTCATTGATTGCTATAATATATACTGTCACCAATATTTGTTGACCTATGTGTCGTTTGAAGTTTTCAATTTGCTAAATCTGCCCATTTTTCTAATTAACTTATTAAACTATCGTAAAATTGATAGCATTTTAAAAGGGTCATTCTTTTATGCGTATCGTCATCACGCAAATATTCAAGCGCAGTGCATTCTTGTTTGGAACTTATCAATATTAACTCATTGAAGTCGCATTATTAAATAATTAATAATATTACTCAAATTAGAATTAATAAAAAAAATACTATTACTAGAAATAATCAATCATAAACAAGCCTGATAAGAGCCAATGAAATATTTCCAACCCCAAACAATTAATATGCAATACTTTTCCACGAATTTAAGAAAAATAAACAATTTCACTGATACCATTTATTAAAATGCGTCGAATTGTATTTGTTTCCTATAAATAACTTTGCGATTTTTTTTAATACGTACTTTTAATTTTAATCTATTCAAGCTTGATTCAACATTGTAATACGAATTTATTACAGTCTCTATTAGAATATTCGTGAGTCGCCAGTAATTCTTTAGCAGCATTAATATATAAGGCTTGTCGATTGTTAATAATTTAATATATGGGTACCAATAGTATAAACAATATAATTTAGCGGAAAAATTATTGTATAAATTATTAGATTTTTTTTAACGCCTTGCTTTGAAATTTTGGTGGGTGATTTTTACATTATTGAAAAGAAGTCCAACCAACGAGCTAAGTGTGTCAGAAATTTATATCTACCTATAAATAGAAGCTGTAAAGATAATTGTATAAACAAAACAAAAAAATACGAAAGTCATAAATGTCTTTAATGCTTACAATCACTCGGAATGATACTATATTGATTAATTTTAATTGGTCAATAAAAGCTTCTTTTTACTACCCTATTATTGTTATTTTTCGCTGTAGTACTATTAAATCAGAGAGCTAATTGCAATTGTTATTAAGTTATTAAATATGAGATCATAGAGAAAACCATTTTTCTAAGCATGTTGACACTACAATAATTATTTAATTAATAATCCACTTTTATATGCATTTAATTAAGTGCTAATTGCATTATCACGTATATTATTCCAATTGCAATGCATATAGATGCATTTTAATACATTACTATATAGTACCACGTTGAATAAAGCGAGATACAAAATTTTTGGTAGACAATTTGTCTCGTTGGACTGGAACTTAGGAATTTCCTCCTAAACCATGCTGTGTGGCCATCAGGCCATGTAGAAGAAGAAGCACCAGTACCCACTTTAGGTGAGAACATAACAGTGTTATCGTTTACACATTTATTGCACCTCTTGAGGTGTTAAGTTGTTAAGACAAGCACCTACAAGTCTGGCCTGGCGCTGGTCAATTTTGGATTACATTCTTACACTATTGACATTCTTTTTTCTAGACGGCATGACGACCAGACACTCAAAACTGGACATTCGATACTTGTAATAATTGTTGCTAGTTATTTTCTTCTATAACACCTTGTAGACAAGCTTGTTGATGGTTTAGCTATTTTATTTTAATTGAATTTGTATGTTCAATTATTCCAGTTGATAGGGATAATTTGTCTTTTTTTGAAAAATGTTATTTTTGTTGAACGTTGTAAAACATTTACAAGTAGGATGTTTCTGTAGTTAAGTAGTAGTCAAGTTACATAATAATTGTTAAGAAAATAGAAGAAAAAAAAATAAAACGTTTCTAAAGTGTGAGACAAAAATTCTAAAAAATTGTTTATCCTTCTAAAAAAATCATTAAATCATCTTCTTTGGCAGTTTCATCTACAAGTAGAGTAAAATCAGCGTAAAACCGTTTAATTCAACGTAAAGTCTCCTTGCCTTATACAATAGATCAATAATTCATTTATAATGTTTTTAATTGTTTTTTTGTAGTGTCATAAAAAGCGAAGGCAATAAGCATTATACGTTTAATACACGTATTAAATGTGTGTGAGTATAAAGCAGCAGCGTTCATAATGATATTTATTTAATTAATTATTGCAATTTACGGTATTTATTGCTGTTATATCGGACATTCTTGAATTGATAATTTTCTCTTTTATCATAATGCGTTAGTGTTCAAAAAAAAGTAAACTTAAACTTGAAATAATTTAGTGAGACTCGTTAATTTTAGGATTTTCGGAATCATCAGCCAACTGTCATTATTCATTAGCTAAAGTATATAAATTCTTCATTTATTTTTGAAGGTGATAAGTTGTGAGATTTTTCGTGCGTGAAAAAAAAAATAAATGTAGTAAAAATTATTTATACGCTTTGCAGTTTTCAATAATAATTATGTAATTTTATATATTTTTCTATGGGCGTCACAACGAAAAAGAGAAACACAAAAAAGAGTTGTTGCAACAGATGTAGATTTATGGATAGACTAATAAATTATCTGTTGTGTGATATATTTCGATTAGCTGAATTTTGCACTATACGATAAGTTACAGTGGCCAAAAAAATCAAAGTTAATGATTTAAAAATCTAAAATATCACGTGGAAAATTTATGGAAAAAGATCAATTAAGAAGTTGGCACTGGCGGGTGAATTATATAAATAAAATTAGAATACTATCTTGAAAATGACTGACAAATAATGAAACCCTGAATGTGATCAGCTTTTCAGCGTACTATTTGTAAATTTGTTCTTCCTATATTTTTACTGTCGCGCCGTTGACTTTAAAGGTTTTCGACTAAACTGCATTTTTAGTTTTTTTATTATTTTATTAGCTTCTAATAGTATAATAAGTTTTACTTATGGATTTCAAGTGGGACCTGTTCATCGTATAAAAAACTATAAAAATCCACCTTTTGTTCAACAATATAATAAAATAGTAATTCTTTATTATATTCCTGCAGCATACAAGTCGAGGGGCCATAAAACAAGAAAACTGAAACATATTTTACATTGGAACAAATAAAAGTCTACAGTTAATCTAGAAAATATCAAATGAGACAAATCGAACTCATTCGAAACTAGCAATAAAGTTGTGAAATTTATTTCTCAACAAGAATTAAAATTCTAAACTATCATAAAAATATCGAAAGAAAATGTCAACAGTAGCATTAGTGGTACAACATATTTCAGATAAAGTCTTTGACAATAAAAATAAACGCTCGAGTGCTTAGCTTAGACATTCTATAACTAGTATATTTGTCCTTTTGCTCAATCAGCAAGTTGTAAAAATGAAAAGAAATATAAAATTGTTTATTTGAGCTAAAAATCCGTATACTTTTACCGGCACAATCAAGAAGAAGAAGTGCGGTGATTTATTTGATTCGAAGCGGACCCTGACTTTGTAAATATTCAGCTATTTATTGTGGGCACTAAAGCATTTTTAAATGCCGAAATCACACAAAAAATGCTGCATAACGTAAATTTACCTTTTCAATGACTAATAGCTTCACACCTTCAACTTTAGGGGCCTGCCTCTTATTTTTCAATGCCATGATCTATGATACACAATTCAGTCCAATATTTTCAGATTTATTTTTGTAAACTAAATGATTTCAAAAATATAAAAATTATTCGTTTTTTAACAAGGTGCTAACAAATCTAAAAGCGTCATAACTCAATATTTCTAATGAGTACTTAATAAAACCATATAAAAACAGTGTAAACTATATAATAAAAATATTAGCGTAAAAGTGTCTCATTAACAAGTGTTTTACGGTGTCTTAAAAAGCCTATTGACGTCAAAGAAAAAACTAAAATTATTTCTGAGTGATATATAAACATATTGAATTAGACTCATTTGTATATATAATTTGAACACTAAAAAAATAATATAAAATCCATACTTTTTACAACGAAATCTAATCCAGTTAATAAATTATTTATAAATTTTATCTTTAAACGATTTTATTATCAAATTGACAATTGATGTTAAAAGCCAAGCCTTTATATCAATACCCATCAATTATTTAAAGTCTAGATAAATAAATGATTAGTGCAAAAATATAATTGAACATGATTTGGGGCAACTAAAATTCGGCATTGAATCATTGCGGTTTTTTCACACATTTTTAATCATCCGAGCCTAAATTATAAATAAATCATTCATTGTGCTGTATAAATAGAAATTATTTTGTTTTTATAAATAATGGAAACCGCATTTATTTAAAATATTTACGTTAAAGTTGACTAATTGAAAAGTAGCGCGAGTGCCATCATTCATTCCGTTTTAATTGAGAATAATATAGAAAATAAATATATATATAAAATAATACTTTATATATTTCCTTAATAATTTATGTAGAAAAATCCTGCAATATTCAAAGCAATTTTAAATGTACTCCGCTTTTCCATAAAGAAGTTAATCTATTTCCAAGTCTTCACTTAGATTCATCTAATTTAAGATGCTGCAGTTAAAATTTTATTAGCAATCCTGCATCAATCATAATTTTCAGCCGCTTTGATTCGTTCCTATTTGCCTCTCTTTAAATTGACTATTACGAAAGTTGAGCTTTTACAATTTAATAGCTGCTTAATATTCTTAAAACTGTATTCTCGTATTGTAGAACAATTTTCGAGAGTATTATGTGAATGAATGGTCAGTTGTCCAGGTGTGAAAAGCGCACAGGGTAATTTACCCTTAGACGAGTAAAATTCCTCTTCGTCTAGGTCTTCCTTGCACACACTATATACTATGCTCCTTGTAGTGTTGTGTACCTGAAGCGAATTTTACTATATTTTTGAAAAATAAAACACAAAAGCTCAGTTATGGAGACGAAACCTTATAAAGGTGGCTACAAAAGACAGGATGTATTGAGATGAAAAACTGAATGAATTGCTGGCGCCGGAGTGTCCGAAGCTTTGTGCACAACACCTAGAAGTGGGATTCTTTATCCTCCCGTGCATTTGTCATCTCGTTCAAGGCATTCTTAATCACATTCCTCGGTTTCGTCGTTCTTTGTACCGGCCGACTGTCCATCTGATTGACAGTGTGTCTGTGATAATCTGATACTGTGTTGTTTCCATGTTGGTGGCCAACCGGCCAGGTTACATCTTATAATATATATAAAAGCGCCTCTTTGTAAGGCCGGTACTTAATCTTTTTGTTATAACTGACCATGCTTGCCTGAATTCTTGATACGATTCGTTTCGGGTGCGAATTGCATATTAGATTTTATTCGCGTCGCTCCAAACAATTTTTCACCACGACTAATTTAATTATTGCTTTTTCAAATTCAATTGGTCATCGTGGACATCTATGTGAACTAAAATAAGCTCTCATCGCATTTTTAAGAAACCCAAATTTTAGAAATAAACAGAAAAAGCTCAAAAGCTCCAAATCCATTACTAGTTTATTTTCTGGTGCAATTGAAATAACATCCCTTCTTCTACTTGCACTTACAAAACCAGTTGCTTAAGAGTACTATGTAAAAAAATTAACGTATCTTTGAAGATAGAAGTTTATCATTTATATACATCTGTCTGGACTATGGGCGATCCATATTTGGTAATGACTAGATGTGTTAACACCACAACACTGCACAAGATTGCTGTTTCAAGTAACTTATTTTTCCATCTCAATTGTGATGTTAAAAATATAATTTATTATTTGTGCTGCGTGAATATCATAAAAAAAACGGCTGATAGTAAATCATTAAAAAAATAGTGTTGATATTTGTAACTCATTCAGATAAGTACTATGTGTTTCATTAAGTAAAAGTTTTAAAGATATCGCCCACTAATGTAAATAAAATAAAAAAATTTAGGTGTTATTTGAACAGTTATCTTTTATGTAACAATTCTGATATAGCCATGTTGAAAAATTTAAGAATACTAGTGTTTACTTAAGATAAAGTCGGAATTAATTAGCGTATTATCACATTTTCTTAATGATTGTGTGCAGATGGTCTGTTGGCATTTTTAACATTTCCAAAACAAGAGGGTGTTAGAAGCTTTCTCCAACATGTGAATGGCGTTTATTATACACACAGATAGGCACCCACACCATCCGGTCCGCGGTGGTCATTTCGAGGCAGCATTTCTCTTCACTTAACTGCTTTACTGCCAACCTTTATATATATTTCCAAAAATGCAAATGCGCTTCGTAGTGATAATTTACGGACTTAATACGTAGGAAAGTACATAAGATATTACTGTCGTAAATCCTATCAAATAGGCTTTTTGTTTGTGATATTTCATCATATAAGCACATATGTGTTAAACCCGTCACATTATATATTATAGATTGGAGAATATAAAAATTTGTTTTCAAACTTGTGGTCCATTAAATTAACTGCACATACAGGGTGCACCAAATGACCCCACAAATGGCCCAAACATTTCCTATTGCCCATAAATAATTCAAAAATTTAATTAAGTTCCAATAGGAGCTTTTTTAAGTTATCCGGCGTGTTCGCCAAAATTACATAAAATTAATTTAATTTTTTTTTAAATAATTTCTAAACATAGTAACTATATTTTCAAAATGTATATACAATGTTGTATGTTGAAAGGAGTAAAACGAAAAGCATCTCTAAAGAGAAGCGATCTTTTGATAGGTAAAGTGTTGATGGTCGAAATGAGCCGTTCGACTGTATCTTTTGTGCATAAACAATTGTGACGTTTTGAAATGCCATAAATGCGTCGTCGATAGATTTCTATAATATGTTCGGTTGCCAAAAAAAATGTGCACTATATACAATGACGAATAACGTGGAGGAGGTATTTGATAAAAACGTTTTCACTTCGTAAAATGTTGTAAAAGATTAGTCGCGCAGAAAATATCCTCACAAATAAATAGAATAATAAAAATTCCAGGATAAATTTAAATATTTTCACGAATTCATCTCATGCATTATAAGCTTAGCCTCTTTTATATATTTCATGCCGTCTGCCTACCAATTTATAAAATACGGCCGCTATAGTCGCCGCGTTTCGAATCGGATTATTTTCTTCTCCATATTATATGCACCCTCACATCTACACATATTTTTTTTTCGCCGTGGTGTTTCGTCTTTTGACATTATTACGAGAGACTCGCACAATGGATACAAAAATGCACTTTATACCTGACAAATAAAGGCTTTCTTATGCAGTCGTTCCGTTTACCAAACACACTGATTGTGTTCCAAAATATATGCCGGATTATCGATGACAAATAAAAAATTATTACATCTATAAAGGCTCAATACTAAACATATTATTTATTTATTTAATTATATTCGAAAATAATGTGATGGTGCTATAAACGATGACACCAAGGTGACTTATAGACCCATTAATTTGATCCGACAGATTACCTTTGAATGACTATTTTTTTCTCTACCATCTGTGGATTTGATTCAAAAGATAGCTGCCAATTAAAATTGTCTGTCTTTTGGGCCAATGCTAATAAAAATAACTAAATATGAAAGGTTTTAACGAAACAAAAAGTGTTAAGTTAGAAAGTGCTATTAATTTCTATGGTCGTATAGGTACTAAAAGTTTAATTAGTTTCGTTCGAATAAAATCAGCTTTAATTAGTTTCAAATTAAATGTATTGGAATTCTGAAATGAAATTGCAACACCCGGTAGGTTTTTTTTTTCGCGAGAGCAAGGAAAAAGTGTATAAATGCATTTAGTTATGTACGTAAACAGACATGCATATTCACCAAGAAATCGGCGCCAAAGTATACGGTGAATGATGAAAGCCATCCTCGAGGCGCCCACAACAACTCGGATTGTTTGTTGACCCCATATAAATGCAATCAAGCGCATATTTTATTTATTAAGAAATCTCACGTGAAATTATATCACAAAAATGAATTACACAAAATCATAATCCATTTGAAAATTGAAAGCTATGGGAAAGGTTATGTGGCTTTTATTGGGACATTAAAAAGGACGTGTTTAGATTTTAGATTCCATTATGGTTATTTTATTTGTTTATTGACTTTGAAAGTAACAACTGTATAATTGTGTTTATAACCACATGCTATATGTGGATATTATTTTCATTTAATAGTAATTGTAAAATTTACGAGGAACGATATGCACTTGGTGCGTTGATGGTTCTATGCAAAAAGTCTTCTCGTTTCATGCCATTTCTGTTTCTATTTCTGCAAAAACCTTACTTAAATAATGAACCAACCAACCTCTCATGCACAAAGGACCAACACGTTTTAATAAAATGCTCTCCTGAATGCTGAATGCAATAAAACACTCGACTACAGAGCTAGATGTAATCTATGAGCTTTCCAACTAGAACAGAACTCCATCCTAACCCGTTAATTAAAATTAATGGTCCTTATATTATTACCTCAGTCACTATACACCTGTACGTATATTTCGAATTAGAGTAGTACGTACCCAGGCTACACTGATTAAACAACCCTAATTTAAATTAAATTTTATGTAATGGGAGCGATTGCGGTTCTAAATTGCAGATAAATAAAAGACATATGTATTTCAAAGAAATAATAGTTAAATTTAATTAAATTTAGTGAGGTGAGAAATTTCTATAGAGAAAAAAAATTCTTTACTGGAAGTAATTAATTTATAAAAGAGAATATTTATATTTTATTTTATGTCCTTTAATTAATTCGTGAATTTACCTTTTATTTGTAGTATTTTAATAAATGGCAAATAGTAATATATTTATCCAACATAAATATTATTGTTGTTTAACAGATATTATGCAAATTTGCTATTTTAAATAATTTTAAAATAATTATATAATTTATTGATCAAACGCATTAAATAATTTGAATAGTTGATAAATAAAGTGATTGATTGAGACGCAATCAAAAATGGCAAAAATTTTATTGTAATATTATCTTAAAATAATTAAATTACGCATATAGGAAATGCTAATCGAATCGAATAGGTCATTAATAATGGTTTGCATTCTAAAAATAATTTTTGTTTCTATTTTTATTGCAGAGATATAATAAAATAAAGTTGAATAAGCACTAAATCATCCTTTCCTCATACATTTAATAAACAAATTAAAATAACAATACATTAACATTGTGAGTCTTTTGCTAAGGCTCTACACTAATATAACATCTACAACAATGTCCGCGTCAAGATTTATGATATGAGTCACTACTTTTGAGTGATAGTTGTATAAAAGTGGTTTGAGAAAAGAACAAAAAATACTTTATACTTTTGAAGATCATATTGATAATAATTATATTGTGCCGAGATGAAGCGATAACTCAATTTATTTTAACAGGAAGATTAAATTGACGTTCCCTTTTTAGGTGTAAACTTATTTTTCTTTGGCCACCAGGTTAATAAAAATCGAATAAAATGCAGACGACATTAATGAATTTCATACGCTCCTTCAAAATGCAGATAGCCAGTTAGATAGCCATCCAAATGCAATAATTTATAAGGTGTTTTGTTTTATTAGAGAAAGAGTGTGGAGCATCAAGCACCTCGGGCTCTTCACGTTCTTTTGTTTCGGCATTCTTTTTTCGTGTTCGATTAGGTATGTGATTTTTTTCTTATTCTTTTGCTCCACCAAGACCAACCAACAACGGACATCTGTTCATCGCTTTTTTCGGGATGTAATATAAAGTGTGGCGCCGTCCTCCAACAAGCAAAACGCGTGTGATGGACGCCGCCTTCCTTTTGCTGCTTATGTCTTTTGCGATATCGTGGGTGTACGAAAACCAGCTTTTTCATTCAGGTTTCTTCTTATATTACGTTGTTGTTAATGCTGCTTGTTGTTATTTATGTCGCCTGGCTGCAGCTTCTGATGCTGCATTTTTAATTTCAGCAATTTGCATTTTTTCCGCATCAGTTTAATTATTACCATTAATATGGGCTCAATGTATGCAGTCCTTTTTTGAAGTACAATGTTAGCAAAAATTAAAAATAAGGACATTATTCCTGCCCGGGCGTAAACTAGATCCTTCGCCAAATATGTAAATTCCAAATAATTTTGTTTATTTTATATGTTTATCAAAAATTAATCGCAACTAATTAATTATTACGTGTTTGTTTATTCCATCGACTTGTTTTGCATGCAAAATTAGTGAAAATGTATCGAATTTTTGCGAATGCAATCTAAATAGTATTCGAAACAAAATTCAGTGTGGGAATAAATATTAAAATAATTGCACATGCATCGCAGCTTTATACAAACAGTACAACAAAGCGAAATTCGCTGGAAATGAGATTCCACAGTACTTCTCTCGTTTATATACTAAAATTTAAATAAATCTGACAATTCTAACTATGAGGGGGGTATTAGGGGTTACAATTGTAAAATGTAGGTCTAGCCTAATTTCAATTAAATTAACTAAGTAATGATAAGTTAAATATGTTATAATTATTACTACCAAATTTGAAAGAAATCCGAGCATTTTGACTGTAAAGGGTACGTTAAGGGTTGAAGTTGTAAAATAAGGGTCGCATATTATTTTTAATTAGATTATTCGTAAATCTGTTTTAAATGTATAGTAGAAATCTAATATGAAGAAAATCCGATCCATATAACTCAAACTATATATTTGGGGGGTGGGGGGTGTGGGGGGGTGTGTAGTTAGGGTCGTAAATTATTTTTAGTCACTCAATATGTGAATATATATAAAATTACTGACGGAAAATGGTCAGTTATGCTGACATATAAGAATAAAAACACCGCCAATTTTTGAACAATTAATTTAAAGACCCAACAGGCCACTAGGGTTCATTTTTAGGGGATGAAACTTCTACCAGCATTTTCGTCAATGTATTCCTAATATGTATGCCAAATTTGGTTTAAATAAAATATTCCTCCTGGCAGGTATTCACGTTACAACGTATGCATTTTTACAACTTTTTGACCCTTCAACCCTTAATAAAAAATCAACCCTTAGAAAAACTACAGATTTTTTGCAAGCATTTACCACTTGGGGTATACACAAAACATATGTTCAATATTTGGTCAAAATCGGTCTGCAACTTTAGAAGATTAAGTGGATGCACCGATTTTGCTGTTTTTGGCATGTTTTTGGCCAATAATGCGCAGGTCCTTAAGAGTTTCCTAACTTTTTTTTCTTTGACCTAATCAATGGGCAGGTAGAAAAAAAGGACGCAAATTTTGCTTTAATCGGTTCAGTAGATTCCGAAATATAGCGGTTTAAAGAAACGAACAGACCGACAGACCGACAGACCGACAGACCGACAGACAGACCGACAGACAGACCGACAGACGGAAATTAGTGAATATGATTTTCGTAATCTACGCATTCTATAAAGTAGAAAAAAGTGAAATTTGGAGAAATTTTTTTTTTCATGAATACAATTTACTTCCTCTACGAGAGAAGTAAAAAAATGATAAAATTTTCCACGGTGCATTCAAGAGCGAAATATGCATTTCACGACCATAAGGTGCTATTAACTTCTGACAGGGAAGACATGAATAACCTGTCATTTTATTGTACAACCTGTATGATATTATCTTAAACGAATTCTTTTCGCGCTGAATTTATGTTATAACTATTAAAAAGCGAAAAAAAATTCATTCATTCATTGACAATCCGCTACACCATAAAGAGTATTATGATTGACCACAAGATCTCGATGGTAATTATTTGTTGCGGTTTATGTGGTCACCATTCTTGGAGCTGAAGGCGCCATTGTAGAAGGCGCCGGTAAATAAATGAATGTATTACTAGTTGGTTGTGGAAACAAGTGACATTAAGGCGCCCCAAAACAGAAAAGTCTACGCTACTTAAGTCGCGTCCGATCCGGAACTGCAGCGCGGTATCTGCTAGACTCCGGACGACTCCGGAGTGTAATTATTACAATGTGAATGTTGATTACACGTGGGAACTCTTTGCCACTAAACTAAACTAATCTAACTAAGTATGCCCTTCATTTAAAAATCTTTATCTAATTGGCTGCAAATTTGTATATACATTTAAGTTATAATGTAATTAATATTAATTAATTACCAATGCGGATGGCGACTCTTTCGTGGTTTGACACCCTATGTGTCGTTTTCGACGCATTATCGTTTATTATGTTATTAATTATTTATCTTAATTGATTTGTTAAATGTTAATGCAGCGATAAACCATAGGATTAATAAAGTTTATATAATTTACATACCAAAGTGTATGTGAACAAGAATTACTATATTCCTATGTGTGTCATAATCATTTAGATAAATAGAAATTATTAACGTTTTTTCTCTTTTTTGTCTAAACATTTTTATTACGTGCAAAAGCAAACGTATTTGTTTGTACAATATGCATATTTATATTGATACTGGCAATTATCAGAACATTACATGGATTTATTCACGATTTTAAAGTTTAAAGTTTACGTGTTCAACTTAAAGTGCAAAATAAAAATTCATAATTAATTTCATGACTCTTCAAGCATGCATTTCAATTTTCTATATCACACTAAACTTTAGCTTTTAAACTTTGTTATATTATAAACTAATAGAAAAATGCATTTCAATTAATTCTCTGAAAGATGATGATGCATGAATGGGTTTATTTATTTGATTTACTTTCTTTGTGAAAATTTAATATTAAATTGTTATCAAATTGTTTTTTATAATATTAGTTTGTAAAAAAGTTTATAAATAATATACCATTAATTTTACAAATCATCAGCTTCCTAAAATATAATCTATGGATTATTTCAATTACAAAAAACTGTACTGTTTGTTATCTATTTATTTACTCTATCAATTTTTATTTATCAATTTTTATACATTAGTGTAAACCAATTTTGTTGACCAATAACAACTTATTATTGTTACATTGTAGTAATCTTAAGTAGAACTGACTTAAAAAATATTATTCAACGTAATCTTTGATGAAAAGTAAGGTGCCTTGATGCAATCTAGGCAATATATGTATGAATTTTTTTTTATAAAAAAATTAAAAACATCTTTAAAAAATGTATTAATTAATGACACCTTAAAGTTAGTGTTTCGAATATACCGAAAAGGAATTTATTCACCGTCGCCTGTTTTCGATTTTGTTAATTTGATTACAATCACGAAACAACCGAAAAAAACGTCTGCTGCTTTTTTAAGTAGATTCTCGAACCTTGAAGAGGAGAATTTTTCAGGTCTGTAAAATATTCCACATTCCATCGATCCTCTATCGAAAGAGAACTATTAAAAAAGAGTTAATCCCGGCGTATGGTTTTATTAATGACAAAAATAAACATATAGAGGGTTATATAGTGTTAGATTGGACATTCTCGGAACAATACAAAGGTGCTGGAAGGACACCTCGAGGGGCACCCCGGCGGGTTCCACCATCGACCGCGCGTTCATCATAAATCATCCCTCGCTGATCATTCATTTCATTTGCAGCTAATATGTAGATGCCCACCTACGCGTCACCACATTCAACTTTTTTATAGTTTAACTTATTGTGAATATGCACATCACAGGAAATCGGATTAAAATTTATGCGATACTATTTCAAACCTTCAGACAGATATCAGCCAGCATTTTTTTATGACCGACTCTTTGTGTATTGTTATGTTATTATCATAGCAATTCCTCCGCCTATAATCTAATATGCAAATCAGGCTGCTATTTTCAAATTCAAATCTATTTCAATTATATTTACGAGCAATTAAAATCATTTTATGTACCATTTTATTTTATGAAATAATCGATCGAAGGTACACCAACCAAATACGCTTGTTTTATATTTAGAGATTGTTGTTAATTATGTAATTATTGTAATTAAATCGTGTCCAATTGATTATCCATTAAACTAGAAGAGCAATAAGCAAAAAAAAGTTGTAAAACTAATTTAATTTTCTGTATTTTTTTTAGTTTAGAATAAACTCGTTTGATATATCGTTTTTCTTTTTTATATCACCGCAGACGTTGTTTTTGTAGCAATTGTTCATATTATTTATTATTATATCAGGATTTAATGGGTTTAGAGGCGCCGCCATTAAAATTCCAGAAGCTGTTGTTTGGCAACATTTGAATTTGTACTTTATTAGTTTGCTTAGAGTTTATCGCTTATTTTCAATTAGGCGTATAAACGATTGATAAAATATTTGTAATTAGTTTATCCGAACTCGGCAGTAAAGTAGAGAAAATCGGCAATAAAGTAGAACTAGATAGAAATAGATAATTTCCATATTCGTGCTAAAAAATACAACTTCTCGGGTAAATTGTAGAGATTTTACACCCGATCTTACACTCGAGATTTACACACGGGTTTGAATTCGAGTTTTAATAAGTATAAAATTAGTACTGATCTCGGTACTGATACAAAATTTGGTAGTCTATGCATTCGGCATCAAGAATAAACGCTAATTTTACTTTTATCGGGGGTACGTAGCATGATCGCAAGTGTCCTACACTACTTGTAAAATATTGTAAATTCTAACCTTAAAAACATCCGCGACTGTTTCGGGCTGGCTGCGGCTCTATCTTGCGCTTCGCATAGGTACCCATGATATTATTTGCCTCGTAGGGGTGTTCTATCATAGTGGGGCCCTAACTGGAGCCCTAAAACTGTCCATAATTTCTATTTTAACACTTTTTAAGAACACTTGACACTTCACATTTGTAATTTAAAAATATTGTACTGAAGACTGAACTGTCAATTGAAGTTGGCTGCGCAAGCGCACTGCCACAGTCATTATGGTCGAAATTCCCTCACCAGAATGACTATTAACTAAGTGGGGCAGTGCGAACGCGCATTCCTCGATTGCATAATACCTGCATCACGCATTATGCGCCAGGTGCCTGCCTAATCGTTTTGTCGTGCGGGGTGAATGACCGTTTAATAGCCAGATGCACAACTGCATCGACGCTCTCTTGTAAAACCTAAACTTTCGCCGATCTTGATGAAATTTGGTGGAAAAATATAAAAAAATCCGTAGAATCCAAAAACGCAATCAGTTTTTGGATAGTGCATTTAGTTTTTGAGTTATTCATGGTTTAATTAATTAATATTAAAATGTTTTTTTGACGATCCGGAAGTCTTGTTAGGGCAGAGTTTATCTGTTTTGAAATTATTTTTGACTGCAAATAGCACTCTAGTTTTGAAAGACCTTTAAAGGACCTTATTTATTAAAAAATAATGAAAAATAAAATAGTCAATAAATATTAAATTATCTAGTTGTTTTTCATAAATTGAATATAAAGTTAGTTCAATAAACCAAGAATTTTAGCAGACGGTTAAAAAAATGTCGAAAAAAATTGTATAAATTACCAATAACTGTAAAAATTGTAATTTTATTCATTGTAAATATCAAATAATATTAGTCACCAAATAAAAAGTGGAAAAAGTCGTGATAAATGAAGCATTCTATTAAAATAAATTAAACAAACATAAATCTAATAATGATTTAGTATAGCGAGATGAATCATTATTGTATCGAATGTAAGTAAGGTACTGTGTGACTAGAGAAAGAGTCATAAGTTCAACCCATATAATTTCCTGCAATAAATTATGGTACACCAATAATTCAACTGCAGAGATAATTTTCTGGTTAAAGGATTGGCATTTTGCAGTGTGTAATAAATGATATGTCGCATAATTGGCATTATTGTCCATAGATTAGAACACATTTGTACATGCATATACACCTAGGTCAATATCCGTAAATGAAAGTAATAAAAGCGCATTGTTATTATTTTAGATTAATGCTTTTAGTGGCTGGGCTGCATGTCTTATATGCATTATTAATACACAGTCTCGTCGCCTGGAATTTATATTTTATATAACTAATAAGTATGTTGTAAATAAACATTAACATTTAATATTCAATTAAAAATACATATTGCTATATGTTAAATGGAATGTGGTAGTGGTATGTATTTTAGTTTATTACTTCTGGCTGAATATAAATTATAACAAGAAAAAGATTTACCACCAAGATTTCAAATTAAAAAAATATTTTTTATTTGCCTCGAAGTTTTTGTCCGTCCGTGCAAATATCATATATTTTTTTACCAAAAAATCCTGCAAATCCCGTATAAACCATATTATTCCTCGATTCCCATTCGAAAAATATTTATTTAAAAGTCCGAAGCATGTTCGAATGGCTCCAGTTCGGCTTATGTGACTTTGTACATCACATAAAGTGCGATTATATCACGTTCAAAGAATATTATTGCCTTTTTCTATTAGTTATCGAATAAATTAATAGGATTGATTCAAATAAATTTCCGTTAATTGCAGATTGCGAGCACGCAGATTGTGAACTTGAATTATTTAAACAATTGGCCTATTCATTGAGTAACAGAATTATATCAGAATTATTTATAACTATTCTCTAATATCCTTTATGCAATAAATTCATTGCATACTGACACACTCTGATTAAGTAAATTGTTCGCTATATTTGAGATTCTTCACGCGTCTTTTGATTGACAGTCTTGGATTAATGAATTATTACGATTTTGTCATCTATATAAATACGTTTAATTTTTTTTTAAATGTTTAACGTAGGCAACCCGTTATTCACCTAATAATTGTTTAAACTAATTAGAAGGATTGAATAAAATGCGATTTTTAAAAATGTTATTTATTTATGGAACTGCAATTTTGAAATTATAAAAATCTGTCGCTTGTATTGTCCTCCCAAAACAATGAATATGACAAAGCATGAAAAGAAATTCTTTGACCAATCAAGCACAATAATACAATACTTATATTTCACGTTGACATTCATACATTCGCTTAAATTAGTTAAATTTCTTATAAAATTATCTACTCGTTAAACAACTTGTATCTTTTTTTGCAAGAATGTAATTAATTTAATTTAATTCACCACCAATAATCTTAATTAAGAAAAAAGTTCGTAGTTGCAATCGAAATAAAAACAACCAATTCTTGTCCTAGTTCATTTACTTTTTAATAAACATGTTTGTTGGAAAATAAATCGTTTAAGAAACATGTTAATTAAAATCAATTAAAAATTATAAACAAATAAGTTAATATAGTATAAATTTATTATTTTTTTTTCCTTAATACAGCATGACAAACGGGAATGTCCACGAAAGAAGATGCAAAATCCTTACTAAATAATGTTTTAAGATTTTTGTTTTGTTTTCAATTGTTCCACTGTTTGTCAAATAAAACTACGCTCAACTGAATCAAACTATATATAAACACAAAAGAGTGAAAAAATTATTAAGAGACATAAAAAACATAACCGAAATAATGTAAACAATAAAATGCTCTCGAGCTGGGCTCAGTTAAATTATAAATGTTCTATGATGAACAACAGGGACCTACCATATGTTACAAAAATAACAATTCAATTTTAGTTTATTCAATCATTACTATACAAAAAATTAGATACAGCAAATTACCAGAAGAAAAAAAATCTATTAATAATACTAAAATAAATAGTAAACATAATAAGAGACAGTGCAATCATACAAAACTTAAATCCACTGTTTGCCTAAATTAAAAAAAAAAAGACAAAACGAAAACTGCGATAATGTTGGATAATCGAATAAACAATGGACACAAGTCGTAGTAGTAGTGTAGTCAAATTTGCAACATATGGTACAGTTGTAACACTGACTGAAAGTCCAGTACATAATACAATCACATAGGGTTGCGATTGTAAACCAAAAAAATTATTTTTGAAAAATTTTAAAACATCACTGCACTTATTTAACGGTTGGCATTCTTCAGCTGATTGGAGAGCCAGTCGAGACCTTCATAAAGACCGTCTCCACTAGTTGCACATGTCGCTTGAATATACCAGTTGCGATTCCTCAACGAATGCAAGCCCAACTTGTCTGTGATTTCTGCTGCGTTCATTGCATTCGGCAAATCTTGTTTGTTGGCAAAGATGAGTAACACGGCATCCCTCAATTCGTCTTCAGCTAACATACGCATAAGTTCGTCTTTGGCCTCACCAATACGCTCTCTATCGTTGCTATCAACTACGAAAATTAGGCCCTGCAACAAAATAATTACTTTTTAAGTTTTTCTAATTAATGTGATTCATTTTTAGTAATGACGCAAATCGTGAGATAATTTAAATAATTCGATTTTAATTTCCTGTGATTAATTTTGATGCATTCATAAATTTTGTTTTAAATTTAGCTAACTGTAATAAATCATCTTTTGCAATTTCCTGTTAATCATTTCGTTGTTAAAATAGATAACCAATTTCGGTGAACGATACCTTATTGCGTTATTTAACTTTTTATGTAAAGTTGTATTATTTAAAACAATATGAGTAAATAAACTCCTTTGTGTCCTCTTTCACACTTGAAGATTTTAATATTGTCATTATCAGATGACTGACAAAAAACCCGTTCATCATTCAAAGTTCTAAGAAAGACAATCTTTATTAAAATTTCTAAGATAATTTTTGATTAATTCTAAATTATAATCAACTACAAATAAACTCATTTGATGTCCTTATCTTGTGAAATTATAGCAATATATTGAAGAGGATGTCCTTTTTTGACTATGCCAATGGAATTTCTAACTTCGTTTATTTAAAAAATAAATAAAGAGATGGGTCGAATAAATTTCGCATATCAGCATTGCAGATTTTAAGAAATGTCACCCGCAGTAGAAAGTTAAAGGTCAATCTATGCTTGGAATATTTCAGTACTTTCCCATTATGGCATTAATTTTCTTTTAATGTGCATTAAGAACATATGAATTAGATTATTAGAAATGAGTAATTTATATTAATTCAAGGTTTTTCTAATTGTAGGTCAATTTTGATTCATCGCCTTCAGTACTCAACAGACAAGCCGTATTTTTTAGTAAGTACAATATGGTTTAATTTAAAATACTACGCGCATATATTTATTTACATTACGATTGTCTATCATTGTTAAAACAAATTTATGTAATAAAGATACGAACAAGCTAGACTAAATTAATGAAGATTGTAAAGCACGTTCAAAAAGGAAAAACTTAGTCTCACAAAATTAGGTAGTTCAGTTTATATGAAATTTCCAAGTTGACTAGCAGTTTAATTAAATATATTTAATTTAGCAGATTCACTAAAGGTAGGCAACTCAATATACACCTATGACATAAAATCACAAATATTTTCAAAATTTCCTTTGGTTTTCTATTCTATACCAGACAGGTAAAAACATATTGTAATTCGCCTATCATAAGCCTATTGGGTAATTACATTAATATTTTCCTTGTGATAAAGGTTCAACAAATTTTCATGGCTAACAACTTATAATTATTTTAAGATATATTTGAAAGCTACTTCTATGATTTTTTTTTAATATTTGTGTACGCAAATTTTAAATAATATTTCAGCCCCGGAGTGCTGAGTAATTTTTTAAAATTCTTGACGATATTAAAAACTGAGCATGACGTCATTCAGTAAATTACTTAAATAATTAGTAAACCTTACCTGTGTGTTTTGGAAGTAGTGTCTCCACAACGGCCTAATTTTGTCTTGACCACCCACATCCCACACTGTAAAGCTGATGTTCTTATATTCTACAGTTTCCACGTTAAATCCTAAAATAAGACGAAAACAATTATTAGTAAAGCTCATCAATCACGGCCATTGAACTTATATAGTGACTCAATAATTAATACAGAATAGGTACCATATTGCTAGTGAGTTAATGTTCGACTTACCAATTGTAGGAATTGTGGTAACAATTTCTCCTAATTTAAGTTTATATAAAATTGTAGTTTTACCAGCAGCATCTAATCCTACCATCAATATCCTCATTTCCTTTTTGCCAAACAGGCCTTTAAATAAATTTGCAAAAACATTTCCCATTGTGGCTCACTGCTAATAACCTAGAACGATACACATCATCACTATACAATTAAGACTAGAATGCGCATCAATTAACTTTTTAAATGCGATTCTATATTTTTAGAACAAAGACATTTTAATGTAAAACTAAGGTTATTAATCTTACACCAAAATTGACATATTGATTTAACAAATGTGAAAAAATGTTCGCTTAACTAACACCGTTTGCAAACTGATAAATTGTGAGTGAAACGTACATGAAATGATCGAGGACTTTTCTCAGATTGTTCGGGCAAGAGTTACAGATTGAAATGTAAAAACAAAAATGCCGACTTGACTTGTTGTCACTTTTCAACCAACTCCCAAGTGTTAGCAAGAAAACAATGGCAAATACGTAGTGAGAGCTCATAAATCGGCCTCAAATTCAAGCACGTCAATTCGCACAAACTACAGACGGGTTTTCGACTTACCTTTTATTAAAAAAACACTTTACACCCTAAAGAAACGCTAAACACATTCAACTATCCTCCCCAAAAGTTGTCGAATGTCAATATGGCGGATGTGGAAAAGATTCGTACTTCATGCCACGTCTTGGGAAACAGCTCGTAGCAATTGGTCGAAACGCTGCACGTGATCAAGGGTTGCCAATGTTACGAACGATTATAAACCTGTTCCACGCGTAGTATTTTCGACGAAATACCGAATCACTAGATTAATGCCGAATTCATTGCAGATTTTTGGTGGATTATCGAAATTAAAATGCCGTTTCCAATTTCACCGTTCGACGACAAGTTTAATGTACATCTGCTGACGCATGTGGGGGATGACTCAGATGTCACGTCGTCGGTGAGCTGAGAATTCTAATGTTGGGAACACTGATTGCACTAACTTGTTTTGCGGCAATTTCAGATTCAAACAGGTGAATTGGAGCGGGTGTTATCTTGGCTTTGTACTTGTCCTAGTATTACCACTTATCGTGTAAATACGCTGAAATCGAATACGGAAGATGTGCAGAGATTAATTCAACAGAAGGTTTGTATTTTATTTTTTATTGGGATATTTTAATAAGTTTATGTAGGTTTTAGATGAAGGGTTGGAGTTGGGGGTGAAATTGCATCCCCGGGTGCCAAATGTGGTGGTTTTGGAGCATTTAAAATCGGAGATAAATCTGGATCGCCACGCTAGGGAAGTTGTGGTGGATGTTGATTGTGCGGCAGCAATTTTACGTGGAGCGCATATTTATGCACCTGGAGTATTGGGGATGATGTCAGGTAAAATTTATTATTTAGTATTTTTTTAGATGAAATTAGTTTATTTTAAATTGTCCAATTCATCAAAAGTACCTGCATTTTAAACTAACCTACAAATTTTCAAAAACTAACCTAAAATTTATAAGCAAACTTACACACTTAATATTAATATTGATTAAATTTGTCATTCAAAAATGTTTGCAATCCAGGTACTCAACACAATGACGTTGTCAGCATTTATGCAGATTTGAATAAAAAATGCAAAAAAGGTTGGAGCAAAATATTTACCGCTCCTAAAGTGTTTGTTGCTAATGGAGTTGTAAAAATGATACGAAACGAATTATTTGGCGAAAACATAAAAACCATGTAAACAAACAAATTAATATTTAAATATTTTTATTGTTGTGCGTTTGGGTTTTAGTGGGATTGCTGTAAAAATAATTGAAACAATATCAGGGTGTCCTTCATTAGGGGATGATTTTATACCAAAAGGTTTTGCGTTATTGCAAAATTTACCTTCGATTGTTTGCGTTACAAATTTAGCTCCACAAGCGAATGAAGTAATTTTAGATATGTGTGCTTCGCCTGGAAACAAAACAACGCATATTGCTGAACTGCTTAAAAACAGCGTAAATTTTTAATAATACCATCTATATAAAATTAATTATTTATTATTTGAAGGGTATTTTAATAGCAATCGATAAAACTCCATATAAAGTTGCACAATTAAAAAAGCGCTGTGACGAATTCGGCGCTAAAGTAAAAATATTTCAAGCTGACTCCACCAAAATATTAGCAAACGAAAATTATCACAATCCTGAAAATGGACCCCCATTTTCAGCCGAAACGTTTGATAGGATTCTTTTAGACGCTCCATGCAGTGTGCTTGGCAAAAGACCGCAACTCAGAAATCCAATCACTGATAAAATTGTTAAATCTTACATACCGTTACAAAGAAATTTAATTGAAAACGTAATACTTATTTCCTGCCATTTTTAATTAATAAATAATTAAAAAAATATTATTTTAGGCAGTAAAATTGCTAAAACCGAACGGCACTTTAGTTTACAGCACTTGCACTATAACATTAGCGGAAAACGAAGGAATGGTCGCTTGGATGTTAAAAACTTTTCCTGACATTAAATTATTTAAACCCAATTTGTATTTGGGGCAAAAAGGCTGGCCTGGTACTAGTTTAACTTTGGAGGAGTTAGACTGTGTACAGAGGTTTGGTCCTGATGAAATTAATGATTCTGTAGGATTTTTTATTGCATGCTTTAATAAAATTAAAGTGTAAAGTGTTTTTGAATTTTATTTTGTGACTAACTGTTTATAAAATGACTCATTTACTGCCGGGTTTTACGCGCCTAGAATGTGTTCTTCCAATCAAATAAATATTAATAGGTTTTTTAAGAAATACTATATTTATTAATTTATTACAAAATATTTATATTTTGTGCTCAATATAAAATTTTTCGTTAAACGATCCCTTTCCTCGTATTGGAATATCAATGTAATATTTAGGAAAGTTGGTCACCACTAGTTTAATATTTTCTTTAAAGTGCTTTGGCTCACTAAAAAATATTTCATAAAATAATTACTTAGTTAATTACTGTCGCTTTTTACGCTGGAGTAAAATAAATAAAAATATCCATAAAATTCTTATGCACTCCTACAGATTTCCTAATTTCGCCTTCCTGAGGTACCACTTTTATGCAATTCGACTCCGTATCATTTTGAATATTAAATTCAACATTACATCCTTCAATAATGAAATTAATTAGCGGTTACAGTTCAATTAAATTTAATTTACCTGTCATGTTATACACAGAAATAACAGTTTTGCTTGTTCGCCCTATTAAAACATCCCCAAATTTAATCATCCATGGTTTAATCATCAACATCGGATAATGAATTAACAAATTAATCGGGATAAGCTGGAAATACAATTTCAAAACTAATTATTTCGATAATTGAAAATTACTTTGTGCACAATATTTTTCTGTACAATTTTCAATTTGCGTTTAATATTTATAGTTGCATTAATAGATACGACTTCTTCAATTGATTCTATATCGTTTTTAGCATATAAGGCATCGGACAATTTTAATACACCATCGCAATCTAGGTCACATTTAATTATCACCTAAAACCAATATTATTTTACCGCAAATCGATAGATACGATATTTTTTGAACTTGAATGGTTTCTTGGGGATTAACAATGACTGGATATTTTGTTGGTTGCATAATCACAAATGGATTATTTATTTCCATTGCTACCTCAACATTAACAAGTCCAACATTTTTCATTAATATATAATATGTTGTTAAACTTTCGGGATTGTTTATGATAATATCGTTTGCATAAACTGCTAAACTAGTTTCGCCCCCAATTAAGGGTAAATTCATTATCGGAATTTCTAAAGTGGCTGAAATCTCGATACATAGCTGAAACTTTTCTGCACTCCTGTAATAATAATTTGGTTTGCAACTGAACGATTGGTTTACGGATATAAATCCTATCAAGAAACCCTGCACTTCAGTTTGGTCAAAGCAAGCTTTAAAATAGTTCGGATTTAATGTAATATTTACGAATGTTTCAGATTGGTTGTCTAGTTGTACTTTTAAAGGATCGACCTGAAAATATTTGTTAGATGTTATTGTTTATTAATTTGTAGGAAAATTATTTACCGAAATAAAGTCAGAATTTTCTTTCCCATAGTAAGAATTCGTCATTTTTAAATAGCTGCTAGCATTTTCGATTGATTGATCAAAAACTAGATTAAAATCGCTATTTTTGTGTTCATCCTTTTGGCTAGGCAAAAATGAATGCCAAATAATATCTACGGGAACTTGGCTTGTATTGGCCAGTTTTAATTGTCGAGTGATATTTTCTGATTTGTAAGGAATATGACCAAATCTAAAATAATTTAATTGCAAAAATGTAATTAAATTAATAATATTACCGAATTGTTGGAGATTTATTTGTATTCAAATTAATTGGAAACTGAACAGGACATCCGACAATTTCAATCAACAAAGAGAAAACAAAACAAGGCAAATCTCCAATTTCAATTAATACTTCTTCGGAATAAATGCCCCAAGTATTTGCATAAATCAATAAGTCTATTTTGCAAATATCTTTAGATTTTATCTCGATTTCTTTATATTTTGGTTCTACAAATATTCCATCATTGTTGCAGCACAAATTTTCAAATATATCATCTGAATAAATATTATAATTATTTTAATATAATAATTATTTCGATTTTTGGTATGAAACCTCCAGTTTTCAATATTTTTAGTTTAGCCAAATAATCCACAAAATTTTCGTCACTTTCCAAACATGCCGAAAAATTCGTAGTCTCTACTTTGAAAGTAACATCAAACGGATTAATATTTTCCACGTAAATTGATACTTCTGACACTAAAATCAAAATATTTAAAATAAATGCAAATCGAGATGCAAATTATGCAAAATTTAATACATTTTTTAAGTTCCACATTTCTAATTTGCACCACATGCTTTTGCAGCATTAAATGTTCTCCAAAATTTCGCGTAACTACTTCAATTAAATCAGTAGGCGATTCAATATTATTTAAACTTGGATGTTTGACATTTTCAAATTCCTTGAACGCATTAATAATCCTAAATTCATGCACATATTCATCCTATAATAATTAAATTAATTATCAACAATTAAATCAAGCTAATTATCGCATATTACTTCACAAGTATGAACGTTCCATTCATGCTCATGTTCGTAAATAATATTCGGAGGCCACATAACTTTTTCAAAATTATTATTATCAATATCTGGTAAATAGAAAATCACGTGTGGGAAATCAACCGCACACAAAATGCGTAATATTTTATCATTTTGACCCAATCCAATAAAACACGGGACATATAAACTCTCAAAAATCCCAGCCTCCGAGCATTTCAAAGTGACTTCCACAATTTGCGATTCATTTGCTTCAATTGCCCCAAATTGGGGGTTGATTTCAATGCTCACTTTATTCACATCATCACCAAATGGTTTTTTAAAATAGTAACAACCCTCTAGGACACTTTTATTTGTCAAGTTAATTGTGAATGTTTTGGGGGTGTTTATATATAGGAGTTCCAGAGGGCATAGAATTGGGAAATCTGATTGATTTGTGGATATTTCGATGTTTTGTGGGACAATTTCATAACTCACTAGGCAAAGTGATTCGAATTTGTGCGATTTTGCGGTTACGGAAAATAGTAGTAGTACTGAAGACCAACTTTTTGGATGCTACAAAATCAAATAGTTACAAGAAATATTTTGAGTCCTGAAATTTATTTACGTTATTGAAAATTTTGTAAGAATTTGCTTTCATTTGCATATATCGACTGAAAATTCCTTCAGTATGGGACACATTTTTGCAATATACCAGCTCCATATAAGGTTCTTTATCGATATCGTACTTCAATTCTATTATTTTCCAATTAATAATATCATCTGTTAAGCTTATGACTTTAAAATCTTTTTCGATGTCGATATTTAGAGGAATTGCTCCAAAGTTTAGCACGTTGGTGCTAAATTCTAATTTTGGGGAGTATGGCAGGTTTATTTGTTGTGCACAATTTCTATAAATAGTTTATTAATTTTAATTATTAATAATAAATACGAGTACTTTTTCTTTATTTGAAAATATTTAATTTTCTCAGGAAAGCAAACCAATTCAATTTCAGCTACTCTAAGATCAAACATCTAAAATTAATTTAATTATTATTAATTTTCAAAATAATTTGCACCCTTACACAACAGCAATCTTCATTTTGAATCACCCAAATGTAATCATTTTCCGGTAAACTAGTTACAGGGATATCTTTAATAAAGAAGCTGAAAAAGGTATTTTTTTCCAGGTAAATTTTACTTTACAGAAAATTTAAAAGATGGCAATACTTTAAAAATATATGGTGATATTCCTCAACATCAGTCTCTGGCGTTATTTCAAAAATAAAATCGTTGACGGTGTATGGAGCTAACGAATCGCACTCATTTACGATTTTTAACCAGTCCTCTAGTATGTCCTTCACATCGGAGTTTGGCTTCTTCGAGAATAGCCAATAACACTCTAAAGTTAACGAACTAAAAAACAAATTAATTAAGAGAACGTAAAAAGTATCGAATTGAAACCTTTTATTTTCTACTGAAATTCTGAAAGCTGATGCTGAATTTTGTACTAAATTTCCAAGATTCAAACAATGACATTTACTTGTATCAATATTCTTCCTATAGGGAGGAATCTGTAATTACAATAATTGATTAATAATTTTAAATAATAATTTATGATTACATAGACGGAAATAATTTGGTTCTCAAATATATGAGCATCTCCAAGCACTTCAATTTCTTCGAACGAATTATTATCACACATTATGTACAATTTTTCAGCTGTAAGTCCTACAGTTCTCGGATGAAAAACTATACAGATTTCAATTATATCGTCTTGCTTTATTTCAAAATAAGAAGGATAAATCCAAAAATGTTCGCTTGAAAACTCCAGATTGCCAGAAACCTTCTTATAAAGAAATCAATTAAGTTTATTACTAATTAGTAAGATTTAAATTAGTCAGTACTCTAATGTTTCGGAAACACCATTCGTCTTCACTGATGATAAAAAATTTCCCATCTTGACCCGCATTATGCAGAATCACATTAACAATAACGAAATGATCAACAAAACAGCTTCCACAATCCACGGTGTAATTTAAAGCTTCGCATCTTTCTTGCAGAAAATTACTGCTACATGGTGAGGGTTTTCCGTAAATATCTCTCAATGATTTATAAATGTATAATTTTAATAAGGGTGACGTTCTATAACTCGTAATTGGTAATTCTATTACATCTCCCATTGTACTTTTCAGTAGAACACCATCATTTAAATTGCGAAGTATTGTTGGCTTGTATTGGACTATAATTTTCATTGACATTCCGGGTGCCAATTTCGAATTTGTTGGACTTTTATAGTGGATAGTTAAGTTTGGACATTTTGGTAATTTGTAGATTAGAAATGCTGCTTGGATTTTAGTTGTGTTTATTAATTTAATTTCTCTCTGAAAATTATTAGTATAGCGTAGAAAATTTAGATTTTATTGGAAAATTACTTTGTAGATTTTTCCTAGCTCGAAATTATTAAATTTGATTTCGGTAGGTATTATTTGGAAGGATTTTTTGAGAGGAATACTGAAAAGTTATTTATTAGAAATATATTTTGCTCGATATTATTATTACTTTTGAATTTTTCTTGGTGTTCTTTTTAATATAATTTGTGTCCTTTTTGATGATTTTGGACTCATACTAAAATATTTTGGTTGTAAATGCAATTTAATAGTACAGTACAGAATTAAAGTTTACTCGTTGAATTCAAATCCGTTTTGGTCATCGTCTTCATCTTTGCCTCTACCTTTTTTCAAAATCAAACTTTCTTCACTCTCGCATTTTTTGCACAAATGCAATTGCTTATTATATCGAAAATCTGCAATTATATTTTTATAATGTAAAAAATACTCGAGTTACAAAAATCCTACCAACTGATTGAGTGACTTTGTCTGGATACAAATCATTAATACTCAAAAGCGCGTAAATCTTCCGCCTTTCTTCCATCAATTCATTGCAGTAAGTATCTTGTTTAAGTTTTAACATCTCATTTCGATAAAAATCATGTTTTATTTCGTCAACATTTACCAAATTCAGACCTTGTTTGATCATCATATTATACTCCACCGTTCTCAATTCTTCAGATACTTTTTCAAAGATGGCATTTTGCTGAACCAAAAATACAAGAGTTATCCCACAATTTTCTATTAAATTAATTCATACATTTAAAACGCTTTCAGCAGCATCTTTCAGCTGGAATTTGTTGCTGATTTTATTATTTTGCAGATTTTCCGCAATATTTTGAGGAAAAGTGGGTTGATTAAGCACATCTTGAAAAGCTTCTCTTAAGACACTTGAAACGTCGTGGTTTTGCTCGTTCTTTGGAATGAGTGGCAAAGGAATCATTTTGACTGACAATACTATTTTGTTTTTTGCTATTTTTGAAAACCTGTTGAAAAATTGTCCTTGGCCTACTCGTACATAATGAAAGGGATAGGAAGGGTGCCCATTAAATTCGATCTGATCGATTTTCGATAAGTAGGTTGAAATTTGATATATTTTCATTCCTACCTGTTGCTCAATTTGCACTTTCACCAAATTTTTTCCCATTTAACCCCAAAACGAATTTTTCACAAAAAAATCAATCAACTGCATGAAGGCTGAAATGTGTGCAAAAAGTGCATGATTTAGTTTCGTACTCGTATTAACATCGGTAAAGGTAACTTCAAGTATTCTAAATAGTCAATAATAAGCCACTTCCTGCCTGAACAAAACGAGTAAACTGAACCGTTTCGAAATTTTGAACAATACGGGTTGTTGTATTTTTTCTCTCTTTGAAGAGTATGTGACCATTGATAAAGACGAGTACCTTTGCCCACCCCTCAAGCACTTGCAATTGAGAATAATGAACTCGAAATTTACTATGGGGTATACAACTAGAATTCTATTACTATGAAATGAACTTGGAGTTTTATTTGGGATGGCATCTCGTACAAAAGTCATTTCTCTCTAGTCAGGTGGCGGCTCATGCTAAGCTTTTGTAACGTTGTGCTTTTGGAAATATTTTTTATTCTTTTGAAAATTCTTGAAAAATATATTTTGAAATAAATGTTAATTTGTTTGATTGAATGCCACCCACTGTGTCGTGGGCCCGACATTGAGCCAGTCACACTTCGTCTCACTTCACTTACTTTTCGTCATCTCATAAGTTTCTTATGCATATTATTATACTTGTGCTTGTTTTTATTCAATTTTCAATGCAAACAAGTGCGTTCGTGCATGCTTCCACAATTACTACTTCTGTATCTAATCACTTAAACACCTATCAATGTAAATAAAGTTTATATACCAAGGAAGATTGGAGGAAATTGCTACTATAGTAGTAAACCCTTTAAACTTACTAGAAATATTAAATATTCACTTTTATAATAAACAATAGCTTTTTAAATCAATTATGAAGTAATCTCAGAATAGAGTCCTTTCGCTCAGAGTTTAAAATTTAATTTGCAAGTTAGGAATATAGTTTCAGCTTTCCGACTTTTTTAAGTGCAAACCATTAAGCCACTCAACTACTTGTATATTCCAAATTTAATTGGCAAACTTTAAACTTTATGATTAACAATTACCTTTCACAAATTTCAAATTAATGCATACCATTATCCGTTTATAAATAATATGAAAGGTGCTTCAGTTATTTTGTCACAAAAACTACAAATCTTATTTGTTAATTAATTATATAAATAACAAGAAGATTTAATCTTCTTAAACGATAATTATATCGCTTCCATAAATGGTATTAATTAAATTCTTGATTTAATGGTCGAAACCCCAAAAAAGTTTTGCATATTCTTCAAAGTACCAACAATTTTTTTGAAGGGGTTTTTATTTTTATTTATCCTGCATATAAAGTCTCCTAATTCTCATTGCGTGCTATCGAAGTGTGAATGAATAATATAAGGATTTGTGACGAATATCATAGAAAAATGTACCAAGCCGACAGTCAGGTGCAAAACTGTTCAATTGAAAGTCACACCAGGAGACAAGAAAAGAGCGTCGGTGTGAGATAAAAACGTGTAAGGGTGATTTATTTCATTCAAAACTAGCGCTAGAGCAAGGAAGGATTATCGGTATCATCCCCATAGAGAAGAAGCCGTCTAAGCTTCCGAGGTGTGAAATCATCCAGCTTATTTACACTCGGGCCAAAAAAATGCATCGTAACCAGTTTTCTATTTTGAATATATTTGGTCAAAACTATCTGTTTACTTCCTCGTTCTTTATGCTTCAATCATGAAAATGGTCATCATTAGTCCATCTCGAATAACCTTTTGAAATTGCTGTGGTATCATTAAAGTTTTGTGTAGAGAAAAAGACATCCGGTCAAGGAGCGATGCTTTTAAAACTATCTTGGTACTCATTAAATCTTATTCGGTTTTTTCGAGTTCATCCCATTCAGATTACATAAAAATTGTGAGCAACGCAAGCGTATCCAACTCATTGAATATTGATTATACGTTGCCTTCATTCATAAAACACACTTTTTCACAATTGTTTACTTATTTATTTATTTAAGTCGAAGAAACAAAAACGTTGCTGCTCTTTCATGTATGAAGACGAAAAAATTAGTGCGCTCCGGAGATGAGGACGCTGACTTTTTGGGCAGCACGTTTTTGACACACGACAATAATCTACGACCAATCAATCTTTTTTATATCGAAATTATTTTTGGAAGATTGTGTTCTTCGATCATTCAATTTTTTTTTAGGTAAATAATAGTTTACTTGATCTTGTACTTCTATTCATAAGAACCCTTTTTGAATGAGTTAAGATTTATGAATTTTTACTAGGTACGGGCCATTTCTAGGAAGGCAAAGTCTTGTCGCCAGCCAGTCTGTAGTATTTTTACCCCATTCATTAAACAATTAATAACTTACAAACCAAACCCCCAATTCAAAATCCGATTGCACTTCTGGATTCCTTGAAAATCAAGTTGCTTGCTTTTTATGAAAAAAAATCATGGGATCATTATTTGGCTGAACAAAACTAGAAACGTTTTTTAAGGTCGTTGGATGAATTAAAAAAGAAAAAAACGAGCAGTTCTTATCTCATGAGAAAAGCTTACATGGATAAATAGAGTATATAACGTTCACTTGCCGCCAGTCTCATCTTTCAGAATCGCACCGCCTTCTTCCTGTGCTTTATAAAGAAGTACGTTAGTCGTTTTTTGCATCCACTTTATATTCTGGTATAATCGGTTAAATACCTTTTTTAACGATTTTTCTGCGTCCTGTTTAGAATATATTTAAATCGATTCGTTGGATATAGTCGGGAATCTAGATCCCAAACAGGATATCGAAGATTTAATAGCACTAGCTCGGATTTAGCGGAAAGTAAAAGGAGTTCGCTTTCGAAAAGGATGTTTCCTATATTATCTATTGATATTTAAAATTTCAAAAAAATATGGATTGAGTTACATGAATATTTCCTTTTATAATCGGTATATACTTTTCCAAATGATAGACTTGCATTTTTCGAATAAGCATCCACTTAGTAGAATGAACAATTCTAAAAGGAGACTATTAATATTTGTATGGGACCATATTTTAAAGCAATTTGACCATATTAAAAGCAATTGATTTGAAATCTATATAGGTGAAGTCAAGAGAGAAATAGCAACCATCTGGTCTATAAAATATGTCATATATCATTTTGGTCTTTTTTGAAAACGACGAAAAATCTATTGCTAATTGTTCCCAACCCAACCTTTTCTTCCATTCATCTGATTATTATACACACTCACTTCTACCAAGAGCCATCAATGAGTGTTGCTCTGAGATGCTGCTGCCCTTTTTGTCATTTGTTCACGCAACCATAAAGCATAACATATTATGTGCTTAGAACGCGTGGGTACGTTTTCACTGGCGACTCGTCTACCTCTTTTTTCTCCACCAATAGTTATATTTTTCTTCGAATATCAAAATAGCTAAGAATCCTAAGACTTTGACCAAGAGATAGAAATGAAAATCCTCAAAGTTTTGATATTTTATCAACTTAACCAAGAGGTTTTTAGTTGGGCCAATTCCAATTGGTAATTTTAACTACTGGAATTAATTTTTGAAAAATAAATTCTCCGCCACTGCCATATAATTTGAGTTACGCCTGATTTAACATCTTATAGTCCAAACACAAACCTATAAGAAATTACGGACAGGTACCATGGTGGGGATGTTTGGAGGGGGTTGATGGGACATTTTAAGAGCACATGTAATCTTCCACAAATTATCATTTCAAATCCAACTATTGGTACTTTATTACCAGCAATTTTTTAAATAAGTGTTTTTTGTGTGCGTATTTTTGGATATTTAAAATGAAGAACGATTTAAAGAGAGTTCAGCCAGTTTCCGAGAGTCGAAAGGTAATTATCATTTTAAATTTAAACTAAAGTAGTACCATTTTTAATTTATAATAATTTATTTTTCTAATATTTATTTATTGTTAATAATAGATTCGTAAACCTTTAATGGAGAAAAAGCGCCGTGCAAGAATTAATGATAGTTTGGAAACTTTGAAGCAAATTTTATTGGAATCTAAGACAACTTTGAAAGAATCCTCCGGGAAAAAGACTGGACAGCGGACGGCAAAATTGGAAAAAGCCGATATTTTGGAAATGACTGTAAGATATTTGCAGCATTTGCACAACAAATTGCAAGACAATCAAAGCAATATTAATAATAACAACAATACCAAAACTATTTCAAAAGAAGACATCAAAATTCGACCAGCAGATAGTTCTTGTGATGGCATTAAAATGGGTGTTACCTTAATTCCAACAAAATTAAATAGTGGCGAAATTGTTTTTGTAATGCCATCCAATTTGAGCTCTTCAATCACTAAAAATAATAAGGATATTGAAGAGTTCAAGCAACATTACGCTTCTGTTAAAATTAATGATCCTGTATGGAGACCATGGTGAACGATTTTAGTTTAATTGTAAATAATTTTTGAGACTGTTTTTAATTATCTGTGATATTTTTTATGTAATTTTAATAAATATTTATTTAAAATATAATTAGTCTATGTTTATTTTTTAATGTAAATTATATATTTACACAAATATAATATTTAACCCTTAAAAAAATTATTATTAATCAAAATAATTTATTTAAAATATATTTAATAATTTTTAAATTTAATTAGTTTAACAAAACATTTTTTATCAATATTTTTTTGTTTCTAAATTTTTAAATATTTATAAAATATTTATATATTATTCACAATAATCGCAGCATTCGTCCGCAACCAACAAAACTCTGGACCGTTTTGTGAGTTGTCTACGTTAAGTTCCAATTTTTGAATATAATGTGTGTTTACAAAACTTGAGTGATATTGCAAAAGTCGCAGGTTACATTGCATTCGCTGCGGTAATTGAAAGTATTCGTATGAGTATTTCGCGAAGAAAATATTGTGTGATATTCGCTTTCTGTTAAACTGTAGGTGAAACCACTCGAAATCTTTTATGTAATTTTTATAACGAAGACTATTTGAGGTAGGGTAAGTTACATCAATTTAATTGAGTTATTAATAGTGAGTGTTCAAGTTCGAACATGTGAGTTTTGAAGGTTTTATTTAAACTTATGCAAATAGTAGCGGTTTGCAACCGCTATAATGTTGCAGTAGCATTAATGTGCGCCATAAATATTAATGTAATTTTGTAATATGTGTTTAAAATGCCAATTGTTATTAACAATTTGTTAATTTATATATAGTTATGTAGGTCTATTTAATTTATATTTGGACCAACCATTTAGAAAAAAGAAAGTAATGTAATTTGGCATTTTAATGTTTAATCTAGTCCTAAGCAGGAGCGGACTGGGTGGTTCCCCGGTTGTCTTTTTCAAAAAAAAATATTTTAAACCGCACTGAGGATTTCCGGTGAATGTTTTCGGTTCTAGAATAACAAAACAAATATTATCGTGTTAGAAATAATTTTGCAAAACCGCAAAGTGTTATTTTTTAGGAAAAAAAATCGAAAACAAAACAATATTTTCTCGCTAGGTGTCAAAATTTTGGAAAAACTTTTTGTTTGATATAAAATTAACAATCAACTGTTATTAATAATTTTGGCAGACAGATATTTTTATCTTTGTGTAATATTTCGAAAATATTTTTTCTATTTTGCCTTTGAAGTGTAAAACAAAAGAAAAAACCGTAAAAAACTTGGCAGTCCACCACTGAATTTAGGTTGCTCTAGAAAGTCTACAAAATAAATATAACGAGAGCTAAAATAAATGATAGTAGTTGAGCTTGAGAGAGTGGTCCTTCGTATGTATTTAAAAGTTTAATCAGATTTATCTTATTTGTCTATAGAAATGAAAGTGCAGAATATTTTAAAGCTTCATCATTTTATCGCAAATGAAGTAAATTAAAAACATTTAGTTATAGCGATTATGATTCATTTTATACACATTTGTGTTAATAAAACAATTGCTAGTTAAATTTATCATTTATGCTGAATGCAATAATATTTTAATTTATTATGTGGCGTTATCGCTAATGATTTTTTTTTATTTTAAACTTTTGACGAATAAATTGAATTTATAAATGCTCTCCTTGAACTATAACTAATTGGTATTCAGATTACATTTATGAGATTCAGATCCATTAGACGGTAATATTTTTAAGAGCTTTTTGAATTGGACATGAAGGATAATAAGTTATTCATATTTCGGCTCGATATATTCTATTCCCTTAATTATAATCGTATTGCATGTTTTCTAGGACTTAATTCATAAAGTATTCACTGTTATCTTTGCATAATTGCTCCATCTTCAATTAAGTTTATAGAAAATTTGCGTGTTTCAAATTTCTGTTTTATTATTTTATGTAGATTAGTATTATTATTGTAATAAGGAAGTCGAAATTAGACGTATTGCTCAGTTTTACTCTTATATCTACTATATAAAGGTAAAATTTAATAATATACATTTTATAACGAATTAATTTAGCAGGAAAGTTCAATTAATTTTTGTTTATTTGTTGTGACTTCTGCAAAGCAATAATAATTACTAAAAGAAATATCAAACAAACATCTCGAGATGTCTGGGATTTTCCCAATTATTGCGGATATGTTCGCTGTATCAGACAGTCTATAAATAAATTTATCGGAAAATTAAAATCCGTTTAGTGGCATTATTTATTAATAATTTTATTAATTGTGCTAGATTATTTAACTCAACAGTACCTTACTGTTTGCCATCCCATTATCTAACGCAGGTTTGTTAATTCAGCGATAGTAAAGTGTTTATTTAACCATTAGTTCAATTTATCTTCATCCCATGATAAAAAAATAATTTATTTTATCCTAAATAATTTCCAGAAAAATGTGTCCGTTTTCGGGAATAGTCCAGTACTTCATCCTGCTAGCTCTACTGCTAATCTGCCACGCGGCATTAATTATAAAAGCTGCGAAAATCAGCTTCACACCCAAAAATGTCTCAATGTACATGTACGATAGCATCCAAGTCGATTATGACATAACGAGCGAAGACCATAATGAATTGTACACACTTTACAGTACTAATAGAGAAGTTGCATCCATCTCCAACAATGCAGTTTTAGTAACCAACTACAAACAAGGCACTTTCAATATTACAGGAAATTTTTTGGGTACAAATTGACTCCAAAAAAATTAATTTAAATAACTCAAAAATATTTTAGGTCAAGCGCTAATTGGCTGCAAAGATTCGAAAGCCAACGAACTCGAAGGAGATCTAAAAGTGATAGTGACGCGAAAAAAGCGCACTATTGATACAGTTTTTACAGCATCCGTTGCAACACTAGTGAGCATCATTTACATTAATTTCGGCTGCGCTCTAAATTGGAGCGAACTTAAGCAAACCCTTAAGCGACCCATTGGACCAGCGATTGGAGTCGTTGGCCAATTTATCTTCATGCCTTTGGTACTATTCAAATTACCCCTAAAGTTTATATTTATGGACATTAAAATAATATTTTAGCTGAGTTTCTTTTTGGGCAAACTATTGTTCCCCGATAATCACGAAATGCAGCTAGGGATGTTCTTCACGGGCATCTCACCAGGTGGTGGAGCCTCGAATGTCTGGACGGCAGTCTTGGATGGAAACATCGATTTGTCGATTACAATGACTACGATTAGTACTTTTGGCGCGTTTGTGATGATGCCACTTTGGTTGGTCACTTTGGGCAAAACGATTTTCGATAATGGCAAATTGGAGACTCCATACTCGCACATCATGACCTATGCGATCGCTTTGGTCGTACCATTGGCCATCGGCTATCTTATATCGAGATACTTAAAAAGCGTCGCTCAATTTATGACTCGCATTCTAAAAGGATTCTCATCTTTACTCATACTGTTTATTATCACGTTCGCTATTGTTGCCAATTTGTATTTGTTTCAACTGCTTTCGTGGCGGGTTAGTACTGAAAAAAAATAATTGGGGCCTTTTGTGATTGTGACTTTACAGATTATGATCGCTGGATTGGGGTTGCCTTTTTTGGGGTACATTTCAGCGTTCGCTTTGGCCAAAATTATGAAACAAAAAACTCCGGATGCTTTAACAATTGCGATTGAGACTGGCATCCAAAATACGGGGATTGCAATATTTTTGCTGCGGTTCAGTTTGCCGCAACCGCAAGCAGATTTAACTACTGGTAAGTCTTTTGTTGTCCTACAGAATGTGAAGCAATATTTTTCGAATTTTTTTAGTGTGTCCAGTGGCGGTCGCAATGATGACTCCTATCCCATTGATGTGCATTTACATTTACAAAAAAATCAGATCAAAGTATGTAGTTGAACTTTCCAAATGATTTTTATTGATCAAGTAGTAGTGTTAGTAAATCTTCCGGTTCCAAGGAAGCGAAGGAATCTCATCATCCACCAGTTGTAAATAAATATGTTTTGGTAATGGCTGAACCACTTCGAGAATCTTTGTCATAAAAAGTTGGTGCTAAGTGTAAAGTAGTAGTATTATTGCAGGGTAGTGTGTGACTTTAGTTTGTAAAGATTTTCACCGATTTGTATTCGAGAGTACAGTTAGAAATGGAAGTACTTAAAAGTGGTTCACAAATATTAAATATACCTTTCGTGATTACGGATACTTTTGTTTCTAACTGTGTTATATTTGTATTAGACTGTTGAACAAAATACTTAAGTTAAGTAAACATTTAAATAACTGTTTTGTATATGTATGTTTTTTTTTAAATGGTTTAATAAATTTGTTTTATATTTAAAATGTTTTTTATTTGATTCGCTCCCTGAAATAAAACGCTTTCGCAGGAATGTAACTTTTATTGTATATTATGCATATACGTAATTAATAAGTTAAAATTATTCGTTGATTACATGTTTGAAACATTCTCAAAGTAATGTATATCACAAGGTATAATATATTTGTTTCACAGTAAAATAAAATCACATTCAAAATATAAAATAAATATGTTCTCATCTAACAGCTTAATCGTATAAAAGTCCTACTTAAATAAATAAAAACATTTACAAAGACATGTAAGCTTTTAAAAAGGTTGTAAATTGTTGTAAAATATATGATTTTTTTGTAAATTAATAAAAATATTTAAGGCTCATTTCTTTCAACTAGTCTATTAATTATATTAAAATAAAGTAAAATGCTACACTAAAAACGAATTAAATCAATTATATATTCTGTATATTTTTGAAATCACCTGCAGTTCCATTCTCTTTCACATTACTTAATACTTTAAAAGGCTTATAGATCGATTGAAGCGGGACATGAAGCAGTTCCATAATCTTCAAAAATTCAGCTTCTACAAAATAAAAACCCCATCAACCACCCACACCAAAAATACGCCACCAACATACCGTTTTCAGCGGTAACTATTCCATGTCTTATAAGAAAATCTAAAGCCACTGGCACACTAGTTGTTTTATAATCGCTACTGAACAATTTCTCTAAGCATTCTTTAGCCGGCAACAGTTCGAACGTTTCCACCTCGCCATCCGCATTCTGCGGCACAAAATCGACGGGCAATTCGAGATCAAAAACGAATTCAGTGTTTGGGAACAAGCCTCGCTCAGACTCGAAATAAAATCTACAAAACGCTATCAGAAAAACGATTCTAAGTCAAATAAATATTCATACGAAACACAGCCTGCGCTAGTTATATTCTTAAGTATTTCTGGCGGTACTGAAGCTTCTTCCATGGCTTCTTTATGGGCGGTTTCGAGGATTCCGTGTCCTACCGACAAACCGCCGCCTACCATATTGTCCCATTTACCTAACAGATACAGGATTGTACGAATCTCATAAGAAATAATGACAAAATCGGTCCAACCTTTGGCTCCCCCGTTAGAAACTACTATTAATTAAATAAATGAGGAAAGTTGTCTCTTACCTGGCCAGGTCTGTTTATTAGAAGCCCTCTTTTGAAACCACAGGCATAAACCTAAAGTTGGATGCCGAACGTAACCGTTAATATCCACGCCGTAATTTCGAATTCCAAACAAACAAGTTGCAGAGCGATCCATTTTCAGTAAACTTTTCGAATTAAATTCAGTTTTCACTTCGTAGCACTAGATTAGAGGAGAAAAATCGTGAGTTAATAAGTTACCAAGGTTACATGTGCAAAGCGAATTCAAACCTCATCTCGCCATCCTTTCAGTGCAATGAACACATTCTCGCTCCGCAGCTGTTTCAGAACCTCGTCAATTTTATTGCTGCGTTCCTCGTAGTCGCGAAACGCTGGATTCAGTTCGATGCAAGTGGGTGTAAAGTTGAAAACCTGAAATCGGAAACCCAGACAAATAAGAGCATAAATTGGTTTGACGCATGTGATTTCTTTTTTTTTTTTTAAATTACCCCAGGGAATTTCGATAATTGTTTGAAAACGTCCTGGCGAATTAAGCCAACCTGGAATCCTTCGACTACAAACGGCGTGCATTCTTTGGAAGTTAAGCCTGGAAAAAATGTGAATTTCAAGGCTTATCGTCTCACTTCATGGTTGGGTGTATCAGAAGATCAATATTGCAGGAAACAAATATGAATTATCAATACAGGGACGTTTTCTTAAATGAAATCGTGCTTGGAATAGATATGGACAAGTTTGGATTGCTTTCTTCTTACCTGACAAGTAGAAGCAGTTGAATTTCTGTGCTAATTTCAGCAATCGAGAAATATTTTGGCTATTTTCAAGTGACATTCTTCTCGGCGCTTGACAGCTTCGTGGTATTTTGACTTTTCGCCAAGCGTAACTAAAATCGCTCCATCTCATACTAATTCATTCGATCGCTATAGCGTGCTCTCTCGCACATTTTAATTCAATGTTCACTTACTTGCTACTGGCCTCAAATCACACAATAGTACTTATAATTAACTACGACACGTATTATCAGTTAATAAACTTATTGTTTTAGCCTAATCAAACACGTAAAGTGCGAAATAAAAATGTGCGATAAGCTGGGGGACTTTTGCGAACCAACTCTAATGTTGGCAACATTGGAAGTATGACAACCGGGCACGAACGTGACGTGTAAACTGTAATAACATATTTATTTTACAATAAATTAATTAAAATGAGCTCGTTTAAGAGGGACAAAAAAGAGGAAGAGGATGGTAAGCGAGATTTAAAAATAATCACCAAACCAAACGCTAATTTATATTAATTTTCAGGCGGTGCAAATCCATTTCAAAACATTGAGAAAACCACAGTGCTCCAAGAAGCCCGAACTTTCAACGACACCACGGTTAACCCCCGGAAATGTACCCCAATTTTAACTAAACTACTATACTTATTAAACCAGGTAAGTCCGCAACTCACAATACAACCGAAAATCTCTACAACGAATTTAAATTTTAAAGGGCGAACAATTAAGCGTCAAAGAAGCAACCGATGTGTTTTTCGCAATGACCAAACTGTTCCAATCGCGCGATGTGGTTCTCCGTCGAATGGTCTACTTGGGCATCAAAGAGCTCAGTTCAATCGCCGACGATGTCATCATTGTCACGTCCAGTTTGACGAAAGACATGACGGGGAAGGAAGATCTTTATCGCGCTGCTGCAATACGTGCGTTATGCAGTATAACTGACGCTACAATGCTGCAAGCCATTGAACGCTACATGAAACAAGCAATTGTGGATCGCAATTCGGCTGTAAGTTCAGCAGCTTTGGTCAGTTCTTTGCATTTGACGAAACTTGCGCCCGATGTTGTCAAGCGATGGGTCAACGAAGCGCAGGAAGCGGTCAATAGCGACAACATTATGGTTCAATATCACGCTTTGGGCCTTTTGTACCACATACGGAAGACCGATAGATTGGCTGTGACGAAACTGGTTGCTAAACTCACTCGAATGTCTCTGAAATCGCCGTATGCAGTTTGCATGCTGATTCGAATTGCTGCAAAACTGCTCGAGGAAGAAGATTCCGGTAATGATTCGCCCTTGTTCGATTTCATCGAATCCTGTCTTCGGCATAAAGCGGAAATGGTCGCATACGAAGCCGCACATGCGATCGTGCATCTAAAACGCACCACCAGCAGAGAACTAGCGCCTGCGATTAGCATGTTGCAAGTTTTCTGCGGCTCGCCGAAAGCGACTTTGCGTTTCGCTGCAGTTCGCACTTTGAACCAAGTCGCTATTTCATATCCAGCTGCGGTAACCGCTTGCAATTTGGATTTGGAGAATTTAATCACCGATTCCAATCGCTCGATTGCAACGCTAGCGATTACAACTTTGCTGAAAACTGGAGCCGAATCGTCGGTCGAGAGGTTGATGAAGCAGATTAGCTCGTTTGTTTCGGAAATAAGCGATGAGTTTAAAGTGGTGGTCGTGCAAGCGATACGCGCATTGGCGTCGAAGTATCCGCGCAAATATTTGGTTTTGTTGCATTTCTTGTCGTCGATGTTGCGCGATGAGGGTGGCTTTGAATATAAGGCGTCAATTGCCGATACAATTATCACGATTATTGAGGAGAATCCGGATGCTAAGGAAACTGGCTTATCGCATTTGTGCGAATTTATTGAGGATTGCGAGCACTTTTCGCTGGCGGTTCGCATTCTGCATTTGCTGGGCAAGGAAGGACCGAAAACTAAACAACCGTCAAGGTAGGATTTCTAAATTATATCCTTGCAAAACGTTTCATATAATTTTCTTGCTAGATACATCCGATTTATCTACAACCGCGTTATTCTGGAAACGCCATCAATTCGCGCAGCGGCCGTTTCGGCAATGGCTCAATTCGGCGCTGCCTGTCCAGACCTTCTGGATAATATCCTAGTCTTACTGACCCGTTGCCAAATGGATTCGGACGATGAAGTCCGCGATCGCGCTACTTATTACTGCAACATCCTAAGCCGACAAGATAAAAGTCTTTATAACAATTACATCCTCGATACCCTACAAGTAATATTTTAATCCCGTCTACCTCACAATATTTATTTCTTTAATTACAGGTTTCGATTGTGTCCCTTGAGCGATCACTTCGCGACTACATCCTCAACTCAACCGAAGAATCCTTCGATATTAAACTGGTCCCATTAGCGCCAATCCCGACAGCCGAAGAAAACGAAAACAAACATATGAAATCTGAAGGAATGCTTGTCAGTTCGACAATCACACGTCCGGCTGCTATTTCGCCGGAAGAAAACTTTGCCAATAAACTTAGCGCTATACCATTCGTCTCCGAATTAGGGCCGCTGTTTAAAAGCTCGGAAGTGGTTGAGTTGACCGAATCCGAGACGGAGTATTTCGTACGATGTATTAAACATTGTTTCACCAATCACGTTGTGCTGCAGTTCGATTGTTTGAATACTTTGAGCGATCAATTGTTGGAGAACGTGCGAGTGCAACTCGATCCAAGTGAAGGTTACAGTATTTTAGCCGAGATCCCATGCCCCAAGTTACCCTACAATGAAACCGGAACGACTTATGTTGTGCTTAAGTTCCCGGAAAATGATTTGCCGAATAGTATTGGAACGTTCGGGGCAGTTTTGAAGTTTATTGTGAAGGATTGCGATCCTACTACTGGTTTGCCGGATACCGATGAGGGATATGACGACGAGTATATTTTGGAAGACTTGGAAGTTACGCTAAAGGATCAAATACAGCGAGTTAGCAAAGTTAATTGGGGTGCGGCCTGGGAAGAGGCGGCCAATTCGATCGAGTTGGAGGATACCTATTCGTTGAGTTCGATGGGTAGTTTAGAAGAAGCGGTGAAGAATATTGTGCAGTTTTTGGGGTTGCAGCCGGCCGAGCGTTCCGATAAGGTGCCTGAGGGAAAACCGACACATACTTTGTTGCTTGGTGGTAAGTAATTTTTTTTTAGGGGACGATTATTTTTTTAATGCGGTTTTTTGCAGGAGTTTTTCGAGGAGGTATTGATATTTTAGTTCGCTCTAAATTGGCGTTGGCGGATGGTGTTACAATGCAGTTGACTGTTCGTTCTACCGATGTTGATGTGGCTGAACTTATTACGTCGGCCGTAGGTTAAGCAATCAAAATTAAGTACTATTTAATTGTTTTATTATTATCTTGCATATATGTATTCCAGTTTTATTAAACTAGCATTATAATTAATTAGTGGTTTTTATTTTTATACAAAAATTTGGGAATCGTGGCTTTTCGCTATTTCGTCTTTGAATTGGGATATCGTTTCCTTGGCGAGTTTTAATTTGTTTTTTAATAGTGAGATTTCTAGTCGAATTTTTTGTTTCGCTTCTATCAAAGCTTTCTCAGTCTTTTCCTTCTTCTCTTCAACTAGTATGAAAAGTAGTCGAAATGGAGAATTATTCATCAATTATAATGCAATACAATTTAAAATACTAATAAATTTTAAAATAATTCAAATGATGTTTTACTGGTTGCCTACATCAAAAAGTACCCGAATACTTTTACATGAATAAAAACAGTTTAAAAGAGTACTAATTAAGTAAACCTTTTGTAAAATGCATTATAAAACAAAGTTAGGGCATACTTACAATTTGTGTTGTGCTCCCAGCGCCCCAAAGTCAATTGCTTGGTGTTTGTGAGTAAATGCTGCATTAATTGTGTGGGATCTTGAAATACGATTTCATCGTAACTCTCAGAAACTAAAGTTTTTCCCTGCTCCGTGTTAGTATCAGTAGTAGGTCCACTCCCCGAATTGAACAGTTTTAAAATGTGGTACATTGTCACCTAAACGTGAACATTAATCAACCCTAAATATAATTGTAGACGAGCTACTTACCGGTCGCTCATTAGGATCGTGGAAATGTAGTTTAATAACAATTTCAAATTCGCCCCAACCGGTTTCGCTGATTTCGTACGGCGGTTTTACACAAATTCGGTTCTGGTTGGCGTAACTTTCATGTAATTTGAAATGTACCTTTTTCACATATGTCGACATGTCCTCGTTATTGTAGGGTTTTAAATATACGGTCCACTGATGTGTATGACCATCCTCTTCGCGTTTTTTCCCGAAAAATCGGGCGATGTTTCCATAAACAATCGGCTTTACAATGCATACCCCCTGAACAATAGATTTGGTTTTAGATTAAAGTTTAGATAAGATTAATAAGTATTACCTTCACTCGGCCACCAGAATCTGGCCCAAAATCCGTCGGCAAACTCATATTTACGTTTTCACTTGTATTTACTAAATTACTTTGAGGTTATGTCACAGCTATTTCAAATCTTAATGGTTGGCAACAGTGATCGAATTATTTTGCAAATGACAGCTTCAGCTGTCAAGATCAAATTTGTCAGTTTAGAAAAGTGATCAGTGATTGTCAGTTTGCATTTAAAATTTCAAACAATGGGAAGTGAAAGCAACGTGCTTGAATTTGTTCGTGAGGACGATTTCGTGCAGTACTATTTATTTCCTAGTTTGTTGACAGAAAATAATAGTGATGTTGAAACATTATTGGGGGATGTTCAACAGAAAGTGGAGCGACTCATTGAAACCCTTACAACAAATTACCTGTGGCACAAAGATCCGTTTAAATTAACTCCAAGAACGAAGCTGACTAATTGTCTGAGTCATATTGATGGGCAAAAAGGTAATTGATTACTTTTGTATATTAATGTATTGTAAATTAATTGAAATGTTTTTGTTATGCAGACGAGAACTTGCCACCCCATTTGTTTGGAGTCTCACATTACGGGGACAACATTGAAGACGAATGGTTCATGGTTTATCTGTTACAACAAATCACCAAGCAATTTCCCGATTTAATTGCTCGCGTTTACGATGCTGACGGCGAATTTTTGCTCATTGAAGCCGCAGACTATTTGCCTGCTTGGGCCACACCTGAAACGTGCCAAAATAGAGTAAGTTAATTAATATTGCTTCAAGGCATCGTGAAATTTCTAATTTGCGCTTAAAAAATAAGTTTGAGTAATAGTTAAATATTTATTAAAGTTTGTTTATTCGCAACGTGTTTGGAGTTAAAAAACAAACTCGTTATCACGAGATAATTAGAAACTATTAAGAAACAGTAAAATAGAGTAAATAAATTAAGCAAACAATTTTTTAACTAATTGAATTTTGGTTTAGTTTTATATTATTTACATAATATTTTTTATTAAAGGTTTATTTGCGCGAAGGTAAGCTCCACCTAGTCGACAACACCCTCGACGACTCCGAAGAATGCTCCGTGAACGAAGCCTTAACTATCGTAAGACAATCACCTTCCAAGACTACGGCTTCACCCGAAATCCAAAACGCCCTAATCAATAAACTAGCAGACTTCCCCGAAAAAATCCAATCAAACCTCCATCGTGCCAAAATATTCGTTCCTGTAATGGTAGCAAACATCCTCAAACAAAAACCCAGCCTAATCGCAGCCGCTGTTCAAGCATTTTGCAATCGCGATCAAGTGGATCTCAAAGCCTGCCGCGCGATGAAATATTTCCCGCCCGAAAACCGCGTAAACACCAGCGTTACTTTCACGAAATGCTTGTACGCCATGCTATCGCATAGCAAATACGTTCCAGATCGCAGAACTGGATGGAACCTGCCGCCAGTGAACAGCTCGCAATACAAAGCGCATAGTTTAGGAGTCAAGGTAGCGTGTGGCTTCGAGATTTTGGTATCACAAGCGAAACCGAGCAGCGATTTCGAAGGCGATAAAGCGTGGCAGAACTACGTTAACAGCTTGAAAGATAAAAATTACTTTGACGGTTTAATTGAGGGTTCAAAAGGGTACACTGAATTATTAAACAAGGCTAAGGACTTCTATCGCAACCATCGCGATACAATGCAATACACACCCGCGATTGGTCAGGAAGTCTTGGAGCTCAGTCGAACATTAGACGGCGGAAACTTTAATGAGTATCGTCGTAATGAGGATGGTTTAGTCGAAGATGACGATGCGTGGCTCAATATTAGTCCGCAAGAACTAGATGCGTTGCTGCAAGAAAAATACGGGCAGCGCAAGTTCGTGACTGTAAATAACAATAGCAATGCTGTCGATTTCACAGAAAAAGTCAACAATTTCTTGAACCACGAGTCTGGAATGGATGGAGCCGAGTTTCCGAATGAGGCACCGGTTCGGCCACCGCGCAGCAAAAATGCGAATAAAGTCTCGTTCGATCAGCCGGACTCGAATAAAGTCAACTTCGATCCGAATGCGTTTAGTTGCGCAGTGCAGAATATCTTGAATTTCGTGATTCCGGAGGATGATTCGTGGGATTTGGAGTCGGGGTCGGATATGAGCGAGTATGAGGATGAGAGTTATGTGAAGGAGGAGGTGTATGATGAAGATGTGAAAAATAAAATGCAGAAGTATATGGAGGAGATGGATCGCGAGTTGGCCGGGACCACGATTGGAGACAGTTTTGAGAAGAAGATCAAGAAGGAAGGCGATGGTTTTGAGGATATTGAGAGTTTCGAGCCGGTTGATATCAATGTGAATGCGTTGAAGAATATTTTGGAGAGTTATCGGTCGCAGTTGGGCGAAGCAGGGCCGTCCAGTAATATGTTGGGGCCGATGGGGCTGCATTTGGATACTACTAAGAATGAATGAGGTAATTTAAGTTTACTAATATCATATAATGATGTTATTTGCGGAACTGCCGTTTTGATGGGTCAGTAGTAGAATAGTTTTCAAACAGGGTTTCTTCTGCCATAATTTGTGGTAGTATGCTTATGCTGATCCTTCCATTTAAATTTTAGGATGCACGAATCCTTTTATAATTATGTTTACAATAGATATTTATTATGCATTGTTGAACTAAAATTAATTTTATAAGGATTATATTCATTCGCCCTATCATCGAATGTTAAATTTAAGATATATAAGTTAATAGGTCGCATGAATAAATTTAATTAAATATTTTTTTCGTGCGATCTTATTTTTCTAAAATTCGCAAATCGTTTGCTTTGTTGTAATTTAATATAGTTTTATCACCGTACACTCACCAAGTATTTTAACTTGTATTATTAACACACTATTCTAGTCTCACTGCAATGTTTGTGCCGTTTTTTATACGTTTTTATCCTTCGAATTAAAATCGACTAAATGAAAATGTATAATTGGTTTTATTTTTTAATATAGTATAACAGTTTTAAATAAACAAATATAAACGTGACTTACTTAGATGGTTTGAACCATTTTGGTAATTTATCGGCAGGTTTAACCACTTGTCGAGGTTCATAGTCTTCATACTTGGCAGGTCTTATATCTTTAACTTCTTTACTTGTGCTGGGTGCCGAATTTGGATCAATATCTTCTTCATAAAATTCTTTTAAACCCTCGCGAATACCTTGACGCCTTTAAAAAAATTGTATAAATTTATTAAAATAAATTATCTGTTAATTACCTCATTGTTGAAGCAGCCAAAGAAGCCACCGAATTCGACGTGAATTTATTTTGCAGATCTTTTCGCAATAGGCCTTTTCTGTTTTCGGAATTAGTTCCCAAATGCAGTAAGGCTCCAGGAACGCAACCGATTTCAATTAGGCGAGCATTTTCTGGCAGGATTTCCTTAGGGGGTGTAAAATCTGAATACACAACAAACAGTGATAAATTAAATTTAGAAAAATCTATCAAGCTTACAAATATAAAAATCCAGCTGAGTGTCTTCGAGGAACTCGCGTACAAATTCGGCAACTTCCTTGATCGAATCAGATGGAGCGAAAGTGCCTTGCAAAACCGTGCGATCTGGAAATATAATTCTAATAATCGCCTTTTTGTATTTGCTTAAATGCCTCAATTGCTTCTTCGATTCCTCCAGGTTTCGCAAAGCAGAAGTAAGCATCGGAGTATTTTCAATTTCCATGCGTTTTCGCTTAACATCTCTCAAGATTTTCTTAGCATCGTCAATAGTAAGATCGAAGAAATCGTCGGGCAAGTCTTCGCTAGGAACGGCTTGTGCAGTTTCCAAAGAGAACAGCATCGCATTTCTGCTACCGAGCTGAAATAGTTCCAGTAAATAAAAGAACGAATTTGCGATAATTTAAATTATTATTACAAAAACAAAATCTTCTTCCGTTTTGTCACAAGGCGGACTTTCGTCGACGTCCATCGAATCTTGTTCGGTGCTGCTACTTTTAAGCGAGTGTGATTCGTAATTTTTCCGCTTTTCTTTCGACTGTTCTTCAACCGGGATCGCATTAGAAGATTCAATTTTTCGTTTCTCTTTAGCTAGTTGTACAAAATCTACGGTTTTTTTAGTAGCACCTTGCGGCTTTAGCTCATTATTAGTCGGGATTTCGAATTTAGAAAAAGCAGGAGGTTGTTCTTCAGTTTTCAATATGCGCCGGAACGGCTTTTCCTCGACTGGTCTCGGTAATAGGGGTGCCGAAACATGTGCTTGTGAGTGCAGCTCTTCAGGAGCCCTAAATAAATTAGTTTTATCATTAATCTACACACAAAACAAATTTCCGCGGAATTATTTACCTGTCGATTAATCGCAGCATTGCTCTCCCGCTAGATAATCCTAACCCCTTTAGTGTAGTCTTCTTTAACGCCTCGCCATAAATCTCAGTCCTCGTATAAATAACTACAGGATTTTTATAAGAGTTAAGCTTATCGGGGCACATATTTGAAAGAATGTTAAACAACGTTTCTTTGGGTTTAAAATTGCCCATCACTCTTTCGTTGTTTTCCAGCGTAATTGCTAGGGTGATATCGCTTTCTAAACGCACGATTGTAGCCTCCGACAATTCCAACTGGGCATTATTCGGCAAACCGGAGAACCGGAATGTAGTTGAAGTATCCAGGACTTTGTTGTGGTGTTTCACATCGTAGTTTTCGGCGGACAGTCCGTGCTTTTGGCACACTTCTTCTATGATCTGGGGATTGATGTAAGTCTTAATAAGTACAAGTTTAGTATTGTAAAGTTCAAATTACCTGGAGCACTGTGGTATTTGGGCTACATTTTACCTTTTGGCGTCTACCATTTAGCAAAAGGACACTTACGACACTTGTTGACATTTTAATTTTATAGATATTCACAATAAATTATTTATAGAAGCTGAATTAACATCTTCTGTTATTATTAGATTCACAAATTTATTATAACCTCCAAACATTTAAGTCATCCTCCACTTCCATTCTTACAGGTGCGCCAACAAAGTAGTAATTTAAAAAATTAATAATATAAATATTATTTACGATTTACTTACATATTAAATTAAACTAATTGTATTTTTAAATGTTTGGATAATCTAAAACAATAATGAACATATTTAATTAAAGCTTTAAACATTTAATGATCATTAATAGTTAAAATAAAAAGTTACTAAAAATAAGTTGGTAATAGTTTGGTGGACAGTAGTCATTTTGAAATCGTTTGCAAACGTCGAAGACGCTCTCAGTAATAGAAGTTTTCCTAATTGTTAAAAATGGCACAATCATTTTTGCAAAAATATGATAATTACTCTGATAGCTCAGAAAGTAAACTGAAGCAACAACTTCAACAGAATGACAAACAGAGTCTGAAAAAAAATGAAGAAAAAAATTTCTTCCAAAGCGTCGACTTGCTTCTGAAGCCCGAGTACAACATTACCCAACTCGAGGTTGATTTGCTGAAATCTCTTGGATTGAACACAATCAAAGGGGTTCAGATGACCACCCGTAAAGCCTTTTTAGGTGTAGAAGGAGTTGACGATGACCTGGTCGATCGAATTAAAGATTCCTGCTGCAGAATTTCAGCGTGCAACGTGTTCGTTACGGCGCTCGAAATTTCGAATGAAAGGAAACAAATTTTTAGGATTTCTACTGGAAGTGCTGCACTCGAGTAAGAGAATTATTATTTGTTATTTTGGTTCGCAAAAGTGACAGTTATCAAAAAATAAGTGGCAGATCTCACAATTTGATGCCCGCAGCGAAATAGTCTCAAAACAGCACCGAATAGTCTCAAAATCGCAATATAGTCTCAAAACCTACAAAAATATTTTTGATTACAGTAAAATTCTGGGGGGTGGGATCGAATCGATGTCGATCACAGAAGTTTTCGGTGAATTCCGCACCGGTAAGACGCAACTTGCACATACATTATGTGTGTCCGCTCAAATGTACCACCAGGACTCTGGCTTTGAGGGAGGAAAAGTCATGTTTATAGATACGGAGCAAACATTGTATCCTTTTTTCCAAGACATTTATTAATATTTTTCTTAAAAAACTTAAGTATTGCAACCTTAATTTAAATTTACTAATGCAGCCGTCCGGAACGCATACGCTCGATTGCTAATAGGTTCAAAATGAATCCTACTGAGGTACTCGCTAACGTGCTCTGTGCTAGAGCCCTGAACTCCGAGCATCAATACGATTTGCTGGACTTGTAAGTATAGAAAATAGTCGTAGGAAAATTAAAAATATTACTGGTTGCCTGAAGTTCGCGCAACTTGAATGGTAGTGTACTATTTCAAACCAAGTCCCACTAACACCAAATGCTTCTTAGGATTAATTATGTCTATTAATTTGCGACTTTCATTACAAACTTAGCGTTGCTGCCAAGTTCTACGAAGAGGCTGGTGTATTTAAACTGCTCATCATCGACTCGATAATGGCCTTATTTCGTACAGAATTTGTCGGTCGTAGAGAATTAGCAACCCGCCAGCAGAAGATTGGGCAAATGATGTCTCGATTGCAGAAAATTAGCGAAGAATTTAACATTGCAATTTTTCTAACTAATCAGATCACTTCCGACTTTTCATTAGCTAATGATTGGAATGAAGACTGGAATAGGGGTAAAATGAATAATGGGATCAAGGATCCGAGTCATAAACCAGTAGGAGGCAATGTGTTGGCGCATGCATCCACTACACGAATTTCGTTGACGAATATCGGTGGTTCTGGTAATCTCAGAAATGCTGTCGTCTACGATAGTCCTGCTTTGGCAAATAGTGAGGTCACTTTTGCTATCACTACTGGAGGTATAGACGACCCACAGTATGAACAGTAACAGGTCGTTTCTTAATTAGTTAAATTGCGTTTCATTTATTTCATATAATTAATTGCCGATAAGTTTTTATAGGCTTCTTGAATTTATTTTCGTTTGATTATTGTAGTTAGATGTAGGAGGGTACACAATGGTCAATAATAAGAGAATACAAGCACTGTTATTTATGTTTCAATTAGTTTTTAAATGTATTTTGTGATTAGTTTTTTTTATGTAGTAATTTCGGTAAAAATTTAATTTCAAAATAGCTGATTTTGTGGTCTTAGTTTTAGTCAATTAGTATAATTTCATTTTTGTATATGTATTTGCAGTATATTTATAATCAAGTTGAATTAATAAAGATCATTAAAATTGTTTTCAAATTTTTTTCATTCAAGTTTTTCAAAAAAGAATTAGTTAGCACTTTTGCAGGTATGATTAATTACTTACTAGATTGTTCTATTATACTAATACTTATCTAATTCTAGGTAAAAAATCGCACAACATTGAATCAGTATTTCAAGCACCTTCGTAAAAAGATCGTATGATTTAATTTTAGCGAAGTTTTAACGAAGATGGGAGGGATAATTGTGAGTATGATTAATTCTTATCAACTTTTTAAATTATTTAAGTCAATTAATTGGAAAAATGACAAGCACAAAAAATTACAAAAATGAAAATATTAAATACCTAGAAGAAAAACTATTTAATTTTAGATAAAAAATTTCAACAACAATTTTAAAATAATGATAAAGCAATAAACAATCTAATTCAATTTAAGTCTGCTTAATAATTTAGCCAAATATTTGTATATAATTTTTTTAAATGCACTTCTAAGCTAGCAATAATTATATGGATGGAATTGTTTGCTCCGTATTGTTACCATCAAACAATTGAAAAATATTCCACTAGTAAACAATAATATTCAAAAATAAATTACAATATTTACTACACGTGCTACGCAGTATATTTTCAAATCAAACCCAACGCATTCAAATTAATAGCATTGATTCATGAATAATTATAGAACTGAAATTGAATCTAATTAATTTATTTTTATTTTGAATTTTATCTAGAAATTAGAAATCCGGTTCACAGGGGTGAAACATTGATCCTACAGCAGCACTTTTGGTATCGCCCCGTAGATTTAGGAACAGTGAGTGAATCGATAAACGGATGCGTTGTAGAAGTGGGGAGTCCTGGAACAACGTAGTTTGGCGAAATGAATGAGGTGATACCGGCCAGACTCTGCTGGTCTGACGTTCTAGTATCTATTCTGATATACAATGCATGTGTAGAAGGCGGCGTCACACAAATTCATTAACTCAGTGAGCTGTGAATTATTTGAATGTAAATACCGTCAAAAAATATAAATAAAATGCCAGCTGCCGAAGGGTCGAAAATGCAGAACGGTCACGATAACGAAGTGCGAGTCTGGTGCGATGGATGGTAAGGGTACTTTTACAATTCTCTAAATAATAGTAATTACAATTCACTTGAAATTTTAAAAATGTTCTCTATATTTTATTAACTGTGACGCAACCTCATTGCAATAGACGTAGAGATGTTTTTTAAAGACCGTTTTACTATTTGTTGTTATTTGATGATTTGTGATGAGTAATTTTAAAATGTAATGAGTAAATAATGTTAAGTTTCTAGGTTAGCGATTATAGATATTTTTAGAACGTAAACATTTTACTTGTATCGATTCGATTTTCTTTTCAACGCATTTGAATTTTGATTAACTAATTTATAAATCCATTTCGATACGAAAAATGTGGATGTTGATCTCAGCCTGGCCAAGGCTACGTTATGGCATCAATATTTTATTTTTATGTGGGTGTTATATTCCACAGCGGTTTAATTTTATTAAATTATTGATATTTTAATGCAGTTCCAATTAGAACCGGCGCAATGAAAAAAATTATTATTTTAGAGTACATGGTAATTTTTTTTAACGTTGCATGCAAAATAATTTTTTTATTTTCATTAACGATCGTTGAAAAAGGAACTTTCTTGAAATAGAAAAGGAAATAGTGAGCAAAAACTAAATATCTATTATAATGTTCGAGTTGACTAAGTTTATCACGATACTCTCAAAAGCATAACATAACATTGCATGAATCTTAAGAGGAAGTTTTTATCTATGTTTGTGTATGGAACGTGTTCGATTAACATTTAAATGCGATTTTAATATATTTAAAAATTGTCCTAATGGAATGTTTTTATGCTTCGCAAAAAATCTTGTATCATATTTACTTTTATCGACCTAGAAAAATTGTTTGCAGTTTTATAATACGTATTGTAACAATAAGATAACTAACTTTATCAATTTTTTCAAGGAAATTAGTACAACATGATTGATTGTTTCATTAATGAGACATTACAGAAATAAATTTCAAGTATATCCAATTCATTTTCACATCAATCATTAATAATGAAACAAACTTTGAGCGTAGGCAACTTACAAAACCCTCATAAATTTAAAACCACTTTATCTTCCAGTTACGACATGGTCCATTTCGGACATGCCAATTCGCTGCGCCAGGCTAAAGCTCTGGGCGACTACCTGGTCGTCGGCATCCATACCGACGAAGAGATTGCCAAACACAAAGGTCCCCCTGTATTTACACAAGAGGAACGCTTCAAAATGGTCAAAGGAATCAAATGGGTGGACGAAGTAGTGGAAGGCGCTCCCTACGTGACCACCTTAGACACCCTCGACAAGAATCGATGCGATTTTTGCGTGCATGGCGACGATATCTCGATGACCGAGGATGGTGTCGATACTTATCACTTGGTGAAAGCAGCGGGTCGGTATCGCGAAGTGCAAAGAACCGCGGGCGTGTCAACCACGGATCTCGTCGGGCGAATGTTGCTTTTAACGCGAAACCATTTCCGGCAAGGTATGTATGAGTATGAGGTCGCTAAGGAACATTCTTCCTCAATGGGCCAGGATTCTTCAGCTAGATCGCCGTGGACGGGGTGCTCGCAGTTCTTGCCAACCACACAGAAAATTATACAATTTTCGAACGGGTGTCCGCCAGGCCCGAATGATAAAATCATCTATGTTGCTGGTGCGTTCGATTTGTTCCATGTCGGTCATTTGGACTTTTTGGAGAAGGCTAAGGAACATGGCGACTATTTGATTGTCGGATTGCACACTGATTTGGTGGTGAATCGCTACAAAGGCTCGAATTATCCGATTATGAATGTGCATGAGCGAGTGTTGAGCGTGCTGGCGTGCAAATATGTTTCAGAGGTGGTGATTGGAGCGCCTTATAAGGTGGATAAAGATCTGATGGATCATTTCAATGTGGATGTGGTGATTCATGGATCAACGCCAGTGATGGAAGATGAGGATCATGAGGATCCGTTCCGTTATCCGAAATCGATTGGGAAATTTATAACGGTGGATTCGGGGAATGATATGACCACCGAGAAGATTGTCGAGAGGATTATCAGGAATCGATTGGAATTTGAGGCGAGGAACTCGAAGAAGGAAAAGAGAGAGGTGGAGTTGATTGAAGCGTTGGAGAAGCAGAAGCTCTCCATGTGATGGTGCTATTTTGGAATTTGCAAAGTGCAAGTACAAATTAATATATTGTAATTTTTTTTATTGTTCTAGAACTTTTATTGAATGTTTTTATTTGTACCAAAAGCTTTTATAAAATTGGAATTGTGTACTCAGATATCGATTATATTGGGTGAAATGATGGATTTTTATGGACTTTTTTATGTATTATTTTTATATTGCCACTGTATATTGTGTATATTATAATTATCTTTGAATTTATGTATTTATTTTACCATTTTTTAAATTATACATAACTAGTTTTGTTTAATGCGTTGTTTTTTTTAAGCGAATAAAACGCAGTAGTCAGCATAGCGCGTGTTTTGAATATAATTTGGCTTAAATACACTTATCATTATTTATTGTAAACTTATTAAAATATTGTATGAGATTTGTAAAAAAATTGAAAGCAATAAAAAATGGCATTCCAGTGAAATTATTATTTTTATTTGGTCCTGCAGAGCTATGCCATCCAAAATTGATTTATCAATTTGTATTAATTAATGGGATCCAGATTTATGTTTTGTGATTAATATTTGGCTATTATTGATATAACAAACGATTCTGCCAAGTTTCATAAAGATCGAACCATTTTAACATTAATTAATTAAATAATTAATAACTTAAAAACCATATGTCTGGGAATTATTCTGCTATTTTTCCCGGATTCTACGTATTTTTCTACATGTACATACCAAATTTCATCAAAATCCGTGAAACTTTCAATTTGCGGAGGCGTTGGAATTTCCGGGTGCATCAAAACACTTAACGAAGTATTTGCTGACGCGTGCACATTCCAATGCAGGCTATTAAAACGCATCCCCACTTGAACTTGACCCACTCTCCAAATATGGGCATATGCATGAATCAACATTTCATTAGTAGGGAAATTTCAGTAACTTTAGTTGGCTAACTTGCGTGCAATGGAAAAGTCAAATGTCAAGTGAAAAGTGATTAAATAAAGTGAAAATAAAGCATTTCTGGATTATTTTGGGGCGTCATTATAAGAAAAACCTTCTCTACGAACCCCAAATCAACCCTTCTGGTTATGTGAAACACAAAATATAGCAGGCTCGAAACACCGACGAAAAAATTTGAGGTTAGAATCAACAATTCTAGAATTTAAAATTTAAATTAATCTAAACATTTGTTGCAGAAACTTGTTCTTGCGAACATGCTACCCACTTATAATGGAAACCACCCCAGGGTTGGTTCTCGAAGGCGAAACACCAGAGCTAAAATAAGAAATCATCGCCGCACAAACCGCGATCCACTTCAAGAGGGCCAAATCGAAAACCAATGACGATTGAATGAAATTCGAAAAATTCCTTTTGAAAAATTGAATTAATTAAAAATGAGGTAAGCGTCTTTGATTGGCCTTCAAATTTGTCTTTGCATTAATACAAACTACCCTGCAAAAACATCAATTAATTGAAAATTTCCAATTTTGAAATTGCATAGGCAACCAGCAATACACTATCTTTATAATTTATTTTCAAAACTAAACTAATTTTGCGAGAAAATCGATATTTAAATAAAAACAATATTGATTTATACGTCTATTATAAATAATTATACATCATAATAAATTAATTAGTCTAATTAAATTAAACATCAACCCTTATTCAAATAGTGTACACAGTAAATTGTGCGTCCCCAAATATTTTTAAACCATTGGAAATAAGTAGTCTTTTTTATATTTGTCACATAAACAAAATCATATAAATAATCAATCCTATTATTCATACAATTTTATAACAAAAAAACTATTTCCAATATATTAATCCAAACATATTTACAAATTAAAATCGAATATAAAATTATTACTCAAATAAAATATATCTATAATAAATTAACATAAATAAATAAATAAATTAGTCTTTGCAAAAATAACGTAACATTTCTCTGTCTCAGTTAGTCAGCCTAACTTCGTAGTAACTAAATCTTTATCCTATCGAAAAAAAATCATTACTGAGTAGTAGCTCTTCCCGTATATCCAGACTCGCTCGCATAATGCCTAGACTCCCTAACTAACTCGTCAATATTCTTACTACTATTTGCAGCTCCTACCAGTGCCGAATGGAGCCTACTCGCCAACCAACACATAATAAACGCGGACAAAAACAGCAAGCACCCTAAAATCGCCGCAATTACCAAAAACGTGCTACAACTACTCTCAAGTGCTGCAGTCCGATGATAAAACTCTCCGGGCATCAAAACAGTGTACTCCAAATTTCCTTGGATTTTCGTGAACTGCGTACTGGCGTTGTACTTATGGAGCTCATTATCGTTCGGTGCTTCCACGATTTCGATAATTTCCGCTTGACGCTTTTTCCTTCCATGACCAGAAGGCTCGAAGAGATCCAGACAGAAATCCGGCTGGCAATCGACCGCATCCATGCACGCTTTAATTTGCGAATGGATCCAGAGTGTGGAGCGCTCCCGCATCGTGCTCAAGAGGAACGCTTCGAAGTCCAGGAAAACTTCGTTGTGGCGTTCGCGATATCGAGCTGGTTGGTGTGGAATTATGGAGGAAAAGTCGCGGTTTCTACAACTAAGGTAAGAAACAAAATTTTATTGTATGGCGCACGCCAATTAAATTTGAATATTTCTAAATTGAATTGAAATAGATTTTGTAACGGGGCAGAATTTCGCGATTTTGTGAAGCAGAAACTAATAGATGTAACAAAACGGTTCCCTGACTGACGTTATTAAAATATTTATAACATTTCTTGTCGTTTTCGACTCACTCTAATGGAAAGAACAGTGCACGTCCATTATCAGCAATGTCATTTTGTTCAGTTCATTGTCGTGTGCATTCCGTTAAGTAGTTTCGACATTTGTATCTTGGACTTGTTTAACAAATTTATGTCGGAATATTTAACAGTAATTAGAAGTTCTCACCATTCTTTAAACTGCCTCAATTATAGCACCTTCAAATTATTCGCGAACTATAAATTTGCTAGGAAAAAAATTTTCATTGGCCTCAACTTTTCGAAAAAATGTGAAAGTTCGATAAAAAACAATTCGTTTTCGTTCTTACCCATCCTTAACGAGGGCAACACTTCCAGCCATGTGCGGGTCATCGGGATCAGGGCTAACAGTAACCTCCATTAGTTTAACATATTTCCATGCAGATTCTGGACTGATACGGGCACGTAATTGTAGCTTAGTGCCGATTGGAACAGCTTGATCTACTGGCAATTCGCTGGTCGTATTGTTGCTCAATCGAGCAGCAGGAGCCTCTTTGTAAAGGGCCACTTCGTACTCCAATCGGCCTGGGGTCTCTTCAACTACGCCGGATACTCGGGCACCGTGTGGGCTGAAGCATAGACACACAATAATGAATAAAAGATAATTGATTGTTTGCTTTTCTAATCATAATAGAATGGAAAACGTGATGAATTTTTAGATGGAATTTGTAATACTCACAAACTTCCTGCAAATCCTGCTGCTTTGTTTTCAATAACTGTTGATTCAGGCGGTTTGCACATAATAATCAATTCTTGATCTGACTGCATCACAACGCCTGGAAATTGCGGAAACCATATTCGCACATGAACAAATCCCTACGAAAAAAACCAAATTACATCTGATAAATTGGAAGGCAATTATTAATAACTTGCATTTCTTTTGAGCACTCCACATCTCGTAAAATCCGAAATTTTCAGATTGTAAATTAGCCCAGCAGGATCAGTAGCATCCGGCCGAATTTGGCAAGCGGAGTCCGATTCGGGATCGACTTCTCGATCGTCCGCAAACAGAGGGTTTCCTTTGAAACCATCAGGTTTGCGCAATTTTGCCACTATTGAATCTCTTGTTGCTATATTGTTGCTTTTGGCGAACGCGCATTGTATTTCGGTAACTGCAAAATTTTTGATCATTATCTAGTAAAATAGAACAAATTTATTTATTTGTTGGTTCGTTTTAATTATTTGAGATCGCAAGGTGGAAAAATTATGCACCTGCTGATAATTTATTGAAGCTTTTGATTAAATCCTGTAAAGCTAACGGTGTTGGTTCGATATTGAGGCAGACGACACACGCGATCGCATTTCACTTGCTATTATTATATATTGCTCATATTATCTAGTCATCTAGTGTGAAGTGTGCATGAAGCATGCTACATAAATGATGATGTATGTTATAGACTTAAAAGTAAATCGTTTATTATAATATAACGGCAAATTTAAAGATACGTCTTTTCAAATAGGAAGGAAATCAATAAATAGCTTTTTCTTCGATCAAATTAACTCGATCCCAGCTTAGGATATCATTAGTAGCGATTTAGATAAATAAGATAATTTTATCTCATTATATTATGATGTTAGAAATATTTGATAGTGGATTAATTAATTTTAGTACTATAAAACCAGCGGGTACCTAAGAAAGTAATAAAAGTTGGAAGCTATAAAATATTTGTAAAATTGCAATTTTACTGTGAGCAATTAATTCAATTCACGTCTGGTTTAATTGCAGTGATGCAGTTTCGAATTAATTCGATTTCATGACTTTTGCTATAAATATTTAAAGTTATAATAAAGTTTTCTGAGAAATTAAAAATAAATAAATATTTTCGTACGATACTGAATTTAATTAATGTCTACTTTTTAAATATTAATTAATAAAAAGTGTGTTCCAATTAAATAGTTTCTAAAGTGTTCCCTTAACACACATGTCTAACAAATTATTGATAAATGAAAAATGCCATCGCAATTCATGAAGTGAAATTGATGCAGGTCAATATTAGTTGAATTATTTTATAAATAAACCGGCTTTGCTTGAAATTGTTTATAATTATCAGCAAACTGAAGCGAAAAAATCGCATAGAAGTATAATAATCAATACCTATTACTGTATTTATAACTGATACCTCTAAGTCTGTTATATTATATTATGAATGTAAAAGACAGAACGGAACAGTCTCATTAATAAATAAATACAAATAACAATAAATAAATATCGATGCAAAAGAATGGTTATTAGCTGAAACTAAAGTAATAGTAAATCTTTTCGAATGGGTCACTAGGTAAAGTTATATTCAAAGTCAAAGTCACAGTTATACATTTTCCATTTTACCAATCCTCCGTTTTATGTAGGTAATTGAATAAATATATATGTTCAATTTTACTTTAAATATACAAGCAAAACAAGACGGACTTGTCATTCTATAACTGTACAAACGTTTAAATTAGATTATATGTAGAACAAAAAATCGTTTTTATCGCCCGCGATACTTGATGCTGCGAAACGTTTAATCTTTAATACCTTGCTTTACATACCTTCGTAATCTTGTGCTGATATTATTACCTGGAACAAATAAAACGTTGCATTAATTATATAAAATTATTTATTGTGTAATAAATATGTAAAAAGTTTCGACATTTATTGTGATAATGTAATTTCACAATTAAATTAATAGTATCGAATATAATCAACAATGGGCTAGAGGTCTTTGACAACAAGTTAAAATATTCTTGATGAGCATATATAATAAATAAATAAATAAATTAACTGGTAAATAAATTGACAAATTGGAAAATTCTTTGCAAAATATTTAATTCCTTAAAGCTCGAGCGAAAGCTCGAGGATCGCTCCTCTAGAATGAACGCTATAAGCCCGACAGGACAATATAATGTCCTTAATAGATAAAAAACCGTTTTTTGCACTAAAAATAAGCATCAGTCCATTCTCCCAAAAACTGCGAAATTATTTTTGGTAGATCTTTCGATTATTAAAAATAACGCCGACTTTGGCCATAAAAACTGTACAATGGCATTGCTAGCCTACATTTTATGCAGACGATTAACAAGGTGGAATATATTACGCATATTTACGCCTCTACAAGATGATAGCAAACGAAATCAAGATCCAGTTCCGGATTCTTGCCTTGATGGTTTGCGAAAATATTAACGCAAATTTAATGCAAACATTATGATTCCAGCTCAACATTCTAGTTATAGTCTGATAATAGTGATTAATAACATTCGTAATAACAGTGTAAGCGTGCTGTTTAATCTCGATTAAAATGTTTGTGCGTACATCTAAATATAGGATTATAAAATTAAAAATGGATAGACGGGAAGTGCAAAATTATGCTGATCAGATTCGAGATAACTAGGTGAAGAAATATTACCTGGATAGATTTTGTACTACTAGTACTATTAAAACTGTATTTTTCATTTAACTGCAAAATCGTATTTATCGGACATTAATATACGTATTAATAATCAACTTTTTGCAATTTATTAGTTGATTTTGGTTGTTCTACTCGCTTGAATAGTTTTTGTGAAGATATTTAAATTAAGCAACATCTGCGCGTATTTCTTAATTACTGTTGTAGTTATTTTTTTCTTCCATACTTAAGCTTAATTAATGTTACTGCTATAAACACAAGTTAAATTTAATTTTGCATATCTGGGTTAGTTCTATGTGAATATTTATTACAGTAATTCATTTTAGCATTCGTGTAGTTTAGTGCATCTCTTATGTATGTAATCTAATTGTTATAAATTGCGAAAATTTTCTTCGCCTCCGCAGCATTACCACAATGGTATAGAAAGTCACAGATGGGCATAAACTTAAAAGCAAATAAATGCAAAACGGTTTTGCATTAATTTGATTCCCATTTAACGATAAGAAGTAAAATAAAATTGGCTATTGTAGCTTGCATTGAATTTGTTTTGGTACACATTCCTAACTGTAATTACAATAATAATTCGTTTCCAGATAATTACCAATAACTTTTTTATACGATTTGCAATTTATAATTACAAGTAATTATTTGATTCTTGTATTAAGAGTAAAACTTGATACGTCTTCGAAAAGTGAAGCAATTAAAGGATTTCATCTGGCAAACTAGTTGGACTAGCATTGCACACAACAGTAAAAGTTAACTGCAAACCTACACATCTACCTTACACATATAAGTAAAAAGGAAATTATTTGTTAGAGGAATAACAATATTATATGGTTGATGATGGTAAGGTGATGAAAAACAGGTTGTCTTCCCATTCAATCCTTCCCATGCAGGCGATTACTTTCGATCAATTTTCTATCAGCCATATGCTCTCTTCTTCAGATTGGATAAAATTGCACAAAAATTTATGGTATAATCACAATTAATGACCATTTTTATTCGCTATTCCAGATTAAATAAAAGTAAATGCGCTGTTATATTGAAAGCGAGATTCAGCTGCTATTTGAATACAGCTTTCCTGAAAGCTTTGGCTTTAGGAAGGTGATTATCTGTAATTATTGGTGTTTTTTATGGTTATTATATTTACTGATTATTATATTTTCGAGGTGATTATAATTGAAATATTATTACAGTCATTAAACTTTTGTTGAAGAATTTTATTTAATTCAATTTGAAGTACTTAGCCAGGGAGCTAACTCAGTATGATTTTAAAAATTGTTAAGAGACCTGAAATCTCAAAGAAGAACTCAAAAAAATATAATTTTTAGACTTTTCATGTATCTTTCAACTTAACACGTAACTTTTAAATAGTCCTTCCAGATTTCTTCCTATACTAGCAACTATTTATTGCCAATATTATCAAAAATGGAACCAAGAAAGGACCTTTTAAAAAATAATCCTAGTTTACAAATTTTCTAAACTAAATTGTAAGATTTTTTGGTACTACCAAATGTATATTTTCAAAGTTCTTAATTTCTAAACTTACCAAATGTAAAAAAACCACAATTAAAGGCGTAATCCCCCGTTTAAAATTGTCACAAATCGCGAACATTGTACATAAAGTTTATCACTTGAAAAATCACTTCGAATTGAAAGTCACTAGTGTTCCTGTCTTAAAAAGTGCACTTAAGACGCTTCAAAATAAGATTACTTCCATAACTAAGCAGTCGATCGTGACTTTGTTCTTGACAGGCTCAATGCTACTTATATTATTACAACAGTGCTATTGTATTGTATAGTACATAAGCATGCAGATGAAAGAGTTTAAGTGGAAGCGCACCTGCAGTCAATGAGGTATTTTATCACAGGTAGTACCTTGAATACTGGAGGATTGTGGTGTGGTGCTGGTAGTACGTGCGATTCTTTTGCAACTTCTGTCAAAGAACTGAAGCAAATAGTGGTTCCGCGTGTCTGGTAATGATGGTTCCGCCCCGCTACGCTACAAGAACTATAAGCCCTCTTTGGTACTGTTATTACGTGTACTGGTAGGTAGGTGTACAACACTCTAAAAATTTATAATACAGATAGATTATTATGATGTTCATTTCGGTTTTGCCTTTCATCTTCATCTCCTTCTTTATTTGGAGCTTTTGCTTGTTTCAACTTGATGATGAATTTACCGTATGTAGGTACCACTTCTTCTGTTGGTGACTGGTGTCTTTTATTTTTTTCATTCTTCTACTAGTTTAGCAGATCCATTGTATTTGTTCTTGTCAACTGAAATCAATGTTTTTAATTACATTGCCCGGAGGTTGCTTTTAACAGTTGTTTCATTTGTTTCTTTGGGAATGAAAAAATGCACTTGACCATAAAAAGCAGGTGACAATGTTTTGGTTGGAACAATTGGGTACAGTTTTGGTACTTTTGATGAAATAGACTAGTATTTTAAAACATCATTTTGCAATTAAAATTTTAACAACGGGAGATGCTAATTTACGTTTCTTAATCCTTATCAAATATCGCATCCTTCTAATGAAGAATAAACGGAAAAAATATGTTGTTAGACTTGTTTGTAAATTGTTAACATAAAAGTGTTAAGTGTTGCTATAAAATTTATACAGGAAAACTAAAATAAATAAAGATGCAGTGTCAGGTGCATGTAAAATGCAGAAATAAGATGATGGATTACACATCGAATTGACATGACTTATTACTAGTTTATTTAAAAAAAAAAAACTGACTTATATTCAATTTACCATGAAACTATGATGTCCTATAAATAAATAAATTACATATATTATTTTCAAAAATGGTGTAATTCTATTTCAGTTCACACAATTGAATTAATATATTATTCAGAGCAATGTGAGCCTTGGGGGCTCGTTATAGAAAATCATAATAAACATTAATAACTGAACTGCAATAACCGTTTATTGTTTTAAATCTGAAATAATTGATTCTATAAAAGCATTAAATCACGTAATGTTTATTATTACTCTAGATAATTATGTAATAATTTTACATCTAACTGTCTGTATTGTGATGGGATATAAATTAATTTAGTTCGAGCTCTTAGGGTCTAGAATTCCCTGGGAAATAATTTTTTTGGGACCGAAAAAGGCAGAACTAATTTCCTAAAACATTCAAATTTTTATTAGTTTACCAAAATAATGACAATTATCTCTAAATTTGTCCAATTTGTAATAGAACCCGTTAATCCAGATACATTGTTCTCTATCATTTTATAAACATGTGTGCCAAGTATCCCTCAAAATCCACTATAATAAAATAATGAGACAATTGTTGTATCAAAATTGGCTAACACTATTTAATACAGTTCCATCAACAAATAAGGCTTAGAAAAAAACTAGATTAGATATTTATTAATCCATTTACAACTACATGTTGATATAGCATTTAACATATGTAATTCCAATAATATTTTTCTATATGCATATTCATTGCAAATGTAGATCAGTTCACAGTTAATTTGAACATATTAATATTTCGTACTAGCCATTTATAATTCCAAACGGACTTGACCACACAATCCTTCAGACAGATTTTATTATTTTCGATATTTGTTCCAGCATCGCATCTCGGCTATTGAAAAGCAAAATTACATTTCTATATATAGTAAAGTAACAATAACATTTTTATTCCATATAATTTGGCATCGATATGAATCTGTGAACAATCATATTTACAGTTGAAAGCTGATGATGGTAGAATAGAGCCGAAAAAACAATACGAAAATTTCAGCATTAAATGTCTAATGATTCGTAGTATAAATAGTATACTCGTTATGTCGTCCACAATAACGGAAAACGATACCAGAAGGCCGTCATTAAGATTGCAACCCGGAAACCAAGAGACCTAAATAATTATGAGCACATCCACATATTGATTTCAGCATCGGATGACATTTATTAGCATATTCATTAGAAATACAAAGCAATTGTATGGAGTACTGTTCAGAAGTCTGGCCAGACGTTTTTTTGAATACTTAGCCTTAGCACTAATTTTATGAAATTAGTCCATGAGATAAAATCGTTTTATTATAAAGAATTCTAATTAATGGAAGATATTTTAATTATGGATTATTCTATTCAATATAATATAATGTAAATTAATCTAGCGCATATTAATCTTGAATTATCCTTTTATTGGACGATTTTGTTTGGTCACGATCCGAACTTACTTAACTTAAGTAAGATGTTAATAAAATTATGCAATTATTTTAAATTGAACTTTGTATTATTATTGTATCAAAATTGACCACATAATTTTTTGTTGATCGAGATGCTGATGTATCAATAATTCATCTTCATCCATCTTTCCGTTTGAAAGTCGGTACTACCATAATTTTTATGCAATATTGTTTTCTGCATGAATTTCTTAGGGGAAAAAAGTGCAATGCAGATTAAATAATGTTTGTAATGCATGTACCTTTATCCAGAAAAAAAAAACCTTACCACAAGCTAATCATTACAAGATAAAAACAAATTGTTTTGCGATGGAACTTCCTGTTGGTTCGACCTACTGAATGCACAATGAGTTAAATAAAAAAGCAAATTACGCTTTTTCTCATAAATAAAAATTTGCTGAAACAATAACAAAACGTTTTAACTATTTACCATTAAAGGAAGACGTTAAATTCTGTAAATGTTTACCATTTGATTAATTGCTTTGCTTCTTCTTAATTAATTGTTGTTTTATTCATTTGAAATTAAGTAGTTGAATAATATTTTGATTAATTAATTATTTAATGCAGTTATTGTTACTATTACATAGCAAAAATTAATATATAATTAGTGCATTACTCTTAAGTGAACTGCATCGCGATACGTTTGAATTATTTATAATTATAAGGTATTTTTTTTACATGTACTTCATACATATATGATAAGAACAATCAACTGGATTTTTACCGTAAATTATAGTATGCTTTTACGAATGATGCATTCTATAATTAATTAGATCTTAATGATGTGTGCGTTTTCATAAAGATATAATTACGCAGATTTATACAATAGCTAAACCAATTTCATTCTGTATGTGTACCTACTTTGATTTAATTAACTAATTAATTAGCTATTTTAATACATCTTTTTCATCTCATTAATTAGAACCAACACCAACAAAAAAATTGCATCACAATAGATGAAGAAGAAAATTCTATTGATCCTCGCAAAGGAATTGGAATTGAAGCCTGAAACCTGTACTATGATGTAAATTTCAGTTCCGGCATCGGGTTCAGTAATATCAGCCATCGCGCGTAATAGGTAAGTGGGTTATGGTAAATAGTATATCTTGGACAGTATTATTAAGTGTATACCTCTTTGATGGTGGACATTACAAAAGAAACTAAATAGTAATCGACTTGATGTATGCGTAACAGATTACCCAAGACCGCAACACAGATTTATTATTCTCCCGAAGAACGATTCATGTTTAGTGCCTTGCAGCATCCTTATTCGCAGGGATTGGAAATTGTGCATAGATTAAATTTATTTCACTATGCCTGCACTACATTAAAAATTCAATTGTTAAAAAATGCAAAATATAGCAAAATTTTGCATCCTAGCGTAAACAGATTAATTTATTTCTAAGATAATGTTAATTGGCTGAATATATTATTGCATTTGCATAATTGGAGAATAAATATTGTGAACAGGTCAGTGATATCGTTATTGTTGACCATTGAAGCCTCCTACTGCCTCTATACAGAGCAGGACGAAATTACTGCTGCAGGTGATGCTATAGTTGGCAAATCTCGTACACTGAAGATATACGAGGTTCCTGCTGTTCACCATGTAGTAAGTAGTTGCATTCACCAGGAAACTATCCACCAGAGTTATGTGCTTTGAGATTTTAAAAAGCATTCAGCTGACCTCGGTCACGGCGGATTTCTTCTTGTTGTAGGTGTCTGTCTATATCTATCTCGAGATTGGAGATATCGAGGAATTGGATTTAAAGTAGCAATTAATTTCAGTTACTTCGAAATATATTTTTTATATGAGATTATTAGTTCGATATCGCGTTTTGTTTTAACAGCACTAATGATGCTTAATTATAATGTAAATGTTTAGTGGTAACTTATTATGATTGAGTCCTGTAAAGATAGTTAACAATGGTTTCTTTAACTGTAAACCTGCCATCGAGAATTTGTTTTATGAGAGACGGCTGAATATATCTAACAGGCCACACAGACTCTTGTACTCCCATTTTAGCGTTTTTTTTGTTTTGCAAGTCAAATGAGTTGTCTAAGAGGAAAATATCGTCAACATAGTAATAAGCTTCAAAAATTTACTACATAAAATAAAAATATGGAATGTTTTTGTTAATAGTAACAATATCATGCTAATGTTATAAGTTATGATGATGATGTAGATGACATGAACAAAATTTGACCCATTTAACGTGAAATATATTATAAAAGCTTTTGAGCCACGGATATAAAACATAATAATTTATATACTGAAAAGAAAAAGAAAGGCATCCGTTAGAATGTCACGTAAAGATTTAAATCTACTCTTCCACCTTCTTCATCCATCAAATATCTCCGCTAACAGCCTTGTACAATAACAATTCCTTTCAGCATTAACATGAAAAATAAATTTTTCTATATGAATATATTTTTGCAAATATGTTCCAAAATAAATCGAACTATTTCCGCATTCTGCGCTCATATAAAATAGCGATGTCGTGATGAAGCAATAAAAATTAATTACAATTAATTCGAATAAATTTTGATAGTTAAAAAAAGTAACCGTACTCGAATGGTATTTGTTCGAAATGAAATAATGTGATGTAATGAATGAATGCAGATTTTTGGCTATAGAATAATAAAATTGCAGCGATGCATAAAATGCCGCTTAGATTATCTAAAACATCTCAAAGCGGCCTACATGTCCACATTTCGATGAGAATAATATGCTTTAAATTAACTGTATATGGCCGCAAATTTTATTGTTGTAGCGTTAAATTGACGTCGTACGACAAAGTCTAAGTACGTGAATGCATAAACCCCAAATCTATACAAAAAACGAAATGTTTATTGAAATGAGTTGGATTTTTTTCATAAAGTTTTCGGTTTAGAGGCAACTGGGTTATGGGAATAGAAGAATAGGATTTTTTTCAGTTTGTTTGACTTGCGACTTTCTGATGGGCATGAAATTAAAACTTCCACTTTTTTAATTTGTCAACTTGATATCAATAATACTGATAGATTCAATTTGAATAAAATTATATCACAATTAAATTTAATTAGATTTTTTAATAACATTTAATTTAAGTGATAGGAAATCCCAACCAAATAGTAATTCAATTGCGAAGAGGAATTAAATATTGCATAATGGTTTAATAGTCGTTACAAAAATTATTAACGGTTTATCAACTTATAGATCAAGTGATGAGGTGATGAAGCAAATACAGTTTCTTCAAATTTGAACAAAATTTAAATTTTTTAATTGCTTGGTGTAATTTTTATGCACAGAAGGACTTGAGCACGTTTTGTCCTAGAATTATTACACTACATTAAAGCTTTTCAGCTAAAGCACAGTTTTTCACAGAATATGATATAATTAAAGTAACTTTTCTTGCAACGGTATTAAAATGCATATCTACGAGTAGTTGCATACATAAAGTTATACTTTTATTATTTAATTAAGTAAATTATTAATTATAAAAGTATGTGAGGAAGGTATGCCTTCTTATTACACACGATTATGTATAATCTAATCTTGTAAACTGTGGAAATTATCTAACGGAGAAAAGCATTCTATATTAATTAATAAATCTATAATAAATAAATTTAAATAATAAATTATTTTAAAATATAAATAATACTTACTATAATTATAAAATTTATTTATTTAATATTTTTTATTTTGTTTTTGTACTTATCTAATTAGCTATCCTGCTAAATTTCAAAAGGAGCGAATAATTTTGAATAAAATTATTTCTCCTAAACTTAAAGTATGCAACCAAACATACACCTAGTACTTTATTGATTTTCCACGTGCACTTAGTAGTACTCCATTGTATTGCTGGTTGCCTGAAGTTAAGAACATTTTTGGAGAAATCTTTTTTTTGTTTCGTTGACATAAACGATTCGTTAGCAAATGTCAAAGCTTTTACCACCAAAAGTAATAACTAACCTAGACAGTATTGTGGTTTTATAGATTAATTTAATTAATCATGGACACAGCAACAGAAGAATTACTTTTAGAAAAGCTCGAGGAATTAGTGCTAGATGAAGATAAGATTGTAATTATTTTATTTCACCATAAAATAAATTTGTTTAATTAATTTATGTATGTGTTTAGATCACAGTAATTTCAGTAGCTTCCGATTTGGGCATTAAAGTCCAGGATGCCAAACACATTGTCAATAAGTACGTGGAGAATGCCCGAAAATCAGCACCGGAAGCACTGGCACTCAGCTACGTTTTAACCGGAACTTTATTGGACTCAAAAAGCCGGGCTGTTTACATTTTAAAAGAAAACAACGTCGAATCGAAGAAGATTCTTTTTGAAACCGTGGACAGTGTTGTGCTATATAGCGTCCAGAAAAAGAATATTGATTTTAATTTGATGGTAGCTGTGAATCAATTCCAGGAAGACAAACCAAGGGATCAGAAAACGTAATAGTTTTTTATTAATCGCTATTTTATTTCTTATTATAATAATATGTTTTGTCAGGCTGGGTTTTGCTGTGGGTAAGAATTGCACTTTACGGGATATTAAAGCTAAAAAGCTTCCCCCACCACGAGCGCCTGTTATTAAAGGCAAATCATCGTTTTTTGTGAAACCGCTTTCAACTCTTAAGGAACAAGGTAGCTCTAGCAAACCTACCGTTAAAGAAGAGCCTAAAACTAAACCGAAAGCTAGCAATGGAATTGCTAGTATGTTCGGCAATGTTACCCCGAAGCCTAAAGCAGAACCAATTGATAAGAAATCTCCAAAACCTGCCGGCATGTCCGGTTTTCTTAGTAAAGGCTCCGCTCCGTCTAAATCTGCTATTAAAGAAGAAATTAAAAAAGAAACTAAAGAAGAGATTAAAGAAGACAGTGAAGCGGAGATTAAAATACAAGAGGAAGATACCAAGGAAAATAAAATAGAAGTTGATAAAGTGGTACCTAAAAAGGAAAAGTCTGCCCAGAAGAAAAAAACAGGTAAAAGGGGTCGGAAGGAAACGAATGGTGAGTCGAATGATCAGCCGAACAAACGAAGAAAGCGAATTTTGGTTCATAATGATTCGGATAGCGATGGTAAGTCAAAACCAAAATTAAATTATTTCGTATACATAATTTTTTGGCCTCAGATATGTTTGCAAGTGAACCTGCAAATGATGAAGAAGACGTTATTGAGAATAGTTTCGAAGAGCCCGTTCGTACCCAACCAGTAAAAATGCCCCTAGCACCAAAAAATAAAAAGCGGAAGGCGATTGATAAGACTTACGAAAATGAAGATGGTTTTATAGGTAACTATTTTAAATATTTCTCGTATGGAAAATACATTTCTGTAATTTTAATTTCAGTTACTACTACGGAATATATTTACGAATCAGCCTCCGAAGAGGAAGTAGAAGTTATGAAACCGCCCGAGCCGAAGAAACCCGAAAAACCGATTGAAAAGAAGACCAGTAGTACGTCCGAAAACGAACCATCGCCCCCGAAAGGTGCCAAGACTAAGAAGAATGCCAAAAAAGCACCAACTGGTAAACAACCTACTCTTATGAATTTTTTTAAACGAAAATAGTTCATTCATTTTTCATCATTAATTATTATTAAATACTTTTTATTACCTAGACCAATATATTTACAATTTAAGTCCTTCATACAGTCGCGGCGAAATCGGCTCTCCTAGTCCCATCGTCATCTTCACATTAGGTGTCTCCCCCTCCTGGGCGATTCGTAGTTTCGTTTTGGCACTCTTTTTATTATAAACGAGTTCTAATTTTTGGTCCTCGAACGCTTCGCCCTTTGCCTTACATTCGCGTTTAACAAACTCTTTGAGTAGTGGGGGAAAATCTATAGTAGTGGGATAAATTTTCTCATTTTTCGATTCCATTTTTTGGGAATAAGCTGATTCTTGGTCTTTTGGGATTAGTTGGTAGTCCCATTTGTAACTAGTGGATTCAATAAGCACGGGTTTCGGATCAGTTTGTCCCCGGAAGGTTCTTTGAACCAGCACTCCAACTTTTCGCTGATCCTAAATATTAACAATTAAATTACTGTTTAATTAATTGGGGTATTTTTTGTACTTACATCTAACGTTGGGACTTCAGGGTTCGGTAATGTGTGAACTTGCAAGATTTTCATGTATGAAAGTTCGGGATAGCGCTTATACATATTTCTTACGACGATTCGGCCGATACCAAAGTTCTTCAAATTCCCTACAATTTCCCATAATGATTTCCCTTTGAAAGTGGTTGTACGTCCTATATATTTGTAAGGCATTTTTATTTATGATATTTATTAATGTGAGACAAAGAGGTTAGATCAGCTATTTATAGTAGTAAATTATTTGATCGATAGATGTCTTTTTACTGCTATAATGTTGGCCATACTGATAAATATATACAGGGTAATTCCCAATAATAACTAAGATCAACTGTATTGTTGGTTGTATAACTATTTATATGCGTTTACGTAAAATAATACATTTTAATACATGTCTCCAAAATTTTCTTCACTTTTGCATTTTCGCAGTTCCTGAAATAAAATTACAATCAAATGAATTTTGTGTTAATTGAAAAAAAAACTACACACTTTCCAAAACTGTCGCACTTCTTGGACATCGCTCCTTCTACGAACCCAGTATCCTCGTACAAATGCCTGAATTTTTAATGCTGCAAAATCATTACTCCAAACTCTTGAACGAGGATAAATTGATCTTGGACTTGGAAACCAAAATTAGTCAAAAATAAATTTATTGCATGGGGAGCTTACTTCTCCATTAGAGCTTTTTGGGCAAATTCGGTATCAAAAATATAAGTCCAATTATCTTCTCTTTCAGGGTGTTTTGGATTTTTATTATACAAGTATTCAGATAGAAAATCCACCCCGTTAAATACTGATTTTTGCCTCTGAAAATATTTAATTATTTTCTGTTCGAAAGTTACGAAAATATTTACGAAAAATCCATCTTCTTCTTTAGTTTTATGTAGCATCTTAACTAATGCTTGATTTATAAGAGGAAAGACTTCTTTATCCAAATAAACAACTGCAGGATCTAAATTTAAAAAAATTGTACAAAATATGTTGACCCAAAAAATGCGTATGAATACTTGTAGTATTTTCATACTCGTCCAATTTGGACTGCTTATATTCTTCTACTGCTTTCCTCTTTTCTTCGCGTTCCTTACACAACTCTTCCCATAAAAGTTTGTGATTTGATGGAATCGGACTACTTGGTAGTGCTTGTGCTTCAGTGATTGATGGAGTTTTTAAACTGCTACTTTCTGACATTATTAAATGCAAAAACACTCTTTTGTCAAGTCAAAAAACAAAAAATATAATGATCAATCAATTTATTAACATAAATAGAAAATACAAGACTACAGTCAATACAATGATTCTGATATCACATTTAAATACTAAAACAATCTTATCTTCTTAAACTGTACAAAAAATAATAATAATAAGTTAAATAATTATAAATTAAACCATAACTCTAACAATTAATTAGTATCTTTGTGTAACTTGTCGGATCCAATCCAAATAATGTGCAACTTTAACATAAACACCAGGAACTCCAACTTGTCCACATCCAATACCCCAACTGACCACCCCAACCACTTGCCAAGTACCTCCACGTTCGCAGACCATTGGACCACCACCATCTCCCTTGCAAGCATCTTTGCCTTCTTCACCACCAGCGCACACAAATCCAGGATGCAATTTAAAATCGTATCCTAAGCGGGTATTCTGCATTTGTCGTTGGCATTGAGCGTGATTGACAACTGGAACATCAACTTCCTTCAGGATGTTTTGGTACTTTCCAAAATCGCCGAAAGCATCTTTGCCCCATCCAGTAGTCCAACATCTGGAACCAGTGTAGTCGTCTTGGGGATGTGGAAGACAAGCTGGGCTGATGTGCGGTTGTTTGCTCCAATCTACTGGTTTTTCCATTCGAAGGACAGCAAGATCGTTGTAGAGGGTACCAGCGTAGAATTCTGGATGGACGGTCACTGAGACAATGTCGCGTTCGATGTAAGGGTAGAATTCTACGTCATGGTTCACGTCCCATTCGCCAAGACGGACTCGTAAATCAAACCCAGTAGATCTATAAGTTAAGTATTTAAAATAAATCCAAATTAATTCGTTTTAAAAACAAAATACTTACGATTTCACACAATGAGCAGCAGTAATGATGTGAAGATTATCGATTAAAGTACCACCGCAAACATAAACGCTTTCCTTAGGATCCTTCTTCAAAATAGCAACCTGCCATGGGTATTCACCAAATTCACTGTCTCCATCAACATAAACCGGATTCTTAATTCTTCCGTTAATACCTTGAGAATGTCTGGTACCACATTGTTTGGGTCCTCCATTTGGAATATGAGGACGATTTGGTCGTTTGCAGCAGACATGTCGAGGACCACAAGTGTTTGGCCGGTTCAAGTTTCCTCCAAAGTAATTTGCTTGACGCTGTAAGGAAATTGGACCTCAAATTTAAGCATCCCAAATAGCAAGCAATTATTGGACTTAAAAATACGATACCTTTTGTACTGTACTGTCTTGCGTCACGTCACGTCTTTTTCGTGAAGATGGGAACTTAACCGGATTTAAATCAGATGGAGGCGAAAGACTTTTACCTCCTCGGGAATTCGAGATTGAATTGAAATTGTTTTGAGTGTCAGGGGCAAAGTTTTGATTGTCATTGTTATAATAATTATTAGAGCCAGTGTCGTATTGGTTTTGATATTGTTGAGCAATACTGTTATTGTCATAAGAGCGGCCTAAAAAGCCACCGTTATAGCTACTATCGTCATAATAAGAATCATGTGGTTTGTGGTCTAAATAAGGACCTGGATAATGACTTGGTGGACCACCATGGAATTCTGGACCACCTCCATAATGAGATGGAGGACCGTCATAATGAATCGGACCATGGTCATGTCCATAATGAGGCGAAGGGACATCATATTCAATAGGACCATGTCCATGATGAGGTCCGTAAATTTCAGGTGGTCCATGATGGTATTCAGGCTGATAATAATGTGGCTGTTTATGATAGTGGAAATGTTTGTGTTTGTTGAAAATCAGGTTTTTCTTATGGGACCAAATGTCTTCAAATTTATTAACGAGATAATCATTGGGTGTCACGTGCAAATTGATAAAAGGTTTGACAATTTTCTGTCCGTAATCGTCTTTTGTAACTTGAATTGAGACTAAAGGATTAACAGAAACGAGACCGAGATTAATTCCCGAGGCACCAAGTGCTCCGCCGTAAGGATTTACGTGTGGGTTAGGACCGTATGGATTTATAGGGTATCCACCGCCTCCTTGTTGGGGCAAACCAAACGATACTCCAAAAGTAGGAGTGATTTTCTTGTTGTCTAAATAGCCATTTTGGCGCTGCAAAAATTATACTTTCCTAAGTTTTGGCACAAAGTTACCGTGGCCAGCACCTATCTTGGTTAACATTCAAATTTGTACACTTTAGTAAAGATTTAGTCAATTTAGAACCGAGGCGGTGGTAGAACTATCTAATTACATACCAATTTAGTATAGGACTTAATGGGTCTTGTCAGTAGTTTTAAAACAACACAACAAATAACAAAATTGTACTTACAGCTTCCACTTTGGCTTTATCATCATCCTTCTTTTCTTCAACTGGAGCTTCTCGTTTGGTAACTTTTTTAGCATCTTGCTCATCCTTAACTTCTTGGGCTTCGGTAGCATTCAAAGTAGCGTCTTTTGGCACTCGTACAACAGTCATTGTTCCATTTCCATCAGTAATAACACGTTCATCTTCAGCTTCAATATCAGTCTTAAGGTTTCTAGGATCAAGTGCTAAGTACAAATCATCTTTGCGTCCAATAACTTCATGCGATGGGCATTGATCAAATGGCACACAAACGCAATCGTAATTTTCAGCACGTGCAGATTCCAAACCTTGATATTTATCAGCGTAATTTGATTGCAAATAATTGGAATTGCCCGAATTCAAATTAAGCTCTTTCTTGTACAGACCGCTTGAACCGTAAGATCCAACTGAAGCGCCAAAGCTGTTTGATCCACCAAATGATTGAGCACCGAAGCTTTCTTGTACGGGTTTAATTCCACTAGTATATCCTGAATTTCCATAATTAGCAATCGATTGGCCACCGTATGATCCACTGCCAAATCCACCTCCTCCAATAGTTAGTCCAGAACTGCCTCCAAAGCTGGGAGAAGGCGAGTAACTGCTGCCTGGTGCTCCAAGTGTTAAACCAGAGCTTCCACCGAAACCTTGATAACTGCCGCTTGATCCAGAACTACCAAAAGTAGAACCAGATTGATAGTTTCCAGTATTATGTCCTCCAATAGTTAATCCAGAACTACCGCCGAAGCTTGATCCAGGCGAGTAACTGCTACTAGGCTTAAAAATACCGCCGCTGCTAGAATGAAGTCCACTTGTGAACGAGTTGGATTGAGAAGCTGTGGATACAGCAGCTGCAGCAATCGAAGCTGGATTAACAATTACAGTCGGTGCTTTGTTTCCTCCTTCGAGATTGTGATGGTAATGATGATGAACATGTTCTTGTAGTCCGCCAGCGCTTCCGCTAGCAGTTGCACTACCGCCTTGAGCATTTACAACAACCTCAACTTTCTTATCTTTGTGATGGAGGGATTGATGAGAGCCTTGCTCGAATTGGTACGGAGTATCATGATCATTCAAATAACTGCCACTATGGGGTGGTTTGCTAAGGAATTCTGGAGGAAGATCGTAGTTATCGTCAATGAATGGTTTATTTGGTGGTGGACCGTAGAATGGTTTGCTTCCGGATCCGGAAGGTGGACCATATCCGCGACGAGGTGGCTTATTTCCTAAATATGCTGGTCCAGGTCCTGGTCCGAATTTGGATGGAGGAGGTCCGTATTTACCGGGAGGCCCGAAACTCGAACCGGATGATGGATAAGGAGAGTGTGGTTTTGGGGGTCCGCCGTAGCTAACTCCGGCTCGGACTCCTTTAACTGGAATGGTGGGAATCGGACGACCTACTGGATTGATGGCAACGGGTTGTGCGTAGATTAATTCTTCTGGGGAAATGTAAGGGCGCTTTTCTTGAATTTCTTCACCATCGCATTGCATAAGTCCTAAGCGACAAAGTCGCTCTTTGATTATGCTGCGAGCTTCGCCTTCATCCCCCTTTTGAAGAGCGTCTTGAACATTAGGGTCGCTGTAGACTTCATCAAAGCCGTCTAAAGCTCTACCTTGACGGTTGGAACCCAATATTTCGTCAACTACTTGGTCGATTTGCGTGCCGTTTAATTTTGCGACCGATTCTACTTGTTCACTTCCAGATGCGTGTAAGTCGGTAGGTTCAGTTTCGCCAGTCAATTTCGTGTTTACAGGGTTTTGGAGTTCGCTTCCAGCATTCCAAGACCAACTATCTTGTGCATTGGCGTATTGCAGCAATAAAATTGCCACAAAGGCGTAAAGCAGTTTCATGTTTCTGAAATAAATCAAAATATTGTTAAAGGTCTAAAATAAAAAAGAAAGTAATGCAAGAAGTAATAACGTAAAAGTGAAATTCGCCGATCTGCCCCCGAAGTTACCGATTAGGTAAGTTGTAGGTGGTAATTTTGCATTTTGGCATAAAGTGGGTCAAGCGCTTTTACTTTCTTTTGCTTTCTTAATTTGTTTACAAACCAATTCTGACTAACTGATGATGTCAATATGCAAATTTACTTATGTTTGGCAAAACTTATATAATGTTTAATTTATCAATTTGATAATTATCGATTGAAGATTGACCATCGTAATTTTGTTGATTCATCTAACTACGGTAAATATAATTAATCTAACACGCTTTTTCACACAATGACAATGGAAAGGTGCATTATTTACTTTTCAAGTTAATGAACTAGTGACCGTGACCTAAACATGTGAAGCAAATGATCTCGAGAAAGTGTTTATGGTAACTTTATCATTTTATCTTGTTTGCTACAATTTCTTTAATTAACAATTTAAATAATTATCTGGAAGACACTTTCACTTTACTGTTTGGACAAGAGTCTTGCATTTACATACAATTAGTTTAAACAATACCGAATATTTAAACAATTCAATGAACTGTGAAAAGAAAACACACCCATCCAGCAATTTTCTTCAGAAGAAGACAAGTTTTCTAATTAAATTAAAATTATTTTACTTTTTAAATAAATAAATATATAAAGAAGAATTTTGCAAACCGGTAAGGGTAATATATTATAAATCTATAACATCCCTTATTTTTTTAGCTAATTATTCGAATATTAAAGAACCAAATAAAAATTAAAAATGTTCTTACCAAATAAGTTATAGGACCAATTGTTTTGCACTGCACTCACTATGATGACTGAAGGAGTACTTTTCACTGGAGGATTGTTATATACTTCCCTTCTCAAGACGTGGGCCGAAGAAACACTTTCTATCTACACCACTCGTATATTTCTTGAGATGATGACGAACTTGGACTATGGTTCTTGGTTTGAGCTAACATGCTTTTATATTTACCACAATCAAATGCGAGAAAGACGATTTTTTCAGGTAGGGGTTCAGTTTTCAGAATTTTGAGACAGGATTGTTGCAATTCACGGATCTTGGTTTGAAATCGAGCGTTTCTTGGATATAATTTTGGTGGGAGAAATTAAATATGAAACGTTTTATGTAAATGTTTATTTAATTTTTATCGATGCTGATTATTACCGAATAATTCGAGAAGAGTTTAAATTATCTTAATTGTACTGGCAATCAAAAATATGAAACTTTAAGTTACGTGCCATAAAAAATAAGTAATTTTAATGTGGGTGGTTTAATTTGGATTTGAATAAAAGTTGTTTTATTTAAAAAGAGAAATTGCAAATTATTATTATATTATTAGTTTTCTTTTTTAATTTGGAGTTTGGCTTAAACTTTTACACATGAAAAGCTTTGATAGAAAAGTAACAATATCGTTTATTAATGCATATTGATTTTAAAAACATTTATTGTATTTGATAGAATTGTTGTGAATTAAAGTAAATATTTAAAACAATTTCTTTTTTCTTCAGAATCCATAACTGCGAAAATTGTTTATCAAGATGTTCTAATTAAAAAAATAATAATTATGAGAATCTTCAAAGCATTTAAATGCTTTTTCCCACATTGTTAGTTCTAAACAATGAAAATATTAAATATTTATTTATTTTTCTGAAATCTTAGTTGGAAATAAATCAATTTCGCTTTTTAATTAAATTCATTGCGTCTAAGTTTTGGGAATTATTTGGTTTTTGGCGACATTTAAACTTCGAGGAACAACGATCTGGGTCAAAGACACAAAATAATAATACTATACAACAAAGTATAGCTTTAAACGGAATTTTCGGTTATGTAATATTGTTTATTAATATGTCCTGTGCACCGACATGATAAATTAAAACATAAAATCAAATTGAGGACAGGGAATACCCATTTATAAATTAGAATTTATGTGTAGTGGCAACCCATTCAATCTAATTCCTCACGATATTGTATAATTTAATTTGCATAATATTGGATTTTAGTGGATAGATAATTTTAATTAATTAACTAGCCAACCACTGAAATGTTTCAGCTATAGAATCTACACTATAGTTTGTGGATCACCAGGAATTTTGTCTAAAAATGTCATTTTAATCCATATTTTCATGCAATATGGTTTTTCTTGAAGTGTAACAATAATGATTTATTGGGAATTCCCATTGCATGTTACGCTCTAGAAGCAATATTAAATTTCACTTTTCTTTGTGGTGTTTGAAAACTTGTATTTCGGCTCTACAACAGGATGCAGACCATGTTATTTCAGTTCATTCAAAAATGGTTATCGAGTTTCAGAACGGTTGAACGGTTGCATAAACTTTAACTCTTACACAATCTTAGGGATTCCCAATACGCTTAGCGCTATTATGAAATTAAATTATATTTAAATAAAGTGTAATGAAATTTTCTTATAATCTAAAGTAATGAGATAACACATTTTATAGATGAAGACACTCGGTATTAGTCATTAGTACAAAATCATTTCTTCTTTCTTCAGTACTTCTGTCGGTTCAAAGCACTTTTCGACAAGTTCAAACCAAGATCCGGCTCCGGGAGAAAGTGAACGGAATTACATATCTTTTGTAATATGCCTGACTGCAAGAAGCGCATAAACCAAAACGAAGGAAGACTCAAAATAATTAGGCATTTATTTTGAAGGAATAGCGCCTTTAGCGACAAGAATAGATTATTGTTTGGTTTTATGGTGGACGGGATGGGACATCCGTGACTCGTTTATTGATGATTATTACAGCACTGATGAAAGTGAATTTGGTGGCTCGTTTGGTGGATACAGTTATGTTGTTATGTATATGCTAATTGTTAAGTGTATATTATGATACGATATGAGTCATTTTTGAGAAAGAATTCTTCAGTGCATATATATTTTCGACACTACTTTCGTCATACACCGAAATGAACAATTATTAATGAAAATTCGCTGGAAATGAGATTCCACAGTACTTCTCTCGTTTATATACTAAAATTTAAATAAATCTGACAATTCTAACTATGAGGGGGGTATTAAGGGTTACAATTGTAAAATGTAGGTCTAGCCTAATTTCAATTAAATTAACTAAGTAATGATAAGTTAAATATGTTAAAATTACTACTACCAAATTTGAAAGAAATCCGAGCATTTTGACTGTAAAGGGTATGTTAAGGGTTGAAGTTGTAAAATAAGGGTCGCATATTATTTTTAATTAGATTATTCGTAAATCTGTTTTAAATGTATAGTAGAAATCTAATATGAAGAAAATCCGATCCATATAACTCAAACTGTATATTTGGGGGTGGGGGGTGTGTAGTTAGGGTCGTAAATTTTTTTTAGTCACTCATTATGTGAAAATATACAAAATTACTGACGGAAAATGGTGAGTTATGCTGACATATAAGAATAAAAACACCGCCAATTTTTGAACAATTAATTTAAAGACCCAACAGGCCACTAGGGTTTATTTTTAGGGGATGAAACTTTTACCAGCATTTTCTTCAATGTATTCCTAATACGTATGCCAAATTTGGTTCAAATAAAATATTCCTCCTGGCAGGTATTTACGTTACAACTTATGCATTTTTACAACTTTTTGACCCTTCAACCCTTAATAAAAAGTCAACCCTTAAAAAAACTACAGATTTTTTGAAAGCATTCACCACTTGGGGTATACACGAAACATATGTTCAATATTTGGTCAAAATCGGTCTGCAACTTTAGAAGATTAAGTGGATGCACCGATTTTGCTGTTTTTGGCATGTTTTTGGCCAATAATGCGCAGGTCCTTGAGAATTTCCTAACTTTTTTTTCTTTGACCTAATCAATGGGCAGGTAGAAAAAAAGGACGCAAATTTTGCTTTAATCGGGTCAGTAGATTCCGAAATATAGCGGTTTAAAGAAACGAACAGACCGACAGACAGACCGACAGACCGACAGACCGACAGACCGACAGACCGACAGACGGAAATTAGTGAATATGATTTTCGTAATCTACGCATTCAATAAAGTAGAAAAAAGTGAAATTTGGAGAAATTTTTTTTTTCATGAATACAATACTTCCTCTACGAGAGAAGTAAAATGGAAATGGTTTTGTCGAAGGTTTCAATTACAAAAGAAATTTACATAATATGATCTTGAAATTATTATTTTTTATTTTGTTGAATGATCTGAGTGGTATTATTGCATAGCGCTAAACAAAAATTGTTTTTTTAAACATTTTTTAATGCTTAAAATATCATAATATTATTATAGAAAAATTCCCATAAATCACTTTTTTGTGCACCTGTTATGTGGTCTTATCTTTCCAATTATCCTCGTACAAGATAGCACTAAATCGATTTTAAAGTGGAGCGCCCGAGTAAAAAGCGGAGCGCCGGAGCAAAAAAACTTGTTTTGAACTAACATGTGAAATCGAGCGTGAAATTGCCGCAAAAACTAAATTCCAAATTTTTATTAGGTGCTAAACGGTTAAGATAAGAGTCTGGCAGTTTTTTCAAATGTTTATGTCGAATTATGAAATTTATGGGGCAAAAAGTGAACTGGAATTTTGTTTTTCTCTAAAGTGGAACGAACTCGTGAGAAATTTCCGATAAGACTGGGAAATGGTTAAACGTTTTAACTTTTTAGGGATTTTGTGACGGAATTTTCAAGAAGTGCATGTTCTAAGATTTAACTTAATTAATTATGACATAAAATTATTTAAAATAGTTAATTAATTTCTTAATTGGTTTTTGGCAAAAAATTTTGATTATTACTTATTTATTTAAATAAAAATATTCCGTTTATTCATATCGATTAATAATAATTTATATACAGATACAGAGGATATAACGAGAAAGTTTGTTAATAAACTTAATATAATATATAAATACTTTCCTATGCAGAAAAAAAGTGCAATAATTAGCCAATTAAAATAAATTTATTGCTGCTAATTTGAGCATCATGTGTTCATTTCCTGCAATGGCAATTCTGCAAAAATCCGAAACCGAAATACTTATAAATATTCAAAAGCTCAACTTTTAGTTATAATATTCTTAATTACTGAAATTGTTTTACTGGTTGCATAGTTTGCTGAAATTCTGGTTCAGTGAAAGTTTCTTCTCATTGGAAGAGTTTTTTCAAATTACTGCTAATAAAATCTATAATAAAATACATTTTTTAAATTAAAATTAATTTAACAAATTAATTATCAAAAATATAATCAATTTGTGCAAAAAAGCCAGTAATTGTTTTTTTAAAAATATATAAAAAACTCACATTTACCAATAGTACCTATTTGCGTACACAATACACGTATACCGTGTCATTGATGATTATTGATCAATGCACCAAAATCTTACGAACAATCAAGAATACAAATTAGTCTATTACATTAATACTTATTGCAAAAACTCAATAGAATGTAATTACCAAACCCAAATATAAGAAGGGACGAATTTTAGTATAAATACTTATCCACATTGCTGAAAAAAATAAGTACAGTTCTACTCTACAAATACAAACAAACCAATACCAAAATGTTCAAATTCGTAAGTTAACAAACCAATACATATTTTAATAATTAATTTTAATTAAATTTATTTTTATAGATTGTCGTATTCGCTATCTTAGCCGCCTTCGTTGCAGCTGAACCAAAAGCTAAACCCGAGGCTAAACCGCAATTCGTGGCTGCAGCTCCAGCTTTGGTAACATCCCACAGTTCCCAAGTGTTCACCAGAAACTACAACGCGCCCTTAATCGCCTCAGCTCCAGTCCTTTCAGCCTACTCCGCTCCATACTACGCACCAGGAGCCGTCGCCTATGCCGGAGCCCCGTACGTCGCTGCTGGAGCCCCATATGTCGCCGCAGCTTCACCATACGTCGCTGCAGCTGCACCATACGTAGCAGGAGCGCCTTTATATTTGTAAAAATACACATACCCAATATATACATGTACAGTAAAAGCTAAAGCACAATAAAACATATAAATATTGTTTAAATAAAAATTTTATTTACACAAAACTAAACCATAATTTACAGCCTGAAATTTAATGTTCAATCCAATTTAGTAGACAATTTTGTATCCATGTTGTTCCACCTTTTCAGCGGCTACATTTACTTCAACACCAGTGTTGTAAGTGACTGGAGCTGGGATGACAGCTGGAGCAGATACAACTTTAGCGATGGGAGCAGCTACTGGAGTGGCTACTTTGGTAACGGTGGAAGAGTAAGCAACTGGAGCAGAAACAGCTAAAGTGGCTGGTCCAGCTACACGGGTCTCGACGATTGGAGCTGGGGCAGCAATGGCAACTGGAGCAGCGATGGTTTTGACTACTGGAGCAGCGGCGACTACTGGAGCGGCTGCGACTACTGGAGCGGCAGCGTAGGTGTTAACTACTGGAGTAGCGGCGTAGGTGTGAGCTACTGGAGCAGCTGCGTAAGAGTGGACAAGTGGAGCAGCAGCGTAAGAGTTAACAGCATAGTTGCTTACAACTGGAGCAGCAGCATAGGAGTTTACTCCGTAGCTGCTGACAATTGGAGCAGATGCGGCATAAGAGGAGACAACTTGGTTGTTGTAGGCGATTGGAGCGGACAAAAGTTGGTTATTGTAAGCAAGTGGTGCGGCCAAATGGGTAGAATAAGTTAATGGAGCAATTACTCCGGGTTTAGCGGCGGCTACGGCCAAAACTGCGGCTACTACAATCTATAATAAAATTAAGTTGTTAGATTTTACATTTATATGAAAGTGGTGCTCTTACCAATTTGAACATGTTTGGATTTGGGTTTCGTCTAGCAGGAAAATTTGCTACTACGTCTTTTGCACAATATTCAAAATGCTTTTATAGGTGATCTCCTTCTACCAAATAATAAATAACATCCGTTATAATTAAATACAGCAAAAATGTGACATTTAAGGTACCAGAATCTTAAAACTGGCTTTAGCGACTCCACCCAAGCCAATGTCAATAGTAAACCTTGCAGGATTTTTTTGCTTGTAATTTTATTGTGTAGGTTTTTGTTTTATCATACCGGCATGTTGCAAATTTACTTTCCGCTGGATTTTTATTGAATTGTGGAATATAGAGAGTGATTTTATTATTTAAAAAATAAAATAAAATAATAGATTTTTGCAAAAATTAAATAAATATTAATTGAACACGGTTCTTCAAAAGTAATTAGATCTAGATCTTAGTCTAAAATTAATTTGGCTATGGATCATACTGTATCAGTGAAAATCTGGCTGTAAAAGTAATAAAAAGAATTAAATAAATAATTATAAAAAGGATTAAATAAATTATCAAAATCAAATGGCTAAACAAATCCTGGAAGTTGAAGATTCTTTTATCGACTATAATTTATTTCATAATTATTTCTAAACTGAAGAGTGTAAATGGGTTGATTGACCAGCCTCCGCTTAAACTATAGCAGCCTTGTCAGTTTGACGTCTGATCCAACCTTCAGAAATCCAAATTTAATTTCTTTTAGGCTTATGTTAGATTCTCATTACCAAATCAATTTTAAAATAAATATAAGAATCCAATTAAGTCTTCTCAATCATTCCCGAAAATATACTTCCAAAACTACTCATAACCAAGCAACTTATTTATTAGAAAAAAATTTGGCATACGATATATTATATTCGATATTTTTTCAATAATTAATTGTCTACTCAAGTGTAACCTTGTCCATATGAAATTACCACACTTTATCTGCTCCACCCAGAAATTGAACGCCCAACATTTCCTGGTTACAAGATATAACTTCAAACAACCAAATAAAAAACATAAATATACATAAAAAATGAGATTTATTAATTAGTTTTACAATAGTCATGAATTAATTTGGCAAATTCGCTTCTTATGGCTTGCATCATCACATCCTTAATTGATTACCAAGCATGGAGACCAATTGGAGCGGCATGTACGGCATGATAAGGAGCTGGATGTACAGACAATGCTGGAGCGGCATGAAGACTCAATGCTGGAGCAGCATAGGCTGAGATTACTGGAGCAGCGACGATTGGAGCAGCATGTACGACTGGAGCAGCAAGAACCGAACTGTGTACAATGGAGCTGGAGCTGTGGCTGTACGATGTGGGTACATGACCAACAATCGCGCTGCTGTAGACAGCTGGAGCCAATAGGCCAGGACGAGCGGCAACTACGGCCAAAAGAGCAGACAACACCACCAATTTGAACATTTTGATTTGTTTGTTTAGGTCTGTGCTGTACTGTAGACAAACTAAGACTGATGGTTAATTCGATGTCTTCGGAAGCTTTATATATCGTTTAAGTGAATGTTGCAATCCACCTTGTAAACGCAAGTGTATAAGGATATACACGAGCTTGTTTTGAAAAAAAATATTATTTCAATTTATGTTATACGGCAAAAGTAAATAAATAAAAAGTATGGCCTTCAATTTTGATTTGAAGATTATAATATAATAGATAATAATAACGCTTATTATTGATTTTTTATTTAATTTAATTTGAGTTATGATTTTACAAGGAATATTCGAATTTGTATGTAAATGAGCGTATAAAAAATTGACTTCCTCAAAAATTATAATAAGTTATGATTTTTTAATACTAATGAAAGCATCATAGTTTTGCTTACGAAATATTTATAAATATTTTCGTAAACAGATCCAATTTGCATAAAATTTCAAAAATATTTTAATGGGTTGATAAAACGTATCAGAAATAAAGAATTTAATTAAATATCAAATTCTAGAAATAGTTTAATTATTAATTTAATGATCCCAGATTCTTAAAATGTATTTCTTTTTCCATCTAAATTTAATTTGATTTTTTTAAAACCAATTTAGCACAGCTTTAATTTCATTCCAATACCGAGTGTTTTCATACCTAATTAAAGCAAACGTTGCTCAAAAATTCGTTTTTCCTTGAACAGCCCAAAAAAGTACTTTTACACAATGCAACATTGAATTTTTTATGGTGCATGTAGAACGTTTTATGAAATAATTAAGCAACTTTGATTTTATCCTATGCATTTTGAAAAATATTGTTTGCACGAAAAATATGTATGAGTTACAAAATTTGGCTATTTAATTGGGACCACATTGTATAAACGGCATGCAAATTTAATGTCCTATAAATATTTAAATAATTGAAAAGCTACATTTTTAAAATAACAAATGAACCAGTCATCTGAGCATTTTGAATATTTTCTCAGCGTTCGCTTTCGATTGCAGCATCCGACCTTCAACTTGAAAAAAAGTTTCACTGCCATTTGGAATGCTAAAATATTTTATTTATTTAAATAAAATTATACATTTAAATAAATATTATATTATTATTACTATATAATATTGGATTTTTAAATACGAACAAAAAAACTGACTCAAAAAGCAATTTACTTGTTTGATTGATTCATTATCCTTTCATGCAATCCTTGCTATGAGATAATATACGATTTTTGTTGCTTTAATTTTACTTTAATCACATATTAAGCTATTAACTTTTTTTTCACGTATAATAGCATGCCTACTAACATAGAAAATGATTGACTATAAATCAAATTAGCTATTTGTACATTTTATGACTCAGAAATAGTTTATTGGTAATTTTACTCTTATATGTGATATTTAATTAGGTTAAACTAAATACTCATTGACACTCGAATAGGCTTTTCCAGCAACATATTTCCTTTAAATACGATACATATACTTTTTTATATCTATTGCATTGAACGCATTTTTTTTCTTCCAAGGTTTTTTTAAGAGAGTTGAAATTTTGGGAGTTTGTGAAGCGGAAAATGTAACGCAATTATTATATATTTTTGTCCTTTTGTAACATAGGTGTATTACAAATCTACATATGCATGCACATGGTACGTAATTCGGTCGGGACTTGAATATGAGACAAGCTTTCACCCATTTTTATAGAAATTTCACAACAACAATACAAACAACGTAACAACAAAAATCTACATAAGGACTACTAGTTGCATTACGTTCTATTTTGCATTTCGATTAAACACTACTAAATAATTAACAGTTAATGTGTAATTATTAATGATACAATCATGAATACCACCATCACAACATGATAATTAGCTGACATTGAATTGCAGCGATATAATTATTGTATTGCTATGAATAAATGCAATCATGATGCTGCTGAAAAAATCCATTTAATTTTCTTGTCAAGATTATAAACTGAAATAAAGCAAAACAAAATAAATAATTAATTAAGCTACGTACTTTATAAATAATGTACTCGTACAAGAATATTATCAGCGGATCGTCAGACGGGTGTTTCTTCATATTCTTGTACTTCAGATGTAGAGCCTTGAGAAACTTTTTGTAACATTTTTAATTTTTGAAAGATCGTATCATTATTTTCACATTATCTTTTTTTGTAAAATATTTAATAGTTCACGATTTCTTATTTGATCTTTGATGAGCAGATGCTCTTAAAATTTTTTGAAAAAATATCTATTTTATATTTTTTAAGGTAAATTTAAGTAGACAAAATAATTTAATTGCATAATTTATTTATTTTACACACAAAATTTACATCAGAATTTAAATCAGTCCTCTCGCATAAATTACCAAGCTTGAACGGCTGGAACATGAGCGGCATAAGATAATGGAGCAGAATAAGCGCCATAGGCATGTACAGCTGGAGCAGCATGAGCATACGCATGTACCGATGGAACGGCATGAGCATACGCATGTACAGCTGGAGCAACATGAGCATAGGTATGTACAGCTGGAGCAGCAGCTACAATGGTCTTCTGGACGACTGGCGAAGATACCACATCGCTTCTGTACGAATGGCTGACAGCCGATGGAACCACAGCTTGGTGGACAACTGGAGCAGCGGCATAAGATACAACTGGAGCAGCTACCACAGTCTTTTGTACAACTGGAGCGGCAGCGTAAGACACAACTGGAGCGGCGACGACGGATTTGCTGACGACATCAGTTCTGTAGGAGCTGCTGACTGCGGATGGTACTACGGTTTTGTGGACGACTGGAGCGGCAAGGTAAGCTTGTTGGACGACTGGAGCAGCGGCGGCGTAGGTGGCAATGACTGGTTTGCTGACTACGTCGGATCGGTATGAGTGGCTTACAGCTGATGGAGCGAGGTAGGAAGAGTAGGCAACGGCTCCATGAAGATGGCCTGGTTTAGCTACGGCAACGGCTACGAGAGCAGACAACACCACCAATTTGAACATTTTGATTGTTTTTAGGTCTGTGTTGCGAGTCGATTGACTAACTGAAACTGATGGTTTGTTTTTTCTAGATCGCTAGTATTTATACCAAATCGCTTAAGACGTAATTGGTTTAATATATTCGGCTTATTTTGCATATAGATTCATATATCTAGGATATAGTTAATCAAATCCTTGGTGGACCTAGACCTTGATACTTTTACTAATTCGAAAGAATGTAAAAAAAATTAGACTGGCTGTACATAATTTATTTATATTAGAATTTACAGTTCCTTATTGTAACTGAACTAATTATTGTTATATTTAATATTCAAGGAGTAATAGGTAGATTTTTATGAATTGAAATATTCTAAATACATTAAACACAGTCAAGTGTGCAAAGTGTATTATGAATGAAATATGCAAATGTAGAATAAAATTGTATAATTGGATTTAATTCATTATAGTACAATAATAAATGCTAATCGATATAATTTTTACAATTCTTTAGATAAATTAAATAAACATAATTATCTACACAATTTATTTAATTGTATAAATTTTTTTCATTATAAAATTTAAGCATTACGTCTACTTAGTAAAAGTCTTTACATATTTTTGCAATAAAAAACGTCTAATGAGTAAATATTCGCATTGTATAATGCAAAAGCTAATTAATTAAATTCCCTATCTAGCAACTCCATATTTTGAAAATCATTAATAAATTTTAAGCTTTCTACTGATTATAGCAAAAATAATTAGCTATATTACAAATCGCTATTGGGTGATATTCGCAGAAAATTGCCAACCTTCGCCAATTGATCAAGGTTTAGGTCACGAACTGGTAGATATCACTGACATTTCCTTTGTATGCCGTTCTATACACAAAAATCAATGGTTTAGACGAATTAAATTGTTATAATTACTAATTATAATATATTCTAAAGGCTAAAATGTATAAATACCGCGATCTAGAAAAAATAAACCATCAGTTTCATTCAGTTAGTCATTCGACTCGCAACACAGACCTAAAAACAATTCAAAATGTTCAAATTGGTGGTGTTGTCTGCTCTCGTAGCCGTAGCTGTAGCTAAACCAGGACATCTTCACGGAGCTGTAGGATACTCATCCTACCTGGCTCCAGCAGCTCTGAGCCACTCGTACAGATCCGATGTAGTCAGCAAACCAGTCATTGCTGCCTATGCCGCTGCTCCAGTCGTCCAACAAACTTACGTTTCGGCTCCAATTGCTGTTCCATCTGCTGTCAGCAGCTCCTACAGGACTGATGTTGTGAGGAAAACCGTTGTAGCTGCTCCAGTGGTGTCTTATGCTGCAGCTCCAGTCGTTCACCAAGCGGTTGTTCCTGCTGCTGTAAGCCATTCGTACAGAAGCGATGTGGTGTCTGCTCCAATTGTCCAAAAAACTATTGTTGCTGCTCCAGTGGTTTCTTATGCTGCTGCTCCAGCTGTGTCTTACGGCTACGCTGCTGCTCCAGTTGTCCAAGCTTGGTAATTGAGGAGAGAACTGATAATTCTGATGTAAATTTGTGTATTAATTATAAAAATAAATAAAAATGATATTATTGCAAATATTTGGTTTTTTTTACTTAATTATTTGGAATATGATTAAATTCAATTTTTCTAATTTTGGCATGTAAAATGTGACTTTTCAAAATCGATTGTAGTTGGCAAACGGCACATTTTACGCAACTGGTGATGTAATGAAAAATATTTCACAACTGGTGATGAAAAGTTCCGAATAAAGCCTACTTGTTTTGATAAAATTCACTAAATTATTAATATCATAAGTTTAAAAAACTCTTTTTTGAGAAGGTTCTTGTAAAAATTAGAAAAAATCTTGTATGCAACATGTTAGGAAATGCTATTTTGTGTAACTCGCGTTATTTTGCAGAACTCGCTGCGCTCGTCCCGCAGAAATCCGCTCGTTACACAAAAAAATGCATTTCCTAACTGGTTGCATAAATAGCTATTAAATGCAATTCAAAATTTGATTAAATTTTTGTCGCATTTGCGAAAGAAAGCACTTCTTTGTAACATTGTATATAATTATTGCTCCGTTATTGTTATATCAACAACCAGACTATTAATTAATATATTCCAGCCAATTGCATCAATCTTCGACTTCCTCATACAAATACTAACTAAAATATTACTACAACACGCATTCCGATACCTAATAGAAAGATTTTCAATGCCATCTAACTCTTCACCTTCTGCTTAGTATAAATACGAGTACAAACATAATACATGCATCAGTTCCAATTACAATCAGCTCAACACAGACCTACTAAACAAAACAAATCGTAAAAATGTTCAAATTGGTGGTGTTGTTTTCCCTCGTCGCTGTAGCTATGGCTAAGCCAGGTTACTTACATGGAGCGCATTTGGCTTACGCTGCTCCAATTGCCGTTCCTGCTGCCGTCAGTCATTCGTACAGGACCGATGTTCATAGCCAACCCTTGATTGCTACCTACGCTGCTGCTCCTGCTGTTTATGCTGCGCCAATTGCTCATCACAGCGCTATTGTGGCTGCTCCAGCTTTGACGGCTTATGCTGCTCCATTGGCTCTTGGTTATGGGCATGGGGTCCATGCTTGGTGAACGAGGAAGAACTGATGATTTTGAATTTTCTGTATAAATATTAGTTTAAGTTATATTTAATATAAATAAAAAAATACAAAATTATATTTGATCCTTTTATTATTTTTGAAATGTCCTAAAGTAAAATGTTTTACCAATTATTTTTGCTACATAAAATTATTTTATTAAAGATTGATTGTAAAAAAACACAATGAATTGGCAATTTCTCAGCTAAAAAACATTAGTAGATTTTTTATGGATAAATAAGTCTATAAAAGTCACGCGTTTTCTTAATTAATTGATTATTTGATAGATCATTAAGCAAAATAGCAAATCACTAAACATCACTACAATAACAACAATTATTACCTTGACCTATAAATTAATACGCATTTGTAATGCCCATAAAATATAATGAGTCGTTTCAAAAAGTTAAAATTTAATAAATTTATTAATAATTTATTTGTTTATTTCAAGCAGCATATAATATTTCCTTTTAGAGCGTAATCTGAAACTTGTGTGGTAGATTAACGTTAAGATATTTGGATTTTTGTAATTTGAAGCATTCTGAAAAATTTACAATGCATTTTTATCTCATTGTTTATATAAAAAACAATATAAAGTAAATTTTCAATTTACTGCATGTGAAATAGACCAACGTTTAATTTATTTACTGCAAAATTTTAAACTAAATTATTTTACAACTAATGCGACTGATTATCACCTTGTTAAAACGCTCTATTTTCGCATCCTGGAACGCAAGCTTTTATGAAATGATTAATTGCTTTCGAATTGCGTCGAACGAATAAATAAATATTTTGAAACAATTTCACGATCAAGGTCTGACTGGCTGTGCAACAAAATTCCAACATTGAAGCTTGAATAATGAAAGGTAATTGTGCGGCAATTTTTGAACGCGTCATGATATGTAGACTTGATTTCCTGCTACCACTTTATACATTACAATTCGAGTATTGTCCATCTATAAATACCTGCAGGAATCGCCCAGATGGCATCAGTTAGTCTGAAGACTCGTTCAACACAGACCTTTAACGAAAAATTGCAAAATGTTCAAATTGGTGGTGTTGTTTGCTCTCGCAGCTGTAGCTGCAGCTAAGCCCGGCTATCTAGCTGCTCCATCTGTGATTTTGCCATCTGCAGTAAGCCATTCCTACAGAAGCGATGTCGTCAGTCAACCGTTGGTTGCCACTTATGCTGCTCCATCCATCATTGCGGCTCCAGCTATCCACACTTATGCAGCTCCATTGTCGTCTGCCATCACCCATCAATCTCGAGTTGATCTTCATCATGGATATGCTGCTCCTTTGGCGTATGCTGCCCATATTCCAATCTACCATGCTTGAGACTTGGGGGAATTTTGAGAGGACTGATACACATACGACTTTTCTATAGACTTTTATGATTAAGGACTTTTTTGAATAAAATTATGATATAAAAAAATAAAAAAAATAATTTCTCAATTTTCGCACACCCAATTTCCTTCAAGTAATTAGCAACTAAATAATTATTCTAATTTTAATGAGCCTTGTTTAAATATTGAAATAGTTGCAGGCAGTTGTTTTTTGTTTATTATGTGTGAATTAGCTTGAAATAATGGCTTGAAACAATTTCATAAGTCTGAGTATTGGAATTATTAAGTGTCAATACATTGCGGAATCAATCTCATTAAATCCTTGGGAACACTTTTTTGCATATTTATTGATGACTACACCTGTAACACTAATTATTTTAATTTAATTTACCACATATTTAATTTATGTTTTTATAAAATTTCATGTACTTCAAATAATAACATAAAGAATCACTGGTATTAAATTAGCTTTGCTACAAAATAATCTTTTTTATTATTAAAGCTCTTCAAAAGTTCTCATTAAATTGTTTTATTATTTTTTTTCGTAGGAGGATAATCAAATAAATTTGCAAAAAATTAGTAGTAAATATAAATATTTATTGAATAAATTTACAAAACATATTTTCAAGTATTTTCGCTACAAACAATTACGATTACCATCCATGTCCATAACCATGTCCAAGACCTCCATATCCCGATCCCAAACTGTATCCATGTCCGCCATACGCTCCATGTCCACCATATCCTCCATACCCGCCATATCCTAAGCTGTATCCCGAATGTCCCAAACCATGTCCCAATCCATGACCAAGACCAATTCCGCTTTCCAATCCATATCCGTAACCGGAGACTAATGGAGCAGAATATCCCGAATAGGCCACTGGCGCAGCTACAATGGTTTTGGTCACAATAGGGGCAGCATAGGTTTTGATAATTGGCGCACTGTGGACATCCACTCTGGAGCTGTAGCTAGTAGCTGCTGGTAAAGCATAACCACCATGAAGGTATCCTGGAGTTGGTGCACTTTTGGCGACACAAACCAAAGCGGCCAATACAACGAATTTGAACATTTTTCAGGAGCTGAAGATCGAACTTGTTGAATATACTACTGTTTGAGTGAGAATATGGATATTAGAAAAATTGCTGCATTTATATACGTACGAAAAGTAGTAAAAAGGTGAAATAGTTGGGCAATTTGTCCCCTCTAATTGTTGCATTAGTTAATATACAAATTCAAGACCTTTGTTGTGGGAAATTGCTGTAAAAGAAGTATATAAAATATGGTCACGCGTCGTTGGCGACCGCCAAGTTTCAAGTATGTGGAACGAAATTTGTAATTGTGTGTGATTATTGTTAAAGAAATATTATGCATACCTAGATAGAATTTCATTCAAATGGTGAGACTTGGTTGAAGTTGGATGGAATCAATATCACACCTACTGTCATTATTTATTGTAACTTTTTATTTGAATGGCTCTTCATAATGTGCTCATGTGTTTGAATTGTATAATGACTTAATAATTACTATTCATGATTTTTTATGTAATATAACGAAAATGTAATCCTGCGTTTTGAAATTGGAACTTTGTTTACATATAATATAATTAATAATTAAAGTCAAGATTATGAAAGGGTCAGATATAATTAAGTAATTGCTTTAATTAAAAATAATTCCAGCAACTCGTATTTGCATTCTATTTCGCATTTTTTACATAAAAAATAAATGAAATTATCGTATTCGTATTATTTTTAATTATTAGGCATTGAGAAATATTTTTTAAAAATAATTTGCTTAATAAAGACTTAGTTGTGATTGGTTCTAAGTGTCGTCCAGGGCTCCTTAAATAAAGTCGCCTTTGTTGGGCCAAATCTTTCGCAATATTTATAATTACACATGTAGTTTTTCAGAAATCATTTATTTCAAAACGCCACTTGCTCATAAAGCGTAACACACTTTTAATGAAACTTTTTATAAAAAAATATTCAGGGCTAGATTTAATTTTCTTTAATTAGGTACATGAATTCTATAAAGTTTCTTAAAATCAAGTTCAAATTAGCCAACCCACACAATTAATACCTTTATCGTAAATTATGCTGCATTTTTTGCCTGTCGCTCAGATTTTGATTAAATGTATTATTTCTTTAGAAACGAACACCTATTATTTAAAATAAATGGTTCTAATTTGAAAGCTTTGTATGTAAAACATGTAAGTAATTTATTTCATGTGTAACAAAATTATAATTGTATAATAAAACAGATGAAAGTTTATTTGACAATGTTTTTATTTTCCTTCATGCACAAGACTACAAAATTTCGGTCTACCAACCATATCCTCCTCTTCCTGAACCCCCTCCAAGTCCACCTCCTGAACCACCGCCTGAACCACCTCCTAGCCCGCCGCCTAAACCACCTCCTAATCCACCATATCCTCCATGTGATCTAACATCATATCTGGAAATATGTGCGACTCCTGTCGAAACGGCTACAGGAACAGAATGGACAGAAACCACAGGAGCGTGGGCAATTGCAATACCACCAGTTCGAAGAACACCATGACCATGACCAATATTACCAGGATACGCTTCTGCTGCAAGGATTACAGCAGCAATAGCCAAAAGGACTATCATTTTAGAGCACATGTTGATTATTCGGATACTAGACAACTGAATATATTTTTAATGCAGAATTTTTAGATTTTATAGTCTTAAGGATTTTTTAAAAATGTGATATATTAGTTTTCAGTTTTAATTTACAGTTGATGGTAACCCGATGATCTGAAACTTATATTTAACACGCAATATGGGGTGTGAAATTAATATTCCAGTCCCAAGGTACTTATTAGTCTCAACACCTTTTTCGTCTTTGAGATGCACCAAATTTATATTCATTATGTTCATATTTATCTTAAAAACCATAAGAATAAATATGGTAACACTGATACCTAAGGATCAGTTTTCTTCCAGGATCAAATTGCACGATTGCAAAATTTTGAAAGGTGCGATATCTATTTTCACTTTTCACCCTACAACTTTATGACTATATAAAGCGATTTAAATTTAATTTAATTATCAGTACTTCATCTGAACTATCATACAATTAATTAAATAATCATGTTCAAAGTAATTGTTTTGTGTGGACTCGTAGCAGCAGCTGCAGCCTTACCTGGTGGTATTGGTTTAGGCGGCGGATTAGGTGGCGGTTTGGGCGGCGGTGCAGGCGGCGGTGGAGGACTTGGCGGAGGACTTGGAGGACATGGACATGCCGTGGTTGTCGCTCATCACGTTCCAACTGCCGTTAGTCAACAAAATCGTCATGACATCCATCATTCCCATGCATCCCAAGTTACTGCTGTAACTCACCATGTTCCAGTGGTATCACATGTGCCAGTTGTTTCCACTCATGTTGTGACTCATGGTCATGGAGGATTAGGAGGAGGACTTGGAGGTGGACTTGGCGGTGGACTTGGAGGAGGTTTGGGAGGCGGATTAGGCGGAGGTCTTGGAGGTGGATTAGGAGGAGGACTTGGTGGCGGATTAGGCGGAGGACTTGGAGGCGGATATGGCGGTCACGGATATTGATAAACTGAATTTGTCAGCGTTTGTACATTTTTGACTAAATAAAGCTATAAGGTAAACACTTGTTTCTTGTCTACCCCTTTTAATTAATAGAACAATAATTAATATTGATATAAATTTATTTAAATATATGACATGTATTTACATAGTTGCATAAATAAGTATAAACAAGCATAATTATTAGTAATGTCCATAAGCTAATGGAGAAGCGGCAAGAAGTGGACTCTTAATTAAAGCGGGGGCAGCAGCATAATGATAAGCTGGAGCTGCTAGAAGTGGAGCGGCTTTAAGAATTGGAGCTGGTGCCACATGTATAGCTGGTGCAGCTGCATAAGCGGTCTTGTAGATAGGAGCTGCAGCCACGAGTGGTACCGAATTAGAAATCTGCAATTAAAACATATTAATGCTCTTCTAGTACTCTAGATGTAGACACAATTTTAAATAATTGCAGTCTTAACTTACTTTGTAGGTGTTTTGGTAGGAGGTAGCTACTGGTACTGCTGCTTTTACCAGAGGTGCTACATGAGCTACCGGAGCAGCTACAAGTGGAGCTGAATAGGCTAGTGGACTGCCTAAGTAGCCTGCGCTTACAGCGGCGAAGAAGAATGGAAGAGCTACCACCTAAGGAAAATATTTTTAAATTTACTGTATCAATAAATTATGAACTAACTTACAAGTTTGAACATTTTTCTGGTTTTGCGTTGGTGTTGAAGAAAAGAATGAGCGCTCAGGGGCTGCGATTTGATTTTATAGTGGATCCAATTGAAGGCAAGCCCCTAACAAGTACTAGCAATAACCCATGTAGTTGTGGGTCAGGGTTATGATGTAAGAAGCCCCCATAAGAGTGTTCACTTTCGATTCGATTGTTGTAATTTATGATGATATATGGAAGCACATATTAAGTATAGTAATGAATTAATTATTGCGATCCGAATTAATTTTTGGTAAATCCTTGATTTTTTTCAATTTGCATTAAATTAATTGTCATTTTTATAGATTAGTATGCCTGTATGCATTGGAATTTATATTAGATAATTAATTTTAGTGTCACATAAATAATTGAAAAGTTTTGTACTAGATTTCATACATTTTCAATGGAAGTGATCATGAACATAATTATAATGCAATTGTTATAAAATCCTTCAACGCCTCTTTTCCTATATTAATGAAAAAAATTTGTCTAAGATTCCGATTTCAATCTAGTATTGTTTTAAGTGATAAAATTAATCGTTATAATAATAAATGATGTTTTATGCATGTAAATGTAATTATGTTATTTAACAGTAGATTAATTCTGAATGAATACATAATTCTATTCAGCCATGATTTTATTCATTACCAATATGCGGAAATAAATTGAGAAACACTAAATTAAATTCTTGATGGGTCTGCTGTTGTTTGTCCATACGAAATTCGAAGTTTTTAATTCATTTAGTTTTATTACATTTGTCGAAATTTAATTTTGCAAATTAATTTACATTTACAATGTAAATTTGGTCACGTGAATCTAGTACTAGAATCCAGTGCATAAATATGTGAAAATGAATTAATAATGAAATGCAATAAGTGCAATACATAAAAAGCGGTTTAATTATCAATTCTATGTAATGATCAATAAAATAAAGTTAAACGCACTTGCCTGCTTCATAACTGATCCATTTATAAGCGCTATAAGAATCTAGATTTCAAACTAGATCATTTGAAATATACTCGTATGTGTGTCTATTAGATAATTTATATTATTATTCCACTAGTAATTTATTATAGCTATAGAATGAAAACCTATTGGTAAGGTTTACATTTAAACACAATGTTTTTAACACAATTTTATTTTCTATTCAGAATATAAATTATTAAATAAATAAGTTACAGTAGCATTACTCAATTTTTATCTTAGATTTAATAGTGTCCTCCAACTCCAAGACCAACACCTCCAATACCACCGTTTCCAAGTCCTCCCAAACCTAGAGTGCCAAGACCCAAACCCCCTCCAAGTCCACCAATTCCTCCAAGACCATTATTACCGACAGAAATACGTCCATATCCCATATTTCCTCCAAGTCCACCAAGACCACCATTGCTTACAAGAACACCTCCATGTCCTACACCTGCTCCTAAACCACCAATTCCCCCAAGTCCTCCAAGACCTAATCCTCCAAGACCGGTATTGCCTAACAGTACACCGCCATGTCCCATATTGCCTCCAATTCCACCAATTCCTCCAAGTCCAATACCCCCAAGACCACTATTGCCAATCAAGAGTCCTCCATGTCCCATATTTCCACCAATTCCTCCAAGACCAATACCTCCAAGACCACTATTTCCGACAAGAACCCCTCCATGTCCTATACCGCTTCCTAAACCAATAGTTCCAACCCCTACAGGTCCATGAGCTACTAAACCATTGCTGATACCTCCAAGTCCTAAGCCGGTGCTAATAATTCCAGCGTTAGCCACACATATCACTAAAGCGAATACGAACTAAAAATTAAGAATATTTTATGTAATTATTAATTATCTGCTTAAGGAGTACTTACCAATTTGAACATTTTAACAGGTTGTTGATGACTGTATGCACATAAGACAGAATGATTTAAATATTAATTATTAGTCTGATTTATAGTAAATTTTCAATCCCACTAATATTACTAAATTATCAAAAATTTATTGAAATCTAGAGCAAGGGCTGCACAATTAGATTAATAAAATTTAATTCAATTTGACATTTATGATACAATTTATTCTTTATGCGACACCTTATCATTGATGTTTTATTTGTGAGAGTTTTTTTAACTAATTAATATACAAGTATTGAAAATTATATTTTATAATAGAAAAAATCGGAACCATGCCTCAAATAATATTCATCAATTATTATTAGTTTTATCAGTTGCAGTTGAAATATTCATATTTATTGAAATAATGTATTTAATGCATTATGCAAATCCTAATTATGTTTATATATAATAATTTATTACTTATTGACATTATTTATGGATATTTAAATAGCATATAAATATTATTAGTTTTTGTTCCAGATTTTGTGCATTTTCAATTTCAATGTAAATGATCATGGTCAATATACGAGTAGAACAATTAAATTATTTAACCTTCAACACCTTTTCTCATATTTAGGAATTAGTAAAACACAAATGGATCTATAAATATGATTTTTATCTAGTATTGTATTTATGATAAATAGAAATAATTGTATCTGTATGGTTTTGAAGTTAAACAATGTTTTTTGTATAAATAAATAAATATATTTGATAAAACCTTTGGTAAAGATATTACCAATATTTCTGGTATTTTTTTCGTTAAAAGAAAGTTTGTCTCTCAAATGGAGCAAAAATGATTTCAAAACAGATGAACTCTGCCTTAACAAGATTTCCGGATCGTGAAAAAAACATTTTAATATTAATTAATTAAACAATGAATAACTCAAAAACTATGCCCCGTGTTCAAGAACTGATTGCGTTTTTGGATTCTACGGATTTATTTATATTTTTCCACCAAATTTCATCAAGATCGGCGAAAGTTTAGGTTTTACAAGAGAGCGTCGATGCAGTTGTGCATCTGACTATTAATCGGTCATTCACCCTGCACGACAAAACGATTAAGCAGGCACCTGGCGCATAATGCGTGATGCAGGTATTATGCAATCGAGGAATGCGCGTGACTCGTGCTGCCCCACTTAGTTAATAGTTTCGGGTGAGGGAATTTCGACCATAATGACTGTGGCCGTCAGCTTTAGTGCGCTTGCGCGGCCAACTTCAACTGACAGTTCAGTCCTTGGTAGAATATTTATAAATTACTACTGTGAAGTGTAAAGTGTTCTTAAAAAGTGTTAATTATGGAAATTATGGACAGTTTTAGGGCTCCAGTCAGGGCCCCACTATGATAGAAAACCCCTACGAGGCAAATAATATCGTGGGTATGTGAAGCGCAAGATAGAGCCGCAGCCGGATCGAAACAGTCGCGGATGTTTTTAAGGTTAGAATTTACAATATTTTACAACTAGTGTAGGAGACTTGCGAACATGCAACACATCGCCTATAAAAGTAAAATCAGCGTTAATTCTTGATGCCCAAGGTATAGACTTCCAAATTTTGTATCAGTACCGAGATCAGTACTAATTTTATACTAATTAAAGCTCGATTTCAAACCCGTGCGTAAATCTCGAGTGTAAGATCGGGTGTAAAATCTCTAGAATTTACCCGAGAATTAATCTCATTAATTCAGTTCGAGTATCTATACTACTCGTATTATACCATTTATAAAACCGAGCATAATTAGTTATTTATGTATCAAGGCAGTAAAGTCGAGGAGCATATTATATTTTATCATATTCCGCTTTAATAATATTCTATAAATTAATTGATATACTCCATAGACATAATATTAGTGAAAAATTGTATTATACAATTGCAACTACTAAATAAATACAAAATGTAAAACCAAACAATATTTTTAACATGATTTTTATTTATACAAATTTACAATTTACATAATCAAATAAATAAATTCAAACTTAAACAGTAACGTTGCTCATTTTTAAAATCGAATAAATATAATTTAATAATGTCCTCCAAGTCCAAGTCCAATACCGCCAAGACCTCCATCACCCACAAGAACACCTCCATGTCCAATACCACCAAGTCCGCCAAGAACACCTCCATGTCCAATACCTCCAAGTCCAAGTCCTCCATTTCCTACAAGAACTCCTCCATGTCCAATACCGCCTAATCCACCAAGACCAATGCCTCCAAGACCAACAGTTCCAACGGCTACTGGTGCAGCTACTGCAACTGGAGCATGAGCTACAGCAATTGGAGCAGCTACTTTAGCTACAACAGCTGTTGGATGCAAACTGATTTGGTTGTTGTTTTGGTATGAGGTAGCAACGTGGGTTTTTACAGCAATGGGAGCGGCAACAGCCACTGGAGCATGAGCCACAGCTACTGGAGCAGCTACTAATCCATGGCCGACTCCACCAAGACCATATCCACCTAATCCACCAAGTCCGATTCCTCCAAGACCGACTCCACCTAATCCGGTGCTAATCACTCCGGCGTTGGCCGCACATACCAGCAAAGCAAAGACGCACTAAAGAGCACCAAGCATTTATATTTGGGGTAACAAATTTGTCCAATACTTACCAATTTGAACATTTTGTTAGGTTGTTGTTCGTTCTATGCACTTGAGACTGAATGAATCAAGAAAGATGATTTGTGGGATTTTATAGTAAAGTTGCAACCCCACTAAAAATGCAGCAATATCAAAAATTAATTGAAATGTAGAACAAGGGCCGCACAATTACTTTAATAATACTTAAATGTTATTATAGACGTATGCATTTTCAATTAAATTATATATTTATTTATCTTTATCCAAGAGAGAAATGACATTGCACTTGCAGCAATGCAGAATAAGCTGTATTGCACCTATGAATAAATGCATTCATTGCCTTTTTATTAGATGAAGTTGGAGTGAGTCTAAAATCGGATTAGCTCGATACCAAAGTTGTTTCGTGGCATAGTTACTTGACCGATATATTGCATTTTTAAATTGCAAATGTGCAGTGTGTGAGCGTATGTCGGTGGTAAATCATATGGCTAAAATTATTAATCATAATTATATTGCAAAATTCATTGATCGCATTAACGCATAATATCAATTAAAATTCTATACTTATATTTATGTATTCCAACAACACTTAATTATAATGTTCCAAAGTATTTCGATATTTAATTTTACATTCAACAATTGATTTATGATGTTTTATATAATAAGTAAAATAATAATTATTCTTTATTTATTATCCTTATTATTTATTTATTTATTGTAATATATTATTAGTTTATTATCCTTGCTTCAGGTTCATGAATTTATTTATAAAATCCTGAAAACCACTTGTTGATTTACTGGTTGCATACATTTATAATAAATACATCGAATACTTCTTTAATTAAATTTATAATTAATTAATTTATAATCAATCAATTACTTTTTTAAATAAAAAATTTTTATTTAAAAAAGTTACTGTAATAATTGAAGAATTAAATATCTTACACATTTTATTTGCCTTTTTTTAATCAAATGCAGCACCGAGTTTTGCAACGGCAAAGAAGGTCGGTTGGTTAAAAAATAAATTGGTTAAAAAATAATTGTCTTGGAGCTCATAATAAAATAAGATTCTTTATTATTTATTTGTGCAAAGACTCAAAATCGAGCTCAAAATACTCTAATTAACTTTTAACTCATAATTTTTTTTTCATTTTTAACTTTTCTCGGACCATTCCGAGTCTTCACTAAGTCTACCATTAAATAAAAACCAAATAATAAATTTTAACAATTTTATTTTATTTTTGACACCAAAATATTGTATTTACAAATTAAGAGTTGCTCAAATCCCTATTGTAGTAAATTAAATTAGTGAAGGAGACCACCACCAAGACCTCCAAGACCACCAAGACCTCCAAGTCCACCACCAATTCCTCCAAGCCCGTGGCCAATTCCTCCAAGTCCAATTCCTCCAAGACCACCGCCGATACCTCCAAGTCCATGGCCAATTCCAACACCGATAGCTACTGGTGCATGGGCAACAGCCACCACTGGAACTGGATGGACACTAATTTGGTTGTTGTTTTGCCATGAGGTGGCTCCCCATCCAATAACTCCAGCTTGAGCTACGCAGACGATGGCGGCTAAGACAATCTGCAGATCAAACAATTTGATTAATTCAGTTATTTGTGTCAGTTTTATTAAAGGTTGCTAAATAATTGAGTATAAATAGTCCGGTTTTGCATATATATGAAAATTAATAGACCGGCACAATATTGAAATGCAAATTTTTGTAAACCAGAAATTTGAGAAAAATCATACTTACAAGTTTATACATTTTTACGATTGTATTGTAAGTTGGTATAGTTTTGAAATGACTATGCCTTTGTCAATTCCGTATGGCGGTTTTATAGTAAAACCAAATGGCCCCACTGTAACCCCTTTTATTTAGAACAAGGGCTCCTTTCAATATTAGAACAACTTTATTGAAAATATTGGCATCAAGGCAATTTTGAATTATTCAAATCCTGGTATTTTTTTGGATATAAACGATTATATTAATTCTATGCACAATTAAGCATTCTATGCATATTTATAGATACTCTTAATTGTATATATAATAATAAGCGTTGCAGACCAAAAAATTATAGACTAGTTTTGTGATTTTCAAAAAAACAAAATGTGATGCAAATAGGACCATGCTTGGTAATAATAGCAATAATTATTAAATCATTAATTGTGGGAACCAAATTAATTGGTGTTTTATAAGTTTTATAAGTTTTTTGTCGCAATAGATTTAATAATAATTGTTGGCAACTATTAATATTAGGTAATTATCGTAATTATTTCCGTCAGCATCTAAAATTCTCTTATTAAATATTTGTCACAAAATAATATCGCATTCCAGTTCAATGTTGGCTGATTGAATAAATTATATTTATGCATGAATCCCAATTTTGTGTTAATTAGATGGTAAATATATTTACTGCATAAATTAATTTTATATCAGTACAAACAAAAACATACGTAATTATTGAGTATAAAAAATTCTTAATGGCAATAGAAGATCAAGAATCAGGATGTATATCAAGCATCAGCAGGAGAACTATCGCGTAGAGATGGAAAAGTTGAAATAAAAATTGGTCTTAACTCCTAGAAATTAATCCATCTTAACCATTTAATTCGCCTAAATAATTTTTTCTAAAGTCAAAACTTAGCTAATTCATTTTCTCGCCTCAGAAAACTTTTTCAATCATCCCTTTTAACAATTTTATTTTACAATACTAATTTTAGAAAATTTTGCTGTTTATTTCAACTAATTTTGAATATTCTTTTGCTGATCTTGAAAGTGCAATTTCAGTTAAAACTGAATTGCTTTTAAACTGCAAAATAATAAGCAATTTTGATTTATTCAATTTTGTTTTTAAAAAACTTTATTAAAAAATATTTTTAATATATTTTGCTCCTCCAATTTTCTCGTAAAAAAAATTCAGGAATTCTCATCCTAAATTTTATAAATATTTAGACAATAAAACAATGGAAATATTTGTTTACAATTTTATTAACTTGAAATCAAAGATTTAATTTTACAATAAATAATACAAACAAAAACTTTCTTAATAATTACGCTGCTCATCCCCTATTCACTTAAAACCCTAATGCAGAAGTCCACCGTGAAGTCCAAGTCCTCCAAGACCGATTCCGTGTCCAAGACCAATTCCATGACCAACGACGGCAACGGGGGCGGCATGGACGGCATGAGTGGCAACAACAGCAGTTGGATGCAAGCTGATTTGATTGTTGTTTTGGTAGGATTCAGCTCCATGAGCTACGGCGATAGCATGTCCATGGCCCAAACCGATGACTCCGGCATTGGCTACGCAAACTACAGCGGCTAAAACAAGCTTTTCATCCAAAAATTAATAAATAGTCCATTAATTGAAAATTTTGGTTTGGTTTGATACTTACAAGCTTGTACATGATGTGGATTTGTGTTCTGGTATCGTTCGAAGCAATTGAAACGAATATGCTGCAAAGATCGTTTGGTTGTTTTTATATAGTGTAACAGCCCCACACTGAACCCCCTAATCTAGGGCAAGGGCTCCTTTCGATTATTTGAAACAACTAAAATGATACTATCTAAAATAGCTCGCTATGCAACTGGATATTTTACAGCAGCAGCATTGTTAGGATAATATGTGAATATAAGATGCAGTTACATAACAACGATTGAATGTTTGCAGAGAAATGCATGTTCGCTATGGTCTCGAGTCTATGTAATTACATTTAATGGCTATTTAAAAAAAAAGTTTGATATACTATGCAAATAATTACATAAAGGAGTTTTTTTTTTATAAAATATAACGCATTTTTAAGTTTCCTTTCAGAGCTTTTTTACATTCTCATAAGAACCTTGATCAATCTATATATGACAGAATAAAATTACCAATCAAGGTAAACTCAATTGAAATAATTTTCAGAAAAATTATTGACACTTTTTGCACCTAGTTTCAATCTTGCATACATTTATTTCACGGTAGTTTTTTGTTTATAAAATAAATAAAATTAAATTTAATGTATAATAGTTGGTTGCGATCATTTGCTCCTTACTGTTGATGCACCCTTTAGCATGATTTTTTCTAAGTACATTTTATTTTGCTGCGACTACTAGTAGTTATTGCAGAAATATGATTTTAACATTAATATATTTATAAAAATGGGTATTACTTAATACCCATTTATTTTTATTGTCTACTACTGTTCCTGCAGAGTATGAAATGATTTTACATTCCATAATAAAGTTCACTGAAGCGTTACTGCTAAGATATCCTTAAACAGGTTAGTGTATGGGCATTATTTTCAAAAATCAGTTATAGAAAGTCTTTTTTGCGATTCAGATATAATCACTAGTTTCCAAAATGGAACACATGATTTACTGCTGTAATAATTTAACAAATTGCACTATTCATAGTCATTGTGAAATAGAGACCCAGTATGTAGAACCTACACCTGAAAATAATTTCCAAAAATTATTTGATTGAAAATTTTAATTATTTTTTAAACTTAAGTCAAGAGTGGCCCTACTAATGCAGTTTGTTATGTAATAGGAGTGTCCGTCACGGTCAGCTATTGCACTTGTGAAAGTGGAACAAGTGCATTTGACAATTAAATAAGTTACTATTTGGATTACCCGAAAATTATTGGTGAAAAAGTTTACTATTTTTGTTTAATTTGTTGTCATCAAAAATTTGTTGTAATTAGATTTTGTTGCGGTTCGAATAACCACCTACATCCTGAACAGTGTGGACATGCACAAGTATTTATTAGTTTTCTTGTTATTACACAAACTAGGTTTTCAGTCACAAAAATTTGTTTCTCATACAAATTGTGTAACAAAAAGTTTAAATACTTTCGAGAATATAAATATTAATATGCATATTACAATGAACTTGTTTCTAATAATTGTATCTACTGAATAGTAATTAAAATATGCACATAGTAACAAATTGGTGACAATTTAAAGATCATGCGAATAAATATAAATCATAATTGATTATTGCAAATAATTTTTTTATTTTAGTAAAAATATAATTTAAATAATATATTTGAAAAGTTTTATTGACAATAAATTGCTTACCTATTAATTACATAAAATTAAATATCCTGAAAAGCATCCATAATAATAAAGCAGGTTTTTATGAAACTATAAATCTGTTCCTTTTCATGATTTCTTCAGCTATAAATTAAAAAAAATATTTATTTGAAATTAGATAACATTTACATATTTACCTACTACTTAAGCAATTATAGAAAAACTAAAATTATCTAATTAAATAATTTCCCCATCAAACTCCGGTATAAATACCAATTTCCCAACCAATCCTCTTCAGTCCACATAAAAACAATGGCAGATTTAATTACTGAGCCATATTTCAAACTAAACCGCAAATTCTTGCAATGTCTAAGCTTGTGGCCGAATGACTATATAACCAAAACCAATAAACTGCAAGCAGCAATAGCGCTATCCCTCACAATATTTCTATCATTGGGCACAATTATTTTGGAAATCTATTTTCTCATTGATCATCAATATGAAAATGAAGTCGAATTTATCAAAGCAGGAGGCGTGATGTGCTTTCATATATTAACGGGAATGAAGTTACTTCATTGGATTATCATGATGCCAAAAATTACGACCCTTATTCTAAAAATTCAGCGTCCAAGTTTTAAGTTTGAGGAGTTTTACGTTAATCCGTTAAATGAAGAAGTGCAAGAGAAAGTAGTAAATGCAAAATATATGAAGGAGTATAGTAGACGCAAATTGGAATATGACACTACCATTATTACTGACCAAAAGTACTCTATTTCGGAAATTAAAGTTCTGATGGTACTTTGCGGAATGTCAATTGCTTTTTCCTATAGCTTAACTTTTACATTTTCAATAAGTGAACGCAAATTGCCCTATTCTAGTCACCACATTTTTGACATGAATAAAACCAGTGGTTTTTTTATTGAAGGGTTGTACCAGATTAGCGCAAACGGCTATATGGCTTATAGTGCTTTAGGTAAGTTCTATCTAAGCGAATTAATATTTTTATTTATAAGCCTAAATGTTTTAGTTACTGATTTTTGTATGGTTAACATTTTAACACATCTCGCAACACAAAGTAAAATTATTGGTGACTTTTTTGAAAATATAATCGTCGATAAAACTTTCTCTAAAAAGATTACGCAAAAGCAGCTATTTAAATGTATTGATGAAACTAACGAAATAATTTCAATTGTTGTTAAATTGGATGAATATATTATGCATTTAATACTCATCCAGGATTTACTAATTACTTTAATTATATGTTGTCTCGTTTACATTATTCCAAAGGATACTGAAGATATTTCAAAAATGATTGGTAATGTTTTATTTATTGTGGTGCTAAGTTTGGAACCGCTTCTTTTTGGATGGTATAGTCAAGGGTTTACAGAACAAGTAAAATATTAAATAAATTGAGTTCAATTATCTAAAGAGTAGGTAATTTTTAGTTTGGTAAATTATGCAGATCAATGTTTAACATGAAATGGTATGAAACTGACGTAGAAACTCAAAAATTGCTGGTTTTTGCTATGGCAAGGATTCAAAAACCAGTTAAAGTCACTGTTGGCAATTTTACTCCGATAAATTTGAATGTTTTTATTTATGTAAGAAATTTTCTGGTACAATTTGGAAGAAATGACCAGTAAATATTTTTGTTTTAGATGATGAAAACTGCGTATTCTTTCCATACAATAATTACCAGAAAAGCATAATTTAAATACTTATTAATTAATTTGATTTTATTTAAATCTATATACATATTTGTTTAAAACTAAGGTAAATTATTAATATAATAAAAAATATTTTATTTAATGCGATATTTACAGTTTCAATTTGAATAACTAAACTTTTACATAAGTAGCATTAAAATGCGACCACAACTTTATCACTTTATAAACATTAGCTCCAGGACTCGCCGTATTAAAAGTCTGATTATGACCAATCACCATATAATCCTTCGATATTTTCTTCAGTCTAACTCCTTGCTCCAACAACAACTGAGCTGCTTCAATCATTTGTGACGTCAGCTCCTCATACACAAAGTTCCCAACAAACGAAATTCCCACCGAATTCTTCGAATGGAAGCTCGTAAAGTCCCATCCCCGTCCCACATAAATATTCGCATCTCCTCCAATCACAAAATTATATCCAATATCAGAATTACCAAGACCAACATGATAATCCTGGAACAGCTGCACCTTAATTTTACAATCCTTCTTCGTATGGCAAGGTCCTGTAGCCGTATGCGAAATGATCACCAAGGCGCAAGGATGAGTTAATTGTCTAGTATTTGTGGGATTTCGTCCATGCCACTCATTTCGGTAAACCAAGGCATGATTGCTGAGATTTCTATCGTAAATTGGATCGTCTATTTCAGTGACTAACGGCGTATCACTGAAATTGATATCACTATCTTTGCCTGGGAACTTGTTCAATAATGTGATGGTCAAAACGAAAGAGATTGAAAGCAGTAGGCAGATGATTATTAATATTGTTGACACTTTTCGCGATAGATATTTGAAGTTGAAGGATTTGGCGGGGGTGGTGTTGCTTTCTGATGCTTGTTTGATGATTTTAGCTGAAACAATTAGGGAAATAATTAAATTATGAAACAATTTTGATGAGTTTATGAATAGTAGTACTATCAATCATTATACAGAGGAGTTTAATATTTTGCAAATTAAAATCAACTCACTTTGTATAATGAGGGTTAAAATGTGGCCAGTTGCTAATTTCCTGATAGACATTATTTCCAGGACTCAGAGTCGTAGCGGTTTGATTGTGAGCAATTATTTGATAATTTTGAGCCAATTTTCCTAAACGTACCCCTTCCGAAAGTAACAGTTTAGTCGCTTCAATCATTTCCGGATTTAGTGTGTGGTAAATAAAATTGCCCAAATAAGAGATATCGACTGTATTTTCTAATTGACTGTTTGCATAATCCCATCCTCTTCCAATGTAAATATTGCCATCGCCACCAATGATGAAATTGTAATAAATATCGGCAGCCCCATTTTTTAGGGCTAGTTCTTTTTGAATGTATTCGACTTTATTTTTGCACACTAGGAACAGGGTGCAAAAGTTACCACCACTATGTTTAATAATTACAGTAAGAGTTGGATGGTTTAGCGTTTTTAATTTGGCGTAAATTGGCGGATTGGCACCCCATTTTTCCCTTGAGATAAATCTACTATTCCCTTCATCAATATTGTGATTTTTTTCGTAAAAAATATAAACTAGGACTCCAATTAATAGAAACACAAAAACAGCGACTAATAAAATGATTTTAGTTTTGCGGTGGAGATTCTTTGAGCGTTCCTGATCATTTTTCTTGACTTTTTCTGAAACAATTAGTACTATTTACAACAATTAATAGCGGAATTTAATTATTAAAATATAAAAGTACCCAATAAAAGCTGCACAAGCAAATCCTGCTGAATAAGCTTCTTTTTATAAATTGCATTAAATGCGTCACTATCATTGATCTTAGTGTCAGTGAACAATTTTGAAATACTATCACTAGCATCACTAAGTTTTATAAATTTGATAAGCTCGTTTTGTATGCTTTCAAAGCTTGGTTTTTCGACTTTTACATCTTCTAGAGACATTTTTGTGTTACTATTCGATTCGTTGAGTAATAACTGAAGAATACGCGTAGCTCGATGATTTTATATGATAATATCTACTTAAAAATATGGGGATCTCCCTAAAACCAATCAATCTTTTAGAGAATGTCAACAATGAAATGCCACAATAATATTTTGATTAATAATAAATAAGTGCTGGCAGCTTCCGTTAGTTTAAACATTTTTTGTTTAATATTACTTAGCAATATTTAAAGTGTTTTTGTAATGGAAAAGTGACTTACAGCTTTTTGAAAACTCATTTGGAGCTCGATGCCGAGAGTTGACACGAATTAATTTCATTATGTTTATAAATCAAATGGATTTATGTGCAATTTTTCGACTGCGTTTGCTTTTTGAAACGCATAAATAGCGTCTTGTGTGTGAATTTTGCATTTTATATTTATGACCTATCTGTATATTCAATCATAGAGTAAACAGCGTCTATATTCGTTTTATAGGTGTTATCTTTTACAATAATTATTTACACTAGTTTTTCCAAGTTTTGCAAGTAAAATGGGTAACTATGTATAATCGGTTTTTAGATTAGGAATGCTTAGCGCTCTAATAAATATTTATATTTAATACTATTTCAGATATTCACTTAATCATTCGTAATATTTAGGAAAAGTGTCAAAATAAATTTATTTATTAGTCCAAATTTTATTTAAAGCCAAAAATGCGCGTAATAATTATTGCTTTAATTAAATTTTTCCCGATATTGTTAATATTTGATAAACATTATTTTTTAATAATATCTAGAATTTAATCTGAAATCAAACAAATGTCAATAATTTAATATGCATGATAAAGAGTTAACATGATAATTATTTGTTATCAAACTAAACTAAATCCATAATTACACTGATTTCGATTAATAATATATTTAACATTTAAATGCCATAAAATAATTCTGAGAATATTGTGTGTTAAAATTATAAACATACAGCTTCCTGCAAGCTACTCCGTAGTATGTAGCGAAATATTTATAGCTTCTGCTAACAACAAATTTATTTTTACAAACTGGATTGTGTGTTATTGTTATAAAATTATAAATTCGTCCTTCAAATAAAATATGCTACTTTTTAAAACATGTTTTGCTCCGTTGAAAAACTAAAAACGGATACAAACGGACAATATTAATTAATATTTTTGTTATTTAAATTTAGTTAAATATTACGTATATATCAATACCGCTTAAAATAAATAAAGTAAATAACTGATGTATAAAATGACCATGAAAATCCTTTTCTTTGAAGCTAAATAAATGCATAATAAATTTCTCAGCGGAAACTTACCTTCATTAGCAAATTGTACGCTATTTTGCCCATTTTCTCGAATTGTATGCCCTTCTGGCAAACTAACATTTTGATAAATATTTACAGGTCCCACAAATTTCGTTACCGATCCAATAATCACATCGCTAGAATTCTCAATATTAATTTGAGCATTATTTACGTCGAGTGCACCATCGTCATTATTATTTTGCAGCTCTTCCAAATCAGCGGCAAAATTTTCGATTCCGAACTCATCTTTTAGAACCAATTTGCAATTACCGGCAGTTATTGGTAAAACTGGCACTAACGAGTCTTCAGCACTTTCGCTCATCACATTTTAATTTTCTCAACACAAATCATAATGTTGATTAAAACGGTTTTTTTTTAGTCATTTCATTTCATGTTCACTGATTTGCTTTATCACTATAGAAAACTTTAATACAAATGAAATATACAAAGCAGATTATTTGCTTGCATTGACGGGTGGGGAAAACCGAATAAAAATACTTTATTCTGGTTAATGATTCTCCAAGTGTGTTTATGTTCCAGAAGGTTAATGATAATTCTGTTCTGAAATTGAGAATAAGAATGTTTTGGTGGTCAACTGCAAATAAATTTGTTTAAATATTGTTAATTAATTTTGCAATACATTTTATGCAACCAGTTATATCTAAATAGTTAATCAATGAAGGTCAATATAAATTAATTTAACTAGTATTTTGAAAGTAAGGTGCGACGACGCGTGATTTATTTTTCAGTGTTTTTGACTTTATTTTTTATTTCTGAAAAAGATAAGGATATCTAGGATTGAAAAACTAGTCATTTAAGTTATTTTACAATTTAATTTTATTTTATTTACCATACAGACATAAAATAATAATGTGCAAGAGTTTAACTCGAACAAATACAGATAAATAAAAGAAAAACAATATACATAATAAAACAAAAGGATTATTTCTTAATGAAGAAGAGAATATTTTGCACATGTATATATAATAATAATAAATAAATATCATTTTACTTGTTTCATGTGTACAACTGGACCAATGCATGTAATCTCAGACTGTTTTCTACTAGTAGCACAACTTGAATGATTTGATGATGATAATAATTATTTTATTGCGTACTGACGACTAAAGAGGCTATTTTTTTTATAACTTTAGGTATGCTATGTTATATTTGAACTAACATCGAACTATATTATGATTTATAGTATACATTAAAATAAAGCTTTTACCTGAATTTCGAGTGATTACATATCTAAAAATCTAAAAATGCCAATCTCACATCACTTTTGCTTATATAATAAAGTTTATATAAATGTAATTTACAGAGATATGAAAAAAACGTGCCATTCAGGGTTGTACCATACCAAAACACATCAAAATTTACAATTTTGTTTAAAAATTTAGGTATATCGGATGACATATATACTATAAAGTGGTCATGGAAATTTTTAACTATTTTCTCATTTTTATTTTTTATCTTTTGGAAGGCACTTACTACTTTTTTTTTCTTCATTTTTGAACACATTAAAGCCTAGTCGTTTTAACCGAAAAATCACTACGAATAACCAACACAGGGAGAGATTCCTAAATTAATTGTCAAAATCCAAGACTTTGCGTATATAAACATCCAAAGTAATGAAAGTTTTAAAGGCCACTTTTTGAAAATATTTTTTATCACTTCGCAACATGCATAAAGTCAAACAGGTGTGGTAGACCCATAAATGGCAGGAAGGCATTTATAATTTCATTTAAAATTTTCTTCTTCTTTTTCTTTTTGTTTGTCTACATTAATTACAAGATTTATATAAATTTTGTACATTATTTCTTATATTTCCTATACTCTTAAACAAATCACAAAAATATGTATTTTTTGTTGGCGCCGTGACATATTATTTTCCTAAGTCTAAATTTGAAAGAATAAAATGTCTGTGTGTAATTTCTTTTCTCAATAACAAATGTGCTACTTGGTGAACTGATCTGCGTTTTGCAACTATTACATTTCTCTCTCTTTCTTTCTCTCATTGCACTCAGAATTTCAAGTCTTTTGGTTTCAGTTTACGTTCGAGTTGCACTACACTTTTATTTTTATTTTTTTTGTACATACACAACACCTATAGTCACTAGTTTATTTTTTCGTTTCTACATCAACATATATGATACATTTGGCATTGCTATCGCAAAAATTATATTATAGCCTCTCTTAATGCAACTACAAAGTTCCTTGTTCTCGCTTCTTTCCAGTGGCGCCGCCAAAGTTTAATTCTAGCGCCGCCACTGCTTCTTTCTCAATAACAATATATTTGCAAGAAAAATAACCGAAACTGGAAATGATGAATTATTGTTATTGGGAAGAGAATTGTGGTAGAGCAATATGAGTTGGCAAACTAAAATACATATTTCCAGAGGTCGAAAAAAAGATTTTTGATTATATCAATCAGTGATAGTAAATAAAAAATGCTGTAAAGAAATATGCATTTTGAAAGTTTGCTACTGTATTCATTTATGTTTGAATTCGGTTTGAAATGCAGAAAAGCTAAATGGCAGAAATTAACAAAGCAGAACTTATTTCATATATGTTTTCCATTGTTTTTTTCATTTTAAACAGCTATGATACATTTGATGTAATTACAATATTAAAAATAAATAAAAAATAATTTAACGAACGAGACCAGTAGAATTATTTAAAATACTGATAATCACTGACCTTTTTAAGTTTTATTACGATTACTATTTTTATATATATACTTTTTTTATTATATTAAACTAAAAACAGGAAATATATATAATAATATATTGCACTGATGAAAATACAGTGTCGAAAATTATATATTTATAAAGAGCTAATATTGTAAAATGTCTGATTTTTACACAAATACAATATATTGGATTATTATAATATATTCTTATTTTGTACATGTTTAATTCATTTCTTCCTTTTTATTATTTAAAATGCTATGAAACGACTTTGGTGTATTTTGTATAACAGTTTTTTAAATAGTATAGTATTTTTATTTATTTTCTTTCTATAATAAAATAAATATCTTTCTCTGTCGTTATATTTACTTTATTTTTTTTCTTTGTCTACAATGAGAATGCAATTATGAATAAATATATAATATCGATGCAACTGCACACATTTTAAAAACTAAAAAATATACAAAAATTAACACCTACTAATAATAATTAACAACAATTTTATACAACTTAAAAAATACAATTGAATCCAAGTGAACTATAGTAAAAATTTACATAATTGCTTCACATTCTGTATCATACTCTTTTTTAAAAATTTCAGATAAATTAAATGGGTTCAAAAAAAATTAGTTAAGTTACAAATTAATTAAAGTTAATATTATTTTTCCACAAAAAGAGTATAATTTAAAATGAATGGATTTGGCAATAAAATAATCTTTGGATGAATTTCTTAATATTTTGAAAATAGGAACTTAATTTGATATAATCCACTTGAAAAATAAGTTTGAAACAAATTTGTCACGTGCACAGGTGCTTGGATAGAATTGTTGTTTATATTGCATTAGTTTCAAGTTGAAGAACTCATCGTAAGAGGAGAGGACTGAGGAATACAGCAATGTCGGTGTCATAGACTGAATGTGAGATTGAAATGATCCGGTTTTGTTTTTGCTTAATATTTTTTTTTTTTGAGAGTCAATCAGATTGTCGTAAAGCGAACGTACATTGGGAATGTTGTTGATATTGAATGTTCCCTGCTAATGTAATGCATTTTCCTAAATAGAGAAATATAGATCCACTCTAATTTTGAATTTAGAACCATAGTATACATATTATACACAAAAACAGTCTTTTTCTTTATGTTTATACAACTGGCCGAAACTTTGGCTTCTAGAAATAAAATTAATTATAAAATTGTCCAAAATATACTACACACTAGAATTTTTCTCAATATAATTAATATTATGTTTTCAACAGTAGTTTTTTTGTTTATCTAAAGTAAAAGTGTGTAGGGTACAAGAACGTACGTACAATTTTTATGTTCATTTTCATCATCATTATCATTATCTTTTTTTTTTCTTTACCCTAACTAATAATAATTTATCACATTACATTGTAACATCGCCTCGGTTCATTCCCCACGACACTCTGCCAGCGGCTCCATTTTTATGGCCGCCATGGTGTCTTTTGGACGATTTGTGGAAGTATGCATTGGCTTCACCAGGTCATCGATATCTTCTTGGAAGAGGTTCTCTGGCCGCGGCGACGTGAACGCCCGCGCCGGCTTATACGTCATACCGGACACCCCAATTCCCATATCCATACTATTCCCTATGTTCATATTAATGGCAGGCTCCATGGAACTCGACACCGTTAAACCAAGTGGCGAAGAAATCGGACTATCTAACGCTGATTCAGACGGCGATATTCGAAGGTCCTGTATACTACCTGCAGGACTACTCATACTGCGCATGGAAGCTATGTGACTCATACTCATCGGTGGGACACCGTTACTCGGCATCACGCTGCCACAGTGGCCGGCCAACGCCAGAGAATTCACTAGGCTGGCCACCGGATTAGTATCGTGCACGGTGCTTTGATTGTGGGCCGCCGCTACCATACTGCACATTTGCTGTCGCAGCCCTTGGGCGACTGCGGCCACTGCCGCCGCCGCTGCGGCACCTGGTGACACGTTTGGATCGGATCCGTTACTGCTGCAATTGTTTGGGTAACTTTGGATGGTTACGCCGTCCTACAAAACGAGACAGAATTTTATAGAGGATTTTAAAGAAATTGTTTGTCAGTTTTAATTTAATTAAAATTTCTGTCTTGAGAGGAGGAAAATTAATTAGCTTTTCTTAGAGCTTGTCGCATATTTTATTCCTAGTATCTTTAATTTAATGCTCTTAATTCTTAAATGCAGTTGAAAAGTGTCTCAATGTTAATAAATTATCAGCAAAAAATAGTTAATTCCTTACTTAAAAATAGGAATACGAAATGAATAATGCTTACATGTAATCTAGGATAGGCAGCTAGATGTGGCTCGTCCTTAATTTGATGCGAATCCCTAAATACCACAGCCCTAATAACACCTCGTATATGCTCATCAGGCCAAACTCCTAGTAGAATTCTTTGCGGTCGTCCTCTGCCCTTGGGCCTTAGGTCTACAAAACATCGGAAAGAAAATAATTTAATTAAATAATTCTATAATGGCAATTCAATTAAGTTCCATTAAAGTACACAATTGCTTCCTTAACCCCAATAGAGAAAGTATTAATTCGTATTGTTCGAAAAAGCTCGGTATTAAATTAAATATTTTATCGTACACATTATTTCGTGATCCACTTTAAAATAAAAATAGAAAGCAATTATTCATAATTAATTAATTGATTTTTATCAAGAGAACTTTATGAACGGATAATTTAAGTGCTTCAATACAATTCTCATTTCTATTATTTAATATGGAATTTTTAATTAATTGATAAATGTTTTAACATCCTTGACGGCCTACATAAATTCGTAATAAATTAATTAATTAATTGCATCATACGGAAAAAAAATTTAATTACCAGATCCTCCATCAGCTGAAGGGCCCAACATGTTATGCACTCGATTCGCATAGAGCACAAACGTCGGATAGGGAATATCATATTTTCGAGCCGCCTGCGATAAGGACAAACCTTCTTTCAGTACGGAAAAAATTGCCTCGGCCATCGTTTCAGGTCTCCACGATTTCAGTGGGCCTCGTTCACGGAAGCGCAAATTATGTACAAGACTTTGATTTGTGTTCCAACATTTTTGCCACATGGACTGCAACTGGTATTGGTAGCTGTCTGCTGGAAAAAACGAAAAGAAAACCTTATTAGTTACAGTCTTTTAATTAGCCAACTGCAATTGAGATATTTTTGCGCGTTTTGCGCTTTGATAATCTCAGTTACAATAAATAATATGCTGAAAAATGATATTAACACATTTGGTTTGATATTCGGCGATATAAATAAGTAATTTTTATATACAAAATAATAAAACATTATTACCAAATTTTGATGTGTACCTGAAACATAAAATTGCAAAATAATAAGTTTATGTAAAATGGTTTAGTGTAGTAAATTTATTGAACACAATAAAGTTCTGAAATTATCAAACAGTTAATCGAAAGTATAATTTATTATTTTATGAGAAACATGTAAAACAAATTAATTCTTATCACATCGTTAATATTGTATTGAATTTTTATAAATTTAATATATTATAATAATATTAAATAGAACAATAATTTATTTACATTTTTATATTATATTGTTTCATTATTTATTATCCATTGTACTTTAAAAAATAATGAAATGCTAAAGTTGAATAAACTGTTTACCGATTGACATTTTCAGTCAAAGTATCTAAAAATGTTTACAAAAAGAAAAATTGCAAATTTATTATAACAATAATTCAAAGCATACAAGTATAGAATTTTTTATTAATTATACAATTAAAAATGAATCATTCGCTACAAGTATGCTGGATTAAATAAATAGCCTTAATTAAAGTTAATAGTTCTTTATTAAGAAAACTTTATATATACATCGCAAAAGTCCTTAGAGAAATAAATGGAAATAATTACTTGAAACTTATTATCCAATTATGAATTTTTTAGTAATGATAAATATTTTAAATTGGTCGGATAAATAATATATCACAAAAAGAATGTAATATTTATTATTACGTTAAATGCTAAATACGAAATAATATCAATTATTATTAAAAAACATAAAAATTAATGTTGCAAATAAATAATTTATTTAATTATTTATGAATGGAATGAAAAAAAGCCTTTAATACCTATAAAAATTAACAGACTTTTAGGAATGCCTATAACGTGCGAAAATAGCGAAAACAACTTTATATATTTATATAAAAACAAGGAAGGATATACGTTTTGATCCCACAATTAATTCATTCTTATACAAAAATAACAAAATTTAATTTTAATATCGTTATATTAAACCAAATATTAATTAGACCTTAATTAAATTTGCAGATGCAATAATCATAATTATGTATAAACTTAATGGGTTATAACATTTAACAATATCAGAAAATAAATTGAATTTCGTAAAAATATAAAAATAAAATTAAACTCGAGGCGGCCGTAATTAAAGCCGAACCATGGAATGTGGCTTAATTAATTTTCAAATAAACAATAATCAAATTTTTAATAAGAATAATACTACTCCGGGCAATAAAGTTTCACGTGGAATGCGTACAGAGAAAGAGTATTAAAATTATAATAATTCAGTCCAAACGTTGGAATGTTTTTAATTAATTTATTGCTTAATGATTTCTGTTCAGTCTTTCACTGTTTTTGAGTATACTACTTATTTCAAATTATTTTGCACGCCATTATTTTCGTAATAGAGCGAAACAATACTGTGCTTTTTACAAAACGCCCACCACCAGCGAAACCCTGAGAGTCCGGTGAACATAAACTCCGGGTCTCGGGCTCGTCTCAATTTCTCCACAAATTTCAACACGGAACTGAGCGACTTCTTTGTCCGTCGATTATATGGAGAAATTGAGACGTCACAACAGAACTCCAGCACAGCATTTTCCTCATAACTAGTTAATCCGGCTTCCTCTAATACGGCCATACGCTTAGATTTCCCTAGAATATTATCGTATAAAGTACCCTTGGGTATACCGTAACGTGCGGATGCTTGTGTGAATCGCATTTTTTGGTTCACAACCGCGTCAATTGCTTCTTTCAGTTGTTCTTGGGTCCACGTCGGAGTTTTTAACCTTAGCAAAGTTGGAAAATCTAAGCGGAAAAAAATAATGGGGATGGTTAAAAATAATAATGAAATAATAACGTATTTATGCTATAAGGAACGTAATGATCATTATCAGACGAGGCCCATAATGGTTCATTACGAGCCGAATTGCATAGATACAGAATATTATCTGCTAGCGTATGTTAACAACGAAATTAATTATTAAGCATCATAATACTGAGTAACATAATAAAATCATTATAGTACTCATCTCAAACTGCCCGTCATTGAAATTGACATTCATAAAGTTGCCATTCATTATGACACGCTAGCAGTTAAATTAATTAATAATAGAATTAAATGAAATAATGATTAGAATGGAAAAGTAAAATAAAGTTTCAAACTATCTATAATAAATATTAATTTATCAGCAGGAAAAAACTTATCTAGTTTTAATAATGGTCAATAAAAAATTAAACTGTCGCAGCATTATAATTAAATTAATTAAAATACATCACAATACAAACATATTCATTGTTATTGTTACATATTTACTTTATATAATATACCTGGATAAATCGTTTTCTTTGTTTGACCAGGAATAAAAATACGAAACTCGAAGTGTTTCGTTTTTGCAAATAGATTAAAGTTTAAATTATTCATTGCAAATAGCCAGTTGGTTTCGATCGGAATTGTATCGATTTATTATCCCTTCATGTAATAATTTTGGTTTAAGCTTTTAAGATATTGTATTTATTATTGCTCCGAGAAACTTTTCGTAAAAGCGTATACAATAAAAACTATTAACATCGGAAACAAACATAAAATAAATGAGAAAACTTATTTCATATCTAATTCTGTGAATTTTTTTCTCAAATATTTCTTCATCCGCCCAATACATTATTAAATATCGCTAAATTATAAATGCTCCATTAAATATTTAAGCCGCTTTTCTTAATCGATAAATTGAATTCTATAGTTTCCTTTAAATTCAATTATAAATTATTGTTGAATAATTGATAGCCATTATTTATTTTATTACGAAGAAATTCAAACCGGAATTAATTTCGTGCAAGTTTTCGTAAAATCAAAGTGATTTGACAAGCTTTATATTATAAAAGTGTGGAGCATGAAAGTTGCAAAATTACGTATGAAAATAAATGACTAAGGGCAGGCGGGCAGGCAGGCCACACAAGCTCTCCCACAGTTTTATTGTGGCAGTAATAAAATGCGATTAATATTTTACACCTACGTCGTAACTAATGTTAATTGTTTATTGCTATACGATATTATTCACAGAATAAAGAGTGTTTGAACCTTTTGTGTTGTTCTTTCACAGGAAATCAATCATAAACCATAATTCTTGATCCAATTTCCCATTTAATAATTTTCGATTTGAATAGTAGTAGGTATTTTTGCGCAAATTCGACTAGCTCCATCAATAATTTATAATTTCGTAAATGATATACATTAAAACGCCAGAGAATGAGATTAAACATTATCGCATTAATAGCAACTGTTTCATTAATACGTAATTAACTGGCGTAAATAAATTTAATTAAATACATAATTTAATTCCCCATCCACTTTTAATTTTATCATCGGATCGGCTGGCTCTGTTTCAGTGTGGATATTGAGATAGTTTGACGGACCCGATGTAAATCTTTAATGGTTCCATTACCAGGCTTGACCTGTAGTGTTGCTAATTTATTTAACTACTTTGTTATTTGAATCTCATTGTTGTGAAATAATGATATTTTTAATTATTAATTGATCGACGGGAGGTCGATATAGAAAATCGACGTGACGCTCACAAAACATATACGAGACATGGATGATGATGATGATGGTGGTAATACCGACTGACGATGGACTGACTGCCTATATTCTGTCTGCCATGCCAATGGCTTTATATTTAATGGAGAGATTTATAATTAGCTGTATCATATAATTGAATTCAAATATTTTAAGTATTCATGCTGTGTGGATGTGATGAATTTCGATGGCAAAACGTGTATTATCCACGTTTCGTTGTGCCACCCAGATTTTCTTTCTTTCTGCCATTCACAACAATTTAAATAGAAAATGTATTCATCATTTATACTACACGGGACAGGGTGGTCTGGTCGCCCTTTTAATATTCAAGAAAATTAAATAATTATCCATCACACTCAATGGAAATTTCACAACAGCACCACCACTCACTGTTTGTTCTTATGCTTTACAGATTAATTGCTTTATTACTACTATATGTAACAGTTTAAATATGAATAAATAAATAATCAACTTATCCAAACAGCGGTACATTTTAATTTGTGTAGAATATAAATAATAAAAAAATTGATGTAATATTAAATACAATTAATGTATTCTATATAAAACACTGCAGAGAATAAATATTTGAAATTAAATACAATTAAAATAAATATTTAAACTATGATAATATTTTAAATGGATGATTTCAATACTAATAAAATTATCAACTAAAATTCATTATCTATACAGAGCGCTCCTAAAATGCGCACCAAAAAATTATGGACCAAAATAGAAAAACCTTTCAAAAATGCACATTTAATCTTTAAAATTAATACAAAATTAACACTTACCGGCGATTGAAGATGTAGAGGCGCCGAGCCAAGCATGAGAAGACTCCAATAACTTGGCCTGCAAACAAAAATTAAAATTAACATCCAGCTAAACCAAAAGCTCAACATTTTTCCATAATAAAACAGTCGTCAGTATATTGAAAACATTTTGGGCTATTATAGTAAAAATTATTGCATATCGATACAAAATTCCGCCTTAACAAGGTATTGATATAAAAAAGGACAACATTACATTCGATAAGCTATGTATATGGTAATCCTTAAATAAATACATCATTATGGATCAAAAACCATCCATACAACTTGTCTACCTTGTTAGAGCTAGTTTATTGTTACGACTGATGTGTATATTCAAGAAGCTTATATTCTCGGAGCAGTTAAATTTAAGTGGCTGCTTTCATAGTTGCCATAAATATGACCATATCCACCAAACAAAATAAATATGACTCTATTATTATAACCACTGCAGGAGTGAATAATTAATTTCAGGAAAAAATGATCCGCGTTCCAGACAAAGCATTAATCACATTTAATTCCGAAATGGGAAAATCAAGTATCATTATTATTATTAATCCATATTTTTTTACAGTCGAATATGAAAAACGAATTTTTTGTATTCAGATTATAATAAATTAATCTGTCAGTCAAAGTGATGGGGTAATATTTCATTCTAATTTAAATTAGCATACGAGACCCATCGTAATTTCCTTATCAATTTAAAGAAAAGCCATTTTAAAGAATAATATAAAAAAATGTTAAATATTTATATTGATGCTAATTTCGAGTATATATTATAATACATTTTCGTATTGTTTCTTTTGTAGTCTTAGAGGAGAGATTGTGGATAAAATTGTTTCGCCGTTTAATAGTTGAAAATGTATTAAACGTTTTTTTTTTTTTGTTAGATTGTACATTCGAATTCGAAATGTCTGTATGTAAATATGCTTTTATATTATAATGTGTTCAGTCTACCACGAAGCAAATAGGATACATATGTACTGCGTGTAATTACGCTAAATAAAGCGAGCGAGGAAAGAAGAATGCCAGAGCAGAAATCTTTCGAGATTTGCAAATTGCCATCCTATATGTTGTAATGTGGCTTGACAAATGTATTTAATGTAGTAAAACATTTAAATTACAGAAACTATCCGCACTGGCACTGAATTACTTATTACATACACGTATGTATATGCATAATAAAAACATTGTTAGTGGAGATTTTAATTATTCACACGAACAAATATAATTAAATATTAACAGCAATAAATAGTTAATGCTGCAAGAAGGGCATGTGACGTAACTTTACGTGATACGGGGGTTGTTGCAAGATGGAACGGAAAAAAGGGGTTGCTTTGAAGCTTTTACAGCAAGCAACTGAATTTTTAAAGTCAAAACTCAAGGGCTTTTTTTACTATATGAATATTGCATTTGATATACCTTGTTTTCCCATATATACCTGAACCGGCTATGCTTATATTGATTCATCTTTACAAATTAATACACCAACAATTTTTTGATTTATTCACAAGAGTGGAATTGTTCCACTTTTCAGAATTCAAATTTATAAATATTAATAAGCGTTGTTCAAATTCATCGTTTTTTCATGAGCGCTTTTCTCATTAGAACTTAATTAAATTTTTTTACGAAATTATCAAGCACAACAGTTCAATAATTAAAATATATAGATGGCAAAGCAATATATTAATTAAAATTTCCCTTACAAATGAATTAATTCTATAAAGTATTAACTAAAATTGAAAATGGTAAATGACGTTGATATTTCTTCTTTTTAAAATATGCATGATATAATCAGAAAAACATTTCATAGTGTTTGTATACACTACTATATTCAATTTTGCTGCAACGAAATAATTTAAAACTCATTTATAAATTTTAATTGGAAAAGACGTATCTGTTTCTATTCCACGATGTTGATAAATTTATATTTTAATTAGTAATTTTAACAAGAAATAGAATTTTTATATTATCTAAGAGTCACTTTACATCATCATAAAATATCATTTAAAACAGCTACTTCATTATTCGAATTAAAAAATATTAAGATGTGCTTATTAATTAAAAGACATTTTTAAAAAATCATTTAAAAATAGAAGGATGTATTATTTTGTCCTGACTATATAAAAGTTAAATCACTTCAGAAAATAGTCTCTCACAGCAAAGAAAACTCGCATCGTTAAGCAAAAAGTCATGTTTTGTATAGTTTGAACAGAATACGTACACGATTAATTATTCTCTCTGATAGTTTAACAATAATTGAAAATTATAACAGATATCATGTCACATTGTATCCAACATAGTCATATATGTATAATAATTGTGCAGAATGCATCAAGGTGTGTCATTATAATTTACTATATGCTATTACTATCTCATAAAAATGTTATTTTCATGCAATTGTCATGTAATACATCCGGTATTCTTTTCAACCCTCAACATAATATAATACAAGTGTACCTGTCCATATAACTGGCAATTTTGTCAACCGCATTTTTTTTTCCAATTACGGTATTTGTAAAGAGCAACTAAGTATAGTGCTAATAATCACATAAATATATTTTATGCCCTGATGATTAAATTTTAACGCCATCGGGCAAACTAGGTCGGTTAACACAACAACAATAAAATTATTATTTCTAATCACATGTATTTTCATGTTCAGGAAACTTGACGTCTTAATAACAATGTTTTCAGATCGTGTTAAACACTTTTCTTAACAACGTATATCCGTTCATCTACAATGAGGAATATCCCATCATTTATCATCATGCCTTTGGAATTTCATTTCTGCAACAAAGCCTAATGATCCATCGGATCCTCACCAGATGAACAACGTACTTCTATAAACTTAATGCAATCTTGCGAACCAAGAACCAACGAAGGAAACGTCATAAAGGTCATAACTTAGCCAAGCCACCCAGAAGTCATGCAACATTCAACAAGTGCACTGTTTTTTTTCCTCTTCAACATACGTACATATTTTCTATGCATCCGATCGTTTCAATTCGCTAAACAACTCACTATAACAAGGTACAGTTGGTTTTGTCTCAAGGAACCACCTGAAAAATGATGATTGGCGAAGAATGATCATCGCTGCAGGAAGATCAAACCCTTCCATTGTAATTACCCTGTTATTTAACAAGACATCTTTAAGTTAAACATACATTTTTAAGATGACACATGTCACATCTTTAATGGTTCTTCCTTTATGCTTTTTAAATTTTGATTGCAATATTGCATTTTTCTGCACCAAAGTGGAAAAACGGTTTGATAATATTATGATGCTTTTGAAATCCAGAAATAAATTGGTCATAAGTCGGTACGAAAGACTTCTGATACAGAAGCTACACCATCATGGTGCTGCATAGCAATCGATCAATGTTCGAACTGAATAATCTCCGAATGCAACAATGACGGGATCGTTTAGAAGTTGTTGCTGACAGGTGACAAGTTGGTGGCGATAAGCAGATGAGATGATGTCAGAAAGCCTACACATATACACAAGCAGACACGCACACTTATTATTCAATATACTTTCGTATATTATGTACCGGCCTGTTCTGTTTCCAGCTTGTATAAGCTCGCGTGAGACTAACGCGCTATTAAAATCTCGCCTAAACACCTTGTCACAATTAGCTTTGTGTGATAATATGTTTCATGATAAGTAGCAGCTAACATTAAAATGGTATTTCAGCTCAACTTCAACTGAAACCGAGCTTTTTAAATTTTGGCGAGCGCGCCGGATAATACTTAAAACTCCACCAAATATCGAAAATTTATTAATTAAAAGTTGAAATTTAATTAAGAAAAATACGACTATTAATTAAATTAATTCTGACACTCCCAAAATACCAATTAAATGAGAATTTCGGAATTTATGGATAATAAACCTGAATATTTTACCACGATCATAAATTCCTGAAAGCTGTCATTATTTGATATCAATTATAATTGTGGAAATAATTTCCATATTCTTAGGCGGATTGTATGTAATAATATAATCGTGGTAGGTGCGGTGCACATATAACACACACCTTTGGGGCTTTGGGGGGAATATTATACACCTGGTGGGGGGCTTTCAGCAGGCTCAACGCAGGTATCACGTGACTTTGATACCCAATAGCTACTCCAATTGGTAATTCCTTAATAAGCAGTAATTATAAGCAACTAACGTAAATACGTAATGAACGCCAGGTTCTTTGCCTTCGTTCTCAGATTTTAATCGACTTCCATATAAAATAGTTTGAAACAATTTTTTCTGAAAAATTGCGTCCTGAAAAAAGCTCTTTTCTAATTTTAACTGACCTTATTTAGGTGGTTTCAATTGAAACAAAATACACTTGTACGTAGACATTAAATATATTTATAATATAAACAAATTAGCTTTTGTTCCGAGAAAGCCATAAACAAGCCACAGGAAAAAAAACTTTTATTTCTCTTAATAAACAAACTATTTAAATAAATATCGTTTGAAAAAGCATATAAATATTTACGTAGCATTTTAAAAACATATAATAGATGTAATAAAATTTATTGTGATTATTTAAAGAGATTTTATTAGAACATCAAAAAAGTTTTATTCGCTTATTTAATAAAAATAACGTAAAAGGCGGGCAGGCAGGCAGGACAGACTTGTTTGGTTTTTCCATTATTGATAAACTTTATTTTATATTTATATGTATTGTATATATGGAAGGAAAGTTGTGTTAGTTTTCCAATTCAATGTACTAATGTTTATACAAGATTTATTTTCTTTTTACGTTCGGCGGTGTAGGTAACCTGAATCATGCAAAGTTTGTGTAATATTTATGGCAAGTGCAAAAGTCTAGAAATAGTACAAAATGAAATAGATTTATAAATGTTTTATTATAATTGAATGCACGTGTGTTCTGTTTCAACTTTTAATGAAATTATTGCCAGCATTAAAGCTTCAGTCTTTGTAATGTAATAAGTTAATTATAACAGGAAGTTCGTAATTGTAATTTAAATAATATAGGACATTTGTAATTAAGGCTTTGTATATACATGTAAATGTATAGAAAATGATGGCGCAGATTCATTGTGGCCACTCTCTTCCATATTATATACACAAATGCATATTAACACATACATGTATAATTATTGTTGTTACTTGTTATGCTTGTCGAACATTTCCTAATTTGACAACTTTCCTCCTTAATATTTAACCAACTAGTATGATGATTAATTACCACTTTTTCACCGCAAATGCCACACTAACACAAATATACCAGTACTCAACTTCTAAATAACAAATGCAATCACTTCTAAATAAATAATTTCAGACATGATGTAAGAAAATCGAACTCTCTACTGCTGCTGCCATCCAGCAGACTTTGAACAGTGTTTCAGATTGAGGATGTAATCTTTTCCTAATATAAATATATCTAACATCAAACTGTAATTAACCCAGATCAATCAAGTTTGAATTTAGTTGTTAAAATGATCTAAGTAGCACTCACTATGCTGTAGAGATACTTTAGATAAGTTTCGGGAGCTTTTACAAATAGCGATTATTCAGCTGAAAAACAGAAGAAAACATCTTCGAGTGCAGAATGTGGAGCTATTTTTGGCCTTTTAAACAAAAGTCCTTAAATTTTGTTGTTTTTTTTAATAATTTCATAAAAGGCGTTCTCGTCCTTAAAGGATAATGCTATTTTCGGTAAAAAAATTCTCAATCTCAATACAACTTCATCGAATAGGAAACGAGAGAAGTTAAAGCTCAAATATATTTGCTGAAAATGCTATAGTGGTTTCTGCATTAATTTCGTAATCTCAGACGCTATCAATTTACTAATTATAAAGGATTTACAGGGTTTTGAGACTAAGGAAATGCTAATATTGATTTTATAAGATCTTATAAGATTTAACAAATATTAAGACCATTAATAAAAAGTAGCAAATTTTAGTTTAAAGTGACTTTGTATTGAAATTCTCGTTGTAAATAAGCACGTAATCATAAAGGATTAGGATGCATTGAAATGGTTTTTTGCTTTAAATGCAAATAAAAAGAAATGTTTCCCATTTATCAGGTCAAGTGGCATAATGAACATACATAGGCAGCATATGAATATTCTGATGAAAATGTACTGTTTCAGTTTCATTACATTGCGGGCAGGCAGACTAGGTAATAAATGGAAAGTAAAAAATCCATTAAGACAAGTGCGATTATTCAAAATGAAAACTGTATAGCAGCCGAACCGAAAGAAAAAAGTGTAAATAAAAATGAAATTCATGCAACATAATATAAAATTAATAAAGCAATATTTATGGTGGCAATTTTTGGGTCGCTGGTGTGTAAAGCCGACGTATTTCACGGCGTTTATTCTAGATTAAAACAGTTTATTTTAGATATTTATAATGGGAACGTGGCTCATAATGCAGATCACTTGTCGGCAACAAAAAAATAATAAAAATACAGAATGTGACGTTGGTGCGAATTTATTGTTTTAATAATGGTAAATAAAGCAGATCGGTTGCGATACAGTGCGAGACCAACGCCGATTATTCTACATATACACTCTTCTCGTTATTGTTGCAGCTAAAATTGGATTTTTATACTGCGTTCATAAATTACGGCAGCCGTGTGGTGATATGTTTGAAATAAATTCAAAATGACACGACACCGAAAATATAATACGACTTGAAATTCGGGCGACAACAATAATAATAATATCATCACTTGAACAACAAAAATATAGTTGGTTACATTTTAAACACCTCAATTCGTCCAATATTTGTTGTCATCATGTTTCACTTCGACAATCACGCTTGATCAACTTCAATTCGATGTGACACATTTGTATTTTTATTTTTCAATAATCATTCAATTTTCAACTAAAACGCAACGTTGTTTCGGACAAAATTTATAAATTTCAATTATTTGGAAGTTGCACAAGAAATAAGAAGAAATCTGTGCCAGAAGCATCCGGAAGAACGCCTGCCGCCCTGTCTGCGGCCACAGGGGATCTGTAGGTCGATATCACATTGTTAATTATGTAGGATATCGACCGACCAACGGAGGTGTAGCCACTGCAGTCAACTCTAATGTAATAGAATTAAGCTCTGGTACAGCCAGATTATTAAACTTCCCTGCTCATCTGTCACTATACACTATGTAGCACAATTTTTTCTCTCACTTTGTTCCGAAACTTCAATCTGGACCAGATAGAATATTGTATTCCATAGTGTGCATCCCAAAACAACCTAAATATTCGATAACTTTTTCTTTTTGAGAAAAGCCAGTGATCACTATTATCGACCATTCTTAACGAGTTTAGAAATTATCTCAGTAAAAAAATGAAATACGGCCAGCATTTCTCAAGGCAGTTTTTAATCAAGCATTTCCAATATAATAAATTTTAATTAAAAATGATATACAAGTTAGTATTGACCCAGTTTTCATATAATGCTAAAAGACATTGTAATCAATTAAAAAATGACTTGATACGGTCAAATCTATTCTATAGAGAAATATCGCAAATATGACCACTTTTTCAAACCATCCATTATCAGCTATTATCGCTCAATTGAATTGTTTCATAAATAATTTTAATATGCATGCTTCAATTATTAAAAATTGCAACAATTTGTGTAAACTATTTATAAATTGAAATCATTTCCATGTTGATTTGAAAGAATTTCGATTTTTTTTTTGGTATCAAACAATTTGTGTGCAGAATGATTGATTGCCACATTTTTTAGTTATTCGTAAAAAATAAAGAATCTCAAATAATTTGTCGATTATTAATAAATATTGGAATTAAAGTTGGATTTGTCGGAGGCGGCGGCAATAAGTCAAGTCATTTCTATTGCCGACAAGGGATCAAAGGCAATAAACAACCCCATATTAATGCAGTATGCTAGCAAATGCCGGATGTATGCGTTTCTCACCACATATACAACATATATAATATATATTCTGATCAGTCAGTCAGCCCTTCCAAATATTTGTTCCATACATCTTGTTCACAAGGCTTAAATGCCTGGTGCTACCAATATAAACGTTCAATAATTTATTTTTCTTACAAATTACTTTTAAACAAAAAAAATAATAAAATTGCTTTCAATATACAATCACCAATTTGCTATTTTATAATTTACAAAACCTAAATATTTATGATATTTTTAATGCAGCAATTTTAAAATAGAAAAATCTTTTTTTCTGAAATTTCCAAGAAGGAAATGATTTGGGAAAAAAAATTGAAATTGAAATTAATTTCTTTAAACTTGGAACAAGTTGCATGACTGTTTCAATGACAAAGCCTAGATAACAGATGACTGAAAAGTTTGAGAGAAGTTTGCGGCTGAAAACCGTCTAGACGTTGTTAGAAGTGTCCGCTGTGTTCACTCTAATAAATCACAAAAATGGCATAAGTTTCCTCCATTATTATGATACTTATTACGTTGTTATTGTCTGTTATATAAGTTGTCACTGTAGCTTTCGAAACTTTAATGATGCCAGCCACGATGTGAGTGAAAACATTATTATAAGGATGAAAAAAAAGGTGGAATAAAATATAAAATATTAAAATCGATAGATACACCACGTATTTGTTGTTAAATGTCTAAAACATCATAAATTATTAACATTGTATAAAAAAAGTCTATCAGATTGTATTGATTATGCACTTCACACAAAGTTATTATATTATATAGTATCGGCTTTAAATTATTCATCAACTTATGTTAAAATAATAACTATAATGTATATCCATAGACGATTTTTATCACGCAAATATGAAATATTAAGTAACGCTTAATAAATTATTTAAAGGATTACAACAGAAAAACATAACAATATTCATAACGAACTATGTATAAGAATAATTAAACTATTTATTAATGCCTTCTAATCGATTAGAACAAGTATAGCTTTTATTAAATCCAATCAATACCCTTGCGCTCTACTTGGTGTATATTTTAATAAGAAAATTAACATTAAGTTTGTTGTTTTAAGTTTAATAAGTTTATCGATTTGCTTTACATAAGAGCCGTAAGTATATAAACACTGTATAAACATAGAAAATATGTTCAACACACACACGTTCCGAGAAGCATATAATTAAAATTTAATTCTTAATTTCCTAATTGAATAGCATCATTGGCGGTTAGTTGCCAGTATAATTAACGGATTAAAGAAAGCTTTGAGTAATTCCGCGTGCGGATCATTTCCACTCACTAAAAGAAGAGCGACCGACCGACGAGTTCGCTCCCAGCAGCAGCAAAGCTCTCTCCTGCTGCTGTTTCTGCAAGTCACGTGACTAACAGGAATTTACCTTCCTGTCGAGTGACATGCAAAGAAAAGTTCAAGTGCCAAAACTTCTTGATCTCAATTTTTAATTTTAACATCAATATAGTTGCCAAAAAATGCTTCTAATATGTTTAGAGTGCTTTTTTAAAGTAATTTTTCGATCATTATGACACTTTTTTTCTTTTGTATGAAATTTAATTAGGAATTTTTCCTTAATCACCTTTTAGTAGAAAAATAAGTAAAAATGTTTTATAATTAAAAAAATATATTTCCTGAAAAGTCTGAAAGTTTTTGCTTGTGCGACAGCCTCAAGCTTTTTAACAATAGTAGAAATATTGTCAATTTCTTTTAAAAAATAGTAGAAAAAATGTTTGACTAGATAAATAATATGAAAATTGGAAGGCTTTGTAGTAACATTTGTGTAAGAGTAGTAAAAAAGTAATCAGTATAGATGTAAAGAAAAAGAAAGAAGGGAAGAAAATGAAAACAAACAAAAATGTTGTTCATTGAGAGATTTTGCGAATCATGGTGCGCTATATTTATATAGTAGTAAAAGAAGAGAGAGATCAAAGAAAAGCATAGTAAGAAAGAACGAAGGAAAGGAAGGATTGGTACGTGCCATCGTCAGGGTGGCGGTATGAGAATGTCGTGTAAACGGAATCGCTGGAGAGCGTTTACGGTTACGGCCGCTGGCTGAGTGCTAATGTTTAGTAAATTATTCAGAGTGCCAGTACACGCTACAAACAGAAATGCATTAAAGTGCACTCCGATCCCTGACTGATTGATAGATTAATTAACTTACAGTGCTATCGACTCCTAGGGCTTCTCTTTATCAAAGATTCAGTTGGTTACGATCAAATTTACTCACTTTTCCAATGCAAAAATCACGTATACGTTAATATTGTATAATCCTATACTTGGATTTTCATTATTTTCAAAAAGCATACTGATGTTGCGATGTATAAAAGAATTTCTCTACTTGTTTAAAACAATTCAATTATGCAGCAAATTGATTTCAATATTCAACAACCACCCCAGTCAGCCAGCCAGCAGCTTTAAACTCCACGCTTTCCGCAGCAGCATAAAAAATATAATTTAATGAAATATGTATTTCAATTTGTAATACTACTAGTGTCTTTGAAAATGCACCACCAGACAAGTTAGTTTGATTTGAATAGATTGCTTTGAATTTGATGAATTTATAGCGGTAATATATTCTTAATTAATTCTCGCTGCATTCATCTATAATTTTAATACACGGCAAGTAAATCATTTTAAATAATGTGGTATATTAATAACACAGTGGAATATAAAGAGCTACACAATTTAATGGCTTCTCTGCTTACATTATTCCCAAAAATAATATTTCACTGTAATTACACTAGGCATATACATATATATTTATGTGCAAAATAAACTTGTTTATGAAATCTGACTGGCGCCGCGAAGGGTCAAAATACCAATACATTTTCCTATTACAGCTCGAGAAATTCTTCTTCGTAAATAAATATAAATTTTCATTTTCGAGCATATTTATCTAAATTACGTCTTGTTTATGTTGTATTTCTTAGTAAATATTTAGAACATCTCGAAAACTGTCTTTGTTCTTCGCCTCACTACCAGTTTATTTTTTATTTTCAGGGTTTCAGCGACGCGCATAAATAAATAAAACAAAATTAAATTGCTGTATGCCTAGCCATTCTGTTGGAATTTCCAGATTCATTCGCGAAAATCTAATACAACAAATTTTAATGAGAAATATAAGTCCATATAAATTACTCTGCAATATATTTTCTAAGTCCTGCACATCCTGCGAGAAATGAAAAGGGTTGATCCAATACTAACGGTTGACAAACTTTCAGTCATCAAAACCATCTCAGCCATGCAATCATTCAAACCAAGAAGAAGTTTCGCACCGACACGATCAGTTTTTGTAAATTTAACGTGAAAAATATGTTATTCCTGAAAATAAAGCTCAATAAAAGTAACTTCAGCTTATTGAAGCTTATTTTCAGCAGAGATTAATTTTTTATTGTGGAAAAATAAAAAGGTTTCATTAGTTGGTAGAAAAAGCACGTCTCTGAAGCACCCTCGACCTAATTACTGAATGAAGATAGAACATGTGAACTACCACTTTATAACTAGATATTATATAAAATGCAGAAACACTTTTCAACCAAATACTTAAAATTATAAAGTAGCTCATTCCATTAAAAAAATAAAAAAAAAATAGTTACACTGCCATTATTTTCTATTGTTGGTCGTAAAACAAATGTAAATATTAGAATAGTAATAAATCAAGTAGGAAAGTATGCAAATGCTGAAATGTGTACAATTTCTTCATAAATTCAGGAAATATACGCGGGTGCATGGAAAAGCGAAGTGGAAAATCGTTAAAAAAATAATAACAACTAATGGAATAATTAAAAAGTTTTCTTAGAGCAATTTAATAAATGGGCCACTAGTCGAGTTAATTTCCTTCAGCATTTGACTAAATATATTCGCCCCAAAGTAACTTGACACTAGAAGCACCAAGCACGTGATTGAACTAATGAAACTCCCCAGAGTCATATACATGTCTTACGAATGGTTATTGTTATGATTATTGTTATTCGTCGCGGCGTTTACGATTATTGTTATTATTATTATTATAGAATATAATAATACTTAGAACATAACAATGTTCAGTTCAGCGGAATATGCCAATGACATGTATGAACTGCTGCAGCACACTAAATAGCTGAACATTTTAATATAAATCCATTCGTTTTGAAAAACAGTACTTATCTAAACTCTCCATCAAAATGAGATTACTGCCAAGTGCTTTTCAACATTATAAGAATACTAGACATATGCAGCACATTTCACTTCACTTAACAAGCCTTGTGTTCCGCAAATCTATTCTAAGGCAAGCTTAAGTCATATACTTAAGTTTAACTTATTTTTTGAGATTTTTTTAAAGTAATATTAATTTATTGCGTTCCAGTTTATCAAAATTGAAAGCGTATTCGAATATATTGTCTAATTTTACATATAACGGTAATATACGAGTAAAAAGCAATTTATTATTATTGAAATAAATATTTCATCGCGTCTGTTTGTTGAGACTTTCAATGCAAATCTAATCAATTGATTTGTGATTTGTTTGTTGAAAATGCGACTGAATGAAGGAGTGTTGATTACTAAACAGAAGAGCGTATGATTGAGATTAATATTTTGTGTACCATAATAAATACTATATTGATTGTTACGTGAATGTGAGTTGCAAAACTAATCAGATCGATTGTTGAAATTAAGATGAAAGGAACAAGGCAAACAGAAAAAAAAAAGTCCGCGGTGGTAGACAAGTTACTCGAGTCTTGCCCAATCGGGATATCTAAATACATTCTACAGCATATCATTATTGTCAATTTAGACATAAATGACCATCCGTCTGGGCTGCATAGTTGATAAATGTATACGATTGTAAATAGAAGTCGAGTTGCATGCAGAGGTACGTGCCACTGTTCGCAACATCTACTTGGTGGGTGGTTCGACTCACGACTCAAATAAGGTTCCATAATAAAATATAAACAAACATGTATGCGGGAATCATACAAGTAGATGCAATATATTCATAGTATAATGATCACAATCATTTTGCAAAATAGAATTCCAACGAGAAAAAAAAAAGAATGAAAATGCCATTTCAATATTGCTTTATGGTGATAAAATTGAGTAATATTTATCCCATTTGCAGAGAGAATGTCATGCAATCAATCTTAATTTTCAGTCAGTCCCGCCTATCGTCCTTTCAGCACCTGGAGTTTTTATAGGCGCTGTGTAAAACACCTGTAGTCCTGTTATCCTTCCACCACGCACCCCAGCCACCGGTTACGACAATCCCTTAGGTCGCATTTTCCGTAAATGTTAACATGAGCTTTCAACATGCAACGATAATCTTCACTTAGATTCAACTACACATACTCGTAATTAATTATATTGTGATTTGATTAAAGCGGTTTTATTTAATTTGATAAAAATAAAAAGCGCGTGTTAAAATACATAAAACTCACTTTCAAGTTGGAAACAACATTGTCTACTTTGGACAAAGTGTTAAAATTAAAATATGCGCTTCGAGCACTTAAACCGAATGAAAATATGTCCATTTTATAAAGCTTATGTGTTAAACGCGTTTTATATGCAGAAATTTCAGTTTACTTTTGTATATTAATTGTATGAAACGTGTGGCAAAATTGCTTGAATAATAAAAAAAAATCCGCTTCAATTTTGATAAAACTTGGCAAATATATTATGTAGAGAATTGATTGATCTTGATAAGAAACTATGAATTATATTTAATTATTGTTAATAAATAATTAAATTAATTTTTTATATTAAATCTGATACGTATGTATTTTATTTTGCACCTCTCGTTAAAAAAAAATAATAAACCAAAAAAAAAATATATAAAACATAGAGAGTAGAGAGTGTAATTTAATGCGATACATTGTTTGATTAATAATATTATTATGGCTTGCTATCTGCAATCTATAAAAAATCATTTCCTTCGATAATTACTTTTTTATTCTTCCACACTATATGAGAGTAACAGTGGAGATTATATCAATTGTATCTATACAGATATAATTAAATTTAATTACAAGTGGTAATAGGATGTGGGGAAATCGAGTTACAATAAAAAAAGACAGTGTAACTGGTAGAATATATAATTAAATAATACTTATGTATCTAATTTATTATGTTCCATATAATTTGTATCAGTAATTAAGTATAATAAATGTAGGGATTTGATCGCCACAGTTTTATACGCCTATCATATTTTATCTTTGGAAAAGTAGGCGTTTTCACCCTGACTTTAAAATGTTGCAGTTATACTATAGTAAGTACAAAACGATTTACTTGGACTCTTTATCTGGCTACTACATATAACCACATTCAAAAACCCATAATGCTTTAATTATTATACGTGGCACACCTACATTAAATATGCAAAAATAATTATTTTCAAGAACAATAACGTTACCAACATACTTCAACAACTTTGTTTTATTACGATCTTGATTCGAAATCCTGCAAGATTTATATCTTTCAACATTATTAATATAAATTATTCTATTCACAACATAAAATGTTATTTATTAAAGCTTTCACGAACGTAAAGACTTTATTTCTCTTGGCTTATTTTTTCCTCCTTTTTAATGACGATGTAATCAATTAAATTCACTAATTAATATAATTTATTTTGCAACACGCATTACTCAGTCTGGAAAATTCAGTCTTAATTAAATATGTTTCTTACGAGGTCAAGAAAAAATTTATAAAACAAATTTAAAATATTGGCGGATGCGCTCTTGAAATGGAATAGAAATTTTTCAAACAAAACCACATAGAAATTTATTATTTATGTAAGGATTATTTTTTGGTCTTTTTTAACTTCTACTTAGATATTATTGGTTGTGGGCAAAAAAATCAAAGTAACGTTTGATTTTTTTCTGGGCATTAGTAAAATATTCTTTTGTTGAATAATAAATGCAATAAGCGCTTGTTTATTCATTTTATTTAAATCGGTCTAGATGTAAAGCACGAAATCGCATCATTTATAATTCATTAGGTTCGCAACGAACAACGAATCTTTCGAAAGTGTATATAGTAGATTAATTTTCCGAAAAAGATTTACTTTGCTTCCGACAATAAAAATAATTTATTATGAAAATGATTAATCGATAGATTGAAAAATAGTTGGTGCGGTAGATTATAGACAATGAATCCGATGATGGAAAGCAGTGCAAGGGCTTAATTGATAACCCGCGTAATCAAACCAGGTGAAAATTACACGACACACTCGCGTACACACATATCATGTTGTATAATTAAACGGCTAATTAATGGCTTTCCGAATTTGCCCGTTTAAAATGTTTTCACCACTGATGTAGTATACAACGATCATCAGAGTTTGGATTTTTAAACGGTTTAGCAATGCCCATGGCACAAATGCATTGCATTGCATCGCATGCACTACACATAATACTACATAGTGTGTGTGTGTATGTGTGTGTATAACTATATGCATTATATTTGTGTGTATATGTGTGTGCTCTGACACCTGTTATTTTCAATTTTCCGTGTTATTTTCTATGGCTCTCTCTGATTGCCGAATGTAAAATAACATTAACGATTTGATTAATTGTTTTTGTTTATCGGCCAAATTACTCTCCTTTTTGCGATATTTCCAATTATTTTCAGCGTATTTGTTTCATTATCGCCAGCAATTTGCAATGGCAACGCCTACCTGATGCTAATTCCATCCATTCACCTTCACACTACTAAATCGCATTTCAAATTAAATAAATTCATAAAATTTTCAAAGATAATTAAAATAAAAGCGACCGGAAAGGCTATAAAAGTGATGAACGTGAAAGAGCCGAAGAGAAAGAGCTCTCTTCAAATCAAATAGACCGCATAGATTGCATATATCAGAGTCTGTGAATGAGGAAAGATGGCTTGTAAATTTCGTCTTATCTTGATGCGAAATTAGCAGAACAATGACCGATCGAAGAAAAACAGGAAAACAGCCATCTTTTTTACCGCTCTGCTCTATTATAATGCAACAATCAAAAAGCAAAGAGATATATCGTGATATCGTTTATGCCATATATTTAACTGTTCTCAATATTATTAGCATAAATTAAAACTCTCTGCGGAATAATATAATATGTTTTAAGAGCATGCCACAGGAAACTATAAAGCAATTTTAATAACACTTATTTTCAGCGAAATATATAAAACAATGCCACTGTTTATTTTAGAAAGGCAGATGGCCAACTGGTTCGATATACTATTAGCATACAAGTTACAAGCTGAATCCAAAATCAAAGTCATAAATAAATAAATAACTTTCCGATACAAAAATAATATAAGTTTTCAATAAAAGCTCATTAGAGGTTTGATCGAATTTCGAAAAGCTCTATGTAATTTTATAGAATATTCTAAGACTTTTTATGGTAATTTAGGAAAAGCTTTAAGGTAGCGAAAGCTCCATATGCTATTTTACGACATACGCTTCTTACAGGGGCGAAAACTTTAGTTTTGAAGACTGAATAAAATATCTAATGGCACTTTTGGAAAGAGGAACAACATCTCTACAAATTTATATAAGAAATATTTCTTATATCTTTGAATTAATTAGTAAAAATATTTTAAAATTGTTATTTTAATATTTCATTGTATTCCACTTAGTAAATTAATTTTCAAAAAATTCTATTATCAGTCAGTTAAGATATGCAAGGAACTTGATCCAATCCATAGAGATTTCCTGACACTTTTCGACTTAATGTTATTTGTGCACGAGACTTTATATACGTGATTAGATTTTTGCATAAATAAGTTGAACACTTTTGATTGGAATATTAATAAAGTTTTCAAATTATTCACAATGAGTGTAAAATGGAACACAAGTGAAATGTGTGTGGTGTTAATGAACATGCAACCAAACCATTGATTCGTTCGCTTATTCTTAAAACCCAATAATATGAGTTTGAACCCTTTAATTCAGTGCCAATGCGTACCAAGTGGAGATTGCATCTGGGAGAACATTTAAAGCTAATAACACATGCTATATCGTGTTATTATTAATGAGATCAGTTAATTAAAAAGTGTAATTATCTTTTGTAATAATATAGGCAAAACGATAAGCATATGTCAAGGTGTAGGCGATAGGCTAAAAAAATCGCGTACGAATATAAACGGTGAATTATATTTTGCGTGTAAAAAATACAGGATAACATCGCGGTGGTACTAAAATTGTTTGAAGGATTCAAAAATAAACTAACTAGTCTAATTGTAATTATTGCTGAAATTTATGTAAAAATTGATCGTAAAACGCTGGTTTTATGGAAGATATAAATAAGTTTGAATATGTTATAATTAAAATGAGGGATAATTGAAAAAGTAGGTGGATTATGCTGCAACGTATAAAAGAAGTACGAGTTATTCGTGCATGTGAATAATATTCCAATTACATTGTGATAAAATATTTATTGTTATGTAATTTTCAAAGTTTCTCGGAAATTGATATTAAATAGATTACGATTTTGAAACTTATTGAATTTTATTATAAAAGTTGATATGTCTTTAATAAATAAATCATGGATAGGATTCATAAGAGTTACATGAACTGTCAAGTTGTAATACGCTAAAATAAAAGCGTTTGAATAATGAAGGGCAAACTGTACACAAACGAAACAAGTAATACGTTAAAATAGCATCTCATCATTTATTTAGAATACATTCTACCCGAATGTAAATAAATAAATAACAAACATTGCATATTTACATTTAATTGAATATGCGAGGATATTGCTTTAATTAAATTATTATGGCTATTCGCAATAGCGAATACAATATAATAATTATATAAATACACACATCATGTCGCCATAACTAATTAACGTCAATATTATATGATTAATGTGTGCTGACCGGGTATGCTCAGACCGGAGAGGTTAAACGAGACCGTTTCCTCGTTGTCTCGTTTTAATTGCCAGTCAGAATCGCCGCCGTGCAATATTATACATTCCAGATATCTGCGTATCAACATCATTCAATTCTCTTCCCGTCTTCCGAAATAATATAATTATTGCTCCCCGTTCCCGCCAAACAGGAATCTAAACTCTATACATGTCAATAACAGGACAATGTCCACATTTCCTGTGTCAGATCTATATGTTTCCGGGTCCGGCCACCATATACATGTAATATACTATTCATTCCTGCAGGATTTCACATCTCTTCCCTATTACATGCATCAGAACATTTTACAATCCTTTATCTAAGTATTTAAATCACAAGAATTTTGGGCGAAAAATCGGGTAAAAATAGTAGAACCATTCAGACAATTAGCTGAAACTACCCCATTCATAATTTATTGAAAAAGCTCGCATTTCTCACATTTTGAACCGATTCAAAATCGTCCTGTATATTTGAATGTGTGCAATTAATATCCGATTATGTGATTTGCGGTTGTGCTTTATGCTGAAGATCGCTTTCACCTGGAGCCATTCAACAAGATTAAACCCGGATCAGGATTATGTCGCGGTTAAACTCAAACGGAACGAAATTTAAACTAATTGAAATGGAAACCAACCCGTAATATGTGGGATATAAAATGTTTTGTTTGCATATTATATAGTAAAAGCATAATATTTAAATGCGAGTGAAATTGCAACGAAAATTTTTAATGCCCTTATCTAATGCACAATGAAAGATTAAAATGAAACATGATAGGAACAGATTTGAAAATCTCCGATCTATCAACAATAAAATTAAAACAATGTGAATAAATTATTGCTTATGAATTGAAATTGCCAGTAAAATGGTGAATTTTGCATTGCAATTGGAATTGATAAAAACGTGCAAATGAAAATTGACACAAAGTTTTAATCATTTGAGCCAAATTGGTAGCGATTAGAAAACTTGTGGCCACTTGGCTGTGAAATTGTCGGGATGATAAATAAAATACCTGCGGATGCAAGATTTGCATGCATTTGAATTGCGATCGCATTTTGCGATACAAACATTTTTGAAACAATTGCAAATGATATCCGAAGAAGAAGAAGAAGAAACTCCCTATTAATTCAATATCCATTTAGTGCAGATAAATAATGAATAAACTATTAAATTTTAAGACCTTATACATTAAAGATTAAATCAGTCATAAATATAAACCCTTAATAGCTAGAGCATTACAGATCATATCTGCGGAATTTGTTTATCGGTAGCAAACGAATAAAATCAATTTTACGATTGCTCTGTTTCCCAGAACACCTGTGCTTATATTTTTAATTGCCACTTTAATAACTAATAAGGTATGGTGAGAGTTGAATGTAACATATAAATATGTGCAACAACTCTGTGGAATTTAATGAACTTGGATTTTATTTTATATTAGCACTTATGCTTAATTTTAATTTGTCTGTACAACACTTAGTACAAGCTTTGCCTTCATTAAAGCTAATGTATTTTAATTACTTACAAATTTATACAATTTAGAATAAATTGCATTTTGTAAAGTGTCCTATTAAAATATACCAGTGCGATTCATTCCAATACTTGTTTATTTATCTTTAACGTTGCTAAATAAAATTTCAATATTTTCCGCGTAAAAATCTTGATAACTTCTCCCGTGTTTTCCATTTGCGTTAATTTTGATATTAAATTTGAAAAATAAAACGGTGTAAAAGTTGTGTAAAATCAAAAGCACAAAATAAACGGTTTAATGCATTTAACTGACATCGTAAGTACTTCAGGTTTATATCGTGTTTCACAGAAATTGACAGTCTTTGGAGCGGATGGTTAATCTCTTGTGAAATGTCAGCTTTAGTTTTTGCTTCGAAAGTGAATGTGAAAGTGCAGAGTTTCACGCTAACTCGATGCGTTGCTGGGAGCCGCGCCGTTACCGCCGCCGCTGCCGCCGCCAACACCGACGCTCAGTTGTATTTGTATGACTTTTTGCCGCCGGTAAACGTTAAGTGGATAAATAAATATTTCAACGTTGGCTTGCTTCGTTTTGAAGCTAATGGAAATGCTTGTTTTCACACCTGCAGATATATTGTGCCTGATGCTGCTGCCGGTTGCAGCAGAGCACCACTCGGAATTAAAAATCTATTTTTTGAATCGATCTTTTTTACCTTTTTGCTCCGAAAAATATCAGCGCCACTATGCATTTACAAAGTTCACTATTTGCTTTTTATTTTATAAAGTAAATATGTGCAGTTTTTATGCAACTTGTTTTTTTCTATTGATTTAATTTCGATTTGTTGTTTCTAAACATTGTACACATATTCCTGCAGAACAATGTTATTTATGTGGCTGCAAATTATTTCTTGCTAATCTTTTTTGCAAATTTTCAATAAATATTATTTGTCTATCTTCGAAATGAATTGTTATTGAATTTTGAATCAACAATGCACAATGCAATCAAAACAATTTCATATTTTACTCATAAATTGGTAGCATTTTAAATTCCAAGATTTTTCTTATCCAATATCTTAAAACTAAATTAATTAAAATTTCAAAGCTTTATGACTATTTATCAGCTGCGATACTAATTCAAATTAAATCCATTGTACATTAAAATTCCAATAATATATTTTTTTTTAAAAGAATATTAGTAATTATTCAGTGATAATGAATATCAAATAAGATTTGTTAGAAATTTACTAAACTTGACATACATTTCTTGAACATTCATGAAATTGCCTAATAATTTATTTTCCTCGACTGAAACCTGAACATTTTATATGATTTTTCTTGAATAAATCGTCCTCATAGAGCTTTATAATTTCGATAAAAAAACAACATGATGGAATAGAATTTGAATATAGAAAAAAATTCGTGCATCAACTTGGCTTATTATTAACAACGAACCACAAACACAAAGTAGTCGAAATTGTAGGTATTTTTATTCAAAAACATACATTTCAACGTCAATTACCATCTTTTCTTTCGCTCTGCTCCCATCCAGGCGCATATATATATATGCGTTGAGTTAGCGAGCGTCCTGGTCGTCAATTTAAATAATTGAATACATGAATTCGTGATAAGCCACGATGCATAGTGCATGAAGCAAATTTGATAATAAATAAAACTAAATAACGTCAATACCAGTGAATTCTATAAATATTTATCGTGTTTAAAGTAATAAACAAGCCTTTGCTGGTAGATGGACGGAAGGAACATATCTAAAATTGCTTCGTATTTTTCGAAATTTATGAGATCATTTTGTTTACATTGTATACATTGTTTATATATTGTGTATTTTATTATCGATAAAATATTTGTCGTTAAATTTTATGGCCGAATAAAACGTATTAACAAAAATTACTTGATAGCCCTATTTTAATATGTTTTCAATGTACTTACGACCAGCCCGGTCCAGCGCTCGGAAAAGATTCGACTTACCTAAAACAAAAATAAAGTCATATAATCAACTGGAGGAAAATGTAATCTGAGCGAGATAAGTGACAACTGATCGTCCGTATATTAGATAAACAGGGGGCAAGAAACCACCACCGACCGACCGACAGCCAAAGCAGCTGGTATCGATCCAGAAAACCAGGCCTAGCAAAGCCAGAGAGCTACACGAAATTATATAGTCTGGAAAATTGATGTCCGCCGATTTCATTTTCAGTCGATTTCACACCCGCATTGAAATGTGTCGGGAATATAATTCCGGGTCGAATAATTGAGTGAAATTCAAATTAAGCTGTGCTCGCTGGACCACACGTGCAAGTTTACGTATAGGATGCTCCTCTCTACTCTCAATAGATTTTGCCACACAACTAAACTGCTTCTGTAAATTGCAAATGCACTCAATGGGAAAATATTTGTCTCTCTGTATGTATTTAATTTTCATTGAAAAGTACATCAAGAAATTTAGGCGAAAATAAAATCTTATGCACTTCAAATATTGATATTATGATAAAGTGCAACAAAATAAAAACTTTTTTGAAGCCATAAAGTAGCAAGTTATTCGTGTATCTATTAATCACTGTTCATTTTAAATGTAGTTGTAAATATCATATTTTATATGGTGCTTTCAGCATTTTTCAGGATTGCAAAAGGAGATCAGACAGCTTTGCATACATATGCAATTGTTATAGCATCACATATCCAAGTGCATAAATCGTCATACATCTAGAATAAATATACAAAATTCATGTACATACATATGTAAGCGTATAATGGTGATAAAAAATGGAGCATATGTATAAGCAAAAAAATAGGAAAAAAAACCGCTTCATTATAAAAGTGTCGAACCGTATTGAACATGTATGATTCATGTTTGAAAACGACAACTTCAATGCAAAAATATGCACTTCCCTTGTCATAAACAGGACATATATTGCACTATACATTATTAATATGCTATGAAAAATGAATCAAAAGATTCATGCACATGCATTTCTTTGCATCGTCTCTTGTTTACCTTTCAGCGTTGTATTTTTTATTTCCAGTAACAAAAAAAAACGTATGCAAAAGCCTGGGACGGAATACGACCGACTAATTAAAAAAGTAATCTTAGAAAAATAATAAATATAGTTTCAGCTTTATTGTTTTACTACCCAACAATTCCCCCTTTTATTTTCAGTCTCTACTAATTAACTCAAATATTTAAAAAGTTTTTTTAACACAATGCATTTTCTGCAACGTCAATTTCTAAAGAAGGTCGGTCGGTCGGGCTTCAATATATGTATTGTGTTCATTGTTTTATTTAATTCATAAATTTATATTATTTGCATCGTCAGCCTGTTTATTATAATAAATACTCGTTTCGTAATTAAAATGGAATTTTACCCAAAATGTGTGGCCTAGATGCAACTCATTTAAATCCACCTGAAATAAAACCACCCTGTAACATCAAATAGTAAGCTCGTTCATCTTATAAGATGCACGTTTGAAATGAGTCGTTAAAGTTGCAGTTAGGACCTCGTTAACGGTTTAATTATTTCGCGGAATGATTTAAATTCTGGGCAGATGTGTGATTTTGTTACATTTTCAAAAGGCAACAGGAAAACAGTGGCGCTCGGATCGAATTTGTAGTTTGTGGTAATTTTCAAGAGTTAACTATATTAGAATTAATGCAATATATTGCAACTGGAAAAGTTTCGCTAATATTTAAAGATATATTCGAAAGTTTCACCATAATATGCAAATTTCTGAAATGCTAGTACATCTCGAAAGTTTCCAAGATACGTTTTTACATGAAATATGTGCCCTCGTCTGCGTACGTATTCTAATTTAAAATATAGAATACAAATTTATACGAAGCGCACCGAACGGAGTTCAATTCCCCGTGGAAACGTTCAATTTGATAAATGTGAAATAAATATTAACCAGAATTTACCTCTCTTACCGACCAGCCTTGTTCATCCACTTTAATACTTTTTAATATTCGTTAAAAGAGTTAGTATTTACTTGGTCTGATTATGAAATTTTATTTACTCCGCAATGTCTCGTCGAAAATCGAAATATAATCCGCTCCGATCAAATTTAATATTTTTCATCATCGCAATTAGGTTTTATTCAGTAAAATGTAATTTAGATGAGGTGAAAAGTGCAGAAATCGTTTACCGGCTAATAACTTTGCAACTAATTGACGATATTTTAAACTTAGACGGCAAACGAGGTTGTAAATCATCAGTATAGTAAATGTTAAGGTGGCAACATCGATAAAGTTCGTAAGTGATGTATACTATGCAAACGGTAAATTACCCTTCCATTAGGAAAGCCTGATGCCAGGACTGAAGACAATAAGACACCGATTTGCCCTCCTCGCAGAAGAAACAATGCAATCTTAATAGATAATCCATTTAAAACATAATTAATAATTCTCAAATAAAAACTACGCTCATTCAATTACAAATTGCAGCTTTGTAAAAAGATTTTTAATTGACTCATTTTCTATTCTTAAAATCGAGAAACTTAGATAATTGAATTTTGCGAAAAAGAAAAGCAGTAATTGGATTACAAAGCAAGGGCAATTTTTATATCTTTAATTTGCAGCGGCAATAAATTGCCCCAATATAAGAACGTGGAACTCCATAATCAGTCGAACGAAAAAGATGCTTAAGTTTTTCAAAAATTTCGTCCTTAAAAACTTATATTCAGCATCTGAAAGCTCAATATAAAAATTGAACGGGCGAATAAAAGGAAAACAAAGTGGAATCTGCTGAAAATGAAGCAGATAACAATAAATTATGAAGAAAGTTTTAATTTAATTTTGATTTTGCAAAAATAGATCGGGCTATAAAATTGTACAAGTATTACAAATTATAGCTGAACGTAATTTTTCATGATTTCAATTTGCAAAAGTGAATTAACAACGTTTGCAATATGAAATATGTAAAGATAAAATGAAATTGAATTGTATATTCAACTAACTGGCCGTTTAATCTGCAATAAATATATCGCAAAGAAAGTCTTTAGTGGGTAATTATAAATATAATTTGTGGCGCCTGATACGATCTGAAACAAATAAAATACTGCATCTACCACCAGGATAATACGTGTAGGCTGTCAATACAATTTAGTAGCATTCATTTAGTCTGCAGAAACGCCATATTTAATTTAATAACATAATAAATTCAGAATGTATCGGAATTAATATACAATTTACATATCTACATTATAATACAAACTACAAAAGCTAAAATATATAGCTCATATTTAGTTGACGCTTTTAAGTCCCTAATACGAGTAATAAAATTACGTGTGTGGCTGGAGATAAAATTTACAAATTTACTATAACTGCACTTGGCAACATTTACGACCAATTTCCAACTGCAAACAAGAAATTAAAATGAAGAGCATATTAAAACGACATATTAAAAGAAACGCGACGTGAAAATGTTGATAAACTAGCTACATATTCTAGTCTAGAGCAGAAAAAAATCCTGAATCGATGCAACAACTTTTCGAAACGATGCAATCGCTTTTCCCAAATCCGCTGTAGATCAAAGGGTGAGATTTAAAAGTCCTGGGGCGTTGCAACGCTTGTGACGCCATCAGCGCCGCCGCGACTCCAGAGAGGTAGGTCAGTAACAAAACGACATCGTGATGTCTTTATATTTCAGAGACTCCCTCACTATTTGTGTGAATGTGTGCATACATCGATTTTTCCATCTCGCAATAGATACTACCCTTATCTGCTCAGAAAATATGCAGACTTTTTATTTTTGTCTGTCTGTCTTTCTCTATTCGAAGCGAAATTAAATATGAAAATAGAAATTTACTGCGCGAAGCCGTTTACGTTAATTAATATCTATTGATTCTCTAATTGCATTTTTGCGCTAATTATCAAATTGATATCAGCATATTTATTGCGGTCGTTTTTTTTTGCCTCGCCATTCGGTGGTATCATGTACATGCAATTGAAAATTCTTTGGCAGATAATTGCTGTGCGGAAGAAGTAAAGAATGCGATTGCTTCTAATTACTGAAGGATCTAGAGGAGTTTGGTGTAAACTCAATGATAGATCGTTGGGATTCCAAGAGGAAGCGCCGGCGAGCTCCTCCCTACTTAATTACTGCCCGTCTTGGATTACGTAGAAATTAATTTCTCCGGAGAGCTTGAGCATTTCTCTAAATAATGTATTAAATATTGCATTATATTAAATTTTCCATCTGGATATTCTCGACGTAATCCGCTGCTGCTATTGAAAGTTTTAGTTAGTTGGCAAATATACATGTATATATCGAATAGAATTTTATATTTATGAATATATAGCGTATATATCAAAAGTTTCAATACAATTTTCCTTGTAGTACTTCTAGAATTATGTAATAAAATTTAAGATATTTTCAAACTTTTGTACTTTAATTAAAAATCTTGCATCAACAAACGGCACAATATAAGTTTCGTATAAAATTGCTAATTTTATTAAGCGGCCAACAAATTTAAATCTTATTTATATTATTTATAATATAACAAAAGGAAATCTAAGAATATGTGTAAATTCGAGAGAAAAATTTAAAAATCCAAGCTTTACTGAGCTCAGCTTCCAAATTGGCTCGATTCTCGCCGGTCGATTCCAGAAGTGGTAGAGCTTTGAATGGCTTCGGATTGGCTAATTATAAATTACGGCGATTGAGATCAATATATTATAAAATTTTATGCAATTTTTTAAAGAATGAATATTTTCAATACTTAATAAATAAATTATTCATCTACATACTTTCTCAAAGTTTTCATTTCCCAAAGCTTTTTTTAAATAATTCCTAGATTTTAATTTTTATTTTAATAAAGTTCCTTAGAAATTGAAAAGTTTAGCAGAAAAAAATCCTCGGTTCAGAAGAAAATGACTACTCGATATGAGCTTAGCATGCTGCTTAAAAGCATTTGCAAAGCTTTGTGCAGGCAATTAACATGCTATATTTTATTGTTACTTTTCAAGTGGTGTTTTAAGAGGGTTTCTTTTGGAACATACATGATGGCAAGTAAATTAGCTAGAATGCATTATTACCTCTACATGCACGAGTAAAAAAAAATATATATGAAAGTTATACCGGGATTCTTGTGGGGGATATTTTGCTTATGAGTTTCAAGTATATTCCTGCAAAGGGCTCTTCACTGCGGTGACCCGCGAATACAACCAGCCTGTTTACATCGTCCATGTATAACATATACATCTATCTGCGTACTGATAAAACTTGTATGAATGTGAACCCAAACAGTTCATTATTTAACAGCAGAGAGAAAATGATGCTATTTGCTGCACATACGCAGAAATGCATAATCTAAAATTTATAGCTTGCATTAATTTACAAATACAACAGAAAAATATTTGATACATTTCTTGTAGGAGATAAATAAACAAATTTTATTTCTAGCGTCAAGTTTGGATAATATATTGCAAATATTGCATTTATTTTAAAAGTATTGTAGTAGTACTATATTACTGCATTTGACATTAAGATCTATTACTTCTTATTCAATATTCAGCGTTTCAGATGCACTGAAATTTATTGCGTTGATACTTTTACAGCGTTTTCCATATAAAACGATACTCGCTACTTTATTTATAATATAAGTGAATCATTTTTCTGATCGATCGTATTTAATAATAATTGTAATGAAAACGGACAAAAGTTCAATAACTTTTCTTCACTTTAACATATCATTATATTTATGTACCTTTCAATCAAGCTCAGTCTTTCCTGGTAATTCGCTACGAAGGATTATATTCTATACAGCAAGGTAATAAATTGATTTAAATGCATCACTATTATACGACAATCCTAAATCAAAATAATTATAGTTATTACTAGTTTAATTATTTAATATGACAACAAACATTAATCGTACAAATTTTTTTGATCATTATATTATTGTGTTCCTCAGGACTTGATCGTTTATAAATTATTGTACAAAATTGTACTAATAAAAACTGCGTGCGTTTTCACAGAATTTTTTTATGTCAATTAATTATATATTATTTCTGATCAATTCCAGTTATTCACGTGCAAAGCTTGTTTTAGGTAATTACAATTTAAATCAAACATAAAATTTAAAGACATATTATTAGTGGCTTTTATTATTATATGGACTGGGAATTTTCGAAATTTTGGTAACCTGCGGGCTGCAGTTTCAGTAAACAATATTTAGCACACTGATCAATCAAATTAGCATAATGAGTACGTTAGAGTTGAAAGAGTACCTATAATATTCAGCTGTAAAAATAAAATGCTGGATGAGGAAATAATACAGAGATGTATTTTAGATAGCTACTAGAGGGCTTGGGGTAAATAATAAAACTGCATTATAAAAGGTTGATGTGGACATGAGATTCTTTCTATATTTGATATACGTAGTAGTTGTATAAACTATGTGAATCTCGTCTTGTCAAAGGCACATAGGAGGAAACTAGCGATACATTCATGAGTTGACATCATATATTTATAGTGCGTTTTACAGCCCAATAGATGATTTATTTATTCCAATGAGATTGATTTTCTTTCAAGAACTCCTGCAGCTCTCTCTTAGTTAGTTCTAGTTAACTGTTAGACATGGCAACCGAGCGAGCAGCTTAAAGCGCACTTTACGACCCTAATATAAATGCATTTTTTGTACTTTATTACAATACAATTGTTTTAGAGAAAGTTTACCATAGAGAGAGGAGTAATGCTAATTCCCAGACCACCTGCGTGGTTTCTGCATTGCATGCGAACATAATATACATGAATAATTGAACGTATATAAGGGCTTATTTTGTAATATTTACGGTAACAAAAACTCATTAACAATGAAGTTTCTTTCAATGTTGGATTTTAATCTACATCTAATCATTTATTTACCGAAAACCCATTCCACTGCATGAGGTGTGCATAGTTTAATCATATTCTGAAATTTAATTGCTCCAAGTAAATATACAACTGCGTTCACAAATTCAATTTTATGCAACTTTTATTAAGTTACCATGAACATTCACCCACACCATAGGGTCAAAATGGAAATTAAACTTAAATATATGCCTCCATTCAAATCTAAGTTTAATGTTCGAAATGAAGAAAAACATTAAGCAATTGTTAACAATTTAGTAAACTCATCATAAAGCACTTTGCTAAAGTAAATTCAGGTTAAGCCGCTAGAACCGCTTATATCATAAACTGAAGAAAATTGATACTAATATGCGAGAGGTTAAACACAAACTCATGAATCCTTGTGAAGCCTTAACATCGGTGTCAGGATGTGTTAGTGATGACTTATAAATTCTAAAAGCGTTTCAGAATTTTTTTTATTAAATCTAGATTTATCAATATCAAGCAATAAACTTTATGAAATGTGAAGTATTGGGAATTTTTTAAATTCAAGAATGTTTGTCTTTATAGAACCCCGTAAAGTCGCTAAAAGATATCCATGAATTCTTGAAAAGTTTTTATAAAGTTGTATCAACTATTTATCGCCTTATTAATAACAATTTATTTTTGGGCAATTAATGTAATATAAAATCGAAAAAATAAAAAGATAAGCTAATATTCATATAGAGCTTTTCAATTTCCTTATTTAGAAACCATTTCGTTTCCACATTTTTTCACATGACATCCTGCCAAATAATTCAGGAAATTTCAAATTTCTACAAATTGTATCTTAGCAACATTTAACATTGTAGTAGATGTTTAAAGAGCAATCATAAATTGAAATAATGAAACTCGAAATAGTAATTTGATGGTGTTGATATGCAATATAACCGAACAATACAAACTATAAGTTTGATGAACACACGGCAATGTAATGTCGCATAAATGCGGGTGCTGAAAATTTAGTTATTGAGACTTTAATAGTGGCTGTAAAAAGCTTGTTTGAAATACACGGAATGCAATGAAATTAAGTAAGGCCACTGTTTTAAATGCATTTTTAGTATTAGGGAGATGCACATTACATATAGTAAGCATATACACAATATGAACACATTTATAAACAAAAGTGCGAGGATTTTATTATGTTATATGAAAGTTTTTATATGCTGCCTATTGGATGTTTTTCCATTACATGGCGGTGATCAGAATTGCAGACCATATCCGAGTTTATGAGCCCCGTTCGGGTTGTATATTGCATCGGGAACATTATAAAATGTAAAAACTACCAACATTGTATTTTTTTGTTGACTGATAGACGACGAGAACGACGACGGTCGACGTCGAATGAACAACCAAAAACTTTTATTGGATATAACTCGGGCAATAAAATATTACTATATGAAAGATTTCGCGGGTATAATAAAGAAAGGTAGATTTCTAATTTCGTGAATTATTCGTTTCTGATAGCGAGCGCCCGAAAAGAATATTTCGTTGCGGAGATATTAAACTTTCATGTTATTTTATATTTTATTCACGACGCTCTCAGGCTGCCTCTGAGAAATTGCATAACTTGAGTTAAATAAATGTTCTTTTTTCCAAATAAATTAAAATACTTTGCAAGTGTTTTTCGACTGAATGCGATAGTAGTAGCCGAACTTGAATTTTATAAATTAATTTTCCATCTCATCTTATTAGATATTTAGATGGCTAGAGCTAAAGCAGGAAAAAATGCGCTCAGCATAATAAAACAAATAATTGAAATTGATTTTGTGTGAAACTGTCAGGTGTTGTTTAAACTTGTAGGCCAAGAAAGATTTTTTTTCTTCTCTTCTACGAAATGCGGATTGTAAGTATTGTTATTGAATTTGTAAGTTACGTCGAGCGACACGGTCGGGTGCTAAGTTCTAAGGTAAATATTTCCTATCTCAGCCCCGGCCAACGCCCTGCAGCCCAGCCCCGTCTCTCTGCAACTCTTTCCAGCAGGAGGAGAAGCTTTTGTACTTTTTATATTGTTACAGCTTTCCGATAAAAGAACTGAAATAATCTAATTTACACATTTGAATTTCTTGCGCGAGACTTTACATTTATATAACCAAAATGGATGGAAATGTTCTTTTGTCGTTTCTCTTTTAAATTTTATTCTATCACAGAGAGGGGTTCGTTTTTATTATTCGATTTTATATTTTATTTTCTTATTGGAAAGAAGCCCTAATATCTCATTCTCTCTCTTTGAATTAATTTCAAATTTCTTACATCAGTGAACTTTTAGTTTTATTTTTTTTTGTCAAGCATTAATTTAATTTACGCGACACGGGTTGCGAGCTAAATAAATGTACGTAATACTTCTTGATATTTCTTCAATACGAGTTTCAAATCAAATTTTTAAATAATTTTAAAAGTTTTTGAAACAGTAAAAAACCGAAAAAAGTTTTGTAATGGAATTTCCAAATATTTACATAGATTTTTGAAAAGAAACTCCAAAGACTTGGACCGGTACAAAATAGTTTATGTAAGCTGGAGATGCGCAATGTTAAATA